>OY728120.1:1271232596-1273732596 GCA_963277665.1 Viscum album | reverse complement strand
TTTGGAATATAAAACCATTCCTATATGTTAATTCACATAACACATTCTTCATTTCTTATTTAGATTACACTTAAGCATTTCATGTTCAAGACATCATTCCTCTAACACATTTTCATTAATACTACTTATCCCATTTACATGTAATCCAAACAATCCATTATCTTTTTTCCACATCTAAACCTAATTATGGATTCTTTTCTTTTTTAATTAAACACATTAACCAATTTAAATAGTCGATATGGTATCTAACAATTTACAAGTTTGTTTCAACCAAAATGTTCCTATTAACCATGTCTAGGGGAGGGTCATCACACCCCATAGGTGGCCCTAATTAGGTTAAGTCATCCTGAATGGATCCCATGGGATAGTGAGGGGTTCAAATCCACATTTAGGTGTTCATTTTACCAAACCCCTCTAATGGTACCAAGAACACAAAAAGAGGAATACACGAACACAATTTCATATGCACATATATATGTAAAAACCATGGGATAAATCTTGTTGACCACCTACTTCGAAATTTTTTGTGGAACATTCTATTAATCATTTCCTTGGATCCCTATTCAAACCCACTTCGAAGAATTAAGCTATATTCCACTAATAAAATTGGGTTTTATGTCTTGTGAAGAACATCTCCCAAGATACAAATCCTAATATGGAAAAGAGATTTGGTGAGAGGATTATACTTACACAGATCTTTGATTCACAACCAATGGCACAAAAAATGGTCTAAAATTGAGAGAGAATGGTCCTTGGGAATGTTTAGGACTTTGAGTTCATCACTCGGGTTAGAGGGAGGAGGTATTGGAAGAAAATGAGTGGGAAATTAAAATCATGTAATGGAAATTTTGTAATTTTTTCAACTATTATAGGGGCACACATTATTCCAAACCAAGATCAAGCCATGGTATTAGGGGATTTGGGTAACACAGTTACTTGGGTAGGCATACATGGACTACCAACTATGTTCTAACAAAACGATATATCAATTTCTAAGGTTTCACTATTATACTAGGAAGGCCGCACAATTTACTTAACCATGAGCCAATCGCGTGCCTTGCCTAGTATGGACTGAGTTTCCATATTTTCATGTTCTAAACCTACAAAACACCCCTGAGGTCCCTCATACTCATTGAAAAATTTAATTTCCCTAAAAGGATATTTAAAAAAACAACAAAAAATAGATACCTCCCTAAGGATTTGGATCTTATAACTTCCCAACCGTATAACATCTCGTCCTCGATCTGCTCTTCCTAAGAATCACTGAGTCCCCAATGAATAGAGTTTGGACCACTTGGACTGCATATCTAATTCATACTCCCATGTTTCTTCCAGAATATTTCCATGTTTCTATACAACTCAAACAAATGGAATAGTCTTCCCCACAAGACATTCTCACTATGATCTATAATACAAACATGATGCTTTTGAAAGGACGCTTCCTCCCCAATCACTATATCCTCAATGTTGACCACATGAGATGGATTGGGGTGATACTACCAAAGATGTGATACAATAAAAACATCAATAAAGACACTAATCCTATGTGTAAGATCCAATCAGTATCCCACAAGTCTGATCCTCTCCACAATCTCAAATAGCCCCACATACCTGTTCCCCAACAAACCATGTTTCCAAATTTGATTTTTACCTAATCTTGGTGACAGCTAAAAACACACACGGTCACCCACCATAAACTCAAGTGATCTATAACCATAATATTCATTGGACTTCTTCCTACTCTGATCCATTTTCATTCATTTTGGAATCAACCATATCTTTTTTGATGTCTCCTTCACAAGATTCGGTCCCAATAGTTTGGAATCCCCTATTTCTAACCAATACATCATATATCTACATAGTATCTCATAGAGTGCCTCAAAATAGTGTCTTCTGAATCCTAACCTGGAAACTATTTTTGTAGAAAAAATTAAAATGTGAAAAAATATGCCAATGAACTACTAAAATCAACTACACTAGCCCTCATCATGTCCTCTAGAACCTAAATCAAATACTCTGATTTCATTTCCATTTTTTGGGTGGAAAGACATACTCAAAATCACTTGGGTACCATGTTCCCTCTATAATACCTTATATAATAATTATGCGAAATGAGGATAATGATATAAAACTATAGTTCTCAGTCCTCCCTAAAACAACACCATCTCTCTAGAATAAATATTTCCCAAATGATCAATAGTTAAAGTCTCTTTGATTGGAAATAAATGAGACACCTTAGTCACCCGTTCCAAAACCCCCAAGATTGAATTATTATTTAGGGGAATACTTGGAAGACCCACTAAATAATAAATCATTTCAACATCCCACTTACATTGTAGAATGGGAAGTGTTTATAACAGCCCACCTAGGCACTGATTTCTGGCCTTCACCTACAGATAGGTAAGTCATCACACCACCAAACTCACATCCTCTTTCATCATTCATGGCCACCAATACTTCCTATGAAGATAATGATACAACTTAGTCAAAATAAGATGAACTTCCCACTTTGATGAATGAGACTCACACATTAACTCTTACCCCAAAACCTCTAGCACCACAACACAACCACAAACAAAAATAATACCATCAACACCAACATCCCAACCAGAATGAGACTCCCCACCTTTAATACTTTCCTTCATAACCAAACACTTTAGGACCTCAAGATGGCTCTTCTTGGACCATATAAAATGTTCGTACTCAACATATATGAATGAAAGGATCATATGTTCCTTCTCATCCTACACCATGAGGTTCATCTCAACATACAATACCATGATTCTCCACTCAAAGATGGATTCCTGAACCACTTAATTCAAATTCTTCCAATTGAAAAAATATGCAACCTCACTCCCTATTTCTGGTGTATAAACCAACTCAAAATAAAAATACTATATGTACTCCACCAACCTTCACTACGTATGATTCGGTTCATGTTGATAGAATATGTACTTAAGACTTTTTGATTGCTATATATAGAATTCCCCTCTACCAATAAGTAATGACTCCGAAACTTTAAGGAATATACCACATAAGAAAACTCAACATCATGAGTAGGGTAATTTATTTCCCTGGGTCTCTACTAATGGGAGTCATACACAAAAAAAACCAATCATCTTGCGATCACACTTCTCCAATCCCAACATGAGACACATCACTAAAAAAAGGTATACTTCTTACACGAGTCATCTAATATTAGAATTTTGTGGTAGTAAAATTCATAATGAACTCATTAAGAGCATTCTATCATGACTCATACCATTCAAACATATCTCCCTTATTAGTTAAGACCAAAAGTGGTGTTTTCAAATGGCAGAAATATTTGATGAATCTTTAGTAATAACTGACCAATCCTAGAAAACTCCTAACATCAGATACATCCATGGGATTGTCCTAAGACAAAACAGACTACACTTTCTCCAAATCCACTGACACACCATACTTTGAGATGATTTGAACCAATAATTTCACCATATCTATATATAAATAATATTTTGATTGACTTTCATAAATAAAATTCTCTCTCATTGTACTCAGGATGATTTCAAATTTTTTGTAATAATTGCCATGAGTTATGGAGTACACCAATATTTCATTAATGAAGATGACTATGAACTGATCCAGATATGGGTGAAATATTCTCTTCATTAAAACCATTAACATAGCCAGTTCATTGTTCAACACAAACGACATCACCAAAAACTCATACAACCAATATCTTCTCATGAAGGTAGTTTGTGGTATATATGATGGCCCCAACCTAATCCGGTGATATACTAATCATAAATAAATCATAGAAACACTAAACTACCACTCATATAGTCAAATAGACCATTAGTTCATGGAGGTGGGTATATATTCTTAACATTCATTTGATTCAGCTTCATTTGATTGACACAAAGACTCAATGATATATCGCATTCTTAGAAAACAATATGGATGTCCCCATAAAGCAATGTACAAGGATGGATGAAACCTTTATTATTAAATTCATCTAGCTATGCTTTATGTTCCTGATGTTTTACCAGTTCCATTATATATGGCGGAATGGAAGCGGGAACCACCACCGGTAGATTCTCTATTTTGAACTCAACATCCCTATCAGGCGTCATCGCTGATAAATCCTCAGAAAACACATCCTAAAACTATCTCAAAATATGTGAAAATACATATTGTTCCACTCTACCATCATCATGAATATGGAATGCCACATGGGTTGTGAGGTCCCCCAACTGCAACAAAACTATACCTATAAGGCCTTCATAGACATCCCACTCACCAAAAAGTATATAAGTATCTCCCTCAAGATATGTGGACATTAAACAATGATGGTAATAGTGGATATGGCCCTAGAATAAAACTAGCATATCCATACCCAAAATGTGGTCAAAACCCAACATCTTGAGAAACAAATCCCCATAAAATATGGTTCCCACCAACCTAAAAAGCGCATTCCCTGCATTGTATGACATCCTTATCTCCCAACCCTAATAAATAGTAAATCAAAATAACCCCACACGCAAGTTCCAAGGATAGTCCCAACACTACTATAAATTGAGAAAAGATAAAATACTGTGTGATACCCATGTCATATAATTCACTAGAAAATATGAAACCTTGAAGGATTATACCTCGAACAGTCAATAGTCTAGCCCTACCACCTCCAGGTGTAGTCTGAATTATGTGCTACTGATATGCCCCTCTGATTTGGGATCTAGCCTAAGTCCCTTATGCTGAATTTTCCTAATTGAATAGATGGCCTTTCCCCAGAGTACCATCTCCACATACATAGCTAGTATGACCAGTCGAGATATAATTACCTACATGATATAGGGTAACTGGCCCGATGAAGACACTCATCATCTACATCCAGCCTCCATCTATTCCCAAATAGCGAGGATTCATGCAGAATCTCTTCGCATGCCCCGTTTATTCACACCACCTGTTCTGAACTGGTGGTTAGGTACACTGACCACACATGTTTCCTGACCTACCATAGTGATAACTAAACACCTGATATCCATCTTGAGAGGTTGACCCTCTTTTATGACTATTCTTCACACTACCACCTAGATTGAATCTCCCAAAAGAATGCTTCTTTATAATGGAATCCACACCACTCACCCATCTAACTAGAACCACATGTCCACTACCTGAATCCCCATTTAGGTTCCTTTTAATGACAAGGCCCTAATCCACTACCTCTGTAAACCTTTTCATATGGAAGTTACTCATTTGAGAACTAATCACATGCCTCAACCCATTCTGAAAACATTTCTCCAGAGCTGCCTCATCTACTACCAATGACGAAACCAAGCATCATAAATCAGTGAAATAACTAGCATAACCTATCACTAACATTTCCCCTTGGGTCAAACTAATAAAATCTACATCCTTCTCCTATATTACAGTCCCTAGGTATAGATTATCTGGAAACAGCTCCTAGAAATCAATCAAAAACATTCCTTCATCCTTCTTCGTCTGCATAATGATTCCCCACTGATGCTTTTCTTAACCTCACAACATATAGGATGCCAACCTGACTATTTTTTATGGAGTCTCGAAATGATCTAGAATATTATGGAAGAATCAATGCAGAACATGTCTTCCTTTTTTATTCTCTAGTAAATTCAAAAGGGTTATTTTACTAAAATTCATTCATCAACAAAAACATGCTAGATATAACCCACCACCAGTCATGTTCCATCATTTATATGAAGAGAGAAATATTCTCACAGAACTACTCTTATCTATAATCTCAAATCACCAAATTATTTTGATCCACTACCGATGGAGTGTTATTCAGAACATCCTCTTGTCTACAAACTTTTACACATCTCCATGGATACATTTATTCACAATTATAAACACAATCTTTAGAACACACAACTCAAATATACCATTGTTATCATAAAATATGACTCTCTTTTATCCATCAAGAAAATCATTCTCATTAACTATCCCAAAGGTCACCTAAAACATCCCATACACCACCCTCAGCCATCCCTAACACGGGTCCTTGATAAAAAAGCTTAAACTAACTTAAAATGTAATATTTTTTACATTAGACATCATTTCCTCAAATGTTTTTGAAGGATAAATGTACTCTACAATCCATACCCCACACACACATCACATGTGTGCCTATCATCATACATCTTCCCTATATCCCTACATTCCTATAATGATGCATGAATTCCCAACCTCATTTCATTCTATCTGTGGGAAAAGAATCATAACACTTTCACATCACACAACCAATGCATCACACAATAGTGAAATATCATTAACCGTAACAATGCATATCAAGAAAAACAATTCCCTCCCAGTGTGACTTGGGTTATCCCCATTATGTGGGTAAGATACTCCCAAGAATGACCTCATTTCCAAGGCCTGACACATTCTATTATCCTATATTTTATACTAAATAGTAAATACGTATAGAAAAATACTCTGATACCACTTAGTAACATCCCCAAACCAATATACACTAAACTGGGGATTTGGGAGAAGTCGCCAAATGACTTCAAGTGTGCCTCTCCATATTCTAGAGAATATTGACTAGAGGAAAGGGTCTAAATAGACACATAGGGAGACTATACCCTCTTTAAAAGAGTAATAAATATCAGTTAATAATTTTAATAATGAAAATAATACGAAATAAGTAAGTAGCTTTCATAAGAAACATCTCCTAAAATGGGGTACAACCACAAACTAAAATAAATATTCCATGTCATTCATGTAGAATCACTAGTGTAGAAAACCTAAATTTTAAAAAACCACAGAATCCCTAAAACGGCCCAAAAACCATGTTTATAACCTCATCTATGTACATCCCAAGCATGACTAAACTCCCTACCATCAGGCCCTTACCGTTTTCCTAACCTACAAGCATTAAGTCTACTCAGGTACCAAATGGTGGCCTTAGAAGGGTGTGATTATAACTCATAAGTCCACCACAAATGGTTTCTAATAATTTTCCAATATAGATAAATAGTGGAAAACATTATGATAAATGATATTTTAAAAAAAGATAGTTTGGGTGACATTATTTAACAAGGTTCCCTGAAGTCATTCCCAGCATTATTCCCAATTTAGTTACATATACCATTTGTATTACCTAATTCAATCTCTTCTTGTGTTCAATGTATTAGGCGTATACATCAATCTCAATGGATAGGTGGAATAGGTAATGTTTCTTATCTCTATAGGTATAAACGCATGATCAAAAATGCAACACACTCACCTTGAATCCTTAGTACTAGTGGTCTCATCAAATGCAACTATTAGGGGAATATAAATCCATCCCCTTCCCTGATATGTGCATTTCGTGTGGATTTTAGAGCCTCTGTATACCTCAACCCATGGGTGTAGAATATCATGTTAATCCCGAACTCTACAAAGACATATGCGCATTATTATATATATATATATATACCATAACCACAAACATAACATATCACAACCAACCATAACTAATATCAATACAAATATCAGAATCCATGACTACCACAATGGGAATTAATATTTTTCCACAATCCATTAACACATTTTCTAATATTATCACAAATTCATTTATTCCAATTTCCATTTTCTATGCCTAACTCATTAATCATATTGACTAGTTTCAAAAAACTAATCCATTTTCCCATAAAACCATCCCCCTATATTAGTTCACATAGAACGTTCTTTATTTATCATGCTTAGTCCACTAATTCATTTCAATTACAAGATACAATTCTTTTGACACATTCTCATTAATACCATTTTACCAATTTACATGTTAAGATAAAAATAACTTATCAATTTAACCCATATATATATATATCAATTTTCTCTTTCTTTAATCACTCCATTAATAAATTTACACGTTTGATATGGGATCTACAAATTTAAAAGTCTATTTCACCCCTATTGTTTAGGTTTACTAGGTTCAAGGGAGGGTCGACACACCCCATGAGTGGCCCTAATTTGGTCATGTCATCCTCAATGAGTCCCTAAGGATTGAGAATAGTTGAAATCCTCATTTAGGTGTTCATTTAACCAAACCTAACTAACATTAGCAATAATACAATAAGAAGAATACAGAAACACAATTTTATATGCACATATCTATATAAAAACTACGGTATACAACTTGTAGACTGCATACATCGAATCCGTTGAGGAATGATCTCTTAATAATTTCCTAAAATACTAATAAAAAACCTAATTTGAAGACAGATTCAATATTACAGTAGATAAAGAGTTTTTTAGGGCTTTAGAAGCAGATCTCCCAAGATACAGACCATAATTCAGAAAAGAGTATAAATGAGAGGACTTGAATTACTCAGAACATTTATTCGGAACAAAAAACAGACTACAATTAAAAGAAAAACATAATTGGGATGTTTTGGGGAATATATGTCATTAATAGAATTAGATGGGGGATAAAGAGGAAGAAATATGAGTTGGAACTTAAACTCTCGTAATGTAAATTTTTTAATTTTTTTCAATTTTTACAGGTGTTCATGGTTTACCCACATTATTTTCCAAGCCACGCAAATACAATGTGAAAGAAAATCTATAAGGAGAGTTGGGTTGCATGGTTACCGGAGTAGGACCTCATGGTTTACAAACCATGCATAAACCGTGTGATATATCATTGTCAAAGGTTACATGGTTTTCTAACAAAGGCCACATGGTTTACTTAACAATGAACCAACCAGGAACATCGCATGGTTTTTCCCATGTTTCCTTCCTTTCATGTTATAAACCCTCAAAACAACCCTGAGGCCCTTCATACATCTATGAAATATTTCATTGGAACAAAAACAGAGATTTAGTCCAAAATTTAAACAATCAAATACCTCTATGAAATTAGGGATCTTATATTATTAGTATGGAAATCATGGACTCTACTATTCTAAATATGAGTGAATTTTGTGGATGTTTCATGTTTTTATTAATATGAAGTAACTACATAGATTATATAAGAATACATAATAGTTTCCTAAATATAAGGTTATATGTTTGTACAATTTTCAGGATCAGGACCAGCTATGTCACCAAATGGGGGTGGGTGTAGTTCGACCAGATGTTCGGGTTGAGGTGGGGGCATGGTACTTAGGGTTCATATTTGTTCCAGTAGGTAAGTGTCATATAGGCGGTCATGTGAGAGATTAGGGTCATATTTCAAGTAATTTTTATATTATACCTCTTACTACTATTGGCCATGATTTGGATCCCTCTATAGATTTAGATATGATTATGGTATCTTCTACCATTACATGTGACTTTTTCGACATAGGGGCTTCACATTATTTTATATCTTATTTGTTTATGAATAGACTATAATCATATATTGATTATATATATGATGTTATTTCTATTCAAATTATATTGGGAGTTATATTAGAAGTAAATCTCTATTAATGGTAATATTCCTTTGATATTAGAGGTTATATATTTTTAGGGAACTTCTTCATGTGAGAAATAACTCAATTTGACTTGGTCCTTGTGATGGATTTGTCAGTGTTGGTATAAAATAAAACCACCTATTACCATTAATGAGTTTTCATTAAATATTTCTATGTGATTGAGTATATTCATGTTGTAGAGTTGTAATTAGAGAAAGGTCATAAAATACATAACCATACGGAACTGGGGGGGATTATAGATCTGTAACACCCCATGATTTTATGGACCTTTTTTAGAATAATTTAGTTTTCATTAATGTATTAAAATGAAATAATTCAAACATTCCATTCACACAGAACCAAATTGGAATTTTCTATATGAAACATCGACTTGGAGTGTGTTACTCGCAACAGTGGGTTTCTATGAAACATCATTTTATTTTTATAATTATTTAAATGAGACGGTTATAACATATGTTTAAAAATTAGTAAAATGAATAGTAATAAAAACTTTTAAAATACTATTAATAATGGTTTTACATAAATAGAACATATTGATGATGAAAAATATAAATTTTGGTTAAGTATTTATATGTTTGAAAATACTATTTTCTCAAATGAATTTATTTTCACGTCCTTCTGTGAAAAATAATGAAATTAATTTTAGACACATTTAGAAATTTAAATTGATAAAATTATATTTATTTTTTAATTGGTAATTTTTAAATTATATTACGTTTAATTTTTTTTTATTTTAATGAGAAACATTATTTTTTTATGAATAGTGAAAAATAATGAATATTAATTCAATACTGTTTTTCCATCTAATTTATTTATATACATAGATTATATTAAAATTTGTTTTTAAAGTGAAACTAGATCAATTATAAATCTATTAATCCAATTTTTTTTCTTTGCAATATTTTTATATTCATTTTAGATATAATATCTTAATGAACTTTTGAACATTCTCACATTAAAAACCTACTTACTTTCCATGTCTTTAAGATTAACATTTAACTTAATTTTACAACATATGTGAATTAAATTTAAAAAATTGAAAGAAAATGGGTTTAAACAGTTTGATATTTATAGTATAACCAGTTTAACTTTATTTTTTATAAAAAAGATTAAACAAAGTGATTAAAATTAATTTAGTGAATAAGGTAAAATTATGCTTAACATGGGAATTAAACTTAAACATAAGGGCCAAAATCACCTATAAAGTATTCAAAATCCCATTGGTTTTCCATATTTAGTCCATAAACCTACCATTATTTATTTTGGCTGGGTTTTTATGTCTTTTTTTGGTAAAAACAAGGGAACACATATCTTGTTTAAAAAAATACCATGTTTGTCCCCTCCCTTCCCTATAACATCCCACCAACTAACCCATTTATTCTACCTCTTAAACCACTTAATTTAGTCCATTATCATCCAAATAAACTTCCCAAAATCCCTCCCTTACTTCTTGTATCATCATTTTTTCATAAATCCATCCATTGAATCGCATTGGTGCAATCCAAAAGGAGTTACCCGAAGAGGACGTAACATCCTTCCTCAAGATAATATCTTGTATTTTATTTCTGCCCCACCTCAATTATTATGATTACATCAATAAATAATAGCCTCATTTCCTTAATATTATAATATGTTGTTATGTTTAGGGTTTTACCCTAACTTACATGGACTTCCATCTAATGTGTAATGAACATACCATTCTTGGGTACGGTGAACTACTGCATCACGAAACGATGTTGTTCATTCAACCTTTACCATATCTTATGCTTGGAAATTATGATGGAAACTATTTTTACATATTAAATATATGATATTTAAAATTTATTTATACATTTTACTTATTACATAAATCCTACCATCATGGTTTCTATTTTTCATAAATATGATAACTTTATTTGTGGAAATGTGGACTACCGCCTCCTCAAAGCGATGTGATTCATTAACACTCCACATGGAATGTATTAAGGATGGGTTTAGTAAATGTATATGATATATATGACATAATTATTATACTGTAATTATATTATGTACATTTAATCATATATGTCATTCAATTTTTTTCTATCAATTTTCCAGGAAAATGGAAACAATATTCATGCTTACGTATGACCTACCATCTCCATTAATGGTGTATTACATTTCACACACACATATATATATATATCTTTTTTATATTATTATAAATGTTTAGATAATGAATATATATGATAAAAAATATATTTTTTACTTTCTGTAAAAAATATAATCATGATTTTTGTAAGAGGATCAAAAATGACAAGTCAAAACTTGTATGATAAACAATGCAATAATTACCCAAAACGTTACTTTAAACAGGAATTATTATTTAACGTGTAATATAAGGTCATAAGAAAATATTATATGTTATTTTATATATTAATATGGTTTTGGTATAAATATATACTAAACTTATACTTATTTTACAAGAGGCTTGTTTGTGTATGATGAAATTCAGGACACTAGGTAAGGGAATTTTGTCTCACTTGTTATATCCTTGAGATACACACCAGGTTCGCCACTCTTTCATTTTTGTGTTGTGTATGTAATTGACATTAGTTTATTCCATGATTATTATTTTTAAATTTATGTTTATTTACATATCCATTATATTATCTTTCTTACATGGGGTTTATGTTTCAAAAGTAACCAAATCTGGAAGATAGTTTTGTATCAATTTTCTATCTTTGAGACACATGTTTACTTATGCACCTACATTATTATTAATGGTTTATTGGAAATTTTCATACATGAAACTATTTATTTTAATTATATTTTTAGCATCATTTAATTTCACTATCTTACATGGATTGTACGATCCCAATTTACCATGTGGAAATAATTTGTTGAAACATTTTAATCGTTTATCGATAATGATTATGATTATATCTTCATTGATGAAATATTAGGATCAGTATCTCAAGAAACCTCATTAAGTTTCTTCTAAATTGTTTATTAATTATTTATTCATGTATTAGTGCCATTTTTTACACTCTTTGGTATGTAATATAATTAATAAAACGTGTTTACTAAAAAACGGACTGTATTTCACTCTTTATTCAGAAATCTATTTTACTTTAGAAACCATGTTTTCAAAAATGGGTCCAAATAATCATTGAATACAATTTTCAATAAAAAGGGATTCTAAAAATGTTTTATGGATTTCAAGTATTAATTTTTTTTGTTTTCAAATCTATTTTAAAAGAAAAATATATTCAAATATTTCGTATGATTTAAAAAGTGTTTTCCAATGAAGAATTTATATTTTCATAAAGAAAGGTTTTTTATAATAAATTTTAAAATTATTTACCCTCTAGGCTGACATTCGTTAATGTTACTCTTGTAGTTATGGGGAAATTATTCGATTTATTCATTCATATTCTATCTTTGGATAGTTTATTCTTGGATGGCATGATGTTAATTAAATATGTTTCCCTTTCACAGGTTATATGATTTTTGAAACCTCGTTATTTTCATGGATTATGATTTTGTTGAAATGATTATGAAACATGCATCTTTTAACACATGTTATGATATTATTATAAGTTTATGTTACGCATCCCATTTCAAGGGATATGATATGATTGTTTATTATATTATTGAACATTTACGTTTGATTTCATTATGGGATTGGTGGGACGTATATCTACCTCCTATGCATTTGGTAAAAATTTATATCTCATGAGATTGACTAAGATGGTATTGGAGTGAACATTAACTACTATGATGGTCATTGAAGTAAAACCTAACTACCATGATGTTATCAGGTGTGAAATCATCCTACTAATATGGTCATGGGAGTGAACCACGAATACAATGATTGTAGGTGGTGTGAACCCATACTACTAATATGGACATATCACTAATTCCTTGACTAATATGGAAATAATTTTATATACTTTTCTATCTGACACTGTTCCATGTCTTATTCCTATGGTATTATTTCATTTCTTATGATCTTTATTTCCTTTTGATTCATGTATTATGAAAATCCAATATTTATTCCATGATTTATGTTTACAATCTTATGATATGAAGGGTATGATATTTTAATGTTATGATCATGTTACCATACCCATATTCTCATGTTTATGCTTACATGTCCCCATTGTTTACCATTACATGTAATCCAAGATAACCCCTTTTTATGTTTTCTTCCCCCTGTTATTAAGTTATGTGTTATGTTCTATGAGTCTAATAATGGTTCAACTCAAGAATAATCCATTTGGAGATAATGTAGCTCACTTATGTATCAGGGTTTATTTTTTCATGTATCCAAAGGCACTGGACTAATATTTTCTTTGGGAATCTATTTGAATACTATTTTTAGTATTCTGAAAATATTATGTAATGTAAATTTATGAAAAGTGAGGGTATATATAGTTGGTATTAGAGAGATTTTTTAGTTATCCTTTTGAAACTAGGATAGTAAAACCTTAGTGAGAACCCTATGGGAATGTTTATGGTTAATCGTAAGGATAATAAAAAGTATTGAAAATTTTCCTGGAATTTCTGTAAAGGACAAAGTGTGCAGTTTCAAAGAAATACATCCATGTCTGGATTATTCTAGTAGACGTGGCTCAAGGTCATATGTACCTAGGTGTAACAATTCTGACAAGGTGTTTCAGTCTTGACTCAATATAACCTGGTACTTGACAATGAATCTTCCTGCACACCTGGTTTGACACTCAGGGGGGATATACCATGGAAATTTATGAACTCTTTATGAAACATCATGAAGGATTTAAATAGATGATGGATATGAATGACCAAGGATAAACCAATGGTATCATGTATTATGGAATTTTTCATAATTTAGACATCCTATAAGTGACTTTTCATGTTTATGGGGATACTCAATATGTTAACTCTATCTTAATATATTATTTTAGTTTTAGTTTATGGCACAAACCCGAAGTTATCATGTTAATGGTGGTTTTTTATGATAATGAAACGATTTTCCTCTTGATAAACCTAACATTATGGGATATGGAATGAAAAATCTTATAGATATGCATAAAAAGCATTCTTAAGATATGAATAATGGTGGCATTCCAAATGAATAAATTATGGAACAACATTTTTTTCAGTCCTCTATGTGGTAACATCAACCTTTTTTCAGAAGGTCTCCTAATTTACTTATTTCTACACAATAGATCAGTACTACTAAAAATATATTCTCCATTCTCCAGTACTCGGAGCATGAGAAATTCATTTAGGATATTTACTAGTTATAATGGGAAGCATACCATTGGTGGATTCTAATCATGAATACGAGGAAGAAAGATGAAATTTAATCCTTGGATATGGCCGAGTTCAATAAAATATTATATGATCAAGTTCTTTCTTTGGATTATTTTTAAAAAAATATAGAAATAGTTACTTGAGTTTAAGAAAAGGGATGATGAATCTATCGGTAGCTGTGAGGATAATTTCATGATACATTCAAGGTATTCTTTATGAATTATCATCCAACTCCAGAGTAAGGATGATGTTTTCTTTAGTGGATTAAATTCAAGTCTCGGAAGGGAATTGTCTATAAGAGACTTTAGTAGATATAATGAGATATTGAGCAATAAATCAAGGTTGAAAATGTTTCTTGAGTCATGTCTCAATCCCATGGTTATAAAAAAGAAAAGGTTGATGGATTTTAAATGAAATTCTAAAAACCGTAAAGAGAAGATGATGAAATTTACTTTATGCTCTAATTTTTGGAAGATTCATGGAAGAAATTTCCCCAATGGGTCTAATAAATGTATTTTGTGTTGAAGGTAAGTCCATCATGCATTTGATTACCAAAGTGATGGGAATAAGTTATCTAATTGTGAGAATGGATAAAAAGTGGCACAAAATGCACCTCCCAGGCTTCAGTGCTATAAGTTTATGGAGAATTGGAATAATTGTAAGCAGTTCCCAAACCCAAGGTTTTTTATGATTATCTAATTCAATAACTTTTTAATCCTAGGGAAATGGTTAAATATCATGCAATCACTACATATAATGAGGGGTATGATAAATAATTGTTGAAAGGTACACTTACCATCCAATATATAAATTCTAATGACTTATGTGATTATGGATCTACCCACCCATTCATATCTAAATAATTTTATAAGGGTGTTAAAATTGAATAAACATTATTAGATGTGGGATTACTAATGAAAAACATTGATGGTACATTGATCTCATCCCAAGTCCATGATTCCCCCTATTTAAGTTTGTGGGAATATTCTTCCTATGAATCTTATCATTATTCATTTGGTTGAATTTAATTTCATCTTAGGCATGGATTGGTTTTCTATTCATAAATCCCACATCAATTGTTGAGGAAGGTATGTTATGTTTTATATTTCAAAACCTCCTATGATATTCCTTCAACGAGATCATATATATAAACTTCCTATAGAGATTACATCCAGTCAATGGCCCTTAATTCCTATCTAGAAGGGTTTTTTATCTCAAATAGTTGTGAAGAAAATTTACATTGATGATATGCCTATTGTTAGGGTATTTTTCAATTCATATTGATAATTATTTTCTATCCTTACACCTAAGTGTGATGTTTAGTTCTCAATAGATCTCACATCTGGTTCTATATGAATTTCAAATACCCCCTTTAGAATGGCCCAAATTGAGTTTAACGAATTGAAGAATAAAGCCCAAGAAAACCTTGATAAGGGGTTAATTCATCCATGTGTATCACATTGGGGTTCACCTATAAATTTTGTGAAAAATAATGATGGATTAATGAGACACTCTATTGATTATCTAGAATTGAACAATATCACAATCAAGAACAAATATCATCTTCCATGTATTGATGATTTCTTCGATCTACTACACGAAGATAAATACTTTTCCAAGATTGGAATTCAGTCTAGATATCATCAATTGAGGGTCAAAAAAGAGGATATACCCAAGATGTAATTCTATTAAAGGTATAGACACTATGAATATATATTTATTCCTTTTGGACTTACTAATTCCCCTTCCATCTTCGCTTATTTTATGAAGAGAGTCTGTATAGATTACCTTAACTAGTTTTTTGTAGTATTTATAGATGATATTGTTATCTATTAAAACAGAAAGGAATAACATGAAGCTCAATTTAGAATTGAACTAAAGACCCTTTTGAAAGATAAATAATATGAAAAAAATTAAAAGTGTGAATTTTGGCTGTAAAATGTTTCATTTTTTGGGTCACATAATCTCAAGAGATGGTATTGGAGTAGATCCATCGAAGACATATGCTATTAAATGTTGGCCTGGACCTAATATGGTGACTGAGATCCATATAATTCCATTTTTATCTAGATATTATAGAATGTTTGTAGAGAATTTATCATGACTATAATATCCTATGACCAAGTCAACATGGAAGGGTTCCCAGCTCCTCTCGATAGAGGAATGTGAGAAATGTTTCATGGAACTAAAGTATAGGTTACTCTTAGCAACTTTTATTACATTACCCAATACAAGATAAGGGTTTCCAATCTATAGATATTCTTCCATGATGTGATTGGGATGTTTTATTACATAGAACAACATGGTTATATCCTTTGTCGCATGATATTTGGGAATTCATGAGAAAAATTTCCCAACTCATGATTTGGAGTTAGTAGGGGAAATTTTTACTTTAAATATATGGTTGAATTATATTTAGGGGGAAAATTGTGATCTCCATACAGATCATAATAGTATGAAATATACATTCACAAAGATAGAGTTGTACATGTTCCAAAGAATATGGTTATTGTGGATAAAAGATTATGACAGATCAATACATTACGACTATGGGAAAGTGAAAAAGGTGGTTGATGGTTTGAGTTGAAATGATAATTATAACTTATCCATGATGAGGATCACAAAAGAACTAATATTTCTGGATTAGAAAAGTATGTATCTATAAATCTTAATGGAAGGGTAAAATCTTATCTTTATCAAATTAATTTCCCACCCTTTATCCCATAAATGATTAACATTGCATAGAATAAAGATGTAGATCTTTAAAATAATGTTAGAAATGATCCTGTGTTTTACCATGATTAGGATGGAATGATAATATTTAGAATCATGTATTTATTCCTTCTATACAATATTTGAAGAAGGTATAATAATAGGAATCTCATTTTTCTTCATTCTTTATTCATCCTAGAATTATGAAGATGTAAAGGGGTTTTAATGAATAATTCAAGTGGGATGGAATGAAGATATATATCACCATGTTTGATCATAGATCTTGGTATACCAGAGAGTAAAGAATGAAATACATGAGTCTGAAGGGATGTTACATCTATTACCCTTATCATAATAGAAATGGTAGAACATCACTATGGATTTTTTTATCCTCCCCAAAACAACTAAATGTATAACGATATAGGGTGGTAGAATATTCAATACAAAGTCATCACAAATCATTTCTCTCAGAGAACACTTCTCTTTGGATAATATTTATTGGATATACATTAAGAAAGTGGCAAGGTATCATGGTGTACCCCATTCCATTGTAACAGATCAAGAAATGATGTTTACCTCTATGTTATGAAGAAGTCTTTTGCTGGAACTTGATATAGGATTGATTTTAAACAGTACATATCATTATCTGATGGATGGTTAGTCTTAAAGAAATATTCAAACCCTAGAGGATAATTGGATATCTTTTTTATTAGATTTAAATGGTGTTTGGGATAAACACCTTCTTCTAGTTGAGTTTTCTGACAACAATTTCTTTCATGAAAGTATTCAGATGGCACCATATTAATCCCCCTATGGGGAGAAATGTAAATCTCCACGGTTTTGGGATAAATTTGGACAAAGAAAGCTATAGGGATCTGAGATAGCTGTAAAATGGGAAAAAAGGACAGAACTAATCAACCAAATCTCAAGGTTGCTCAAAGTCATTAGAAAATTCATGCTAATAACTGATGGCATGATTAATAATTTTATGTTAGTGAGATGTTATTTCAAAAAATATCCCTATTGAATAATATTATTATATCCATAAATAAAGGGAAACTATTCCCAATGTATATTGGTCCCTTCAAGATTCTTGATTGTATTAAAATGGTAGACTATCACTTGGAACTTCCTCCAAACATCTCTCAAGTTTGTGATGTACTCGATGTATCTCTCTTGAGGATATATATAACTAACCCTTCACATGTATTGAACTTATAGGTTATACCACTAGAGTACGATCATTGAGGAACAACCTGTTGAAATTTTTGATCATACAGAGAAATTTCTATGAAATAAGAACACTCACATGGTCAAGGTTTTATGGAGAAATCACCTATTATTGGAAGCTGTGTGAAAGAGTGTGGTTGTGATGAAGTAGAAGTATCATCATTTTTTTACCTAAGTGAATAATTATATGGGAAAATTATTTCTAAGGGGGTAGAATGTAACACTCAGAGTTTTTATGAACATGTTTTCGGAAAAAAAATATGTTTTCATTGATGTCATGGAATGCACTAAGTCAATCCCTTCTTTTATATGGCACCAATTTATAATGTGCTACATGTAACACTAACTTGGCATGCATTACCCACAAAACAGTGTTTCTATGAAACATGATTTTATTTTTATAATTATTTAAATGAGATAGCAATAAACTTTCTGTTAAAATTATCAAAATGAACACAGATAACTAATTTTTTATGAAATATATATAATGGTTTTATATAAATAAAACATATTTATAATGAAAAAAATAATTTTATGTAATGTCTTTAAATGTTTAAAAATACTATTATCTCATATGAACTGTATTTAATGTCCTTATTTGAAAAATAATAAAATTACTTTTAAACAAAAATTAAAATTAATTTTTATTAAATAAAGTTATTTTTCGAATTTATCTTTTCAAAATAATCTTTGGGTGGATTTTTGAGAATTTTTTGAGAAACATCATTTTTATATGAATATTGAAAAATACTAAATTCTAATTCAAATATTCTTTATCACATAATTTATTTTTATAGTTAATTATCTTATATGTTGGGTTTAAAGTAGAATTAAATTAATTATATATCTATTAATCCAATTTATAACAATGTAATCTTTTTATATTTATTTTAGATATAAAATCATAATGAACTTTTGATTATTTTCAATTTAGAAACCCGTTTTCTCACCACGTCTACTAGATTAGCATTAAAAATAAATTCTTTTATTCTACGTATTTAATTTAGAAAAATGGATATAAATTGTTTTAATATATATTATATTTATACATTAATAAGAACAAATTAATTTTTTAACAATAATATTAGTAATGTGATTATGACTAATTACACCAATTAAGGTAATCTTAAGCTTAACAGGGGAATAATCCATAAAATTATGGGCCCAAACGACGAATACACATTAAAAAATCATTGTATGGCCATATTTAGGTAATATGCCTTAAATTATTTTTTTATTTTTTATGACTTTATTGGGTCAAAATTTTGGAACACCTAACTAGTTTTCAAAAATTCCAACTGCGTCTTCTCCCTTCTTTATAAAAGGCCACCACCTCTTCCCTTTCTTCATACCTCTAAAAGAAATTATTTTTTGTCATTATATACCAAATACCCATCCCAAAATCCCTCGCTTTCTCATTGAAGTCCCTCATGTTGAAAAAAATCCATCCAAGGAATCCCTTTTGTGAAAATCAAAAGGAGTTACCCAACAAAGAGGTAACATCCTTCCTCAAGATCCTTTCTATCATTTTCTTTCTCCACCACCTCAATTATAATTATTCAATAAAAAAGAATATACATAGTATCATTAATATAATAAGATTTTATTTTCAGTTATGGTTTAGACATGAACATACACACACCACCATCGAATGTAAAATGAACGTACCGTTCTTGTGTACAAGGAACTCCCGCCTCACTAATCGATGTTATTTTTTTTAACTTTACCACCTCTAATGGTTGGGAATTATGATGGAAACTCTATTTATAAATTATATATATATATGTGTGTGTGATATTTATGATTTATTTATACATATTTATTTTTTATATAAATTATACCTTCATTCTTTCCTTTTGCCTAAAAATATGATAACTTCATTTGTGGATGTGTGCACTTCCGCCTCCTCAAAGCAATGTGATTCGTATACATTATACATGGAATGTATTAAGGATGTGTTATTTAATATTCTATGATATATATGAGATAATAATTCTTATTTAATTATATTATATACATATATACATATATTTTATTTAATTTCTTCCATGAAATACACAATGAAATTGGAAACAATATTCATGCATATGTACAACCTACCATATCCATGAACGGTGTATTACATATCATATATATATATATATATATATTATAGATTATTATAAATGTTTATATACTAAACATATAGGATATAAAATTCATTTTTTACATTCGGGAAAAAAGTAAATTATTATTTTATTAATAGGATCCATAATGAAAAGTCAAAACATGTATGATAAACAGAGCGATTATTACCCAAAATGTTACTTTAACATGGAATTGTTACTAAAAGGGTAATAGAAGGTTGGAAGAAAATATTATATGGTAATGTATATATTAATATGTTTCTTCAATAAATATATAATAAACTTATAATTATTATACAGGAGGCCTTTACATGTATGATGAAATTCAAGACACTAGGTAATTGATTTTCATGTCACTTTTTATATCCATTAGATACATACAATGTTCACCACTCTTTTATTTCTTCATGGTGAATATAATGCCCATAAATGTATTATAAGATTATTTTTCTTAAATTTATGGGTATTAACAAACTAATTCTATGATCATTCTATAATTTGGATTATGTTTCAAAAGATCCGAATTTGGAAGGATAGTTTTTTATTAATTTGCCTTCTATGAGACACAAGATTTTTTATCCACCTACATTCCATTTTGAGGGGTTTTAAATATGTTATATAATTAAACTCCTTGTTTTAATGATATTTTAGTATTCATTTTATTTTAATGTACTAAATGGAGAGTATTATCCTAATTTTCCATGTTTTAAAAGTCTTTTAAATAATCTCATCGTTTGTCGAGATTTTTTATGATTATGCTTTCATTAAATAAATTATATGACCCTTCTCTCAAGAACACTCATTAATTTTATTCTAATTTGTTTATTCACGACTTCATCATTTATTATTACCATTTTTTCCAAACATTGGTACTTAAGATAATTAATAAAATGTTTTTTATATGTAATTGTATTTCTATTTTTCTAGGAAATATGAATTATTTCAAAAACCATGTTTTCAAAAATGATTTCAAATGATCCTTGAATATAATTTTATAGGAAATAGTATTTTAAAAATGTTTTATGGTTTTAAAATATAATTTTATAAGTTTTTTAATCTATATTCCAATAAAAAATATTTTCAAAAATGTCATATGTTTTAAAAATTGGTATTCAATGTAGAAAGGATATTTTCCTCATGAAATGTTTTTAAACGACATTTCAAAATTATTACGCATATAAGATGACATCCATTGGTGTTATTCATGCATTTATAAGGAAATTTATTAAATATTCACCTTCATATTATTTCTCTGATTGTTTTTTAAGGGATGATATTTATGAAACGGGTTTCCCTTTCACAGGTTATTTGATATTGAAACCCACTTCTTTTCAAGGGTTATGAATTTAATGAAATTATTATTAAACCTATATATTTTTCAACATGTTATGAAAAGATTACATATTTATGATACACATTTCATTTCATGGGTAATTATGTGATTTTTTATGATCTTGTGTCACATGTATGTATGATTTAATTTGGATATGGGTGGGACGAATATCTACACTCATTGCATTGGGTAATGATCTACATCTCATTAAATAGACGAAGATGGTCTTGGTAGTGAAACTTGACTACTAATATGGCTAAGGGAGTGAACCATAACTACCAATATGGTATGGTTAGTGAACTCACATTACTATTATGACCATGGGTGAGAACCATGACTACTTAGATGGTATGGGGAGTGAACCTGTACTACAAAGATGGAATTGGAAAGAATTACCTGACTACTATATAAATGATTTCATATGATTATGTGTCTTCCAAAAATCCTTGTATTATTCATTTGTTATGCTTTCATGGATTATTATTTTTTATTTATTATTTATGACTTATGAACTTCCATGATTTATTTTCTGATTCATGTTTATGATCTTTGGTTATATAGGGTATGATCTTCTAATGTTATGATCACATTATCATACTATTATGCACATGCTTATGATTAAATATCTCTATTTTTTTAATCTTGTTGAGCTTCTAAGATCCCCAAATTTTATGTTTTCGTCACTTGGTTATGAAGATATGTATTGTGTTTGATTTTTCTAAGAAGGGTGCTTATTGAGACAACCTAGTGAGAGATAATATAGTTCACTTATGTGACAGTTTTAATGTTTCCATGTTTTCAAAAGAACAAAACTAAAATGGACTTTGGGAATATATTTTTATAATTTTTAAAGTATTCCTCAAAATTTATGCACTCTTAATAGATGAAGATAAAAGGGTTACTATAGGATCAGTTTTTTCAGTTCCATACTAGGATCACAACCCATTTCTACTCCACCTTATATGATTGTTCTGTAGTAGCTTCCGGAGCATATGGATATGGTATATAAATTAGAGCGCAAGGGGTTTATTTCATAGAGTTCATCCCCATAGGGATATCCATTCATGTTCACAAATAAGGATAAAATTTTTTTGAGGTTGGGTACTAACTACAGGATTTAGAAACAGATAATGGTTAAAAATTAATATCCTAATATATGTTTTGAAGAACATGTTTGATCTGTTATTAAGTGTTTAGGAACTCTAAAGGATTGATCTAATATTGGGTTATCACTAGTTCAAGGTGAGTCCATTAGATATTCCATGTACTAATTTTAGTTCCATGGATGATCTATATGAATATCTATTGATGTCGTTTTGTTTTATAAATGCAACTGCAGTATTTTTGGCTCTGAAAAATAAGTGGTTTCACCTATATTTAAACACTTGTGTGGTTATATTATTGGATGGAATTATATTTTACTCTTATATTATAGAAGATCATCATAAAGACCTATATTACTTTTTGGGTACACTTTAGGAACATTGACTCTATGGAAATATCTCTATGTTACACTTTTGGATCAACGGGGTAAACATTTTATGCAATTTAATTTATGAGGTCAGGATACCTATGGATCTTAAGAATTAATAGGTTATGGTTTCATTGGGGTATACTAACAAAAACATTGACATATATAGTTTTTTTTGGTTTATCAAAGTATTTTAAATATTTAGCGATGATTTTTATTAGTTGGATGTTCCAGTGATGGGATTGAACATAGAGTTTGGGAAGTTTACTTGGCTATATTCCTATGAGGATACCTTTCTTACATTAATGTAAAGGTTGAATATCACCTAAATCCTGACCCTACATGAGGAATAAAGTTAGTGAACTGTGTATTTTGATGCATCAGCGGTTGGACTAGGAGTATCTTGATGTAGGGGTTCATGTGGTTTCTTATCGTAATAGAAAGATGATGTAAGATCCCAGGTATTCCAATGAGGTAAGAATAATTTTTCAGTTTAAATAGTCCTTAATGAACTAATGTGAGTATAGAATGTGATCATGGGTGTATTGGGGGTTTCAGGGGCATTTTTTAAGCCTCATGGCCATATTTTTTGGAAAAATCAGAAAGACCACATGGTCAGGAGAGACCATGCAGGATAGGACACATGGTTACCCCTAAAAGTGCGAGGCTTGACAGTGGGGTGTTGAAGGTATCATGATTTGAGGAAATTGTGAAACCTTAGGAACACCCTCATCTAAGTCACCTATAGTTTTTAGTAAGGCCAAAATGAACGGTAAAAACACAGTTTTCAAAACTGTGTCCCATGTCTATATGGGGTTCCCCTTTAAACATTAAAGGACACATGGTTGGAGAATGGTTTGGACAATTATACGATAAAACCATTCGAACACGTTTTTTAGAAAAAATGTGAATTGTTTCCTTAATTTTCTTAAAAATTAAAAAAAATTCCATTTCTTCCTCTATTGGATAAAACTCACATATGGATCTCCAATTTGATGAAATTTCATTGCTTTGGCTACTGATTTTGCCTTCATACATAGAATTTAAAGTTGTCGGTCTCATTGGATCTATTCCACTGAGTTAACTATTCTTCACATGATGTTATTAATTGTTCATGGTATAGGTTGAGTTATTTAGTTTCAATATAATATCCCATATTTCTAGGTTCTTTATCATTTCATCATTTTTATTCTAATCTGTATCGAATTACTGATCGATAATCGATGATCCCTCTACTATGGAACTATGGTGGGTGATCTATAACTTTCCCTTATGGATTAGTGTTTTATAATCCTAGTTTTAGGTGTTTCGCGTGATGAAATTTCAGGTGCCAACCCTTAAATTAGTTTAATGTTTGAATTAAATTAATTAGATTATGTTTTGATTTCCCTTGATTTCCTGGGATATTTTTGGAGGATTCTGCCCCAACCCAAGCCACCCATGGGGTGTACTATTTCCTTTTACCTTTGGTTATAACACCTATGAAGTTCATGTAATATTTCTGAATTAGAAGAATACCTTTATTGATTTAATTGAAAATAATTTAGATATTAGGATATGTTTTCCCTAATTTTCCAATTGTTTACATGATATAAACTATTTTAATTGTTTATATGGATTTTTATGAATTATTTTACATGAGTTTTAGGAACTCGTGGAATGTTATAGAATGTGAATTGATGGATGAATGTGATTAATTGAATTGTAGTGGATTCCTTGGTTGCTATACATTGGATCATATTTCAATTCGATTCCTTGGATGGTTCACCAATGGATCTTGATAGTGGATGAAAACCCCTTGGATGATAATTCTCCTCGTGTCTTGATTCTGTAGGGTGCCTTGGGCCTTTCTACCCATTGGTTCTAGATTTCATGGGATCATAGTGGACATAGTCTATGGAAATGCTCCTTAGACCCCACTGATGCCTAACTGAGTTTCCATAGATATTCTCCTAGGACTCAGTGAATATTACATGGTCTTCTATACCTTTGATATGGCCCCAAGGTGTCTAAATCTTTACATTATATAACATGGCCATGATGGATTATTTACACTATAAGGCATGGCCATTGTTGACAAGATCCTCTTGTTATTATGGAATGTCCATGGTTGTCTTCAACTAATCGGTTGTATAGAATGGTTTTTCATTATATTTACATTATTAGAGGAGATTGACCCTTGGTTTTAGGGGATATTTTTTGGATTGATAGTTTCAAATACATGTATCACTTTTCCATGAGAATTACACTTGTATTACTAAAATACCTCTCATATATTTTCACATTTCATTTTCTTGTATTGCACAACTCAGATTTTTTATAGACCACATTGGTGGAGGCCAACAAACTGTAATATCCCACACAATTCAGGACACCATTGGGTAGTTTAATAGTCTATATGGATGCTGGTAGGGACCAAGGAAATTTTCCATAGTTCTACACTAGAATTTATTCTCTGCATAGTAGTACAAGAGAACAAGACTGCTCTAAGACATTTGATTCTATATGGGATAAATCCTTTTGGACTTTTTGGTACCTTGATACATTTATTGTATTTTGGTACTTTTATAACTATTTTTGGATACTATTAAGATGCCTGATATGTATCATAATCATTTTTTATATGATTTAGTTTCCATGTTTTGGGTATTTTTATCAGTTTCTTGTGTTATTATCCATTTCCATGTTGCTTCTATTATGGCGGGTTATAGGTCCAGTATTGAGAGTGTCTGTTTCTTTTGTTCCATATGTTTAAATATTCTTTCGCAACAAATTTATGAATATATATATATATATATTGATACACTATAGTAATAATGGAATGGTCTCCCCATGGACACGCCCTAGGTCCTCACTGCTAGGAGACAACCTCTAGCATTCAGGGATATGTGCTTGTCTCTATGTGACACACCTACTTGGGGATCCAGATAGTGGAATTCAGGTCATGATGTTAGAAATTAGTATGATATGAGTAATATTTTCTTGAATTACTATTTTTTATTATATAAATGGGATTATTAATGAATTTGAATTGTTAAATGAGCTATTATTGGGAGTATCAATCCCATGTATCGGAAAAACCAAATTCCCTCAAAAGAAAATTGATGTTTTCAGGATTATGACTATTATAGTTGATTTGATTCAACTATTGGGTGATGAAATTGAGTTTTAATGCTACTGTTAATGTGTTTGAGGTTTAATTTTTCATTTACTAATAAGATGACTGTATGAATCTCATGCATCATTTTAGGAACATCACAGGATACACATTCTATGCATTAGGTCATTCAATATAGGATGTATTTCTTAACTACATAACTTTGTAATATATTTCTTAAGTGATATACCAAATGTTCTCATAGATTATTTTTATAGGGAGTTGAGAAACACTGTTGGTACATCTAGTTACTTTCATAACCTATGAAGTGTTTTCATGAATAGCCTATTATAGACACCCTAAAAAATTAAATGCGTGACATTGAGTCATAGAACATCATACTTATTGGATGGAACATGTGATTGTATGAATTATATGGAAGCCATATTTTAGTTCATAGATGTATGGGTCCTTACATATCCGAAGGGTTGAACCATTTGGTTCACCCATTTAAAGAGAATTGTGATAAACATAATTTGAAATACAAAATTAATCTTTTGGAAAATGATAACATAACCATAACCCAGCTTTAGAGTGGGAATTATGTAGTTTCTCTAGTGACGTTAGTTACTACTTATTTTTACATAGTCTGGGATTTACGAGTATGAATAGGGGATTAACATTTTTATAGGAATTTTTTACCAAGTCCAATTTTTTAAACTATGATCCTAAGTTATCGGTATTTTATATGGTGTTTTTTTAGAAATATAGAGACATGTCACCATGATGACCTGCATTTGTATTCCAGGAGTGTGGATACAACCATGATCCATAGGTAATGATCAATAGGATACTATCAAATCCTCTTATAGTTATAGTCGTGTTACCATATAGATTTATAAACACATGTGTTGAGGAAAAGTTCTTTGAGTGTTTCCTACACTGTATGAAGACTTTTTAGGGAGCACCGTAGCCTTAATTTTATATTGATAAGATGAAATTTCTGTTTCAATAGTATAATATTACCATGTTTTTGAGGGATAGTTGTCCACAGGTTGTTGAGATGTCTTTGGAGACCACTCTATCAATTTTTGATCACATGGAGACTCCTCGCAATAGTAGAGTAAATCTAATGACACACTTTTTTCAAGGAGCAGCAAATAACTGATGGGAAGTTTTGAACCAGGATGAAAGGAAATGATATATAGTTTTGGGATATTTCAAAACTTAATTTTATGAAAAAATTTTACCTGATAATTTGAGAGCAGATTGGGCCAATGATTTCATTCATTTGAAGTAGGTAATGATGATTGTTAGGGAATATTCATCATGATTTACATAGTTATAGTGTTTTGAATCAATATATCTTGTCGATGGGTCTTCTACGGTGATAGGTATCAAGGATTTTCTTGTACATACCCTTTAATATTTCGTAAACATGTTCTGATTGATGAATATATCTGATATTGGTAATTTGGAAATAATTACAGATTGTAACCTATTGTATCATGGGGGTGAAGATCATGATAGCTTAGTCTATCAAATAGGAGGTTCATCATCCATTGTAAATAATCAATGATTAGAGGCTTCCTATGAGGTGAGTGCTAGATAGGAATTTAGAGCCGGTAGCTTGATTTTCGGTCATTGGTGTCGGAGGTGGTGTCATTTGAGGAATTAGTATAGTCAAGATCCAGTTGAGTGCTGAACCTGTGATGATATGGGGAACATGAAATGTATTTGTGGGACCTCCCATCTAGTTTTTAGTTTAAGGGGTAAGATATGACTCCATGTTTAGGAGTGGGTTTCATATATACATGTCCGGAATGGATCAAGAGAATTTTCGTTCTTTCATGTCGAGGTGGCAGTCATGGATGGTGCAGCTAGGACCTAGTGGAATAAAAAAAAAACTGACTAGTATTTCTCCTGGTAGTGAGGATGTATCATAGGGACACGGTTTAGGCCAAATATATTCTATACATCCTACACATGATAAGTTGGGTGAAAATATGTCTACTATGTGAGGTAAGATCTTACTATCCCTTACACTTCATTTTTCTATTTTTAGTATAACTGGATCATATAGATTTATATCTTTACCTATTGTAAGGATAATCGGGCTTTTAATATAGTTTACTGATGATTTTATGACCATAGATACTCTAGTATAGATTAGAACGAAGACTGTACGAAAATGTATAGATTTCCCCAATGAGATTGGTCGGTGTCACCTCATAAGGAATCTTTTCTTCCACAAGATGCATGGGATTTACATCATACTTTAGATGAATTGGAAATTTATCAAGAGAACATTGATTGTTATTGATGTAGGGTGACCTTCACATCCCCATAGGGTAGAGTTTTTATTCAAAATGGTTAATGTAATTTCCATGTGAGTTGAGAAATACCAAAGACTTGTGGGATGCGTTGGATGATATCATTGAATGCTTGTTTATATCTAGATGATCAAGGAGTGAGTTAGGATTATTTCTATCTAATGGTTGGTCTTTTCATGGACATTTTCCCAAAATAATTCTCTTGTTTACCTCATGAGAGAGAGGTTTATTTCTCAATCAAGATAGTGTGAGGAGCTACACTAGTATCCCTTCCTCTTAATAGGATCACTACTACTGATTTTTAGGATCTCGAGAGGTAGCTAGAGGACTTTGAGGCAATGGGGTTTATATAACTCAGAACATCTTGAAGGGGGTTTCTAATACGTTGTGGAAAAGAAAATCATACTCTTTGGATATTTTTGGATTAACGAAAATTGAACCAGTTGATGGTTAATAACTATTATCTTCTCCCGTATATATATGATCTTTTTTATCATCTATGAGGATATTGAGTGTTCTCAAAAATTTATTTGAGATTAGGCTATCTTCTTGTTCATGTTCGATATGCAGACAAACCTCATACATATTTTCATAGTATTTATGTTCCATATGAGTAATTGGTTATGTAGTTCTGTCGCAAAAATGCCCTAGTTGTTTTCATGGTTCTTATGAACTTAGTTTTTCATTTTACCTAGATTTTATATGGTGGTATTCAAGGATGATATACCGATGTATTCTCAAAATCGACAGGACAATGACAACCATATTAGGATGATTTTGTATACACATGGAGACAATTAGTTTTATGGTATGATTGTAAATTGACACATCTGGATGGATATGGTTAACTATTTGGGTCATATTATCTTTGACACAAGAGTATTAGAAGATCTAGAGAGATTGAGAGCAGTAGTTTCCACTGAGAATCCCAAGAAATAATGTTATATATGGAGTTTATTGGGGATATTTTGAAATTATAGGAAATTCATAAAGGACATATCACACTAATAAGAACCATTGTTGGGCTTGAATAAGAATGTTGTGATGTTTGTATGGATAGATATCTATGAGATAGCCTTTCCAGACCTGAATGGGAGACAGACATTGGTGTTGGTCCTAATTCTTCTAGAGTCGGGTAAGAGATACATTGTGTATTATGATGAATAAGGTTTTTGGATTGGATATGTTTTTATGTAGGGGTATTTTCATAACATACGAGGATGGTTGTTGAGCCACATGAGAGGAACCACCCAACGCATGATCTTGGGATAGATTCAGTTGTTCGTGATTTGCACTATTGGATACATTACTTACTGGGAGAGCATTTTGTGGTGTACAGTGACCAAAAAATCCTAGAGTATATATTGGAATTGTTTGATTTGAATTTGAGACATAGAATGTGGTTTTAGTACCTACTATCTTTTGACAGTTACATTTACTATATGGTCAGAAAGGGTAATCCAGTAGTTGATTCACTGAGTATGATGACTCATATAGAGGAAGTTTGGTAGGCCAGTAGTGAGTGGAATCTTATGGAATTATTTTTAGAGATGCACTTGGTGGTGTATGATGGTTATTGGAATAACTTTATTTAAACCATAGTTATGACTTTTACCCTTTCTTATAGAGTGATGATGAGGCAACTATCGGATTTTGAGGGCCATGTCCTGTACGAGAGTGTGGCATGTGAGGACCCTCCTCTTGGTTGGAATATGAAAAAGGATGAGATCCTATGTATTCCTGGTCATGTTTGGTTTGTAGTGGAGGTATATGAGGAGATGATGTGGGAGTTTCATGCCTCATTTTTGGTAGAACATCCCGATGTCACCAAGATATACCATGACTTATGCCATTAGTACAGGTGGCCAAGTATGAAACATGAGGTAGCTAGTCTTTATACGATGTTCTTCACCAATCAACAGGGAATGGTGAAAAATTTGCGAGGATCTACAATTTAATAGTCGTTAACCATTCCGGAGTTGAAGTGGGATGATTTAAAAATGGAATTCAAGACTGATTTGCTGAGGTCACCTCAACGTAGTAATTTTATTTGGATTGTTTTGGACAGTTTCACGAAGTCTTCTCATTTCCAGCTAATTAGGGAGACCTTCTTTGTTGATGAGAATGGAAGGTCTTATATCCCTGAGATAGTGTAGATTCATGGGTTCCATCCTACTATCGTTTTATATAGGGATGTTTGGTTTACATCATGATTCAGGAAGATTTTACAGAGGACCATGGGAACTAAAGTGCTTCTAATAATGACATTCCACCCTCAAACTGATGACAAGATAGAGTGTATGATACATGTTCATGAGGACATGTTGTGAGCATATGTCCATTATTTTTGGGGCTCCTCGTAGGGGAATATTCCCCTTATTGAGTTTTCCTACATTAATAGTTATCATGGAACTATACATATGGAACCTTATTTGGATTTTTTGGGTAGGCCATACTGATCACCCATGTACTAGTTAGAGGTTTTTTAGGCAATTTTACTGTGAGAACGTCTCGTTCAAAAGACTTCGGTGTATGTCCAGTTAATTAGTAAATGTATGGAGACTACATAGTGTCGACAGAAATCTCACATAGATCTACATAAATGACCTCTAGAGTTCAAGGTTGTGGATTGAGTATTTTTATATATCTCATTGAGTTTGGGAGATAGATGGATTATGAGACCGTGTAATATTTCAATATGATAGGTCATGACATTCAAGATTTTAGAGAGATTAGGGCTGATAGAATATCAGTTTTAGTTACCATAGAGGTACCAAGTCATGCACGACATCTTCCATGTATCTCTGTTTCACCATTATCACTCATACTGGTCTTGCACTCTTTATCCTAATAAGGAGTAGCTTCATTTAGATATTTCCTTTGAGGAGCATGTTATACATGACGTTGAAAGGAGCGTGATGGTTCTCTGAGGTTGGTCAGTTACTCTATTACAGCTGCAATGGAAGAACAACCATTTATAGGATGGGTCTTATGAGTGGGAGGCTGACATACATGCCGAGTGGCCAAATTTATTCTAAAATGAATCCTGACCACCCTTGAGGGGAAATTTGGGGATGAATTGGTTTATGAGACGAAGATTTTAACATCTCGGGTTTTACTATGAGGTATAAATCTTTTTTTGTTTAATTTCAATTGTGTTTTATGGAAAAATATGACTGTCCAAGATGATCAACAGTGTATAAGGGGTGAATGGATCTTATTTGTGTCCCAAAGCTAGGATTTTTGGACAAACCGACCACATGGTTAGGAGAAATCGTAATGGACATGTCGCATGGTTACCCCAAACTCTATGAGGCATACCGGTGGGGTGATATAGGTCTCACAATTTTAAGAAACATTGCAACCTTAGGCACACGCTTGGGCGAGGCACCTGAAGTTCTTAGTAGATCCAAAATGAACAGTAAGTGTACGGGTTTCCAAATCATGCGCCATGACCATGTAAGGTTCCCACTACTATAAAACAAACCTTTAACAACATTTTTCCTTTATCAGCACTAGTAAAAAAAATCATAATGGTTTCCTTTATCAATTCATTTATATAGTGTTGATAAACAATACCCATTATCAGTGCTTTTTTAGCCATGATAAAGGTTTCCCTTTATCCGTGGTTTATTTTTAGAGATGATAAAGGACAGTCTTTAAAAATGATTTTTAGTGAAGATAATAGTCCAAAATAAAATTAAATAATTGAACAAAATTATAATTAAAAAATATTAATAATTTTATTAATTAAATAATTATTTATAAAAATTAATAAATTGAATATACATGTATATAAATTATAAATATGAATAAATAATATATAGTTAATATATTGATGTGTAAAATGATCAAAATGAAATAATTAAACAAATAAAAAATAAAAATTTGTAAATTGTGGAAAATATAAAACAGTTTATTAACTAAATAATTATTAATAAAAATGAATAAATAAAATATACATATATATTATAAATATTAATAAATAATATATTAAATATATATATAAAAAATGAATAAATTATAATAATTAGAAAAATTAAAAATAAATTAATGGAAAAATTATTAAAAATTTATTAATAAAACCTTTAATAATAATAATGAATAATTGTAATAAATATATATAAATTAATTAAAAATAGTAGTAAATAATATATATTATATTTTAATATATATATATGGAATATAATATAATAATAATAAAAATATTAATATCTTTTTCCTTTTTAATGTTGTTTTATTTTTCAATTTAACAAATATAAAACTTGTGTTACATTGATTTCACATACATATATGTAATTAAGGAATTTTTGTATTCAACAACACAAATATGTACAAAATTAATGAAATATTATAGGGGAACACATACACCAAATATTTATATAATTTTTTCAATTTATAGTATATTTTAGAATTTCATTATAACCTAATACAATTAATATATTATTATTTTAATCTATCAATTTTATTTATTTAATTTTAATATTATTATATTTAACTGTTATATATCCATATTTTTAAGAAATTTATATTAAATTAATAGAACTTATTTTTTTTAATATTCTTAAAGTATCCTCATTTTTAATTATTCAATTTCAGTCATCTTTAAAATACATGTATTTAAAATAATGTGTTCATAAATAAAGTTAAAAAAATATTTTTAAAAAAATATTTATAAATAATTTTATTCATAAATTTATATTTCCCTATTTATAAATTAATATATTTATAATTACTATAAATATAAAATATAATTTTTAAAAAAACTATAATTATAATGAAATAATTATATATATTTAAATAATTATAAAATTATAATAAATCAATTTAAATATGAATATACTAAATTTAAATTAAAATTAAAATTTATTTATTATATATATATTTATAAATATAATTTGTGTCCTATGGAACAATTTATTCAAGTAAAGGGGCTACATTGTAATGAAAAGTAGGAAACATACAATGCAGGGATGTACTTGATGAGAATCAAACTCGAGACCTCACCGAGACTCATAGGGGTAGCTACCACTGACCAACACCCTAGGGTATATATATATATATAATGAAATAAATATATAAATGTAAGAAACTGGATCTTTTTTTCAGGTATATTTTCCTTTTTTTGGTGTTTTTGAGGAAAAGAGGAGTTTCTGGAAATTTCTTAAGTACATGTCATGTACATTATGAGTACACACCATGTACTCGTTTACCACGGGTAGTTGGGTGCTGACCGTGTAGCGACCATGGACACAGCCGTGTGTGGTGACCTAGAGACCGCCTAATGCGGGAGCCAGTGAAGGCAAGTACACGCCTTGTACTTTCTTTTTTTCATTAAACATATCGGGGTCACATCTGACAGACAGAAACACCTCCTTCTTTACCTAGTTCATCCGAGAGAATCTGTACGACCATGATCCTTCCCTGAGCCCCCGATCGAGCATCCATCCTCTAATTCGACCTCTGCCGATTGAATTGTGATCACCTCGGTAATATCTTCCTTCTTTAAGAGCTTTGTTTCCTGATTCTTCATCTTCCACAAGTAATATCTGGTTGAAAGTTTTAGATGTTTTTTAGATCTATGGTTTACTTGGTAGATTCAAGGCTTGAGTAAATTTATAAAGATCCTACAATACCGAGGTAGGTGGTTTGTGACTTTCTGTTACTATTCTTTTAGTTTTATGTTAAAAAGTGCCCAATACCCTTAATTGGGGTATTGCGTGTTTATGGTTTTAGCCCTGTTAATTGTCTGTTATGCATTTATGCTTTAGTAGAGTATAATTAATGGTGAATATGGTTAATTTATTATATTTTGATGTTTCTTCCCATGCATGTTCTCTTGTTTTGACCATTTGTTCTAGTTTCACTGTTAGACTGCTATTTACATTCCATGCCCAGTATTGTTAGGATGGAGTGTTTATTATCTGTCTTGCAGTTATGCTGTAGACTGGTTAGCCAAGTAGTTCATGAGGTTTGCGTTGGTGTCTTTGCATTTCTACACTTGTTTTACTTACATAGGGCCTTGAGAACCTAGTGTAGTGGACCATAGGGAGAATAGATGTAAGGGCTTCTCCTGAGGGCCTGTTATTATTGTTACGATATGAGACCATAGTGGGAATTGACGTAAGTGATTCCTCAGAGTGTCTATATTTCCTCAACATTGGCTATAGGGGGAATGTGACGTAAGTGCTTCCCTATAGCACCTTTTAGTTACTGATACAAGACTTTAGGGGGAATTGATAGCGAGTGCTTCCCCAGAGAGTCTATTCTAATGATTAACCAGAGGGGATTGAATTTGTGTACTTCCTATAGGGTTGCTTGTATTTTCTAGGTAGGACTAGAGGGGATTATGCTATGAGAACATTGTAGAGGGGTACCTGTTTGAGAATATATGTTTACTTGGTATGTTGTTCTTTAATTCTTTGAAACTAAAGGATTGTTTACTATTGAGTACTTTCTTATTTAATGCTTTTTTTCTCATTGCCTGCCATATATATTCAATAACCATTAGGAACAAATATCTTGGTTATTTCCTTATAGAATTTAGTCTCACAACCGGTTTGGTTCATGATTTTGGGGCCAAATAGATTATATTGTTGTAGGCATATATAAGGGAAAGCGCCCTTCGGCATCAGGTACTTGACTGCTTTGGAGCTGGAGAGCATGGGACCAAGATGAAGCTAGAGATGCAGAGGAGTTGTATACTTGTTTTTCTTGTACTTTGGTTTAGTTATGTATTTCATCATTTTTACTTGTTTGGATGCTATCCTAGTCATATGTATCAGAAATCATTTATATATATGTTCTGCAGTACTTTCTTCATCAGTCTTCCTCAGTTTACTGTTGTTGGAATTTTTACTGCTTTCTCCATTGTATATCTATTTCTATTCCACTATGTAACACTTCCAATGAGTTCATAGTTTCCCCACTCTCACATCCAAGGCCCTCATTTCTAGTCAGAAGCCTATAGCATTATGAGAAATGTGCTTGAGGTCATGTGACCAACTGTGTACGGGGCACCTTTGGGAGGCTTCCAGAACCAGGATGTTACAAAGTTGTATAAGAGGAATCCTTCTCTCTTGACTTACTATTTGGATCCTATCGACTGGGATAGGATGGGGTTTGTACATGGTAATAATTTGTTCCCAGGATTAGCTAACCCATGTATAGAAAAAATCCAATCTACTTCATTTATTTAACGTTTTATTTTTTATCAATTTTACAGTTGATTTGATTTTCACTATTGGGTGATTCATATGTTTTGTGTTGTTATTGTTGGTGTTTTTGAGATTCTATTTCTATTGAAACCTGGAGATATGAGGGTGTGTCATCTCATGCATCATATACTCACTTTCTAGGGACCACATGTCATTCATTATTTCCCTGCTAATTAGGGTGAATTTGTTATTCCATGTTGTTATGATAGATGTTGTGCTAGATATGCATGTTGTTGTGATAGATACCTTGATTAAATACCTACAGCTTGATAGGGTATATGTTGTGTAAGGTTTTGTCTGAATGAATTCCAAACATTATTTCTTGATGTGTTATGGGCCTTCATGGATCAGAATTTTGTGTAACATTGATCTATTATGATTTCTTATGACATGTATAAAATGTCAAGATTTGATTTTCTGGGAGTATAGGCCCTCACATTTTGGAATTTGGCACATTAATGTTGGTTTCAGTGTTTTTTGGGGCTCTGGAGTAGTTTTTGAGGCTTACAGTCTGGAAAAACCCAAAACATGTGTCGTGTAATGATGAATACACATCATGTGTTCTTCTTCTCGTGAAGAAACTATTTTCTAATACATGTCGTGTACTGTATGTACATGTCGTGTAGTCACTAACCGTGTCCCAGACTGTGGGGGTGGGGACACAAGGTTTGGAATTCTGGTAGGACATGATGTGTCCTGGATGTACAAGCTGTGTCGCAGAACCGTGTAACCAGCCATGTCACTAACAACACGGGTCTGTGAAATGTTTCTAGTACCTATCTTGTCCATCTGGAAAACGATGTTTAGTGTGAGCCATGTATCCGGCCATGTCACTAACAACATGGGTCGGTGAAGCATATCTAGTACAAGTTGTGTCTGTCCCAATCACACCATATAGTCTTGATCTAAGAGAATAGTGTGGCATATCCATGTAAGGGAACTCGGGAAGTGGAAGGGGATGAAAGTACACCCCATGTGTAAGGACTACACACCATTTATGGGGTGTTACACGACCAGTTTTGGCTGAAGAACACACCCTTGTGAATGGATTATAGAAACACACCATATAGTTAGATATACACGTCGTGTATCTTTGTTTTGAAAAAAATCAATGCTTTCCTTCTCCTGTTCCCTCCATACACATCAAGTTTTCAGTAATTGATAATTTTGATCTAAGTTTTGAATTTGACCTTGCTGTGTCATGCCACTGTTACTTCCTTTAGTGGTACGTCAGTTTCAAGGAGATGATTAGACACCAGACAAGACTGATCAAGGACTACCAATAGATCCACCAGTTTTTCCAGTGTTGGAACCAACCGTCACGCCGAACATAGGTTCTAATGAATAGTTTCGAGAGGGATTTATGATGTTTATGCAGACCTTCTGAGGAGTACTGCAACCTGCCCCTTCTTTGGCAGAGTTGACCAGGGTATTCCAGTAGCAGCATCCAACCACTTTCACTAGGGAAGGAGGACCTTAGGCTATAGATTCATGGTTAAAAGCCATGCATTCCATCTTCAAGCATCTAAATAAGCCTCCAGAGCAGAGGGTAAACCTCTCTACGTACATGCTTCTGTATTCCTCCATGATATTGTGGGATGTGATCTCACAGGAGGGACGCCAGCAGGTTATGTCTTGGGATGACTTCCAGTGTTCTTTTTATGATTACTTCTTATCCAGAGACCTTGAGGACCGATCGAGCCCAAGAGATCATGAGTTTGGAACATGGTACTACTCAGTCTTGGAGTACTCTTCTCATTTCACAGAGCTGTCATGCTTCACACCGATTCTAGGAGGTGATGAGTTATTCCTGACAATGAAGATTGAGAATGGTCTCAGGTATGACATCTGATCTCAGTTTAACATCTTCTGGTTGACTTCCATCACTTCTATATTCAACAGGCTCTGATCACGGAGCAAAATACGAGAGACTCTTGACTTTTGAGCCAGGGTGGCTCAACATCTAGAGTTAGTATCCCTCCTACTGATAGCAAGAAGCACCGTAGGGGGTCTTCACATGGTGATCCAAAGAGGAGAGATACTTCTTCTGGTAGACAGGTGGAGTGATACCAATGCGGAAAGAGCAGGCATACGATACCACATTTCCTGAGAGACCTAGTGGAGTGCCGATATTGTGGCAAGATGGGTCATCTTCAACATTTCTGTCAAATCATCTTACCAGCAGCTAGTGAAAGGTGTTCTTCCTTGACTATGTGTTCAAGAGTAGTGCCCCATGTTTCTCATCAGTCTGGGAACAGGAGTTCATCCAGCTTTTTAGGACGAGGTGGAGGTCACGGCCATGGTATTCAGACACCATGATTTCCATGACAACAAGGTGGATCATCACACTGTGGTCAGGCAGGGTCACAAGGCTGCGGTTCTGGTAACACTTTTGCAGTGGAGCAAACCCAGTGGGAGCTGGATCCCGGACCCTCTAACGTTTTAGACATGATCCAAGTTGCCTCAATTTTAGCTTTTTCTCTTTTCAATAAAAGGTATTCACATAGCTTTATATCTATTTTTTTGTGAAGATCCTTGAGCTTTGTGTCTTAACTTATGTTGATGTCTTGATGTTGGAAACATCGTTGGGGACAAGAACGACTAGTGTACGTTAGTGTGAGGAGTTCCCATTTGAGTTTGGTGGGTGTCACATACTATGGAACCTTTATGTCCTAGAGATGATAGGATATGATTTCATTCTTATAATGGACTGGTTAGTTCCCCTTTAGGTAGTGTTTTATTTCGATCATCATAGGGTGAGCTTCGCATCATAAAAGGGAGGATCATTTCTTCATAAAGGAGAATGGGATGTCCCAATGAGCAGGGTAGGACCCGAGAATTATGGGTTGGGAAGAGTTATAGCCCAAATTTCTAGTCTTTATCTGGATGACTAGTGGACTTCACATATGGTCCTTCCTTTAGAGGTGGATCATTTTAGGGACGTCTTTCCAGATAAATTTTAAGGTTTGCCTCCAGAGCAAGAGGAATACATTTATATTGATCATGTGACAGTAGCGGCATTGGGGTCCATTCCTCCTTACAGGATGTCTACACCAGAGACACATGAGCTCAAGAAGTTCTTAGAGGAGTTGTAGTAAAATGGTTTTAACCGAACTAGTACTTCTCATTGCGGTTCTCCTATCCTGTTTGCGAAAAAGGCAGATGATACTCTCTGACTTTGTGTGGATTATTAGATGTTGAACCAGTTGATGGTCAAGAACCGATATCCCATGCCAAATATTGATGATCTCTTTGATCATCTTCATGGATCACGGGTGTTTTCAATGATTGACATGAGATCCGGTTATCATCAGTTGCACGTTAGACCATCTGATATACCTATTACAGCCTTCCGGAGCATGTATGGTCTATACGAGTATGTGGTTATGTCGTTCGATCACACAAAATCTCTGGATGTTTTCAGGTCACTGATGAACTGAGTGTTCCATCCATACATGGATTTTTTCATGGTGGTTTTCGTGGATGATATCTTGGTGTACTCTCACAATCGACACGAGCATGCTACCGATCTTGAGATCATTTTAAGTACACTGAGAGAGCATCATTTAGATGATAAGATCTCAAAATTTGACTTTTGGATGGATCAGATTCACTTCTTGGGTCATTTTTTCTCAGAGACATGAGTATCAGTAGACCCAGAGAAAGTGAGAGTAGTAGTTTCCTAGGAGCATCCGAAGAACATCTTTGAGGTACAGAGCCTTCCAAGGCTATCTGGATACTACTGACATTTAAAACAGGACATTTTACACTTAGTAGTAACACTAAGGAGCCTAACTATGAAGGGTTCAAAATTCTTGTGGCCAAATTCTTATGATATAGCCTTTCAGGAGATGAAAGGGTTTTTGACTTCAGCACCAATACAAGTATTTCTAGAGCTGGGAAAAATCTACACTGTTTATTGTGATGCATCAGGTATCGGGCATGGAGTAGTACTTATGCAGGGGGAAAGAGTTGTTGCGTATGGGTCTTGGCAATTGAGGCCACATGAGAAAAATTACCCTACACACAATCTTTAGTTGGTTACAGTTGTTTATGACTTACGTTGTTGGTGAAATTATTTGTTGGGAGATCTTTTTGTGGTTTTCACGGACTACAAAAGCCTCATGTATATCAACACTTAACATGACTTGAATTTGAGACGCCAAAGGTGGATTATGTACCTTTAGTCGTTTGACATGGAGCTTGCCTCTACGCCTAGGAAAGGAAATGTGGTGGCTAATATGTAGAGAATAGGGACTCAAATATAGGCAGTTCCAGAGGCCAGCACTTTCACGACATGTCCCTTGGGGCACGTATCGTGACTACCCCAATTCCGCCTTCCATAGGCTAGGGGATGGTGACTACCACCAAAGGCATAAATCCCTAAACTGGGAATCCGTTTCCATTATAAATGTAAAGAAACACATCAGAGTACACAACTGGAAGAAAAAAACTAAGTAAAACTGTATACAAAAGATGTGCTGGAAAGTAAAAGGGGTTTGAAATACAATCCCAATAGGAAATTAAAAGTGCAACTGAATGAAAGTACAACTGAAGAAAAGTAAATAAGATAATGGATCATCCATCGGGGTTCCTATAAGAGTGGTAGGTACAGATGGCCTCCTCATCACTCTCATTCATCCATCTCCTCCATGTACCATCTCACAGAGTGGTCCACCTCCGGGACCCATCCAATCCTGCTACTCTCTACCTCAGTCAGCGTTGTATGTCGTCTATAACCAACACAATGCGGTGCGGGCATAGCTCGTGTAGGGGTGAGTATAACGATACTCAGTAGGGACCCCAAGACCCTTAAGATCTCACCAAATTCAACAAGGATAAACCAAAAAGTATGAAATCAATGGATAACCATTACTTAGGTAAATAACCATACATATACCTATGTTATCTAGTAACTCATCCCAATCATGAGGAAAACACAAAAGTCATTGACTCAGCTCAAACCAGGATTTTTTGTTATCGAAACCATGGGTGGTGGCGTACTCATCCTCTATCGAGTATAGTGGGTCTACCGCATCACACAGAGGGGCTTCCCACTATCCTTGGACTACTAAGGAACTCCTCCTGTTGAGTATCATGGGTCTGTCATGTCACACAGAGGCACCCCCACCATGGGTCTACCACGCTCCCACAGAGGCGCTCCCCCTCGTAGCCTACTTAGGTACTCCCCTTGTCGAATATCGTGGGTCTTCTGCATCACACAGAGGCACTCCCCATAGGGTAAGTCGAGTCACTCTGAGTTTAATCAGTCAAGCAGTCGTTAAGTCTTAGCCACCTACTAGGTCTCCGGACTCTGTCCACTCCCCTCTAGAAGGATCCTCTCTGCGAGTTTCTGGTCGATATTCCAACTATCACGAAGTGCCATGAAAAGGGATCTCAATGGTCTGCCACATCATAGGGGTCACAACGCAACAAACAGTGCATCAATCAGACGCCTGGTCGGTTAGTTATTAGCCTTTTTGTCCCAGGGGCTAGGTTGGATTCATGTACGATCCAACCTAACAGTATCTCAACTATACCACGAAATCTAGTGGGGTATTCTCAAAGGGACGGCTTCACTCCATGAATATCGGTACCACTGACGGTTCAACAAACATACGTCCAGTGCAAGAGATATGGCCCAAGAAGGTATGGGGTCAGTAATGGGCCCGGGTTCGGTCTGACTCGGTCAGACCGACTCAGCCCAGCCACGTCTGGGCCAACCTGGTCTGGTTGAACCTGGTCAGACTCGCTGGGTCTGACCCAACCAATTGGGTGGGTCAACCGGCTATGTTTTTCCCGATTCGCTAGGCACGACCAAGTGGACTGCGGGGGCGGTTCGGTAGGAATCTGAGCCAGTTCGGCCCGTAGCATTGTGAGGGAATGGCCAGGCGTGACTCGGCCTAGAGGGTGCGAGGGAGCTAGGACGAGGGCTCAGACGGGAGTGCGCGGGTCGCGTGGAGGCCAGCTCAGGGGAACCCGGTTCGGGGGGGGGGGGGGGGCGGATGCACAGAGGCGGGCTCGAGGGCAGTAGGGCAGGCTGCGGCAGGGCATCGGGTAGGCCGCCGGGGTGCTAGCAGGGCATCGGGCAGGCCGCGGGGGTGCCAGAAGGGCACCGGGTAGGGCGCGACAGGGCGCCGGGAGTCAGCGAGGGCCCCGCTAGGGCGCCGGGTAGGCCGCAGGGGAGCTGGGCAGGGCGCGGCAGGGCGCTGGGAGGCTGTGGGGGCGCCGCAGGGGCGCCGCAGGGGCCGAGCTAGCTGCGAGGGCGCCAGGCGGGGTGCTAGAGGGGCCACGGGCAGGTGGCTTATGTGCCGGCATCACTCTGGGGGGTTGCAGGTAGGCCGGTTTGGCGGAGCTCGGGCCGGTGGCACGATTCGCGGAGGCCGCAGGAAGCACGACCTTTGTCATTGTCGCCTCTGTCTCCTCGTCGTTGATACATCACCATGATGTTTAACATCACAAGAAGAGAGAGATCAACAGAGGATGCCAGGCCATGTTAGGATGGCCCAGACCCTCCGCGTTTAGGAAGATATCATTTGTCTCATCATGAGAAGAAGATGATCAATAATACAACCGCATCAATCCCTTATTATCCTTTGAAGAAGGTAAGAAAAATGTATAACATCAACATGTAATAAATTCCCTAACATTGGATTCTTCATTCATCATTCTTCATTTGTCACATCCGCCGCACGTCTCAAATCCTGATCTACATCGGCTCGTTGACATTGCGGAGGGTAGTTTGGTAGGTGTACGGGTAGAAGATAGTGGAAGAAAAATCGTCGCCAGAGTTGTTTGTGTACTTCGTTGGAAGGGGAATTCTTCATTGTAAAGGATAAGTTTCTCCAAGTGGTATTCCTCTCCCATGTTTTCACCAAATTGAATGTGCCCAAAAAATTGATTGTCTATAATTTTAATCATTGGCACAAAATTCAAAAATGTAAATTTATTGAAAAGCCACCTCCAATTTAATTCATTGGGCTGGGACATGAATTGGGGTGTTTGCACAAATTCAAAAACTAGGGGAGGTAGAGAGTATCTCTCTCATTAATGAAGGATATTTTAGAGGTTATACTCTCCTCCCATTAATAGGGGTCGGGTGGTCCCCACCCCTATTTTTTAAATTAGAGGTTATGGTCTCGGTAGGTCTCCACTTCATAACCTCTCGCAGGAGGTTATATTCTGGAGGGCCCCACCACCATAACCTCTCATGGGAGATTAGGGTGTGGCGGTTCCACCTCCAACTCCCAAGTGGCTATTTTAAACAACAGTTAAACACATGGCAGCTTAAAATGAAATAAAAATTTGTACACATTATTTTATTATTTGTTTATAAAGAGAAAATAACTAAATTTTATTCTCGGCCATATGCCATCGAGGTGGAAGTCTTCTTAAAAAATATCGGTGTTGTGAGTTCTACGGTGCCCTCATTATTCAGTTCCATGCACCATTACAAAAATTATAAAATCCCACTCGTACATTTACTAAACATACCCGAAAAAAACTTCAGAAATTGATTTCGGGCACACCAGGCCTCGGAATCAAGCGCCGTAATTTTTCACGGACTCGAAAAAATCCAATGTATTTAAGAAAAAAATCACGGAATTTCCGGGTCTTTACATTCTCCCCACCTCATGGATTTACATCCTCGTAAGCTACAACTCGAACAATGGGAAAAAATGGGGGTACTGAGGACACATCTGAGCCTCCCACTACCATGTGCTCCCCCAGAGATTCCCATGCTTCCAGCGTACGTGTAGTAGAGTTATCAACCATCCACGTAGGACTCGCTCTAATCGATCCTCAATCTCCACTAGAACCTCAATAAAACTAACCTCATCATTGACGTCCAATTGTCCATGGTCGATGATGTGGGAAGGTTCATGCACATTTCTCCTCATACAAGATACATGGAAGAAATCTTGAACCAAGTACAATAGAGGTGGAAGAGTTAAGCGGTAAACCACTTATCTTACTCTACTGAGGACTTGGATAGGTCCAATGAATCTCGGAGATAATTTTCGGCCTCAGCCAAATCTATGTAGACCTCTTCGAGATGAGACCTGTAGAAATATGTGGTCTCTATACTCATACTCTAGAGGTCTTCATATCCTATCATCATATGCCTTATGCTTGCTCTGTGGAGTCTTCTTCCACTCCTAGATGATCTACACCTTCTCTGGTCGTACCATCTCTGGTCCCACTAGTGCTGACTCCCCAGGGTCAGTCCAGCCCATGGGTGATCTGCATGGTCGCCTGTACAAGGCCTGAAAAGGTGGCATACCTATGGTGGAGTGATAGTTTTTGTTTTAAGAAAACTCCACCAAAGGCAAGTGATCATCCCAGCTGTGACTAAAGTCAATGACACATGCACAAAGAATTTCCTTGAGGGTCTAAATGGTCCGCTCAGTCTGACCATCTATATGAGGATGGAAGGCAGTGCTCAAGAGAAGATGTGTCTCAGAAGCCTCCTGAAACCCCTTCCATAGTTGGGAAGTAAACCATGCATCACGTTCAGAGACAATAGAAGAAGGTAATCCATGTAGTTGCACAATATCCATCACATAAAGGCTTCCCAATCTCTCTACTGAACCCTTCTCTATGATCGGTAGGAAGTGGGCTGACTTGGTCAGTCGTTCGATGATCTCCCAAATTGAGTCGTGACCCCTATATGTACGTCAATGACCCATCATGAAGTCCATGGATATCCCATCCCACTTCCACTCTGGGACATCTAAAGGCTGATCCAAGCTTGCAGGTACCTGGTGCTTTGCCTTCACTTACTGACAAGTGAGGCACCATTAAACAAACTCTGCTACTGCCTTCTACATACCTGGCCACAAGTACTATCGTTGAAGGTCCTGGTACATCTTCGCCTCACCTTGATGTACCTCTAGAGGGGATGTGCGGAACTCGCTCAACACATCCTATGGAAGTGTCACAGGTACCATGGTACGTCCTCTGAAAAGGATGACATGCAACCCACCTTAATAAAATCTATCAGGTGCATGCCATGTGGATATCTGAGCATGTCATGTCTCGTAGTCAGCGTCCCCATGTTGTGCCTCCATGACTCACTGAGGAAGTGGGGGAGTGACCGTAAGAGATTGTAGGAATGATGCTCCATCTCTATCCACAATGGATATCTATAAAGCTGCCAGCTGCTCTATGGCCTCTCCTTTTAGTTGTATACAAGTCCTCCTATTGAGCGTATCTGCAAAAACATTCCCCATTCTAGAAGTATAGACTATCTCAATGTCAAAGTCTCGGAAGAACTCAATCCAACATCACTATCCCAGGTTCTAGTCCTTCTAAGAGAAGATATATCTGAGACTCTTGTGATCAGAGTACATGGTAAAACACTCACTAATTAGATTGTGCCACCACATCTTGAAGGTGAAGACCAGTGCTGCTACCTCTAGTTCATGGGTAGGATAGTTCTTCTCATTCTATCTCGGCTACGGAGAACCATGTGTGATCAGTGCTTGCTCCTACATCAGGACACACACAAGTCTGGTCCCTGATGCGTCACAATAAACTACGTACCCTATGACCTCTTCTGGATACCTCAAGATAGGGGCACTAGTCATCCTCTACCTCATCTCTTGAACGCTCTGCGGGTATCTCTCCGACCACATAATAGGTTTCCCTTTCTTTGTCAAGGCTGATAGTGGTGCTTCAACTCTAGAGTTGTCTGGAACAAACCTCTGATAATATCCAGCCAATCCTAGGAAACTCTGTACCTATGTCGCACTCCCGGGTGGCTCCCATTAATGTATCGCCTCAATCTTCGCTGGATCCACTGCAACTCCATCCTCTGAGTGACGTGTCCAAAGAAGTGAACCTCTCAAATCCAAAACTGGCACTTCGAGAGATTACCATAAAGCTAGTGATCTTAGAGTGTGTCCAGTACAACCTGAAATTGGTATGCATGTTCCTCCTCAGTAGTAGAGTAGATCATAATGTTGTCGATGAAGACTATGACAAAGTAATCAAGGTATGGATGGAAGATCCAATTCAAGAGTCCCATGAACAGTGCTGGAGAATTGGTTATGCTGAAAGGCATAACCAAGAACTCGTAGTGGTCGTAAAGACACCTAAAGGGCATCTTATACACATAATCATCTTGAACTTTGAGCTGGTGATAGCCTGATCTGAGGTCTATCATCGAGAACCACCGTTCTCCCTTCAGCAGATCAAAGAGGTCGTCAATCCTTGAGAGTGCGTACTTGTTCTTCATGGTCGCCTGGTTCAGGCGATGGTAGTCAACACAATGCCTCAAGATCTGATCCGCCTTCTTGGTGAACAGAATCAGGGCTTCCCAGGATGTTATCAGTATTTTCAAGATATATTATATACTCCCTTTACTTATTTTATATGAAATGTGAAAAATTTGTGTGAAATATAAATTTTTTAATACTAAGTATAATTTTTGAGCATTTTTAGAAGTAGTACAATTGAGTCACCTTACTATTTTCTTTATAAATATCACCATACTAATTCACATTGTGTGGTTATTATTTTGTAGGATTTTTTATTCCATTTATCACATATCATTACATGGAATCATGGGTCAATTCATCCATTTGAAGGCTCATATGGACCACACAAGATGACCCAAAGAATTTGTGAAGAAACTGGACCAGCCAAGATGATTGAGTTATTGGTCTCACTCCTGAAGCCCTTAATTTTTGAAACTCCCCCATGTGTTCTTTATTATCCAAAATAATAACGGGTAAAAATTTCAGGTCCCAAATCTAAGAAAAAGGGGCCCAAATGAAGCTTTAAAGTCCAACCCACCATTCTGTATGGGAATTAAAATAATTATAGTATTAATTAAATAACTCCGTATATATTCATAAAATCAAGCTAAAATTTTTCAATTTGAAAGAGGATAAATAGGTTCCCAGATTTTTTTTAAAGAAAGAAATCGGATTTGAAGGCATCTTACTATTCCAAAATCCATTCACATTTTGGCCATCGAAAAAGCATGGATTGAGATGGATAATTTAACTTTGTTTAATCAACCGGCCATAACTTGGGTCCTTAAGTCCAAATGACTCCAAATTTCAAGAGAGGTCAGACAAAAGTATTTTATTCAACTTTTAATAAGGAGATATCTCGAGATTTGGCTATCTGGATGTCAAAATCGTCGAGCCATGTGGAGGGACAGATTGGGAATGAAAACAGTCCACTTCCTTGGGCTATAATTACACCCCCTCCTCTCCTTGCACAGTGTTGGCATTTATGAACATAGGAGCATATATCGGCACGACCAAAGCCTTTACAAATGCTTTGGAGGACCTTCCATACTCATGTTTTCACTTGAGATACCCATCCTCCTCTCTTTGTTTCCATTCACTTTTGTGTAATTCTTCATTTGTAAACTTTTAGGTTTTTGTATTGTAATTATGTTTTAATGAAAATTTATTCTTCAATATCTATTATTCTCATCCACCTTCTGTGGTTTAATATTAATGTTCATAAAATATTTTAAAATCAGTTGAATCCCCATCCCTTCTTTTGCTTCTTCATTTAATTGAAAATCCGTTTTTAATTATCATCATTGTTCGTGTGTGTGTGTTCGACATACCACTCTTTTCTAATCCCATTCTTTTTCACCTCTTGTTAATTCATCATCATAAATATACAAACCCGATTAATATTAATATAAATGACTGAGTAAATATATTATTGGGGTGAGTCAAAATTTAGGGATGTTAAGTGATTGAGAGTATTTGCTTGATGAATATTATTTAATTTAGCATTGTGTATGTTGGACATAACATGTCATGGATTAATGACTTGTTTTGTTTAACGTGTTGTTTCCATGGATTATTGGAACCATAAATACACAACCATAAACAACCTCTGATTGAGATTATAACACTAAGTTAAGTAAAGGAATGGATTAAATCCTTAACACTTATTAATTCCAATCAACATTATCTTACGAAGTGGGTTGTAAATTAACTGCAATATAAAGCAAAGCACCAGGATATCAAAATCTTAACTCCCTAATAATGAACTCTACCCAATCATTATCAATTTTTTAAATCAATTATAGTCAATCAATCATTTTAATTAAGCTAAAAAAAACCCCTGATCAAAATACAATCAACTAAAAACAAATGACTATTACAAAGTATCATCGCCGAGGATTCGAACCGAGTGCAGTTATACACATATGTAGAGAACTACAACATTGAGCAGTTGATAAGCGATAATCGGCCATACGTTTCAAATGGAATCATTGCTGGGGAATGTTTCTTTATGTATTCATTAGTTTCTAGTTATTTTAAAAAAAATTAAAATAAAAAAAAATTAAAAAATATTGAAAAAAAGCTCAAAGAAAAAATCGGCTTCTCATAAAAATAATAAACTGAAAAAAATACAAAGAAAAACCCATCTTTATCTTTCTTCCAAAATCTCTCTGAATGCCCCGTAGCCGTCCAACCAATACCTCAGAGTTGTTTGACCCTTAAATTGATCGAAAAAATCACCATCTTAGGAGGAACATAAGAGATAATCAAATAATTCAAGAGCCAGTCCTTGTCCAACCAATTGATTTAGATATGGAAAATCCTATGGAACAAACACATAATGAACTTTCTACCCCTAATATGAATTTCCAACCTCTTGGTATTCATTTTCCAAACATAGAGGATGACTTTGAACTCAAATTGGTTTTGATTTATCTTCTCCCTCATTTCCACACGCTATCCGGTGAGGATCCACATCTCCATCTTAAAGAGTTCCAGGTGGTGTAGTCTAACATGAAGCCTCAAGGGGTTTCTGGGGAACAAATAAAACTCCGAGCATTACATTTCTACCTAGATGACATTGCTAAGTCATGGATTTACTACCTCCCTCATATTTCCATAACCACATGGAATGACATGAAGTGACTTTCATAGAGAAATTATTTCCAGCTTCTCGTACTGCTTCTATCCGAAAGGAAATAAGTGGTATTCATCATTTCCCAAATGAATCACTCCATGAATACTGGGAGAGGTTCAAAAAGCATGTGGCAACCTGCCCACACCACCAAATTCCTGACCAACTATTGATACAATACTTCTATGTGGTATTATTGGCTATGGATAGAACTCTCATTGATGTCGCAAGTGGAGGTGCTCTTGTTGATAAAACTCCTATAGCTACAAGAGATATCATAAGTAACATAGCTGAAAACACACAACAATTTCATACTTGAGAACATGATCAAGTCAAACAAGCCCAAGATAATCAATAAATTGAGAAGAACATTATGACTGAGTGGATGAGTGAACTTACAGGTCTGGTGCGACAACAAGCTATGGCTACGAAATCCCCAACCTCATATTCTTCACAATCAATGTTTCATGGACCTGTCAAAAACTGTGGAATCTGCAACTCTTCATCTCATCCAGAAGATACATTTCCACAACTTCAAGAGGATTAATCTGATTCATCTGGACCAATGGTGCTCGATGCATCATATGCTCAGTGGAACACCAACCCTCAACTATCAGGTTAGTTTGTTAGAAACTTCAACCAACCTCACTTTGAGCCCTTCTCTTCTTCCTACAACCAAGGCCTTAGGTATGGAAATCCCATATCTCATCCCCTTCAATTCCCTCCTTAAAACCCAATCCAGTTTAGATATGGTCAAGGCGTTGGTAACTTCCAACAACCTTATCCTTTTATTACTCAACCTCAAAGGAACAATCCTCCTCCTGGATTCTATTATCCTAGTGAGCCTTCCCAATTCCAAACCCAATACAATCTCTTTCCCAAGAACCAAAATCTAGGTAATACCAATCTGGGACAAGGCTCTTCTTCCTAGAAACCATGGGAAAGTGCAGTTGATGATCTTACCTCCTTCACTCGTTCTAGCCTTAAGATCATTGAAACCCAAATTGGTCAACTTGCATCCCACCTTAGTCAGCAGCAACCATCCAATTATTCCCAACTCCTTGCTCAACCATTACCCAACCCCAATGGTAATGTAAGTGAAATTTCACTTAGATCAGGAAAAAAAATTGATATGACTCAAGAGAAGTCCTCCAAACCACCTTGGAATGTTGACCGTGAAAATGAAAAGAAAAAGAAACTTGAAAAGGAACTTGAATCGATTCCCTCACCTCCTTCAATTCCACTTAGGAATCCAATTCCTTTTCCTCAAGATGTTTCTAAAAACAGGAAGTCCATTGAACCTGATCCAGAAATGATCGACATTTTTAGATGTCTTGAAGTCAACATTCCCCTCTTAGATTCCATAAAAAAAATTCCTAATTATGCCATGTTTCCCAAGGATTTGCGTACCCACAAGAGGAAACTTAAGACCTTCGAAAATGTTTCCACCCAGCAGACTAATCCCGTAATGTGCAAGGACCTAGGGACCTTTATGGTCCCATGCCAAATTAGAAGTTCCAAGTTTGATGATGCACTCATAGACCTAGGAGCCTCAATTAATTTCATGTCCAAATCCATATTCTCTAACCTTGGTCTAGTTCCTATACATCCAACGGGTGTTGTCATTGAATTATCTAATCAACGAACAACCAGTCCTGAGGGAATAATTGAGGATGTCCTTGTCCGAGTCAATGATATTTTCTTCCCTGTTGATTTTTATGTCCTTGATATGGAAGGTGAGAAGACCTCTACTCGATCTCCCCTAATTCTAGGAAGACCATTCCTCATGACTGCAAGAACCAAGATTGATGTCCATTCATGCATCTTATCCATGGAATTCAGTGACCGACTAGTCATCTTCAAAATTTTCCAAGTCATGCGATACCCATATGAGGATCACTCTGCATTCTCAATTTGAGCTTCTGAGGACACTTCTAAAAGTCAATAGAACCCCAATCCCCCATGTTCATCATGTTTTAATGACAAATGATCTTGTGAAATATGCACCATGATTAACAAATTCGTAAATAGTGAAGTTGATGTGGAACTTTCATTCATAGACTCTATCAATATACAGGATCTTGAAAACTCTCTTGAATCCCACATCAACTCTGATCTCTACTGCACCACCTTGGAAAATATTAAGAATAATGAATCTAATGCAACTGAATTCCCTTCCTCCATTCCTAGGATTTCTAACCCAAAAATGAATGATGATACTCATCTAAAACCTCTTCCTGAACACCTAAAATATGCATTCCTTTTCAATGATCACTCTTATCCGGTCATTATCTATTCTTCACATACTGAAACAGAAGAGTCCAAACATGTTCAGGTGTTAGAGGAAAACAAAAAGGCCAGAGGTTGGACCCTAGATGACATACCATGAATCAACCCTGCCCTTTGCATACATCACATCCATCTTGGGGAGTCATCCAAACCAATTAGATAACCACAAAGAAGACTCAATCCACTCATACTTGAGGTAGTGAGGGAAGAGATCATGAATCTTCTTCATGATGGTATTATCTACAAATTTTTTGATAGTCAATGGGTTAGTCCAATTCAAGTTGTACCTAAGACGGGTGGGAAAACTGTTGTCACAAATGAACATAGAGAGGTAGTCCCAACTCGAGTGAAAAACAAATGGTTTGTGTGCATAGACTATAGGAAATTGAATTTTGAAACAAGAAAAGATCACTACCCTCTTCCATTCCTTGATCAAATATTGTAACGATTAGCTGGAAAGTCACACTATTGATTTCTTGATGGATACAATGGCTACTTCCAAATCCCAATCGCACCTCAGGACCAAGAAAAGACTACATTCACATGCCCCTTTGGAACATATGAAAATAAAAGAATGGATTTTGGACTTTGAAATGCACCTGGAACATTCCAGATGTGTATGATGATTATCTTTTTTGAATTCATTGAATAATGCGTGGAAGTATTCATGGATGACTTCACCATTTATGGTGATTCATTTGAATCTTGTTTGAAATCATTATATCTAGTCCTCCAAAAGTGTGTCATGTGTAACCATGTGTTATATTTTGAAAAATCCCACTTCATGGTTGAAAATGGGATTGTTATAGGGCACATAGTTTCAAAAGATGGAATTTACGTTGATCCTTCCAAAATTGATGTGATCGAATCACTTCCTCATCCAACTTCTGTTTGAGTCATCCGTTCATTTATCAGTCATTCCGATTTCGATTGGTGATTCATACATAACTTAAGTAAAAATTCCATCCCACTCAATTGGTTTCTCCAAAATGATGCCACATTCCATTTCGATGAGTTTTGTAAGAGAGACTTCATTGAACTCAAAATTGCTCTTACATCTACACCAATAATCCAACCCCCAGATTGGTTCTCACCCTTTGAGTTGATTTGTGATGCTTCGAATAGAGCCGTTGGGGCTATTCTTGGTCAAATGAGAGAAAATATTCATCATGTCATCTATTATGCCTCAAAAACATTGGATGAAACTCAATCTCACTACACCATCACTGAAAAGGAACTTTTAACAGTGGTTTTTGCCTTAGATAAATTCCAGCCCTATCTCTTAGGTGCCGAAATCATCATCTTCACCGGCCATTATCATATAAACTTCTTAATCAAGTAAAGTGATTCCAAACCTATGGTAATAAGATGGACCCTAATGCTCTAAGAGTTTGTACTTGAAATAAAAGATATACTAGGAAAAGAAAACCCTGTGGCTGACCACTTGAGTAGAATTTATAATTCTTCTCATTCTGAAATCATTTATCCTAAATTCCCCACTGAGATCCATTCATTTCTCACTCCAATGTTACCATGGTATTCCCCAGTTGTAAATTACTTGGTTTTTGGTTTTTTTACTGAAAAATTTTCAAAAGTAATAATACTGAATTTGAAAATTTATTCAAAATACTATTTTTGGGATGAAATTAAACTTTGGAAAACTGGGGCTGACATGGTAATAAGGGGATATGTCGATGAAAATGAACATTCTTCCATATTAGAATTTTGTCACTCACTTCCCGGAGGTTGCCACTTTGGACCACAAAGGACCACCCGAAAGGTCCTAGACTCTGGATTATTTTGGCCTTCAATTTTCAAGGACTCACAAGAGTTCTGTCAATCATGTCCCACATTCCAAAATTTTTGGACAATTTCAAAGAGAAATGAAATACCCCAAAATCATTTAATTTTTTCTGAGATCTTTCATGTTTGGAGTATCAATTTCATGGGACCATTTCCCCCTTCCAATGGATTATCATACATCCTTCTTGTGGTTGATTATGATTCTAGGTGGGTTGAGGCGAAACCTATTAGAAAGGATGACTCAAATACTCTTAGTGAGTTGTTAAAGACACACATGTTCAACCTATTTGGCACACCACATGCTCTGATAAGTGACTTAGGAACCCATTTCTATAATAGAACCATGTAATATCTTTTGAAAAAAATGGGGTTGTACATAAAACTTCACCTATATATCCTCCGCAAACAAATTTAGTGGCTGAACTTTCTAATAGATAAGTCAAAAGAGTTCTGGAGAGAATTGGAAAACCCACCAGAAAAGACTGGCCTGAAATCCATGGTGAAGCACTTTGGTCATATCAAACTGCCTATAAAACACCCAATGGGATGTATCCTTTTAGTCTAGTTTTTGGTAAATCATGTCATCTACCAGTTTAAATCCCCCATATGTCTTTTTGGGCTGTGAGAAACTATAATTTTGATTGTGAAAAATCTAGTGAAGAATGATTGTTGCAATTGGCTGAACTAGAGGAGCTTCGAATTGAACACTATGAGAATTCTAATCTCTATAAAGAAAAATACAAGGCATTCCATTATAAACACATCCTGATAAAGGTATTCCATGAATGTGATAAGGTAATTCCCTTCAATTCTGGATTCCGGCTTCACCCAGGTAAGCATAATTCTCATTGGGAAGGTCATTTTGTTATTACTAATGTTTACCCATTTGGTGCAGTGCAAGTCCAAGACCACTCATCCAAAAGGATATTCACAGTTAATGTACATAGGTTAAATCATCACCATGAGAGGACACACAGTCCTGGATCATCATCGACTTCCACTAGATCCCCAAATTCTCCAGTCGACCAACCACTAGATGGAGATGGCGACCCACCAAATCTATACCAGGGGAACCTCTATCCCTTTAATTATCTCTATCTCTTCCTCTCTCTACCTCTTTCTTATTCTTCCTCTCTCTTTCATTTTTTACCACTTTCTTTATCAAAACATTTTTTTCACTTTCTCTTTTTTATGGGTGTGTCTTTATTAAAAACTAAAAAAAACCTAAACAAAAAGAAAACGAAAAAATCATCATAACAAAAAAAATGTATACAAAAAAATCAAGAGTCATGATTACTCACCATCCAATTTTCTAATTTTTTCCAACCATTTTGGTGAATTAGAGAACATTTTTTCACCTCAAAAATTTTATATTTTCATCATATATTTAGAAAAAGAATTTTGTGTCACGAATAATAACTTTTGAATGCTCAATTTTTTATTTGGAAAATGCTTTCCCCAAACCGTGAGGAACAACATTTTCTTTCATGCCAAGGCCACCTATGGATATCTTCTCAAAATGTGCATCTTTCACCCCCATTTTTGAGTCTTGCATTTGAGGACCTTCAATCTGAATTTCCTACCTTAGTGTGCATTAATATGATAAAGGCATTTTCTAAACCACATGAGACTAACAATCACCAAATAGCCTCTCATTTCCCTTACATTAATCCTCCTTTTGAAAACCCCTTCGAGCTTATGAAAACCTTCTCTTTGATATCCACATTACAAGCCCAATACCATTTCCCACCCAATATGAACATGGATTTTCATGGCATAATTTTTTGAAATTAATGTGTGGGGGGAATGGATTTCCTTGTTTGGGTACTCTATTATTTATTTTCAACGAGTTATCACCCGCTTGAGGGTAATCATCCATTTAAGTGTGGGGGATAGCTTTTCATTCAGTGTGTTTTGGGGAATGTAATGTACTTTTGTTTATATTATTTTGTAAATGTTATTGACAAGTGTTCAAAATATCAAAAAAAAATAAAAAAAATAGAACAAAAAAAGGTTTATTTCTTGTGTAGGTCAAAAATAACTCTTCCCCAACCCTTTATATTGTTATAATTTTTACAATTAGTGTCTTGATGATATCAATAATGGGTTGGTAAATGAGTGTGAGATCCTTTCCAAGTTCAACATTCGAAAAAAGAAGAAAAAAAACACTTCCATTATATTTTTATGTCATTGGGAGATGTTTTGTGGTTAGTAAATATTTAAACTTCTCATCCCCTTCAAATTTTTTTCCTCTATTGTGTTTTTCTTCACACAATAATTCCCTTGTAAAATATGTGTTTTCATTTCCTTCCATGTTTTATTTCAAAAAAATGTCCATTACTGTTTCTATGTTGGTGTTTAATCCCCTTCTTCCCTCTCTTGGACTTTATTTTCCTACTGTCCCATAGCCACAGAAAAACCCCTTAAAAAGACCTCTTGATTATTGTGCACTTTGGATATCTATTGGATGCTGATATCCCTTTAAAACTCTAAGATTTTCACTTTTGGTTGGGGAAAGAGTGAACCTCCACAAATGAATTTTATCATCTTGAGAGGTGTGAGTTTTGAGTGTCCACATTTTTCATTTCTAAATTTGAGCATGAAAAAAATGAATTAGTTTTGGAACATTTTTTCTATTACAACATGTGGTTGAATTCAAAATGGATGAGTGAAATAGTCTAAATCTCCCCGGATTGGAGAAAACAAAATTTTAATATTTGTTGGTGAGTGAAAATGATTTTTTCATGTTTTTATATTAGTTGCACTTGAGGACATTCACAAAACTATGTGTGGGGTAGTTGATGTTATTAATATTTTCATTACATATTATATACTCCCTTTTCTTATTTTATATGAAATGTGTATAATTTGTGGGGAATTTTAGTGTTTTAATACAAAGTATAATTTTTGAGCATTTTTAGAAGTAGTCCAATTGAGTCAGTTTACTATTTTATTTATAACTCTCACCATACTGATTAAAATTGTGTGGTTTTTGTTTTTTACGATTCCGTATTCAATTTCTCACATATCAGTAGAAGGAATCTTGGACCAATTCGTCCATTTGATGCCTCATACGGGCCACACAAGATGACCCAATGAATTTGTGAAGAAACAGGACCAGCCATGATGATTGAGTTACATGTCTCACTCCCGAAGGCCATTTTTTGTGACACTCCTCCATGTGTTATTGATTATACAAAATAATCATGGTTAAAATTTTCAGGGCCCAACTCTAAGAACAAGTAGCCCAAATGAAGCTTTGAAGTCCAGCCCACCATTTTGGCCAGGAATTAAAATCAATATAGTATTAATAAAATATCTCCTGGTCTAGTAATAAAATCAAGATGAAATTTTTTGGGTTCAAATAGAAGATATAGTCTGGAGAATATTTTGAATAATGAATTCGGATTTGATGGCATCTTACTATTCCACAATCCATTCACATTTTGCCATCAAAAAAGCATGGATTGAAATGGACTATTTAACTTTGTTTAATTAATCGGCCATAACATTGGATCGTTAAGTAAAAATGACTCCATATTTTGAAAGTGGTCTCCTGATATTATTATATTCAACTTTATGAAGGAGATATCTCTAGATTCGGCTGTCTTGATGTCTAAATAGTCGAGCCAAGTGGAGGGATAGATTAGGAATGCAAACAGTACTCTTCCTTGAGCTATAATTACATCCCCCTCCTCTCCTTGTAAGGGGTTGGAATTTCAGAAGATACGAGAACATATTGGAATGACCAAAGCCTTTTCAATGTCTTGGGGGGACCTTCCATACTCTAATTTCACTTGATATACCTTTCCTCCTCTCTTTGTTTCCTTTCACTTTTGTGTTGTTCTTCGTTTGTAAACATGTAATTTTGTGTTTTGTAATTCTGTTTTAATGAAAATTTATTCTTCAATATCTATTATTCTCATTCACCTTCTGTAGTTTAATATTAATGTTCTTAGAATAGTTTAAATTCAGTTGAATCTCCTTCTCTTCTTTTTCTTCCTCATTCAATCAAAAATCTGTTTTTAATTATCATCATTATTCGTGTGTTTGTGTTCGACGTAACACTCTTTTCTAATCCCTTTAGTTTTCTTCTCTTGTTAATTCATCATCATAAACATATAAACCAAATTAATATTAATATCAAAGGCTGAGTAAATATTTTATTGCAGTTATTCAAAATATAGGGATGTTAAGTGATTGAGAGTATATGATCGATGAATATTTTTGAATTTAACATTGTGTATGTTGGACTTAACATGTCATGGATTAATGAATTGTCTTGTTGAACGTGTGGTTTCCATGGATTATTGGAACCATAAATACACTACCATCAACATGATCTAATTGTGATTAGAACACTATGTTATGATAAGTCTTGGATTAAAGCCTTAAAACGTAGTAATTACAATCAACATTATCTTACGAAGTGGGTGTTAAATTACCAGAAATATAAAGCAAAGCTCCAGATATCAAAATATTAACTCCCTAATAATGAACTCACCCTAATATTTATCAATTTCTTAAATCAATTATAGTCAATCAATCATTTCAATTAATCTCTACAAACAAACCCCCTAATAAAAATAGTATCAACTAAAAACAAATGACAATTACAAAGTATCATCACAGGGGATTTGACCCGAGTGCTGTTATACAAATTATCCGAGAACCAGAACATTGACTGGTCGATAGGCGTCAATCGTCATTGTGTTTCACTAGGGAGAAACACTGGGCTGGATGAATCCCTTCACCTGCAAGTCCTCCAGCTATACCCACAGCTCACGAAGCTCATTGGGAGCCATCCGATATGCTAGAGTAGATATCAGTGTCTTCCTGAGGTACAAGTCAATGTAGAAGTCCACATCTCTGCGAGGAGGTAGTCCTGGAACATCATCAGGGAAAACATCCGTGTACTGGTCCACCACTACAGGATATCTAGGACTCACCACATCAAGTGATCCAAGGGTAAGGCTGGTCAACTGATGAGTGATCGGCTGCACCCTCCTCCGAGTATGTCTTCCAATGCTGTAAAGGTTCCCTTCTTACCGGTGAAGGTAAACATGGTCCCATCTGTGTAGACATGCCGCACATTCTCCTAATACATTCAATATGACCATGGACTATAGATAACCAGTCCTTACCCAAGATGAATTCGTAAGGCCTCGACACCACTACTCGAAGATCCTAGATGAAGCTCTCACCTGCTAGAGTAAGCTCACACTGCAGGAACCAGTGAGTAATTGTTGACTAATATCCCATTGAAGTCTCTAGCCATTAGGATCGAGCCAATAGATCCATCGGAATCTCCGAGCTCTGAACAAGGGTAGTGGCAATGAAAGAGTGAATGGAACCTATGTCTATAAGAACTATAACTAAGGTGGAGTAGACACTTATATTACCTCGAATCATCTCTGGAGCATCATGATCATAGGCCTCAGCAGCCTAAGGAAGAGATCTCCCCTATCCACCCCCTCCCTATGGTCGGGGTGGGCCTCCCGGTGGTGGTGGTGGTAACACCTCTTAACATCGTCCACCACCAGTTTCGCGTCCAACTCCTCTGCCACATCTACCTCCTCCTTGCAGACCACCTCATTCGAACATCTTCCTCAGCTTGGGAGGTCCCTCAACTATCTGGTGATCATCTGAGTGGTAGGTTGGATAGTCACAAGCCATGTGACACTGCTTGCCGCGTGATTAACACTACCTGCTACAGGAATGTGTGTCTCTACTCCATGTTCCCCGCACAACCGATCCTGAGTCATGTGGTCAACCATATGTAGGTTTGGTCCTCTTAGACCTCTATGACATTAATCCGCTCTCTGCAACAGAAGACTCCACTGCCTGTCGGCTAGTAGTGGGTCTCGCTGCTAGTGACTGATCAGCAAGGAAACTCTCCACTAGGAGGGCTCTCTCTCTAACACTCCACCTGTGTCGTGATGTTGAGGGAGATCATCAATGATCTAATATCTCGCCCAAGCCCCTGCTCGATGGTTCGGGCCCTGAATAATGGGTCCAGCACCATATCTGTGGAGTAAAGTGAGAGTTCGGTGAACCTCACTGAGAATTTCACCACCATCATACTACCCTACAGTAGATGCAATAGATCCATATTCTGCACTACGTGGAGAGTGGCTGTGACAAACTGCACCTGAAATAGGCTCTCGAAGTCTACCCAGAGTAGTGTTGCCTCATCATGTAGCTGGAACATCAGGCTCCACCATCTGTCTACTGCTTCATAATGGAGACTCGCAGAAAGGATCACGATGAAGTTTGGAGGTGTCCCTACTAGCCTGAAGACTCTCACTATAGCCTCCTGCCAATCCTTAGCCGCATGTGGCTCCGTCTCTCCCCTGAACCTGGGTGGAATCTGGCACTAGAACTCATGCAAAATGCTCAAGTGGCATGCATTGTCAGTTACTAGGGCTGGTGGCATCGGTGGCCTAACAGGAAGTAGTACCGCTGGTGCCTCAGTAGGTAAAGAGCCATGCATCGAGGCCTCATTACTCAGTGGTCTGTCAGTACATACAACTCTCGAGGCCCTAACTGGTCATCCCCAGTGAGGCATCCAGAAAGAAACAAATACAACATGGTCGAAATATTATACTTGGTGATCTGACCTGGTTGATCTGACATAAGGAAAACATTTGGAAACATGCACACAATCAGTGTTTTAATGCACTGAGTCGGAAATCGGAAGTCAGCGTCTCCGTGTATGGATACGTCGACCACCCACACCAATACTAGACTCCCTGAATAGAAAACCACACTTATTACCCTTAACACTATTTCTTCACAGAAATGAAAGATCATAATTCTATGTTCTACAGTAGAACCGACTCCTCTGATACCAATTTTTCACGACCCGTCCCCCAGGGCCCGTATCGTGACTACACCAATCTCGTCTTCCATAGGCCAGGGGTAGGTGACTAGCACCAAAGGCATAAAACCCCAAACTAGGAAAGCATCGTCTTTATAACTGTAAAAAACACATCATAATACACAACTAGAAGCAGAACACTAAGTAAAACTGTATACAAAAGAAGTTCTGGAAAGTAAAAGGGTCCGGAAATACAAGACCAACAGGAAAGTGCAAGTGCAATTGAAAGAAAGTACGACTGAAGAAATGTAAAGAAGCTACAAGATCGTCCTCTAGGGTTCCTACGTGAAGGTTAGGTACAGATGGCCTCCTTAGCACTCCCTTCCATCCATCTCCCCCATGTACCATCACACTGAGTGGTCCACCTCCAGGTATTGTCCAGTCCTGCTACTCACTGCCTCAGTCAGTACTTTCTGCCGTCTGCAACCAATAAAAATAGGTTCGGGCATAGCCCGTGCAGGGGTGAGTATAACCATACTAATTAGGGACCCTGATACCCTCATGGTCTCACAAAATCCAACAATGATAAACCACAAAGTATGAAATCAACGGATAACCATTACATAGGTATATGACCATACATATACCTATGTTATATAGTAACTCATCTCAATCATGATGAAAACCCAAAATTCCATGACTCAGCTCAAACCAGGATTTTTATTATTGAAACCACAACTGGTGGCATACTCCTCCTCTATTGAGTACAGTGGGCATGCTGCGTCACATAGAGGCACTTCCCACAATACTTGGACTACTGAGGTACACCTACTATCGAGTATTGTGGGTCTGGCAAGTCACACAGAGGTGCTTCCCACCATGGGTATGCCACGCTAACACAGAGGCACTCCCCCTCATAGCCGGTTGAGGTAGTCCTCCTTCCGAGTACCGTGGGTCTTTCGCACTCACATAGAGGTGGTCCCCACTGTTGTTCTGTCGCATCACATAGAGGCACTCTCCACTGGGGTAGTTGAGTCACTCCGAGTCGAATCGGTCAAGGAGTCTTCAGGTCCTATCCAGCTTCTAGGTCTCTGAACTCTGTCAGCTCGCCTCTAGAAGGATCTTCTCCATTAGCTACTGGTCGATACTCCAACTATCATGAAGTTCCACGAAGATGTATCAAAAAGTTCATCCATGTCATAGGGGTTTCAATGTAATATACGGCACGTCAATCAGACGCCTAGTCTGTTAGTTATTAGCTTTTTGTCCCGGGGGCCTGGTTGGATTCGTGTACACTCCAACCTGATGATATCCCAACTATACCCCGAACTCTAGGGGGTATTCTTAATGGGACAGCTTCGATCCAAGAATATGGGTTCCACTGACGGTTCGTCAAATGAACATCCGGTGCCAGAGATATGACCCAAGAAGGTATGGGGTCGGTAGTGGGCCTAGGTAAGGTCTGACCCGGTCGGACCAACTCGGCCCAACCCCGTCTGGGCCCACCTGGTATAGGTCGACCCGGTCAGACTCATTGTGGCTGAGCCAGCCCGTTGGGAGCGTCATCCTGCTATGTTTGGCCCATTTCTCTAGGCCCGGCGCTGCGGATTGCGGGGGCAGTTCGGCCCTGTCTCGGGGCCATTTCAGCCCGGAGCAATGCGAGGGCACCGCATGGCTCGGAGGGTATGAGGGAGAAGAGACTCTATCTTGGACGGGAACACATGGGGCACGCGGAGGCCAGCTCGGGGGTGGCCAGTTCATGGTGGCGCGCGCGGAGGCAGCCTCGGGGGCGGCCAAGCAGGCCGCAATAGGGCGCTGGGCAGGCCGCAGGGGCACCGGCAGGAGGAAAAGCAGGCCACGGGGGTGCCAGGCAGGGCGCAGAAGGGCGTCGGGAGGTCGCGGGGGTGCCAACAGGGCGTCGGGTAGGGCACTGCAGGGTGCCGGGAGGCCGCGGGGGCATCGGGTAGGGCGCGGCGGGGGTCCGGCAGGGCGTGTGGGTACACGCCGGGCACAGGGCAGGGCGCGATGGGGGCCGAGAATGCCGCGGGGGTGCTAGTGGGATGCCAGGAAGCACATGGCTGGGGACGAGTAGGCCGAGGGGGTGCCGGGCAGGGCTCCAGAGGGGCTGTGGGCAGGCAGCCCAGGTGCCGGGCAGCGCGCCAGGGGGGCCATGAGCAGGCTGGTTCTGCGGAGCTCGGGCTGGCACAGGCCAGTGGCGTGATTCATGGAGGCCATGGGTAGCACGACCTTTGTCATTTCCGACTTCGTCGCCTTGTCGTTGATATGTCACTATGGCGTAGAACGTCACCAGAAGAGAGAGATCAACGGAGGATAACGGTCCATGATAGTTTGTCCAGCACCCTCCGCGTTTAGGGAGATATCATTTGGCTGATCATGAGAAGAAGATGATCAATAATACGTCCGCATCAATCCCTTATTATCCTGTGAATAAGGTAAGAAAATGGTACAAATTCAACAAGTAATAAACCGCCTACGTTTTTATTCATCATTCGTTGTTCTCCATTCGTCGTGTCCGCTACACGTATCAAATCCTAAGCTCTGTTGGCTCGTTGATGTTGCCGAGGGTAGATCGGTAGGTGTTCGGGATGATTAAAGTCAAAGAAGAATCATCATCGGAATTCTTCGCATTCTTAGTTCGGAGGGGCATTCTTCGTTGGAGTGGATAAGTTTCTCTAAGTTCTCTTCCTCTCCCAAGTTTCCACCAAAATGATTGTGTCCAAAATAATAGTTTTTTATTATTTTAATTGTTGGAAACAAAATTCAAAAAGGTGAATTATTTGAAATGGCTCCTCCAATTTAATTCATTAGGTTGTCACATTAATTGTGGAACTCGGTATTGCGTACGACGCAAGCTATCGAGGAAGGTCGTGATTTTGTGTAAAGCAAGCCAAGAAAGTGTTGTGTGCAGAAAAAGATTCCTTTTATGATTTATATAACATAAATGTCTCAGGTGTTACAGTTATATTTTACCCAAGAGGGAACAAAAATCTTGGATGAGAGAAAGGCGATAAGGAATTTACTGTTAGTCCTATGATTAGAGATCTGGACTTCACTAAGTATCCTAAGAAGTATGAATTAAGCCATTCATAGTTCTTGGGGGTGGGATCTCTTTGTAAAAATCTAACTTATGCATTAGAAAATGGGATATAGGTGAAAAAATACTCTGCAAAGGAATAGATAAAAAACATATATTAGTTTATTTAGGATATCCTTTCTATATAAAAACCAAATAGGACCTCTCATATATATCTGGATCATATGCTGCGAAAGTTGTATCATCTTAGAACAAGGTAAGGAATTGTATAAACCTAAGTTGATTATGAAGACTGGGATATTAGATAGAATGGAACAGAGTTCAATGTAGATTCCTATAAAAGGAATCTCAATGCAAATATATATCCACTGGGAATGGAATCAATCCATTTGAATATATTTTGAGGGTTTGGTAGTTTACCAACATCAAAGGTGGGGATTAGATATTGACCAACATCATACAAGTATTTTTCTGTTTAATAAGTATCATGAAATCACATAATGTTAAGGAATGTGATAGGGATGATACCATGTTATTTAACATCATATGATAATTACATTTTAGGTATTTTCTAACCCCATACAGTGAGAAGGAGAGGAGAAATATCAATCATGATACTGACAAAAACAATGAAAAAAAAATCCAAAACTCACATGTTTCATTCTTAGTGTGAGAAAAAAAGGTAATGGAAGGGCTCAAAATTCACATGAATGTTTTAGATTAATATGGTTGGGCCTGGGATGGAATGTATTTCCCAACACTAAAGGAACTCAAGAGAATGGGGAGGCTAATTGGGAGGGATGTCTTAGGTCTAGTTTCCAACATACTGAGATGTATGAAATGGTAACACTAGGGGTTTTAAGAATCCTTTATTGAAAATGGTATTAGAATAAAGTAAATGATTAATTAAAAAACATCCAAGGAGGTTATATATAATATAAGGATGACCATTGATAAAATTTGAAACATAGATTCTACAGCCATATCATTAGGAATATAGGAAATTATATTAGATTCAACTACTAAAAATGCCTTTGATTCAAAGTACTAATCATATTCATCCAAATTAATTGTTTATTTTTTCAAAATTAATTTTAAGTACTAAGTGGGAACCCATACAATAATATTAAACATTCAAAAAGGAAGCTATAATAAGGATTAATTCAAAATTCATGATTCTAACCCACTCCATGTAATGATTTGAATATTTGAATTTTGGATAATTAAAAGTTAGAGGGGACCCGTTTTATATCCTAACAAATATTATTTTCATAGAGTGAATCCATATTGTAAAAAATATATAGATAGTTATATAGGGTTATATTACATTTATTTATGCCTCAAGGAAGAATCTGATCTTGGTTTCAATCCATTAATCATCATATTTATTGAGTTTAACTGGTGAAGTCCTTCTATAAATCTTGTTTTATTATTCTTTCAAGACCATATACTCAACTTCATACTCAAGTATTTCCATGGATTGAATAAGAATTTACACATTGGATGTCTGGTCACAATTACTTATTACATTCATTTTTCTACAATCCATACTCCCAATATAACATTGTTACTTTATAGATCCATACACAACTATTTTCTTTTCTACCTTATATGGAAGACCCTACTTGTTATCCAGGAAAGATTCAACATTTTGTTCACTTTTCCAACTTATGTGTCCCATCCTTCTTGGTTAACCATATCTCTATCTATTTGAAGGAGTTGATAATTGTCTTTACATCCTTAATTTTGTACCTTTATTATCTATGAAACTTATCATGCACCATGTTTCCTTTTCCCCTTTCATCCTTATTGGGATATGTATTCCTCTATTATACTATGTTTTCTCTTAATATCCCACTAAATATAGTCTGGAGGCAACATCACCTGACCCAAACTTAGAGACCTATGTAATAGTATAGTTAACCTCTAATCGATTCTAAATGCTATATTACTTTTCAGTTTAGTTATCCTCCTATATTGTGAACAAAGGTTGTTGATTATATTCAATAATTATCTTTCCAATTATTTAACACTATTTTTTATCACCCTTTCTCATAGTACAATGAGATCCCTTATAATCAATAAAAATGTTTTATACACTTCATGTTTGGTGAGACATTATTGGGACCTAGTCTATTAACAAGAAACCCATATCACTCCCTCAAATATGCATAGGTAAAATCCCCTCTAGGTAAATCCATCATAAGATAATAACTAATGCTTTCCCTCTGAAAACATTAAAGTTCTCTAGAATTTAACATTTGATCTATGTTTCCATCCTCAATTTCCTAGGAACCATTATATTCCTGAAAATAATCCACCAAAATCTGTACCTTAAATGGAAGGGGTCCCTTAATGAAATGTGGAATCTCCATAAGAGATAATTTTTGTAACTAATTGAATGATAGGACAATTCAATATATATGGAAAACATGTGTGTTGATGGAGTAAAATTTCCAAGGAGGGGTCCAATCACCATAGGGATATATTTTCATTTGTTCAGAATATAAATGGGAAACCCCAAAGATTAGTAGAGAGTCAAACTCACAAGATACATGGGGATGGTTCAAAATTTCCTTAGGGAGGAATGGATTGTTCGCTTATTATATATAGATTAATTCCTTCTATAGTTGACAATTGAATTCTACCACTTAAAATGACATTCATCCTCAACCAAAGGTGAGGTGGCCAATACTGCACTAGTTTAGAAAAAATATTAAATTAAATGGATTTTTCAAATAAAAAATAAATATAATTATGGAAAATTAATAAAATTTACGTTTTTGATGATTAGAATAATGGTGGTAACTTTTAAGGTATTAAACCAATTACTAATGGATGAAACAGGTATTAAGTCCCTACAACTTCAACCAAAGTAGTAGAATATTTACCCCTATTGTATCAGATAAAAAAAATATAAATTGGAGGCCTAAATTATATAAAATATATTTCTGAAGGAGGGTATATAAAATTTAATTTTGGGATGCTCAGACCAAAGAATAATTCTTCATAAGGACATGAAACTATGACCAAGAGTGTGTAGTTAAATTCTATAAATAATGGTTGAGAAACTTTGTTGTATAAATTCATATGGTTTATACAAATAAGGTAGAAGAGGTTAATGTCCTGCTCTAAATTTTTCTAAGATAAATGACTCAAATGAGTACAACTAGGAATTTACTAGGTCCAAACGATAAAAACCACGATCATTGTTCCATGCCTATTTGTGAACATGGTTTTTCCCAAGTCATGAATGGGGAATATTTGGTGATGAGAGGATATAATTATTCTTTGGTCACCATGTACATGTTTTTAGTATAACGTACCTTTGTGCACCGTACCTTGGGCAGTTTAGATACTTTCATGTTTCACTATTTGGGGACAATGTTTATGGGCATATTGATTTAAATAATATTTTACAAGAGATAAAGTGCACGTGACATCAACAATGGGTGAGACAATTCTTCCATGTGGATCAAGGGAATAATCCCACGTGAATGATCACTCAAGGATATATTATATCTTCCAATAAAATGGGTATGCACATTTTAAGGCCTCGATTCATGGACCAAGGGAGCTAATATTTATGGTCAGGAAACCATTGACAGTGGGGTAATTATTTTCTATATAATGATAATGGAGATAAAAATCTGATGTGAATTTGGGGTACAATATTAAAATATGAAAAAATATATGGGGACACATAACATAGTTTAAGGTTATGATGTGTAAACCAATGGATTTTCTTCTTATGTTCAGGAAACCAATGCCATTAAGGGATACAACCTATATTGTACTGGGATATATTTGAAAGGTATGTGAAAATAGTTTAAGGAGATGATTCTTTATTTTGGGGGTGAGGTTTCCTATTTAGTTATTGAAAAGGGTAAACGTAATTGTAATAAATGTTATCAATGCATATAGAAAACCACATGAGGGTCAAAAAATGATGTAAGGTTTTGATGATTATGTTGAATAATTTTTTATATATCATCAACTTGGAGTAGTGTGTAAGAGTAAACCTAAAAAAGGAATGTTGATAACCAAGTCAGGGTGGATATAAAATGAGATATATGTCTAGGACTAATGTTTTTTTTGGTGAAATTGAAAATGATGGAAATCCATATTGAGTTAGTCATAAAGTGTGAAGTTGAATGGAAAAAAAATTAGTAGATTTAAACACTGTAGATACTAAGTTATTTTGAATTAAGATCATTGTGATGTCATGTCAGTACCAAATCATATCCTAATAAAAGTTTTGTCTCAATTTTTGGTGAGAATGGACATGGTTGAGAGGCAAGGACCATCATGACAAACTGAAGGAAGAAATTTTGACAGTATTCTTTCCTAAGATAAAATATCTAGTAATCACTATGTGTACCATGATATGGTAATCAAGTCATACAAAGCTCTATGGAATAGTATAGTGGGATACTGGAAGAAAAAATAGGTTTTTTATAAAGGATCCAAAGATAGTTTTTTAGTTGATATAGAATAAAGAAAGATGTTTTCTATTCTATTTAATGTCATACATCTTGGATCATTTATTCTTTTTACATCACGTAACTACAAAATTGATTTCAGGTCATGTGATTTGTAATATATGAAAAAAAATTATGGTCAGGAAACTAGGACCACATGACATTAGTTTAGGGTCATGTGATGAAGACCTATTCCAAGTAGTTTAATGTCGTGATAAAGAGACTATTTTTTGTACTTTAGAGTCACACAGCTCAGACGTAGTTGACATGATATTTAAGTTCATATGATATAAAACAAAACTATAGAGTTTAAAATCTTTTAATGATGACATTGAACCCCATAGGTCATTATGGAAATTACTTTTTGATAATACTTTAATTGAGGGTAGTGTGATGTGACCCCCATCCAAGGTTATTAATGAGTACACACTACTAGATACACATTATTACTTGGGAAGGGAAATTCACATTTGGGATCCAAATTTAGGAGTTTTCATCCATGTATCAATGGTGTTCTCAATCATATCACCATGTCAACCTAGAGGAGGAATAATAGGTGAACCATCTAGTTGAATGATCAGGATACTTGATCCCGATGTGCCAAAAGTCCATGAATCAATTGAATCATGTTCTCATTGAGGGAATTGAATTCATCTAGAGTGATATGTGTCCTTTTATCAAAATTAAACTAGTAATAGAATTTAATACATCGAAACTTATTTCAATCAAAAATTGAAAACATTTCTTTTTTTTATATACTAGAGAGTTAGGAGTCACATAGATTGAAACATGATTCAAAATATGGTATTCCCATAGGGAATTGAAGAGATTTTTGGCTATCTCTTCTTATCTTGTCCACCATTTTCTGTAATATGTTAGAGATGGGTTTTTAAAATTCTTGAATATTCCCAGTTGATTATGTGTGATAGTTTGAAATGTGGTTATACCAGATATTGTAGTTGGAATATACACTCTTTATTTAGGTGGAGCATAATATCGTTTTGTTATCCTTAAGAATGGTGCAAGGGATCCCAAATCGATAAATGATATGGTATTTAAGGAACATGGTCACCAAACATGTATAATTACCCTCATATTCATATATGATTATTAATTTATTATTAAGATAAATAGAATAATAATTATACAATACAAAATCTAAAGGATTAGTATCTTGTGAAAATTAGGTTCACACATCACAAGTATATAAAAAATGAACATTATTTAAATTCGTTTTATTTATAATAATAAAATATATTATTTTATACAGTGTACATAAGACCAATTTAGGGCATACATCAATGAAATGGTGAGGTGAAATCCCAAATAAATGGATAAATATAAGGTAAGGAACATGATACATGAATAAGTATAGAACATGAATGTGCATAATCATCATAATCATCATAAAATCAATGGTTCATCATTATAAGAAGGAATGCATCATTTTAATGAGGTATTTATTGATTAATATAAATAATAATTAATCATTATAACATATTTTCAAAATAATACACATACGTTGTGAAGAAACCAAGCATTGTGTCCATTCATAACACATGTGTTCAAATCATCACATCATTAAATGTAAAAAATGAAATCATGTTCACACATAATACACATAATTTTAAGAGATATATCAAATTAACGATTGAATTAGAGGGACATATAATTCTTCACCCACATTCCAAAACAAAAAATATTCATAATCTTGCATTCCACATGAAAATAGAAAATATGAAAACCATAGTCACGAAGTAAACCCATGGAAAGGAATGGTTTCATAATGATGACATAAATCATATCTCATTGAATAACCTCTTATATTCCTAATATAATAATGGATAAAATATTTCTAATCATTAAATATTGGAATAAAATGATCATAGGTCATAGAGATAAAAAGTAACAATTCAAGAGGACTAAATGAGATTTTTTTTGAAAATAAAGATCATTTTAAAAATCATTATTGTGGATTTAAAGTAATAACTATGATATAGAATAAGGAATATAACATAGAAATAAATTGGAATATAATTTTGAATGGAAATTACTAAAATTATTTGAGAATAATCCAAACAAAAAAAATATAGTTAAGTTAAACCCAATAGGAATGACTTGGGTTTTCTAATAACTTTCCATTATATCTGGATTTATTTATTTATCTTTGTGCCTCTTGAAAAGTTAATTTTTTTTATTAAAAATTAATATTTTAGTGAAATGTGTTACTTTTTTACTTAATAAATTGCAATAAAATTTTTTATTTATCGATTTTCCTTAGTAATGTTGTAATGTTTCAAAATAGTTTTTTCGAGAAAATATCACATCCAATGTCAATTTTGTGATTTTTTTATTAATATTAATACAATTATAAAATTAACTTTAAAAGGATAAATATTAATATATTTATACCCATATATATTAAAATAATTAATTATAATCAGCCATAATGTTGGGGATAAGTTGAGAATCCTTCATGTCCTCATTGGTTCTTAACCGACCACTGACTAGACATTGTCAAAATAGTAGGATAGAGATGTGTATTACACATTAAATACCTCGATATTTACCACATTAACGAGATGAGATTTCTTATTGCATATAATTGTGTCTATATAATCAAATATCTTGATTCTATTCTCTTCAAAAGATTGTTCATGTTCAGGTTTTACCACCACTAGATTTAGTACATATGAAGGATCGATTATGTACTTCCTTAGGAGGAATACATGGAACATGTCATGTAATTAAGATAATTTTGGTGGAAGTGTTAAATGATGGGTTATAGGTCCTCTTTGATAATGGATATTAAAGGTGCCAATATACCAAGAGATGTGCTTTCCCTTATTTCCAAAACCCACGACTCCCTTCCAAGGTGATATTTGAAGGAAAAAAGTTTCTCAAACATTAAATTTCCTTCCTCTTTGATGATTTCTAATGTAGAACTTTTCTTTACAATATGATTCTTTAATGTGTATTTCAATTGATTGAATCTTCATAGTCGTATCGTACAAAATATTAGGTCTAAGAATCCTATGTTCACCAACATTATCCCATCTTTTATGAGTTCTTTATTACTTACCATATATTTCTTCATTTTAGGTCCATTAAATACTTGAGTGGAAACTTTTATTTTAGAAAAATTCCACCAATGTAAGAAGTTAGTATCATCCTCCTTGAATTCCAATGAGAAGGATCTCAATATACCCTTGAGTTTCTAAATGGTCCTTTTAAATTGGACACCGGTTTTGGATTAATAGTCTACATTGAAGTTCAATTAAGTATTCAGATCATGTTATTGACTTCATAATATTTTATAAGGGAACATTGGATTATGATCAGAAAAAATTATAATTGATTCCCCATAAATCCTCCCCACATCCTTTATTTATTTCATGAAAAGTAGGTCAAGAAAGAAATATTCCCATGTATCGATGAATAGTGAAGTCATGGTGAGTCAATCCACAAAAACCCAAACTGCATTACATATTTTGTATGTTTGGGGTATGGAATAAAAAAAATTACATGGTTATGTTTTCCAAATTCTTGGTTGGTATGGGTAATGGTTGTAATATCCCTTTATACAGTTTTCTCTCTTCCTTAACTTGATGTCATACAAAAAACATTGATGTTTTCTTCAATGTGTCATTGTTTATATTTTCACAACCTAAGTTATATAAAAGATCTCAGTAAATAATCGTATATCTTGGATGGATAGAAGAACTGATAGAAACATCAGAAGATTGAACCAAGAGATTACTAGAAAATCATATCCAATGGTAGTATAATGATATGTAAAACTAACTAGGAAATCATTCTATTTTTCTTGAAGCACCAGAAATAGGAAGATTTATTAACCCAAAATCTCCCCTTAAATGATTCTAGACATGATCACTAACATAATATAAAAGGAATAAATAAATGTTTTATGTCGATCACACATTAATCCAACATCCATGAGATAAATATTCAATTTATTAATATTACTAGAAGTAAAATAATTACATGAATTATTTCTTATTAATCTAGTATTTCACTTTTAATAATATATTGAAGTATACATAAATAGATATTGGTTAATCTTCTTATTATAGAGATACGTTTCCTGTCTAATAGGTTACACTAAAATCAAAATTTCAGGGAAAATATATTTTGATCCAACCATTAAACAAAGGTCACCATGAACTCAATCATCAAAGACAGTAAAATATTTTCCTTGCAAAATTAACAACACATACATCCTAACAATGTTTAGATAAATTCTGATAGTTTGAATAGAATGGTTAAGGTTCCTACTTCTAATTCTATAACAAGAACAAAGTTAACTAACAAAGGATAAAATTTTGGTGAGCGATGTTCTAGGGACATAAAGAAGATTATCAATCCCAAAATTCGCCCACATATTGATTTTTTCATGAAAACTCTTCATAATACTATAATAAATTGTGCAATCCAACTACTTACTCTATGATCAATATAGATTTAGACATCATCTATTTGTTCATCTTATACCCACTAAGGCATATTGGTACCTTAGAATTTTTTATGATAAAATATTTGTCAATGTGTTAACCATATTTTTCTCCCTTATGATCTTCCCTAGATCTAACACCATTACCTCTGACACATTCTAGATTCAGTGGAATTTATAATCATTTTGTTTTATTCTCATATGAAATTTTAAATTCTTGGGAAGGTGGATAGCATACGATTAAAATAGAATAACATTACTTCTTGTTATTTTTACATAGTTCCTCGACTATGAATATTAACCAAAACAACACCTTTCATATTCTATATCATTAACATAATCTACATAATTTATATACAATGTCACTACCAACTATATCCAAGAAATTCACCTGATCATTGTTCCACCAAATATAATCACAAAAAACCATTGTGATTTTCTAATTGTCAAAATCCAAAAAAATATAAATCTGAAATTTTTTAGGGGATCCTCTTACGCAAAGAAAAATACTGAGTCTTGAAATACCTTAATTTATTAGATAATCCAATTAAAAAAATATCAATGCTTTTTATTATGGTTTGAAAAGATTCAACTCACCCCACCCACTACAAAGGAAAATAATAAGTGCATATATATCATTTAATGGATGAATCTTCCAAAATATGAAGTATACAATATTTTTTAACTGTACTAGACCTCAAAACCCAATAAATGTACATTTTTCATGAATAAAATAAAATGTCTGAAAATAGGATATATGAAATATGGAAATCTGGTCATACCATATTTGTCAATAATATTCTTAATGTAATCCTTCTATGATAACACCATTGTAGAGGATTCAGAAATCAATATCTCCTCATCCCCAATATTTTCTTTTTTTTTGTCCATGTTCTTTAATTTCAAGTATTCCAAAAAATATACACTTTAACTCTAAAATATATTGATTCTATAAACCCACCAGCAACATTTCATCGAGATAAAGTAATAGTAAAACATAAATACCATCATTCTATAACCATTGAAAAAAAGAATTATTGGATTTTCATTTCGTGAATCCTTCTTCATCTATGAAATTATCAAAAATTTGAATCTTTTATCGAGGTATCTATTTTAAGGTATAGAAACATCAATTTTTTTTGAAAATAATGCCCTCCATTTGGTGGTATGAAAACCACTTCAAATGAATTATGTAGGTCTCATCCTCCAAATAACCATAATGAAAAGATGTATTTACATTCATCTACTCATAAAATAAAACCATAGATAAAAAAGTTACAAAATAGTCTGGAATGTTGTAATATTTAATATCATTGAAAATATTTCAGACAAATCAATTCCTTAATTATATTAGAACCCATTAATAGTAAATCATTACTTTTATATTTTGATTATGATAGATTCTACTTTTAAATAGTATATCCATTTTATCTTGACTTCCAGTTTTCCATTTTGTAGTTTAGACATATCCCATGTTCATCTGTTTTTTATGGAATTCATCTCTTCATACATTGTAGACTCCAGCTGTTTTGAGACCCAGAGAGACAATACAACTTCCAGACATTAGGATTACCCTAAAACCATTATATAAAAGATGTTTGTGTAAAACTCATATCATTGGACTTGTTGTCAAAATCTATATGATCGTCACAGAAATGATTCTTCATTTTCTAGGACTTCAGTCTCTAGTACTTGAACTTCTAGTGTTCTTGTATTTGATTTCTCTTCTACATGAGGTTTTCCTCATACTCCAATTGTTCTCAAGAATTATTGTACATAATTTTTTTGTTGATATTTTCAGTGAATTCATGTTTAAATCTAGTATCACCTTTATTTTTAGAATCACTGGTTCTAGAATCTTAATTGACTTATACTTCAGTAATTGACATATTTATCGCAACTTATGATTTATCATCCAATGGCCCGAAGGCCATCATATTTTATTTATTTTGATAATCTAACATTCAACGAGTGAGGTGGAACCCTAACAAGGCCCATAAGAATAAGTATTACATGGATTGTAGGCATTAGAAGAATTCATTGCTTATAGGATTCAAACATTAAATATAACCCTGACTAACTACATGGAAATGCTCCTCCATTGAATCTATATCATGAAATAATCTCTCCACCTTCACATGACTATTCACCTAGGCTTTTCTGTGCATGCACCTGATTGTCCCGATGGTAGGTGCCATAACCTCTCATTCTTTGAATCAGTTTAGCTTCTGCAATGTTGAACGCCCCTTGCTCACCCATCTTCTAGATCTTGTTCATTGTAGGTTGTCTGGTCTGTATCTACACTTAAGGTGGGATGAAGGCCGTAAGGTGGCCTGAAAGCCTTATAGTGGCCCTAAGGCCATGCTGACCTGATGTATTGGGTAGCCCAAAGTCCTGAAAGGACTCAGGGACCAAATCAGTGGATCAATCGCCCGAACGGGGGAATATTCCCGCCTGCTACAGTGCTAAATAGTACCATCTATAGTCCGGCTACATTACATTCTATAGTATCCCAAAAATTATGCCTCTGACTGAATTTTATCCCATTTCCCCTGGATACACTTAAGGAGTCCTCACCAATCTGGCTGAGGCTCATGTGCCACAACTTATGATTCATGCATGTTCAATTCGTTCCATGTGATCTTATCATTAAATATTATATCACCACATTTGAGGATCATTCTTTGATCATAACTCCATAGTCAGAATCCAGACTCACTATTATGTGAGTCTATAATAATATAGTAATTGGATTTTACCTCTAATTTAACTTTTTTTCCTTTGCATCAACAGGATCATAAACAATGAAACTGACGATTTTTAGGTTTGAACCTTCTGCTAGCTTATTAGACTATAGCTCTTTCAATATAACTTAATATACTATTTAGACTAAACTACAATTAACCAAATTTATTGTAATGTTAATTGATTTTTTCGAAATGGTCTGGGGAATACCATAGTACACACACATGGAACTAGAATTTTTTATAAAAATATAGTTCATCCTCTTTGATACACTATTCTATTATGAACATATTCGTATTATTATCTCAATCATGATCCCCATATATTGATATAGTTCCCAAAGACTATATCATTGTATTCATAACCATTATATGATCATACTAACTTTCATTTCTGACCAATTTTTAACACCACCATGGATTTCCACTATAAAAAGTTATCAAAACCATCCGATTTATTTTTATGAAAATAAACCCCTAATTTCTTCATAGAATCATAATTAATGCTTCAATGTTACATGATCCTCCATGTGGTTAAAATAATGAATTTACTTATAAATAAATATAAAATAACTTCATATTCCATGCTCATGGTTTCCATCCATTCTAGTTGACTAAATCCCTCTTTTTATTTATTATCCCATCGCTCTCACATATTTTGATAGATACATAATCAAGATTTATAATTCACTTACTTTATATAAAATTCACGATCTTCTCACTAATGATACCCAGTTATTAATGATAGACCTCTAAATTTTAAAGGGATAAAATATTTTCCATTACACTCCCATATGAACATATAATCAAATAAAAGGTCGTTTCTCTTTCTCCGCATTCAGTAACCTTGGATAACTAATTCATGATATGTACACCATTATTAAATTTAGTATCAAATCCTTCTTCCTATAAATTTACAATATAAATGATATTCCTCCTAAGACATGGTATGTGTATCACTCATTTCCACTAATGAATACCTCCATTTTTTCAACCATAGATTCATATCAACCTTTTCAACTAATTCTAAACCATTGCCATATACTTGAAGAAAATTCCCTAATATTACAGGATAAAATGATTTTCATGAACCATTGATCATCTATTTAGTATAGAAAATACCATAGTCAAACACCCATGACTCCACTAGATTATGAATAGTGAGAATTATATTTCTACAACATACTATTGTGTTAGATGATTTTGAACTTTTTCTATCCATTCTTCCAGTTTCATCCTAGTGATTCCTATAACTTCAAGGAATTTGTCCTTACATACCATAATTCTATGTGGTAATTCTTATACTAGTAGAATTTCTATGACTCTTCTCCATATATTTTTCTTATGATTATCAATGATTGTTCTAATGATGTGAGTGTTCCAAAATATTAGTTTTAATCAATCCTCCACATGGTAATTGGACCTCCATTATCCTAATCTCACCATTCATGATCAAATTTAAAACATACATAAATATATCATTATAAATTCCATGTGAATTAATTAATATTGTAACTATGCAGTCTCAAGATTATGATAATGAGTAATGTAGTATAATAACCCAAACATAATCTGCAAATTTCAGTTTCACTAAATCAACATTACCTCTAATCATGTTGAAATAAATCACATGACCTACTATTAACCGAACTTTTAATATCCTAAATAAAAAATAATACCTCATCATAAAAACATCATTTAAGGATATCATTTTATTATACATCTCCTCTAGTGATACCATAATTAAAATGTTTGTATTCTTCTTTTAGATATTGAATGACACATTATGTGACAACATTATCCTCACTAAACTAAATGTTTTTAAATCAATATTTTCCCATTATTCCATCACAATATATTCATGTTTCTCCCTGAATGGTAATTATTGATCCTTATGGATGAGATAGTCCTCCATCTATATATTATAGAAACACAAGTCAGATCTATTTAATTGGCCAATCTGAACAATTGCCTTATTTTTTTCATATCTCTAGATGAAAGTACATATAAATGAAATATATATATATCTATGTTAAGTACAAAGTTACTTGATTTTCCATTTTTTTCAAATTGAGTTCCCTTTTAAAAAACTTATTGGGAAGAAGTTATAAAAAAACACAAAAAAATAAATATTGAACATATAGTTCAATAGATATTTCTATCCATAGGTTTTTTAACATTGAAAAGAAAATTATTCTATTTTGACTTAATGTTATAGTATTTATAAGTATATTTTCACTATACTCGCACCTTAAAATATGAGATACATGTTGACTTTAACTTATAGTAAAACGAAGAAATAAAATTTTTACATTGTTATAAATTTCATCATATGTCAATAGGAAAACACTGTAAACTCTTTTTATTATCAAAAGTATAATAATTAAAAAAATTGTAGCATAGTATAAAAGTGTTATACTTTTTATAGTATCATACAACACACATAAATAGTATCTAGTACCATGTCTATTTAAAATGATCCTTCTCTAATCAAAAAAGTTATGAAACCATCTTACATTTTAAATCATTCATATTTTTACTTCACAGTTCCACTGAGGCCTCCACTGACCTAAATTTCTCAACCAGTACATTTTTAACAATGAAAAATGACTATTCTACATATCCATTGGAATTTTAGTGAACTTATAGACGTATGAACAATATATAATGGTTCCTGTTGATGTTTATTTGACATGACTGAATCAAACCACCAATTTTTAAATGTATGGTTAGTGAAATTATAATGACTTGAGAATGATTCATGATCCCAATAATTGGATTATAGAGTATTCTTCAAAAGAGGGAAACCATATTTGTTGATGTTGAATGTTTGAAATTTCCCATTCTTTGGTTGGTACATCCTTCTTTTAAAGATTTAAATCATCCCTCCGTGAATCCTTGATCTTCTGATGGATTGATGGATGTGAAATATTTTTGGTAGGTTTGTATTTCTTTCTGACTATCATTATTTTCATATTTAACCCTTCCAAATCCATTAAAATAGGGTCTCTCTTGTAATGACTTGATATTTTTGGATCTTTTAAAATACATATTGTGTTATATAACATCTGTCCCATGATTCACCAAATAAAAACTAACCATAACATATTAATAAGACATTACCTGTAAATATATAATAAAAACTAAATTGTAATACCATTAATAATTGCTACCTTTTGAAGATAAATAATTAATATGTGTTAATATTGAAAAAGGGTATAATAAAAATAATTTATTTATATTGTATCTTTAAAAAACTGAATTTATAAATTTTAAAATGTAATTTTGTTTCAAAAATTATTTTTTAACTATTATAATGAAAATTTAATCTGTATTAATTTTTTATTTTTTTAAAAAGATTTAGTTTTTATTTGATAATATTGTTTTGAGAATTTTTCAATATTTACGAATATCCTATAAGATAAAAAACATTTAATTAATATAATATATATTTAATTATTAAAAATTTTAAATGAAATATATTATTTGTGCTTATAAATCCATTTCAAACATTATTACAATGAAATGAAAATGTCATTTTAATAAAAATTATTTTCTATCTTCCCTTTGAATAAAGTATTTTTATGGTCAGGTTCGGTTGTGGATTTTCATAAAACCCTAATAACATTCATTGGATTCATAATAAATCAATTTATCTCCTTAAAACTAGAAATAATTGTAATTTTTTATCTTGTATAAATTTTATGATGAAAAACATCGTTTTTCTAAACTATATTCATTACAAGATTGATTGTGTTTATTTTAAAATGACCTCTTCACAAAATTAGAAATTTGATATTATAAAATGATTTTAAAATTTAAAATCATATGGTTATAATTTTTTAATAAGAATAAATTTAATATTACTTATGAAAATTAATTACTGACTATAAAAAATAGTTACCATTGTAAAAAGAAAAAAATGGTAAAAATGGATTTAATTAGGGGAAATAGATTACACGTGTCACATTTAATTAAAATATATGTGTTTGAGATAATTTTTGAATTTATCATTTCCCAAACTCTATTATTTTATACTTTTTATCCATTTTCCATTGAATTTATTCTTGTATTTATAGAAAAATGACATGTGTTTCCAAAATTACCATTTCCCCCCTTTTAAAATTATATCTCTTCTAACAATTAAAAGATACACATAACCTTGAAAATATTAATTAAAACTATGAAATTTTACTCTCCTTGTATCGTTATTCCACAAAAATGATCCCCTAGTCACTCATAGTTATCTTAATACCTTCAATTTCAGTGGAACATCCAAACAAAAATCATGTCTCCAATTTAACTATTGGTTTCTTATTACGCTTTTCTTCATAAAATAACTCTTCCAAATATAATATAATAATAATATGATAAGTTTAGTGTAATTAGTATACTGATATGTTGTTATATTAATGTTATAACCCTTATTTATTCCTTTAAATACACATATAAAAAACAAAATAACATCTTTAGTGTGTTGCGCAGACTACTGCATCTATGAAGAAATTTCCATTGATTTTCATAGAAACAATCAAGGATAATATTAATTGTGATAATATAAAAAAATTTATATATATCACATATTTAGGTGTCAAAAAGTTCAATTAAATATCCACCTTCATCCCTCACACACATTGAATAATGGAAACACTTATCTTCGAATTACGAGTTACCACCTCCATGATAAAACATATTTTTAATTAAGAAATTTTTAAATTACCTAAAAATATTAAAATATGTTTAAAAATAATTAAATTTTTTACTTATTATTAAATTTTATTGATATTACATCTAAATAAACACCTCTTTAATAGGACTATCAAACAACATTAAAGTGTGTTCAAGCCCGGTTTGGTTTAACCACCAATGTGAACAATGATTTAAAATATGATTATCGGTGACTATGGGAAAATAAAAAATAAAAAATTATTATCTATTAATAAAATAATTATTATTACATTTTTATTTATATATTATATTAACCATTTAACTTATTATTGAATTATTATTTATATTCACTAAAATTATCAAAATAAACAGTTACCAATTTAGTTTTCACACAACATAATCAAAACACATATAGATTGAAATAAGTATATTTTTTATCGATATAAGATTTATATTATAGAATCATAAATTATATTTAAATAATTAACTTGGTATTAATGTATGGGTAATGATATGAATTTTTTTAAACATTTAAAAAATATTTTAAGTTATTAATAACAGATGGTCATAATACTCTGTAATTAATTAATGTACTCAAGATAAGAAATTATAATATATATTATAGAAATGGTATTTTGTATGTGTATATTATTGAAATGGTTTATTAAGTTACCTATATTTTTTATATGAGGTTAGAGTGTGATAAAATATGTAAGGAAATAAGGTAAGGTATTTTTGTCACAATTTCACTTCATTGAGACATTATTTGTAATACACAACTATTATTATTGATGTGGTGTGTATAAATCATATATTATGTAATATATAATGAATTAATTATAAATTCATGGTATCATATGATCCATTTCATGTTAAATCTCTTTAAAGTCTTTTTATTTAAATGTTATACCAGCTGTAAGGATTTATTTTCCACTTCCTTATAAAAATCAAGACCTCGTGAAATTGGAAATATATTAGGCGAAATTTTATAATCATTTAATCTAAATATTATATATGTTAACTATGTTATGTATATCTATGGTAAAAAAAACTATATTCAAGTAATTTTAAATGGGGTATTCTAAATTTTTTTATCTCACGTGTGTTTTCAATAAGGTTATTTTAAAATGTTCGAAAGGTTTTTCTACTCATTGAAAATATAAGGTTTTATCATCAACTCCATATTTTATTTTGATAAATTTTATATACTTTTTTTAGTTTCCATAACTAGTTGTTCCTTTTAAAAATAAATTTTTTTCAAATTATATTAACATCCCCTTTCTGAAAACATTAAGTCTTTTGAATTTTCTATTGTTAAATTTTCTTTTTAAAAGTAAATGTTTTCAAATTATTTTCACTTACCTTATTGAATAACATATATACTTTTCATGTTACCATTATTAAGTACAATTTTAGAATGTAAATATTTTAAAATTATTTTCACTTACCATTTCAATTTTTTTCAGGGTTCCATTATTAATTATTCTTTTTAAAAGTAAATTTTTAAGGTATTTTTACTTCTTTTTATGATATCATAATATTGTTTTAGCTTCCAATATTCACGGATCAAATAAAAGTAAATGTTTTCAAAGTATTTTCACTAATTTTGTTTGAATTATTTTTGTAATTTTAATGTATTCATTATTAAATATTATTTTAAATTTAATAATTTTCAATGAATTTTATCTTCTCATTTTGAAACATTTATTTAATTTCAATGATGTTCAGTTTGGAATTAAGGTTTTAATAAGTATTTTATTTAACAAAAAAATTAAAATTAATTTTTAATTAAATGTTTTAATAGGTTTTTGAAAGAAAATATTATTTTCACTTAAATTTAACTTCAATGCTTTATCATTCCTAGAGAGATGACTGTTCACTATTTATAGGTTTTTATGATATTTTTTCTTTTGGAAATGTAAGTTCTAATATTATTTGATTTCACAGGCTCATGTTATGTGATTTGATAGAATTTTATAATAAATACATTCTTTTCCATGGGTTAATTATGAGATGATGAATGTTTGATTTGCATATGGAACTAAAATTTATGAACGGTGAAATGTGGAGGTCCTATTTGAAATGCCGCTACATTGGTGTAGGATTTATAACTCATGAGAAAAATATGTTAAGAATGAATTTTGTTTGGTTCAAAATATGAATTTTGGTAATTTTTTTTTCATAATATGACCAATTGGATTTTTTTGATCCCTATATTAAAGATCAATAGTTTTATTCTTTATAATATGAATAATGGGACTTTTTTTCAAAACAAAAAGCATGGTCAGTTTTTGGTTCACATAATAAAGTGTTGGCATTTTTCACCACATAAAGCTTTGGTATTTTATTATTTTCACCATATAAATACTGGGAATTTATTTTTACAAAAAATAAATTGGCCATTTTTTAACAACATGGAGCATGGGATTTTGGTTTATTCACAATATAATGTGTGGTCATTTTGTTTTTTCACAATATGACGTGGGGAATTTATTATCACAGGATGATGTGAGGACATTTTGTTTTTTCAAAATGCAATAGTTTCTCTATGTATATGATTCTGATACATTTTTATGATTTTTATCAATTTTTTCCTTTTTTCCAATTTTTTTTTATTTTGAAGTATTCTAATATTTTATGTCATGATAACATGTTTATGGTAATATATTAGTATTTTGAGAAATGTACAATTTCATGACTCCACAACAATCTTTTTATGATTTTATTTTTCTCCCTCGTATTTTCTGATAATCATCCATGGTATTTTTATTTGTTATTAAAAATTTATGTATTAACCATATTCTCATTCACTTTTATGATCTAACACTTTATGAAATATTTTTCCCATTATAATATTTTGAACAAATACTATTATTATGTTTCTCATAACAAGGGTATAGAGATTATTCTATCCAGCGTGATACATTTAAGAAGGTATAAATGTGAATGATTATAGATAAATATTTACAAATGTGGTAAAATAATAAGTTTATTTAGATGATCTATATGAAACCAAACGTTTCAGTACTTGGATTGTGATTTTTTTTTGAAAAGTATAATCTAAATCATTATATTATTGTACTTTTGTGATATTATTTTCCTAGATATCTATAGTTGGCATCAAATGAGGGTAGTTATTTTAGAGATATGTTTAGTTATTTTGAATGATTAGTTAAGATAACTTTAGCGAAAACCATTTGGAATAGGCCAGGGGATGACTCTATGTATAGGATAACATCCCAATGTTTTGGTAATGTATATATTTTGTGTTTCTCCAAGAAATTACATATGTGGCAAGATAAAATAATTGGATGTTGTCTATCAGATTGTTTTAACTTAGGGTAATAAACTTGAAGAGGGCATAATGGCTATTAACCCAGTTGTCACCTGATTCACAACACATTGGCCTAATTGCGCAACTAGTTTGACACTCATGGGGTATATGATTTATTTGTTGAAATTTTATTTAAGAAACTCTATAACGGATTAATTTCTATGTTTCATTGAGGAATTAGCTTGATAAGTATGATATAAAAAACATTAAGTAACACAGGTCTATCCAAAAGAGTTATAGGATTCCCAAGTTTGACATGGATAAAATAAAAGTGTCTTAGATTTTAATGAATGTTCTATTAGAGTGTAAACCCTACGATTGTTCTTTCATATTCATATAAAATAAATTTTTTGGATATTTTCAGGATTTTTTTGATCTTTGATTTGGATGAATCAATATAAAGGAAATGACATTGTGAAAGGAATATTTCTAAGATCTCTTAAGAAGCATGATTTAGATTTGTAGTTTCTATTCTTACTAAGGGTAATGAGGTTTATATATGTGTAGAGGATATATGATGATTTTTTCATGGATCTCTTAGCTTCATCATTTGATTATTTTAAAAATTTGGAGTTTGTAATTTATTTAAGGGGGGAATGTAACGACCTATGCTTTTGATATTTTAAAATTCAAAGTTTGTTTTATAAATTTTATGAAAATATTCCAATAATGAAAATAAAAAATAAAATATTAAGAATACTTTATTATTAATCTATAATAATAAAAAATATGGTTTACAATTAATATCTATTATATTTAGATGATAAATATTTACAATGAATTAATATTGGAAAAAACTATGATAAAATTAATTTTCTTTATACATTATATTCTTTCCAAAACTAAATTGAAAAATTTTATAATTTACATTTGACAAATTAAAATTTTTATTTTAACTTCTTTCATAAAAATTTATTTACTATAAATTTCGTACATTTTTCAAACAGTATATTTTAGTTGAAAAGATGGTTTAGTTATTTTATAACTATATAATTGTATGCTATATGTTTAAAACACCATTTTAGTAATAAAATATATATTTCTAATGAATAAAATTATTCATTTTAATATATTTTTTGAGATTTTAAATACTATTTTCTTTATTTTTTATAACTAATTGAAAATTTTATTTTAATAAAAATTATTTCTAATCATACCTTTGATTGAAGTGTTGTTATGGTGAGATTCGGTTTTGGATTTCCATTAAAAATTATAAAAGTAATTAAATTTATGATAAATTAGTTTATTTCATTAAAAATAGTAATAATAATAATTTTATCTTATAAATTCATCTAAGGATGAAAACCTAAATTTTCTAAACATTGTTTTAAGACGATGGAGTGTGTTTATTTAAAAAATAACTTCTCGCAAATTTAGAAATATGATTTGAAAAAATTATTTTAAAATTTAAAATAATAATGTTAAAACTAGGTAACAGCGTAAATTTTAATTTTAGTTGTCAAAATTAATTACTATGTTTAATAACTAGTTACCATGGTAAAAACAATTTGTCAAAAGAGTTATAATTAATATAAATGGACAAAACAAGTTAAAAATTATTTAAAATAGGAGTTAATGATTATTTTGGACTTTATATTGTCCCAAAATATAATTTTTTTCACTTTGGAGCAGTTGATTATTGAATAGTGTCATGGCATTATTAACAAAATGATGAGTGTTTCCAAAAGTTCACTTTTCTCCGCTATAAAATGATATCACTTACCTCTATTGAATTCTACACTAAACCTTTGAATTAATCATTAAAACTATAAATTTTTAATCTCCCAAGAACAATATCCCAAAAAATAATCCCTTTTTGACTCATAGTTATCCTAATACCTTCAATTTCATGCGAATTTCCAAGGAAATAATTAAGTCTCCAACGTAAATATTATCATCATCTTATGCTTTTCTTATTAAACATACTCATTCATATATCATATCACAAAAATAATATGAAAAAGTTACTATAATAACTATAATTATATGAGGATATATTAATGGTATGACCCTTATTATTCATTTCCATCCACTTATAAAAAAACAAAATAACCTCAATAGTGTGTTGCGCGGACTACTGCATCCACGAAGCAGTGCCGTTTATTTTTAATTAATGAATTTAATGGATGGTATTAATGGTTTTAATGATTAAAAAATATGATATATCTCACATCATTTTGATCAATAAATTTCAATTTAATATACACCTTTACACCCTCTCATGTTTTGGGAAACATGAATGCTAATCATGCGTATGTGCGGATTACCTTCTCCACGATGAAGCATTTTTTATTTTTTATCCATGATTATAAAAATGTTTATAAAAAATTTAAAACAAAATTCTCCATAATAAACAATTAAAGTAATATAAATAATATTATGTTATAATTATATCAAGCTAAAGTAGAAATCTCTTTAACCATACTGGCCAACCGAGTTAAAGCGTGTACAAGTATGTGTCTGTTTAACCACCTATGTGAACAATGATTTAAAATATGATTATTGATGACTATGGGAACATGGAAAATAATAATATTATTATATATTATGTAAATAATTTATATAAAATTGATATATAAATGTTTTTTATATTATTTAAATTATTATTAAATTAACATTTGTGTTCACCAAATTTAATGAAATAAGATGTTATCAATTCAGTTTTCACATAACATAACCAAACCACATATGAAATGAAATAAGAAAATTTATTTCCAGATTATTAAAAATTAAAGAATAATAAATTATATATCAAAAATTATGTTGATATCAAATTATAGGTAATGATATCTAAATTATTAAACATGCGTAAAATAGTTAAGGTTATTAACACCTGATCGTTATAATACACCACACAAAATTAATATACTCATGATAAATATTTTCATTAGGATTTTTAAAGGGTAAAGGTTATAATTAACGTTATGAAATAGGTTAATAAGTTATCAGATTTTATTTTAAGTGAGGTTATAGTGTAATAAACTATGAAAGGAAACAAGGTAATTAATTTTTGTCACAATTTAACATAATTGAAAAATCATTTGTATTACATGCCAAATATTTTTTATGTGGAGTGCATACTTCCTATATGTTATATTATATCATTAATTAATTTTTAATTAATTTTCTTCTAAGTTCAATTTCCTCTTCATCTCCTATATGGGTTTTTATTTAAATTTTACACAATCTATAACTATTTATCTCTAGATTCCTTCTAAACATTAAGATCTCTCAAATGTGGTAATTCCTCTGGGTAATTTTCATGCTCAATAATTTTAGAGCCTATATCATTTTCTTATCCTATATATATATATGGTAAAATTAAATTTCACTTTATGTCATTTTAAATTGGATGTAAAAAATATTTTATGTGATGTGTGTTTTCTAGAAGGTTATTTCAAAATGTTTGAATGGTTTTTTCTACCCTTTCAAAATAAAAGGTTTTAAAATCCACTCCACATTTTATTTTGAAAAAAATGTATACATTTGACGTTATAATTTTTAAATAATCTTTTTAAAAGTAAAAGTTATCAAATTATTTTCACTTTCCCTTTTTTGGAAACATATTATCTTTTTTATGTTTCCATTATTAAATATTATTTTCAAAATTAAATGTTTTCAATGTATTTTCACATACCTTTTGGAAAACATTGTGTATTTCCAGTGATTCCAATAGTAAATATTATCTTTAAAAGTAAATATTTTAAATGTAATTTAGTTTTTCCTTTTTATAAACCATTATGTATTTTTCAAGGTTTCATTATTTAATATTAATTTTCAAAGTTAATTATCTAGATGTATTTTCACTACTATTTTTTGAAAATGTTATTAATTCATCATGTAACCATTATTAATGGTTACTTTAGAAGAAAATATTTTCAATGTATTTTCAGTTCCTATTTTTTGAAATCATTATATATTTTTTAATTCATAATTAAAAACAATTCATTTAAAAGTAAATTGTTTCATTGTATTTTATCTTCTCTTTTTTTAAACCAGTATGTACTTTAAAGGTTATTTTATTTGGAAGTATGGTTTTCAAAAATCATCACTTTACCTTCATAATACATATTTTTAATGAATTTTCAATAAAATGTTTAAAATGATTTTGGAAAACATTTTTATTTTTACTTCTATTTACCCTACAATGTTTATCATTCTTGAAGAGAAGTTTTGATCATAGTTTATAAGTTATGATTATATTATTTCTTTTGGAAAATGATATTTTTTATATTATATGATTTCTTTATATTTTGTTATGTGATTTATTTAATAAACTCATTATTTTCCATGGGTTTAGTATGAGATGATGAATGTTTTATTTTATCATAGAAATAATATATATTAATTGTAAAGGGTGGGGTCCTATATCATCATAAAATACACTGGTTAAGGATTTATACCTCATGGGAAAAGGATTATAATATTAGAAATTTTTTCAACATATGTTGCATTGGAATTTTTTTCACAATATTAAGTGTTAAAATTTTGATTGTTCGCAATATCAATCCAGGGAAATTTGTTTTTCCAAAAAATACTTGGGTGAATTTTTTTTATCAACATAAAGTGTGGTACTTTTCATGTTCTTAACATAGTGCATGGGAAATTTTTTAGTTCACTACCTGAAGTTTGAGAATGTTTTGGGTCATAGCATTAAGTTAATAAATTTTTTTCACAACATGATGTGTGGGAATTTTTTTATGCAGAACATGAACTAGAGACATTTTGTTCTATTACAACATGATGTGGGGACATTTTGGATGTCCATAATACTATAATTTCTCTATTTATATGGTTGTGAAAATTTTCATGTGGTTTATAATGATATATCATATTTTCATTATTATGTCTATATTTTAATGTATTCTGACCTTTTATGTCATGTTCAAATATTTTTTTGTTATTGATATTTTTTGGGCCTTGTCATATATTTTTTGGTTCTATAATTGTCTTTTTATGATATTTTGTCACTCCATTATGTTTTAGGATTATCAACAACATAATTTTGACCATTTATTAAGATATATATTCCTTCCACATATTCTATTTTATGTTTATGAACTAATAATTTGTGATATATCAATCCTTTACTTAGCATTTGATCTCACTGCTTTCTTTTGTTTCAAATCCCCAGGTAAGGAGATGATTATATCATATGAGATATCTATATAATAAATAAAGGACTACAGTTGTGGATAACATTTCTCAATTTTGGTAAAATAATATGTTTATATAGAAAATTTCTATGTCACTAATCCTTTATATCCTTATATTGTGTGACTTTTATGAGATGCGTAATAAAAATCTTGATATTAGTGTTCGATTTATGTTATGTATAGCACGAGTCTCTATATTTCTCAATCCTCATCATGGATAGAGTATTTGGTTATTTCCTTCTAAGTGTGTCATTTAAATTATTCCCCATTCTATAATGGTAGTGAATTTAAAAACCATATCCCTTTATTAATTATAATGATCTATGTTTATTCATGTTTGAATACTTTTGTGTCAATATATACTTTAAAATATTGTTTTTATTATATATATCACACTTATCTCTGTAGAGTTAGTCTCTCAAAATATTAAATGAAAATAACATAGCTTCAAATTCCAAATCATGCATTGGAAATTTTTAATCATGCATCTCTAATTCTGTAAGGAATAAGATATCTATTTATAATTGTTAATGATTACACAACCCAAGCCTTTATTTTTAGCATCTTTTTATATCAAAACATCTTTTTAACTTGATGTTAGTGTAGTTAAAATTGTTCTTTTTAGATAAATCTTGAGCTCCATAAATCGTTACTCATTTTTTACATCTAGAAATACCTTACCCCCATTAATATTAATATAGTTTGTGGGATATACAATTAGGATAATTTTCTCACAAACCATCAGTAATACCCATTTATTCCATGAAAACTATAGAACTCTACAACACTTGAGGGTGTGTTCCATTCCTTTATTAGCTTTATCTTTCAGGTGTTTTAAAAATTCCTTCATTAGTGATCACATGCCCTCATAATGTATCTTTATACATCCAGGATTCATACTTTCAGAACAGAGATTATAACTCCTCCTTCCTTGAAGTCATTAACATAATCTATATACGATCATCTTTGTCCTCTATTACCATGGAGTAGATAAGAATGTTATTACTAAGAATACCAAGTACAGATCAATGTTTTATATAAAAATTATATTCATCTAGTCTAATAATATTATTAGGGAAATACTAATTCCAAATGTATTTACTATGATCTCATAGTGTCCAAACCATTTAAATAATGAAATATTATGTATATTTTATCTCTTTACCTTTAGCTAATGACATACATAATAAATATACTAATTTGAAAAAAACTTATCAATATAAAATTAATTGTAAAAGTCATAAATCCTTAGTAATTAAAACTTTTTATTCATGATGATCCTTTCTAGATCCTAATAATTGATGAGAAACCACATAAACATGTCCTATTTCATGAAAATAGCACCAGAACACCTCATGGAGATTTAATAATGTATATCAAAACTTCATTAAAATCTCATTATGCTACTTCTTTTACTCCAATAATTCTATTGTGGTTATCTTACAATGTATTTTGGAGATAGTATAGGTTTCATGTATGAGTTCTACTGAGATATCTAGCTCATGGTATAGGGTAAGAAAATGAAAATCCTTAAGTAATACATCAATATATACCCCCGCAATGGGAATATATTACATGTTAAAATTTTTAATTTACTAAACCATTTGAGTAATATATTTTTATTCTTTGGGTATCAACCCCACACTACATAGGGAATATCTAAATATGATTTATAATCATCCTTGGATTATTAATGAATCATCTGATGATTAATGATATATATATATTTATTTCCTTTTCCCAAAATTTGATGTGAGACCTATATAATTATATTCTTTCAAATCCTAATATAGTGTAAAATTATACCAATGAACATATTACTAGATTTTTTATAAGAATATTACCACATACCATAACTTTGGAAGAGTCCAACTCTTAGGTTACAATGATCAAAGAACTAGGAGTTTTTACAAATATCCCCACTTCATGGAATTGAGGATGTGATTCAATAGTTCTTGAAAAAATGAAAAATAAAATGGAATGTCTATACCTATAATAAAATTAAAAAAACTATTATTGAGTGAATATGTAGTTTACCTTGAATAAATTCAATTTATTACTCCACCTCTGCAGTGGTGTTGGAATAATATATCCCTTAGTCGCTAGGATTTTACATTTATCAATGTTAATGACCTTAAAATAATTTCTTTTAGTTCACTAGTTTTCATTGTTCCCTTTTAAGTTGTAATTAAATAATCGAACCATGGGTGGTGAATTGGATAATGAATTCTTTTTAACCATCATGTTTCATAGATTCTTCAATTGTTTTCAACGTTCATCAGATTTTTTCCATTATCTACCACATGTAAATCATGTTCATATTACTTTGATTCAATTTCCATGATTCTTAATTCTACACCATTAACTTATAGGCAGTTAGATATTATTTACTCCTTTATTATTCATTCCTCCATCTTGAAACTCCAAACTTTTTTAATAATATCAATATCCATGGGACCATTCTCAAATATTTGTATATAATTTTAGATAGCATTGAACTAATTATTTTAAAATATCAATATCTCTTATGGCCTGATATTTTTTTAGATATGGTTTTGAACTGTCAAAAAATCTATCAATTTTTTTTCATTATTGGTAAAAAACCTAAGGCATTCCTTCAAATACTTGTGTAATTCAAATCATAATTCATGATAGATTCACTATTATTTTTATAAAGATGATGAAATTTCATATCTATCATTTTTCAGAAATTTCAAGTGAGAAACTTATTAATAAATATCTTCTTAAACTCATCCTACTCTATTACAAATACTTCATTTTTCAACATTTAATTATTAATAAATTTATTTCATTGATAAAATTATTTATCTATATTATAGATGGCTTGAGTAAAATTCTCCTTTTAAAAACAATATATCAAAGATAATATCCTTTCCCAAGAATTGACAACTGTTATGTGACATGTGTCTCCAAATATCTAAAAAAGTTTAGTGGTTATCAGTGTATAAAAGACTAAATATATAATTTGTCATTATTTGGTGAAGGATGATGTTCAATTTGGTTCATTTTATTATTCATATCCTTTGATATATGGGCAATATTCACAATGATTTTTTGAACTTATTTCCCCATTGAATTGGGAATATCATTTCGACAATCATTATATTTCCCTTATATGGGTATTTGTTCTAGTTTATTTTATTCCCACAAATTTCAAAAATAAAATAGTTTATTAAAAATTGTAAGTAAATAACACATGAATAAAATATTTATTCTCATTTGAAAATAATTTCTAATGTCATATACTTATGTATCACTAATGTTTATCCTACGTTCCTTTTACTAATTTACATAGAAATCATTGCTTCTAGGATCATATAATTCAATATTTTCTAACATTAGTAGAAACAATTATTTCAAAAATATACCTATCTTTATGGATTTTACATAGAATGGGATCACACAAAACAAATCTTTTAGGAGTTTCAAACAATTTTTACAGGTTGGCCCACTTTTTTTCACCGATTAGAAGTATTGTTAACACTTAACTAGTATTATTTAGGGTTATTACACCTAGATTCATAAATGATAATGATTACATCCACTAGTGTTTATTCTGAAAATTATTTCATTTCTAGGGAACCACACACTCTATAATTTATGGAATTTTAATTCTATTTTCTTATATTTAGACTAAATTGTTGGGTTTTCACTAATGTTTTATAGTCTTAATTCCCACTAATAACTAAACTATAATCAGATACTAACTATAGCGACCAAATTTTCCATATAATATTATTGCAAAATATGTTAATATAAATAACACAATTATAATATAATAAAAAATAAAATTATTTAATATCTTGGAAAAATTATGTTCATAAGTCACATGTATATAATAGAAAATAAAAATTATTTAAATCCTTCTTCATTATACACTTAAAATATATCATCTTTTCTTTAGTACATATGACTACATGAGGAAATACATAAAGGAAAATGTGTCCTAATTTGTCAGTAAGGAGTTTATTAAAAGGGAAATAACATAAGACATAAATCAATATAGAATATGAAGATTATAATCAACATCATCAAAATATAAGAAATTCCACATATTAATAAAGCTAAATGTATATTTTAAAGATGCATGAAATGTATAACTTTCATTATAATGACACATTATAGCATGGTGTTCAAATATAAACATAAGTTGTGAACAATGATTAAATCATGTTCAAACATAAAATATTTATATAAATTATAAAAACATGACTATTTTGATCTTAATAAGAATTTGGTTTCCCAATATATCTCTATATAACACTATCTCTATTTCTAATTTTTATACTTATACTTAAATTTAGTTTTTCATAGAAAATATAGGTGGATTTACTCTAGAGCTTATGAGAAAGTAGTGGGGTGTTAGGCTACACCATAGTGAATAAACTACACCATAGTTTTATGACGGATATGAGGCCATATTATAGGGGAATATGCTACGTTGTGGTATATCATATAATGGAGGATATATTTTATCCTTCCCCATGAAAGGATGATTGTGTAGGTTGTGATATGGTGTACTGGATCATTCCAAAAATATCTTATCAATGTTTATTTCTCCTATCAATTCTAGTATATCTTCATTGGGAGTTATATTTTTAAATGATATATTTCAAAATTGATTTGGGTGAGCCATTTTAGATTATTTAAGAGGCTCCATAAGGTTTTTTTCAATACATATTTTATTTCTTTTAGTCCCCTTCATATACTATACTTTTCAACCAATTGAATAAAGGTTTCTAGTGTCTCAAAAAACTGTAGAGAGTACTAAAGGTAGTATACTTCATTCCTACAATGTAATATTTTTCCTTACTCTATATCAGCTCGTGAAAGGGTGTGACATCATCCGAGTAATTGGTATATCTAAAATTTAGTTTTATTTTCCTCTTGAATTGTTCATTGAGTTCTCGGGTGCTATGGGTTGAAATCGGGAAATTTTTTAGGACAATCCACGGTGTATGGGTATCACATGGTATTTCTAAGTAGGATGATGACCATGTGATGGTGATGTGGTTTGTGATAATGGGGTTTACATAGTTTGAGAACATCTTTTTCAAAACATAAAACACCTTAGGGGGAACCATGAGGCATATTTGGTGGAATTTGGAACCCGTGTGGTTTGTACATTGTTTTATTAAACGAGTAGCCAAACTGTGCATCATTTTCCAGCTCACATAAAAGATGGATTTTTACAAAAAATCCTCAATAAGGGTTTTTTTATTATCGGGCTCTTTATCTTCCCCCTTCATTAAAAACCCTTTTTCAAAGATGTGGAATCTTTTTCAATCTGTGGTGTATTTCTCTTGGATTCATGGTTTTTTGGATTTAGGTATGTTGAATTCTTTTAGATGTATTCATCCTTCCATATTTATTACCTTTATTCTTCTACATTTATAGAGGTTTGAAACTCTAAGGGGGGTTTTAGATGCATCTATGCTTTGTAATGGTGGGGAGGGGGGGGGGGGTTCTTTCTTATGGTTTAAGAGAGTGAGGCGTATTTATACCTCTTATGGGTTGTCTTAGATAAATGATATGATATTTGGACCAAATCAAATGTATGGGCCTCTATTTATGGGAGTTTTCCATGTAATTCCTTTAAATATATAATCGATCTTTTTTATTAAATTTCAATTCAAATAATTTATATTCACCTATAACTACCCAAATAAATTTCAAACATCCCTCCCTATATTATAGTGGTCCTGTTTTGATTAGAATACTATCCTAATAAGGCTATAGGTATAAACCCAAGGATTTTTTCCAAAGAATATGTATAGTTCTTAATTGAGTGTTTTCTTTTTTATTAATTATTTTCTCATTCAAAACAAACCTTACCATTGTGATATAATAAATTCAGTATCTCCCATATACTAAAGTTTTCATTATTTTTATTCTATAACCCATTTTCATATAATTATCATTAAAATAGAAAAGGAAATCATATTTCTTGTGTATGCATGTACTACACCCTCATACAGATGATTTATTTAATTTTTCATCACAAACTGTTATGGGTGGTCAAAAAATGGATCAAATGATATAATATGATATATATTTAATTTATATTTAATTTTGGATAGGAAAATAAATATTATAAATCTATCGTTAATGTTCAATGAAAAGTAAAAACATTACATTTGTGTACATTTGAATTGTGTAGTGACTATACTTTTGACTTGTAATAAATTAGAATAATTCTAGGAATATTTTCATTTTCAGGTGATATGTAGGTGTGGGATTCTGGGGCCCGATGATCCTCGATGGGGTGATATTAGAAATATAAAATATGTTATATCACGTATGTGAAATTCTTTTGGAAACATGGAATAACCCTCATATGGAGCCTCAGATCTTAAATATGATGTTTTGGATGAGTTCAAAACATGGTTTTTACCCTATGCATGATATAATATTTTTCAGAATCAGAATTCAGGTCATAGGAGAGTCATTCGTGAAGTTTTAAATGGAGGCTTTTTCATTTAATAAAATTAAACAAATAAACCCTCTAACCCCCATTTTAGTTTGAACTCAAAATAATGGAGGAAAAACCATCCCCCTTATGTGTGATGTATCAACTAAGGTGAAACTGAGTAGAGGAGGTTCCTCCGATCATTGATCTTGACGACGATCTCTCCCATATTGTGCGGCAGTGGCTTTGGAGTGTGGATCTACACTCGAAGCTTTGATATTTTACCATGACAAAGGATATTTTGTTTTTAAGTATTAACCGTCTTTTTAATGTGTTTTTATTGTATTAGAGACCTATTACAACTACTAGAGATCTCATGGGGGTCGATCCATAGGTTTCGTGGAAAACATGGGTGATTTGGGAAGCTCATAGGGAATTCATGTTCGGAACTCCCTATCACGTGGAGTGCAGTGTAGGGTCACAATCCATGTATTATTCCCATTCTGGGATGATTTAATTTTGGGACTACACTTCATGTACTGGGGTTACATGTTGTGTAGTGATCCCAGGTTATTCTGTCCAAGGGGCTTAGCTAGGATAGCCGTATCAAAGGACATGGATGTGTGAAAGTACATATCCAGTGACAAAAACATAGGGTGAAGTACATATAAACTAGAATATTAAATGGAGAAGAGTCCGAATTTATAATACGCACCATGTATTAGGGGTACATGTCTTTTGTGAGACACAACTGGACAATCCATGAGGTAAAGATATGTCCAAGGCCCTGGTGGGTCGAGAAACACCATGTACATCATGTTCATGCAATATAACATCACATGGCTACACATGTTTTGTAGTGGAGTAAATGTATTTTGTTTAGGTATGGTCACATATAGTGTGGACCCTAGTACACACACATAATTTTTCATGGAATCATTTTCCTTGAATTTATTCTTTCTCAATTCTTGGATTCAGAATTGTTATCAGCCTATCCTAATATATTTTTTGCATGGAACACGATGGATTCCCACTTGGTACCTTGTGATATATGATGTTACATGATTAAATAACGATACTAAAGTATTATTTCTAGACTTTGGACAGTGGTTTAGGTGTATCATTGGGTTTATGTTGTGGTTGGACCCCCTCCATATCATCTAAGGAAGTATGTCCCTTAGACTCTTTAGGATAATAGAGTGGAACTCCCCGATCGTACCACGTCATGGGTCCCCAGATCGTGGATGTTTTATTATATCAAGTATGAAGATAAATATTCTACTTCCAACTATTCTTGAACAATGTTTAAGATCATTTTAGATCTTAGAAAGAGATATTGGGACTAGTACTCCCCTGTAGTATTAAGGCACGAGTTTCCCTAAGGTCTCTGATTTGTAGAGACAGAATTCCCCACATAGTGGAAGTTGGTCCCTTACCCTTGGATTAGTTCTACCGAGGTTAGAACACCCCTAAAAGACTAATGTGTGGGTCCCCCATTTTTTCTTGTAGTTGGAGATAGATATTCCCTATTGTACCAGGGCATGGGCCCTCCATAGTAATTTGACAGATGGAGTAGGTACTCGCTTTTCACATCAGGGAGTGATTCCTCTATCTGTGGAGTCGGTACTAACCTATCATAACAAGTTTTGGGTCCTTGATATGATATGTATAGTGAGAGTGAGAACTCTCCTATTTTAATTGGGTGTGGGTCTGCTATCCTTGGAGTCATAACTCCTCTTTGGTACCAGATCATGGATCCTTCATACATGATCATTAGGTAGATTTGGTACTCTCCGGTCATACCACGGTGCAGGTTCTCTAGATAAGAGGTCAAAAATCCCTTATAAAGTCTGGTTTTGGGTCCCACATATTGATCTTATTGGTATAATTATAACTCCAACGTCGAGCCAAGGTGTGGGTCCTCTATTTATGGATCAGTACACCCCTATCTCTGAGTAGCGATAGGTAGAAATTCCTCAATTGGAGTTGAATATCCTTTGGATATGGAGTGAATTTATGAGTACCGGGGCCCTCCACATGCTATAAATGATACCATATTAATAGTTTTAAATCAATTGATAAAGGTTTGTGTGGGCCTCTTTATGTTGGTGCAATATAGGTTTCATAGGATGGTTAGAATGTAGTACTTCCTCGGTTGTAGGGTAGTAGTGAGGTTAAATTCAATCTATTATATATTTCTTTAGAGAGGATTCACATGGTGCATAGTCTATATTAGTGCTCCCCAAACTGTATTTAGTGGCGAGGGGTTGGCCTTTCTACTTTGGTTCATATGACTTTTCAATGTTTGAAATATGGTGGTGATAAGACCTGTTGTGTTGGAATCAATATTTTGACCTAGCGAGTTGTTCTTGATGGAACGTGTTCTATCTAAATTAACATTAATGATAGTAGAGTAGTTCCTAAATTAGTCTATCTATAAGGAAAGTTCCACCATGGATGTCTTATCATGTGGATTATGATCTCCTAGACATGTGTTACCTTATATCCCTAAGTGTAATCCTATAATTGGCTATGATTTCATAAAATAATGAGACATAGTGTTTGAGAGGAGTCTACCTGGGTGATTTTGGGATTACATGAAGTGTTTTCACATATATTGGTTTACACCCCATGTGTAGTAAGATAACTAGTCATGTATAGACATGGATGGGTTCAAGATGGAGTTTCTCTCTCATTTGGGTTCCCTCTCGCGTCGATGATTAGATTGTTTCCTTTTAGTTACTGCCTTTTATTTTGGGTTTTTGGTTTTCCTACTGATTATTTTTATACTCTCCCTCAGACGGTCTTTTCATGCACATGTTGGGTCTTGTGCAGAAGGAAGGCATCTTGTTGGAGTCCCAGGAGGAACCAATGTAGGCGGATCTTATTAGACTAGTTAGACTGAAGTGTTTTCTGGTGCTTGATCCAGGATATTTCCATCAATATCATTTGAAATTGATCCCATCCTTCTGAGTATGTAGGACTCTTTAACATTATTTTGTGGGATTTTATTTTTCACTTTTACACTTTCATTACTACTGTTGTACTACGGTTGTGGGATATATGAATGAATGAATTTATTTTCAAATTTATATAACATAATCATTGTTTCCAAGAGATTATTTTGGGTGCATACATGAAGGTACCATAGGTTAAGGCCTCCCATTTTTGTGATATTCCTACTCAGTCCAAGACATCATCCCCTAGCCAGTTGGAGGTGAGCTTTGGATGGTAGTGGCTCGAGCCCCATTAGTTCAGGTCATGAAAAAGTGGAATCATAGGGGGATCCACCTAGGGACTATAGTGTCAGGATCTTCATTTGGGTTTCATAGATAATGTATTTATGTGTTTCAATTTTGTTTTTTAGTTGAGGGACACCAATCTTGGAGAAGTGCCTGATGAATTCATTCACCCGGACTCTGATAACCTACTTGTTGACTCAATAAATTAGGGAACTGTTCATAGGGAAATTGTTTTACAGTAATTATATAGGATTGATTTTTGGGTTCCTTGTACCTATTGAGTTAGATCCCCAAATATACTCTTTGATCTGGGTGCATCATGATTTTTTTTATTCCACCAAGTTGAAAACAAGACAGGATTCCACGTATGGATTGCGATGACTATCCACAGCATAATGAGGCTTCATTTTAGGGAACTAGTCCTGAGGTAGTACCTTTGGGTGGTCCACCACTTGATCGACAACCCAATAAGCATCACATTGTGCTGGCCATTCTGGAGAAGGATGTTTGAAGGATGAGTGTGATGCATGTGTTTCTAAGTTAGTGACCTCTCAGTTATCGAGGAGATCCATACCCCCATGAAAATGATTAGTGGATTTAGGAATTAATTTGTGTTTTATTCATTTTGAGGAAGCCTCCAGGTCAAAAGGTGGTCCAATTTTTGAGTCTTCTAATGGGCTCAATCAGGCGATGGTGGATTTCGGAATTGAAAACCCATAATTAGGTGACACTCAATTTCAAGGACTTTGAGTGGCTCTTTGGGGATGTTTTTATCTATCCTAATTGAAATTACTGTATATACATGAGATTTTGTAGCTTTAGTAAAATATAATTTATATGGAAAAGTACTTAGAGAGGTTCAAAATCCTTCCACGTTACTCCATGGATATGGTTTGAGACCCATTTTTTAGAGATCAGAACATTGAAAAGTGCCTCTATGGAGACATAAAAGTATGTGGGGTCTAATTGTTCCTTACCTCATATTTGAGGTTATTTGAGAGAGATCTATTAGTATATAGATTCTTGGTGGAGGGTAGGGTGGATGGAGCTAGCAGTGGTAGTTACAAGGCTGAGACTTCTACAACAGTTGGATTACAACAATCGATTGGATCTTGGCATAGGAGGACCATGCCGAAAACCAGGCATGAGGGTTTGGAGTGTAGGATATGTGTCGAGGATCTGGTCAGCTACATTAGAGGTAGTGTTACACTTATTATGGTTAGGAACATATAGGGAACTATTATTCTACCCATCATGTTGTGAAGAGGGAGTCGATCGATGAACCTCCCTTAGAGGGCAAACATCTATAGTATGGAGTTATGTATGATGATTAATGTGGAGGATTGGGGGAGAAGTAGGAGCTGGTTGACTGTTTTATATGGTTCTGCCACCACCCCCAGGTGGTTTGTACATGGCTCATGGAGATTGAGAATGGGGGAAAGGTCAACTATAGGACATAGATGGATTTGAACTGGATAATTGATGGATTATTAGAGGTGTGATCTATGACCAATCTACATCTATAGTAGAATTTTTTGACATTATTATGAAGTACACTTTTATTTCCATTTATTTTTCAAGGATTCTTTAGGTTTGCATTGGGAATAGGTAGAACCCTATGTTAAATTGGTTTAATGTAGCTTCAGATTCATGTGGAATAAGGATGCGTCCCCCAACAAGATACTTTTTAACAATGCGATTAAACCCATGTGTATGATTTATTGTCACCCAAAGTGTATAGAGTTAAAGTGTGTTTTATGATTTCCTATAACTTGTGTGTTGGGGGGATGAATGTGTTCTAGAGAGTTGGATCAGGGCTATCATTTCTAGTGGGGAATTGTTTTTCTAGAAGTATGATTGTAAATAATTTTTGGAGAACCTTGAATTTAAAAATTATATTGTGGTAGGGAGAGGACCTTTGATGTTTCCACATTGGGGATTGGTTTCATACTATCCATGATTTGTTGGTTTTACAATGACTGGTGTGGTAGTGTTTCTAGCTTCCTTATCTTAGTTGCAGCTAGAGGTTTGTAAAAAGAGGGCCAGGAAAGACCTAGGGTATACCCTCGGGATGTCCAATGGTGTTAATTTGTATCCTATTATGATTGGTTTCATATTTTTATGAGATACACGTTAGGTTGGCCTAGTGTAGTTCATCCCAGGGTGGCTGAGGATAGCCGGGTTCTGTCAGTATTTGTGTTATGTTTGCAGGGTGGGGTACCACTAGAACCAATGACTTCAATGGACCGAGTTATTGGTGTTTTCCAAAATTCATATATAAGGATAAATTTCCCCACTTTTTTAATGTTTTTGACATGGTTGGAGTTGTATGTTGGTGTGGTGTGGTCATTGTGGTTACCCTGAGTGAGTGCTTTTATGAAGCAGGGGAACTTATTAGCAAGATTACGAGCATGGGAGTCCCAATGAAGAGTTCATTTGTTCTCCTTATTTTTATACATTCAGTTTTCATGGATTAAAATCCATATGGTAGGGAGGATATATTGAATTGGGTTTTGTATTGTAATAGTTTGGAATTTTTTGAACCTAGACGCTGAATCACCCTGTGATTCCTGGGATCATAGAGCCTCTATGTGGTGATTAAAAAATATTAAATATGTTATATCTTGTGTGAAAAATTAATTTTTAAACATTATATAAATCTTAATAATCATCTCAGATCATAAATATTAGCTTTTATCTAAGTTCATAATAATAGTTTTAACCAAGGTGCGATATAAAATTTTTTAGCATTGGGTGCTGATTCAAAGGTGAGTTGTTCACAAGGTGTTAAATAGAAGTTTATTCATTTAATAATATTAAATTTATAATACATCCCCCTTTGGTGTGTGAATATAATAGAGGAAGATAAACTCTTCCCCCATTGGAGTGATGGATGAACTAAGAAAAAACCATGTAGAGGAGGTGCCGATGCTCTTTGATCTTGATGGCGATCACAACTGGATCATGGTGTAGTGGCTTCTAAGCATGTATTTTCAAACAAAGATTCTTTATTTATCCTAAAGTAGGATAATTTGAGTTTTAAGGTCCAATATACTTGTTATTCATTTTTTATGGTGTTATAGTACTATTATGACTTCTAGAGATCCCTTGGGGTCGATTTCTAGGTTTTGGGGAAAACCAGGGTGATTCAGGCAACTCACTGGGAATTCCCATTTGTAATTACAAATCACATGGAATGTAGTGGAGGGTAACATGACATGTGTTTGTCCAATTTGGGAAAAAGGACTATTGGGACTACACATCGTGGACCTGGCTTACATGTCTCCAGTGAGCCCATGTCCTGTGGAAAAGGGATCTTGACTAGGTAGTCATGTTAATGGAAATGTCCCTGGGAAAGTACATGGAAAAAGTCATTGACATAGGGTGATGTACATGGATATGGGAATATAACACAACCAAGGGTCTGGTTAGCCAACACATGTCAAATATTAGGTGGTACACGCCATGTGTGAGACCCGGTTGGTCGGTCCATTTGGGAAAGTCATGGTTGGGGGCCTTCGTGAGGAAATACATTCCTTATAAATAATGTAAATTCCATGAATGATCATGTGTTTAGCCAATCCATGTAGTGGCAGAAATGGATGGGTGTTCAGGAAGGATCACACGCCATGTGGACCCTAGTACACACTATGTAATTTTTCTTGGAAACTTATTACAAGAGTATCTCTTTCTTTACGGCTTGGATCCAGGCCACCAAGTAACCTATCATTATAAATTATCCACATATAATGTGATGGTTTCCCTCATGGTGGCCTATGAGATATTAAGTGGTTTTATTTTAACACAATGCTTCAGTAGTGGAACTAAAATTTGGGTAGTGGTGAAGGAGGATCAATGGGTTGACGTCAGGGTTGGTAACCTTACCTATCATCTCAGGATATGGGACCCAAGACTCTCTAGTCCGATAGAGTAGTGTTCCCCTATCATATCAGGGTGCGAGTCCCCTAACCATGGAAGTGTTGCAATGTGAGTTATGATTAGTGTGAAGATCTTACCAATGGATCTTTCCGATTCTAAAGATCAATGTGGATCTTAGATGGAGACATCGATATTTTTATTCCCATATTAGGGCACGAGTTTTCCATGCCACTCTGATTGGTAGAGAAATAACCCACCACATAGTGGGCTCGGGCCCTCCGACATTGTAGTAGTTCTCTCGGGATTGAAACTCCACTAATGAACTTGGGTGTGGGTCCCACATGTTTTTATGTCGTTAGACACTTAGCTTCCTTATCTTAATAGGGTGTGGGCCCTTAATAATTGTTGAACAGATAGATTAATTTCTCCCCTATTGTACCAAGATGTGGATCCCTTGTATGTGGATTTATCACTCCATTGTCATATTATGGCATGGTTCCTCTATATACGATGTATTGACAGAGTGGGAACTCCTATATTGTACCAGGTTGTTGGTCCTCTATCCTTTTAGATAGAACTACCCTATCGTACGGAGGTGTGGTTCCTCCATATGTGATGTTCAGACAAAGTTAATACTCCCCTACTGTACCAGGGTGTGGGTCCTCTAGCATGGGGGTATAAATCCCCTATAGAGTTAGGGTGATTGTCCACCAAATTAAATGTATAGTTTGAGTTATAACTCCCCACTCAAGTCAGGGAGCAGGTCCTCTATCAATAGAGTGGTACTCCCCCATATCTCCGTAGTGTTGGGGAGTGATTCATCCATTGTAGTTGGAGATCCCTTGTATATGGAGCATAGTTATAATGAGTGGTCCTCTCTACGTGTTATGCATGATACTATATTAAAAATTAGTACTCCCTTGATGTAGTGAGGTTTTGGCCTCTCCATATGGGTGTGATTGAGTAATCTCAGGGTAGATAGGATCTAGTACTCCCCTGGACATAGGTTAACAGTGGGGTGTGGGTCACTCCATTATCTCTATTTACAGAGGATGCACTTGGTTCATGGTCTGGAGTAGTGGTCCATACACTAGTAGAATACTAACCTATACCAACGGTTTGGAACCGTTGGTATAGGCCTCCAAACCGTTGGTATAGCCTATACCAACGGTTTGGAGAACCGTTTCGAAGTAAGCCGTTGGGATAGGTCTATACCAACGGTTTTCCCAAAACCGTTGGTATAGACCTAACCCAACGGTTTACAAAACCGTTTGTATAAGTAATATGAAAATCTATTCCAACAGATATAAAACCGTTGGTAAATGTATTTCAAAAAAAAACATGTGTTGGGATTTGATCCCACGACCACTTGTTTATAATCGAACGACTTAACCACTAAGCTAACATCACTATTGTAAACATAATTTCATAAATATATATATGTATTATCATAATTATTTAAAATTTAGATTTATATAATGTTCTCGGGTAGCAGACCTGGAAGAAATGAAAGAATCTATCCCAACGGTTCTCAAAACCATTGGGATAGACCTATCCCAACGGTTCTCAAAACTGTTGGGATAGGTGGAAATTTCCAGGGGCGAATGTTGATTTTGGGGCTGAGTTTTCCCAACGGTTCTCCCAAACCGTTGGGAAAGGGGGGGGGGGGGGTCTTTCCCAACGGTTTGCGAGAACCGTTGGGAAATGGGTGTTTTGTGGCCCCTTTCCCCACGGTTCTCCCAAACCGTTGGGAAAGACCCCACTTTCCCAACGGTTTGGGAGAACCGTTGGGAAAGGGTGTATATAAGTGTTGGGAAAGATCCGATTTCCAGTAGTGATAAAATGTATACAAAGGTGAGGGGAGAGCCTCTCTACATGGATTCTTATGAACTTGTGTAGGGCACAAGACAACGGTGATAGTTCCTTTGGTGGTTTTCAATAGATTTTGACTAAGACAGTTATACCTGATGAAGATCACTCTCCCTTATGTACGATTAGGGATGGTAAGTAGTTATTAATGGATTGTATCTATCAGAAGAGTTCCATCATGTATGGCTATGATCGTGTAGTGTGGCCTCTTGGATGTGTGTCACCTTGGAGGCCCAAGTAGAATCTTGTAGCTGGTTATGAGGTTGGGACATCATGAGACCTGGATATATAGATGAGTATACAAAGGTTATTATGGGATTATTTTCACTTTTTTAAAATATCTTGGTTGAAAACCCAAGTGTACTAAGATGAATAGTTGGTTATATCCATGGATGGGTTTGAGATGGAGTCTCTCTCTCAATTGGTCTCCCTCTGGATATGTTGACCAGATTGTTTCCCTTCAATTCCTCTGTTTTATTATGGGTTTTCGGGTTCCTACTAATTATTTTTATACTCACTCTAACATGGGATTTCCCCACACAGGTTGTGTCTTTTGTAAATGATAGTACTTTATGATGTGTCCCAAGAGGTCTCAGAGAAAGCATAGCATAGTGGACTAGACTAACTGAGGTGTTTATCAGTCATTGACTGAGGATCTTTCCAATAGATGATTTGATAGTGATCCCTTCCTTCTATGTTGGTTGGTCACGTTTATAGTTTTCGATTGTATTTTATTTTCCCTTTTATTATTTTATTACTCCTTTGGTACTTTGGATGTGAGATAGATATATTCATGCATTTATTCTCATGTTTATTTTACCTCATAACTATTGAATAGAGATGTTTGTGGGTGTGTGAATACAGATACCATATTATTAGGCCTCCTATTTGTGTGATATTCTTACTCAGTTCTAGACACCATCCCTTACACTATTGTATGTGGTCTTGGAATGACCATTGATCGTTCCCCATTGGGTCATGTCATGATTGAATACCACGTGACGAAATGATGTATTTTATTTTTCCTCTCCACGTCACATGGATTGTATATGTATATATATTTAAATAAAAATTATATTAATGATATAATTCTCATTTTTTAAAGAAAAAATAATACATAACTTTATCCATAATGTTTTTTGAATAATTGAAATGTTATTTAAATGTATGTATAAACTTCGATCATCAGAATTTAACATAATCCATTTTTCTCAATAATCTTACATATTTGGTTCTAAATGTATAGTTAATGTATAAATATAAAAACATATTAATTTTTAAAGATCCTTTAGGTGATATAATTATGATCCATTTGACCATAGTTGACCAACCAAATTCATTTTGTACATAAGAACCAAACATCATCAAAACATCCAAGGTAATCATAATCGATTATATAATTAAATAGAAAATTGTAATAAGGGAAATAAATGGAAAAATAACACTTTAATGAACATGAAAAGGATTCCAACAAAGTAAATAATTAACATAGATATATTATTTAATAATATAAATAATGTACGTGACAAGATGGACTCAAGGTAAAAAATATTATATATTAAAATATGATTTTGAAATGTTTTGAAAATTTATTATAAATATTTTTCCTTCATGTCCATATTTTTTGATGGATGTGTTAATATGTGAATAAATGAAATTAAAAATACATTTTAATTCTACTTTTACCTTTTTACAATGTTTTTTGAATTTAATTTTGTTCAAATTTGATACATATTGTTTTAGTTTATTTACAAAGTATAAAATAAATCATTCTATATTTATATAAAATCAATGGAATTCTCAACCACCACAAATATAATTTTATATTTGTATAGATTTATATGCTTCCATGATTTCTTAATTAAAAAACCTTCCCCATTTTTTTGGTGGTTTTTTTGAAAATGGGGATTTAATAGAATGAGATATATCAATATCTAGAAATGATTTATTTGTGGGTTCAAAAGTAGATTTTTATGATTTTGAGGATGGAAATATAAGATTTTTGGTGTTTCTCATATGTTATAGTCCTTGTAATTTTTTTTATGATCATGGATGGGAATGATATAGCTCTCCAATTCATTGTGTAATGATTATCTTATCTGGATAATTATATTGGAATTTACCGAGTAGTTTATTCAACTAATAATCATAATTATACGAATTATTGAAAAATTTCTATGAAGATGATGTCCTATAGAACATAAAATACATTTATATGCTTAAAATGAATTTTCATGGAACTATATTTTCATTACAAGGTATGATAATGATATTTTTATTAAAGGAATGATTATGCCCAATAAGGGTGAAAAGTCTATTTTCTAAATAAATTGTTTTTGAAGTGTTCTAGTTTTTTAATAAACCCTCATGAATTTGATTTTTCCGTCTTATTTTCTTTTAAATTGTTCTTTAAAAAACTATGAGGAGTAAAGATGATTTCATGTGTATGTAAATAAGTATTTAAGAACCATTTTTATGCTAAATTGAAACTCTCTTATATAATATCATGGTTTTGAAATGGAAAAATAGGTTTTTTTTCTTCTTAGTATATTTCTGTTACTTTTATTTTTATTCTCATACCATGATTTAATGTGATTTCCTTAGGTTTTAATGATTATTAATAATAATTATGATGACCAGTGGAAAATCATGAATATTTTTAATTAAAAGAAAAAATATTTCATTTAAAAAGTATTATATAGTAGATATATGGAATCATAGTTAATGTAAAAAAAATTATTGAATGGGTTTATTATGAAAGGGTTTTGAGCTAATTCTGTAAAACTATGGACCTAATAAGTACTTTTAGAGATAAAAAAATGATTTCTTGTTTAAAAATATAATTATGGGTTAAATAAGGGTCAGGTTCATATAATAGAGTCCACGATAGAATTTGTGCGTTTTGAATTTTCCCCAGTAATACTATATTTTAGTTTTAAGGCCCTATGTGCCCTCAACATTATTTTAGATATATTTCGTGAATAGATTCATCAAGTGGAAATCCTTGTTATGGGATTATTACATGATGGTTTTTTTAAAAATCTAAGAGTTGTGTAAGATTTTTGGCTCAATCATAGATGGTTTTCAAGGATATCCATGGAATATGATTCCCATATTTTAAATGCTATGAAAATAATAATGTTTCATGGAACTTATTTCTCTATAAAAATTGTGATTTTCATGGAAGGGTGTTGTGTGAAACCATCCCAAAAAAAAATCCAATATATTGAAGGACATATCAAGTCAATTCATGCAAGATTCACACATATTGGAATCCATGGAGATTTTTAGAGTTTCATTATTGATTGATTTCCATGTTTCATGAGCTCATAGCCTTTCCTTGAGAGTCAAAAATAAGATCCCCCAAATATTTATTTGGGTGATATTTATGTGACTCCATCTCATGATAACCAGGAGATCACACATATTATGTTTTCTCAGATAACTCATGAATTCACAGTCCTTCAATTTCAGTTTCGTGAATGTTATTTTATGCATACTGAATATTGAGTTATAGAATCCCTTTTTATGGATTAATGTATTTTAATGTTTTTTGATAATGGTTAATTTTCTCCAAGAAATGTATTTCCGATATTATTTCATTTCAAATCCTTCTCAAATTCATTTTTTTTCACCAAAAAATGTGTTTTCAACTTTTTAGCATTATTTTTTTTCAAAAATATACATCTGGAGACAAAAATATTTTGAAAATAGGTATAAAAATATAGATACATATATAAATAGATATAAATATATAAATATGCAGTTAAATTTCTAAAAAATATATATAAATTGTTATATATATATGAATATACATAAACATATACTACTATTTAAATATATATGTGTGTATATGTATTTATAAAACACTTCTAAATAAAAACAAAATTAATTATATATATCTATATGTGAATGTATAGACCAATAAAAAAATATAATTATTTATTAATATTAAGCTTATGAATTTAAATATGTATATAGTTTTTATTTATTAATATTTATTATTAATAATATGAAATTCATAATTTATATATATATATATACACATACAAATGTGGTAATGTGTGTTTTTGTTTCTAGTTCTATATATATATATATACATATATCTTTATATTTATATTCTTTAAACAAATAAGCTACATTGTTAAGTTTTTATTTGAATTAGTTTCTAAGAAAGTGGTTATGGGTTTCAATCTCTCACCTATTAAATGTTAGAAATAATTTATGAAGCGAGCAAGGGTAGGCTGGATAAGTGTGTGAAAGTGGGCCTCATTGAGTTATAATTTATTTTATTTTTTATTTTGATTAAAATATTGAATGGTGTTTTAAATCATAGTGAAATTATTCCTAAAGCTGATATATGTGACTATTTTTAAAATTATTTTGAATCAATAGTACTGGATTAAAATTATGATAATTTTTTTATTATTATAGTGGTGGAATTATTGAATATTCATGAAGTATGTGATTCATTTGGTAAAAATATTATTAGCGTAATATATTTTTGATGGAAATAATGCTAAATCCCATTTTATCATGTGTAATACCGATACTTTTTAAGCGGGAACTCATTGAAAATCCAATAAAAATATTTTATTTATAAAGAGGAGAAAAACATCACGAAGACCTCATGGTCACCTAAAATAGTACATCCCTTAAGAAACCCCTTACCTACACTCCCAGATCTAGTGCTATAAACACACACTTTACACATTTACATTAATACCGTGAAATATTACCCAAAAACTAATACATAATTTTACATATCATCTCAATATTAAAACAAAAAATAATAACTCAAATGTTTTGATTATTCATAGATTATCTACACAAAAATATTATTTTACAACATGGATACAAAATATCTGTACAAATTCCCCACACATGAAATCATTCTAGGCATATTATACATAATAATCATCTTCTTTACCTAGGTACTAGAAAAATAATAGATTCAAACTAAGTGGTGATCATGAGATATATCATGAAAATATCATAAGTTAGAATAATATTAAAGTGTGGTAATTAGAACATAAACATGTTACATGAATTCAATAAAAATAAATCATTCCTCATAAAAGGGGATTAGAAATCACAACTCATAACATATATATTTGTTAATAAAATAATAAATGAGTTATCATAATGTGAAAAATATGAGTCAATAATCATAATAAAGTAATAATAGCAGAGTAATGTGGCATAAAATCGAAATGTGGAAAAAATAAACATATAAAATCATTCCTCGTATAAATGATTTCTACTAAGGTCATCATCATAGAGTGTACATACTCCCATAACATAGTGGAATAGGTACATTCCCCATTCTCATACTGAAAAAACATACAAATATATTTCACATGACCTTGAAAAAATTCCAAATTCCATAATTTAATAATTAACATTGGAGATATAAATGGGTTTCATGAAAATTTCCACACGTCTTGTTCATAATCCATATAGATAAATATATTTGATAATATCATTAGATAATATCACCTGTGAAGCATAGGAAATAGTAATGTATTTTTACCTAGATAATAAATCACTTTTGAAAAACATAATAATGTTTATTAGAATATTGAAAGAAATACCATTTACATTTTTCTTACATTTAATTCTAAAAAGAAAAAATTTATAAAGAATATATTTTGAAAAATAATGACAATGTAAATACAAATTACATTAAATATTTAAAAATAATATAATGGATATCTTTTAAAGAAAGATAATGAAAACAGTGGGAGTACTAGAGGATTAGAAAAATTCAAAAAAAAATTAATTTCACAATTTTGTAAAGAAATAAAAATTTTATAAAAACAGTCATTATGAAATAATATAAGTTTTTATACATATAGCCATAAATAAATATGAATAACATGGATATGTAGGATAAAGGTTGTAAGGGACTAGATCCATGTGGCTCAACCCTATGCATGTATTTGAGGCTATTATAAATCTAAGAAGTCTAGGAAGTGGTTTGGAGGGGTTCAACTATGAAATTATGGAGTTAGGTATAATACATGATTCTTAAAGCTTATATGTTCTGTAAGTGTAGTTCACAGCATGTTCAAGTACGGTTCATAGTTTGTTGAATTTTAGTGTCAAATAAAAAAAATTGATGTGTTTTTTTTGTGAAATTTGAACCTTTTGAATTATATTGCACGAAAGGGTATTGCACATTGTGTAAATCCATGATTCTTTAAATCTTTAAATGTCTTTAGACACTTGGGTTTCACAAAAACTAATGCTTATCCCAATTAACGATGACCAGTAGATCCCTTAATGTGTTTTGCAGATTCCTTCGATGAGAATCAAACCATGGGGTTTTGTCTTCAAGAAATGATGATCAGTTTTGATAAAATTTCTTGCAATAGAATTTAGTAGATATCCGCAACATTTTTTATTCTCATGCGGAGAATGTTGAAGTATATTAAGGTAGGTGATTCCTTTATTCTCAAATTATTTACAGGAATCGTATCTCTAGCATGATTTATCACTTTGGATAGAAATGGAATTGACCTAATAATTGTTAAATAGGATTAAATAATTTCTTGTGATTTAGTGTTGTTGATATTGTTACTTTATAAAGTGACTGTGTTTTGCCTCTTAATTTTATATATATTTTTATAAATATGCATTTATTTGTTAACATTTTGTTCAGGATGGAAATTGGTAAAGAACGTAAAGCCAAAATTAATTAATAATTTATTAGCTTAAGAATTATTATATAGGAAATTTTTTAATATGGTGGTTAATGTAAATTGATAAATAATGATAACTGTGTTAATTCTTATAGACAATAAGTAAAAGGAAAATTTAAAATGGTACTCTATACTTTTGAAATTAGAATAAATTATAATTACATGTTATTCCTTTGATATGTTGTTATAGCTTGATTCCATTGGTTTACCATAGTTGTAACCTATTAATAAATCAATTGGTTAATTTAATATAGAATTAGAATAGGTTGTGTGATAAATATAATGTCTTTTTCTAGCGCTTTAGTAGCCTATTTTCGGGATAAGGATGAATAAATTATTTTAATGTCCCAGTTTCCATGTTTCTTTCTTATTTGTTCTTGCCACATTTTTTATGTCCTCTAGAAACGAGGCTTCTGATATCAGCCTGGTAAGGATAATCCAAGATGGTTGATGTGTGATGTGTGGAATGGAGTCCTGAATGTGATCTGATCCTGCGGTGGTAGATCATGGGATTGTTGACATGATGTGTGGGCAGGGAGGCTCATATGATCTGGTAGAAGTTGATGCCTATAATAGTGAGATGCATCGGTATATACATGTGTATGTCCAAGATGGAACCATATGAGATGGAACAGGTTAAAAATGGTCTTACCCTTTGATGAGATACTATGATCCTGTATACTCATTTTCTTATATTTAATGATCATTGGTTGAGTTTCTTGTAATCTACTTTACCTACCCAGATGCTTTAGGTAGTTGTAGGTGTTTTTTTGCATGTTTACTCACATTGGTCTACTAGGAGGGTTTTCCTAGTATACTTGGTCATCAAATAATGATTATAATTAATGAATAAATATTTAACTGGCTCGGTTGGTTGATGATAGAATTCAAATGTTAAAATGATGTTAATCTTGATAAACCATGGAATTGGGTTGGGTTGAGCCTAGAAGGCATGAAATTTACACTGATGATTAATGTAACACAGTGTAATTAAATTCCAAATAATTTTAATTTTTAATTAATGTAAATTAATTAATTAGCATATAGAAAATGATAAAAAGAAAGAATGAGTTTATTGCAACTCTTATATATTCTTGTGTGCTAATATGATATCTAGTCATAACATTCAATGTTTGGAGTCCAAGCGATGTTATATACAATTGAGAGTAACACTAGTTTTTTCTCATAGTTTGGTTGTTATTTATATTTTTTCATGTATATTCAGGGATTTCATATGCTACCCCAACAATGTCATTTAGGGAAACTGGCACCCAATCGACGCTAGGAGGGTGTTTTCCCTAACATCGCCATGGGAGGAAGGATGGTCGACTACCCCCACTGGTCCCACTCTCTTCTCTTGGTAGTTATTATAATAGTATGCATGGTGGTTAGATTTCCCATATATTAAATTATATGGTTGTAATGGATTGTGGTAATTTCACACACATGTATTACCATATTTAGTATCCAAAGGATTGTCAAAGGAATGACTATATTGGTTGTGATAGATTGAGGTACTTACTCTTTGTATGGGATGTAGTGGATTGAGGTATAATTTTTTATGTTTGATGTACATCATATAAGATATGGTGGATTCCTGAAACTAATTGGTTACTTTATGTGGATATTTAATGTTGTGGTCAAGTCATTCATGATGTTCATGTTGTGATGCCATTTCCAGGTATCTTCGTGTTGGATTGCTTTTGGAGAAAGATGGATCTAGAAATGAAATGTTGTGGTTGAGAAGAAAAACAGTGGGGTAGTAGGAGAGGGGTACTCTTGATGTTTTATTATTATATTATATTCTCTCTTGTATGTGTTATTGGATGATAGATATCCATGGTGTGGTCGGGAACTTATTATTCTTGTTTATGTGATGAGTAAGTTTCACTATTGTTCACTATGATTAAGAATGATTTACTTATCTTTTTCATGAGAGGATAATGGGAGGATCCTACCAAGTATACCATTATGATAACTCTATGTATATATATACTATTTTATGTTATCTAGTCAAATTTGGTGATCGGGATGAAATTTAACAGCTCGAGGTTTAGCATGAGTTGTTTGGGCTTCATGTTCACTGTCATCATTATCTTTTTGTTACATATAGTTTTCCTTTTAGTTGTTTTAATTCCATATGAAATTTAATGTTACAGTTGTGTTTTCTTATATATAAATTTTTTTTGTGAAGTTTTGGTTGTTGTGTCCTTCTTATCTCAATCTCATGCATGTTTCTCATAAATGGTAATTCCTCCCGTATGCATGTTTACAATACCCTCTCGTCTAAACACCATCCAAGGGTCTACTTGAGGCATGAATCGAGAAGTCTCCATCTTTTTACCCTCATTGTGGTATCTTAATTTGGAGGGGTTCATGGAAAAGTTGTATTAAAGGGAGCTTCAGTATTGTGGGATATGATGGAGTTTGGAGTTAGGAATCGGTGAAGTTATATTGGTTGGAAGGGAAATGGAGTCATAAATGTTTAGTAAAAGATGTAAAAATTGGGTATTGGGTGAGAAATGGGTATTTGGGGTCCACTTTGAACTGATGCGTACACCTTTAGGTTTACAGATCCAACTAACCAAAGTGATACTCGTTTTAGGGTTAAGACCTAGGAAAGGATCATGCATCATTTTTCATTCCACCATTGATTGAAGTGGGTATTCCTTGGGATAGGATAAAACTATATCAGTAAAATTTAAATAATTAATTAATATTAAATTTTCCATATTCCATGATTATGAGTTTATACAAGTTTTTTCATTTTGTAAGCATGGATATAGTTCAACATCCTTGTCAGGTTCACACTGAAGATGTTCAGCAGGATGTGCCAACAGATCGCAACAGAGTAGAGTTTGAAGAAAATGATGCTTTTAGGAGGACACTCCAAGAGTTTAAGTTCCAATGTATGAATAATTATGAGTGATTTTTTTCATATTCGGTCACATAACATTGGTTTGATGTGGTGGATAATGCTTTCATTTTGATCTGTTCTTCGGACCACTGGGTTTCATTGGTTGTGATGATGTAGTGTGGAGTCATGAGTTATTAGTGGTGGTTGTTACTTGGGGATCATGAGGAGCTATTGGGATCAAGGGAGAATTTTTGAGACAATTTTAGAGAATAGATTCTTTCTTTCACCGCCAAGGTATCCATTTTCTAGGAGCTTTTTACCCTTTGTAAGGGGATCTCTACTGTGAGAGACTTCAAGATCCATTTTAGAACCCTTCTGTGATATGAATCAGACTTGTTTCTATATGAGGAGGCTAGAGTGAGGAATTTGGAGGAGGATTGGATCCATAGATTCAGTTATAGTTCACCATATTTATTCTAAATAAAAATATTGAGATGCCATTGAGAGCATAATTTATAGAAAGGAAGTCTTCCAAAACTAGATCTTCATGAGAGGGGAGTTGTCAGGATTCCTCCTGAAGAAGATTTTTGGTTTGGGGTTGACATTTTCCTAGAAAAAGAGATTTTGGTTAGTTGAGGGAAGATCCCATCCCTCATCATCTGGTTTCTCTGGGGGTGACTCTCAGAACTATGCCAATGGATCAGAATTTTTTTCTTTTAGAGGTTGATTTCATTAGAGACGAGAGTGCATAAATTTATAATCAGTCAGTGTGAATCGAGTGTTCCTCTATAGGTTCCTCTGTTTTGGATTTTTCATTCATGGTAGAAAAAATGGGTTATCTAGTCTGGGATAAATATATAGGATATAATTGATGTAGAGTACAACCTAGAAACATTCCTTCCTCATAGATAAGTGTTCTTCCATTGAGGTTGTCCTCGTCAAGGACAAAGATTCCATGTATTAGGTAATGGTCAACATAAATCTTTATCATTGCCAACACTGAGTGATCCAGGCACTGTTCAAGGTAACTATTTCTTATTTTTACATGGGTTCGTGATTTTTTTCCTTTAGTAGTGGAACACTACATTATATTATCTACCCTTATCCATGCTTTGGGACATGAGGTAGAGTGGTTTCCAGTGCCCTTGGAATTTACTACACCATTTAGAGGTCAACCAAACTTATATGATGTATGTTGAGACTATGAGGTATTTTTGGGGGAACCCAACTCTTGGGGATACTTCCTATGTTTATAAAAACAACCATAAAAATCATCCTAAACATGGATTGGTTATATTCATTGTAGAATATTGTGTATATGTTTGGGTGGTATGTTATGTTCTATGATTTTAATGGAGATACAACTACTGTTTTTGGAGAGAAAGACCCTCATATGGGTCTGATGTGTATTCCATATTTTTTATATTTGATGTTTGTGTTACTATTGTTCTCATTGGAGGTTAAATAGTTGGTTTTTCCAAGGGTTTTTGGGGAGTAACCTGATGTTTTTATAGAGTAAGTTGTTGTTTTCCCCCTTATTGAGAGATTGAGTTTGGGATCAAGCTATATCCATGATTGTATCTTATCAAAAATATTCATTATATGATGAAATATTATGAGTTGTGAGAGATCTATGTAAACTTGATGATATATTGTAGCCTGGTATTTTCTGCTGAGTGTGTTACCTTTGGGTGCACCAGTTTTGTTCTTGAAGAAGGTTGATGGAAGATTTCATCTTTGTATCAATTATTTTCACCCAAACTAAGTGATAGTGAAGAACTGAAATCATATTCCATGGATTTATGATTTCGTCAATCATTTTCAATGAGAGAGTTATTTATTCGAGATCAATTTACAATCAAGATATCATCATTTATAGGTGATGTATGAGGATGTTAATAAGACTCCTTTCCCTTTTCATCATGGGAATTATCAGTTCATTGTGATGTTGTTCAATGTGATGAATGATATTAATAGATTAATGGGGTTGATGAATGAAGTATCTAGTGAGTTTCTATATAAGTTTATGGTGGTTTTGTGTTGACAACATCCATGTGTACTCTATGTATGGGGATGAGTATATAGAGCTTCTATATTCCATTTTGGGAGTTCTTCACCATGAGAAGGTACTCAGGGTTTTTTCAAGGTGTGAGTTCTCGGATCAAGATGTTTGATTGATGGGACATGTGGTATCATGGTAGGGAGTATTAGTGTATTTTTCTAAGATATAGGTAGTTGGGTCATATCCAACCCCTAAGACAGCATAAGAGGTGTGGGGTTTCCATTTTCATAAAAACTATTATCAGTTGTTCTCAACTGAGTTCCCTTAGTTTGTGACTCCAATGATATCCTTTACCAATAAGGACTATCTATTCTTGTGGAATGACCAGTGTCAGGATACTTTTGACTACCCAAAAGAGAATATTTTTAGTGATTCTATCCTATTTGTTCTAGGAAAGGTACTTCAATTTGAGGATTTCTATGAATCATTGTGTCTTATATTAGGATTTTTTATTATTCGGTAGAGATCAGTTGATTCTTATGGGTATCGGTAGTTACATCCCCATGATCATAACTATTCTACATATGATCTCGAGTTAGTGGAAGTTGTGTTTTCATTGAAATTGTGTTGGAATATTCTAATCAATGAGATCTTTGTGGTTTTTACAAACTATAAGAGCCTGAGTTATGTATTCTCCTAGTATGACTTGAACATGAGTCAGTATTAGTGGATTGAATTTTTATAGGATTAAATCTTTTAGATTTTGTATATTTTAGGAAAGAGAAATGATGTAGCTAATTCATTAAGATGGAAGTCATGTGGTGATATTGTGGTTGAATCTGGGAATTCCTGGAGAGTTATGGGAGGAATCTCAACATTTGAACTTGATATGGGAGTGGTTGAGGGTAGATAGTTTCTTTTCCAGATGATGGTGCAGTCATATTTCATGCAATAGGTGGAAGGGTCCTTATTGGTGGATTATGAGGTAGATTTTTGGAAAGACGGAGTTGTTTTTTGTGGTGCCACTAATGGTTGTTTTGAGGTTTGAAATAAACAGGTATTATTCTAGGGAATCATTTTTGTTCCATTACCGATGAGTGATATTATTCTCCATGAGTTCTATGAGTCACATTTGGATGTACATCCCAGAATGAACAATATGTATGGAGATTTGAAAGGTTAATTTTGGTGGCCTAACTTGAAGTATGTAATTATAGAATTTGTTTTTTGATGTTTGGTCTTCCATAAGGATAAGTATGTACATTATGTTGCTAAATTTTTTCCCCCAGCCATTAGATGTTCCCCATTGGTAGTGGGATGACCTGTAAATTGACTTCATGACTAGTTTACTGCAAGTTCAGTGAGGCTACGATGCTATATGAGTGATATTATATCGTTTAATAAAATCCATCCACTTTATTGTGATTAAGGAGTCAAGATTAATCGAGGTTTTTCCAAAGAAGTATCTAGAGGAGGTTGTTTGACTCCATGGTGTCTTGAGGATGATCATTTCAGGTCAGGATTTTCATTTTACATCCTGGGAGTGCATAGGTCTTCATAATTTTGTTGGTTCTCAGCTATAGATTAAAACTTTTTTTATCCATAAAAATATAGTCAGATAGAGTGGTCTATTCAGAATCATAAAGACATGTTGTGCTCTTGTGTCTTTGATTTTGGAGCTTCATGGATGATGCACCTCCCTTTGGTTGGGTTTTCATACAATAATAGTTTCCTCTCCACCATTAATTTGGCATGGTTTTATGATTTGTACGACCAACCCTACCATTATCCATTGTGATGGACTGGGGTTAGAGAGGAAGAATTTATTGGGCTGAAATTGGAATAGAAAATGACATAGATGGTTCAGATGATTCATAAGAGGATAAAAGCAGCACAATATTTTCATAAATATTTTATCGATCATAGGAGGAGACCTATCATGTTCAATATTAGAGATCATGTGTTTCTAAATTTGACTCCACATCATGGGAAGTGATGGTATTGTTGTGGGAGTAATATTTCTCCTGGGTTTGTTTGGACTTTAGTGGTTTTGGCACGTGTTGGAGTTGGTGAATATCAGATATCACTTCCCCTATAGATTATCAGAATACTATATGTTTTTCATGTGTCACAAATCTATTTTTATCTTCGTCATGACTCTTATGTCATCATTTGGGGTGAGATCTAAGTTTTCTATGATTAAACCTTTGAGGAGTATCTTGTGGAGATCCAGGTTCACCAGGAGAAGGTATTGTATAGGTGTTTTATTACCTTGATTCATGTTATATGGTGGTATGGTGGTATAGAGGTAATCACCTAGGAACATAAGTTATAGATTCATGCTCACAACTATGGTCCATTTTATATTTATATCTTCTCTTTTAATGTATTTATTTTGTGTTTATTGTCCTCTCTAGTTTATGAGAGGGCTTTATCTTGCTTCTAGTTATGGATTTACTCTTGTTTGAGAGGCACCTCTATCGAGAGAGCGTTTAAGAGATAGTGACCATTTTTTATGTTTTTTTCTTGTTCCTATGATGTGAAAGTTAAGCTCATATGGTGGAATAACCATTGAGAGGTATTTTGCAGGGTGATTATTCTGACGACCCCATTTTGTTTTTTCTTTGGTTCGATTTTGGATTCTCAAGGAATAGAATTGTTTGTTAGGTGTCAAATGTAAGGGACCGAATCATTGTGGTCAAACCCTTTTTTTCTCTCCAAGGATCCTAATGCTTAGAAAAGTCTTGGAAGTGGTCTAGTGGGGTTTGTATATGAAATTTTAGAGGAAGGGAGAATACATGAGGTGTAAATATTACACGCCATATAAGTATATTTCATGGATTTCGTAGGGAAGTTTCCTGATTTGTAGAATCATGGGGTTAAATAATAAAAAAAGGTGACATGTTTTTTGGTGAAAACTGAACCCCAAGGATTACACGATTTGAAATGGGATTACAAATCCAAAAAATCCTTGATTTTTTACATCATTAAACATTTTTAGTTACTCGGGTTTCACAAACCCAACAGCTACAGTCGATTCCAAGCTACCAGAGGCTCCCTTGCAATCATTTTGCGGATTCCTTGCATAAAAATCAATACATGGGATTTTTATCTGATATTTGGTGATAAATGTTGATCCATCTTCTTTTGTGGGAAGTGATCAGAGATCGACAATGTGTTATGTACTCATGTGATGAATGTTGATGAATTTTGTGGTATGGGATTTATTGTTTCTCCAGTTATTTATGGAAAATCATAAATCTATCATGATTTATTTCATTAAATGGAAATTGGATTAACCTTATAATTATTTAACTGGATTAAATAATTGTTACTAATTTTGTGGTGATGTTGTTATATCCTTATACCATGATAGTGATTTTCCTCTTGCTATTCTAGATTGTGCGATTAATATATCATTCTTCTTCTGCTTGTTTTTCATGAGGGGAATTGGTAAATAAGTTAGAGATAAAAATAATTGATAATTAATTGGATTAGTAGTGATTAAATAGTCACGGTTATAATATAGTGGATAGCATAATTTTATAAATAATTAAAATCTTTTTGATTTCTATTGATGATAAATAAAATGAATATTAATTGATAATGGTACCTCTTTAGGTTGTTGAAACCATAATAAATGAAAATATCATGTTTTATCTTTAATAGCTTATTATATCATGATTCATTAGGTTTTCCCTATTTATAACCAATTAATAAATTAATAAATTAATTCAATATGGAATAATAATAGGTTTTGTGATAAATATAATGTCTTTTTCGAGGTCTTAAGTTTTGTGATTTCATGAGAAGGCTGGATGCCCTGTTTTGAGGGACCAGTTTCCCTGTTACATGCTTTTTTATTCCTAATACCTTTCTAATGTTATCTTAAGATTATCCTTTTGATATGAGCCTGGTATGGCTATTCCTGGAGGATTGATGTGTGATATGGGGAGGTGAGGCCTCTCTGTCATGTGAGTCTAGGATGGATAAACCCATGATTGATGATGTGATGTGTGGGTAGGGAGGCCAAGATGATTTGAAAGAAGTTGAAACCTATGATAGAGAGGTGAATTTTTATATTCATCTGGGTGATAGAGAAGGCATGAGGGTTGATAAAACTTTTTAATTCTATGTTTACCCATTGATGAGATGTTGTGATATTGTATTCTCTCTTGAATCTATTTAATGGTCATAGACTAATTTTCATTTTTATATGTATAAATTTTACGACTTTTAGAGGTAACTAGTTGTGTTTGGTTTCAGGTTTCTTCCTGTTAATATATTGGGATGGTTTTATTAGAGTTCCTGGTAATGTTTTTTTGAAGAAAGTAGTGCCTTGGCCAAAATACAAAAGAAAAATTTATTATAAAAATGGGATTACATAAGTCTAAAATATGGGATCATATTACAATCATTACCATAAATGGGGATTAAAACATTAGGAATATCATCCATCCACTTAATATCCATACTTACACCTCTATTGGAAAGGCCATCTGCAACCATATTCACATCATGATAGATATGACTACTAGTATGGTTGATGTCGTACAACAAAGAGAAAAAATCCATCAAATGTGTTGTAATCAACCATAAAAAATGAATCACACCATCCAAAATTTATTTCATTATGGTAGTCAAATAAAATTAAATCTGTAGGTTTTTTCAACCATGGTTCTTAGTGAAAGAAATATCATGGATCACACTCATCATTTCATCCTCTATAGATAAGGAAGTATCCCAACTTATAAAGAAGAAACTGAGGATATAACCATAATGATCCCTGAAAATAGTTCCACATCTTGTGGGGCCCATATTTTCTTTAGAAGAGCCATGAACATTAACTTTTATCCATCTAGAAAATGGAGGTTTCCAAAAAACATCAAAAGTGTGTCATAGCTGACAAAAAATTCCATCAACCCATATTCTCTACAAGATCGTAATGTTTTTCACATTATTGTTACAACATCCCTTCAAAATCAAATCATCATCACGTATAGAAATGAGGATCCACATCCAACCTGCATTAATGATGAGTGAGAAATTATTGTGACAAATTTCTTTTGGATCATACTAGATCACATGATGAATCTCAACAAATACATCAAGAAATATGATCTTGATTTAATGAGAGATATCCAAATCTACACAATGGTTTAGCTTTGTGTTGAAAGAGTCAAAATTCAACCATCTACAATCAAATATGTAAAAAATATATTTCCAAAGAGGAGGGTCAGGGGCATATGAATGAAATAGATGGTTATAATCTTCTCTATTTTGATTACAGAGAAGATATTTTAAGAAATGTGGCTTCCAAAAGATTGCAGAGAAGTATCGGTGGGGACCATGTTGTATGAAATATGCCAAATAAGAGTGATTCCTAAAAGCTTTAACCATGACTTATCAATGTATTTTATCAAGGTAAAATCATATCTAGAAATATGAAAATAGTGGTTATATTTTGTTTTGATTTCAGAATATCGTAATAAGAAGGCTAAAATATTAGAAAAGAATTTGTAGTTGAAAATTGATAGTTATCAATGAAATTTCAAACATTTATAGGGAGACTATCAAAATTATAATTATGAAAATACCTAATAGAATTAGTTATACTTTCAAGAGAATTCATAGTACGTTTAATTGAAATTAGAGTAGCACCTCTCCAGTTTTCCAACTTGATGATTATGGAGGACTTCCTTGAAACCATCCATCAATAGTCAGTCATAATATTGGAATAAATTTATTTGATAAAAGCAATAGAAGGAGAGTATATGTGTATCATGTTACAAGAGAGTCTAGATTGAAGGGTCTTATTAAAAAGATTTAGATTTTTAATTTAATGCCCGCCCTTATCCAAATGTTTTCAACAAATATACTAATGTATAGTACCCAATTTCTTATCTAGAGTGCTTTTAGTCGAACAAAAAATATTATAGAAACATTAGTTTTTTATAAGACCAGAGAAAAATTTATAAACCATCATAGATTTGACCATTTTAGAGATAATGACGGGAATGATAAGGTAAATTATACCCTCTATAGACATAGTTTTTTATTTCCAAGAAGAGATCTCATTAAGAACATGATAAAAAATGTTATAGAAATTGGTAGATTTGAGCATGCCCCAAAATATTCGGACACTAAGGTAATTAAAAGAAAATTATCCTTCTTTAATACCTAATTCATTGATAATATTACACTTTTTATTAGATAGAAGTTTTTCCCAAAGAAGATAGACGATTTATTCCATCCAATGACCTAGCTAGAAACATCCTCCTAATGAGACAGAGCTCTTTTGATAAACCTGTATTTGGATTGGGTTAGCCTATGGGGTATGGGAATTTACTCTAGGGATTAATTAAATGAAATGTAGAAAAAAATTATTGGTTAATTAATACCTAATGAATTAGTTATGGAAATTAAAATTACAAAAAATAATGAATTTAATGTTGGTATTTTAGGCGCTATTGTTCATATAGGATATCTGGTCTTAGTAGTGGCAGTCAAGATTCTAGGAGACGATAGTTAAAATTGAGTCTAATACTTGGTTATTCCAACTGTGTTGTTGTGAGATATATTATATAATTTATATTATGTGATTCCATACACTATCCCTCCCATTTCGGTTAGGTAAACTAACACCCAGTGGAATTTGGGAGGGTGTTTCCCCAAATATCCTAGTGGGAGGATGGATGGATAAATACCCCCTATGGACCCTCTCTCTTCTATTGGTAGTTACCTGTGCTGGTAGAAAGGAATGTATGAATTCATATATATGTTTGTAGATCTCTATGATGTATTGTGGTTATTTAACACACATGTATTACCGGATATAGTATCCCAAGGATTATTATTACTATGAAGTGTATAGACTCTAAGGGATTGAGGTACATAATCGATGTATGGGTTGTAATGGAATGAGGTATAATACCCACTGTTTTATATAGGTCATACGGGTATTGGTGCATTACAAAAACTAATTTATTAATATGTGTAGATATGGGATGGTTCTGTTACATGATGCATGAGTTTCATGTTGTAGAACATTTCCCAAGTGTCTTCGGGCTTACCTACATTTGGAGAGAGACAGATCAAGACGAGTGTCATTAGGGAAGAGAACCAAACCTGTGGTGAATCGGGAGCAGGGTACCCTTGATGTTTTTTTATTATATTATATGCTCTCTTTTATGTGTTTCTTGGTGAGATATAACCGGGGTGAGGTTGGGAGCTTAGTATGCCTATTTAGGTGATATGTTTGTTTCATTGTTGTTCACTATGGTTTAGCACGATTTATTTGTCTTTTCATTGAGAGGCTTTAGGGATGATAATTCCATGTATAATGTTATGATCACATTATGTATATATAAATTTTTTTCAGTTAATCTGACGAGGTTGGTGATATGGATGGAATTTAATAGCTTGAGGGGTAGCATAAGGTATTTGAGTTTCATGGTCGTTTTTGTCTTTAACCTTTTTGTACATTAATTTTCCATTTCAATTTTTTTATAATTGTGTTACATTGAATGTTTCACTTGGGTTTATTGAATATTTATAATATTATAGATAAGTTCTAGTTGTTTTATCCTTCTTATCTCCCTCTTCCATAGGATTCTCTTTGAGGTAAATACCTACCATATTCATGTTTACTATACCCTCGGTTCTAGTCGCCAGCCTAGGGGCTACTAGAGGATAAACTTTGGATGTCACCATCTATCTCCCCTCATTGAGGTATCTTTGTAGGGAGGTAGGGGTGAAAAATATTCTTGATAGAAAATAAAATATAAGTCGACTCCACTTTTAAGAATATTTTTAGTTGAATTATAAACCAAAGGGATGTGAAATAGAAAGGAAACATGTAATCCCTATAAATAAATAGACTTGAAGAAAATAAATAGTATTTAGAGATAAAGTTCATAAAATTACTCTAAATATGAATTTATACATTAGAAATGTTGATTTCAAGGTGATATTGGAAAAAAACTCTTAACTTTTCTCTAAACATCCACAAAGGTGCATTAATATTTTCGATGAACCTTTCCCTCTTAAAACAGGTTCCATTGTAATAAATAATTTATTCATACTTATAGGAAGTAAAGGAAACAATTAATGAACTAATACATTATGAGAGGGCTTTTGGGTATATATTTAAGGGTACTCTATGGAATTGAGAGTTTTGGGAGGTGTAGAGGAGGGGTCCTTTTATATTTTATTTTTGAGTAATATTTACACAAATATTGATTCCCTAATTTTTATTGAAAGACATTTTTCAGGGAAATGGAATCCAAATTTGTAAACTTAGTTAGATAGTTTACTAATATCCTCATATGCAGAATTTAGATATAATTTTTGATAAATTTTATGCCTTTACCTATTAATTTAACCCTTTAACCTCATTTTACTTTTAAGGTTCTAAGATTAATTTTTTTTCCAAAAAAATAAATTTTAACCAATTAGCTAAATATAATATATTGACATCTATTTATAATCCATTAATTATAATTGAACTTCTAAATATATAAAATTTAACTTTTAAATGAACATAAAATATAAAATAAAAACTATTTTAATGAAATTAACTTTTAAAACATTAAGTTTTAATCATATTTACTACTAAATAAATATTAAATGGGTTCCAATATGTTTTTTTACATTAATAAAAGCATTTTATTAGAATCATACATTAAAATTGATCAATTCATTTTAATAAGATAAAAATTCAAAACACATAAAAAAAATCATTGAAAAATATCAATTTTTAACATTAAATGATTTCAATTAAAACCAATTTAAATTAATTATTTAATTTATAATAATTATATTTTATCCATCCATTAGAATTATAATTTTTATTATCATTTTATAAATTCATCAAATCATACTTCAAAAATAATAGTTATAATATTAACAATAATAGTTATAATATATAATGAATTAAAATACTTTTTTATAATAAATAATTTTAAGTTATTATATCCCACTAATTGATTCAAGAATTATTTATTTTTTGTGAATTATATTATTTTTAATTTATTAATAACAGTTACAAAATATCTACATACTTAATAGATATAATTTTATCCAATGACTATATATCTATGTTCCAAATATACAATGTCTATGTGTTTAACATCTATATAACCAATGACATATATATTACAGCCATATTACATTCCTATATACAACATTACATACATATATAAATCATTCATCATATTCTATAATTTATTCTTTAATATTTTTATCGTATTTTTGATGTGTTGTATTCATTCTATAGTTATCATTATGGATATGATATTCATGTAAGATTGGGATGATGAAAATTTAAATCAATTAGTTTTTTATTTTATTATTGATTCATTCGATTTATAATTTTATGAATTTAATTAATTTAATAATATTGAAATGTGTTTAATTATTTATTATAATATTCTACAATAATTAAATATTGCATTATTCATTTCATTTTAGTGTTTTGTGTATCATAAGCTATCGATAAAAATGGATTTATATAATGGGTAACACATACAAAAATCATAGTGTATTACATTTTACACCCTTAAAATAATTTATATCTTAAATATTTTTACTCTAATGAAAAATGATGTGGGTACTTTTTCTCAGTACATCTCTATTTTCTCACATTGCTTCCAAAAACATTTGATTCCTCTAAATAACATTAATGTAGTGAGTAGTATTATTTTGTAATACATTATCTCTATGATCCATGATCTCTATTGGTTGTTCATCATAAGAAATTTCATGTTCCAATTGTACAACCTTTGAGTTTTTTACATCGGTTGTATTGGGTATGTAATTCCACAGAACTGATACATGGAACATATCATACACTTTTGATAGGTTTGGTATAATTATAAGGTAATAAACTACCCCTACATGATCAATGATTTTTAAGGGACCAATTTATGAATGGATAAACTTTCTATGCTTCCCAAAAATCTTAACTCTCTTCCATGGGGACATTCATGGGAATACCATGTCTCTAACTTCAAACATCAAATCTCAGCAATAATTATTAAAATAACTCTTATATTTAATTTTAACAGTTTTAAGGTGTTTATGAATGGATTGAATCTTTTATTAAATTTCTAAATAAGTACTAGGTCCATACAGATTAATTTCTGTTACTCCATTCCCAGATGTTTAAATATTTCACAGCTAACCATACAATTACTCTAATGGTTCCATTTTAATTCTATAATGTAATCTATTTTTATTTAAGAACTATATTAACGGATGTTTTTTATCCCAAACACCATTTAAATACTTCGTGTAATATAATAGGATTTATTATATAGTTTTAATGGTCTATTTAGATTTACCATCAATCTATGGATGATAAGAAGTAAAAAAATATCATCTACATATTTAATTCATAATTAAGACTTCTTTGGAAAATTAATATAAAACTTTGATCTTAATCATATAAAATTGAGATTAATTCACCATACTACATAACCACTTCATTTTGCGTATCTTGGAATGTTTATCTAGTGATAAATATTCTCAAAAATAAATTAATTACGGTTACTTTTTAATTCAAGAAATTATATGCCAAATTGAATTATTTCTTTTAGAGGTATTTGGAAGAGTTATAATTAAATATAGGGTGTTATAATCCCATTTCTATATTGGTATGAATAATTGTATAATAATCCGCTAATACTAATCTCATTATGACATTATTTAATGCAATACCAAGATATATACTCAATAGTCTACCTATTCATTTTTTCCAACAAAAAATGATCCCTGGGTTTTTTATAAATCATTATCCTTCCACGATGGATAGTGAACAATGATCTATGTTCATAATCCAACAAAAACTACATCAATTATATAGTTAACCTGGAAAATATTTGTTTCCTAAATCTCATAAAACTATTAATTTCAATATTGAACTCTATATTATTTAACACCATCCTATGTAGTTTTATATTCTCCTTATACAACTATTTGATCATCACATAAATGAATAGTTTAATATGAATTTCATAATGAAAGGACTTCCCCACTTCCCTTCTGATTCCTGGGTCAATATATTTAAAATATACTATTATTGGACCTTTTTAAACCCTTATTAGAGACATGGTTTCATGATCCATTTTACATAGAACATTAGCAACCTTGTTTTCCCTCCCATGGTTTTAACGCATTGGGAATTCATAGTCCTTGATCAACTACAACCATCTCCTTTTTCATATGTTCAAATAATTATGTGTAAATATATAAATTATTTTTAATGATTGTAAGATATTATAAACATTACACCATATTGATAATTCCTCTGTATCATTAATATATATTACCACTATTTTCTTTAAATTTTATTGTAATTTTCTTCTCCTGTTCCTTTAATTGAATTGAGTCATAATCTATCACCATGTCATTTCGTACGTGGATACATCCCAATACCTTCATTGATTCATCATTGTATATCACAAACCAATATCTACTATAGGATAGTGTGAGTATTTTTATTGTGATCTACCTTATTTCATCCTCATTGAAATTGTATTCACATTGATTTATCCAAATGAACATTAATCATATCAAACTTAACCTGGTTATTAGATTTTATAGTCATGAGAAATTTCTCACAAAGTGTCGATAATATCCTTTCAATTTTAGAAAACAATTAATCTATATTATATTTTTTGGTTTGGGAGACTATTTAATCACCCTTATAATTGATGGATCAACAGATCTGACTTCACTTGTGCATACATAAAAAATAATGACACTGTCTATATACAGAATCCAAAATTAATAAATTAGGAATATGTTTCTCTATTTCCAAGGTATTCATCACAATACTCAAATGGTCTTCATTATATTTCCTGATAATGGAATATATGATAAAATCATATACAATGACTACCAAAAATTAATCGAGGTAATATATAAAGACTCAATTCATCTGACATGTGATGATTAAATGGATATCTATATGTTTTAATAGAGTCAAAATGAATTCATATTGTTCATATAGTATAAGAAATGTTTTCTTGGATATATCATCTTTATTAACCATTAATTTTTGATATCTAGACTAAAAGTCTAAATTTGATATATATTTAGCCCCATACAATTAATCAAATAAGTCATCAATATAATCTATATAATACTTGTTCTTGATAAAGATATTATTTTATAAATGAAAATAAAATTACATATGAATTGATCTCTATTTTTTTGATAATAAATTGATTTAGTTAACCTAATGATGAGGAACATGGGAATATAAATATTTTATCCATGTTTTCTTGGAGTTTCACCATCAATTCCTCAAATAAAATCAAGTCTATGATATATGGTGTCAATTATATTGGTATAATGTAAGGTTTGATTAATGTTGAACAATCAGCCTCAAGATTTGGGTAAAGACCAACCAATTATTTAGAAAATACATCATAATATTCCCATATAATATATACATATCGTAAATATTTTGTTTTTATAATCATTTGCGATAAATATCAATCATTAATGGGTATTGAGACAAATATGATGGTTGTAATTTCCATAACGAGTGCATAACCGACCTTACACCAATAGAAGATCATTGTTTGATTGGGGACATGAAATACAATTTCATTATCCTAAAGATTAATATTGGTTCTGTATAGAGTGATCCAAACCATTCATAAAATCTAGTAAAATTTTACTAACATGAGAATAATAAGGTTTTCATGAAGCACATTACCAAAAAAATCAATAAGAGATAAATTATATAATTGGGATATAATAACCATATCACTAGTAATTTTCATTGCTAATTAAATTTCAATCCATTGGGTTAATTTATTAATTATCTTAAAAAAATTTATAGACATAAATAAGTCAGAAGAACCATAATAAAATAGAATATTTTATGTTCTTGAGTGGCTAATGAGTGTACTATCACAAATTTCTTTTAGTTCCCTACTTCAGTGGTTGTGATTTCATTGGATTGCCCTTTCTCAATTGTATTTAAATGTTGTTAATGTCAATTATTTCCATTAAACCTTGGATTATTTAATCAGTCATTTTAATGTACATACTAAATGAAATTAAAGCATATATGTATGGAAGGAGATTATTTTGATATTTTTTCCAGACATTTCCCTATTTAGCTACATTATTTCTCTCTATAATTCACATGCCTGATGGACTTCCCTTACACAATTGAAATATTTCCCTATGCATTTGAAGAAATCCCCTTTGTTCTTTATCTAATAATTTGGGCATGTAAGAAGATGATTATTATTTCATCTGTAGATTTTATCATTTTCGATTCAATAAAACTCTATCTGCCATTTCTTTTCTCCAAAAACATAATATTAATGGGAGTCCCTAGTACCCTTTCTTCCTTTATATCACTATGAAAAATTCATTCATCCCTATAAAATTCATTTTTGGAAATGATTTTTTGAGTCTTGTTTTATGATAATAAATAAATTATCATTTTTTTCCATCATTAACAATAAAACTAATAGATTACCTTATAAAAATGAGATTTTTTATCATATATACTAATATATTGTTCCTATATTCATTTACACTTTAGTAGTTATCTCTCTTTTTTAATATGAATTGTTATGGGGAAATATTTATTAAAAAATATCTTCATAATATCCTCCCATTCGATTGAGTAAATTTCTTCCACCTACCTCATATTTTTAATAAAAATCCACCATTGATCATCTTCACATTCTAAATTTTAAATAAATAAAAAAAATTATTTATCTGATCACAAGAGAGTTGAAAATTTATTAACTTTAGTATTGAACTATTTATCAAAAATTAGCAGATCAGAATACAAAAAAATGAAGGGTATCTATTTCATCATGAAAGACTCAATATATAGATTTTTCCTTCCATGTATTTATTGGTAGTTTTTCATGGTTCATGTTAATGTCTATAGCTTACAATAGTTGTGTGTGCATAAAAATAAAAATTTTCACTCCGATACTAATCCAATTTTCATGATAATTGGAAAAATCATTTCTTTTTTCCTCACAAGGGTTTTTCAATCGATTTCTACTAGTTCTAAACATCAACTATAACTAAAAATTAAAGTTTTAGTTTTAAATATTAACATATATTATAAACAATAATATGAAAATTAATATCAATATTAGGATGTATTTAATTATAACACATTTATTTCAACATATAATATATTAAGTTTAGGTTATGACATATTTTTTTAGTCCTATAACACTTTCGGTTCAACATAATTTGATTTTAGTTTTATCCCCTTAATCATAAAAACATAATATCCAATATTAACTAATCCCCACTTTGATTCAACCCATGAGGAAAAGGAATTGATATCATGTATCTTGTTCTATAAAAAAACAATTTTCACGTATACTATGATACTAACTAAGAAGACTGATAACACAAACATCATTTTACATATCATATCGATATTAAAACACACATGTTTTAGTGTATTTTTAGTTAAGATACGTAAAATTACTATTTAAAAACATATCTTCAACATCTCCAAATAAATTCTCCAAAATTTCATCCTTATAAACATAATATACATCATACTCCACTTTATTATCTGGGTAATGGAATCATATGAAAAGGGTTAAATCAGATGCACAATAAGGTGTGAATATAATAGATATCAAGAAAGGATCAGTAGTGATAATAAGAAAGATATATATATATATAAATAACCAATGTAAATTTATGACACATAAGTGAATCAACCTAATAAACCAAGGCCCAGAAGCCATGTATCAAGAAATTAGGATATTGGTATAATATTATAAATTTGTCATAATAATGGGGAAACATTAGTATAATCACAGTACATGAATCATAATATAGGAATATTTAATTACATAAAAATTAATACAAAACATAAGAATAAAAATTCATTTCTTATGTCAAGGATCAGTACTAAGACCCTCATCACATAGTGGAAATAGTCTTATAAAATATTCTTTTAGAATCACATGAAACTCTAATTAATATACTAGGTTAGGATGAGTCCCTCATCATATACATATTTTCTCATGAGAAATAATTCTTTGCTCAATTAATTAGAGGGTTATATAATTACAGGCCCATGTTAAAAAAACAAAAAAAAACCACATATGTGTCACATGAACGTTAACACATTTTTAATTTCATTAAGTCATAATTAGATAATGAGGAAGATATATGTTTCATGAAAATTTCCATAAAAAAGATCATTGAAGTGAACCAATATAAACATGAATTAAATAATACATTGATACCATGGTTTAAATTATACATCTTGCAAATAACCAAAGAACCCAAAAATAGAATTTTTTTGTGTCACAGAGATTAGATCCATAAACATATTATTTTACAACACATGAAAAAAATTCCTCCATATTCATACATATATGGACACCTTACTATGTATATCACATGATATAATAATAATTATAACCTGGTAAATAGAAACATAAGAAAGGGGTGTGGTGAAGTGTTCACTAAGGGATAAAATAACAAAGGGAAAAATTGTTAGATCATAAACATATGAAAAATCATAAATAAAGAAAAATATATAATATTAAAAATCATAAAGCAATACGTTTTATCAAAGATCATGAAATATAGACATAACACATCAAATGTTAAAATGTTTACCATGTAATGGGAAAATAAGTCATTAATCATATAACATTATCAAAGGAATATAGAAAAAATAGTGGCACAAACATAAAAATATAATTTTTTTATCTTTCTGAACCAGGATACATTCCAGCCCATTCACTGATAAAATTTTAGTACACTTAAAAACCATCATAGTAACCCTTTATGAATCAAGTTGATCAATTACCTATCACATGTCAAATTGAGTGTTGAGATTAATGTTACCATAATCACTCTTTGTTAACCTAGCCACCCAGTAACATATTCATATAGCATTTCAATATTATGAGATATAATCCTTTACCCAGTTAATTATAGTTTTACATATTTCCCACCCATATAATAGTCTATACATTTCAGTGAAACTTGAGAAAAAACAATAATTCCATCATAAAATAACCCACACAAATAAAAATTGGATTCATGGCCTATAAAAATATTCATATAGAGAACCCAAGGGAAGAAATGGGTCTTATAGAACATCCAAATGTTAATCATTAAATTTCCATGAGGAACACAAGAAATAATCTGAGTTTCAAAAAAAATACAATTAACTAAATATATTAAATCCCTTGATACCAGAAACTTCATCACCCAAAATACTCATATAGTAAATTAATAACATAGGGTGAGATATGAATGATATATCCACTAGAGGTATATCACAATGAAAACCAATCCATGAAAAAATTTTATTGACTAAATTTTGTATTCTATGTTTCAAAATTAATAGTTATGAGTATCTGTTCAAAAATACACCTTTTTAATTAAAAAAATTAAATTAAAATATATAATGGAAATGGATTTTATTCCAAACTCATTTTCTCTATAAATAAAAAAAATAATGTTTTAATACATTGAAATTATTTACTTTTAAAAAGAATCATTAATAATGGAAAATTGAAAAGAAAATATTCTTTTAAAAAAATTAAGTTAAAAAATTTTGAAAAATTTTACTTCTAAAAATATTATTTAATAGTGGATCCTTGAAAAAATAGAAATTTTCTCAAAAGAAAATTCTAAGTGGATGATAAAACATTAATTTGAAAAAATATAAAAATCTTTTGATCATTCTGAAATAAATTCGTTAAAACCCACCATGTCATTTCAAATATGTGTAAAATAATATTTTAAAATTTATAAACGGGTGAAAAGGATATTTGGAGACAAAAAATTAATTTCCATCAGGTAAAGGGTAACATTGGTTTGGATAAAAACATAGACTATGAAGAAAAAACCCCATTAAAAAGGTAATTCTTCTTGAAAACCATTTTAACGAATCATTAAAATAATTTAAGAAGAAGAAATTTATTTGAAACAATAATTTTTCCAAACAATATTTTGTAAATACAACATAACATTATTATAGGAAAAATAAATCAATATGGAAAGATAATATACAAAGATGAGTGATTATAACCAAAAGAAGATAATTAATTCCAGAAAACCACTCATGGATATCGTAATTTTTTAATAAAAAGATGAAATTAGTATGGTTTTATAAATACCAAGGATTAAACCATGTATTTTTTTCAAAATACATTCTTGGAAACAATATACACCATATAAATAATAAATTTTTGTGAAACAAAAAAATATGTCTCAATGAAAATAAGATGAGATGATAAACCCATACAACTTAAGAAATGTTATAATAAAAACTCCTTGAAAGAAATATGATTTGAAGTTGAAGTTAGAAAAACATGAATTATAATAATAAATGAAATTAAATAAACATTATTAACTATAAAAACAATTTTAATGAAATTATGTGAATAAAATAACTAGTGTCTCAGTGAAAGAAGGTTTGTGGTAAAAACCCGTAAGGATTTGAAAATTTTTGAGTAATCAAGTTACGATAGGTATAAAATTAAATAGAAGCTTTAATATAAATAAAAAAATAATAATGACAAATTATGAAATTGATGAAATTATTACACCATTGATATGAAATTATGGTGTATAACATTGGAATGTAACCAATATTAGTGGTTGAGACCAAAACATGTACCTTGTTTCCTTTCATAGTTGATCACACTCTATCCTCAAGTTAAATATTCATATATTACATAATAACATATTTTATAAACATAATACAAAAACTTACCCATTAATAATCCTTATTATAATTCTTTTTCAAGATTAAATTAAATAGTTATAGTGTAATATCACCATTAGGTATTAATAACTTTAATTTCATTGTGCATGTTTAATAATTATAATATCATTAACTATAAGTTTATAAAAAGTTAAGAATTGATATATATTTTATGATTATATAATATATAAGAATTATTTCTTTGAAATTTCCTTATTTTATTTCACTTGTTTCTTGGTTATGTTATGTGAAAACCTAATTGATAACGACTTATTTCCAAAAATTGAGCAACTGAAAATTTTACTTCAATAAATAGTAATATAATTAATATACCATTTTTATACCATACAAAAATAATTATTTCCTAAATATATTATAATAATTTTATTTTTCATGTACTTATAGTCATCAATAATCATATTATAATGGATTGTTCATACGGATGGAGAACTGATAAAAACATGAACAGACTTTAACGAGATATGAGAGTATGGTTAACGTAGTGTTTCCTTTTACATAATATCATTATAAAAGAATAATAATGATATTATTTTGTTTCATTTATTACATTAACCCATATTTATTGATGTATTTATAATTAAAAACTATAGGAAAAATAAAAATCAATTCTTCGTGTAGCCGGTAGTCTGAAAACAAAAATTATTGGCTTTTATTTGTTTTTCTAAGTAGATGGAAATGAATAAAAAATGGTTTTATCATTATTAGAATAAAATAATAAAATAATAATTAAATTTATTTAATCATATGGTTATGGTGAAAATATATTTGTAAAAGTAATATTAAAAAGAAAAACATAAATAGGAGATAATATTTTCGTTGGGGACTTGATCCTTCCTTGGAAGTCCCCACTAAATTGACCGGATTGGTTAACAATGATTGAAAATGGGATTTTATTTGTGGAAAAAATTATATGGAGAGTAAAATTTAATATTTCCATTTAATAATTCTATGATGATTTGTGAATTTTAAAGGGAAAAAGTGATATCCCTTTATAATATAAGAAAAAAGAACATTGGGAAACACACATTGTTTTTCAATAATATCATTACCGTATTTCATGTTCAATAGATCAAAAAAATAAAAAAAAATAGTTTTTGGGATAATATAATGTAAACAAAAATCTCAACCAATTATTTGAGAACAATTTATATGACATGTTCAATCTATTTTTCATTAATAAAATAATTTTTACCAATTTTACTTTTAACTTGGGTGACAATTTTTTAACCTAAGTGATTAATTTTGATAAATAGAATAAAAAATGACATAATTAAAAAATTTGAAGCATCTAATTTTGAATTTTAAAATAATTTTATCAAATAACATTTAAAAATATATGAGAAGTTAATTTTTAAATAAACATACTTAATCTCATAAAAATTGTATTAAAAATTATGTTTTTCAAATTTAAATATTAATAAATAATAGATACATTTTTCATTATATCTAATTTTAATTAAAATATTGATTTATTATAAATAAAATTAATGGTATGAGGTGTTCATGAAAATCCAAAACTGAATATCACATTGAAAATAAATCATTCAAAATGATTAAAAAATATTTTTTTAATTAACTAACATTTTTATTAAGTTTTATAAATAATTTAAAAGGTAATTATAATCCCAAATAAAATATTTAAACGCAATTTTTTTCTAGGATACATAAATTAATAATTAAAAGGTTTTTTAAACTTCTAGGATATGCTTACATAGTTGTAAAATAAAAAAAACCATATTTTCAATTTAAAAATCCTTTCCAAAAATAATAATAATTAGTAACTTTTCATGTGAGGATTTCGAAAATAAATATTATTTTTTTAAATTTTCATTTTAAAATTTATAGATTTAATTTTTTAAAGAATTTATAATATAAAGAAAATAGATTTTATTATAACCTTATAAAATATTAACATATATTAATTATATATATCATAAAGGTAACAACTATTAATGGACTACCATCTTAGTATTTATTATAGAATTATTAATAATTTATTCTTAGTATTGTGTGGTTTGTTTACATTTAGAGTAATGTGTAAATAAAGTTATAAAATATGAAATTTATTTCAAAGGATCCAAAATCGTCGGTCGTTACATTCTACCCCACATAACAATTATTTTCCAAGCAATGCAATTATTATTTACATGGATGAATAACTAAAGGTAGAAAAAAGATTTACATGTCCCATGATATTATCTCTAATTAGAAATGATCGTCAATATCACAGGTCAGACTATAAAAACACTTATTTTTTGCAATCTATTTCAAGGAAATGTATCACATAACTATGAATTAAGGCCAAGGTGAAGGATTCAATTTTTTCATATATAATTTATAATTAAACATTCACAAAAAGATAGTTATAGCTAATTAAGATTTTATTCATCACTATTATAGAAATTAATTCAGAGTTAATGTGAATATTATCATTCTATTTCAAAAATAGAATCAATTTTTTAGAGGATATTATAATTTTCAATATGATTATTTTCGTAAAAATAATAATAATACCATTAAATGTTATACTTAAAATAAAAAACAATGAGGGTGTTACTTTATGTTCTTATAATACATCCTAGGTACAATTGTGATTATATATTTTGAATACATCCACTAATTCAGGGTAGAGGGTACATGAATCCTAATTTCCACTATCATCCCCATCGATAGTCATTACGTAGTATTTTTTTGATCTCATGGTATTAGAGTCTTTTAATTTCTATTTTATTCTTAATCCCTTAGATTGGTGAACAAGTTCACATAGTTGACAAATTTCTCACATTTAAAACATCAAAATCATTGTGGATCCTTTTAAAGAACATTATTTTTCTCTATCATGTTAACTGTAATCTTCCTATTTTCTATTAAATATTCTCCCTTGATGAGCTTGTTTATGATAGAAAAAACACATTCCAGATCCATTGGGACATTCCGATGGGTTTTTCTTTAAACAATTTTAACATATAGGAAATTGATAAAAAATCATCTTTCATTTTTACCACTTGATCTTTCCTAAGGCTCCATCATTCTCTCCTTTGGCATGTTTTTTAAATCAAATATGTAAACATTTTTAATCATATTCCATGATATTTACTTTGGAATAATCAGAAGGTTTCTCATTGTAGATATCATTTAGATGGGTTGTCTAATGATGTAGTATTTATATTGTCCCTCACACCCATGGTTCCTTCTAGTTCCATCCATTGCTAAAACCAAAAATGGTTTACATAATTTATGAAACATTAAGAATAAAAGGAAATTACCATTTTCATCAAATTAATTCAAACATAATTTTTTTCCCATTTATATTATCACATTGTCCTATTGTTCTTTTTCTTCAACCTATATCAATATTAGTTTGACCTAAGTTACATTAAGGTGGGTCATATTACTCTTCAAAATATAATATCTATTATTAAATTGGAAATAAATTCTCTATTGTGGATCATAAAGAGAATATGATCAACAAAAACCTATCCCCCAGTAGTTTTAAACTACATGTGCAATAAGGACCCATTCACTATACACTATAATGATGGTCATGGTATACTAAACCAACTCTTTTCGGAATTATTACCCAATGATTCATCTATGCCAAAACCACCTTCACTTGTAGTATTCAGATAGGGACTTATTACTTAAAATTAATCCACTAAATACATTACCAATATTTTAGGATATCATTCTCTACATAGAGTCATCTCTAGAGTTTTTACTAATGTTATCTGATCCTACTACCAAAGGTAACTAAACTAATTTCGAAAATAACAACACTAATCTCCAAAAAAAATAAACACTTCTCTGATACCAACTAATGTGACCCAAGATAAAAATTATTTAAATAATAAATTAATACCTTGGTTTATGTAATAAATCTTATAGATATTCACACAATCGAAAAACTAAAATTGTTTGTGCCTTGAAAATTTTCTTCATAAACATCAAATTTTACTAAAATTATGAATATTTCTCCATATCCATTATCTTGGAACCCTTTCCAATATATCTCAAACAATATAATGATGTTCATAACTAAGGGATTATAATCAAAAGAAAGGGGTGATCTCAAATGATCGGTAAGGGACAATAACCAATGTCATGATGATTAGATCATAAAATTGTGTAAAATAATTAATAAAGTAAAATATATAATTTACAAGAGAAAAAGAAAATAAATGTAAACCATAATAATGAAATACAGGCATGATGAATAAAATGTTAATATATTTACCATGAAAAGAGAAAATAATACACTAATAATATAACTTAGGCCATGGAATGTAGAAAATAATGTGGAACAATTATAAATATTTGATTTCATATCTTTGTGAACTTGGATACCAGCGGACCTCTTCACTCAAAAATTTTTGATTAGTGATAAAAATCATAGAACTTGATTTTTTTGAAGCCAACTACTCACTAACCTATCCACACAAAAAATTTTATGTTTAAATTTACTCTATCACACTCATCTTCTCTAAACCTAGATATTTGGTAACCTGTTCACATAACATATCTATCTCATGAAATATATTATGTTTCCCAATTAATAGGATATATATATTGGTCTCACCCATCTCATAGTCCATACATTTGTATGTCACTTTATAAAAAACAATAAACACATCATAAAATCATCCATAGAAATAAAAATAGATTTTATATCATTTTTAAATTATTATATAAAGAAGCCATGGAAAAAATGGGATTTATAGAGAATCTAAAATGAAATCATTCAATTTTTATAAGAAACCCATGAAATAATATGAGATTAAAAAAAACCATATAACATCCTGAATAAAAAAACTTTATACAAAAGGATTGATCACAAAAAATATTAACTTATTGAAAGAATATCATTGGGTGAAACAATAAACATAACTCTATTGGATATAAGTCAAAATGAAAAACAATCATGAAAATATCACTGATAAAATATTTTTAGTTAAACATTATGAAAGTCATAGTCATTAGTATATTTTTAAAAATCTAATTTGTTTATAAAAGCGTGAAAAATAAACTTCTCATTAAAATGGATTTGTTTCAAAACACTTTTTCCCAAGAAATAAAATTAATGCGTGTGAATATTTTGAAAACTATTACTTTTAAAAATAATCATTTATAATTGAATTTTGAAAAAAAAGGTTTTCAAAAAAAGATAGTGAAAATATATTGAAATTTTTTAATTTTGAATTTATTTTTTAATAGTTTTACATTAAAAAAAACAAAAAAATTAAAAAAATATAATTTAGAGAGGATGTTAAAATTTTATTTTTAATGAATGGAAAAACCTTTCAAACATTTTGAAAAAAATTTATTCAAAACCTCCATCATTTAAAAGATGATGAAGCCATTATTTTAAAATGAAAATAAAGTATGAATATGGATCATTGAAGATAAGAAAAATTTTACTTTCCACAATGGAAAAATAACATTGGTGGGATATACAAATATGGACATGGAAGAATGCCCAATTAAAATTAATGTGAATTATTCTTATCAAAAATGAATTTTCACAAAACATTAAAATCATCAAGGAATAATAATTTGGTTTTAAACAAGATTTTTCCTCTAAAAGAAGTTGCAAGTACCACACAACATCATCATAGGTTAAATAAACTAGTATTAAAATATAATAGAGAAACATGGGTAATTATGACCTAAGGAAGATAATTAATTGATGAAAACCCCTTACATATTTATTAATTCTTGAATAAAATTTATTTGTAAACTTTAAAATCATTTGGTTATATAAAACCCATGAATTAAATCATATATTGTGTAAAAAATACATTCTGGATAAATATTTATAGCAAATAAATAAGATATTAATTCAAAACATTAAAACATGTCTTAGTGAAAAGAAGTTTTTAAGAAAACCCTTATAGATTAGAAACATTCTAATAAAACCCCTTAAAATAAATAGGGTATGATGTTGAAGCTAAAATACTAGGAATATGAAAAATAAATGACATAAAATTATCCAATTGGTATTATATACTCCATTTTAAATAAGGTTAGTCCATAAAAGAACTTATTTTTTAAATAAGTAAGGTCTATGATTAAAACCATTACAGATTTAGTAATTTTTCAGTCAAAAAACATTTGAGAGGTATAAATTTAACTAGAATATTTAATATAATTAAAAGAAAAATAATCATTGTAAAAATTTGATAATTGGTAATTATTTACATGATTATGATGAAAACATGGTGTATAACACAAGCATGTCTCAAATCTTGTAGTTTGGGACAAAATGCATTATCTTTTTTCTTTTCTTAGTTGATCACACTGTAGCCTCATAATAAAAATACATAGATAACGTTCTAACATATTTCCAAAAAATTATCCTAAATATTACCCTTTTATAATCATTATTATAATTATTTATCATGATTACATTAATTAGTTACAGCTTATTATGACCATCGGTTGTTATTAACATTATATGTTTTCTGCATGTTTGAATATTTTTATACCATTACCCATTATTTTATACCAAGTTAATTATTGATATATCATTAATTATTTTGTAATATATAACTAATATTGATTTCAAATATTATTATTTCATTCCATATTTTTTTGGTTATATTATGTCAAAATCGAACTGATTATGACTTATTTTAGTATTCTTGTGCACATAAATGTTACATTAATAATAAATTTAATACATAATATAAAAATACCTAGAAACAAATTATAATAATTAATTTTTTAATATATTATAATAATATGTTTTTTCATGTTCTCTTAGACATACATATTCATATTTCAAATCATTGTTCACGTAGGTTGTTAAACCGACCCAAACATGAATACGCTTTAACTCGATTGGTGAGTTTGGTCAATGAAGTGTTTTTTGACATAATATAATTATAAGAAAATAATAATGATATTATTATGAATTTTTTATTATATTGAATCATATTTTATAATGTTTTCAAAAATAATTAATAACTAGAATAAATACAGAAAAAATGTTTTTTCATGGAGGCGGTTGTCGGCTCACACGAATGATTGACATTCCTTTGTTTTCTTAAGTTGATGTATATTAATAACTATGGGTCGAACCATTAATATAAAAACATATAATTTTATTAATTACACTATATTTATCATATTATTATGAAGATAATATATTTTGAAGAGTAATATTATGAATAAAAACTTAAAAAAGATATATTACTTACGTCGGAGGCTTGATCTTTCTTTGGAAGTCCCCTTGAAACTAATGGGACTTGGCTAACTATGATTGGACAATGTATTATTTTCATGGTAATGGGTTCAATGGATAGTAAAATTTCATATTTTTGAGGATAAATTCAATGTTTAAGAGTAACATTTAATGGGAGGAAGGGATATCCCTTTATTAGAGAAGAAATAAGTACTTTTGGAAACACTCATAATTTTTTTATGTCATGACACTATTTATGGTTAAATGGATCAAAAAGATTAAAAAATTAGATTTTGGGACAATATAAACTACAGAATCATCTCATCCATTTATTTCAAAAAACAAAATTACATTTTCTCCCCATTCCCCCTTAGTAAAATACTTTTTTCAATTGTTACTTTTTACCGGAGTAAAAGGTTTTTTTACACTAGTTATTAATTTTGAAAAATAAAATTATAATTCACCTCAATAAAAAAAATATAACATTATAATTTTAAATATGAAAATATAATTATCATATCACATCTATAAATTTTCGAAAATTTTATTTTAAAATAAAAACACATAATTGAATAAAAGAATTCTTTATAAAAATGTGGGTTTTAATCATTACATTTATATATAAGATAAAATTATCATTATAACTGATTATATTAATATAAATTGATGAATTAAATAAAAAACGAAATGTATTAGTCTTTCATGGAAATCCAAAACCGAATATAACTTTCATAATACATCATTAAAAGAGAAGGAAAAAAATTATTTTATTAAATTACAATTTTTATTTAGTTTAAAATTTGTTTGAAATGGGATTTATAAGCTCAAATAATAAATATAAATTCTAAATTTTATTCCCTAGGTACATATTTTATAACTTAAAACGTTTTATAAACATATAGTATATGCTCACATTATAATAAAATCACAAAAACAATATTTTCAACTATAAAATAAATGTTTTTAGAAAAAATTAAAAAATTAATATTCAACAAATTTTAATGATAGTAGTTAAAAAATAAATATTATATTATAAAATTTACATTTTAAAATTTTAAAATTTACTTTTTATGAAATGTACAATATAAATAAAAGGGATTTTACTATAATTTTTTCAATATTAACACTTATTAATTATTTATCATCTAATGGTAATTGTTGTTAATGGTCTACCATATAAGTGTTTATTATATATTTAATAATAATGTCTTGTTAATATGTTCTGGATTGTTTATATTTGGTGTATTAGGTGAACAAAAATTATATAAAATTGTATTTATTTTAGAATATCAAAAATATTTGGTCATTACCATCATAATTATTTTAGATAATAATGGTTTATGGTATCACTCTAGATTATAATAAGTAAAGAATACGAAACATTAATGGATTTTAACATATATAAATAACACTATTTTGGATCATTAGAATGTTATTTGGAATATAAGAGGAAATATCTTTTATATTTTTAATAGATTTTATTTTAAAAGAAAATAATGTATAAAAAATTAGTTTTAGAAAACAAATAAGAAATAAAAAACATGTTTTAAAATTTATGAAAAATTCAAACGGATGATTCATAAAGAAAGTAGATGAAAATATTGGAAGAAAGTGACTTTTTATAACACAATAAAAAAGATTCATTTTACACATTTATAGATAATGACATAGTCTACAAAAATGAACTTAATAAATCCAATATTTTTTTGAAAATGACTTCCAAAAAAGTACATGACAAATGTTTTAATGATGTATAATGTTTCAAACCAAAAATAAGTGATAATGTCAGCTCTACATACATGCTTTGTTTCATTTGAATTATGAACCAATGGGATATAAAATGGAAAAGAGACATGTAGTTCCAGTAAATAAATATAGGATAATAAAATAAAATTATTTTCCAGATAAAGTACATAAAATTTTCCCAGATGTTAATTTATATTTAAACAAATAAAATTTCAAATTGATTTTGGAAAAAAAAACATTACATTTACTCTTAAATTATGAGATTGTGTTTAAAACTCTATGATTAATTCTCTTATAGAAATGGATTCCTTCAGAATTAAAAAACCTTCTTGGAACCCTAAGCCACCAAATATGTACTAAGGATTTAGTAAATGGAATTTGGGATTCAAGTGGAAAGCTAATAAAAAAGAGTGGTTTATGAGGGGTAGAGGATGGTTCCTTTTATAGATAGATTTTGATTCTAATTTCTAAAAATACCCATTATTTAGTATGTAGGGAGTGTATTTTTACAGATAAAGTGGATCTAAATTTTAAGGAAATGGATATAGTCCTTGAATCCCTTCATACACACAATTTAGAGATAAATTAGGAAATATTTTAACTCTTTAACTCTTTATTTTACTCTTTTATCCTATTTTCCCTTCACCATGGGAACTTAATTTTGAACTCCACATATTTTTTTTCTACCAAAAAATGAAATGATACTACATATATAATTTCAGAATTATAATTCAAAATTTTTAATCCATTTAATCAAATTCATGTTATAAATAAAATAAAGATAAATTTTAAAAGATAACATTAAATATTTACATAAATTGTTTTCATAGAATGATGGATTTTTAAATATTAACTATATAATCATCAGCTTAGTGCTCCCATACGTGACCAATTCATGTTTTTTACTAAACCTCAGGCATGCCTCCCTATATTCGAGATCCTTCCAACTAGATGCAAGGGTGTCAGGGGCATAATGGGGAATCTATACCATCATGTATTGAGTTGTAATAATAACAAAAAAATTGGAATTACCCAGTAGATAAGAATTAATTAACATTTCAAACAATACATAAATAAATAATCCAAAATCCCAAAAAAATAGACCATGTCATGACATACTTTATACCAATCTATATGTCATGATGAAGTCACACGAGTAATTTACTAAGTCACACATAATAGGAGTCTTAAAACCATTTTCTGGAACCCTATTCCTAGTCTAGTCTATATAGTCCAGTCCCATCCAACAAAATAATCAATTGAGTATAGGGCCTATTTAATTTTTCCATTATTGTATTCATGAAACCCTCTCAGGTACCAAACGATGTCAGAATAGGGTGTGTGTATAACTTAATTGGTCAATACCCTTGCTGTCTAATAATTCTAGTCTGAACATATATTGTATGAAACAATGTGATAAATAGGATAATTAATTCATAAATTAATATGGAACTCCAAATAACCCATTGATCCTCAATTCCCTGGTTGATACCTGGAGTTAGCTGAAGCAACTTGGACACAATTTTGGATATCCCTATCCAATATTGAATTCTCTCCCCTAGAATTAAAAACCCATGTTGCTGGTGGATTATCTTGTAGACGATAAATCATCCCTACAATGAATCCATAATATTGTATATTTCCTTTATACATCAACTAATCAATAAACTCCCCCCAATAAATAATTACTAGTACATCTATCCCTCAGGAAGTATTTACCCATCCATCTATCCCTCAGGTGAAATTTTCCAATTCATCAAACCCTCTAGTGATATGTAGCGATTCATATAACCAATAGGTTTTATGTGTCAATGAATATAGACATCAAAAGGAATGTAATCATGCACCTATCCCTCAGTTAGTATATAACCATAAATCTAACCCTCGTGCATTAAAATTAATCAAGATTCATGATAAGTAAATATATCAACACATTCATTTATAATATCAACCCCAAACATTCCAAAAATGTTGTCAAATTCCTTGTTTCTCAATTCACAAAATAACCAATTATTATTCCATTTATTCCATTTAAAAATTTAGGAAAATAACATAATTAAATCCAATTATCAATTTAATCCATGTTACTAATTATCTAAATAATTGTAACCATTACCATTTCAATTATCATTTAAGAAAAATTACAAATGCACATATCATCATATCAAATTTTCTTTATTACTTTATCCCAATTTCATTTACATTAAAAATTACCAATTTCAAGTCATGTAATTCATTCTCATGCTAATTATCATAACTACTGAATTATTCCAAATCCTTTTTATAAAAATTCCCAATTAACATGAAAAACCAAAACATAACCAATTTTAAATTAATCATGGCGATATAGTTTTATTCCATTTAAGTACCAACCTCGAGTAAAATTTGGAACACACCTTGGGTGTATACAAGTTAGGGTCTAAATGCCAATGAATCTAATGGAATCAAAGGGAGGTAAAAGCATAGTATTTTATCATAATAGTCGGTTACAATTTAGAATTGGTTATTCACACCACGTGTTAGAGAGATCGTACATGTTTCAAACATTAGAGAAATTTAATAAAATTTTAGAGAGTTTTTCTAGACTACCCGCCTCAAAAACACTCAACACAAATAAATTCCTCAACAAATAAAGAGGAAAAAGGTTCCTCCATCATCCCCTTAAATGAATTCAAACGTCACTTTTTCAACAAAAGTCATCAATTTATATCTGGGTATGTAATTATTTATTTAGGGTTATCCCTAAGGTAAGAATAGTAAATAAATATGGATAATAAGAGAGAAGTGTCTTAACTTTAGTTTCTTGGTTTGGAACACCATGATGAACCTAAATATTACATTATTTCTAAGATAAATCTAAAAAAATAAACTAGAGGGAAGGAATGGAATAGAAAAGTGTGATAGGATTGGGAGAGTCATATGGATCAGGAATTAAAAAAACTACAAGACACATCTCCGTTGCTGATGTGAATCTGGGCTTCAAATTGTGAATATTTGAGTTTCCATATAGACTAAAATACAATTCATCTTTGATTGAAACCTTGAAAAGTAGTTAAGGACAAAAATAAAATGTAACTTCATGAATTGATTCTACCTAGAAATCCTTTCCCACCATGAATGAGATTCATGGTATCCTCTAAGAACCATTAAACTTTTGAATTCCCACTCATAACATTAATTAGTTCATGTAGCAATATTTCCCTCACCATTCTCTTATCCCCTCTGAATACCTCCTGTAATTTATATTAATCAGTAACAAGGGATCGTTCAAATGGAAAAAAGGCTCATCCAAAACATAATGTGGTATATACTTGGGTAAAATATAGTATCTTACAACCTCTCCACTATATAATATCTCATCTTGAGCTATTCTTCCATGCATAAATATGGGGTAACTATGATTAACTCAAGACATTATTCTTTTATATCAGACTCCCTCTCCCTGGACTCCTCTTGAACTCTCCCAGGTTAACACTACACTCACACTAGTAGAATGGTATCCCCTCAAATATTCTTCTCATTATGTTCTATGATAATTATATTATTCTCCTAAAATGATGCATTGACATCAGACTCAACCTCATCAATATCTATCACGTGTGTGAAGTGTTAGGGTGATATCCTTGAAGTCATGACAAGGGGAAAACATCATTCATTCAAATGTATCATTGTTTTAGAGTCAATCAGTACACCACTAGTATTACCCTCTCCCCTATCTTATACATGTCTATGTTTTTTGGATCTATCCTTCCTTTATTTTAGATTTAGCATTTTCCCAACCTTGGAGACAGGTAAATAAAAACCCAGTGATCTACATCGAACTCCAAAGGTAATATTTTATTTTAAGAATATGATTTATTTAGGCACTCCACCGTCACTAACCACTTTATGATTAACTTAACCAAATTAGATATCTCATACACATTACTATTTCCAATGGGAACTTACTCACCCTCCTCTATCCAAAACTATAGTGAATAGAAAAACCATCCATAAAAGACCTCAAAAAGGCTTAATTTGGATTGATGCTATGAATATGTCATTATAAGAGAACTCTAAGTGTACCATATGCTGCTCCCAAGAACAACTCAAATTCAAAAAACTATCTTATAAAACATCCTCTTGAATATGAATCATCCATTCATATTGGATATTAGTCATATCATGGTAGTTTATACTCAAAATAACCATTAATATCAATTCTTTCTAAAGTACCTTCTTGAACAATGACATGAAATGAGGATCTAAAATAGAAAGGCTGCTCTTCAAAAAATCTTCCCAAAGAACTTTGTATAACATTTATTAATTACCCAGAGCATTCATGATAAAGGTATCCAAGAAAAAAATTAAGTGGTCTATATTTACCATTCGATCCAAAATCACCAATACTACATCATTATTCTAAGGTTTAATGGGAATTCCTATAATGATGGCTATGGTTACATATTCCTACTTTCATTTGGAAATGAGGGAATGATGTAGTAACTAAATAAACCTCTAATACTTGGTATTCACCTGATGTCTGGTTAAACATCACAACATAAAGCTGACAATCTCATTTGGCATCCTTGACCTCTAATATTTCGTACATAGATCATGAAACATATTAGTAAAACCAGAATGTTACAGAGATTTTGAATCATGGAATTCCCTTATCATCCACTCATGCAAGCCCATAAAAACCCAATAACGGTCATAGATAAGAATTACATCACCAATTTACAGATACCAACCTAATGGTGCATACCCATAATATATGTTTTACCTAGAGCTAAACCCTATGTATTAAATAAGTTTTCTCTCTTGATCTATTCAAGAAAAAAGGGTATAAATGTTGTCATTGTAAAATATTATTGTCCCTAAGACTCTTGAACATTTTGGTTTATCTCTGCAAACAACACCATCATCTTTCTCTCTTCACCAGAGTTTTCCACTACCAATATTTCAATCTTCTTACTCCAGAAATCAGCAATAATGCTTCCCTTTCCCAGAGTGTAAGACAAATCAATGTCAAAATATTGAGGATACTCAACGCACCTCCTTTCCTAAATGATCAAGTCTAATTATGAAAATATATACTTGAGAATCATGCAATACGTATATACCACAAACCTCTCGCTCAAAAGATAATTCCACCAGCATCTTAGTATATGTACCCCCACAAATAAGTCAATTTTGTGTGTAAGATAATTACACTCACGTGGCCATAAATATCTATAAGGTCCCAGCATTAAACGTTACTTTATCTTGAGTTATTACAAGATTACACATTCATGATCTTTTCGAGTTTAGAGTTTTAGAGAATTAGATCATAAAACATGCATTACATTCCAAATTTAAACAAAGTGGTTACATAAAAGATAGTATTCATTTTTTTCCCATCAACAGAAACATATTTAAAACAAAACATGGATTCTTTCTTGACACTTCCTTAACACTATCATCATATCATGTACCCTTCCCTTGACCTGTGAAAAACATTTCAAAAACATGGGATGAGCATAAAAATCTTAGTAAGGGTTATAAAAATATGTAATGGAAATATGAGTACATGTACACATAAGAATGAAATCATACTATACCCATAAAACATAAGCACTTTAACATACCTCATAAAATCATGAATAAATCATAGAAATCATAAGGAAAAAAGGTAACTTGTGGAATTCATAACATTCTTAAGTAGGGAGAAACTCTCTTGGTTACATTTGGAATATCCATCACAGTATATTACCTAAATCTCTTCAGAGAAACCTTAATGTTTAACCCCTTCGCGTTACCCAATGCATTGGAGAGCTATATCGGGCTCACCCGCCCTAAGTTTATCACGGAACCACCCATCTTCATAACAATGCCCAAGAACCATAACATAATCATAGAACATAACTTAAGCATAAAGGAAACATAACATTCCCATATTGCAATAACAATATAACATTTTAAGATATTGAAATCATAAATCCATTCAAAAAACCATTTTCGAAACCATTTAAAACATTTAATAAAGAGATCTTTGAGTCAAAGTGTCCCATACCACTTTGAAGGTTTTAACAATTTAAACCATTAATATCCATATAAATAAATCCTTAAAACCATTTTGAAAACATGGATATTAATGAGAAATATTTATAAGAATAAATCGTTGAAACATGTAAACCCATATTTTAGTTAAAGGGCTTTTAACAAAATGGGAGACACTTGAATACAATAATTGAGGAATAAAATTTAATCAAAACATTATAATATCATGAGAATAAATTAATTCATGATATAATATTCCAAAGGATAGTATATACAACATATAAGATTGAATTGGTTCATAACAACAATGAAGTCTCAATAGAAATGTAAAATGAGATGAAATCCCATATAAAGAAGGTATCCTTAAATTAAGGATAAATCAACATCATAATTATGTGTGACAAATATAAATACACCCAATATAAGTGGATATTATGTTTAAAAAAATCAAAGGTCATTCACACATATTCAAAGGATGACATATTCAATAACTACATGTTGAACCCAAAGAAATCGAAATTGGGTTAAGAAGTTCCCTTGACAGCCTAATGGCGTCACATCAAATTTTAGAAAAAGATTTGATGAGAGGGATAAAGGGTATCTCATCACTTGGACATAAAACATATAGAAATAAGGATATATAATAACATATCTCCACATAACAATATGAAAATTAAAATACATAACAAAATAAGTCTTTTAAAAAGAGGAGGGTGAAATGTTCCCTTACCGATTTGGGTAACTGTCAAAACGTACACCCCAAGAAAGAATTTCTATAAAAAATTGATGTAAATACTCATAAAAGAATGTATGTTAAAAAAATAGTAGAATAATGGAGAGTACATACACCACTCAAAATGAAATATTGGCAAATGTAGCATGAATCTCACGGGAATAAAAGTGAGATGAAAAATCCCTTATGAAAACTCAGCAGCCTAATGGCGCCACCTAAAACTTCCAAAAATGGATTGTTGAGATAAAATAGGGTCTCTAATCATATTAAAATAAAATTTACAGTAAGTGGAAAATAAAATAAAATCCCCCATCATAACAAATATGGGCTTAAATGATGTGACAAAAAGGAGAGTACTTAAAAAGAAAGAGAGAGGTTGGATCTCTTACGAAAATTCGGCAGCCTAACAGCGCCACTCAAAACATTCAAAATGGATTTATGAGAGATAATAGGGTCTCTCATCATATTAACATAAAGATTATAGTAAGAGTAATATAAAAGAAAATCCAATCACAAGAAATATGAGCTTAAAAGGAATTACATAAAAGACTGTACTTAAAAAGAAAGAGAGGAGTAGGATCCCATACCTCGGGTCCGACTTAACTCGATCATTCTTTAACGTCTTGAATAATAAACATGAGTTAATTTCTACTTGATTAAGAACATTTTCCAAGTTCATTATTCCTTTTATATCACTTATTTGCCATGTTATAAACATTATGTAATAATTTAAGTAAATAATGTTTGTTTTGTCGATATTTGGTTCTTATGTCGAAAGTGGACTTCTTACAATTACATGTTGTTCATGTGGTCAAAGGTTCATTATATCCAGAATGATATTCATGACTTTGATATCATATATATCATATATATCCAGAATATACATGTATTTATAATATTACATAATCATTTAGAGGTAATAAATGAAATGCACCGTTCATGGAGACGGTAAGCCGTACGTACGCATGAATGCTACTTTCATTTCAATGTCATATTAATGGAATTAATACTAAATGAGAGGTATGTATATTTTAATTACAGAATTATATTCATCATTATTATGTTACATACATCATATATAATAACTTTAAATCCATACTTTATACATCCCACATATGGCATTAACGAATCAAATCACTTTGAGGGGGCGGTAGTCCACACTTCATAAAATGAAATTATCGTGTTTACCCACAATGGAAACCATAACAGTATACCAAAAAAGAAAAATACATAAGATTAAGTAAAACAGAAACATATTATATATCATATATAAGAATAGTTACATCTTAATGGCCACCTTTTAAGGTGTTATATGAGTGTTGAATGATCATCGTTTCGTGAGGCAGAAATTCACCATCCCCAGAAACAGTATGTTATTTAACCATTTGATGTATGTGTGTGTAAGTGTAGCTCGAATACATCTTATAAAAACATACTAGTATATTTAAGATACTGTATTTTTTACAAAAGAAATTAATAAAATGAGTTTAGGGGGTTGGAGATGCAAAATAAAACAAAAGAACACAACTGAAGTCATTACCTTAAAATCGGGTAACTCTTTTTGATTTGAGATAAAAGGCTTCCTTAAGAAGACTTCATCCCAAAGTGAATCTTATAGGAGTAATATAGGGGTTTGGAGAGACAAAATGGGTAGGTGTTGGCCGAGCCAAAGGCTTTTGAAGTTTGGTAAGGAGGTAGAGGTGGGGGCCTTTTATAAGAGGAGAGGAGGGGCACTCTTGGAAGGTAAAGAAATGTTACATAATTTGAAAATGAGTTTTGGATTTAAAAGGTACCAAATTGATATAATTCGAGTTTAAGGTGATAAGGTTTCTAAATCCACAAATCCAATAAGTTTTGGACATGTGTAGGTCATATATTTTAAATTATCATTTCATTTTATTTAAATCCTTTATTAATGAGGTAATCGCTGCATCATTATGATGTCATAAATAATTTTATTTATATAATGTCTAAAAATTATAAAAAAAATATCATGATGTATGAAATCTTTTTATCTTTCCAATGAATATGTATAGTCAAAAATTTGACTTGTATAACCCCATTTAAAAATTGTTTTAGTGAAACATCTCCTGCTTGTGACATTTTTATTTTCACTTTAAATAAAAAGTTATTTATGTCATCTTCCAACCAAAGTGGCTCCATGGGGTCCCCAAGTTGACCCATGGATTGTATTGGTCGTCCATCACACATACAATGAGGGTAGTACATGTTTCTAGGTCATTTCACATTATTAAAACATTATTTCTACCGTAAATTACACTAATTACCTCTAATCGCGATTAAGAACATAAAAGTTACAATTCACCAAAAAATTATTTCAATCCTAATTAACCACATTTTACTTCCTAATGACAACCATGTATGTCGGATTTTTGAAATTCAAAACAAAGAGGTGGAAAATTTTCATTTAAATGAAAAATCAGTTTCTTTAACTACCACTTAGTGGTTTCACTATTCATCAAAAATTGATGTTTTTCAGAAAAATACCAAAAATTCACCCTAAGATATATTTGATATTAAGAATTCAAAAATGAAGTATATTTTACAAAATTCAAAAAATTTAAGTTTCATTAATTAATTTAATAATTAATTCCCATTGTCAAAATAAATTGCCTGTTTTTAAGAAACAATAAGTATCAAAAGATTGACTCTAGTTTAAGTCCAATTTCAAGATGAAATTAATTCCAATGACCACTATTATTTTAAATGGTAAAAATATATTCTAATTGAACTTTAAAACCAATTAAAAAGATAATCTAATCATCTAAATAAATTAGATTAAAAAGTGGTTTTGAATTAAAATAAAACATTCTTCACTATTCATTAAAAAATGTACTTTATCCGAAAAATACCAAAAATTTACAAAAAGTAAATTTTGATGTCCTTATTATAAAGAAGAATTTTATTTTCTCAAATATAACAGATAAAATTGTCAAAAAGTGCATTTAAAAGAGTTTTTCCATCAAAAGGCGGTTAATCAACCTTTTAATGAATATTAGAATGTTTACGCTTAAAATTGGATTCATTCGCATTTTTAATCCTCTAACATTTATTGAAAATAGTAAAAATATTTGGAAAACATATATAATCATTTTGTAGTTAGTTTTTTTCATTCCATCCATTACAACGGCTAGGCGTTAACTACCATTTAAGATAATATTATTTTATTATTAGAGTGCAATGTAGGATTTCAAAGGAACTCGTTGTTGTGTATTGGGTAAGCCATCGAGCATAGAGTTCCCATTAAATTAATATTGAAATTTTATTCACAAATAGAGATAAATATAAAAATTTCATATTCTTTATTTACCTTGGGTGTTACATTCTTCCCCCTTTTGGGAATTTCGTCCTCGCAATTTCAAAATTGGGCTCGGAAACATCCTTGAAAGTCCCACATCAGAACAAGAGTCGGTAAACCAATCACTTTAAAATAAAGAATGAGAATTACAAAGGTCACCAGAGTTAACCCATACTAGGATTCCATGTAGTAAAACATGGACATGGAAGAAAAAACAAAGGGTCATGTTCTGAGGGAGAGTGATAGTAACCATGTATAGGATAAATTTATCCGTAAGAAAATGACAAACTCGTGGTGGGTTAAACAGTATTCGATTCCCCAGCAGGAAAAGTTAACAGACAACATTTTTGTTTTATGTTAATCTTCATTGAGGAATTTATTTTTGAGCTTATCTAAATCATAATGAAATATACTTACTTGTCACGTAGTCTTTCATGTTTTACTAGATTCCTTAATCAAACTCATATTTTCTCCAAAAGACGAGTATTTAGGAATACTTGTTCACATTAAGAGTACTATAATCAACGTCTTGAGAATCACCTAATCCCCAAAAGAGATCTATATATTTCCCATGTCTTTAGACAAAAATCCAAAACCAAAATTGTTAGTATGAGGTCAGGGAATCCAAAAAAGTATAATCCTTTATAAAAAGAAAATCTATTCTTAATCTCCAAAATTTGTCCAACAAAACCCAATGTTCAACGAGGACCATTTGATAAACAATTTTTCCATAAAATTCTTCAAAGTAAACCAAACTATGATTGAAACACAAATATTTGAAGGATTTATTCACATAGTCATCCAAGGTAAAAATTAACTATTATCTCCAAATAACATCAGTTTCTCTTAAATTCTCATATTGAAAAGTAATTAACCTAATCACATATCCTCGATTATAGGTTAATCATTTCCATAGATAACCCAAAATAAACATACTCTTGATTCCTAAAATCATCTAACTAAAAAGAATTAGTCAAACCAACCAGGGACTTCACGTAGTCCAGTGGTAGGCGATAAATACCAATCTCACTTTGGTTGTGGGTTCGATTACAGCAGCTTTGTCTGACGCGACGGGTTGTCACATGGTCTGTGTGTTGTCCTTTTTACAAAACTATATAATTCTTAAAACATTCCCCAAAACGAGATAAAATCTTCAAAAATGATCAAAACATATTTTAACCTCAAGTTTATCTCATGCCTTTCATTTTCCATCATAACATATAATAACCCATAATTACCTCAAAAGTAAGGATCATATAAACTCTAGTTGTTACCTTTATAATTATTACCTGAACATCCAAATCGATTGTTCATCTCGTACATGATGCATTACAGATCATACCAAGGTTCAAGTGGTTGATCATGACTCCTTGATAGTTGGTTTAGAACAACCACGAGTTTCCTCATTGAATCCCTCATTTTATCTAGTATCTGAATCAGAGAACTAAAATAGTTTCCTTCAAACCTATTGTCACTTTGGTGCCTGCTAGATCCATCCATTCACTAAAAACAGAAATGTCAGTGTGAGTATATCAACAAAAACATCATGTACTAAACAGGAAGATAAACACTAAGATATACTTACTCATTCACTTTATCTAAAACTAGGACTCTTTCTGAAATCCTAACCATTATGGTAATGTCACTTGTGCTTAGATAATACCCTAACCTCTAAAGTTATCTAAACCGACCTTTGATACCAACTATAAGGGCCCAGCCTTAAACCTTACTTAATCTTGATTTATTACAAGATTACACATTGATGATTTTTTCAGGTTTATAGTTTTAGAGAATTAGATCATAAAACTTGCATTACATTCCACATTTAAACAAAGTGGTTACATAAAAGATAGTATTCATTTTTTTCCCATCAACAGTATCATATTTAAAATAAAACATGGATTCTTTCTTGACACTTCCTTGACACTATCATCATATCATGTACCCTTCCCTTGACCTATGAAAATTATTTCAAAAACATGGGATGAGCATAAAAAACTCAGTAAGGGATATAAAAATATGGAAAGGAAACATGAGTACATGTACACATAAGAATGAAATCATACTTTACCCATAAAACATAAGCACTTTAACATACCTCATAAAATCATGAATAAATCATATAAATCATAAGGCAAAAAGGTAACTTGAGGCATTCATAACATTCTTTTGTAGGGAGTAACCCTCTTGGTTACATTTGGAATACCCATCACAGTATATTCCCTAAATCTCTTCGGAGAAACCTTAACGTTTAACCCCTTCGCATTACCCAATGCATTGGAGAGCTATATCGGGCTCACCCGCCCTTAGTTTATCACGGAACCACCCGTCTTCATAACAATGCCCAAGAACCATAACATAACATAGCACATAAATTATGCATAAAGGAAATATAACATTCCCATATTGCAATAACAATATAACATTTTAATATATTGAAATAATAAGTCCATTCTAAAAACTATTTTAATCGACCTTTTAATGAATATTAGAATGTTTACACTTAACATTGGATTCATTCGCATTTTTAATCCTCTACCATTTATTTTAAAGAGTAAAAATATTTGACAAACATATATAATCATTTTATAGTTAGTTCTTTTTATTCCCTCCATTACAACGGCTAGGCGTTAACTACCATTTAAGATAATATTATTTTATTATTAGAGTGCAACTTAAGAATTCAAAGGAACTCGTTGTTGTGTATTGGGTTAGCCATCGAGCATAGACTTTACATTAAAATAATATTGACATTTTATTCACAAATAGGGATAAATATAAAAATGTCATATTCTTTATTTACCTGCAGTGTTTCAATATCAATATACATAATAAACCACTCGATCCTCTAACATCAAAAATGCTCTCAGTCTAAATCTAGGGGCATTATAGAAAAAGATATATTCCTTACCCGACTTAGAAAAGGTGATGATCAGTTTTTAGATCAACTCACTCTTCAAGACCTAGAACTCCTCATCAAAATAATATAACCAAATAAATTTCACCCCATTCAGGGTCATGCCAATCATTAATAAGTCCAAATGGTTGAAATGATATATTAATTATTGATAATTGTCTACTAGACCTAAAAAACTCTAAATCTCAATGATGATTTTAATATGGTCCCAATATACCATGGAAAAAGCATTCAATCAGTTTACTAACACTCTAGTCACTATGATAACATGACCAAATAATTTCAATCAATCAATCCAGAAGTAAAATTTATATATATTGTAATATATATAACTCTATATTAGTTTAATCAATATGATGTCAATATATTGGGAATGATAATATATATAAAAAGAGTAATCTAATATTTCATTGATAAAAAACACCATAAACTGAAATCATAATAGATGGAAGTTCTTATACATCAAGGTCATGAATATAATTAGAGAATTCATCAGAATAAATGACATAACAATGACATCATATAAGTCATACCAGCTTCTGAAATTATTCTAGTGTATCTTAAAATTTAACACCCTTAACTAACGGTACCCTAAATTGATTTATAACTTTTATAAGATCAGATAAACCATCAATTGATTGAATATTTCATCGATGCACAAAATTGGAAACATTTTCTTGTATGGTTTCTGGTTCTATCTCCAATAATCCATACATAATCACAAACTATCATCAACCTTCTTAGTGAAAAAACATAGAAGAACACCACGATAAGGAAATAGGACAATTGAAACCCTTATCTTCTATATATTCCAACTAAAAATTCAAATCCTAGTGCTCCACTGGCCACATCTTATAAGGTGGGATATAAACTAGTTTATTTCATGACATTAACTCGATAGTGAAATCAATCTACTGCTATGCTGGTCAACCAAAGAAATATTCAGGATATACATATTGAAAGTGGTCAACTACAAGAGGTAAATTACTTTTCTATCACTCTATATCATCTATATTAAGGTATGTTATGTGATCTATGATACTATCTAATCTAAACATAATTATTCCAAAATGACCTCCCCAAATATCTCATTATCCTCTATGGATATAGCTTCCCCTTCAAGATATTGTCAAGACACTCTACTATAAAAAAGGATATGATTCTAGTATATAACTAGGCATTTCATATATAAAATGAAATAAAAATCGTCCAATTCTAGTTCAATAAACACCAAAACGAAACAAAATCTATTAATTTCAAGAGAAAACTCCTTCTAGTGCTTGATATCCTCTGATTTCACCCCTAATGGTGTGTTGATGATAATAACACCATTCAGTCTCTACACATCAAAACCAAATATATTGGTACAATGAGAATATATAATGGAATTAAATCCTCTTATATCGAATAAAACATTTGAAAGGGTAGATGACATAAGAATTTTACATCTAACAGTGGAAGGTCTTCTATCTATACTAGTCAGAGTAGACTATATAGCATGTATCTATATCTCCCTTTTTAAATGGGATTTAGTCATACTCACTTATCATTATCCCTTTATATGGTATTATCACTCTTGTGTTGAGGTACCATGTCCACATCCTTGAACCAAGCCTCTGATTGTACTCCATCTACATTCTTAATGAGGGTTATTCAAGCCTTTCATTGATTCTAGTGCATGCCCTGATTATCTTCCACCACTAAACTATTTATTTCCCCAAAATAATATCTATATATGACAAGATATGGTTCTACCATGTAGGTAAAGGACACTGTGGGTGATTTTGGCCCACCCTACTGCATTGAAAACACTACACCTAACCAAGTTCATGAAAATAATTCCCACATACCTAGCTACTCTTCCCAATAATTATCTAGTAGTAATTGTCGAAGTGGCACTTATTTCCACATGAATAACATCGCCCTAAACACCCTGTTGATATTTCCTACACCACACTCGATGTCTTTCTTGGTTTCCCTCTTATGATCATGTAAATGATAGTTCTTAGATGAAATACATTTACCTTTGAATTGATCTCTTAACAAATACCCTCTTGGAAGCTCTTCCCATAGTGATCACACTGTAAAAAATGGATTATGAAAAATTTTAGTCTGGTAAAATATCTAGCATATTCCATCATTGAAATGATTCCCTATGCCAGGTGGAAGAACACTTGATCCCTTTGATCCCTCAGTGTCATTGGATAGAAGTGACTTAGGAAATTAACCTCAAAGTCATTACATGTTATCTCTTGTTGTGGTTCATATTTCTAAAACATGTCCAAAAATAATTTGGTTATTACATTATAATGTAAGAATAAAGCTTCAAACACATGTATACGGCTATCACACGGTTCTTGAAGATCATCTGGAGTCACTGAATCCATAAATCTTCTACTTACAGACCTCCATACCTAGTGAATTTGGGTGGATGTTCTAGCTATAAATATCTAGATTGACCAAATATTAAAGGTATGGTATGAGAAGTCCCATGTATTACATGTACCATATGATACTATCATGAATATGATCATCCATCTGGTTCCTAGAGCCATATGATGTTCCAACTCATATGGGTTATGTGTGTACCGATTACCTCTCTCATGATGCTCAACCTGAAGATGATATGGTGGAATTGATTCTACATTGGTTAACACACTCTTTATAACAAATGATACCCAACAAGATCAAGCTCGGGAGGTCAAGACAACAATAGAGAACCCCAAACACATGTATGTTCTAAAAATTGGATTAACAATTCAATTGACATGTCATTATAGTTCTACTAATACAATTTTTATTAAACAATTCACGGTATTACTTTTCATAGTTTTGTTTGAAAAATATGTTTCATGTGATAAAAATTTCCAAAGAATAAATAGTGCATTTAAAAATATTTCCCCACTACCCTACCATTATGCATGCATACTCACCTCATATGGTACAGACCCACAACTAAAATATAAATAAATTTTAACATCATAGAACAAGTGAATCGCCCAAAGTAAAATAACATCACAACTATAACATGTCATCAACATGAAAAAAATACCATTCCTTGGGACTTGGGTTTATTCCCATGTATGGTGTAGCTACTCATATGCACAAGCTCATTTCCAAGCCCCAACACATCCTAGTCTCATGTATACCTTCAATAAATAGTAAAACTATATAAAAGACCTGATCTATGATACCACCTTTTTGCGTCCCCATCCTAGTTCTTCCTCATGTGACCATGTAATGTAATTACTAAAACATCGGTATGGATCCTCATACACCAAAGTCCACTAACTAATATAAAGGGTTAAAATGATATAGTGGGAGACTATATCCTCTAGTACAGAATTTTAATAAAATTTTAAATAAGATAAATTAAACAATGATATCAACTTATAGATAAGAATACATAAACAACTCAAACTATATATACGTAAATAACCAACAATACTAATAACAATAACAATATTAAAAAAAATCTATTTCATATTTTATGACAATATAGATGTCATGTTGATGTCATAAAAGTAGTAGACTAACAAAATCATAATAAAAGACTCCAAAACCCTAGTCTTGGACCCCATGCCTAGTCTCATATCCATGGTTAATTCCAATTTATAAAAGAAATCATTCAATTATAGGACCCCATTCCATTTTCCATACATGAATCCAATATATTTCCTAGGGTAGTAAATTGAACCCAAACAGTGTATGAGAACCATAAAGAAGGATGACAGAAATGGTGTTTAAATAGTCCAGAGAAAATAAACTGTGTATGAAATAATATAATAAAAAGGTTCATTAATTCATAAATTAATGTAGAACACCAAATAACCTTTTGAACCTTGAAGTATGTATTGAAAACTAGGTTCATCCAAACCTACTTTGGCATAATATCAAATATCTATGTCCATTGGTGGATTCTCCTACCTAGGATACATCACCCATATTACTGAAAGATTCTTCTGAAAAGAGTGATTCACCCCGAATATAGATCCAGAATAGCATATCATTCTTGCAGGTTCTAGTTAATCAAGAATGTATTCCTTAGGAAATAAATACCCAAGAATCTAGAACTCATATAATATATACCCATTTATATGTCCCTCAGTTGAAATATACCCATACCACAATCCCCCAGGTGGTATGTAACCATGAATATATCCCTCAGGAAATCCATGTCCAATCACCTAGCCCTCTAAAATTATGTTACAATAGGCCTAACCTACTAGTGATACATGACTATGAATCTATACGTCAGGCATCAAACATAATAAAGAGTCATGGTAAGATAATATACCAATCAATCCTTGCATAAAACCATCGCAAAAAATTCCAAAAATGTAGGAAAAATTATTATTGGTCAATTAATCAAATAACCAATTTGAATTCCATTTATTCTATTTGGTTATTCATTCCAATAACCAAATTCCTGCTAATTATCAATTTAATCCAAGTTACTAATTATCCCAATAATTTTAATAATTCCTATTTCAATTTTCATTTAATAACAATGATCAAAATACATATCATCATATCCAAATTTTATAATTCCATTATAAAAATTAAAATTTCATGACAAATTACCTATTTTATCTATGTATTTTATTTTCAATCCTATTATAACAATTCTATGATAATCAAAAATTATAGTCCACATGCTAAAAAAATCATATTTCCTAGATAATACATAACCAATTTAAAATTAACGAAGGGGATCCATGTTCATTACATTCGATTTCTATCCAAGATTCAAAGGTTGGACCATTGATTATATCATCTAAAGTATCTATCTCAACGATAACATATACAACAGAATGCAAGAGAGGTCAAAGAATTATGTTTTATCAAAACAATTGGATTCTATTTAGGATAGGTCATGTTCATGGAATCCCGAAGGGATCATAAATGTTTCAGATACTAGATAAATTAATATAGAATTTAATGATTTGTTTTAGACCACTTACATCAAAAAATCTCAACACAAATAAATTCTTCAATGAACATGGTCTAACTAGGTTCCACCTTCATCCACTTCAATGAATTAAAAATAGACAATTTCATCATAAGTCAGCAATCCTATATCTAGGTATGGGAGTCCCAATATAGTGTTCCCACAAGAAAAGTCTAGAAAAAAACAATAAGAATAATCAAGAAAATTTCCATCAATTTATAGGTCCATTACACCACAATTTAATGAAATACTTTTTTTAGAAAAACCCAAATCACCTAATGGATGGCTAGTGTTTGATAGAAAAGTGAGAGAGGATGAGGAGAATCACAGTGATCAGGAACTAAATTAAATGGTTAGATACATTTTCATTCATAATGTGAATAATGGTTCTTGATATGAATATTAATTTTTCTATATACACTAGGAACAAATGTTTCCTCGGCATGACACTATATAAACTGGTTCACATCATGAATGGAATCTTTTTTCATGAAAATTTTATTCCCAGAAAACCTATCTCACCTTGAATGAGATTCATGTAATCCTACCAAAACCATTCATGTTAGGAATACCTATTCATAGAATTAATTATTTCCTATATCCAAATTTCCTTCTCCCTTTTTTTTCACTAATAAACGGAACCTACAATTCATCCCATCAGGGAACAAGGACTCATTTACAGAAAATAAAAGTTTCAATGAAAACATAAATAGGTACATACCTAGATAAATAGAGGTTATTATATTAATTATTCTTAATCTTATTTAATATAAATTACTAATTGATAAACGTTTAATAAATTTTTTTATGTTTATAAAAATTAATAACTTTACCTAAATTCTTTAAAAGTGATAAATTTAATTTATTAATATAAAAATAAATAAACCATATAGAAAAATATTCATTGAAATATAACCCCTCTTGAAATTAATTTATTTTAATTATGCCTCAATAAAATTAAATTTTATCATACAATTACGTTTTATCAATCCATTGACATTCAAATATTTATTTAAATATAATAAAAAAATGACATCAGTCATTAATAATAACAATAAAAAAATATTCAATGAATAAAAACACATAATATAATAATAAAGTATATTAATGGATTATTCAATTTTATTTAACTCTTGAACTATTTTTTATATTTGAATTATATTATATTTAATTAATTCTTAATAATTACCCACGTTCATACAAGTATATCCAAAGACCATATATCTAATGGTCGTATATTGAACAATCATATTTCCAATGACCATATATATAATGACCATATTATATTCCTTTATATAGCCAAACACACCTCTTTAAAATAAGTCATAATTTTCTTTAATTTCATTATCAAGTTATTTATCATATTTATAATATGTCAAATTATTCTTATAGTTACCATTGGCAGTATAATCTTCAATGAAGATCACAAAGATTATAATTTCAATATCTTTATTTTTTATTTACATATAGATTAATTCCTTTAATAATTTTACAAATTATGATTTATTTAATAATCTTGTAATTTATTTCATATTGTACTATAATAATCTTTAATAATATAATAATAAATTTTTTAATTTAGTTTGGTTTTTTGTCTATGAAAAGTGATCAAGAACATGTTATTTATTTAAATAGAAATGTATATTAAAATTGTGGGGGCGTTATAGCCTAATAGAATCATTACAGATTTTTTTTTACAATCATTATATAAGGATAAAAATGTTAAAAATACTCTATGCTGCTATATCAGGCCCCCCTTCGAATATAGATAACCATCTTCCATGTTTTATTCATGTGAAGTATATTGGATGGTTGTGTGTAGATCCGTTAAAATCATGCATCCTTAGCATATACAAGACTAACTAATGGGTGAGTTATATGTTATCCATGAACATGGACATCAAATCCAAATTTACTTCCAAGTTTACTATGGTATATATGACTCCATGGAATGGTTTATCCTACTTATAAGTGAATGATTCACTTCTACATGGCTATTTCAAAATATATAAAAACCACTGATAGGAAAATTAACTAAGCCTCAATGGACATAAAGGATCCCCCACTATGCATGATTTAACTAGTATAAAATCTATCAATATAAAATTAGTATCCACTCATAGGGGTTTATTAGGAAAAATGATTGTGATCCATGTTTACTGTAGATGAGTGAAGAGGATAGTAAACCAATTAGCTCCTCTGAGAGGTCAAATAATAAATTCCAATTTATCATAACTAGGATATTTATTATTTTGTGAAACGATCATCACATGTAATTCAAGACAATGTGTGTCACATGGTGTTTAATATTATTTTTTATCTTCAAATATGATCTATTATCATTATATAAAACCATATTGGGGTTCCATACTTCTGAGGTATATATGTCCACATTTAAAACCTAAATATTTAGAAAAAGAACAAACAACCCAAAGTCAATTCTAATTTCTATACAATTTCCTAATAAATTACAAATAAAGGGGTCCCATGTTCCTATTAGAAAATGATGAACCTAAATCTTATCCTCTAGGTTGGTTCCTCTATTTTCTGATAATTATATAATAGATAAGTAATAATTGTTTTGAAAGCTAAAAAAGATAATGGGGACATACATAGTAGATATTTTAATTATTATATGTTATTTTCAAGATATTGTAAAAAAATTGTTATCTTAATATACCATCTATAATATTAGTTTTAGATACATACTTTTTGTATAAAAAATATGATTTGATATATATGATGTTTCAAAAATTGATAGTAAAGAAATCCAATAAGGCTCTAGTCCAAGTTAGATAATGGTAATAATATACACCAAATAAAAACTCTGGTATAAAAAATGTCACTATGTCATGGTTTCTACTAACGAACATTATGTCATAGGTAGGCTCACTAAGTCCAAGTTATGTTCATGGTAGTGCATTATTTATGAGGTAATTCACATCAAAATCATCTTCATCTATAATCTACAACATTTCAGTTTATATCCTTCCATGTTTATTTAAGGAGATCATGAACTATTTAAGTATTAAACATTATTATTCACAATTTTCTCACAATTTAAGAATAGTTTTTAATGTATTTAATAAATATTATATTTTAATATTTTGAATGATGATATATTAAAATATTATGTAATATTTTATAATATAGAGATTCTAATGATTCATATTATTTCAACCAATAAACGTTTCCCTAGACCATGAAATAATTGTTTAGTATAAATGGTGATTAAGTCATAAGAACTCTATAAAATTTTGATTCTCACTTATATATTCAGTTGTTTAAAATTGTTATATAATGTCATGAGTGATAGATAATTTCTACCAAGATGTTTTATTGGTTATTCAATCAAACCTATGATTCATTTTGAGGTGGGAGTCCATTTGATATCATTGCTATATCTCCCTCAAAAACACATAAAAAATATTTATAGGTGTATATTAAAATTACTATAATAGGTATCCATTATATTTATTATACATTAAATTAAAATGAACTATGGATTTATATTCTATAAAATGGTTTTAGTGGTTAGTTATCCCAATAATTTAACAAGTGATATTCCCCTATAAAATCCAATATATGTGAATACTTGGATATAAATATTTTTCTCTCTCACTCATACATTACTACACCACCTGATTATCTATATTTACAATGTTTTTGGATAATATACATAAAAATTATACAATAATATATATAAATAATTACATATTTATTATTTTCATTTCATATTTTTACTTACTATTTTTCTAAGTCCATAATAGGTAGTTCATCATGTGTGATGGTACTTTTTGGTAATTGATTTCTATAGGTTTATTGATCACCCCCTTTGTATTTATAACACTTTTTAAACTCATTCCATCATTCCATAATCATGTTCATTCATCTTCTTATAGTGAAATATTGTTCTACACATATATATTAAAACATGCATCGTGTATATGATTTGTGTTTGAGTCTAATAACCTAGTCATATTCCCCCAATTTTCATAACTCAGTGAGTTCTAGTGATCACGTGGACGCATGTGAATGTATTTGTGGTGTGTCCCTCAAACCACCTAGGAAAATACCCCTTGTATGATAATGTAGATCCATATATATGTTCTATCATGTTAAAGAAGTGAAACATTCCCTAAATACCTATCTTAGTTGCACAAAACTCAATATATTTCCTACCAACCTATAATTAATAATTAGTATACACGGTTTTCCCCATTAGGTATACCATATAGTCACTCGTTTCTAATAATATGTTTTCCCCTTGAAATATCACCAAATATATTTAAATAATTATCCAATATAGACCAATATAATCCATCATTTATCTCACTTCCAATCAAGAAACAAATCCCAAAATATCACGGTAAATAACATTCATATAAACAAAACTAATAATACAACACAAAATAATACCCAAACATAAAAAAAATTAATAAAATATTAAAAACATAAAGGGTTTTTAATGAGGTCTTATAGTAACAAATTAACCTAAAATAGAAATCAAATTAGAACAAAAACAACTATGTAAATAAAGTGGTACAACTATATAAAATTAGAATCAAATCTCTCAGGTCCTTATCTATATCATCTCACTATTCCTCATTGGAGTTTACTAGAAGAAATACAATAGATAACATCTAACTCTATCCCATATATAACGAGTCAAAATAGGTTTTAAATCCCATTTAATTATCATATAATACTACTAGTGTTTATTTATCCCTTGGATCATGTCAAAAAATAATTATAAAGTGTGTGAACCATGTTCGTTGTATTATTATAGGTGGAACCCTAAAAAAAACTAGTCTAATCAATCAAATAAATAAAAAAACAACTTCCATGTTTTTACTTCCATCTCTCTAAGATCAATATAATCCATCAATATACGTCAGTATACCCACAAATAGGAGCACTAATATAATTAGTATTAATCCTAACTAGGAAAAACAATCAATGTTTGGCACCCCAGAACTTTTCTTCTAGATATGGTTCCAAAAACACATACTTTTCATACTGTATTTGATACCAACTATAGATTCACATACATAAGTAACCCATAATTACTATAATTAAAGAAAATATACCATTTCATTAATTCCCAAGACCTTTTAGGATTATAAATTTAGGGAAATAGTAAAAATCATATACTAATAAATCTCATGTATTAATAAACCAATTGGAATATTTTTCTATTACATAAAAATCAAATTAATCGATAATAACTCTTCATCATCTCCAAACCCCCCCCCCCAAACATTCTATTCTTAAATTCATATCATGAGAAATACATTTCTTTATAACATGGAGAAATTTAAACATAAGAAGGGGTGAATTAAAACACTTAGTAATAGAAAACATAAAATTTTGGAAATAATGTAGTAATAATGGAATAAATATTTCTATAAAAATAAGTAATTATCATAATTCCATATTCAACAAGAACTAATATCATAATAAATCCATGAACAACACTAAAAATATATAGATAAAAAGTATAAGAAAATTTTTTTCCTTATAAATGAAATACATAATATTAGACAGCTAATTATATACCCAAATCCGAGATATCATGATCTTACCATCGATAACCTATGTCTAGGAAATATCTCGTTCTAGTAAGAGATACAATAAATATGCAAACATGTTTACCTTATGATGCATATCGATGAATTGATGGGATATATTATATAGCTCGCCACCCATCTCTTTTTTAAGTCCAATGTATTAATCATAGGAGATAATTTATAAAAAATGAAAAATCAAATTTTGCAATAATCATCCACATTGGGATAACAACATACATACTTCCAATAATTTTCCACATTTCAATAAGAGTAATAACATGATCAAAACTCATCCATAAAATTAAGATGAATGGTTAAAAAATAGTTCCTTTCTTGAGTAATCAATGAACATTCATATCAGAATTAAATGTAAATTAATTTTCAACATTTCCCTAATAAAAATATTATATAATATAGGTGAACATTGTTCAATCAATGGAATGGAAAAACGTGTATTCACTAAGTGAATGAAATGAACGAAAATTTACGAATATTCATGCAAGATAGTTAATAATGTTAAAGGAAATGATGTATCATACCTTTTATATAAAATAAAACAAATAATCAATAAAGATAAATAAGTTAGAAGGTTGTAAAAGAACATATCCCCAATGTAACAATGGAAAATCAAAAGGATATCAATATGGATGAAAAATATCCTTTCAAAAGAATGATTCAAATGATATCATGCAAGAGGGGACCAAGAATCAAATTATTTGATACCATGAGTCAAATCCTAAAAATAATAAATATATATTAATTTATTAGAGAATAAAATATGTAAAACAAATCCAATGATGGTAAATCTGTTGAAATATAAAAATAAAAATGGAGGTGAAGACTAAAAAGATAGTTTAGAAAACATTTTTGACATTGACATAAAATAAAAACCAACATGTCACCTTCAAAAGTAAATTTTGAAAAGGTTAAGTAATCTATTTTAAAAAAAAGTATATTTAGAAAGAACCACTAGTAATAGAACATTGAAAATGATATAATGTTTTATATTAGAAATGTCAATGAAATGATAAAACATTTCATTATGGAAAGAACCTTCTTAATATATTAATATTATATTTGTTGAAAACCCTCATAGTAAAACATTATTCTATATTAAAACATCATTTTAAAAATGGGATTATAAAATACCTTTTAATAAAATATTATGGTGGGAGAACCCATGCATAGATGAAATAATTTCCTTGTGAAATAATATAATTCTAGGAAATGAGACTTGAGTGCTCAATATACATTATATGAAACATTATCCTTAGAGTAAGAAATATTTAAAAATGGGGTTATATGATGTATAAATGTATATGAGTAAAATAACACAAAACATAATCAATGGGTATAATCCACCAAACTTATATGAAATAAAAATAATAGAAACAATCATAACTCAATGGAATAAAAATAAGTTTCCAAAAAGAATTACAATTTGAGGAACAACCATGTAAAAATAAAAAGGAACTAAATTGGATTACTAAGTCCCATGGATAAAAAATGTATATTATATAGATATATACATAATAATTTAATACACTATTCAAATGAAAACATGGTGCATAACATAAACATGTCTCAAGAAATTGGTAATGATCATGTTTTGGTGATTCTAAATAAAATAGATAATTTAATTGTTAATGAGTTGATTAATAATTTTATCATTACATAACAAAAAACAAATCATTATTTAATTATTAAGTTATAACAACATTAGTAATTGTGTTATGATATTAGTCCATGAAAAAAATATATAGCATTGTTCAAGATAGTGGTTATACTAACCCCAAACATGAACACGCTACATCTCGATGGGTGAATATCGTAAATGAAATATATAATATCATTATAACATAAGAATAATTTTATTTATTAGATTTTTTTTCTCTTTTTGAATCATATTGTTTTAATAATTAAGGAAAATAAATATGAAAAAAATTATTACATTATGGAGACGGGTGCCCAAAAAATGCAAGGTTAACACCCATTTGTTTTTATAATTCAATGGAAATGAATAAATAAGGGTTGTTACATCAATATAAAAAACTTAAGTATAGTAATGATATATTTTTCATTATATTACAATTTTTTTGGTTTGAAAGAGAAATAATAAGAATAAATGGTAGGGATTAAATAATACTCACTATGGTATCTTAATCTTTATTATGAAAATATCCTTTCAAGTAAAGGGATAAAGATAAATTATGTTTAATTGAAGGGTTATGTAATTTATATATGTTTATAGGAAGTGAATAATATTATACTTTTTTGAGGAAATATTAATTAATTATTGTGTCATGAGTGGGTCTAAATTTCCACTTTTATAAGCGAAGAAAATGGAACTTTTTTGAATACCCTTACATTTAAATGATATCATTACACTATTAAATGATAAATGGTTCAAAACATTGAAAATAATTGATATTTGTGTTTTTTTTAGACTATTATTCCTCAACCAAAGTTTATCAAACACGTTTTAATCATTTTGGAGGTCATTTGTTCTTATATATTTACTTTTTCATTTTTATTTTTAATGAGTAACTAGTTTTTACCCTAGTAGTTTATAAACTTTTATGAATATAAGATGACACTTATAACCAAAATATTATGTTCTAAAAAATATTAATCTCCATGTATTCCAAATAAATTGATATATTTGAGGTAATTATCATTTAAATAAAAACATTTTATATATAGTAAAATTGGTTTTTGTAGAAAAATTATGTGTTAACCACTATGTGTCCTTAATATTTTATAGAATTGGATAAAAATTAAATTTATTTTATTCTAATTATATATGTTTTTATCCAAAATAATATTTTAATAATTTAAAATATATATATTTAATTAATTAGATTAAAATTACTCAATATTAATAAAACCATTCATTCAAAATGATAGTTTTACCACTATCATGGTCATTAACATTAATATTTGTTATCAAAATTGTATGCCCAAAAATGAAATTGACCTTATTATTGAATAATATCATTTTCATATAAAATATTAAATCCATTTTAATATATTTTATTTCTAAAACTGCAAAAATAGTTTTTTAATATAAGCAAACAAAAATAGTGTTTAGAGAAAAATATTTCTTAAGTTCGAAAAATGTTAAACAAAGTGATATCAATACAGATTGGTATTTAGAATTTGAAATTATTACACTTTAAATAAAAAAATTTTAAATTAAATTTTTTATAAACTTATATTCCTTTATTATATAATTATAATGTCATAATACATACAAATTTGGTAAAAAATGCATTTTTAACTATTTACCTACAAATAACTGATTTCATAAAAAACATAAACAATCATCTTAAAATAATATTGAAATACATAATATAAAAATGGTGTTTATTTTAAAAAATTAATATTCTAAAATATTATAATTTTTCTTTTTAAAAATAATATAAAAATATAATTTAATCTTTTTCAATGGAAAATATGTCACATCTTGTCACATGTTTTTATGTCCTATTTGACCCATGTTTGATTTAATTTTTGTTCGGTCTTGTATCTTGGAGTTCTGGGTGAAATTTTGAGTATTTTTTAATCCCATTTCTCCATTGTTCTTGCATTTTTAGGGAATATAGTTTGGTTTGGCCTAGAAACCATGCACCCTTTCATGGAGCTCTAAAGGGGGAACACGATTTTTTCAAATAGTTCTTCTATACCCTCCAAAATGTGAAACCTCAATCATTGAGGTTTTCATAGTCTATGTGTGGATTTAAAAATATTGTGCCCATGTTGGAGAAAATATGAACCCTATAAAGTATGGGTGCATGGTTAGGGCACACGATTTTTCTAGTTGTGCGACCCTCTCAGGGAAACTGTATGCACATTATTTATTTCCTACAAAAATTTATTTTTATTCTTGAACCAATATTTTTATTTGAATAACCTATCCATTATACTTTAACATGATTTCCTTATCTAATGAGGCTCTCATGATAACTTTTTTGATCATGCAAACCCTTTCACTAGTGGTTTGAAGTGTGGTTGATCGCGTTCGATCTCCACCAGGTTAGTTGATCTCGTCTCATTTTATCTATTTTTTATCTATATTTATATCCTCCTTTTATAGTGTTAGATCATCAGGTTTTTTGGAACTAATAACCATTTTATTTGACGTTGATTATAGAATGGATTTCTATATCTACTTTACTTTTGATCTACATTGGGATTCCCATTTCAAGTTATGATTGTTTCAACCTTTGATTAAAAGTATGTGGTTCCATTTGAGATTTACCATTTAATTGAAACCTTAATTTTATTGGTTTTTTAAAATATATTTGAATTGATTAATTAAACCATTATTTGAATGGATTTGACTATGAAATTCAAAATGGCATGGATTTTGGGGAAAACCCCCAATTCCAATGGAATTGGAATTTGGGGTCTATTTCTAAATTGATGAATTTATGAAATGATTTTATAATTGACTTGATATATTGTCTTAAATTGAAATGATGAAATCCAATGATTGTTTATAGATTTAAAAAGGCATGAAATTATGAAAACCCCATGTTTTGGTTTTGAAATTAAATTAGAATATTGAAACTAAAAATTTCACAATTGAATTGTAAATGATGATTGATCTAAAATGAGATTTTCCCCCTTTTATTGATTGAGTACATGTGATTTTGGGTTGTTAGTGGTTTATTTGGGGAAATCACTATTCAATCATGATCCCCTTTAATTGGATAGACAATGAAAACACTAACAAAATCCTTGTTCAGAATGATTATCCCTGATGGGATGTTGATGAGTCTTATTCATCCTAAGCCTAAGGTATGTGTATACACAAACATATCCATTATCACTAATATGATACGTGTGAAGATACTATATCTAGAATCAAATGTATTATAGGGTAGATGACCATGTTGCTAGTTTTTATTATATTAATTGTATATTTCATTGATTATAGAACTATTTTACTCATTCCAAATGATATATATAAATGATTTTATATGAATTGTTTATTAGAGACATGTTTGAAATAATTTATACACTTTTAAAAGAAAATATATCTATTTCAAATATATAAATGAATTATTATTTAAGTTCCATAGGATCAAATAAAAACTGTGAATTGGGGGGGGGGTTGAATCTACTGTTCACATTTTACATGTTTCAAGTTTTATGTAAACATAACCACTGCAACCTGTTAAATTTCATTGACTTATCATATTTTATTAAATAATCAGGCATTAAAGAGTAGGAAATAATGTAAATCACATAATATTTACAAGGTTAATCCTCATAGTGAGAACCTACATCCTTACCATATCAACTCTTATGGGTATATGGAAATTCACTATTATAAAGAAGGTAATACAACGTGTTCCAAATCCAGTTTGAAACCATCTATATTGCAAAAGAAATGATTATATTTAATTTCATTAGTTTAAAATTTTTTCTTATAAAAAATTGATGCAACAAAAAATAATAAATACATTAGTCATACTACACTACCAATGCTCTATTTGGATCCTTATTCAAATGTTGATGGGTCTAATTCTCTCAGTATAATTAACTCATTATGATGGAATCATTACGATTAACCCTTTTCCCAAAATTTACTTCTCAAACTCTTCTTAACTACTCAGTCTGATCATCCTCGGTATGGTATGAAAACATTCAACTGTATGATCTTCTAATAAGATCTCTATCCAGAAATTTAACTCTTACTCAAATTCCACATATCACTACCTTTTTTTCTCTCATGAAAGGTTGCAATGTACAAATATACTGTGCTTCTATTTTTAAGCATCTCATAATTGATAATTTGGGAAATTGAATAACTTATTTTTCTTAGAAAATTAAAAAACTCTAAGATCAATGAAAATTTGAATTTTAAGTTTGACCACTTCAACACATCACTATTCTTCTAGAATCTTCTCGACTTGTATTGAGTCTAATTAGTAATGAATATTCTCCAACCTCCAAAACTTTACTCAGTATGATGTGACTCCCTCAACACATTATGATGGAATTTTATCATCTTATTATAATGTAACATCCTTAGCTCATTGCGATGGAACTTCCTAACCTCATTATGATGGAACTTCCTCAGCTCATTCCAAATTCAAATTCCTCATTAGAATTAGTGTGATTGAATTTACTACACAGATTTAGTCTGATTTAATTTCATTCTTATATTCAGTGTTACTAACTTTACTTCTCAGAGTCAGTAAAATTGAAATTCCTTCTTAGAGTCATGTTGATTGACTTTCCTCCTCTGAGTCAGTCTTACTGAAATTTCTCCCCAAAATTAGTCTCATTGAATTTACTCCTCATATTCAGTCTGATTAACATTCCTCCCTATGGTAAGTCTGGTAGAATTTACTCTTTATAGATAGTCTAATAGAATCCTAATGATTATGTAATTATCATTATAATTAAATTCTTACTAATATTGAAAATCCACTCTCAAACTTAAAATTATCCAAACCTCATCAGCTATAACTCTTTCAAACTTCTAAAAATTCTATTTTGGGTACTTATGGATCGGATGAAAACTTTTCATTGATTCCTAGACTCTATATGATCTTTATTATTACTCTATTTCATCAAAAACATTTATGAAGATTGTTTTCATGATTTATGAGAACATTAAAATTATAAAAGCATCTTGAATCTTATATAGGAAAGTATTATGACTTCCCTTACATCCAAAACCTTATTTCATTCCAATCAAAACATAAGATGATTAGATTCACCTATTATCCCACATTTCTTCATAATGATGGAATCAAAATTATTATAGACAACTTCTGATATTAGAGACTTACAAAAATAATATAGTCTAACTAAAAGGCTAAAAAGTAAATAACTTTCTAACACCTGGAATCATTGTATTCATTCATCCTCTTCAGCAACATTCTAACTTTCTAACAAACAATGAGTCCAATAAAACATTAATTTCATACCAAAGGACATGAGACTGACGAAGAATCTGATCAAGAATGTTATATTTTTTTAACTTATGTAACCAATGTTACTCATTCCGATACTCTACGGATAGTGCTTCATAGTCTGATCCACTATATTTGGAAAACAGATTTCTCAAAATAAAAACATTTCACCCCCTTTTTGTTTGGGTTTGAACATTCCAAAACATTCATTTATTTTTCAAAAACATTCTTTTACAAAATATTAGTTGTAAACAAATAAATAAGTCTGTTAAAAACATCATTAATTTTCTTCAATATACCCCATTTTATTAGTTGACAACACACATTAACATCTCTTACAGATCACCATTTTTAAAACACTCGGAAATTTTCCCAAAAAAAAAATTAAACAAGTTTTCAACTTTTATAAAAACATATAAGTTCTAAAAAGATTTTTTCTTAACATCACACAGCAAGATAGAGTAATTTTTAAAGTAATTTCATCCCTCAATGACAAGAAAATTTTGTATCTATGTAAAGATAAACACCCCCTCACATTTATCTATTATCACCTTTTTTATATCACCCTATAATTTTATCTCCCTCATTATCTAATAATCACATCAATAGATTCATAAAGTAATCTTAATTAAAAAAATATTAAAATGTAAAAATGTGGCAACTTAATATATGCCTTGGTCCATATAATCCAAACCATGTTGGGAGAATTTCTTATGTTATTTAGGAAGTCATAAGTGGAGGATGAACATGAATTTATAGACTCAACTCAAAAAAAAATTATTTTAGAATTTCCTTTGTGAATATATTAATAATTTGATTCTTTTTTATGTATATTCTGGAAAAAATATCTAGAAGCAAGTTTCTTATTTATAATGAGACCCCTTATGTCAATGTCTTTTTATATTGAATATTAGATAGGATTTTTATAAATATCAATTACTCGTTGATTACCATAGAGTATCTTCAATGGGTTGGAAACTTTTACTTTCTAATCTTCCATCAAAACATTCATAAACAAAATCTGTGTATAATATTGAATTGTAACAATATATTCTGATTCCATTTTTCTAAAAGTTGTTAAATTGTTTTCATACTACATCAACTTACACAATGTTCACCCATGAAAAATTTTCCTCCTAAGGTCAAATTTCTATCATTACAATCTCCATCCCAATTGGTATCATTATAACTATGAAAAATCATCTCACAATTTATTTTTTATGAAAACCCATGAAATTTTTTTCCCTTTACATCTCTCAAAATTCTTTTTTCAGAAAACATATGTGATTCATTAGGATTAATTTGATACATGGCACAAAAATTCAGCAAAAAAAATTAATAGTTGGACTTGAGGCGGTAAGGTAAAGTAGAATTTATATCATCTTTTGAAAGTCCTTCTGATTCAAAATTTTTTCAGACTCATAATTATTCAACATCATCCATAAAAAATAAGAGTATAAATTTCTTTTAATTCTTCCATTCCAAACTTTTGTAACAATTACATGGCATACTTTTCTTGAGATAGGAAAATTTATTTGTATTTATTTTGAAATTATAACCCAAATAATAATGTGAATTATCCTAATATTGACATCTCAAAGTTCCTTTTCATTTATATAGAAAATGTTTTTATATAATATTCTTTATTCACAGAAAATATTATATCATCCACTTAAACTATTAAAATTAGAGTTATATATTCAACATGTGTCAGATCTATGTTTCTATCAGTTTTTAGTTTTGAAAAAATTAACATTCTCAAATTATTGTTAAGATTAAAATACCTTTCAAAAGGAGCTTGTTCCTTCCCCTAAATATATTTATTCAATATATAATATTGTTTTCATCCTCATCTTGTAGAAAGATGCAAGGTTGTTTGTAACACCCTGAGATTTTATGAGAAATATTTTTTTATGTTATATGCAATATCAAAGGAATCTTTCAAATCACACAATACTAACTTGGCTTGCATTACAAGCAATTGGGAACTTCCTCGATAGCATTTGTAGTACACAATATTGGGTTTCACTAAACCACGATATATTATTATGGACTATCCATTATGAATAGTATTAACTTGATTTTTAATTTTATAACATTATTATTCATCTTACACATTTTCTAGAACATGGTAGAAGAACAAAATAAATATTTCGGGTAAAATAAGTATTTTTCAAATAATGCAGTTTTGCCGCCTTTTGATGGCGCACCCACATTGAATATATTTTTTGACAGGTTTATAGGTTCAATTTTACAAAATAAAATTATTATTTTGAATCATGATATAAAAATTTACTTTGGATAAATGTTTGATATTTTTCTGATAACTTTCATATTTTGATGAATAGTTTAAATAGGCTAATTTTTTATTAAAAACAAATTTTTTTCATTGAGATAATTTATATGGTTAAATTATAATATTGAATGATTTTAATGTAGAAATAGAATATATTTTTACCATTCAATATATTTTATGTTATTAGCATTAATTTCACGTTGAATTCATAGGTAAAAACATTTCAATCTTTGGCAATGTTTTAACTTCTAAAACATGTTTTCTTAAAAACATGATTAATTTTAAATTAATTACTGAAACTAATGTGTTTTGAATTTTTAAAAATGGATTCCATATTTAGAATTAGTGGTTCCAAATTATTTTAATAGGCTAATTTTTATTTTTGGGCATTATGAATAGTAACAACGGTAAATTTTATTTATCATAGTTAAAGGTAAATCAGGTAATTAAGGGTGAATATATGATTATAAAATTAACCTAACAACTACCAAAATCCTATTGGATGACTAAAGGTCGACCCATATCACCTAAAGGTCGGATTGGATTCATTTAATGGACTTTTTTCCATGAAATTAATTTAATTATTATTAAAAACCAATGAAAGTGACAACATGTCACTTTCTTAAATCTTATAAGTATAATAATTTTAATTTAGTAATAAACATAATGAAACTTCGAACACGAATAGTCTCCCGAAAGATAATAAAATTATATACATCATATGAATTTATTTATAATTCTTAGTGATTAAATAATTATCATTAATTATGACACAATAGTGATGTTGAAATTATTTTATTAATTAAAATATCAAATAAATGGTTTTAAAAATAATAAAATAAATATTATATGAACTATTTAATGTGATCCACTAATTTTCTAGATACATATGAAAATTTTTGAATCTATTAAATCTTTTAGTTTGAACATATCTTATGTATATATTTTATTTAAATTCAAATAAATGAATAGTGTCAAAATTTACACTATTGTTATTTTATAAAAATAACATATTATAAAATTGTTTAAAAATCACAAAAAAATTTAAAAAGTATAGATTAAAATTTATATGGTCTAAAATGTCATAAAGTGTGAAATTATGTAAAATTCACAACACTAATTATTTATAATAATTTCAAATTTAGAATATTATTACCTCAAATAAAATTAAATTGATAAATAAGGATAAATCAAATTGATAATGTTTAAAATGAATTCCTAACATGTCTAAATTTTATTTTTTGATGATATTAAAACCCTAACTCATCTAATAATCGGATAAGAGTCATTTTGGATGTTTTTGAGTGGGGTTTGGATTTAATATAAACTAATATTTCTTATATTTCCAAAGGTGCCATTCTCCTCCCTTATAAAAGGGCACCTCCTCCCTCTCCTTCTCACACCAATTTGAGCGTTCAAGATCAGCCATCCCCTTCCCATTTAACTTCTCCATATCCCTAGAAACATCATAGAGGTCCTAGTCTTCTTCAAAGACCAATTTTAGAGCCCTAAGAGGAGGTCTCAAAGAGGTGCTTCAAAGAAGAGCTAATGTCCGTTACCGATTCTTTCAACATTATTTATTCTTATAATTCTTCTTCTTTATTTGTTTAATTGTGAATTAATAACAGAAGTATCACTCATATAATGATATGCTATTATAAGTATTAAACAACCCTATTTCACAATCTATCCATCCTACGGAAAACGAAATCATCGTACGTGCGTACATACAGAATACCGTCTCTACACCGTGCTGTAATATATTATCCACCACCACCTTACTTTGATGGGTATAATGGTGTACATAATGTCTCTATATGATTATTGTAATGTGATATTGATTCTGAAATAGTATACATACACTCAAATACAATTACACAATCATGGGAACGATATCATCGCTCATGCATACGTACGGAATACCATCTCCACGATGTGATGCCACTCGTTCTACATGATCTTCATTGAATAATGATTATATAAATTAAATGAATGAAAAAATATGATATATATAACACTAATAACATTCTGGAAATGAGGTTTCTATAACCTAAAAATAGGAATAATAATTTCTTTGACAAAACACACATACAAACATAAAGCAATAAACACCCAAATAATAAGTAGCAATGAAATATTACTAATAAAAAGCTAATAAAATGACCATATATGATATCATAAAAATAATTATTATTCTAGAATAAGTAAATGACATTATTTAAATAATTATACAGGAGGTTCCGACACTTACAAAGCAAATCAGACCTAAGGTAAGGGAAAAGCATTCAATCAAATTTTTTTCCAAGATTATTTATACTTCTGAATTTACTGGGGAATATTTATCATCCACATCCATGTTATCTCAATATGTAATATTATTTATATCTTCCTACAATTTCTTAAATCCAATTTTACCTTTGGTGAGTTTTTAGTTAAATATTTGAAAGGAATCTTTTGTCGTTTTTAGTACGAGGTACTTTTTGACTTTTCTGGCCAAAGTACGAGAAGAATGTTTTTTTAACTTATACGTCCTGAATGTAATTTTAAAACATTATTTCCATGAAGCATCCATTATAAGTTTTCAATTTTATTTATAATCAAATTATTTAAGATGAAAATTGTATGACATTTTATGAAACGAAAAATGTTTTTGAAGTTGAAAGGATATTTTCCTCAAGAATGGAGTTCAATCGTTTTATCAAAATTATTTTCCATCTAAGATAATATAGTGTTCTATTTCTATCCCTATTTTTACATTGATTTCATTATGTTATTATGGAATTATTTTTATGATGTCCTTTTATCTTATGGTGGCATGATGATTAATAATCTCATTTTTATTACATGGGATAAGCTATGATGTATGATTTATGATCTTATGGAACACATAAGAATGGTATAATTATGAGATGGGTGGGACCTATATCTCCCTCCAATTCATTGGGTAATGATTTATATCTCATGAGATAGACATGGATGGAACGGCAGGTTAAACCAGTTCAGTGAAACATGACTGAAACGAGGAGTGACCTCGGTTCAGAAAAGGACTTTGTCCGCTAAGATGGTCTTGGAAATGAGTCTTGACTACTAAGAAATGATTTTCTATTATTATGTGTGTATGCCACATAACTTCATGTTTTAAGTTATGATTATTGGAATTACATTTCACTTCAATGATGTATCCCATGTTATGATCTCTTTTGCAGGATAACATTTTCAAAATGTAATGTTCTTATAAATATGATATGTTTGATATTTATTTATTTTACCCTTACTGAGCATTTGAGCTCACCCTTTTGTATGTTTTCTTTTCCCTAGGTCAGGAAGAAGGATATTAAGTAGGATATTCCAAAAACAGACTCTAGATATGATGAAATAAATGGGAGACAATATAGATGCTTTATGAACCAATTGTTTATGTTTCCCAGTTTCTAAAGACACTATACCTATACGGTCCTTTCATGGTTTCGTTAAATGTTGTAATAAGTGTACTTAAATTTTGAAGTATTAACAATGTATGTAAAGTGTGGGTCGTTATGGTTGGTATCAGAGGAAAGGTATAGTCATCCTTTGGAAACTAAGATATGAAAGACTTAGTAATAAACTTAAGGATATGTCTAAGCATAGAACACAATCTCAGTGTTTTAGAAATGGCCATGAACAACCTATGATAGGACCTTAAGTGTGAAATTTTATTCTTGATTATGTGGTTTTCCTATTATAATTACTGTTTCTCACACTATTCTTCTTGGTTTTAGTCAATGGCTGGAACCTGAAGGAACTGTGTTAATGAGAAATGCGACGGGCAATGAAATGATTGTCCCCCTGAGCAAACAAACATTATGGGAGCTGGAATGCAAAATCTTGTAGCTATGATCACATAACTTTATCAAGATATGAATCATCCAGGACATCCAAACGATCAAAGGAAGGAGAAGCATTCTATTGAATCTATCATGAGGCAGCTTCCACCTTCATTTAGCGGGTCTACTGATCCATTAGTTGCTGAACAATGGATCAATACTAATGAAAAGACATTTTCAGTTCTTAAATGTTCTGAACATGATAAAGTCATCTTAGTAGTGTATCGTTTGGAAGGAGATATTGATCAATGGTGGAATCTTATCAAGAATACGAGGAAAAGAGATGAAATTTAGTCCATGGAATGGGACGAGTTCAAGAACTTATTTTTCAATAAGTACTTCCCTCGTATTCTTCAAACAAAGATAGAGAAGGTGTTTCTTGAACTGAAGCAAAAGGATGATGAATCCGTTGGTACCTACGAAGAAAATTTTACAAGACATGAAAGGTACACATCTGGAATTATTATCCAACCTGAGAGTAAGATCTATCAATTCTTTAGTGTCTTAAAACCTAGTTTTCGAAGGGCATTAGCCATAAGGGACTTCAATAGATACGAGGAAATTGTTCGATGTGCTCTCAAGGTTGAGATGAAGATTGGTGTAACCCATCAATCACATGGGTTTGATAAGAAGAGGAAAATGGAATTTAATCGAAAATCTAAAGGTCACACTGAAAAGAAGATGAGTTTCCCCTTATGCTCAATGTGAGGAAAGAAACATGGTGGAAATTTTATTAAGGGGACAAGAAAATTTTATAAGTGTGGAAAATAATGTCATCGGGCAATTTAATGTCGAAATAATGAGAAGAAGTTTTCTAATGATGCAAACAAATGAAGGGATACACAGAATCAACCTAATAACCTTCAATGATTCAAGTGCAAAGAGATGGGGAAGTATGCCAATAAATTCCCAAATTCAAGGGTTGATGATGATAATCGATGTCAACAAACTCTTAAGGACAAAGACAAAGGAATGTCACATACAATTACTATCGGCGATGTGGAGTACGATAACGAAGTGGTGAAAGGTACAGTTACTATCCACTCTAAAGTAGGAAATTTTTTATTTGATTCTGGATCCACCCACTCTTTTATTTCTAAAGAATTTTCTAAGGGTATCTCCATATTACCTCAACAATTAGATGTTGAGTTGGTTGTGATAACTCCTAATGGCACAACAGTCTCATCAAAAGCTTACAATTCTTCTCTGATTGAAGTTTGTGGGAAAGTGCTTCCTGAAAATCTTGTTATCCTTCCTATAGTAGAATTTGATGTGATTCATGGAATGGATTGGATTTCTTTATATGGAGCTCATATCAATTTCCAAAGAAGGGAAGTCACATTTCATATTCCAGATCAATCTATGATCATCTATTAATGCAAGGATGAACATAACCTTCCAGCAGAAATTTCTTCCATCTTATGGGTCTTGATTCCACTAAATGAAGGTTATTTATCTCAAATGGTTGGAGAGAAACTCACGATTAAGAATATTCCCATTGTACGGGAGTTTTACAATGTCTTTCCGGAGGAATTTTCGGGTCTTCCACCAAATTGTGAAGTTGAGTTTTCAATAGAACTCGTACCGGGTGCTTTGCCTATTTGAAATACACCTTATAGAATGGACACAATTGAGTTGTAGGAATTGAAGAAGAAACTCCTAGAGAATCTTGATAAAGGATTCATACTCCCTAGTACATCACCTTGGGGAGAACCTATTGTGTTTATTAAGAAGAAAGATGGATCAATGAGACTCTGCATTGATTATCGAGAACATAACAAGATCACTCTCAAGATTAAATATCCTCTCCCACGCATTGATAACCTATTTGACCAACTATGCAGAGCTCAATACTTTTCCAAGATTGATCTTCATTCAGAGTATCATCAATTTAGGGTTAAAAGGGAGGATATACCAAATAAAGCTTTCCGTACAAGGTATGGACACTATGAATTTATAGTGATGCCATTTGGTCTTACTAATACCCCTGCTATCTTCTTGGATCTGATGAATAGAGTCTTTAGAGACTATCTAGATCAGTTTGTGGTAGTCTTTATAGACGATATTCTTGTCTATTCAAAGAGAAAGGAAGAACATGAAGATCAATTGGGAATTGTATTAAAGACACTGAAAAAGGGGAAGATTTATGCCAAATTTATCAAGTGTGAATTTTGGCTTCAAAAAGTTGCATTTTTGGGTCATATAATCTCAAAAGAGGGGATATATGTGGATCCAGCAAAAATAGAGCTTATCGAAAGATGGTCGAGACCAACAACAGTAACTGAGATTTGAAGTTTTCTTGGATTTCCTTGATATTACCGATGTTTTGTGAAATATTTTCCAAAGTTATCTAACCCACTCACCAAGTTGACTTAGAAAGGAGTTAAGTTTGTTTGGACAGAGGAATGTGAAGAGAATTTCAAAGAGCTAAAAAGAAGGTTAGCCAGTGCACCTATGCTCACACTACCTTGCAGTGGAGAAAGTTTTGTGATCTACAGTGATGCACCCAGGAAGGGTCTGGGGTGTGTTATCATGCAAAATAATATGGTGATAGCTTATGCCTGATGACAGCTAAAAATCCATGAGAAAAATTACCCAAATCATGATTTGGAGTTAGCTGCAGTAATATTTGCATTAAAGATTTGGAGGAATTATCTTTATGGAGAAATGTGTGATATTTATACAAATCATAAAAGTTTAAAGTATATTTTCACACAAAAGGAGATGAATATGCACCAATGAAGAAGGTTGGAGCTGATTAAGGATTACGACTGCTCAATTCATTACCACCATGGGAATGAAAATAAGGTGGAAGACGCATTAAGTCGACAAGACCATGCTAGTTAATCCATGATGAGGATCACAAAAGATCCATTATTTATGGATTTACAAAGGAAGGATCTTAGAATTATAATGGAAGGGGGAAAATCGTATCTTTCTCAAATGAATGTTCAACCATCTATACATGTGATGATTAAAGTGGCACAGAAAGAAGATGTAGAGTTACAAAATATGGTGAGAAATGTTCCTGAATTCATCCTTGGATGTGATGGGATAATAAAGTTCAGAAATCGGGTTTGTGTTCCTCCCATCCCAGAATTCAAGAAGGAGTTGCTGGATGAGGCTCATAGTTCTTCATTCTCTATTCATCCTGGAAGCACAAAGATGTATAGGGACCAGGAAGAGTACTTCTGGTGGGATGGCATGCAAAGAGATGTTGCTGAATATGTCTCTTGATGCTTGGTTTTTCATCAAGTTAATGTTGAGAGACAAAAGTCTAAGGGGATGTTACAACCATTACCCATACCTGAAAGGAAATGAGAAAACATCACTATGGACTTTGTCACTGGACTTCCTAAAACATCCAAAGGCAATAATGTGATCTGGGTCATAGTTGATCATCTTAGAAAGCCTGCACAATTCATTTCTATTAGAGAGGATTTCTCTCTAGATCAGCTTGCCATGATATATGTAAAGGAAGTGGTAAGATTTCATGGAGTACCACTTTCCATTATATCTGATCGGGATCTGAGATTTACCTCAATGTTCAGGCGAAGTCTTCAGCATACTCTGGATAGAGAGTTGAGTTTCACCACTGCTTATCATCCTTAGACAAACCGTCAGTCTGAGAGGACAATTAAAACTCTAGAAGACATGTTTAGAGCTTTCTCTATGGATTTCAAAGGTGGTTGGGATCAATACCCATCTCTGGTGGAATTTTCTTATAATAATATATTTCACTCTAGTATTCAAATGGCTCCTTATGAAGCTCTCTATGGAAAGAAATGCAGGAACCCAAATTTCTAGGATGATGATGGGGAAATAAAGTTATTAGGACATGATCTTGTTGATGAGATGGAAGAAATGATCCGATCTATTTAAAAACACATAAGAGCAGCTCAGAGTTGACATAAAAGTTATGCCGAAAACCGAAGAAAAGACCTAGAGTTTGAAGTGGGTGATAAAGTGTCCTTACAAATATCTCTTTAGAAGAGAGTAATGAGATTTGGAAAGAAGGGAAAGGTGAGGCCAAGGTATATCAGTCCTTTTGAAATTTTGGATCGTGTTGGGAAGGTAGGTTATTGATTGGAACTTCCACCGAATATATCTCAAGTTCACGATGTGTTCCATTATCTCTCTTGAGAAATTACATACCCGATCCTTCACATGTTCTCTGCTCAGAAGTTGTACCGCTCGAGCAAGACCTTTCTAATGAAGAACAACCGATAGAGAGTCTGAATCGTAGTGAAAAATTCCTACAGAACAAGACCACTTGATTGGTGAATGTTTTATGGAGGAACCACCAATTAGAAGAAGCTACATGGGAACTTGATGATATGATGAGGGAGAGGTATCCTCATCTGTTTGTAATGAAGTGATGAATTTCGAGGATGAAATTCATTTTAAGAGGGGTAGAATGTAACACCCAGAGCTTTTATGAGAAATATTTTTTTTATGTTATACGCAACATCAAAGGAATCTTTCAAAACACACAATACTGACTTGGCTTGCATTAGAAGCAATCACGACCTTCCTTGATAGCGTGTGTAGTACGCAATACCGGGTTCCACTAAACAACGATATATTATTATGGACTAGCCTTTATGAAAAGTATTAACTACATTTTTAATTTTATAACATTATTATTCATCTTACACATTTTCTAGAACATTGTAAGAGAACAAAATAAATTTTTTGGGTAAAATAATTATTTTTCAAATAATGCAGTTTTGCCGCCTTTTGATGGTGCACCCACATTAAATCTAGTTTTTGACATGTTTATAAGTTCAATTTGACAAAATAAAATACTTATTTTGAATCATGATATAAAAATTTACTTTGGATAAATTTTTGATATTTTTATGATAAATTTCATATTTTGATGAATAGTAAAAATACGCTAATTTTTAATTAAAAACCACTTTTTTTTCATTGAGATAATTTATATGCTTAAATTATAATATTGAATGATTTTAATGTAAAAATAGAATATATTTTTAAAATTTAATAAAATGTATGTCATTAGCATTAATTTCACATTGAATTCATAGGTAAAAACATTTCAATCTTTGGCAATGTTTTAACATCTAAAACGAGTTTTCTTAAAAACGGGATTAATTTTAAATTAATTACTGGAACTTATGTGTTTTGAATTTTGAAAAATGGATTCCATATTTTGAATCGGTGGGTCCAAATTATGTTAATAGGCTACTTTTTATTTTTGGGCATTATGAATAGTAACTACGGTAAATTTTATTTACTATAGTTAAAGATAAATCGGGTAATTAAGGGTAAATATAAGATTATAAAATTACCCTAACACCTGAAAAATCCTATTGGATGTCCAAAAGTCAACACATATCTCCTAAAGGTCGGATTAGATTCATTTAATGGACTTTTTTCCATGAAAATAATTTAATTATTATTAAAAACCAAAGAAAGTGACAACATGTCACTTTCTTAAATTTTGTAAGTATAATAATTTTTATTTACTGATAAACTCAATGAATCATAGAACATGAATAGTATCATGAAATATAAAACAATTATCTACATCTTATGAATTTATTTATAATTTTTAGGTATTAAATAATTATCATTAATTATGACACAATAGTGATGTTGAAATTATTTTATTAATTAAAATATCAAATAAATGGTATTAAAAATATTAAAATAAATATTATATGAACTATTTAAATTGATCCACTAATTTTCTAGATACATATGAAATTTTATTAATCTATTAAAGCTTTTATTTCGAACATATATTCTGTATATATTTTATTTAAATTCAAATAAATGAATAGTGTCAAAATTGACACTATTGTTATTTTATAAAAATAACATATTATAAAATTGTTTAAAAATTACAAAAAATATTAAAAAATTATAAATTAAAATTTATATGGTCTAAAATGTCATAAACGTCAAAATTATGGAAAATTCACAATACTAATTATTTATAATAATTTAAAAATTAGAATATTATTACCTCAAATAATATTAAATTGATAGATAAAGATAAATCAAGTTGATAATGTTTAAAATGAATTAATAACATGTCTAAATTTTATTGGTTGATGATATTACAACCCTATCTCATCTAATCTTTGTATATGAGTCATTTTGGAAGTTTTTAATTGGGGTTGGGATTTAATAAAAACTAATATTTCTTATATTTCCAAAGGTTCCCCTCTCCTCCCTTATAAAAGGGCACCTCCTACCTCACCTTTTCACACCAATTTGAGCCTTCCATCTCAGCCAACCCCTGCCCATTTCACTTCCCCACTTCCATGGAAACATCTTAGAGGTCCTCGTCTTCTTCAAATACCAATTTTAGTGCCCTAAGAGGAGGTCTCAAAGAGGCGCTTCAAAGAAGAGTTAATGTCTGTTACCGATTCTTTCAACTCTATTTCCTCTTATACTTATTATTATTTAGTTGTTTAATTATGATGTAATTACATCATTATCACTCATATACTGATATTTTATTATAAGTATAAGACAAAACTATTTCATTATCTATCCATCCTACGGAAAACAAAATCACCGCGCGGGTATACGTACGGAATACCGTCTCCATGCCATGGTGTAATCTATTTTCCACCAACACCTTACTTGGATGGGTATAATGGTGTAAATAATGACTCTATATGATTAATTTGAAGTGATATTGATTCTGAAAAGTATAAATACACTCCAACACAATTCCACAATCATGGGAACAATATCATCGCTCGTGCATACATACGGAATACCGTCTCCACGATGTGATGCGACTCGTTCTACATGATCTTCATTGCATAATGATTATATAAATGAATTTAATGAATAAATATGATATATATTAAACTAATACCATTTTCAAAATGAGGTTTCTATAACCTAAAAATATGAATAATAATTTATTCGACAAAAAACACATACGAACATAATGAAATAAACACCCGAATAATAAGAAGCAACGAAATATTACTAATAAGAAGCTAATAAAATGACCATATATGATATCATAAAAATAAATATGATTCTGGAATAAGTCATTGACATTATTTAAATCATTATACAAGAGTTTCAGACACTTACGAAGAAAATCTGACCTAAGGTAAGGGAAAATTTCACAATCTCATTTTTATCCGAGATTATTTATACTTCAGAATTCACTGGGGAATATTTATCATCCAAATCCATGTTTCCTCAATATGTAATATTATTTCTATCCTCCTACAATTGTTTAAATCCAATTTTACCCTTTTGTGAGTTTTTAGTAAAAGATATGAAAAGAATCTTTTGTTGTTTTTAGTACGAGGTACTTTTTGACTTTTCTAACCAAAGTATGAGAAGAATGTTTTTTAACTTATACGACCTGAATGGAACTTTAAAACATTATTTCCATGCAGCTTCCTTTAAAAGTTTTCAAGTTTATTTTTAATCAACTTCTTTATGATTAAAATTGTATGAAATTTTATGAAATGAAAAATGTTTTTGAAGTAGAAAGGATATTTTCCTCAAGAATGGAGTTCAAGCGTTTTATCAAAATAATTTTCCATCTAATATAATATAGGGTTATGATTCTATCCCTATTTTTACATTTATTTTATTATGTTATGATGGAATTATTTTTATGATTTCCTTTTATCTTATGGTGGCATGATGATTAATAATCCTCATTTTATTACATGGGTTATGCTATGATGTATGATTTATGATCTTGTGGAACACATAAGAATACTATCATTATGAGATGGGTGGGACCTATATCTCCCTAAAATGCATTTGGTAACGATTTATATCTCATGAGATAGACATGGCTGGAATAGTATGTTAAACCGGTTCAGTGAAACAGGACTGAAACGAGGAGTGAACTCGGTTCAGAAAAGAACTTTGTCCGCTAAGATAGTACTGGAAATGAGTCTTGACTACTAAGAAATGATTTTCTATGATAATGTGTGTGTCCCACAAAACTTCATGTTTTATGTTATGATTATAGGAATTACATTTCATTTCTATAATTTATCCCATGTTATGATCTCTTTTGCAGGATAAGATTTTCAAAATGTTATGTTCATATAAATATGATATGTTTGATATTTCTTTTGATTACCCTTACTGAGCATTTGAGCTCACCCTTTTGTTTGTTTTCTTTTCCAAAAGTTTGGAAGAAGGATATTAAGTTGGAAATTCCAAAAATGGACTCTAGATATGATGAAATAAATGAGAGACAATGTAGATGCTTTATGAACCAGTTGTTTATGTTTCCAAGTTTCTAAAGACACTATACCTATACGGTCCTTTCATGGTTTTTTATATCTTGTAATATGTGTAATTCAATTTTGAATTATTAACAATGTATGTAATGTATGGGTCATTATATTATTTGGTGTAAACATATTATTCAATATCCCATTGAGAAAAACTGATATTACATCCATCCTATATAATTTATTTTTCTAATGAGTATCCACTTATGGAAACATTATAATAGTTTCTTACTATTAAATGGGGGAAAAGGTTTCATCAAAATTGACACCTTACACCTATGCACAACAATTAAAAACAAGCCTTTCTTTGTTTCTTGAAACTACTCCATGTTTATTCAACTTATTTCTGTAAAACCATTTTGTTTTGATAACATTTTTACCATTCAGGAATGTAAAAATTTATAATGATTCATTTTGATCAATTTGATCCAACTATTCATTCATATAATTCACCCATTATTTATTTAGAATAGCTTCTGAAATTGATTATGGTTTAAATTTTGATCTGAGTGATGTTTTATTTTAAAATACCGGTTTTCTTCTCATCAGAAATGATTCCTTCTAATTCCCAAGAATATTTTCAGTCACAAAATGTTTTTTAAAGTATGAAATTTTAGAGTTCCTCTTTCTACTTTATGTTCCTCACCACACGATTCATCTGAAGGTTCTTGCAAAATAATTGTCTCACATTCATTTTCATTGGAATCATTCAGTTTTTCTTCCTCTATATTCCCAATAATTTTTTAAAAGAATTTTGATTCTCAATAAATTTCACTTCATATGAGTCCACCAACATTTTTAAACATTTGTTCCAAAATTTCTATCTTCTTCCATTGGGTGAATAACCTGTATAAGTTCCTTTCTCATCTCTCTCATCAATCTTTCCCAGATCTGGATTTTATATTTTATGAAACATAAACTCTAAAAAAAATAAAAGTTATTTAATGATGTTTTTTGTTATACCAAATTTCATAAAAAAATTTGTTGTAATTTTTTTAAAAAAAAATCTATTCTGAATATATAAAGCATTTCTAGCATCTTCTGTCTTGAAATTTTCTATTTTTCTAACACACTTCTTCCCATTTCCACAAAACATCAATTCATTCATTATGTTACTCCATTTTTTGTGGAGTGTAGGAATAACTATATTGATTTTTGATAACATGATTTCATTTATAAGATTCAAAAATATTTCTTGTTAATTTATTACCATTATATGTTCTAAAAATATTTATATAAACCCTCATTTATTTCTCAATTTTTTTTGAAAAAACCCACACATTTCCATTGCTTCTTACTTGTATTTCACAAACTTGATTATTATCATCTAAGTGAAATCATTAATAAAAGTGGTAAAGTATAAATATTATTATTTTTATTTATGTTTAATTGACCCAAATTAATTATAATGAATATTTCTATGAGGTTTGGTAGACTAAATCTTACCTTTTTTATCCCTTTTATTAGTCATCTTCCCTTTGTGAAAAGTAGCAAAAAAAACTTCTTCTCTTCTATCCACTTTTAAAAAGTTTCATACATAATACACATTAGAAAGTTTTTTCATGTTGGTCTCCCATATGAGGCCATGTATTCAATGCCACAACTTATTCTCAACTTTAATACTTATGCAATAGGATTTGTTAAATTCATTGATTTAGAAGAGATTTCAACTGGTTCTTTATACTTTTGTAATAAATTTTCCATCTTTCACCCGTTTAATAAAACAAGAATATTTTCTAAATATCACTTTTTTTACACTAAATATGTAATGTTTTATCCCATACAAAAATAATACTTCCTTTTATTTCAAAATTTCTCATTTAATCACATTCATTCTAATCGCTATAATTTTTAAGGAACTATCATTCCCTAATTCAACAGAACCTCCCTCATGTTTTTCAACATGATTAATCATTTTTAAATCCCATATCATGTGTGAACAAAAACCATTATCATTTATCCATAGTTTATCCTTTTTTACTTTATTTAAAGGTATTTTCAATAAAAAAATATCTTTCCTCAACTATATTCTTTCATGGTTTATTTTATTTTCTCCCATAAGATTATTGTTCTAGAAGGAGTGCCATATATTTTTTTGACCTGAGGAGAATCCTAATCCCATCTTCTAAAAACTTATTCCAGAAAATTAATTTTTTTATTATAAATTTTCTAACATCTTGATATATTTCTTTTCTAACATGGAATTTGTTAGGAATGTTTCTCAATCTATTTTCACTATTCCTTGCAATTTCATTAATCCTACTTCCAAGAACTGATAATTTATGCTCATGATTATAATCCATATTCCTATAGAAACTACAATGAAAAAATAAACCATAATATCATGAGATTCCATTTATTTGTGATCATTCTATGAAGAATCTTTGTTGCGATTGATAACTTTTCCTACTCTAACGTACTCTTGGTGTTGACTATGTTTCCACCGAAGTGACTTTTCAATTTTTGTAGATGTAATAGGTTTCTCACATCCTTTATCCACAAAAAATTTCATGTACATTTATTATCACATGGAATGTAATAAAAATATAATGAATTTTTTTTTTTGGATGGAGAGGAATTTTCCTTATTCTTGATCTAATTTTTCTCAGAAAATTTAGTTCACATTGATATTACTTCTAAATAATTGTTGATGTTTTCATTCATATTCATCAAGGTACATTCATACTCAATATATTTAGATTGAAACATATTTATTTATTCATCATTATCATCCAATTTCAAACTGAGATCTTCAACCACCTTTCCCTATTCAACAACTATTCATTTGTAACTTAAGATATCCTGAATGTAATCATTCTCATGATTGATGAAATTTTTTATTCTTTCAAAAACATCTTCATAATATTTTATCATTACTCTAATTTATTTCTTTAGAGTTTTTTTTCTCAAGACATACAAAAAGTTAGGTTCTGAGTTGATACTATCTATATGATTCTTCAGAACCTGCTTCGCTATCTGAGGAATATTTTTTTCTCTACTTTTGCAATGAAGTTTCATAAAATTCAGTAACATCCATCTTCCAAAGGTTTTTTTTCAGTTTTTTATCATATTTTCTTACTCAACACAATTATATTTTCAATTAAACTTATTATTCATATTTTAATAGTTTTCTTATTTAAAATGTGTTTCCCATTTCTTCCATCATGCGGTTGCATCAGAATAATCTTGATACTCGTTGACTTTTATCTTAGGGAAATTCAAAGAAATGTATCTAATTCCACCACACTGAAAAGATTTGAGATTAATTTTTACTATATACATTCATCTTCCTCTTATATAGTTCTTAGAGATAAGATATATGATTTTATCCTTCATGTAATTATCATATTAACCTTTGTAATCATAAGGATTTACATCTTCATCATCTTATGTTTTCATTTTCCTCATAGATTCAAAATCCATTTCATCTTTAACATTATTTTTGAGCATTGGATCATTCTTTATTTTATGGGAAATATGAAATTTATAAAATTAATCAAGAGATAATTCATCCTTATCTTCTAAATAAGAAATTGTAGAATCAAATATTTCTGAAACGTTTCTCATAGTTTTCATCACTGTTTTATAATCTTCTATAGCTACTAAAAATCCTCTCATGATTTAAAACAATTTCAGTAAACACAGTGAAGTATTATGTAACAGTTTTTTCATCTGTCATTATTATGTCATTGAAGTTAATATTCCGGATTTTTATCTTTGATTCACATTAGTATTCCCTTTAAAACATATTTAATGTTGTTCCCATATATTCTTTTAATATTTGAGATCCATTACCATCATATAAAAATCTTGTGATAGACACATAATAATATAATTCCTTGATTTTCCATCAACATCAATAGTCATCTAATCATCAAAAGTCATCAAGGTATCTTTTTCAATAGGTGAAAACCAAATTTTATTATCATTGGAAGCTTTTTGGTCATGAGATAAGAGATGAGGAATAATCCTATTTTTCTATCCATAATAATTTTTCCCATAAAATGTATGAATTCCTCTACTTGTGAATGAATTGATATAATTCATGATAAGGATTAAACAAGGGAGAGCCCTTTGATATGAATTGATGTTCCATAAGATTGATTAATAACTAAAAAGGGGGTTGAATCTGTCCTTCAATTTTTATATGTTTCATGATATTTATAAAATTAACCCTTATAACTGGTTAAATTTAATTACCTTATCATGTTTTTGTAAATAATCATGCATGAAAAGGCAGTAAATCTAGTAATTCACAGAAGATTTATTAGTTTTGGACTTAGTGTGAGAGCCTATATCTTTTTAATAGCCACTTTTATGGGTCTATTGAAATTTAATATGATGAATAAATGAATACAAATTTTCCAAATTCCATTATAAACCTTCTATCTCTGGATAGGACTGCTTATATTGACTCTCATCAATTTATAATGTTTTATTACAATCAACTGATCCAAAACGATAGAATAAATACTGTCATGAACCAAAACATATCACCACCCAAACCTGAACCAAACAATGAAAAAAACAAGACCATAAGGACTTTACCAATCACCATGGGCTGGAACATGTGTCCGGGTATCACATATTTTTGTTTGCGAATGATTTACCTGAATATGGTCACATAGAAGATAAAAAACAATAGACAAACCGAATCTGAACAAATCATACCAAAAAAGATTTAGAAAAAATCCAGAACTGAATAAATAGGTTTAAGAATAATAAAATAGGTCCAAAGAAACAATTAAATTGAAAAAAAAACAGCCCCAATTACTCCACTTGACAAGGGGTCATCACCCACAAGCTATCACCACAACGTCGCATCATGGATGGGAACTAACACCTCAAACCACCATTACCCAAAGACATTCCTTTACATTGGTCAAACATGACCAAGTCTACTTAAACCCTAGGGGTGTAATTAGGGTGTGAAACTAAGACAAATAGTATACCACCAAGATATTTCATAGAGTAAACAATACAGGATAAAAAGCATGAAAATTTTCATAAGAACGAAGTGGTGGAAGTAATTTCTAAAGAATGAATCTTTAAAATGAAAATATTTTCCAATATGAATTTTCCTTGAATAATAACATTTCAAAAAAAAATAATAAGATAAATTATTTTCCCTAAAAACCACCATAGTCCAAAGATAAATACAAATGATTTAATGGGAACCAATCTAGGGTCACCCCAAGGCAATAGTTAGCCTCAGGCGCCATGTACCTCATACCTTAGTGTAAAGTAACCATAGAAAAAATTTGTTCTCATGAAAGAGCCACTAGTATGGAACATACACATAACCTAGTGGTCCCCAGTCATCATCAATATATTTTTTTAGGGTTGTTGTTATATATTAATCTCAGTGAAACAGGGACAAAACCCATCTATGTCACTAGCGTACAAGTACATATCCACCCTCTTAGATACCCGAGCTTCCCTATTTGTGCTCAATCCATTATCACATGATACCAAAATCCATTATCACACAAAAACATTAGTTATATTTACAATCAATAGAAAATAGTGGCTACACTTTTTTTCACCACTTACACAACTCAATAAAACCTTTTGAATTTCAACAAAACAACTTCACAAAATATAACCATGGTTTATGCATAAAATACCTTTAGAATCACACTTCGAACACCATGGTCACACCTATATTCACCAAAATAGAATTTTCATCACCCAAAAAAATCTATTAATCAATTATCTGAGTTATAAAACAACCCCATTTGGCATAACATAAAATACACTTGTAAAACACCCAATTTAACACGAAATTGGTACCTAAAAATCATTTTCTACACAAACATCACCAAAACCTGATTTTATAGAATTTATAATGGATTATATGTGTGATAAAAATAGAAATTTAGAAATTATAACTCATCTATAATTGAATACCCATGGAATCCCCAACCTCAAGTTTCAAACCCCTTGCTTTTGTTTGCAAAAGTTCAACCACACCAACACCGCACAACAGGGGTCTTAGATCAAGCTTATAACCAAAATAATAGACCAAGAAACCCAATATCAAACCCTATGTTCGAATACAAACTTTTTGGAAATTATAATCTTCAATAAGAATTGGAAGAAACCCTAAGGAATAGGAAAACCCCCCTAATCAAATTGGAGGAATAATGAAGGAGACCCACTTTCATGGGGGATCTTAAAGAAATATCCCATAATAAGCCAATATCTGAATTTCCAAAACAACTAAAAATGAAAGTGAGGATCTAATAAGTCGGATAAGGCCATTTTAGAATTGAAATGGGGGGAAAGGAGTAAGAACTAAAGGAGTTATGATGGAAACAAGTTACCTCTTAAAATCTGGATGATTTGAGAATGTGTAAGACATTAAACCCTAATTTGAAATGCATACGAGCTCCAAAGAGAGGGAAAAGAGAATGGGGGTGTTTCTATATTTAGTGGTCTCATGTGATAATTGCAATAACTAAATAATCATAAACATTCAATAAGATATTAAATAAGAAAATTACTTTTTAAACTGGAAATGGGCATCCAGGGTGGCATTATTCCTTAATTAAAAACATAAATACACCATGATTATTGATTCCTATAGGGTAAAAATTGATATTTTGGTGTTAATAGTTCAGGTCAGTACATTTTTGAATTTTAATGGGTGAAAAATGTTGAAAAATGAATGTGTTATAAAAGAAACAAAATTTCATTTTAAATATGGAAATTGGCTAACAGTTTAGCCCAAATCATGAAAACTCACCATTTCCTCCAAAAATTCATGGGAAACCCCAAAAACAAAGAAATAATGTAACATAAATGAAATTTAAATTTAAAATAAGTCATGTATTTGAAAATTATCCCCACTTTGATATCATTCCATCCTAGAAAGTCAACCTGAAGCCTGATCAGAAAATATGAAGAAGTACTCATTCTCACCCATGACATCAGCTCCCATATCTCATGTGTGTCATTCCCATTCATCCAATGAACCTAGACTAGTGGAATATACTTTCCCTAAATCACATATTCTTGGAAGTCCACTATTCGCACCAGCTGCTCAATAACAGAAACATTATTCTCTATATCAAACTCCTCCCAATTCTATACATAGGATGTATCCATGTTGAATTTATTCAACTCCGAGATATGGAAGATGTCATGGATGGATGAAAACTAAGAAGGTAAGGAAAACCTATATGCCACCTTGAAAATACGCTCAGTGACCTCAAAAGATCCTACAATCTATGGTGTCATCTTCCATTCCTTTCCCAATCGACGATGGCTCAGACGAGGGGCCACTTTCAAGAATAACATGTCTCCCATTGAAAACTCTAGGTCTCGATGACTTGAGTCAGTATATGATTTATGGAGTCTCTGAGATGTCGATAATCAATACTTGATCAACTTGACCTTCTGTAATGTCTCATGTACCAGACATGGCTCCAATAGTGAGGTCTCAACTACCTCAGCCCAACACAGGGGGTAACGACAAGGCCGACCATAAAGCACCTAAAAAGGAGGAATTCAAAATGAGGATTGGTAACTATTATTATATGAAAAATCAACCAATCACAAATGGGTATCTTAGGAACCTCCAATTTCATGAACACATGCACGAAGCATTTCCTCCAAAATCAGATTTTCCCGCTCTATCTGACCATCCATTTGAGGATGGTATGTCATGTTCATTTTAATCTTAGACCCCAAGTCCTTCTGAAGGCCTTACGAAAATTGAGAAGAGAAACAAGGTCTCTGTCTGAGATAAATACTTACAACACACCAAGGAGCCTTACCACCTCTTGAAGAAACAAAATTCCCTACTCATCCACTTTAGTTGTATCATTGATTGGAATGAAGTAGGATTATTTTAACAGATGATCAATCACCATCCAAATTTAATTCTTACCCTAAGGTGTATGAGGTAAGACAACAATGAAGTAGATGGAATCCTCACCCCATTTCTAGGTAGAAATGGGTAATGTTTGGAGAAAACCGGAGGGCCTTTACTGCTCTACTTTCACCTACTGACTTGTGTACCATCTCGACATGAAGTCAGTTATGTCCCATCTCATACCTAGCCCCAATAACTATCGGCGCACGTCATAATACATCTCGGTGTGACCCGGATGGAAATAACACTGATACTGGGTGTTATCCAATATCAGCACCTTCTTTAGAGACAGTGCAACTACTGAACAGGTATTGAAGAATAGGATTCCCTCGGAAGATGATAACCACTAAGAAGACATCTCCCCACCTTGAAGAAAATTCTCCAATTGCTGAAAAAAGCTCATCACTAAGATATTCATGCTGAATTAACTCCATGAGAGAAGGAGTAAACTAGAAGCTCACCCAGAATGCACCTCTACTATGCTCCTTCATCTCCATATGTATCTGCGAAAAGAGCCCCATAAAAGTCCACTCATCATTGGACTTCATCAAGTATTGCACTAGTAATGTTATACTCAAAGCATATTCCACCACATTACCCTATCCTGGGGTATATATAATGTCAAAATCGAACTCCTTAAAGTACAATATCTAATGGCACTGCCTCTGATTGAGGTCCTTCTACGAGAAGATATAGGCAACCCTTTTGAGATTAGAGTAGACCAAAAACTTCTCCCCAAAGAGTAAGTGATGCCAAGTCCTCAAAACATGCATCACATTTTCTAACTCCATGTCTTGGATTGGATAATTATTTCTATGTGGTCTGAGTTGGTGAGTGCCATACACCACCACATGATCATCCTGCATAATAATTCACTAGAGACACATACCTGAAGCATCATATTACACCATATACCCCTTTCCAGACTCTAAAAAAATCAATGTGGGGGTGGTAGAAAACCATCTCTTTATCTCTTCAAAGGAAACCTGACATTATGGGCCTCATACAAACTTCACCCCTTTCCAAGTGAGCACTGTCATCACTGAAGCAAGCCGAGAGAAATTAAACAAACCGTCTGTAATTACTATCCATTCTAAGGAAACTACTGATCTCGAACATATTCTTTGGCTGCTCCCACAACATAACCTCACTGATATTCCTAGACCACACTGAAACCCCTATATTTGAGATCACATTCCCCAAAAATTTCACCTCAATAATCCATAAAGTGCAGTTAGAAAAATTTTCATAAAGGTTATGCTCCCATAAAGTGCCTACAATTATCCGCAAGTGATGCTCATGTTCCTCTTTAGATCTTGAACAATCTAGGATTTCATCCACAAATACCGTGAAAAAATAATGGAGATAGTGATGAACCACCCAATTCATGAGATCCATAAATACTACTGGTGAATTGGTCAATACGAAGGGTATAACCCAGTACATGAAGTGGTCGTACCTACTTCGGAAGGCTATCTTTCTGATGTCGACCTCTTTTACCCTGAGTTGATGATATACCGAACAGAAGTCTATTTTTGAAAACCACATTTCCCCCTTCAACCGATCACACTAGTCATCTATTCGGGGTAAAGGATATTAGTTCTTGATTGTCACCTTATTAAGCTTCTGGTAGTCAATGCACAACTGGAGGGATCTGTCAGTGTTTTTCACGAACAACACAAGAGCGGCCAATGGAGAGATGCTAGAGCGAATGAATCCTTTATATTCTAATTCATATAGTTTTATCTTTAATTCCTTCATCTCTATGGGGGACATGCAATATAAGGGAAGAGATATCAACTGTGTTTCTGGTTCCAAATCAATTTAGAACTCCACATCCCGCTCTGGGGGGAAACCTAGAAAATAATTTTGAAATACATCTAGAAACACTTCCACCACATGAGGTAGTCCACCATAAAGAGAATTTACATTTTCTTCTATTGAGAGAGACGATAACTGAAAAACAATATCTCCCATCTCTGGGAGTGGACACCACCCATGACTCTACCGTGGATCCCATTCCCCAAGAAAAACCTGACAACTTCTATCAGGTGTCGTGAAACTGACCCGCTGCCTATAGAAATCGATGTGTGCCTAGAATTTTAATAGACAATAGATTCCAAGTATTATATCAAATCAATCCATATCAAAGACCAAGAGGTCCCACTACATCTCAACTACAGACAATGAAACCACACACGACTGGTACCTAAGACCCTGCTCCTTCTTCTTTCATAGCATTGTAACCAACTCCATTGAGAAATACGACCATTCAATTGGAAAATTCATCATGTCCACAAAACAAGAATAATTTAATAAAACAGAGGAAACAATATAAAAAATATAAGCATATATAGAAGATTCAATCAAAATGATACCATGAACTGTCGATTGTCCTACCTCTAATACTGCTGGTGTCTAGTCCACCGCATGGAGATGTCTGGTCTCTTCCTGAGGATGAACGCTAGTTTGTGTAAGTTCCTTAAACTGGCTCTGCCCATAATATGACCCATCCCTACTACCACGATCCCCAATGAGATCCCTCTATCCTCTATGGCTATGAATGAGCTAGCACTCATCTTGATGCCATTGATCATGCCCCACTCTAATGTGGACGTGCCACCCCGCAAAAGGGTTGCAAGTGACCCATACCTCCACATTTATAAAAGGGATTTAGAGGAAGTAGGAATGCTGGTCGGATGTTCCCCAATCTCCCACATAGGTGGCACATGACCGATCTCGCATTAGAATCCACAGATGAAAATTTCCTAGAAGAGTGGCATGATCTACAACCTCCCTTCTTCACTTTCTCCTCTATCATCCTTTGCTACTCTGAAGATCTACCACTACTCACTACTGATATTTTCCCAGAGAAACTAGCCTTAACTTTTCATTTAATCCCCACCAAACATGCCCTATCAACCACCTCAGTATATCTCCTCATCTTAAACAAGAAAACCTGGGAGTATATCTCTATTAATACTCCTTTATCAAACCTCTGTGCCTTCTATTTCTCATTATAGATGATTTCAAGAGTATACCGAACTAGATTAGTGAAAAGGTTGGTGTACTCCTTCATAGAAATATACTCCTGAACAAGATCCATGATCTCCCTGTACCTAGAATATACCAAGACCTCAGGGTAGTACTTTTCAATGAATAGGGGCTTAAAATCATTCCAATGCATCTACACATTCTTCCTAGTTTGAAGTACTGATTCCCACCACCTCCAGTTCGGACAATCCAACAAAAATGAGTCAAATTTCACCCAAACCTCCTTAGGTGTATCAAATAACACGAATATGCACTGGATCTTACTGAGTCATTCCTCTACTTCCTAGGGTTCCATGCTACCTCAGAATGTAGGAGGCATATTTTTTATGAACTCTAAGGCCTTCTCCTTCCTAGGACCCATATCATATTCTCTAATAAGCGATGGAATAGGATTTTGTCCATGTCCTATAGCCTATCTATCCTGAACAATATCCTCTATTAACCTTTGATCAAGAGGTGATGGATAACTCTCCTCAGCTTCCTCTTGTGGGCGCATGTGAGCTTTCCTGGAAGGTATGTTTCTACAAAAAGGAAACAGTCAGAAGAGAAAACATTAGTACCATAGTTATAAAAAATTACATCAATATAATCAAATAAAATGAATCCAAAAACATCACAACAATAAAATAAACCACCACTTCACCCCTGCCTAATGTCCACGTGTAGTCTGCTACCCGCACTTCTCACCTTTAAGGGACGTCAAACAAAAAATTCTAATATCCCATGGTGAATGAAGGTATTACAAGAGAGGTGCAGGTCAAGCACCCAACTCATGACCAAAACTCTGAGCCCTAACAGTCATAGCATCTTTCTAGCCCGACTCATTCAAAAATAATGATATAACTCGAAAACATTAACCTCCTTTGATACCATTTTGTCACGAACTGAATCTGATTGCCACCAAAACTGGCTCCAAACCCGGCCCACAACAGGGCCCGAAGGGATTTCCCTATCCCAATGGGTAGGAACAAGTGTCCGTGTATCATTTATTTTGGTTTGGGAACAATTTATCCGAATATAGATACCTAAAATAGCAAAAACAATCGATAAACTGAATCTGAAAATGCATACCAAAAAAGATTTAGAAAAAATCTATAACAAAACACATAGGTCTAAAAATAATACATTTGGTCCAAGGAAACAAATAAATATCCCAAAATTTTTATCCAAGTAATCCACATGACAAGGGGTTATCACCCACAAGCCATCTCTATAACGTTGCACCATGGATGGGAACTAACACCCCAAACAACCATCACACAATGCATTTCCTTTACCCTTTTCAAACATGACCAAGTATACATACACACAAGGGGTGTAATTATTGTGTGAGATTATGTCCAATATGATACCACCAAGATATTACATAGTGTAAACAATACAAGATAAAAAGCATTCTAGTTTTGAAAAGCATGATGTGGTGGAAATAATTTCTAAAGAATGAAACTTTTAAATGATAAGTGTTTTCAAAGAGAATTTTCCATGAGTGAGAAAATTTCAATAGAACATGTATTATACTGTATTTTACATCCTAAACCACCATATTACAATGATAAATTAAAAATATTTAATGAGAACCAATATTGGGAACACCCCCAGGCACTAATTAGTCTAAGGCCCCATGTACCTCATAACTCGGTGTAAAGTGAACTCTGAAAAAATCCATTCTCATGCACATGATACTAGTAGGGAACATACCAATAACCTAGTGGTGCTTAGTGATCACCAATGTATTTTTATTATTGTTGTCGTAATCCATTTTTATTGGTGAAATAGGAACAAAACCCATACGGATCACTAGCGTACAAGTACATATCTGCCCTCCTAAATACCTGGTCATCCCCCTTTGTGCATAGACCATTATACAATGATACCAAAATACATTGTCACATAAACACATCATTATTGTTAATAATAAACTAAAAACAGTAGATACACATGTTTTTCACCACATACACAACTCAACAAAACCGTTAAAATTTCTATAAAACAACTTCACAAAATTTAACCATGCTTTACACACAAAATCCCTTTAAAATCCCACTCTGAACACTATTGGAATACCAATATTCACCAAAACAGAATTTTCCACACCCAAACTATTTCTCTAAACCCATTACATGAGTTATAGAACATCCCCATTTCGCATAACATAAAATATACTTGTAAAACACCAATTTTAACACCAAATTGCTACCTAAAATTCATTCGACCCACAAATGTCCCCAAAACTAGATTTCACATCAAGGATAATGGATGATAAGTGTGATAAAGATAGAAATTACAAAAATCTAACTCATTTAGGATTTATTATCCATATAATTATCTAACACAATTGTCAAAACCCTTGAATATTTATATGAAGGTTCAACGACACCTACACCACACCACAAGGGAATTAGATCAAGCCTAAAACGAAAAGAATAGACCATGAAACAGAAGATCAAACCGTAGATTGGAATCCAATATTTATAGACATTATAAAATTCAAGAATAATTTGAAGAAACCTTAAGAAAATAGAACCCCCCGCCCCTAAGAGAATGGGATGAAGAATGAAGAAGACCCACTTACAAGAGGGATCTTGATGAAATCGCCCCCAATACACGAGTATCAGAATTTACAAATAGCCAAAAATACAAGTGATGTTTTAAGAAGTCTAATAAGGTCATTTGAGAATAGAAATTGGGTAAAAGAGTAATAATTGAAGGATTTATGAAGGAAACAAGTTACATCTTCAAATATAGATGATTTGAGAAAGCCTAATAATTTCTTCCCTAATTTGTGACGCATACAAGCTCCAAAGAGGTGGGAGCGATAATGGGGGTTCTCCTGGTTTTAATGGGATTAGGTGAGACTTGGAATCATATAAATATCATAACCATTGAATAAGATGTAAAATAAACAATTATTTAAAACTGGAAAGGGGCTTTTGGACTGGCCCAATTCATTAATTAAAAACACAAATCCACCTTGGATATGGAACCATAAATGATCGAAGTTGATATTTTGGTGTTAATAGGTTATTGGAGGCCATTTTAGAAGTGGAATGCGTGAAATTTTTTGAAAAATGAAATAGTTATATAAGAAACAAAATTTATTTATAAATATAGAAATCGGCTCACAGTTTGGTCCAAATCATGAAAACTCACCCTTTCCTCCAAATATTCGTGGGAAACTCCCACAACAAAGAGATAATGGAAATTAATTGAAATTTACCTTTAAAATAAGTCATGGATGTGACTAATTATTCATTAAAAATGCTCTAAAATGTGTTATCTGGATACAATGTTTGATGTGGATAGGTCCAATTATCTCAGTATGATTGAATCAGTTTGATGGAATCATTGAGATAACACATTCTCTCAAACAAAAATTCTCAAACTCTACTCAACAGCTCTGTTCTATCTTCCTCAGTCAGGTTTTCCTCAGTCTGGTAAGAAAACATTCAGTTGTATGATCTCCTGACCAAATATATTTCTAGAAGATTACACTGACATAGATTCTATAATACTCCATATATTTCTATCACATGAAAGGTTTCAAAGTATGAATGTATTGTGAATCTATTTATATTCACCCTATAATGGAAAAGGAGGGGAAGTAAAAAACGTTTACCACTTACTCAAATTCAAAAAACACTGAGATCTTCCCATATTTAAATTTCTAGTTTGACAACTTGAACTATTCACTAATCTCCAAGAATATTTTTTAGTCCAATTAATCCTTTTTAGTAATTAGACTACTCAAAATTCCTAAATTTTCTTCGGTATGATGGAACATTATCATCTCATTATTATGGAACTTCCTCATTTCATTATGGTAGAACTTACTGAGATCATTTGGATGGATCTTTCTCATCTTATTACGATAAAACGTCCACATATAATTACAAATTAAATTTCCTCATTATATTTAGTCTGATTTACCTTCTTTATCAGATTCAGTATGATTTAATTTCTTTCGTAGAGTTATTATTATTGAATTTCCTTCATAGAGTAACTCTAATTGAATTTTCTTCTTAGATTTATTCTGATTCACTTTCCTCCTCTTAGTTAGTCCATAATAATTTCATCATCAGAGTCAAACTAATTGAATTTCCTTTTCAAAGTAAATCTGAATGACATTTGTCCTTATATTCAGTCTAATGGAATACTAGTAATGAAGTAATTCTTATTCAGATAGAAAAAAAACATTATAACTTAAAAAATATTCAATCCTCATCATTTATAACTCATTCATCATGATAATTCTTTTTAAGATAGAATTATTATTATGATGGAACATCCTCAACTCATTATGATGGAACATCATCAACTCATTATGATGGAAATTCCTCAGCTCATTATTATGGTACTTTATCAACTCATTACGATGGAATATCCCCAGCTGATTCCAAATTGACATTTCTCATTAGAGTAAGATTGAATGAATTTCCATCTCAGAGTCAGTCTTATTGAATTTATTTCTCAGATTAAGTCAAATTTAATTTCTTTATCAAATTGTGCAAAATTTCATTTACTTCTCAGAGTCAGTCTGATTGAATTTCCTCCTCATATTTAGTTCATTTGACTTTCCTCCATAGAGTCATTCTGATTGACATTGCTCCTCTAAGTCAGCCTCATTGACTTTCCTCTTTAGAGTTAGTCTGATGGAATCCTCATAATGATGAAACTTTTATTAATAAGAAAATATCATAATGATGAAAACTCCACTCTAATGATTTGAAATTCTTCAAACCTCATCAGTTATACTCATTTAGAATTATAAAAACATTTATGCCTGGTACATATGGATGTTATTTAGAAATTTTATTCATTAAAAATCCCTATAAAATATTTACAATTTCTCCATTTCTTCAAGAGATTTTATCATGAGAGTTTTCATGATTTATGATAACTTCAATATTGGAAAAGCATATTCTAACTTATAAAGAAAAGTTTAATGACTTCCCATACTTTCAACACCTTATTTTTTTCCAAAAAAAATTAATACGATTGGTAGCACCAATTCTCTCACTTTTTTTTCATAAGGCTTGCATCACAAGTGTTACAGTCAATTTATGATATTTAGGAATTTCATGCCAGTAAAGCATCATCTGAATAAAAGGTTAGAATGTAAATAACTATCCAACTCTTGACATCATTGTCTTCATTTAGCATCTTCAGAAACATTATTACTTTCTAACAAAAAATAATTCTTGTTAAACTATAACATCATACCTATAGAGTTGAGATTTATGGGACATACGATTAAAAACATTATATTTCTAAAATCTTCAACATCTAGTGTTGCTTAGTCCAATACTGTACATCTAGTTCTTCACAGTATGGTACTCTACGTCTTGGAAACAAATTTCTCAAAAAAAACATGTTGACCCCTTTGTGTTTGGGATAGAACATTAAAAAAACATTCAACTTTTATTAAGAATCATTCTTTTAAAAAATATTAGTTTTAAAAAAATTAAAAATATATTAAAAACATCAAAAATATTCTTCATTATGCTATGCCCAATTTTATTTAAATTGAAAAATGATTTTTTGTATTATTATTGAATCTGTTATAAAAAACAAGGTGAGACGCTAATGGAATTTATAGCTCACACCATACCTTTTCCTCTGGGTGGTTTTGTATTTTCTTATTCCTGGTATAAGGAAAGGGAAATCATCACTTGGAGGTGGTAGATGTAATTGATCCTTTGTACAGTGGGATATTATTGTCATCATGGATTGTTTGTATTTAATATTAGTGCTTTTATGATGTGCTTATTTGGGTTTTATACCTCATTGTATCAATTATTTTATCTCCATTCAAAGTGTTGGGAATATAGGATTTTAACCTTTTATCTTCTACTGTTTTGTGGAGAATTGGTTACATATTTTATCTTGTATGATACTATGTTCAATTCACTAACCCATTGGGATTTTTAATTCCCTTCAGCCATGTTTTATATTACTTAGTTATCAAGGTACTAGGGTATCCAATATAGTTTGTGAAAAAATCATATCAGGGGTGTAGGTTGATCATATTTCCTTGATTACAATACAAATTTTGAGGTCTTTTTAGGAAATAAAAGGTATTATGAGTGAGTTTATGTCCATATCAAGTAGTAACAAGCCATAAGTCACCATGGGTTATTTGGTAGAGGAATATTGAGGAATAAATTGAACTAATTCCGGTATTTCCCCTAATTTTGTTTTAGAAATTTTGAAATATTAATCTTGATATCTTATTTTATGAAATTCATTTTCCCATTGATCTTGTTTGAGTTATTGATCTAGGTAATTTTCTAATGTATTTAGTGTTTTTTAATGTCTTTTAGCATCATGAATCTGATAATATGTACTAATAGGCTCCATAGGGATGTTTTTGGTGAACCCATACAATTTGATCCTCTTATAGACCAAAATATTATTGATGTTATTGTTCATACTATCCAAGATATAGGATTTCTATCCACACCAATTCCCATTTAAGCTAAATTTGTGGAAACTGAAAGTGATAAATCTCATAATCATGCTCCGAATATCCTTCTCCAAAATCCACTAACATTACAAAGCTCTAATGATCCTTAATAGGATGGGTATTGGTTGAGAAAGGTAGAAATTCTATTTGATTTATTGGAAACACTTTATTTGATTATGGTGAAATATTCCACCTTCAAGTTAGAGGGAACCAACAAGAGATTTTGTAATTTCTTGGAAACATTGAAGAGGAAATAGGGTTTGGACATGAAGGAATTTAGTCTTATTTTTAATGATCAGTTATATTAAGAATCTATGGTTCTGTCTAAGGCTGTAGAGTTTTTCTATCTCTATCAGGATGATATGAATGGGATAATGTATGTAAATATCTTTTCTATGATTTTTTATAATGTAACTAATATTTTATTTAATGAGAAGATGAATACTTGATAGTTTGAGATAGAACTTTGACATGATATCAATTCTAATTTCTTCTTATGGAATATTTCTTTTTTTTATGATGGTGTGCTGGATAGGGCGTTGATTATTGAGCATGATCTGGCTATTAATTTAGTGTTTGTGGGATTTCATTTTTCTACAAGTGGAAGTTATTTGAGTTAATTTAAAGTGAATATGGAGAATTATGATTCCCATGGTGGATCATGATAGTATGGTTCTTCCAATCCACCTGTAGTTCCTTGAAGCAGCCCTTTGACTTGCTTCCAATGTGGAAATCATTGAATAGGATACGGGTTTTCACTATGGAATGAAATATTTATAGTTCCTATTAATTATCAGGGAACATGAAGAAAATATATTATATATTCTCCTCCCCATGTAGTGGAATGGTATCGTCAACTCCTAAAAGTTATTTGGTGTAATTGAATGATTCACGAACAAAGGGGTTCTAACTATTGGCATCCAGAATAAAACAACTTCATACAGTGGATGATTCTCTTGAGGAAGCTATTATTGGTCCAATAGCAGTGCAAGGTACCATAATTATAACTTCATCTTTAGTTAATACTTCATTTGATAATTTTTCATCCTATTCATTTATGTCAACTCGTATTATAAACCTGCTAAATCTTCTGATAGGGAATTTTTCTTATGTGATGGATATTACTATTCCCCTTTAAATGACGAGAGGATAGTGTCTCCATTATCTTCATAATAATTCCCCTCTATCCTAGATTGATCATCCTTAAAAAAATTTGTTCTAAAATTGAAACCTCTTGATTTAATTTTCAGGATGGATTGGATCATTACTATTAAGACAGGAATTGACTTCTATCATCAGTGAGTCTTCTTTAATGGACCCAGTGTGGTGTGACATATCTTTCAGGAGGAATAAAACCTGATAATGAGTAAATTCAGACCTTATTATCTTGATTAGGAAATATTAATATCCGTTTTAAATTTTTATCCGGAGTGGGATCCTATGAGGGATTATCTCACTCAAGTTTTCATTGATTTTCCCAACATTTTTCCTTATAATTTAACTAATTTCCCCCAAAAAGTGGGGTACATTTTTTTCTATTTAATTAGTATCTGGTACTCATCAGGTACAAGACTTCTTATCATATGGAACCAGTTAAACTATAAGACATGAAAAGTAATTTTAATGATCTTTTAGAGAAAGGGATTATAAGCCTGAGTGTGTCACATTGGATGGTGATAGTTCTTTTTGAAAATACAGTTAACGGAACACTTTTCCATTATATTGATTATTAGAATATCAACCATGTTATGGTAAAGATGAAATATTCATTTCCATAGACTGATGATCTGTTTTACCATTTGAAAGGGGTGAAGTGGTTCATGAACATTAATCTTTGATATGGTTATCTATAGTTGAGAATAACAGAATCTGAAATTCAAAAAACCGACTTATGGAGTAGGTATGGACATTATGAGTATATTTTTATTTCATTTAGAATGACTAGTGATCCTGTAGTATTTATGGATTTGATGAATTGGATCTTTCATGATTATCAAGATATGTTTATAGAAGTATTTATGGATGAAATCCTTGTTTACTCTTAGTTCGAGGATTATTATGTGATTCATCTTAGAGAAGTTATTGAAATGTTTTGAAATGACTAAATATATTCCAAGCTATTGAAATATAACTTCTATATTCTAAAGGAGAAGATCATGGGACATGTGGTCTTATAATATATAATCTTAGTTTACCTTGAGATGGTAAAAGCTATAATGACTTGGGAATGACAATGAAATGTTTTCAATATTCTAGGATTATTGGTTTTATAAGAGTATAATATCTGGTTTGTAAAGAATTTCTCAAATGTGGATTCTTAGATGACTTCTCTCACTCAGTAGTCTATGATGTTTTCTTGGGATGAAAATTATCAAAGTTCTTTTGTTGAGATGAAATGTCTTTTGAATTTTGTGTTGTTGTTTACCCTTCCATAGGGAGGGTAGGTCTATGTGGTGTTTTGTGACACAATATGTTCATGATTGGGCTATATTCATATGAAAGGTAACTATGAAGTAGCCTATGGATCTAAAAAGAATAGGCCACTTGAAATGAATTATCCATCACATAACCTTGAACTCGCATCTCTAATGCATGTGCTTAAGATTTGACATAATTACCTTTTAGGGAATGTTTTGAGGAGTATTTTTACCTCATGATCTTTAGTTATATACTCTCTAAAAGATATTTTAATCTCTATCAGAGGAATTGGTTAGAGTACATATAGTCATTTGATTTTGAAATTTATTTTACACCCAGGAAATTGGAATGCTCTCCTTGATGCTTTTAGTAGGAAACATCCAAAATAGTCCATGAAGGAATCATCACAAGAGTGAAACTTCATGACTTTTTTTAAAGTTGAATTTTGTGTTCTAGGTATAGGAGTACATGGTTGTCTAAGCCAGAGTTTAGGTGAACTCCACTCATCTCAAAATGATTCATTATGAGAGACAACTTGATGATCAATTAAATAGTAGTAAAAACTCTCTTTTTTGTGGGAAGACCACAAGTGAGTGGTTTTTCTCAACAGAGGGTAATTTATTATTTTGAAAAAAAATTAATGGAATTATCAATGACAAAAAAATTGATAGGGGGATTCATAATTACCATTAGGAAGTTCAACCAAGAAAGATGAAGAAGTTTTATGACCTGCGGTGGTGGTTCTGGTGGCTGGGTATGAGATGGGACATCACTATATTTTTACATGTTTTTATATCTACAAATAGGTCAAGGACAAGAATAAGAGACTTCATGTTTTCTTAATCCGTTTCCAATGCCTACTTGGAAGTGGGATGAGATCTCTTTGAAAATTTTGGTTTTGTTTCCATGAAACCCTATAAAGAATAATTTGATGTAGGTTTTGATCAACAAGATGATGAAATCAGATCATTTTATACCCCTTTGTGATATAACCAACGTAAAAGAGTTGGAAAATATTTATGTGAATGAGATCATTCAGTTTCATGGAGTTCCGTATACTATATTCTCTAATAAGGATCCCCATTTTACCTCTCATTTTTAGCGAGGATTTTAGGAAGTGATAGAATCTCAGGTTTATTTATGTATTGAGTATCATCCACAGATGGATGGATAGATAGAGAGAGAAATATAGATTCTTGAGGATATGTTATGTGTCTATGTTATTGACTTTGGTGGAGCTTGGGATGACTACTAGGGACTGGTTGAGTTTTCTAATAACAACAGTTTCCAATTTGTGATTAGGATGGCACTTTTGAGGCCTTTTATGGAAGTAAGTGTAAATATATATTGTGTCGGTCGATGTTTGGAGAATCTTCCTTGGTCGGAACGAGTCTGTTCTAAGTGATAACTTTGAAGATTCAGTTGATTCATCTATTAATTTTGAAATCCCAAATCCAATAAAAATATTATTCTAGTCTTCATTTTAGACCTTTGTAATTATTTGTTAGTGACTGGGTGTTATAATGTGTTTCACCTTATTTGGTTCATTGGTGGCTCGGTAGGCAAGTGTAATGCCCTAGATAGGGTTCCACATTTTGGTTCCCCAAGTCAGTTGGTCACATGACCTTAAGCATGCCTCCCCATAGGCCAGAGGTTGATGACTAACTGTGAGGTTCTAATATAAATCATTTGGTGACTTTACCTGATTTTATAGAGGAATAAACCAGTGAAAATAAATAAGCATTAATTACTAAATTATATTATAAAATGACTAGAATAATACTTGTATCCCAAGAGGACAAAAATTGGAAATAAAGAATCAAAATTGAAACTAAAAATATGTCATGCCAATTTATGTGTTAGGTGTCCAAAAATTAAACCCAAAATAATATCATTGAAAACTCCTCCATGAATTTCTTGAATCGTGTCTAGTTCACTCATCCATGCTCCATCCCAAATAAACCATCTAACACAGGTCATTTGACCATATCTTGTCCTGCAAAAATGAAATCTATTCATGTACCGACCAAGCATCTTGAGTAAGGTGTGAGTAAAACTTAGTTGGCCTCCAGCAATGACACCTAAAATAATATTGACTTAATAAAAAGGTACGTAGTTTTATAAAGAAAATAAGAAAAACGACTAAGTAAATTGTTATCACATTGTTAATTATTCTTTATTTAACCACAAAAACACCCAGGTTTATGAGGAAACCCAAACCTTAATACCTGCATTGGCCCATGCCAGGTCTTAACCATGTCACATATTCAATTAACATATCATTAACGCAACTGATATTTTATTATCCATGTCTTTTCAATTCATTATTATGGAAATTTGGAACCTTATTCCCATTATAATATTTTTGGTGTAGAACACCATGTCAAGCACCCCATTAGAATTTAGAGTATGGGCCCCTATCTCACACATTATGGGTATTTTGAGCATCATTACCTTTACTATACAATTTAAAATGCAATATTCTAGTGGGGAACTACATGTATTGAACCCCATGAGTATTTGGAGCATCAGTCCCTATCTGACACACTGTTTATAAATCATTCACACATATCAAAATATATCACATTATAACATGCATCTTAATATCATATGCATTCACATTATCAGTTCAACTAAGAGTAATAAAATTTAATCCTCATATCTCTTTTAATCACCACAATATTCCATTAATTATTTTACAAATTTATTAATACAAGTCAATTAATTAATTCAACAATTAATTAATCACATCAATTTCATTTAATTAATTAAATAATTAATTACCCACCTTTATCGAATTAATTAATTAATTAATTAATAAAATTTATCCCGTTAAATATTTTAATAATTAATTAATCACAATAACTTATTTCAATACACCCTTAATTAATTCAATAATAAATAATTCCCAATTTCGAAATCACATATCACAACTAATAATTAAATAATTAATTATTCCCAAATTCACAATCATGTATTTCAATAATCAATTCATTAGTTAATTATCCAAATTTTACAATACAAATATATCAATTATTAATTTAACAATTATTTGTCGCAAATCGAAAATCACATCATTCAATCACATCCCCAATCCCTTAATTAATTAATTAACCAGATTAATTAATTTAATTTATGAGTTTCTAATTTATAAATGAACCCAAATAATTCAAAAATTAAATACATGTAATTTAAATCATTATTAATGGATTTGAGTAATAGACCACCTACCTTGATTCATTGATGTTTGATCACCAAATAGAAATCCCCAATTACAGTGAAGTAACAACAAAGAAGAATATATTGATCTAAAAACAATATCCAAGATAGAAAAAAATAAATATCCATTAATTATATATATAGATCACCAATTTCTTGATATTTATTCAACAATAGATCTAGATAAAACAAAAAATAGGGAAGAAAAACCATACAGAGATAGAAGAAGAACCAGAAAATGAAAGGGAACTATATGGGGTGAGATCCTCTTAATGGGAGGAGTACATATCTTAAATTTCTTCATTGAATCACAAATAATGGATTTTATAATGTCTTGGAATCTATATGGAGGGATCCAAAATCATGAATGAGATATTAGGGTTGAATAGGGGTTGATTTAGGATTAAAATTTGGATTAGAAAATTTAAAAATAAATTTTTGGGTTAATTTAATTCTCACATACAGTTTGCAGCTTAGGGTGCATGGTTTCCCCAAATTGTGCACCTTAATTATTCACCTCTTTCAAGGGGTGAATGGTTACTCTTTTTAGGGTGCATGGTTGAAAAATTAATGTGTTATCCATGAGAAACCTCTATCTCTACGGATTCATGGTTTTTTGGGACAATGGGCATGGTTTGGGAAAACCATACACCAACTAATCTCATCCGTCTGAAATTCATTTTTTGTCACATTTCACCCAAAAACACCGTAACATATTTCCCTCAAAATGTAATCAAAGAAGGAAAATACAGTACCTCAAATTGAGGGAGGGGAAAACTCTAGGAAAGGTCAGAATTATACAATATATCTACCTTATAATAGCTCATCCTTGATTTGTACTCCCAATAATCTCTTAGATTATTAGCGAAAAAGATCATTACACTGATCCCTCATATATGTTTCTCTATACCATGTTTCTTCCTACACACATCCATGTTTCCACAATATATGAACTATCATTACGATCTTCCTCCAAATACTGTATCATTGTGATCCAACACACATATCATATGCCTCTCAAAGGATGCATCTATCTCTAGATCGACATCATCTACCTCAATCACATGATAAGGGATATGGTGATACTATTTTAATTTCGATACATGGAAGACATCATCTGTAGAACTATATCTCTTTGGAAGATCTAATTGGTATGCCACAAACATTATTCTGTCCACCACCTCAAATGGTCAAACGAACCTAGGTGCCAAATTTCCCTTTCTATGTATCCTAGGGTGACCCAAAATAGGTGAAAACTGAAGAAATACAAGATCACCCTTAGTAAAATCTATGGTTCATTGTCATCTATTGGAATATGACTTCTGTCTACTCTAATCCATATACATATGCTTTAAAATCAATTTAACCTACTCCAATGTCTCATCCAAGAAACTCAATCCCTAAAAATCTGACTCACTAGCCTCCATCCAGCATAGAGGTGATCTATATAACCTAATATAAAGATCCCCATATGGTGAAATTTGTATCATATCCTGATAAATATTGTTATAGGTTAACTCCATAAAAGCTAGGTGCTTCACCCATGCCCCACTAAAGTTAAGAACACACACTCACAGTATATCCTCAATCACCTATATAGTACACTTTGACTGCCCATGTGTATGTCGGTGTGAATTCGTACTCAATAAGGCTTGTTTACCAAGATCCTTATGTAAACACTTCCATATGAGCAATGTAATGTGAGAGACATAGTCTGAAACTATAGTCTATGGAAGCCTATGCAGGAAGACTATCTCCTAAACATATAGTTCTCCCAACTACTCCACTGATAAAGTCTCCTATACCGGAAAACATTTGGTACCTATATCACTCAGACAATAATAACCGAAATAGAATCATTCTTCAAAGGAATCCTTTAGATACCTACAACATGGTCCATAGTCACACCATCCCACTCCCCCTATGAAATGGGTAACGGTTGTGGTAATCCACTACATTGTTGATACTCCACCTTCACCTACAAACAAGTGTAGCATCATGCCACAAACCCTGCTATCTCCTTTTAATTCCTGTCCACCAAAACTATCATCATAGGTCACAGTACATTTGGGTTTCACCTAGATGTACTATCCACTTCGTGGCATGAAATTCCTACATCAACTCTTCATCCATACTCATAATCACAAATACCCATTTCCTAACATAAATGATCCCATCCTAATCCATGCTCCATTCGGAAGGTAACACCCAAACTTCAAGGCATTCCCTAAAGGTTAGGCACTACAAATCCTCTTATATCTAGTCTCTAATATAGCTCAATATTATATACTCCAATGACACTAATATGAGACTCATCTTTTTCTGACTCTCTTGAACCACAACATGTATCTGGGCAAGTAATTTCATCATATTCCACTCAACACTGGACTCATATATTGCCTGATTTTGAGATATATTTCATAAAGCAAGAGAAACACTATTCACATTCCTGTGAATATATGTTACTTCAATCTCTAATGACTATATTTACTCAACCCATCTCCATTGCTAGAGATTCAAATGTCTTTTCCAAAAGACATTCTTTAGTCTCTTGTGATTTGTATACACAAAAAAGTTTTCTCCTGACCTGTAATTCCACCAACACCTAAAATCATATACCATTGTATCCAACTCAAGTTTATGCATAGCATAGTTCTATTCATGGGACCTCAAAATCCAATACATTTACAATAGAACTAACTCTCCATTCATTAACATTGCTCTATGTATGATCCTAGAATCTTATCAAAACACCACATATTCTTCCCCTAGCTTAGGAAGGATCAAGATCGGTGTCGTGGTCAAGAACTTCCTTTACTCCCTGAAGAAGTTATCACAAGCATCCATCCATTCAAACTTTAACTATTTAATGGTAAATATATAAAGAGATGTATTCTATTGGGAAGAGTCTTTGATGAATGACCAATAATATTCAGCAAACCCCAGTAATATTTAGATATTGAACATGTTCTATGGATGCTTCTAAGAAACCACTTCTTGAACCTTCTCTAGGTCTACTCACATGCCTTCCTCCGAGAATATATTACACAAGAACTGTACTTGATCAATACAAAAATGAAACTAAGATAGCTTGGTGCATATCTGATTCTCTCTTACTGTAAATAGGATGATGTCAAGATGTTGGGAATGGTCATCATGGCTCTTTGATTACACCAAGATATCATCCACAAAACTAATACAAACTAATATAGGTATGTATTGAATATTCAATTCAGCAAGGGCATAAATATATTTAGTGAATTCGTCAACTCAAATGGAATTTAAAAAACTCATATAAGGCATATCTGCTCTTGAAAGCAGTATTTGTTATATCATAAGGTAGAACTCTCAATTGATGATTCCCTGATCTCAAGTTAATCATTGAGAAAATAGATCCCCCCTTCAACAGTTCAAACAGATCATCGATACGTGGAAGAGGATACTAGTTAGTCACAGTCATCTGGTTCAACATTCATTAATCAACACACATGCACAGAGTTCTGTCAGACTTATATGTTAAAAATATCCTAGAACCCCATGGCAACATACTCGGATAGATTAATACCTTATCCTACCACTCCTCCAATGGATTCTTGATCTCTTGAAGATTTCTTGGATCCATTTTTTATAGAGGAATAGAAAGTTTCTCAGACCCCAGCATGTTCTCTACTGGGGATTCCACATGTCTCTCAGGTGTCTGTACAAGGAAGTATTCAATAAATGCATCACAAAACAGTTCCACTACAGGTAAAAATACAACCTACTTTTCATCACCATCATCAAGAAAAAACATGAAACTTGGGTAGTGATCTCTCCTAGTTGCTGAGTAGTTTCCCCTGGTCGGCCTATCAGAATATGCAAATCTCCACGATGAATATAGTTTTCAACATTATGAGGAGAAAAGGTAACTCTTATTTGGTAACAATAAATGTGGGCTAAATATGATAATAACTAGTTCCAACCAAAATAAAATCAAATCTTGACATGTTCATGATATAAATATCCAAAAGAAAATGATACTCCCCAAAAATCAGAGAACACCCATTACACAAATAAATATTTATCACATGTACTCCCATTAGTGTATCTATCATCACAACCCCACTCACAAACTCGAACAAGAGGCTCAAACCATTAACAAGTTGTGACGAAATAAAGTAATGAAAGGAACAAGTTTCAAATAAGGAACATTCTAATGTATAATCTATAATAATAGTACAACTCACTATTTATGGTCCAACCTCACTATCCACAATTATAGGTCTAATGACATGTAACTGTCCAGACCCTCTAATCTATTATATAGTATGAATCCCTTGAGTTGAACCACCCTACAAATACTTGTGCACTTTCCAAGAATCTACACACATACTACCTCTATTTCAACATCTAATAGAACTCTGGCTTCCACCTTGATATAATATAGAATATCCCCTTCCCACACCATGGTCCTTTCTAGATCCTCCATCACTACCCATATATTATGGGTTCCTAAAGAACCTATGCATATGACCCATATTTTCACAGGCCCGATACTCTAAATATGTTTGGGGAAATGTTTACAAATGTTTCCCAATCTACCATAGTGGAAACAATATCATAAGTAAGATCCCATGTAACTAAAACATCTATTTCTCTACTATAATTTCCACTTATCTTGCTGTAGAACTCATATAAACTCTTCCTTCTCTTTGAATTTTCACCTTCTGGTCATCCATTAATAACCTCATGTCTTCCACTAGATGCCTCCTTCTAGTTCCCCTATTCAATGAGTTATTAATTTAGTACTTCTATAAATTTCCTCTTCCTAAAGATATTAACCTAAGACTTTTTTTCAAACATAAGTCCACATTGAAATTGTTTTCTAGAATTAGAATCATATACTACCAACACTAGAGAAAATAATTGAAAATCTGTAAAGCATCTGAAATAGTCAATCATGGGCATAAACCCCTAATTCAATGTCATTAACTGGTCTTGTATCCCCTTCCTGAGTGTCTCTGGATAAAAGTGATGAGTTTCTTTGGATAAAAGTAATTCATGAAGTTCTCCAAAAAGTCCTTCCACTCCAGCTATACATCCTCGAGTCTGGATCTCACTCCAATTCTTCACTTGACCACTTAACATGTAAGTATCCATCATAACTTTCTAAAACTAAGGCTTAAGTGTTATATTAGACATTATTCTTTCAACCCACCCTGGGTCCCTTTCCTAAACTCTACGAAGTGAGCAATGTTCTCCTGGAACTGATCTCCCAATTCCTTACTCGACACTACCAGTTCCTCAAGTTCTACCACTGGATGATAATCCCAATACATTTCCTCTCGTTTTACTCTAAACAAGAGACATCATGAAGAATTATTTCTACAGTTAATAACATACACCTTAGGTTGATTTTCACAACATAACACAAATGTGGGAAACACAATATTTCACAACAAGTAATTTCCCCTACCCCCACCAAAAGTTAAAAATTGAGGTTTAATTACTATCCTTTACCATACTATACGTTGGTCTTAGTTAACAATGATAAAAACTTTCTGAATCTTACCATTTCTTATTATACACAGGTTTCCTCACATTTTTCATCATTTAAAATATTCAAATTTCACAATAGTCACCATTTCATATCAATTTCAAAAAAGAAAATAAAATCATTTCAAGTTCAAAATTTACCGAAAAAAAACTTTTTTTGTGTGAATAAAATGATCCATTTTCACAATAATCCTCAGTGACTTGAATGATGAAAACATACTCAACTCTCATTCCATACTGGGTCATGAGTCAAATCATAGAAAATCTCATCAAAAACTATCACATCACATGACAAATGTGTCACTCAAGGTGAAATAATATTCAATTGTAATTGTAAGTAGTAATAACAACAATTCCAACCTGAATACTTGTGTTCTCCCTCGTACATGGGTTAGAAACTCCAATGCACAGGCTCATAACCAATGTCTAAATATTTCTCGTATCTTTTTTAATTTTCCCAAACTATGATACAAAAGAAAAGAAAATAAAATTAGGCACTGATACCACTTTTTAATGTCTCGTCCCTGGTGTCACACACCAGTTCCACTAGCTGGTTGGTCACATGATGTTTAGCATGCCTCCCCATTTACTAGAGGTTATCAACTAGTGGCAAGAGTCTAATATAAATATTGTAGAGACTATATCCTATTTTATTAGAGTAATACACCAATGGAAATACATAAAAAATAATTACTACATGATAATATAACACGACTATAATAGTACCAGTATCGCAAGACGAGCAAAATTTGAAATATAGTATGAAATCTGTAATTGAAAATATTTCATGCCGATGCATGTCTACAGTTTTTAAAATGTGAACGCAAAATAAAGACACAAAATGATCTACAAAAAGTATCTCGAATCATGTATATTTAAATAATAAATTCTCTTTCCCAACTCAACCATATAACATAGGGATTTCTCCCTTATAATGTTCTGCATTCATGAAATCTATTTGGTTACTGATCAGGCAGCCCGTGTAATGTGTGAGTACAACTTAGTCAGACACCACCAATAGTATCTAAAATAATATTCAGTCAATAAAATTGTATTCAGTTGTATAAATAGATGACCACAAAGAATAAATATTTACCACATTATCAATGTTTCATTATTTAACCACATAAACCCCCCATTTCTTGAGGATACCTAAACCAAAATACCCGATTCATCCCTTTCTGGGTGTGGACAATGTCAAAGATTCAATTCAAATTTCATTACCACCTTTGGTATTTCATTATCCATGTAATTAAAATATATTATTCTGGACATTTAGAAACATTGTCCAATTCCAATCTTTTGAGTGTAGAATGTCATGTCTAACACCACACGATTATTTGGAGAATCTTTCACTATCCCACACATTATGGGTTTTTGGAGCATTATTTCATGACCTATACAATTTAGCATTCATTATTCAGGATTAAAACACCATGTCTAGAACCTCATGAGTATTTGGAAAATCAAACACTATCTCACTCCCTTTAACAATCATTCACACATATCACAATATATCACATTGTCACATGCATCATAATATCACATGTTTTCACATTATCACTTCAACCAATATTTATCAACTATTATTTCCTCATATTTATTAATCACCATAATATTCCATTAATTAATTCATAAATTAAATATTCTAATTCCATTATTTATTTAAACAATTCATTAATCACATCAATTTATTTTAATTAATTCAACAATTAATTACAAAACTTTATCCTATTAGTTAATTAAATAATTAATTAATAAGACATATCCCATTAATTAATTCAAAAATTAATTATTAACAATAAATTATTTCAATACCCGCTTAATTAACTAAATAATTAATTGCTCCCAAATTCAAAATCACACATCTCAATCATTTAATTAAACAATTATTTATTCCCAAATTCACAATCACATATCTCAATAATTAATTCATCATTTAATTATCCCATTTTTATAATCCAAATATCTCAATAATTTATTTAATAATTAATTATCCCAAATCCAAAATCACATTAATAAATAACATATTAAATCCCTTAATTAATTAATTAACAAACCAAATTAATTCAATTTAGGATTTGTTAATTTCTAATTGAACACTACCTCGATTTACTGATGAGTGATCACCCAATTGAAATCCCTAATTTCAGTGGAGTAATGATGTATAATGAGATCCGGATCTCAAACATAAATCTAGTTTTGAAAAAATTAAGATCCCTTAATTATAGATATAGATCCTCAAATCCTTGATTTTGACCAAAAAATAGATCCTAATTTAACTAAAAACAAGGTAGAATAACCTTTTAATAGATTGAATAAGAATGTGAAAGGGAAAAGTAACTATATAGGATAAAATCCTCTTTCTAGGAGGGATTGAGATCATTAATCCGGGCTTAAAATCATACATAATAGATATCATAATGGCTTGGAATCACTCTTGAAGGCTCGAAAATAATGAAAGATATGCTAGGGTCGAATTGGGGTCCATTTTGTATTAAAATGGGGGATAAGGGAATTTTAAAACAAATTTATGAGTTAATTTACATCCCATGCCCAATTTTCATCTCGATGCGTATGGTTTCCCCTAACCATGCACCATAACCATGTGCATATTTCATTGGGGTGAAAAGTTTCACATTTTTGGGTGCATTGTTTTACAAACATTAAACCATCGTTAGAAAACCTCTCTGACCAGGGTTTCACGGTTTACTAGGATAAGGCGCATGTTAGAGAAAGCCATACATCAAACATAAACTACCCTATTACATCCATTGTTTCTCAAATTTCTCACCAAAAAACATCAAGATATATCCCAAACATAAATTACTCAAACAAGGACAAAATTTTACATGAAATCAAGCACCATAAAACTCCAAAAAAAGATCAAGATCTTACATTAATGCAAGATTTCACCATTGTAAATGGGACCTTTTTAGGTTTCTGAGAAGGTGGGAAATATGGCTTAACATTTATAACATCTTCTATAGTTAATGTCGATACATAAAATTTTTCAGGTATCTCATCTATAAAAGTATCTTCTTGATCCATTTATTGTTTTTAGCTGGAGTGATCTTGAAATTAAGCCCGACTTGTCCATGATTGAGTATCCAATCATGATGTATTATTTTGAGGAAGGGGTACTTTGTATGAGGATGGTAACCTTGTTCTATGTTCTATAACATAATGGGTCTTATTCAAATGTGACTTGTGATCATGGTTCATAGATGATAGAGTAATGACCTCATCTCTTTGTTATGGAAACTTCTTTCAAGGATTTCTGGTGACATAAATTTCTTCAGGTGGGGTGGTTTTAGCATTATATTACTTGTTTTCAAGTACTACTTGAACATTGTTTTATAACATTTTTGTTGGGTCATATTTCAAGGACTTATGTGTGAAATTTTTATAATTTTTTAATCTCTTTGGGTTTTGAGTGATTGGAACACTGTCTGGGAAAACCATACGTTTTGGACTTTCAATCCTTGTACCCTTTAATGGTGCTATAGAGGGGTCACTTGGATTTTATAAACTATCTGGTAATATCCTAGAGACAATAAAATATTTAACAAATAGGTTTTACACATTTTCCACATGGTTTGAAAAACCATGCACTGACCTAGGAGAAATTGTGAACCCTAGATTGTATGGGTTCAGAATTAGGACGTACGACTTTTATAAATGTGAATCCCATTCCAAGAAACCATTCATGTGGGATTTATTCCCCGTGAAAAATTATTTAAAATTTATGAACCCATTCTTAAGATTCCAAACCATCCTAGATGACCCTAACACGATTTCATTGGCATATGAGGCTCTTAAGAAGCATCTTTCTCCACCTTCAACCCTTTATATAGTGAATCTAAGTGTGGTTGATCTCAATCAATCTCCTCTATGTATGTGGATCTAATATTGTTTAATTTCTTCTGGTACCTCTTTATCTCCTTCTTATAGAGGGTTATGTCATCATTTTTGTTGGGATGTAAACACTGTTTGATTGGATCTTGATTCTTGGTTTGATTTAAAGATCTCCTTCACCATTGATCTATGTTGGCATTCCCATTTTGGGTGTTGATCATTTTATCTCGTGATTAAAGGTAGGTGGTTCCATTTGATATTTCCTTACAATTAAAACATTTATTTTATAGATTTTTTTGAAATATATTTTAAATTATTTTTAAAAAGATGATTGGAATTTATTTTATTATGAAAATAAAAATTATATTGATTTCGGGAAAACCCCCAGTTCCAATGTATTTGGAATTTAGGGTGTATTTTTAAAATTATGGAATTAATGAAATGATGAGGAACTGTATTTGAGAAAATGGAAAAAATTGAAATGATAAATACCTATGATTGGGTTTGTATTGAAAAATGCATGAAATGGTGAAGAACTCATGTTTTGTTTTTGAAATTAAATTGGTATATTGAAACTGAAAATTGATAAATTTAATTGTAAATGATGATTGATTTGAAATGTGATGATTTCCCCAGATTTATTGATTATCTAAGAACATGTGGGATAGGGTATTTGGTGGGTCATTTGGAACAAGCACTCTATGATATTGATCCCCTAGAAATGGATTGATGATGATAACTCTAACAAAAATCTAGTTCCGCATTATTATCCCCAATTGGATGTTGATGATTCATATTCATCCTGGTCCTGCGGGACCTTTATACACACACATAACCTAGATCACTAATATATAATGTTTAAGGATTCTATTTCCCGAAACTAATGTACTATGGGTAAGATGACCAGAGTTCTTATTGAGATAGTTTTGATTATATATTCCATTAATTGTTGAACTGTTGTTCTCATGACAACTAATTTATGTAAATTCATTTATATGAAATATTTATTTAATCCATGTCAAAAAATATAGACATCGATTGAAAATAATAATATTTTTTAAAATATGAATATTATTTTTTATTACCAGATATATTTTATTTAAATTGAGTGAATGATTTGGTTTATTGTTATCGAATATATTATGAAACAGTAGATGAGACCCTATAAGGATTTATATATCACACCATACCATTTCCTTCTGGAATTTGTAGACTTTCTTACGCTAGGTTCAGGAAAAAGGAAATCACCACTTTGTGGTAGCGTATGATCTTGATCCTTTGGACCATGGGTTGTTGTTTTCATCATGTGAAGTATATTTTTCTTTAGAGTACTTTGATAAGGTACTTCTTTGTGTTTTGTTATACCTATTTGTTTCTAGTATTTTCTCCCTTTGGAGTGTTGAGCATACTGACCTGTAACCTTTTATCTTTTTTTCTGGGAAAATATGTTTCCTAATTTATCATCTATTATTCATGGTTCAAGTCACTAACCCATGGGTATTTAGAACACCCTTTGGGACATGTTGGAGTGGGCTTAGTTATCATGGTACAATGGTATCTAAGCTGGTTTGTGAAAAGATAACATTTTAAAATATTACCTATTCATATTATTATTTCTTATAAATAACTAATATTATTAGGGTTAATGAATTATTCAAATCAATAAAATAGTTTTTCTATAATATATATATATTTCTAAAATAAAGAGTATATAAATTCATTTTTAAAAAATTAATTTTAGCATTAAAATGTATTATTGGTTATTAACTATATCAATTGAATTTTATAAATTCATTGATATTAATATGGACCATTTTTATCATATATTTTATAATTCCCAATCCAATATTTTTACCCTTCATTTTAATGGCTACGTTTTAATTGTTATATAATGTTCTGCGATCCATTTTTTTGGTGTTGCATGTGATGAAAGTTATTGAACACATTATGTTATCGAAGGAAAATTATAATTTAAAATCTCAAAGCAGGATATTATCCCCTTTAAATAAATTTCATCCTTGAAATTTTAATTTTGACTCACTAGTGAATATATGAGAGGTTATTCAAAAAATATTTTTCATTAAGGAAATGACTTATAATATGACATAAACCATACTCTCTTATGCTAGATTACGTTACTTGTCTTTAATTAAAAAAAATTAATATTTCATACAATCATATTCTTATTTATGTACATACCATAATCATACATTCTCTGAAATATATGTTCCCAAAACAATAGGAATCTCCAAGACATTAAACGATAGACAAATCATATATTCCTAAAAAAAGTAACACTATCTTTAACCCTAAAATGTAATAACCTCTGGTTCATAATGTAAAAAATTAGAAAATATAATCCCATAAATGAGATAAATTGCACCAAAAATATCACTTTATACTTTCTAAATAGATAAATAATAAATTTTATGTTAATAAATACTATCTAACTCACGTTTCTCACAGTCAATCATCATTTTAAACAAAAGGGTTGTCTATCCCTTGGTAATGGGTTCTTCAATGGTAATCCTAAAAAAATATAACATTGTCATAAAATGAATTTTCAAGGTTTTTGAAACAAATTAATATATGTTTTCAACCCATTAAATATGATATATTAGAGAAAAATCAGAAGATGTATCACATAATCCTCATATCTTTTAGAATATGTCATAATATCTTTTATAAATATCACTCATTAGAGAAAATAGAAAAAATGTATCAAGACTTAATTTATTTTATGATATCATGCTTAATACCTTATGTAAGAATCAGAAACTAACCTTGTTTTAGCATAACAAGTACATACAATAATTCTCATACATTTATGTATGCTCCCTTGTTTAGTTATAAGATGTATTGGTTTCTATATTATACCTTTGTAATCTTCATTCATGTGATCCTATTTAAACCAAACAATAAAACCAAAATGGTTATGGTAATATTTAAACTATAAACATGAAACATTCAATCTTCATATGTCTTCCCCTATGACACCTTTTTTGAATATATAATACTTTCATTTCAACATGTGACTATGTTTGTTCCTTCCTAGTTTATACATGGTAATTCTTTTATTAGGTACACTAAACTATTTAGTTTAAAATATACATGAATCCTTCTTGATGGTTACTAATGTGATTAACCAAATAACAAACCTTAGGAGTGTCTAGACATGTGTGTAGTCTTAGGTCATATCATCGTGCATCAGATATATTATTGATTCAATGATTGGACAACACTTTTGGGCTGATTACCCCTAGGTTCAACTATTAAAAAGTTACACCCACTTTCTAGTATCAAAACATGGATGTATTTATTAGAAAACCACCTAATCAATACTTTTACAATACTTATAGATATTATACTTTACCAGTACTCATCTAAATTTTTTTTCACTATGGATCTATAACAGTAATCCCCAAATAAAAATTACTATTATTAAGTTAACATTGAATCATATTCATGTCCAAAAGTTTTTTATACCTTGAAAATTATGATCAAACATAACTTATAACCCCTTAAATTAAGCTCAAAAAACATCGTATTCTTCAAAATTATCTAAACCCATTTCTAATACCAACTATGAAACCCTATACCAAAAATATTGGATTTGGTGCTCATAAACACATAAAATAAATATCGGGTTCAATAAAAATTATAGATTCTCATACATAAGAATAACATGATTACATAAATTTTCATAGATATATTCCCAAGACCACTAAGGTGTATATATATAATGAAATTGAAAAAAAATATAAATTTATAAATCCCACGTCATTCTCAACTAATGGTTATTTTTTCCATTATAGAAGAAAAAACATAAACCATAAAAATTATTTAAAATATCCCAAAAATACCTCACAGATGTTATTATTATCTTTATCTGATGTTCAATAATTTTTGTCATGGCCTCGGGAATCGAAGCATATGAAAGGGTTGCCTCAAATACTCAGTAAGAAAAAAAATACAAATAATGAAATCATGAAATAAAAATGCCATAAATATTATAACTGGAATAATTAATCATCATGATTATTTAATAATGAAAAACAGAGAGTATAACAAATAAATGGATAATAAATAAAATTAATTGATTATGAGGATAACAATAACATGTTTCTTAGAGATGAAATGTATATTGTTGGATAGTTAATTATATTTCATAAAACAAAAAATCATTATCCAAAAAATCATTATCTTATCATCTAGGCCTTGTGTCTAGTAAATATCTTGTTTTAGTTAGGAATACAACAAATACTGAAACATGTTTGTCTTTGTAAATGTACTAATCTATTGAGGGACTATTTAATTTTGGTACCCACCCACCACTTGTTTTAGTTCAATGAATTCATTACAAGAGATAATGATTAAAAAATAAATAATCATTTTTTCTAATAATCATTCATCTTGGGATAACATCATATAGACTAACAATACATTTCCACATTTCAATAAAAAGGATAACATGATCATAACCCATCTGGAGAAAGAAGTTGGATGGTTAAACAATACATTGTCAACATACCTGAGTAATCAATAAAAATCCATATCGGAATAAAAATTATATGGATTATTACTATTTACATGATCAATAGATTTATGGAATATATGTAAATTCCATTTGGTCAAAGGAAGGTAAAATAGGGTATTCATAATGTAAAGGAATTAGAATAAATTTTTTGATAATTAATGGTGGATGGTTAGGAAATAAATAATCAGTTATAGATAATATTTTGATAGATAAAAATATTATAAAATAAATATTGAAAAAAATTGTATGGTTTAAAAAGAACATATCCCCAATATAACAAAAGAAACACATAAGGGTGATGACAATAATGCAAAACAACCTTACAAATAATTTATTTGAATGGTATCACAAAATAAGGGATCGAGAATGGAATTATTTTAAACCATGATTACAAAACCCCAATTTATATGTTCGTATATGTATTAGTGAATAAATAATGTAACACAGATCTACTGAGTGTAAATCCTTTTGAATTTGAATAGGAAAATATAGGTGAAAATGTAAAATAGGGTTTTGAAAAAATGTTTAACATTGAAATAAAATACAATGAACCATTTCACATTCCAAAGTAACTTTTGAAATTGTAAAGAGAATGATTTTGCAATATTTTACTTTTAAAAATAATCTATAATTATTGATACATGAAAATGAAATAAATTATTCTATAGAAAATGTTGAGAAAAAGATAAAAAATTTGATTGTGAAAAGAATATTTTTAATACATTAAAATAACAATTGTTGAAAACCCAATTAATTAAAAAAATTATTAAAAAAATTATTAAAAAAATTCAAAAGTGATTATAAAATACCATATCATAAAATATCATGGTGTAAGATCCCAAGAATGGATTAAATTAGTTTGTGATGAAACAATATAAATCCTATAAATTAGAATTATGTTATCAATATCCCTTATAGGATAGATACTCTATGAAGTAAGGATTATTTGAAAAAGGGGTTATATTTTGTAGAAATGTAAATAACTAAAATATAACATGATATAATCAAAGGTTAAAATTTACCCAACTTATATTAAATAATAATAAGATAAATGATCATAACTCAATGAATAAACATTTAGTTACCAAAAATTCTTAAAACTGGGGTTATAAATTTTCCAAATCCATTTGATGAAAATTAACTGATTTAGATTACTATACAAAATAAATAATAAAATATGACAAATATGAATAAAATGGTAGATAATTTACTATTAAAATGAAATCATAGGGCATAACATATTTATGTCTCGAGGAATTGAAGTTTGAGATAAAGAACCCTTGCAGGTTGAGTAATATTTTAATCAAAAATAATTAAAATAAAAGTCTTTTAATTGAAAATTAAATAAAACAATTAAAATATAATTAAGGATAAAATATCTCAAATGGGTAATACTCAAGATAAATTATATTAGGTTCATAATAACAATCATTTCTCAAAGAGAGGAATTTGAGATAAAAACCCTTACAATGGTTCTGATTCATTCAAAACATGTATAAAAAATCATAGATAATTAAATTAAGATAATTACTGACATATCCAATAACATTATTCATAATAATAACCATTTATAATCCCAATTTATTATTATTTTATACATATATATTTGTTAGTTTTTACCTATTTTCAACATTGGGTTTAAGTAAGCATCATAGCTCTTAGTATGTTTCATAAAAGTAATGATTATATCTATTATTTCTCCAATATAAATCACCATATTGTAAATTATGATACTTTAATAGTTATTCAAAGATATTCTATAAATATATTATTCCATTTCATGGTATTTTTTGTTAATATCCTTGAGGTTAAAATCATAGATGAGCATTTTTCTGTGATTATTAGTGAATTAAAGATGTTTTCTTAATTAATGAGTTAAATAATATTGTTATAATCCCATAAAAAATCATTATTTTCTTATTAACTTATAATAAAATTAGTATTTATGTACATATATTAATCCATGAGAGAGTTTTATAGCATTTCTCAATTAAGTTGTCAAACCAACAACAAACATTAACACACTATATCTTGATGGGTGATTATAGTTAAGGAAATGTATAATATCATTATAATTGAAAATTAAGGATATTTTTTATTAATTTTTTGAATCATATTTCTATTGATTTAGATAATTAATCAATATAAATATGAAAACTAAAAAATGTTTCTTCATAGTATTGATAGTCCGCACAAGGAATGGTTAATGAAAATTTGTTTTTCTATGTGGATGGAAAGGAATAAATAAGGATTCATCCATTAATATAATAACAATTCTGTATAAATATTATAGTAATATAATAATATAACCTTGTTTATGGGAGGTTTTTAAGAGAAATATTAAGGATAAATGGAAATGAGTATGTAATAATCAATTTCGTACATTGAAAATTGTCTTAAAAATCACCCTAGAAATGATGGAAATAAGATAAAAAATTCTGGAATGGGGATTTTGAATTTTAATAGGTTTTTATGAGGGGAAGTTTATAGTTTTAGGAGGAAATTTTATGTAATGTGGTTGGAATGAATGGGTGTAAGTGTAGAATTTTATAGCTGAATAAAATTGTACTTTTGTTAATACCCTTTACTTTTCAGTGATATCATTACCCTATTCAATGTTCAATTGTATCAAAATTTATAAATAATTCATTTTCAGGTGTCCTAGGGTAGATTATGACTCACGAACAGTTCACAAAAATGTGTTAAACATATTTGATATCATTTGTTCTAATATTTTTACTTTTACCTTTCTTGTTTTTGTTGGGTAACTAGTTTTTACCCTAGTAGATTATATATTATTAAAAATATAAGGTAACCCATATTGTCACACTCATACCCAAAACATCTCAATTATTTTACATATTTTTTTGTCTTTATTTCATTTTATGGTTTTCCTTGTGTATTTTTCCCCAAAAGTGTAAATTGGAAAGGTTTTAGGGTGGTGCACGGTTAGAGAAAACCTTATGCCATCCTAGGGAAAACAAAGTGGCCCAGAAGAAGGTATTTATAGGCCACATGATCAGATGTATGATTATGTTCTGGACCCCAAATACTACGCTCCCCCTTACATCTCAGACTGAGGTGAAGATTGGTAGATGCATATTCTGGCTGACTACATGGCCAAATTATGCAGTCTGTCATGTCTTGAAGGGATAAATATTTATTACTATTATTACTATTATACTACATAAGAATTTTCTTCCCCCCACCATGACCTATCCCCCTCCCCTCTAACCCTCGCACGCACCACCCCTTCCTAAAACCACCTCTCCACATTGCTTCCTCTACCAATTTCAAGAGTGATCATCCCAAGTTATCATATCTTCTTCTCCTATTCTTCTTCAATTTTTCTTGGTTTTATTTCACACTTCTGTAGTGTGCACACTATGGTCAATCCCTATCTAGATTTGTGGGTGATCATTTTTATGATTCTTGATTTCAAGGGTTCTTGGGTCCCATTGAGGTTGGTTCTAGCCGTAGTTCTTGAAGTTGACACATTCTCCACCAAATCGGTGTAGGGTTTCATCTGATTTATTTTGTAGGCCAATTTTTATTTTGGGTTTTTTATTTTTTAGTTTCTTGTATTTTTCTATTATACCTTGGATCACTTTCGTTGTCTTTGGATCGTTATCCATGAAAGATACTTACACACATATGTTTGGGTATAGTATATATATATATATACATATATCCTCATTATAAATATTCCATCATGGTGAAAGGAATATCGATAATGAATCTTAAGGTATTTATATATGAGAGTGTAGGTTCATATGTTTTTAAGTATAGAAGGAGAGTCTCTATTTATTTTTTTAACCTTTCTAGGGTGGATTCGGATTGTCATAATCAATTGAAACGTGTTTTTGAGGTAGTTTCCATATGATAAAATTTTTGATTATAATTCCTTAATTTCACGAGTGTTTTAAAGGTAATTCTTTATTATGATGCAGTATATATGTGCTATAAAAATTGATTTTGGCTCTTATAAATTGTTTTTTAGTTGTTTTACATTATTATCTATACTTACAACATGTATCTTCATTGCCAAGCATGTTTTCAAAATATTAGTCAAATGTAAATTATTTTAAATTTCCCATTGGTTTGATAAATCATTTTGAATATGTAAGGAGTATTCTAAATTGTGTTTTGGTGTGTGTGAAATGGTTGTGAAATATATTTCACCTATGTTTTCTTTAAATATAGTTCATTGACATGTAGAGGTTTTCTTTGAAAGGAAGTGGGACTGTGTGTGAATTTAAAAAATGGGACTTCCATGAGTTGTAAAATTAGAGCACTTGGGAACCCTATATACCTTTTAAGGTTTTTAATGACTAGTACGTAGTTGTTTCAATAGGTAACTAACTTTGGTTACCCGGCATGATTACCCAACAACACTAACTAAATAAAATGATGATGTTTTGTGGAAAACTATATATTTGGATTTTACCACACTAGTGGATTATATATTAGAATGGATTAGATGGTTCTATAACTGATGTACGAGAATCCTAAGAACCAGTTCACCTAGATTCTTAGGGAATACCCATGGTTTTTGCTTAATTTTTCTCCTTTTTTCAATGTTACTGATTTTAATATGCACTTTTTTGTTATGTTTCTATACTATGACATTTGTTTTAGTGTTAATTATATTTTATAAATAGTTTTTTAGAAGTTTCTTTTAATATTTGAAAACTATTTTGAAAATATGAAGAAGATCTGTTTTCTTAAAAATAGAATCTTGTTACTTTTTTCATAAAGAGTAGAATACCATAATATTTATATGGGTTATTTTCAATCTAGTGTGAGTTGATTAATTTTTAAATGTAAGTTATAGGGAGTTTTTGCTATTTTGGAACTCCTACTAACAATTTTAATTCTCATTTATATTTTCTTTATCATTTTTTAGTTTAGGTTCTACCCAAATCAGGATCACTCATGGTGTGAGTGTCATTCTATGGTTGGATGTGACCCACAAGGTCACATAGAGGTATGTCCTATTTTATTCTATTTACACTACCAATTCAGTTTTATTTTTTCGGTTTTTCTTTATTAAATTGTTTTTTATGTGATAAAATATTCCCAAATTGGGTTATTATTGATTCTAATCACTAGTTACTAGCCCTGGATTACCAGAAACCCCTCATGGACATTATTGTGGGCTGGCTCAAGGTGACTGATTCGGGTTCGGCCTGAGTTATTTCATGATATTTATAACCACATTTTTAAGTTACAAACCTAAATTTATGCTCCATATAGGCCAATTTTATTTACACATAAAATGTATTTAGCAAGTAAATTAAAAAATTTAATATAGAGGGAAACATTTTTTGTAGAAAAATGGTGTTTTAACCATAATATGTTTTTAATATTATTTAGAATTGGAAACCAATTAAATGTTTTTTAATGTAATTATATATTTATTTTAAAATAATATTCGATATATCATTATAAATATATTAATTTAATATATTTTATAATTTATACAAAAAATTAATAAAACAATTCTGTAAACATAATAGTGTTACCATTACCATGATCATTCTTTAATTTTAATAGTAATGAATGTATAAAAAAACATCAATTGAAATTATTACATAATATGGTCATGTTGTCCTAAAATATGAAATTCAATTTGATATATTTAATTTCTAGAAGTGATAAAAATTTATTATTAATATAAGAGAGCCAAAATAGTTTTTAGAGCATGATATTACTTGAGTTCGTAAATTGTTAAACATAGGTTTTATAAATTCATAATTCTATTTAAAATGTATATTATTACTCCTTAAATACATTTTTTATCAACTTAATTTTTTAAAAAACATATAGTAATTTATTATATAATTATAATGTCATAAAAGTTTCATTTTTGATAAAAACTAAATTTTTAACTATTCACCAAAAAAAATTATTTCAGAAAAATCCCATATATATATTTTAAGATAATATTGATAAAAACATCCCAAAAATATTTCATATTCTAAGAAACATATCCTTATTGAAAATATTTGACATTATTCTAGTGTTATAGTGAATATATTTAAATGCATAAACTCTATGAATTTTTTCTACCCATTACCCACTTGGAAGTGGTCATATATAGATCATTTAACATCATATCTATTTAATGTTCCCGAACTATATAGGATATGATATCATTTTACATATTCGATTCTTAATTCCACTTCTCAATTTGAATAAATAACTCATTATTGACTTAATTTCATAATAAGTACTTGATACATGACTTTATATATATATATATATGTTGCTCAGGATGTTACATCAATTTATATCCCTATCATAGCACTGACCTCCATTTAAAGAAACACTATGATCTTAAGATTAATTTAATGTTGTAGTCTATAGCTTTATCTATGTGGAATAAAAAATCAATTATATTCTATGTTAATCAATGGAACCCACTAAAAACACATAACAATTCCCCATATATAATTAACACATTCATTTCCATTAGTAAAATTCCACACATCCAAGCATCCCACATAATAATAATATATCACATTTCAATTTTTTTCGTATTTACATCTTCTAAATTATACCACTAAATCATTAACAAGTAATCCATAATTGATTATCTTCTGAATTCATAATTAACTTAAAGCTGATTTAACATGTATCTATGTATTAAATATTAATTACCATCTTTTAATTAATATAAAACCATCATCATTATCATCGACAAGGTAACATATACTAACAATCATCAACAATAATCTATTTATTATTTTATTGAAAATCCACAGTCAAGGTAAGTGTAAACCAACAAAATCCTTCATTTACATCAATTCACAACCTCACAAAACAAAAATTACAAAATTCAAATATAAAAATAGTAAAATAGAACCAAGTCACTATGAAATCCTCCATCATGCACCTAGTTTGAAAATTCTAAACTGCATCACCACAAATCACACAAATATTACGAGCTTACTGAGGTTCATCGACTAGATTGAGGAATGACACGTCTAGTATACACTTTGTCCTTACCATCTCATCACCTTTCCATCATCACCTCGGTCAACCACCAAAAGCCACAATAAACACCACTAAATTGTCCCTCATGCTGAAAAATCATCAATTTCGGAGATAGCCGATCACCAGAAACCTCCATCACCACCAAGAAAAATCATAAAAAATACCATGGAAAATCCAATTAAAATCAAAGCCAACAAATCGAATCACACTAAATTTGACAGTTCCTTGAACTCCTTCAAATTATAAACCACAAATCCCAAAACCATGTAGTTACCATTGCAATAGATCCAAATAGGAGTGTCAAATAGAAACATGGGGTTAGAGCATGTTTAGAAGCCAAGAAGATTCAACACACAACCACCGTTGAGCCTAATAAACCATCATTAAAATAGTTTTCGTCGATACAAAAGATAACAGATATCTATCACCATAGAAACTGAAACTAAAAATCTCAAAAACCATAGAAATATAGAAACATATAAATAAAACTGAATCAAATAAAATGAAAGAACTCCAAATCCAAAAGCACCTTGAATCCCTCAAACACTGAACCACAAATCTCAAAAACATTTAGTTACCTATATGCTGGATCCAAATCGGAGAGGTGCATTGGCACTTGGGGTTAGAGCAGGTTGAGCAGCCAAGGATCTCTTCAGCATAAAACTGTCATCGAGCTCGTGAAACCATCTAGAAAATAGACCTTTTCATCATACAATGGAATATAAGCACCATCAAAGGCAATTGGGAAAAGCAAGAAAAATTGTGGAAGAAGGATAATGACATTCAAATGGATGAGAGGAGAAGAGATGCGTGAGAGAAATGGGGAATATCTCTTTGCATATCTCTATTTGTGGATTTACTAATCAACATGATTCATATTTAGATATCATATTTTATTTCTATGCATCATTTAATAAAATATACACATGATATAAAATTGAATCATATGGAATTATTTACATTATAATATAAAATTATATGATAAACATCATTTAAATGTAACATGACCTTCATTAAATTACCCCTATTTCTAAATATCGTTCATTTTTATGGAAACTCTAATAAATAAAATATGATATGTAAGATTTAATATTGACATATCATGTTAAAAAATAAAAATTAACACTTTTATATTATATCCCAAAATAATTTCCAAAAATAATTTTTTAAGAACCCATAAGAGCAGCATATACAATTCTACTAATCTATCACATCATTTCCATCATATTACTTAATTTAAACAAAATTACTCACAATTTCTAGATAATAAATCCGAATTAATTTTAATAAATCTTTTTCTGAAGTCCAATTTTTTTGGAGTTTCTCCCATGAAATACACACAACCCATCAATTCCATGAGCCCCATATTTCAAGTGGGTTGGGGGGAAACCCTTACACAATCAGAACCAACCCGTCTTCTAGAATAACCTGACATTCCTACCATACACAACCAGCGACCTTCTTGGAAGGTCCGCCTTCTCATGAGAAGAGAGATATTTACCCCATGATCATGATGAGTGACCCTATACATGCATCTGTGTGAAACTGTGTTCCATGGTCTCTAAGTGCCCTAAGCATCCTTATTCCCTCTTAGAGAATTCACACAATCTGCCACCAAAAAACTATGATGACCAAATAGATTCCATTAGCACTATCCAGACATGCTTCACTACTCCTACATATGCACATCCCCCAAAAATCATAAAAATTGGGGGTTCTATGGGAAAGAACCTATGGAAATGTCTACCTAAACGCAGAGACAAATAGCTGAGAGCTGCTAGGTAATAATATTACCCCTCCCATTTAATTATCTCAAGAATGTTCACAATTCAATAAATGTCCATCATAATTTTCTAGAACAAAATAATTTTGTTTGTGTATTAAAAATTTAACAAATATATCATAACCTAATTAAGATACTTACAGTATTATTACGGAATTAATTTGGAAATGTAAATGATTAAAACATCAGTTTTTTGAATTTTTTTAATTTAATGAGGAGGGTGATATAGTTTAATTGATTTAAAATGTTTAATGTATTTAATTTGAGATTTTATGGGGAGTAAGAAAATTTATTGATGATATTTTTGTGTTTTTAGGACATAATGTCTTAATGTGGTGGGAGTAGGATTTCACCATGTACTCATTAACTTGTTATCGGTTACCCAATGACAGGTTTAGTGGGGATGTTCCAACTATAAATTCAATGGAATGTTAGTGACACTCTACAAGGTGTCCAGTGGATTCCAACTTATTTTTTAATAGGGGGTATGATCATTTTTTCCATTATCATTTTAATAAACATTTGGGTTCTCTTGAGATATATGGTCTTCAACTATGTGGGTGATGAGGAACGTCTCATCCTTGGCTCCCTCTTACCATTCCTCTTGTACCTCTTAATAAAAGGAGTTTGATGGGGTTTTAGTCATCTAAAATAAGGTAAATTCATCTCTTTTCTATTATTTTTACCTATTGCATTATTTCTTATTGTTTCTATTGGATGGGATAAGTAATTTAGTATTTGATTCCACCAGAGATTGGGGGAATTACATTTTTCAATATAACATCCTTGTTTTATTATCAAAGGAGACTTAGTAAGGGTATTTTCAAGCCACTGATGTTTTTTCAATGTAAAATAGTTAAATTGTTTATTTTTTCTCGGATTTATTTTAGATATAATGAAATCGAATATGGTTTAGGTGTTGTAATTTAGGTGTTCTATATGTAGTTGTTTCTGGAGTAAATATTTGGTCCTATATATGTGTTTTGATTAATTTCTCAAGTCATTTTCTAAGGGAGTTTATTTTCATTTGGTTAATTGGTTATCATATTTTATTATTTAATAATCTGATGTTTCTTGATGAATTTTAGTATATTAAGAGCTCAATATGCGGGGGTTTTGGTGATATAAAACCTCCTTAACTATTTATATGGGTTACACCATGAATATTTATTCCATGTAATGTTTCTAAACAAATAATAAAATATATATGTTTAGTTTTTGAAAATTAATGTGTTGTTTATGAATATTTTCATATGTAAGATTAAATAATATTCCCATGAACATTTATTGTAATAGTATGTTATTATGGGATTTGAAACTCCTTATTTTGATTATAAATATATTTTTCAATAGTTTGTAGATATTTTTAAATCCTTAAATATAAAGTATTCAGTTACAAATTCATAGATAAATTTTATATTTATTTTTTTGGTTTTAGATTAATATGAATGTTTTTTATCATTCCAAATCATTCAATTTTTCTCATTCCATTATTTTAAAATGTTTTCGTAAAAAATTTATATTCATTATTATCCTATATTAACCAAATTCAGGCCTATAATTAATAGTGAAATTTTTATTTGATTATTTTATATTGAATGGGAAATTTGTTTAAGAATGTTTATAATTATATTGTCATTTATACCTTTGGTTACTAATATTATTCCCCAAATTACCATAGATTAGTTCCTGACCAAAACATTAATTATATAAACATTTCATTAATATGAATTTTCTCTCGAATAATTACTTATTATAATTTAAGGTGTAAACCAAACCTTCCCATTAATAACATGAATGAATTATAATTCAATGAACAACACATGACCATCTGTTTAGTGGTATCACTGGAGGTGATGCAATGGTTGGGTGTGATAGAGTGGGGATGGGTTTTTGTAAATATTTATGCTTTGATTTTATTTCTATAATTGAATAAATTATTAAATTATTGTGGAATATAATGTAAAATCTTTTTATTTTGGTATGGCTATACTAAGAGACAACCTAGTTAAAGATAAGTGAGTACTTTAATCCTATGTCGTGAATTTTGATAACTAGTTGTTTATAGATTTCTTGGCGGTCTATTAATATTGACCTCCTTATGATATTTTATTATTTTCTTCATTTCATTCTAGAAACATGTAATTTTATTGGGTTACTACTTGGAGTTCATATATTTTATTTATTTATTTTATTGGATTATTATGTTTAGGTATAATTATATATTTATGTATTTGAGTTTCCTTAAAGATTGTGGAATAGATTTGTGACCAGGATAAGTTATAGATATGTGTGATGTTGTTTTTTTAGAATGGTTGTGGGAATTATTGTGTGATTTTTTCAATTGTGAGTGTGTGTGTGTGTGTGATAGAATTATGAGACCATATTTTCCTATCCTATCTTAATAGTGGTTATCTTCTGGTTTGGTTTCATTGATGTGATGACTATGATAGGAGTGGTAGTACTTCATATAGAAGGTATGGTTGTTGTTGTTGTTGTTATTATATATTTATTATATATGTTTCTAATCCTATATAAATGAAACCTATTCATTACATTTAAATTCCAAAATTTTATTATGATTGTTGTTGTGCATCTGTAATTATAAAATTTCAAGTTATTGAAAAACTAGTTCTTCACAAAAGTGTCGTTGGGTTTAGGTTTGTACTAATGCTACAAATAGAGATATTGGGGAACCTTGGTACTTGATATAAATATATGGTTGTGTCTAGGTAATATAAAATCACTCCATTGAGAGGATTTTTATCTTATTCCCCTGTACAATATGGGTGTACATATTGGAACATGATATGTTCATCCTTTTCCATATATTTATTCTCCTTATAAACATGATTAATGTGGTTTTTTAGTTTTTTATGGATTAATAAGTTTCTATTAAAGGAAATTTCAACTAATTTGTATATTCCCTTCAATGTAATTTTTAAAAAGGATCAAATAAATTTTAGATCCTTTTGGCTATTTGGGGTTTATCCACTGTTACTAATGTTCGAGGATTTATCTTTTGGGTTGTTATTTTCATGCAATTTTATTTTATATGAAATTGATAAATTAGTGTATATTTAAACATTATTATCCACACCAGTATAAATTCCAAAAAATACCAAACACCATATTTAAATACCATTTTTTTTAAAACCCCAATTGGTATTAATCAAAAACAAACATGGAGGGATTCTATAAGAACTCAAGTGAGTCTCTCAATAATTAGTGTCTAGATACTTGAACCATGGGTTTATAAATCATTATTGTAGGTCTTTCAAATTATTATAATAATAAATTAAGCATGATTAGATTATTTTAAAACCCCATCAAAACGTATCTATATATCAGATAAGAAAAAATCAGAATTAAAGAGAAGGAACCCACCAATTTTTGTTCTATAATCCAAATAGAGAAAATAAATAATTCCTATATACATCAATAGTCATAAATATTTTAAATTAATATTTATATATAGAATAAGTAACTCAAAAATAATTATAATAATATTCACCAGTTATGTTCCACCCAACTTCCCCTAACAAATATGACCACCATCATATCACTTTTATCCAAAAAAATATACATTGCGACCAAGATTTATCTCAGATAAATAAACCACCAAAAATTTAATAGACATACACCTTTCCCATATATATATATTATAATATAATAATAATTTCATGTATGCATAGGTTGATATGCAAGGTATGAGTATAATAACTCATCAAGCACCGCTAAGAGATCCGAAAAATCTATTTTGGTACAATGTGCTTGCATTTACATGTTTCATGAGTATATAAATTACTAATCACAATTTATACATCATATTTTCTATAATTGATATCTTAATTTAATCATTAATTAAAATTATACACATATAATATACAATCATAAGTTCAAGTTTTCTTATTATCTCACCACGGCCCCTAACAATACCTGATTCAACCAATTTCAAAACGACTTGGAAAATTAATCAATAATATAGTATAATATATTTTTTCGGACACAGAATATCTATTTATTCTGTACATCATGGTTAGTTTAATAACATATCCATTCTCTTTGAATAACATCTCCATATTATGTTTTTAGAGATTCTATCACAATATATAGTTATCCTTAAGGCATCATGTATCCATTCTATATTTATTCTATATATAAAACATCACATACTAGAGTTTTTCAATTATCCTTGAGGGACTAATATATATAATAGGGAGACTATTGACTCTCTATAAAAGCTATAAAATATAATATATATTTATATATACCTTTAAATAACAAAAAATACACTACATAAGATAACCTTAGTGTAACATACATGGGCCCATAAATCACCCAGGGCCAATGCTAAGGACACTCGCTTGACCTCGGTGATGCATCCCAATGTACCAGAGGTTTCAATTATTCATAAGTGACTAATATATATAATAGGGAGACTACTACCTATTTATAATAACCATCCAATATAAAATTTATATAAAAACCATAAAATAACCAAAAATAAACTATATAAGATAACATGGTAAGATAAAAATATAAAAACTATTACATCCTGAAATACCATAATATAAATTTTTTTCACATTATACAACTGTAGCTAAAATAGTGATCATTATTGGGGATTATGATCTACAAGCTGACATAGAAAATATAAAATATTAAAGAATACAAATAAAAAATTAGAATGTAAATATTTATCACCATATATTGAGATCATGAATAAATAATATGTTTAGATCTATAGTGGTTGTGCCCATGGCATGTTTTTAAGACCCAAGGATATTTTTTATTCTTAAAATAAGAAGAAGAATATTTCAAGAAGATAAGAAGTGGATATGGTTCATGTATTTTCTTTTTTTAAACATAAGTCAATTTCAAACTCAACTATTTCATGGTGTTTCATTTGAGGAGAAAATCATTTCTAGTTTTTGAATTGATTAAAAAATATGGATGATGTTTTAATGTTAAAGAGAGATGATTGTAAGAGTTCTGGATAAATTTTGAGTAAGTGGTTATTAATGATTTCGACAAACCACTATGTATATAAGAGTTATTTTAAGGCTCAATGTAATACATAAAATCACCTCTAAAAATTGGTAAATTCATAGTATATAAGGGTCCCTCTATGATGATAAAAACTTGGTCTACAAATTTGTAAAGTCCCTGGACGTATGGGTTACTTTATATTGAGTATCATGCATCAAAAAAATTAGTATCCCTCAATACACAACGGTAGGTGGGAGAATTAGAATGAGATATAAGGGAAGATCTATTTATACAAAGAGTAAATATTGGTTTCCTTATAGAAAATTATATATGTTTTGGTTACCTGAAGCTACACTATAATATAGAAGGGTTACCTGAATTTCCGATATTATTGTTTGTAGTAGATTACTCAAGAGGGGGGTGAATTGAGATTCTATAAAAAAGTATATTAAGGAGGTTCTCTGTAAGACAATATCCTCTAATAAAATTAAACACAAAGATAGTTTGTAGGGAATTTATAAAAGTCTTGAAGGTTCAATTTGATTCTCATAAGATTGATTAATTCTCATTTTTACTAACCTATCGATTAACAAAACTTTTGAAGCATACCTACTGATTAAAAACAGATGGAAACACTTTCTAAACAAACTATAAGATCTCATTTTATCTTAATGCAGGAAATACATATCACATAAGAAATATATGATAATCAACTCAGCGGATAAAAACAAGAGGTTAAGTCTCAAGGTGAGACATAGTCCTCTCCACTTGGTGATCACCTACCACCAAGATGTCTATATTAATAAAGTTTTGATCCACACCCTGGATTAGGTTGTATAACAGCATGCCCAGTTGTCCAGGTCAAACATGACCTCTACCATAGTTATTCATGGGAAATAAAAATAAACATATCACAAGGAATCTCTTCCACAATTTTACGTGGGATAAAACGGTAAGAAGCGATAGAGTATGAGGATAGTTTGATATCCTCCAGTTATGCTCAGGAGATAGTGTGTGTAATACAAAAAAATATACGCATTGCTAAGTTAGTGAAGATAAAATACAATAGAGTTAAGAAAGAGAATAGTGTTAAGAATTCCTTGTGTATAGTGAAGTAATTCTCTAGACTCAATGGATGTTGAGAAAATGGTATTTGTGTCCACTTCTGGAATTTATCTCCAAAACATTTTATCACAGTTTCTATAATCTAGATTCAAGGAGTGAAAAGGTTCAGTGCTTTAATGCCTCACTGTACAGTAATCCTTTTTTTGATAAAGTTTATTTTTACAATCTTCTTGTAATCTCAAACACTTAGTTCCCCTTTCTTCGTATTTGCGTAGTCTGTGTCTCAACGTCTACTGCTGCTAAATTAACATGAAAGATGAGGTCCATTTATACTACAGGATCATCTAGACATGAAGATCTTCGCATGTGCATGTACCTCGTACTGTCTACAAATTTTCCTACAGACAACATTAAAAAATGTCAGAAACATTAATTTTTCTAAATATGAGCGTTTGAAATAAATTTGAATTAATGAAATGAAAACAGTTATTTATGACTATTGGTGAGTCATCTTCATTTTTTTGTCTTTGGTTTTCTAACATCGGTCTATCCTCTTCAGTGTGTCTTCTTCAGTGTGTCATTCTTCAGTCTGTCGAACTTTTTTCTATAGACTATGGTGTGTCAAACTTCGTTCTGTCAAAATTTAGTCTATTGAACTTCGGTTCATCGACTTTGGTATTTCGACTTCAGTCTGTCGAACTTCAGTCAGTCGACTTTGGTGTGTCGAACTTCGGTCTGCTGAACTTCGGTCTGTCGACTTTGGTGTGTCGAAAATACCCTCAGGGCCAGAGAATCTAGAATGATTTCAAAGTGTCATTCTTACTAGACTAAGTGTTATGAAAAAGGTTATGTTTAAATAAATTTGTAAACCTATTTATTCAAGAATATAATCTATTGAATTATTGAATTATATGGTTCTGTATGACACTTTTGATTCGCATAGAGATATTAAAATTGCATGAAAGAGTATAATCTGTACATTGAAATTATTTTTGATTATGAAAACTACATTATCAATGAGGGTCCAAAAATATCCCCCTTTTCATAATAAAAAATTATGGAATACATGAAAATATATAGAATAATGATAGCTCAACATAGCATATGACACTGAAAGAGAGAGTCGAATGTGAGTGTGTCCAATATGACTAAAGTCTTTCCTTGATTGAAATTTTCAAACAATTCTCTCCCTTACAAAATGGATTAAGGTGAGTATATTCCATGTGTCTTAAACCAGAAAAAACCCCTTAGATAATTAATATATTCATAAATATAATGTATGCCTTGTATTTTTCTCCCCCATTTGGGATTAGAAAAAATAGACGAGATAAAAAAGACGAATAAAAACATCATAAGGATTTTCAATAAATGGCTGAAGAGTACAATGCAGCAAAAAAAGATCAACCCCCTATCAAAAGATACAATCCATCATTAAGGGTTTGAATTCTAAGGAGCATTTCCTTTTTCTGAAGGATCCAAGAGAGAAAGAGAGGGTTTTGGAGTGGTAGAGGGTTGGGGTGGTCTGAAGATTACACCAGGAAGAGCAACACCTGTAGGAATAGTAGCTGCAAGGGTAAGCCGCCTTTCTGACAATACCCGACTTGGAGTCTCCTCTGTAACGATCGGTCGAATCTAAGTAAGAGCTTGAGAGAGTCATTTTAGTAGGAGGTCGAGAGGCAGTACCAAGAGAAGCAGTTGGAGGTACAACAATAGCCTCATCCTGAACATGCAGATAAGGTTAGAGCAATTTGACAAAGTCAATAATGATTTCACCACCATATTGCATGGATTTCTCAATGTCTTCCTTATTTTCAATAAATTTCATCTGCAAAGGGGTAAAGTATTTAAATTGGATAACTTTCTTTTTGAATGCTTATGTGACAAGAGGAATTATAATATTTTATACGAGAAAGTTGAAGTTGTTGATGAGATCACGCTTGGTGTATATCTTAGTGAAATACTTATCCACCTTTTCCTGAATCTCTTTCTGAGCTGTAGAGGCTTCATTTGTGCAATTTATGACCATATTGTATAGAAGATCTATATTTCGATGAAATTTGTCAAGAGTTTAATTGTTTAGAGCACTTTAATGTTTTTGAATTTCCTCTCTCATCATAACCTTGAGATACTCTAAATCAGCAACAACACTTATCCAACTCCTAGAACTAAATGGGCTGGTCAACATTTTTCCAAGCTATTATTTCAGCATTTTTCGAACTACACTGAGTAGATGAGTTCCAAAGTTCCTATGAACATCAATAACACCACTAAATGTGGTCTTGATGTCATAGGTTAAGGAATTCAACTAATTGCTAATATTTCTTAATTCTTCTCTCAGCAAGGTGTTGTGTCTAATAATGGTTTCTTCTATAGTAATAAGATTCGGTTGAATCTCCAGAATCACCACTCTTGACATCTTTGCTGCATCAGCATATGAAATAATTATAGAGGTGGAGGATTCACTCCTGGATCCAACTGAGGCTATTACATACTCACAAATATTAATTTTAAATTGTTCCAAATCAACCTTACTGACATAGTTACCGGGAACTGCCTGAGCTACTGGGTCTACTGCTGGAGATGAAACTAGTGGAATAGGTGTAGATGGTTCTGGGTCAGCTTGGACATGTGGAGTAGGAGGAGAAAACAACCTTTCTTCATTCGAGACATACTCCAAACCAAAAAAAATTATCATGGATCACTATTCCACTCTCTATTATAGGTCCAATATCTTAGATCAATAGTATCAATTCTTATCCTTCTTCCCTGAGGCTCAGAAATAACATCAATATCATCAACTACTTAATCCTGGTCTCTGTCCATAACAACTTGTCTGGGAACAAGAACTGACCGAACATCGGGTTCTTCTTGAGCTCTAGCTACTTCAGCTTTACCATGTACTTCCTCAATTTGTGGCACTAGAACTACATCTTCTTCCTCCTGGCTAGCAGCCATAAGATCATTCAATTCCTTAATTATCTCTCGGTTTTTATCATTAAGATGGAGTGGACTGTCCCCATTTACATTATCTCTATGACCATCAGCATGTTGATCAACATTCTCAATACCATCACCAGCTCCATATACTGATTCCTTACGGGATCTGTCAATAACCTATTGTCCCACTTTTATAGAGTCACTCACATGCTTGATACTTCCTCCTTCATCACCATCATCACCATCGTCATCATCATCATCATCATCATTATCATATTCCTCATCTGATTTTCTAGCATAACCTTCAATTCCAGTAACATTAGTTTCTTCCTCATCTTTATTACCTAAAAAAGATTCTCTTGAGGAAAATTCCATAGGTGGACTAGAGGGTCCATAAGTCATATACTTTGGAATTTCAGCAAAATCAGGGTCAGTCCTATTATCAAATGTATATCCCACTTCCCTAGGAACTTCATCCTCAGCTTCCTCATCAGAATAAACTGGAATTCTCCTGGTTTGAGAACTGGGACAACATGGTCCTTTGGTCTAGAAGGATGTCCAACTGGATTGAAATCCTCATAGATACTTTCCTCATCTCATACCCAACATCTCTTCCATGGGTTCTAGAATATTTTCATCCTCTTAAAATTGTCTTTTTGAAGAAAAAATCCACTACAGGCACTTATCACTTCATCTCCATATTCTAAACAATCTAATTTTTTGACATGGTAGAAATAATCCTCAGATAATATAAAAAGGTTTCTTTATTGTATGGCTTAATCAAATCATAGTAATGAACCATAAGATATCTGCATAGTTTCTCTTTTTTTCCATGTTTCCAAAAAAAGATCAAGAAAATATCCTGACTTTCCACAACAGAGAAATCTCACTTCCTTGTGAAAATTTGATGTTGAATGATCATAAAAAGTTGTATTAATTATCCTTAAAATTTATTCGTAGTATTACTCATGGATTCTTCATTTCAAGTCACCTCCTTCAGAGTATCTTCATTGGGAAAAAATTTGAAGAAGGTGGAATATTACCAGGATAATCAGCATAGACACCTTCATGAGGCAACTCTAAGTATTCAGCCCATTCCTTAGACAAAAAAACCACTTCCTTTCCCTTTACCATAGATTTTATATTTTCTTACATTGCTTCATCTAGTGATATACTCAAATGCTGATAGAATTTTTGCACTAGTTGGGGATAATAGGGTCTTTCATTATTGGTTAACTAACTAAGCCATCCTTGAGATTCCATGACTTTTAATAGAAAATATTTTCCTGAAAGAAGCCACTCAGCAGACACCTCATTTTTAGTTGTAACTACTCATATTTCTAAGCTTGGTTTCATAGTACCAATACACTTACCTTTCTGACGCATAGCCGAAGTAGACTTTCTAGGTTCTTTAATTGTGCAATTAGTCCTTACCATGAAAAACCTTCTGGTTCTAATTATGTTGGGAGGTTGAGAGTTGAGAGAGAGTGTAACAAAAGGTAGAAGGCTTTACGGTTGGGGAGAAGATGAAAGGTCTTGATGGATTGGACATAATATATCATTTAGGCATTGTAAATCATAATTCAAAAGAATTTAAACACGGTAAAAGGAAGAATAAAAAATAGAGTCATTTTATTTAAAGACGACTAAATTTAAAAATCAGTCCTTAAATATATATGTGTCATAGAATTGGTTAAAAGATCAGTTTCACATGAGATCATTTTTATTGGATCAGTTTCAAGATGATCCGTTTGAAAGGATCTGTATCACAATGAATTGTTTGACATGATCAGTTTCAAAAATATTGGTTTGACAGGATCAGTTTCATTATGATCGGTTTGACAGGATCGGTTTCAAGAAGATCGGTTGGACAAGATTGGTTTCAAGAAGATCAGTTTGACAGGATCGGTTTCAAGAAGATCGGTTTGACAGGATCGGTTTAAAGAAGATCTGTTTTACAAGATTAGTTTTAAGAAGACCGGTTACTGATTTATCATTCTTATTCATGTCTGATGTAATTAATTCTCTCCGAATTTAAGGTTATAATGAATATATCAACAAGCTGATGTTCAGTCCCAATAAACGCAAGAGTTATATCAAATTTTTGATAATGACCTCTCAAAAAGCGATGTCTTACATCAATATGAATTGATCTTGAATGATATATTGGATTTCTAGAAATGTTAATAGCTCTTGTGTAATTACATTTTATAGATACATGTTGGAGTTGATATCCATAGTCTAGTAAAGTGTGTTTCTTCTACAAAATTTGTTCACAAAAACTTCCAGCAGGAATGTATTCTGCTTCAGCAGTTGATAATGCAACTGAAATATGTTTTTTTTGCTCCATGGTACTAGTGACTAGCCTAAAATTTGACATGTTCTAGAGGTTCTTTTTCTATCTAACATACGACAATAAAAATCAGAATCTAAATAACTTATTAAATCAAACAGTTGTCCTCTTGGAAAAAATATTTCTAAGATGGGAGTATATTTGAGATATTTGAAAATCCATTTAACAGCATTTAAATGATATTCTTTGGTATTAGCTTGAAATCAAGCACACATGCATACACTTAACATAATATCAAGTCTATTAGCATTAAGGTAGAGCAGGATCCCTATCATACCTCTGTAGTTGGTTTGATCCACTGGTTCTCTAGCTTCATCAGCTTCCAACATACAAGTGGTACTCATAGGTGTATCACTAACTTTACTATCATCCATTCCAAAACGTTTTAAAATATCATTAGTATATTTAATTTGATTTAGAACAATACTATATTCATTTTGAAAAATCTAAAATCCATGGACAAATTTAATTTCTCTCATTAAACGCATTTCAAATTCATTTTGGATTATTTTTGAAAAATCAGTACATAAAGCATTTTTAGATGATCCAAAAATTATATCATTTACATAAATTTGAACTATCAAAACATCTTTGGAATTCCTTTTAATAAACAAATTAGAATATACTATTCTTTTAGTAAAACATTTTGAAATAATAAAGGAACTAAGTCGATCATACCAAGCTCTTGGAGCTTGTTGTAAACCATATAAATCATAAGAATGATTAAAAGAATTGTATGAAAAATGGGGATTGGTAAAACCAGGGGGTTTCCCAACAAACACATCCTCAACTATATATCCATTTAGTAAAGAACTTTTAATATCCATTTGATAAAGATTAAAATTTAGATGAGCTACATAAGAAAGTAATACCTTAATAGCCTCTAACTTAGCTACAAGTGCAAAGGTCTCCTCACAGTCTATTCTTTCCTCTTGAAAGTAACCTTGTGAAACAAACCTAGCTTTGTTTCTAAATATATTTCCAGACTCATCAACTTTGTTCCTAAAAACTCATTTAGTTCCTATTGTCAAGGTGTCCTAAGGACTATCTACTAGTTCTAATACTTTGTTTCATTCAAATTGATTTAATTATTCTTGCATAGACATCACCCAAAATTCATCATTGATAGCATAATAAATATTTTTGGGTTTGATCTGTGAAATAAAATATTGATATTTAACCTGGTTTCTTAGAGAAGCTCTAGTTTGTGTCCCTCGATTTAAATAACCTACTACAGCATCTAAAGGATGATTCTTGAGAGTTCTAATACCTCTAGGAAGAGTGGAACTAGACTCATCGTGATTGTCTATTGGTTCAGACTCAATAGGTGTGGATTCTGAAAGATTCCCAGAACTGGTTACCTTCATAGGGGATTCACTATCATTATCATTAAGGTACAGAATTGACATATCTTCCTCGTGATATTCAAGATAGGTTTTGGGTTCATGTTGATCAGTCTCACCAAATTTGACATGAACTGACTCTTCCACATATTTGGTTTTCTTATTGAATACTATATAGGCTTTACTCGAGATTAAGTAACCTAGGAAAATTCCTTCATCACTTTTGGAGGAAAACTTGTCAAGATTGTCCTTAGTGTTAAGGATAAATACATTGAAACCAAAAACTCTAATGTAATTAACCTTAAGATTCCTATTGTTCCAATGTTCATAAGGGGTTTTCTTAAAAATAGGTCTAATCAAGACAATATAAATGGTATAACAAGTGGTATTTACAACTTTAGTCCAAAAATAAATAGGTATATTATACTCACTAAGCATAGTTCGGGAAGTATCTTAAAGGGTCCTGTTTTTTCTTTCCATGACTCCATTTTGTTGTGGTGTTCTAGAGGCAGAGAAATTGTGACTATATCTATTGTGAGATCAATAGGACACAAACTCCAGATTTTCAAAATCACGACCATGATCACTTCTCAAGTTCTTACTTCTAAGACCACTTTGATTTTCCATAGACTTAGAGTATTTGATAAAATAAGAACAAGCTTCAATTTTGTGAGTTAGAAAGTATACCCAAGTGTACCTATAAAAATCATCTACAAGAACATAAACATAGTGCTTAACATTTAAACTTGAAACACTTGAAGGTCCAAACTAATCCATATGAACCAACTCAAGCAATTGAGAAGTAGAAACTTATTTCATTGGTTTGAAGGAAACATTGTGTTTCTTTCCATTTTGACTAGGATTACACACTTTGTTAAGTGGGAATTCCAATTTAGGTATGTCTCTAACTAATCCTTTCCTAGTTAGTTTCCTATGTGAGTTCACATTGCAGTGTTCTAATATTTTGTGCCACATCAAGGATTCCTTATGAAAATAATTTAATCAAGAAACATTTTTCTTAGCAATGTATCAAAATCAAAAGCATATAAATTTTAATTTCTGAGAGCAGTAAATATTTAATCTTTTTTGGAATTAACAACATTAAATGAATCATTTTCAAATTTTTAAATTGAAACCACCATCACAAAACTAAGATATGATAAGTATATTTTACTTTCATCCATCAAAAAAGTACATTGGAAATTAATATTGTATTAGGGTTACCAATCTGGCCTAAGCCGATGATTTCTCACTTTGCTTTGTCCCCAAAGATATGTGTCCACTATCAACCTTGATTAAGCTAATGATGCAATAATAATCTCATGTCATATGTCTTGAACATCCAATGTCCAAGTACCAAAAAGTGTTATAATAACTCTTTAGGCAACATCCCAGAAAAACAGATTAGACATGGGGTAACTTTGGTACACGGATTTTCTTGGGTCCTGATATCTTAGTAAGTAACACTTTGGGAACCCAATCTTTCCTCACAGATTTACTATAATCAGATGATATATTTTGAGACATAATCACTTTGTTTAGTCCTTTAGTGAATTTTTTTCAAGAAATGGTCCAGAACATGAAAGAGCTATGAATTGTCCAGATTTTGGAATAAATTTAGTTTTAATGATCCTTCTCTATCCTAGTTGATATCCTAGACCAGTTGTATATTTTCGAGCAATCTATTTTCCTAGAAACTGAGTCATGGTATCTCTACCTACAGTAAACTTCTCAAGATCACTGTTTTATTATTTACTGGATAATTTATGTTATGTGGTTTCTTTTAACAACTGGGATAATTTTTCTTTATCAATATCTAGATTTGACCTATAATTTTTATTTAATGCATGTTGTCACTTAAATGATTTATATTTGTCCTTGAGATAATTAAAGGTATCCTCAAGCATTTCACAATATTCAGATAGTTCATCCTTAGTCATATATTCATCATTATGTGACTCAATATTATTCCTAGAATAATAGGCATTATGTATAGGAGAGTTAAGTGTTACATTAGATGTTTCTGTCATGAAACATAAGTTGGCATGATTGTTTAGTTCACTATTTGATGAATCAGATCAACTGGAGTTGTCTTATGAATCACTCAAATTATCTTTCAGAGCCTTCTTATATCCTTTTCCCTTGACTTAATATTTATTCTCAAATTTCAGCATGGGACAGTCTACCTTCACATGAACTTTTCATTTTCACTCGTACCAGATTATTTAATTTGAGCTCTCATTCCATTCTCTGTCATTATTCGATTGTCTTTAACTGTCATAAATTCCCTTGTAGTTTGACATTATGAATAATTTCTTCTTTTAGTCGAAATTTTTGAATCTCCATGAAGGATGAGCCATTTTCTCATCACAGTCAGAGTATGGGTCTTCACTTGTGGAAGTATCTATAGGAGAATGAGCTTTTTCCTTACCTTGTCTCTTTGAGGAAGTAGTCTTGAATGCTACTAATTTATTCCTTGTTTCTTCATATACTTCTTTATTCACATTAAGATCTTCTTCATATATCATAAGTTTTCCAATTAGTTCATTTACTGGTATCTTGTTTATGACACAATATTCTTGGATAGAAACAGAACATCCCCTCCATCTGTCAGGTAAGCATCGTAGCAGTATCATTATTTTCTCCTTGTTGTCCACCGGTTTTCCAAGAAGACTCATAGTGTTCACAATTTCATTGAAACCGAGACACTTTTCAGAAATAAGATTATAAGGCTTCATTTTAAAAATATCATATTTAATAGTTTATGTTTTTAGTCTCATTTCTTTAACATTAGTTGTTCCCTAATGAGAAACAACTAAAGTATCCCAAATTTCATATGTAGTTTTACAAGCAGATATTCTATTGAATTCATCATCACCTAGAGAATATTACAAGGAATTCCTTACTTTATAGTTATTAATATATGTATCTTTAGTGAACTGACACCATGTGTCCCTAGCAGAAGAAAACAATACATGTTGTTCTTCAATTGTATCCAAGATTCTAGGTCCCATGCTCTCTAGATACATTTTCATTGGTAATTTCCACTGATCATAGTTATTACCATTAAAGAAAGGTGTTCTGTTTGTAGCAACACTCTTAACTCTAGTTTCCATTGTTACTTAGAATTTAATGAACTGAAAATTTAGATATGACATAAATTTTAAGATCATTAAGAAACAAATAAAATCGTAGTTGAAAAAAATTTAAAAAAACATGAAAATAAATAAACCTCTGATACCAAATGTTGGTCCGAGTAGAGAACTCAAGAGGGGGGGGGATTTAGTTTTTATTAAAATTTCATTTAAAGATGTTATTTATAAAATATTTTCCCCCTACAAAATTAAAAACAATTTCAGTTTGTGGTGAATTTATAAAATTCTTAACGGATTAATTTGATTCTCAGAATATTGATTAGTTCTCAGTTTTAATATCCTATTGATTAACAAAACATTTGAACCAAACCTACTAATTCAAATAAGATGTAAAAACTTTATAAACAAACTATCAAAGTTTAGGTTATCTTAATGTAGTAAATACATATCACATAAGAAATATAATATAATCAACATAGCAGATAAAAACAAAATGTTTTGTCTCAAGCCAAGACTTAGTCCTCTCCACTTGGTGATCACCTGACACCATGCTATCTATATAAATAAACTTTTAATCCACACCCTGGATCGGGGTTTACAACAGCACACCCAGATGCCCAGGTCACACTTGACATCTACGATAGTTATTCGTGGGAAATAAAAATTAATATATTACAAGGAATGTCTTCTACAGTTCTACAAGGTATACAAGTGTAAGAAGAGATTGAGTTTGAGGATAGTTTGATATCCTCCAGTTATGCTCAGAAGACAGTGTGTGTGATACAAAAAAAATATACTCACTACTCAATTAGTGAATATAAAACCCTACAGAGTTAAGATAGAGAATATAGTTAAGAATTATCTGTGTGTTTTGTAGTAATGCTCTAGACTCACTAGATTTTGAGAAAATGGTATTTCAGTCCTCTTCTGGAATTTGTCTTCAGAATAGTGTATCACAGTTTTTGTAATCCAGCATTGAGGAGTAAAAAGGTTCAGCTCTTTAATGTCTCCATGTATAATGATCCTTTTATGGAGAAAGTTTCTTGTTACAGTCTTCTTGTAATCTTAAGCACTTAGTTCCTCTTTCTTTGAATTCACGAAGTCTGTGTATCAACGTGTACTACTACTACTTTAATGTGAAATATGAGGTCCTTTTATACTCCAGGATCCTATAGACAGAAAAATCTTCACATGTTCATGTACCTCGCATTTCCCACAGATAGTTCTATAGAAAACATTAAATAATGTCAAAAACATTAATTTGTCCAAATATGACTCTTAGAAATAAATTTGAATTAATGACATAAAAAGAGTTATTTATGACGGTCACAGAGTCATCTTCAGTCTGTTGTATTTGGTTTGGTAGCATCGTTTTATCATCATTGGTGTGTCAACTTCAGTGTGTCATTCTTCGGTGTGTCGAACTTTGGTCTGTTTACTTTGGTGTGTCGAACTACGGTCTTTTGAACTTCGGTCTTTCAAACATCGGTCTATCAGCTTCGGTGTGTCTACTTTGGTCTGTCGAACTTCAGTCTACCGACATCGGCATGTCGATCTTCGGTCTGTCAAACATCGGTCTATCTACTTTGGTGTGTCGTACTTACCTTCATTTCTAGGGAATCTAGAAAGATTGTGAAGTTTTTGTCTTACCGGACTAAGTGTTTTGAAAAAGGTTATGTATAAATACATTTTTATAAAACATTGTTCATGAATATAAGATACTGACTTATTAAAGTATATGGTTCTTTATGAAATAATTAATTCACATAGAGATATTAAAATTGCATGAATTAGTGGAATCTTTAAATTGAAATTAATTATGATTATGAAAACTACATTATCATAGAAGGTCCAACTCATATGATACATAAGGGTTACCTAAATTGTACCTATTATATGTAATGGCCACTCTATGATATATAGTGATATGTATGGGTCACATTACAAGTAATGGTAAAACTATAATATATTAAATATCAAGTTTTAAATATTGAATAATAAATTGAAAACAAATCATTTGTAAATTTTATATTTAAAGTTTTGATGATTTATAGGTGATTAAAGATCATCAATTGAGTCTCCTAAATCAATCGATGTTTACATAAAAGTCTTTGATAATTTGAGGTCTCATACTTGAATGATAATACACCAAGATGTATATACATGTTTGAGTTTATAATCATATATTCAAATTTTAAGATAGAAAAATTGTATTTTTGTAAGACAATGAAAAACTGTATTTCATGAATAATAACTTATAGTAAGTGAATAAAAAAAGACATTGTTTAAGAAGAGATAGAGGAATTTGAGTGTAGAGGGATGTGTTTATAGAATGATGAAGAAGAAGAATAAATGTACACACTTCATTTTTCTGTTTAGGAAAAATGAAGTTCACACATGTTCAACTTTGATGAATTGAAAGAGAACTATAAATTCTTAGGACATTATTAAATTATAAGAAGAAGGATAATACCTACCTCATCAAATTATAATAATGTAGTTAAACTTTTTAGTAGAGTTTTCAAGAGACAATATTATTTGAATTGATGTATTACAAGTCATGTATATATCCTTGAAATTATATCCACAATTTTCATTATAGTGTACTATATGGTCTTATTTTTTGGATCATGAAAAGGGTTATCTAATCATTTTTTGTAGTAAAAAATGAAAATCAAGTGCTCTTTGTTTTCTTTCATTCCTTTTTATGTGAGATTTATGTATTGATATTTTTTACTCTAACAAGTTATTAAGTTTTATTTCATAAGAAATCAGAAAATGGAGTATTTTAACTAATCTGGTCCCCCATAAAAGTGAACCAAAACCATTCATAGAGACAAAATTAGTGGTATCAAAGCACTCTTGGTTTCATTAAATTATCTATTATTTTGATGTTTTTTATTTTTATGGTTATTGATCTCAAATGGTATTTGAGCTTTCCTCTCTATTCAAGATCTCAAAAGTGTTCTGTTGTGTTAAAATATTTTTAGAGTAATTTATTTTTTTAACATTAGAAGACATTAATTATAGTAAAATATAGAAGAATCCCACTTTTTATTGGAATAATTATTATAATTTAAAAAAATTGTATTAACCCTATCTTATCTCAATTAGTCTAGATGTTTTAGTGGCTACCACCGATGGTTTTGTTCCCCAACCTAGAGGTGCTTCAATGATAAAATAAAACATAATTAATTTAAAAATTAATAGTCATGTTCAAATTAATTTCTTGATATCTATTTTAAAAATATATTTCCTCATGGTTGAGGGGTAAATACTACTAAGGTAATTTTGTATAGGTTTGAAAATATTTCAGATGTAAATGTGATATTGAAACAAAGCATGTTATAAGTTTTGATATTGAATTATTAATACCTAGATACCAATACTTATGAGATAGTATATGAAGTATTCACTAGATTAAATTATTTTGTTTTTACCATAAAAGGTTTTAGTTAATGTATATAAGATTATATGGTTTTTAGGAAAATATAATGTATCCTTCTAAAAATATTTGATGTAAAATATTTAGCCTCATGATATAGGTACACTTCGATTAGATGATTTTTCAAAAAAAATAATTTCTTCAAAAATGTACATTGAAAGTTACTTCAAGTGGAATATGAAGTCTTATAGGGGATTTCCTTTAATTTATTAATGTTAGATAATATCATTAAATAAATTGATGAATTTGTGGGAAAATAAATTAAAGAATAATATTCTGATGAGGAAGAGGAAATTAAAATGACGTTAAAAAAATAATTCATTCATTTTAAGAAGTGTGGAAAGAGTTACAAGAATTTATCAGGTAAGGGTAACCCTAAAGTTATTTAATTGTGGTGTTATTAGTAGTTTTATAACAATTTATATTAAATGTTAAGAATATGGAGGTATTAGTGATGAGGAATTGAATCCAAAAAGTTCATTAAACAAGAAAACTTTAAAATATATTTCAATGGGAAAAAGTAGGAATATTTCTATATTAAAGAAGAAAAATTTATTATCTATCATTAAAAATTTTAATAATAGGGAGGATGAAGAAGAATTTGAGGCTTATACTAAAATTGATAAAAACAATTACTTATTTAAAAAGTGAATGAGGAAGTGTTCACTAGTGATCAAATAATTAATTTAGAAAGTGGGGGAGAAATAGAAATGGAGTTCATGATGAAGTGAGAACTCATGGATGTTCATTCAATGAATTTAAGGTTAGAGAAGAAATATATAATCCTATATAAAGATATGAAATCATCAAGAAATTATGAACCCTTACACATTGAAAAAGTTGATTTTTTATCATTTAAATTAATGACTTGACGAAGCGTGTAACTCAAGATAAGAATTAGAATGTTTACATAGAAGAGAATTTTAATGAAAAATATAAGGAACTTGAGATTTTTAACTAAAAATGATTGATACAGAAATGGAATTGGAAAATTTTAAATATAAAAATTTTAATTCTATTAAAAAATTTAAATAATCTCAAATATGTGGTTGATTAAAAAATTTATGGGAATACTGTGTTGGAAAATGATTATTTTTTGTAAAACAAGATTGTTCCCAAAAATTTAAAAACATAGGAATGACAAGATTTAGGGAAACAATTCTAAATGTTTTGATTCAAAAAGGGTATAAAATAGTCTATTTTAAATAAAAAATGTGTTGGGAGTAGATTCTATTTTTTTTAAAAATGATCCAAAATTAATGTTTCATATATGGAAGAATATTAGGGGTTAAGATTTGGAAAATTATTGTTTTTAGTGAAATATATGGATTTTACGGTCACTAATGGAATTATGGAGGCTTTTGTAAATTGTTAAAGAGTAGTTAATTTAATTACTAATATTTATATATTCTTATAGGATTCATGAGAAAAATATTATGGGGGAGTCATCCCCCGAAAAGAATAAAAGATCCAAAATAATTCGAAAATTCATAACTAAAGGTTCAAAACATGTTCCCACCATTGGATGATGTTTGAGTAATATTTGACTATCTAGGTAACTTTTTTAATGATTATATTACTATTTTACCTAGCTATATGAGTATGAATTGTAACATCCAAAATAAAGAGGATACAAAAGAAAAAGTAAATGAGAATCCCTTAGAGATTATTGACTCCAAAGAGGGTGTAAAAACTTCTCTAGTAGAAATGAATGTTAAAAGAGTAAACTCAAGTATATTAGATCACAAAAGGAAGGATGAAATGAGTTCTTCTATTTCATGATAATGGTATCATATTTCTGAAAATGAAGAAGTAAATAGGAGAAAATAAGAATTAAATATTGGAATTTTATATAGCTAAATTAATGAACAAGATGAGTTATTCCTATATAAAATGTGATTGGAAGAAGAATTTAGCTGATATTGTTTGTTTGACTCAAACAAGGAGTTAAATAAATATCTATGTAGGGTGAAGAATAATAATCATCATTCACTTATAAAATGATAAGGATCGATGATTCCATCACCTCTCTCACTTGTTCATTAAATATTTTTCTATAAAGGGGTATAAAGAAAACACAAATCTTATTATGTTATATGTTACTGTATTTAAAAAGGAGAAAAATATTATGGGATAATTAAAATATATTTTTCAGAACAATGGGGAGAGTTGACATATTTATGGAGGTAATAAATTTAAAGGGACTTTTTAAAAGTATAATGATGTTGAGTTAGTATGGGAAATATTCTGGTATTTTTTTGAGCATGTATATAGTAATGTGTGATACATATTAAAAAAAATCTATTTTATAATGTGGGATAAGATAAGTTGTGATGAAATGGATATATTTGACAATAATTTATGACATTATGTTACTTTTCATGATTCTTGTTTCCCACACTAATTTCACTCATGTAGGATAATAACTATTTAATCATGATATATTGCTATGTTTTTTATGTTTTAAGAGTGATTTATGTTCAATGGTTGCATTAAAAATATAAAGGGGGATATTTCCAAGATATTGAATAAAAAAGATGTTCATATTTAGAGGGGTTGGGATATTGGGGTGGTTTTTGAGACTCAAGGATGTTTTTTTGTGGTTAAAAGAAAAAGAATAAGAATTGGATAATATAAGAATTGGTTATGGTTTTGGTTTATTATTTTGTTCAGCTCATAAAAAATGTTATAAATAAAGTGTAACATGGCGTATCAATTGAAGTGAATTTAATATTAAGGTTTACAAGTGATTATAGGATCATAGAATTAGTTATTTGTTCAATAATGGTTTTTATAAGTGCTTATATAAATTAAAATTTTTAAATTTTTAAAGAAACTTATAAAGTACCCTAAATGTAAGATTTGTTTTTATGATCAGTTGAAAATAAATGATTATATATAAATATTATTCATGGTATGTTATGGTTAATCTGTGCCAAGTAGACTAGGATTTAAAATTATTAAATTCAAATTATGTAAAGTCTAATTTTTACTGAGTTGAATATCTCTAAAAAATTAGAAGTACTCGATAAATAAGGGTATATTAGAGATTCAGTAGGATATATAATGATTGATCTTGTTCTATAGAGTGCTTGTAAGGGTTTCCCTATAGGAAATGACGTATTTAAGAGTTACCTAATATTTCATTATGATATATAAAATAAAAATAAAAATTTTCTATGAAACATAAGAGTTAATCTACAATATATACTACTATATAGGGGTCACCCCACAAGTAATGGTATATCCAATGATTTTTAAATATCGAGTATGATTGATTGGAGAAGAATTTGAAAACTAATTTCTTGGTAACTACCTCTTTGTGATTTATATTAAAAAAAAGTGGTTTGAAAATAATCCATATAGCCTCTTAAAAAAATCAAAAGTGACTAAAAAGTAGGGGATAATCGAAGGGTTCATATTTGAAATGGAAGAAGTTGAGAGGTAGTTACTTGATTGAATTTTGAAAATGAAATAAAAATTTTAAGTTGGAAATGGTGTTGTATCTTTAAAACATAATTATCAATCGTATTTCATGAGTAAATAATTTTTATAATTTAATATATACAAAAAACAAAGAGACAGAGTGTGAGTGGAGATGTTGGAAAAAAGTTTGCATAGAAAGAAGAAGAATAAGAAGGGTGCACACTTGGTGTGTAAGTGATCATCACACATATTTTTGGTGTTGATGAAAAATTGAATTCTAATGTTTATTACATTAAATAAGTGTGGAGTAACTGTATATTTTCTAAGGATAATTAAATTAGAAGAATAAGGATAATCCCTACATTATCGATGTACCCAAAAGTCATGAAATTTTTCAAGAGACGTAATAATTGACATTCAAATATTTCGAGCCATATATATTCCCTCCTTATTATAAAAACAATAATAATTCTACAAGGATGTGTTGTATTATTTTTTCCATTTCATTCTAAGGAATATATATGAATTTTTTCTTGAAACTTTTACATTAGGTTTCCTTTTTATCATTCCTTGTTCTATGAGATATTAAAAGTTTGATCATTCACTCTGATAAGTATCATATGTTGATTTAAAAATAAATCATAGAAGTGGAATGGATTATTTATACACATATTAAAATGGTTTAAATTTGTTAATTTATGTTATTTTATTGGGAATTTAATAGAAAACAATATTTCCTAATTTTTTTTTGAAAATAAAAGTTTAATTTTATATTATTATCTTTAAATTACGCCTCACTATGAACCCTACCTCCCCTATCCCAGGTGGCCTTCTGCTTCCCCCACTCTCCAATAGTAACCTTTTTGTTTCAACACTCCCCTCCTCAAGTGAAATTTTTCCTTCCCTCCCCCACGCCCCTCCCCTCATCAGGAGATCTTCAGTGGCCCCCCTCCCCTACTCTAATTTCCCTCTCCCCCCGAGCGAGCAGAAAACTCCTATATCCACTCCTCTAATTGAATGATTTTTTCTTAGATAGGTAAAGATTATTTATTTTTATTTTATTGTATTTATATTCATTAATTTTTATTCAACTCCATTTATTTTAGATTAATTGGTTCAGTGTGGTTCAATTTGGTCAAGTGTGGTTTGGTACAAGTTAGTTTGATTTAGTACTGGTCGGCTTAGGTTTATGTGGTCCATCATTATTCAACGTAGTTTGTTTCTATTCCCTTAAATTTTAATTTTTTTATTTTGGATTTTCTATGTACAAATCAAATCCATTTAGTTTCGTTTTTTAATTATATTTGTTTCAATTTCATTTATTTAATTTAATTTGGGTTTTTATTAGATTAGAATGGTCTATTTTATTTTATGTGGGTTGGTTGGGTTTTATAAAATTAATTTCAAGATTGTTTGTTCCGAATAAGTTTATTTATGTTTTGTTTTGTTTGGTTGGGATCTATTTTTTATTGTTAGGTTTAATCCAAATACTTTCAATTTTACTTAGTTCAATTTAGTTTAGTTCAGTTTGGGATGATTTAGTTCAGTTTGGGACGATTTAGTAAAATTATATATTTTTTGGTTAGGATTGGTTTATTATATATATATATATATATTCATTGTGACATGAATTAGTTCATTTTTTGTTTTATTATCCTTGGTTTGATACTATTTGGAATTTTTTATTTTGATTAAAGACACGTTGATTTGATTTAGTTCACTTATATTATTTCAAACCAACTAAATTATTCTAGGCACATTCTTATATGGTTAAACGAAATTTTCATCTATTATATTTGATATAATCTTTTTTTAATAATTTTACTCTGTTATATTCAATTATTTTGGTTATATTTTTATTAGATTGATAGAGATCATTTCAAATTTTCTTTGTTTAGTTCCATTCAACTCCATTTTATTTTATTTTCCTTAATTCAAAATGTTAATGATTGATTATGTTATCATAAGTATATTTTACCTCATTTAAAAATTATTATAATTGTAGAACATGATAGTTAAATTTAGGTTTTTGTCACACTAAATAATCAAATAGTTCAAGAGGGTGATAAATTGAGTACATTAAAAATTATTTAATTTTTAAATAAAACATCCCACTTTATAAGTATCTTGCCTAAATTTTTATTTTTTCTGTTAAAAAAATTAATTAAATCAATAATGTTTCAGATATAGGGTGTTTTATATAGGTTTAGAGTTACCTATATTATCCCCTTCTGAAATCCACTAATATTAATTATGAGTATGATGAGTTTGATAGTAAAATCCATTCAAATATATTTCTTCAGGGATAAGTATAAGAATATGAAACATTTAATTTACTGAATCCATGGTATTTTAGTAGATTATTTTAAAAAATGTCATTTTTGGGGCCTTAATCCCCACACAATTTACATGTTTTTTTATTTTTTGAAAATAAATAATTGATAAACGTGTTATTTTTATAATAAGACTATGAATAATGATAAAAAAAATATTTAAAATAAAGAAAAAAATACAACATCAAGTAAAGCCATCAATTTAATTAATAAATATGATTACCTAGTCTTAGAATTTTGAATCTAGTTCAAAACATACATATTATTCATCGTTTATAACATATATTATATGTTTTATTCTTTTCTTTTCTAGATACTTATATTATTTGATGAATTTATTATTAAAATAAGTTGTAATGAATTTTTTAATTATGGTTTACATTTTTATTGGAAAATAATGTTTTCCCTGTAATAGAATGGATAAATGTTGAATTCATCATACTAATCAACATTCAATTGAGTTTAAAAAATGGATTTTTTATATTATACAATTAAAAATTCTTCAGATGGTGGTTGTATACAAGGTCTCTATTATAAATGGATTATAATCCCATGTTTAACATGAGAATAATATAGCTACCATGTAACAAAATATGGATTTCAAATGAACTATTAGGTTTCAATATGGAGAGACGAGCCAATATTCTATTATTCCTAAATGAAAAGAAGGAAGTGGCTTGGAGAATCTGATATTTGATCGGTTTCCATTTTTGCATCATCATGTGAGAGATAGTGTGCAAGTGAAAGAATATAATGATATAAATACACATGAGGAAATGACTGAATATGTTGATGTTTAAGGAATTAAATAATTAATGGATACTGTCAGAAATGTAGTATATCAGGAATGTATTAAAATGAAAACATTGGAATTTTTAATGTGGGTGTATTATGGAAAAAACATGTATGGAATTTCAAATGTCATCATTGATTATATTATTATCTTTTTTATAGAATTTATTCTTGATGGTTTAAATATTCCCTCAAATTATTAAATGGCATGAAGGTTAATTAAGCATATCGGATTTTCTAATAATAAAGTTAATGCTTCTCGGAAATATTGCAGTTTATTATGGGAGGAATAAACTAATCTTAATGACTATAAAGAATGATCTACATATATAATAAAGGAAAATGTTGATGAAACACCATCTCATGTTCCATAAATAGTCATGTGACACTTTCCATTTATTCACATACATAAAAATATCCTCATTTCTGTAGAAATCTCAACCAATATAAGATGGCATGATGTTGATATAATTAAAGGTAATAGTGAGTTGGTTCATCCTGTGTATGGATTAACATGGTCGATATTTGATGCACAACATCTTAATTTTTCTGTTCAGGTGCGTAATTTCATTTTGGGTCTATACTGTGATGGTTTTAATCCGTGTGGTCAAATTATTACTTCTCACAACATGGGACTAGTTTTTATTCACTTTTATAATCTTTCTCCATGTATGTTTATGAAAAAAACCTTTCACGGTATTGATTATACTAAAATCTATATCTTTTTATCCAGAAAATAATATTGACATCTACTTTCAACTTTTAACAAGGGAGTTAAATCATCTTTAAGATATGGGTGTGTGGACATTCGAGGTTTCTTAAAAAAATATATTTCAGATGCATAATTCCCTTTTATGAACTATAAGTGATTTCCCTACATATGAAATGATATTTGTATGTATAACAAATCAAAAACTATCATGTCCTATTTTTTATGTAGGAAACACAATATAGAAGGCATAAATAACGTTGTAGTTTCTGTTCCATAGTGGCATCGATGATTCTTTGTAATGGATCATCAATATAGGAAGATTCATCATAGGGTTGATATTACTATTGAAATAGAACAACCACCATAACATATGTCAGGAAAAGATGCTTGAATTTAATTGAATGGTTTCAGTTTTTGATTAGGGAAATTTCAGCAAAAATCTAAAAAGAATAAGAATGTTGTCGCAGAATCCACATATAATTGGAAAAAAGATAAGTGCCTTTTTTGAGTTTCCATATTGGTCTAAAAATTTGTTATGTCACTATTTACATGAAATGAAAAATGAGAAAAATATATGTGAAATTTTTCTATAAATTCTTCTAAATATAATAGGTAATACCAAATATGACTTCTAATCTCATCAAAACTTTTTATGCTAGGGTATTCAACTAGAACTACATCACGAATGTATTAATGAATGCAAATGGAAATTTCCTTGTGCTTCTTATGTGATAACAACATTATAGAAAAATCAATTTATGAATGTATTAGAGAATATCTAGGTTCCTATTTATTATTACTACAACATTTCTAAACAATTCAACAAAAGGGATTTGAAACAAAAATCCCTAAAAACTCATGCTTATCACATCCTTCTTCATGACTTGATTCCAATAGAAATGTGGAATTTTATATCCAATAATGTAGGGGTAACAATGATTCACTTGCAGAATAGTTTTATAGACTACTGTGCTAAGAGGTTATATAAGTCATTCATGATAAAAATACACTAATAGGTGCCATTAATTTTGTATAATTTGGAAAAAATTCCCTCCATCATTTTTCACCTTCATATTTCAATTAAGAGTTCGTATTCCAACTAAAAAACTTCTTGGGGTACTATATTATTTTCATTGGATGTATCCTACTAAAAAATATGCACACAATGAAGTCATCTATCTGAAATTATAATTATCCTAAAGGTTCCATTGTGGGAGGCTATCTACCTCAATGATGTAAAAAAATTTATCAATGTATTTTTTTCATGTGAGAACAAGACATAACCATCCAATGAGAAACGAGGATGTGCAGTATGGAGAAATTGATCCCTCGTTTCCATATCTTCCCTAAATCAGAGGAATTTTTGGGTCCTATATATTTGAAACATTGGGCCTTGTAGAGCGAGATATGGAACATTGTATAGTCTTGTTTAACAGTGGTATGTTTAATGACTATATCAATCAAGTAATTTTTATATTTTTATTTTATCACACACTATGTCACTTCACATATACCGTATAATTTTATTTTCATTTTATGTAGTGAACATAAAAAAATTATTATTAAATTCCATTGATCGTTTCCATTGGGGAGGCGAGAGGAAATGCATAGCCAATAGTTTCCTTCTTGGTTGAAATCAATGGTATAAACATTACTTTAATTACATTAATATATATATATATATATTTATTTAATTTTACTGTTTATATAAATTTCAAGTATTGAGTTTACATGTTGACTATGTTTCTCAAGAATTAAGAGCATGGGCTTTTGGTCTCAATTATTTAGTTCATGAATGTAAATAATTAATAATCAGTGGGTCTAAATTTGTTAGAACTAATATAGCTAGGAAAATTAGAACATTGCATAATGGAATTATGTTAAATACTGAAACATATTGTTATGCCAATTCAAATGATAGTCGACCCTTATATAAAGTTGTTTGTTATTATCGATGTGTCGAGAAAATATTGTTATTATATTACTACTCTCAAGGTCATGTTGTTATGATTGAATTTAAATACATTGATTAAATAACATGATAAAGTACATTTATTGATTATTTTGTATTCATAGTTATTGGGAAAAGTTGATTCCTATATACCGATGAACCATAAATTTTTCCGTCAATGGGAAAACAGGTGTTGTATATGATCGGTCATCTAAGATCAAATTACAGTTTCTTTAATAAAGTAATACCAAGACATATTTTTCATGATGATGGGGATGAAATTTCCACCATTGACACCCCATTAGTGATGATAAAATATTCCATTTTAGGACTCAAATTATTCCATGGTGAATGTTGATGTTGAACCTAAAGTAGTGATGTGTAATATATAGAAGAAACTCTATATATTCACAATTCATCCAATTTACCTTGACATGGGTTTCTCAAGTTGGTATTAATGTAATTACTTTAATTTAGTTTCAGTTTGGAATTATATGTTTGTTTCAGTATTGTTTGGTTTTGATTCATTTAATTAGATATATTTCAATTTAGAAAATTTGGATTAAAATATGTTTTTAAAAAATGTATAACTTTGTTTTAATTTATTTTTAGTGAGAAATTTTATTGCATAGTTTATACCGTAATTTATATCAATGTTCTATACATGATTTTTAAAAACTATTTCTAAAAAATGTACATTTCATTCTTATACAGATTATGAAAAATACTTCATAAATTCGATGGAATCGACTATTTGATCATGATAAACAGGTGTGTGAGCATGGCCCACCACCTTCGCTTCCCTCAGTAAGTACAATAATTGTATTATTTTTCTTATGCATTATATATAATATCATGTGTAAATTATTTATCTAATTTTTTAGGGATAGTCAGTTCCACCAGAGTTGACACCTCATCTTACTAACATTAATTAGAGCGGGGATGCTCCTAGACCTAGATGGAGCACATCCCTTACCTGTTCCATGTAACATCCTAAGAAATTTAAATAGTAATTTATTTTTGTTACATATTTATTTATTATAATGGTTTTAATAAAAGATTTTATGAAACTAAAATATTCTAATTCAAAATTATAAACAAATACTATTTTTTTAAAAGTGTTATTAATTTAAAAGAGTATTTTAAATTTTAATTTCAAAATATTCTTGAAAAATTAAAATGATAAAAAAATTAATATAGAAATAGAAATAAAAATATATATCTAATTTAACATCATTATGATACTCTTTATTAAATTTTTATGCTAACAGAAAAAATAATATAGGGTATAACTTTTTTTAAGAAAATTATTATTATTAAGATAAAATATTTTATAAAAATAATTAATTATATTAATGATTTTTTTATGATATTTTTGAAATTAAAATTATATATTACATAAAAATGATATATATATATATACACACATATATATAAAGGCACGTGTTTTTTCTAAATATATATAATTAAAAATTAGGTAAAAATATTAAATAATAAAAGCAAAATTAAAGATATAGAAAACCTAAAAGATAAAACCAAACTATTAATAATTATTTTTGTTGACTTTTTAATGTGACAGATAACATGGAAAAGTGATTAAAGGATAGATTGTGGAATGTGAATTATATATGACTATTTAATAATAATTAATTACAAAACGTGATATAAATACTTTGAAAATATTTATATATATAAAAAATGATTAATATATATTTATATATAATTATTTCTTTATAAATATATAATTATCATTTTCATTATTTTATGTTTTATTATTTGGAATTGAGGAGTTCTTATTAAAAGAAATAGAAATTTTTTTTTGAGTTTTTAAAAAAATGATATTGATATATAATTTTTTAATAATAATTAATAAAAAAAGTAACACACAAAAAATGGTGGTAATATGAGACTCAAAATAAAAAAAACAAGATCCTTACCTCTTGTTTTTTATCACGCCTAAATGTAAGAAAATTAATAAGTCCTAAAAATAAAATATAAATTGATTAAAAATGAAAATCATGAAATCCTCCACCCCAACTTCTGAAGGAAACTTCATTATTAGGATATATATCATCTGCACACCTAAGAAGATCTGAACTCACCCTGCAACTCATTGCAGTTATTTTTATTAGTGTCTGAAGTGCAGCAAATGGTGGGTTTTTGGATTTTCAGAAAATAATGTTAGGGTTCATTTCATTCCATCAAATTATAGTTTTACAAATGGTTATATATATATATATATAAAGACACATATATAATTCTCTATTTTCATTATATATGTAAAACGTTTTTGCTATTTCAAAATTTTATTTCCAAAACCAACGGTTTGTAATGGTTTTTTGTTTTATCAAACTATTTTTGTTTCAAAAATATTCACATATACGTATGTGTGTGTGTGTCTACATATATGGTTATCCAGTTTCAGAGATACAATATTAGTGTTTTTATTAAAATAATTTATTTCAAAACCCTATGTTCTTTGAGGGTTTTATCATTTATTTGAAATTTATTTTGTAAGGGATAAAATTATTTTCAATCTATAATAAATTTATACCTATATATGTATATATTGCTTTATACATATATATGTTTATTAAATTGTTTTTTCCTATTTTATGTATATTAATTTATTTATAAAAAATGTTTAATCCTTTATTTCAAAATCTATATACAACATTAGAATTTATCAATTTATGGTATATGATTTTGGGTAACCATGGTATTTGAATGATAATTGTTATCGTTTTATGTGAAAATTCTAATAAAGTTATCATTTTTTGTGCGAATTTGTTCTACACCCCATGGAGTGTTATCCATATTTATATATGGTCGTCATCTTGATTGTAAACTAATTTCCATGCATTTTTTGGATCAAGTATGTATTTATTTTATTAGCCATGTCATTTATGAATTTCAAATGAAGATATTTATTTCAAGCATGGGATTTTCTTAAAACTATTTTACAAATTCATTAGAAATTATTAAAGACATGTTATCAAACAATTTATTTAATTTTAAAACAAAATAATAATATAAATGAAATTTTTAATTGTTTTGGGTTATAAAATAAGAAAGGAAGGTCCGTGGAAATGTTTTCAAAACAATTCACCCGAATGTTATGTGGTTGTTATGGGGAGTGAACATATAAGTCCTATTTTGGACTAGAGTCCTTTTGTTATGGTTTTTATAATGGCCTTCCTAGTATCATTATTCACCCACCTAAAAATTAATATTTCTAATTAGAAATCCCAATAATTTTTTCAAGTATATTTTTTTTTGGAAAATGTTGAATTTTCCTAATTATTTATTAAATATACATACATTATGAAAAATAAATTTTAAATTACATATTTTTAAATTAATGAAATGTTTTAAAATAATTTATTTATTGTTATAAACCCGTTTAATGTGATTTTTAAATGCTCAATCAATGTTTGAAAATCCTTTTTACAGGTTTAGTAGATTTATCAGTGATTTATTTTTGGCAAAAGTGCACTGAAGATTATTTTGTTTAATAATTTCATTTTGTACAGAAAAAATTTAATAGTTTTATCTAATTCTATATAAACCTATATGGATAAAATATCCTAGCATGTAATAAATATTGTGTGTATTTTTATTTAATTTTTTAAAATAAAATGATTCACATCATTTTTAAGAGATGAACTCGAGTTATCGGTTCTGGTCATTAAACATGGTATTAGTGAAACAGTCTAGATAATTTTGGAAAACTTGAAAAACATAAAATAAGTATATATATATATAATATTTAATATTCCTATTGTGTAAATTCTCTTCCCTATGTGTATAAATGAATTGTGGGGACATAATTCAATTAAGGATGGAAGAATGTAACACCACCTGACATTTAAATAGAAATTTATTTTAGTTATTTATTTATATAATATAAATGTTTTAATAAAAGATTTTATAAAACTAAAATATTATGATTCAAAATTATAAGGAAATAATTTTTTTTTAAAAACATGGATATATATTTCAAATTTTATTTTAAATTTCAATAACTAAGATTTTTCAAAAAATTTAAATGATAAAATGTATATATATATATATATATCTATGTATATATATATAATTTAGTTTTTTTATTATGCTATTTATAAAATATTCCCGACTACAAAAAATAATAATAAAGGGGAAAACATTTTTTATGAAATTTATTATTATAAATATAATATATTTTGTAAAAATAAGAAATTATATAAATGATTTTGTTTTATGAAATTTTTTAAATTATAAAAATAAATTATATAAAAATGATATAGAAATATATATAGTCAAATGTTTTTTCCTAAATATGTATAATTAAAAATAATTTTGTAATTATTAAATAAAAAAACAAAATCAAAGGTATTGAAAACGTAAAAGATAAAACCAAACATGTAATAATTATTTTTTTTACTTTTCATTGTGAGAGATAACAGGAAAACAAGATTAAAGGATAGATCATAGAATATGAAATATATATGACTATTTAATAATAATTAATAATAAAACATGATATAAATACATTTCATATATATATATATATATCAAAATGAGATAATATATATTTATAATTATATGTTTATAAATATATAATTATCATTTTCATTATTTTATGTTTTATTATTTTGAATTTACCTGTTTTTATTAAATGAAAGAGAAAACATTTTTAGAGTTGTTTAAAAATTATATTGATATATAATTATTTAATAATAATTAATAACAAAAGTAACACACAGAAAATGGTAGAAATAGGAGACTCAATTCGAAGAAAAAAACAATATATTTACCTTTTTTTCTCACGACTAGTTGTAAGCAGAATAATAAGTTATACAAATAAAATATAAATTGATTAAAAAAGAAAAATCATGAAATACTTCACCCCAACATCCGAAGGAAGCTTCATAATCAGGTAATATATCATCTTCACACCTTAGAAGATTTGAAATCATCCCCAGTCCCATTGTAGTTATTTTGCATAGTTTCTGAAGTGCAAAAAATGGGGGTTTTCTGATTTTTTGAAAATCTAGTCAGGGTTCATTTTAGTTGACCAAATTATTGTTTTAGAAAGGGTTATGTATATATATAAATAATTATATATTTTCAATATATAGGAGATAAGTTTTTTCTATTTTAAAATTCAATTTCTTAAACCTATTTTTTTTATGGTTTATTTGTTTTATAAAAAATATCATTTTGCTAAGATTCACATATATGTTTGTGTATATATATCTATATATTTACATATATGGTTATCTAGTTATACAGATACAATATACGGGCTTTTATTTAAATTTTTAATTTAAAAAACATGCGTTCTTTGATGGATTTATCATTTATTTATAATTTATTTTATAGGGTAAAAATTATTTTTATTCTATAAGAAATTTATATCTAGATATATATATACCAATTTATAAATATGTATGTATTTTCAATTGTTTATTTTTATTTTTTGTATATTAATTTATTAAAAAAACTTTTAATCATTTATTTCGAAATATATATACAAAGTTAGAATTTATCAATTTATGGTATATAGTTATGTGTAACCATGGTATTTGAACGATAATAGTTATCATTTTATGTGTCAATTCTAATCAAGATATAATTTTATGTGTAAATTTGTATCAGCACCCCTTAGACTGTCATGCATATTTAGATGTGGACATCATCTAGATTATTAACTACATTCCATGCATTTTTTGGATCATGTATGTATTTATTTCATTGTCCATGTCCTTTATGAATTTCAAATAATGATAGTTATTTCAAGCATGAGATTCTTCTAAAACTATTTTATAAATCCCCGATAAATGTTTTATGACATGTTATAAGAAGTTTTATTTTCTTTTAAAATAAAATAATAATGTAAACATAATTTGAAATTGTTTTGGGTTAGGAGTAAGAAAGGCATGTCCATAGAAATGTTTTAAAAAATCATCACTAGTATATTTTGTGATTTTTGAGGGGGCGAACACATAAGACTTATTTATGACTAGAGGCCTTATTTTATGGTATTTATTATGGTCTTCCTAGTACCATGAATGACCCACCAAAAAATTATTATTTTTGAAGAAGAAATCCCAATAGTCAATTAAAATAAAATTATTTTTAGAAATGATTGCTTATCTAAATTATTTATTAAATATACTTACATTATGAAAATCTATTTTAATGTATGTATGTTTAATTTAATGAAAGGATTCAAAATAATTTATTGATAGTTTTAAAAACCCTTACTTGGCATTTTAAATACTCACTCTTTGTATTAAAATCATTTTTACAGGTTTAATAGATTTATTAGTGATGTATTTGCGGTGGAAGTGCACTGAGGATTATTTTGTTTCATTAATTTCATTTTATACAGATGAAATGTAATAGTTTTATCTAATTCTTCATAAACATAAAGTGATAAGTGTTCCTGGTATGTAATAAATATTGTGTGTATTTTTATTTAATTTTTAAAAAAACGATACACATCATTTATAAGGGATGAACTCTGGTTACGGGTCCGAGGTGTTATACATGGTATCATAGAAACATTCTATATAATTTTGGAAAATTATAAAAAATTAAAATATTTGTATATATAATTAAATTTAATATGCCTCTTGTGTAAATTATTTTCCCCGTGTGTACGAGTGAATTGCGAGGACACAATTCAATTAGGGATGAAAGAAAGTATCACCTCCAACAAATTTAATTAGAAATTTATTTTAATTAAGTATTTATAATATAATTTTTTTTAATAAAATCCTTTATAAAACTAACTTATTCTGAATCAAAATTATAAAATAATACATTTTTTCTAAAAAATTGATATTAATTTCATATTTTATTTTAAATTTGAATAACTAAAATTTTTTTAAAAAATAAAATGATAAATTATATATATTTATATATATATATTATATTTAGCTTCTTTATGATACTATCTATAAATTTTTCATGATAAAAATATAATAATAATGGGGAAAATTTTTTTTATGAAAATTATTATTATTAAGAGAATATATTTTTTAAAAATAAGAAATTATATTAATGTTTTTGATGTATGATATTTTTGAAATTATATATATACAATATAAAAATAATAAATATATATACATATATATATATATATATATAATGTCAAACATTTTTTCAAAATAAATATAGTTAATGATAAGGTTGTAATATTAAATAATTAAAAAAAACAAAATTAAAAGTATAGAAAACATAAAATATAAAATCAAACATGTAATAATTATTTATGTTGACTTTATAATGTGGGAGATAGGAATGAAACGTGATTTTAGGATAAATTGTGGAATATGAATTATATATGACTATTTTATAATAATTAATAAAAACAATTATATAACTACTTTTCATATATATATATATATACATCAAAAATACATAATATATATATATATATATATATATATATAATTATATGTTTATAAATATATAATAAACATTTTTATTATTTTATTTTTTATTATATTGAATTGACTTTTTAAATAAAAGAATGGGAAGATATATTTTGAGTTCTTCAAGAAAATGATATTGATATATGATTTTTTTAATATTATTAAATAACAAAAAAACACACACAAAATGGTGGAAATTGGAGACTCACGTGAAAGAAAAAACAAATATCCTTACCTTTTGTATTTTCTCAAACCTAAATGTTATAAAAATAATAAGTTATACAAATAAAATATAAATTGATTAAAAATAAAAATCATGAAATCTTCCATCCCAACATCCAAATTAAGCTTTATAATTATGTTATATATCATCTTCACGCCTCAGAAGATCTGAACTGATCCAAAAAACTCATTACACAAATTATTCTTAGAGTCAGAAGTGTGGAAAATGGTTGTTTTCTGATTCTCTGAAAATCATGTAAGGGTTCATTTCATTCCATCAAATTATTGTTTTAAAAAGGGTTATGTACACACACACATATATATAATTATATTTTTACAATATGTACCAGAAAAGTTTTTTCTGTTTTAAAATTCTATTTACAAAACCTATGGTTTGTAAAGGTTAATTTTTTTATCAAACTATTTTCATTTCAAAAAGATTCACATATTCATGTTTGTATATATATATATACATATATTGTTATCTAGTATTATAGATAAAGTATAAGTGTTTTTATTTAAATCTTTTATTTAAAACCCTATGTAATTTGAGGGATTTATCATTTATTTAATATTTATTTTTAAAGGGATAAATTATTTTGAATATATAATAAATTTATACCTATATATATATACACCGATTTATACATATGTATGAATATTCAGTTGTTTCTTTCTATTATATGTAAATTAAATTATTTATAAAAAATGGTTAATCCTTCATTTCAAAATCTATATACAAAGTCAAAATTTATCGATTTTTGGTTTATGATTATGTTTAACCATGGTTTTTGAAAGATAATAGTTTTCATATAATGTTACAATTCTAACCAAGTTATCATTTTATGTTATAATTTGTATCTACATCCCATATAATGTCATTCATATTTAGATATGGATATCATTTAGATTATAAACAACATTCCATTCATTTTTTTGGATCAAGTATGTATTTATTTCATTAGCCATGTTATTTATGAATTTCAAATGATGATAATTATTTCAAGAATGGGAATATCCAATTTTTTTTAGAAATTATCATAAAATTATTGATGACAAGTTATGAGAATGTTTATTTAAATTTAAAATATAAAAAATAATATAAACGACAATTTAAATAGTTTTCGGTTAGGAATAAAAAGGCAGGTCTATGGAAATGGTTTCAAAAAAGTTCACTAGTATGATATGTGATTGTTATGGGGAGTGAAATCATAAGTCTTAGTTATGACTAAAGGACTTATGTTATGGTTTTTATTATGGTCTTCATATTATTGTGAATGACCCGCCAAAAAATTATTATTTTCAATGGACAAATCCCAATAATCTTTTCACCTATATTTATTTTGGGAAATGATGGCTTTTTAAAATTATTTATTAAATATACATATATTATGAAAATGTATTTTTAAGCATGTATATTTAATTTAATGAAGTGTTTTAAATTAAATTATTTATATTGTTTAAAACCCTTACTGGAAATTTTAAATGCACACTCTAGGTTTTAAAATCCTTTTTACAGGATTATTAGTTTTATCAATGATGTATTGGTGGTGGGAGTGTACTGGAGATTATTTTTTTAAATAATTTCATCTTGTACAGATTAAATTTAATAGTTTAATTTAATTATACATGAACCTAGAGTGATAAAATATCATGGAATGTAATAACTATAGAGATTTTTTCTTTAATTTTTTTAACAAAAAAGATACACATGATTTTTAAGATATGAAACCGGGTTACGGGTTCGGGTTATTATAATTTATATCAGATAAATGGTCTAGATAACTTTAGAAAATTAGAAAAAAGTAAAACAATTATATATATATATATAATATTTAATATTCCTCTTGTATATATTCTTTTCTCTGTGTGTACGAATGAATTGTAGGGACACAATTCAATTAAGTATGGAAGAATGTAACACCACAAAAAACTAAATAGAACTATATTTTAATTAAGTATTTATATAATATAAATGTTTTAATAAAATATTTTATAAAACTAATATATTCTAATTAAAAATTATAAAAAATACTTTTTTATTTAAAAAATGGTTATTAATTCAAATTTTATTTTATATTTGTATAACAAAAACTAATTGAAAAATTAAAATGATAAAATGTAAATACATATATTTCTATTATTTTTACTTCATTATGATGGTATTTATAAATTTTCCATGATAAAAATAATAATAATAAAGGGGAATTTTTTTATGAAAAATATTATTATTAAGATAATATATTTTATAAAAACAAGAAATTGTATTAATGATTCTGTTTTATGATATTTTTGAAATTGTAAATTTATATAAAATACAAATGAAATATATTTACATAAATATATATTTATATATAAATTCACATGTTTTTTCTAAATATATATAATTATATATAAGGTTTTAATATTAAATAACAAAAAAATTAAACATATAGAAAACGTAAAAGTTAAAACCAAATATGTAATAATTATTTTTTATTAGTTTTGAAAGTGAGAGAGAAGAGGGAAACATGATTATAGGATAGATCATGGAATATGAATTATATATGACTATTTAATAATAATTAATAACAAAATGAAATATAATTACATTATATATATATATATATCAAAATGTGATTACATATATATATATGTGTGTTTATAAATATATAATTATCATTTCTATTATTTTATGTTTTATTACTTGGAATTGACTTGTTTTTTTAAAAGAAATAAAAATGTTTTTTTAGTTATTTAAATGATGATACTGATATAAAATTATTTATTAATAATCAATAACAAAAGTAACACAAACAAAAAGTTATTAATAAATGACTCAAATGAATGAAAGAAATAAGAAGCTCACGATTTGTTTTTCTAACACCTAAATGTAGGAAAAATAATAATTTATAAAAATAAAATATAAATTGATTAAATAAATGAAAATCATGAAATCTTTCGCCCCAGCTTCTGAAATATGCTTCATAATCAAGTTATATATCATCTTCACACTGAAAAAGATCAAAAATCATCCACATTATCATTGTAGTTATTTTTCATAGTGTCCAAAGTGCAGAAAATGTCGGCTCTCTAATTTTCTGGAAATCTAATAAGGGTTCATTTAATTCCCTCAAATTATTGTTTAAAAAATGGTTATATATATAAATATGTATGTGTGTGTGTGCACATAAATAATAATCTTTTTCAATATATATGAGAAAATGATCATCTAATTTAATATTTTATTTCTAAAACTTTCTGTTTGTAAAGGATTATTTTATTTATGAAACTATTCTTGTTTTACAAAGATTCACATATACGTGTTTGTGTGTGTGTCTATATATATACATATATATATATATATCATTATCTTGTTTTAGAGATAAAATATATGATATTTTATTTAAATCATTTATTTCTAAAACCTACCTTCTATAAGAGATTTATCATTTCATTAAAATTTATTTTGTAAGGGGAAAAATTATATAAAATCTATAAGAAATTTATACCTATATATGTATATGTCGATATATACAAATTTATGTATATTCAGTTGATTTTATCTATTTTATATATATCAATTTATTTATAAAAAAATTGTTATGACTTTATTTCAAAATCTATATACAATGTAAAAATTTATCAATTTGTGGAATTTCATTATGTGTAAGCATGGTATTTTAATGATAATAGTTAACATTCTATGTGAAAATTCTAATAATGTTATCATTTTATGTGCGAATTTGTATCTGCACTACACGGCATGTCAGGGATATTTATATATGGACATCACCAAGATTATAAATGATATTACATGATTTTTTTGGTTCAGGTATGTATTTATTTCATTAGACACGTCATTTATGAATTTCAAATAATGATAGGTATTTTATGTCTGGTATTCTCCAAAAAAAATTTACAAATTCTCTAGATATTATTGATGACATGTTATAAGAATGTTTATTTTCTTTTAAAATAAAATTCTAATATACACATAATTTGAAATTGTTTTGGGTTAGGAATGAAAAAGGATGGTCCATGGAAACTGTTTTAAAAAATTGGCACTAGTATATTATGTGACTATTATTGGGAGTGAACCCATAAGTCTTAGTTATGACTACGAACCTTATGTTACAGATTTTATTATATTCCCCCTCATATCATGAATGACCCACCAAAAAATTATTATTTTCGAAGGAGAAATCCCTATAATATTTTAAACTATAATTATTTTTGGGAAATGACGACCTTTCTAAATTATTTATTAAATATTTTTACGTTATGAAAATCTACTTTAATGTATGTGTGTTTAATTTGACGAAATGTTTTAGAATATTTTATTTATAGGTTTAAAACTCCGTATATGGAATTCTAAATGCTCACCCTTCATTTTAAAATCATTTTTATAGGTTTAATAGATTTTGCAATGATGTATTTGTAGAGGCAACACACTGAAGATTATTTTGATTAATTTATTAAATTTTTTACAGGTGAAATGTAATAATTTTATATAATTATCCAAAACCTAGTCTGGTAATAGTTCCTAGTATGTAATAAATATTGTGTGTATTTTTATTTATTTTTTTAAAGATAAACATCATTTAAATGTGTTAAAATTGGGTTATGGGTTTGGTTTTTTATATTCCCACACTGACCCACCATATGACATCATATCTACCACACCTTTCCATAATCTACTTGATCCTCCAGGGATGTTCTCATTCATGCATCTATCATCATCTTAGTCAGTCTCTTATTCTCATACCATGTCTACCTCACCTCCACAGTTGTTCCCAATCTGGCCTCCATCATCATCTCAGTTACCTTCTTCCTCCCACACCTTGTCTACACAACCTTCACTGAAGTTCCCGCCTTTTCTATATCAATATCCTTTGATGTATCCCCTAGGATACTACCAATATTCTTCCATGTATTTGCTGCCTATATTTCATATGATTCAACCGGCATCTGATGAGTCTATTCCTTTAGCTTCAAATCCAATTCATGAAGATCACCTAGAGAATGCATTGACACTTCCTTCAGAGGATATTGATCCATGACAACCCACATAGGTATCTGGTCCTATTGAGATATCTGTATCAGTTTTGTTTCTAGTATAATAGTGTCAAATTATTTCACTTCATTTTTGAGTTGTTGTATCACAACATATTTTTTCATTTTTTTTCTTCTGCTATTATCGTATTTAGTGGGATCCTCTATTAGGCGATGTGGGCACACTCATATATAGGTTTGCCTAAAATTTACAATCTCAAAAAATTTTGGATTACAATCAATAAAATAAGATGATAGGTAAAATTGGTAGGCAATGTAGAAGTTTCATGGCCACATTATCCATGTACCATGATATCATTGTGGTTGAACCAGTCACATGTAGACATGTCAGTAATGATACAAAGGATAAATAATGGGAGTAGATATTTTTAAGAATGTTTTATAAATATAAATCTATATTATTGTTATATTCATATTAATTAAGATATTCATTGGTGAGTTTATTTAAATTTACAAACAATAAAGATGCTAAGTTGGAAAGGTTTATGGATCTTGGGGAGTTATTATGATCATAAAAGCATGAGTTATATTTTGGATGGAGGAAAAGTGTTCGTTCTAATTTAAAGGGTTTACCCATTTTCCATGACTATCCAAAAACACAATATCAAAAAATCACTCCACATTAGAAGACCATGGATTTTAAGGTATTCCCAATATTTAATGGATTGTATATAAAATTTAATTCTTATTACTTATATTTAATTTTAATGGGAAGCATCGGGAATAAACAAAAATAACATTGATTCAATGAAAAATCGTCACACATTGGCCCATAAAACAATTCTTGAGCATGAGAAGCGTCAAGTATGTTAATCTAAATTGAAATATTTTCATGATTTATATTGATACGTAAAAAGAATAGAATTATTACTTTTATGTTATATTCTCATTAATACATTTAATATAAAGATAAAAATAACCATTTTAAATGGTCGAGGGGCCAATATGATAATTGGCCATGAGGGCTATAAGCATGATGGACAAATTTCCTATAGGCCTAATGCTCAATTGAACCATTAGGCCAATAGAAAAAATTTCTAAGAGGAATATAGGTTATTTTCCCATCATTCCTATAGTCTAATTGGCCATCGGGCAAATAAGACAATTTTCAATTGATCCTATAGTCTAATTGGTCATCTACCGAAATTGAAAATTGGCTAACTGACCTAATGGAAAATTGGCCATTAGTTGTAATGGGAAATTTTTCATTAGGCATAATGGGAAATTATCTTCTATGGATAATAGGAAATTGGTCTATAGTCCTAATGGTAAATTATCCTACAATCCTAATTGGAAATTCTCCTAAAGACCTAACAACTAATTGGCATATAGACTGAATTGGCCATGAGGGATATAAGCCTGATGGCCAATTGGCCTATAGGCATGATGCCTAATTGACCCATTAATCCTAAAGAAAAATTTTCCATGATGCATATAAGATATTTTCACATCATTCCTATAGTCCTATTGTCCATTGGGATTATATTCCAGTTTTTCATTGAGCCTATATGCTAATTGGCCATATGTCCAAATGGGAAATTGGCCAATAGTCCTGATGGGAAATTGTCCATTAGTTGTAATGGGAAATTTTCCATTATGACTATTGGAAAATTGGACTCTAGTCCTAATTGGAAATTGTTCTATAGGAAAAATGGTAAATTGGCCTATAATCCTAATTGGAAATTGTCAAATAGACCTAATATCTAATTTTCCAATAGGCTTAATGTCTAATTTTATAATAGGCATAATGGTCAATTTCCAATAAGACTAATGACCAATTTTCCATTAGGCCTACATGATAAATGTATTTTAGGTCTATAGGCCAATTGGACATTAGTATTATAGTATAATTGCCCATTACGAAAATAGTCGAACTGGCTATTGGGCGTATAGGCCGATTTCCCATTATGATCATATGAAAATTTCCCATTAGGCCTATAGTCCATTTTCACATTTGGATTATAGGAAAATTTCCATTATGTTTAATGGGAAATTGGCCTCGATTCCTCATGGGCGTGAGGCCTACAAGCCAACTGGACATGACGCATATAGGTCAATTGGACTTGAGGCCTAATGAAAAATTGGACATTATGCCTATAGTCCAATTTTCCATTAGGCATGATGGCCAAATGGCCTAGAGGCATGATGTCCAATTGGCCTAAGGCCTGATGTCAAGTTGGACATGATGCCAAATGGCCTATTGGCATATATGGCCATTAAGAATATAGACTAATTGGACTATATGTTCATTTATCATATAGGATAATTGGACATATAATGAATAATATAGAGTTCATATTATGAAATTAATATAATGAATTCCAATTCAATATTATTTAATTTTCACAATGAGTAGAAAAAATTATATTGTGTTTATGATTAGATTTTATATATGAATTTGTCATCAATGATAATCACATTTTAAAATTTATTAAATTTTCATTCATTTAAAAGTTATTTTCTTTTATTATGATTTAAGATTGTAAAATGTTTATATTGTGAATATGTTTATACAAATCAATGTCATTTTCAATAAGCTCTGTTGGGCATCGAAGGTCATGTACCCCGAGAAAAATTATTTTTCTCAAGTAGGGAAAAAAGGATTGAAGCGTAGTAAATGAAAAAAAATAATAATATATTGTATGTTTTTTATATATATTTAAAATAATTTTAAGAAATTCATAATTAAATATCTTTTTTATATTTTCAATAGTCTTCCTTGGAGGCCCTCGATTCAAGATTAGATGACATCATCCGGCCAAATAATCATTTGAGGCAGGTATTAGGTGATGACCACTATGGGAGAGTCCAATGTCGATCAGTGATAAACTTCATCCCCTCTAGGTATTGGTGCTCATTAAAATAATTGCATGCCTCTCAGACCCTTGAGCTACAAATATCTCGTGCATAAGTAGTCAAGGAAAAAAAACCTTTAAAGGAGTGTAAAAGAAGTAAACGAGAGCATAAAAGAGGAAACATGATCAATGAACAATTCCTAAAATCTATGTCAGTTATAATTCAATCACTTCAATTAGAGGATGATACTATTATTTATTAAAATATTTCATCAATACGCTCTTTAAATTAATCCCCAATTAATTCTAATGAGGGTCCTAGACGTGATCGAGCTAAATGTGGTAGCGATGATGTTGTTGTTGATGTTGGTGCTATAGAGGATCTAGTTACTACTCCAGATGATGATTTTGGTGAAGAGTATGTTGTTTATGGATCTGATAGTGATGATGATGTTGATGATGCTGATGAGGATGTTGGAAATGGGTGAGATATTAATCCCCTCCATTTTTGACTTTCCCAGAACGAGTCTTTTGTATGTTCTTTAATGACTCGAATTCATGGTTGTACTGATGTATATGTATGTTGTAGTATTGATTATCATTTGATAACTATTTTATGTAGTCAGTTTCATGCTAAATATACAATATTTTAAGTGAATTTAAGGTGTGTTTTTTATATTATTTGATTTATAGGTTAAGGAGTTGGGGGAAGAGGTTGTGCTACTATAGCTAGATGAAGGCATCTACCTATACCCACGGTTCTCCAAATAATGGGTATTTTTTCTCTATTGAGAAAATTTATACCCATGTTTAAATAACCATTAGTATATATATATACCCATAGTTTTGTTTAAAATTTTTGGTAATTATATAATCACTATGACCAATGCCCACAGTTTCTATACAAAATGTAAGTATAGGTCTATACCCACATGCCCATCATCCATTGTTTTAAAAACCATGGGTATAGCCTATAATTATGTTTTGAAAAAGTGGGTATATATTTATTTTAAATCATTCCCTATTTTCCATGAATACTCAAAAAATTAACGACATAGTTTTAAGGAATTTGAATAAGAGTTGTATTGTTTTGATGAAATTATGAAGTAAGAAATATATTTCCCTTACCAAAATAACTTACTTTAATGAAATAAAATTATAGTATTGGGAATTGAAAGTCAATTCACTACCATGAGATAGTTAAAATTTGTATTCATATTTGTTTCCTTTTTTATAAAATGAATTGAAAACTAATTTTCCTTATTCCTATATTAAATTATACTCATATTTATCGCTTTTTATAGAGTGATAATAATAAGAATTTAAAACTTTGGATGGTGAGGTTATTTTTTAAGAAAAATAATATTCAACCCTTGAAGAAAAAATGGAATATCCTCATGGTAATTTTAAAGGTTATGTTATTATATCATACTAATATGAGACCAACATACATAACTTTCCTTATAACCTTCCTTAGAATATAGTTTACAAAAATAATCAGAAGAGGAGGTAGAGTTTGAGACATACATTGTGTAACAAGAATTTTTTATGTTGAATAAAAAGTCGGGTTCAAGGATTTTTATAAGTGTTTTGGGGATATCATAGGATCTATAAGTATTTTTTGGTTCATATTAAGGTGTTTTTAGATAAATTTTTTATTATGGATATTTAACAAGAACTAACTTTATATAGAAATGAAAGTATGGAACCTCTTGAGATCCCCCAAGACCCAAACATTATGATTTTGTGTTAAATTTGTCATCTTTTATACGTGAAATGACATTAAAACCAACTCCTAGAATCCAAATATCAGTGCCTTTGAAAACTGGGTATATAATACATCCTCAAAATATAGAATTTAATAATGTCCTACAACATAGTCCCATTATAAACTGCTAAAATATAATTAACACCTACGTTCACATATGGAAATGATGAATAATAAGAAAGTTTGTGATTATACATGCATTAAGTGGTAAAAAATAATCAACATATCATGGAAAATTCATCAATATTTGAAAACCTGTGGTATAATTAATCATGGGAGAAATCGTATGATTAATGGAATTAGATAATGAAATCAGAAGAAGTGATTTAGAATTATATAAAACCATATATCATGACATAAAATAAATAAAATAATTATCCTAAAATAATTGCATATACCAATCAATGTAGTCCACATATGGATACACCTGAAGGGAGGGGTTTTTACCACTATCTCTAGTGGGATCTATTTCCTTAGAACATTGGAATATTGTATGTGAATAAGAATATAACATCATAACACTTGTGCTGTATAACTAAAAATTCCACCACAACGTTATGGACAAACCTAATCGCATGCAAACCGTCCACAACATTGTAGAAAAACCTAATTGCATATGGGCCAAGCATAATGATATCATAAGGTAAAAATTATTAACCAATATATTGGGAGGATGTATAATCCATATTTCTCCCCTCATTATAATTTTTCATGAATTTTTCTATCACATATAAAAGAAACAAACACAATGAATATTCACAAACAACCCCCTAGGAAATAAATTAATAACATAACAAATTTATAAATTAATACCATCGAGGTATTCAATAGGATCCAAAAAATTGATGGTTTATGGTATCTTGAAAATTCAATTTCAGACAAATAAAAACATTCTTTGAAAAAATTATTAAGTGAATGAGAAACCATTGGAAAATATGACGAAGAAGTTATGATATTTTATTCCATTATCAATCCTTTATAAAATCGGTATACTAATTCTTAAATGGTATAATATCATTGGTTGTACCCAAAACCAAAGTGTATCATCATATTTTATATTAAAATAATATTTTTTTGTAAAATAAAAGAAATGTAATTGTCTATATAATATTGAAACATGGAAATGATCATTAAATGACTTTATCATGGTTAATTTAAAAGAAATATTATTATTAGAACGAGAGAAATAATAATATCTATAGAAAATATATGTATAAAAATAAATTTCATTAAATTATTATAATAAAAGTTTATAAATTAAGGGGTGGTGAGATGTATGTTGACAGAGAACATAATAGCAGGAATGAAAAAGACTGTGAATGAACCCTTATGAACAATAAATGGATTGAACTATAAATAAATAAGGAGGATATAATATCATAAATTAATCAAAATTAGGTTAAAATATTAATTTATATATTCAATACCTTTTATATGATACATATAATAGAAGTTAGGAAATAAAGGAATAATTCTTGAAAATAATGGATATTTCGAAAGAAACTCTACCACAACTCCCAACTCGCTACATATGTCCTATGAACACATGAATAATTTAGTATAATTTATTAATTATATATTTTCAATCCTTATTAATGTATATTTTATAATTATTATATCTTTTAATACATTTTTTATCATTTATTGTATATTTTATAGTTTTATTTTCCTTGCATAAGACATTTTTCAAAAGTTCAGTTCACCATTCCAAAACTGTTTCAGGGAATTGGTAATGGTAAATGGAAATTTTAAAATGATCCCATAATCTCCCTAAGTTTTATGGTTTATTTTTTATGTAATTCTAGAAGTAGAGAATCTCAATAGCTTGATGTATAGTTATACTTTATACAATCATCCTCAGTAAGACTGTTTTAGATGCTTAAAAATGACCAAGATTGTTTACTCCTAATATCATTAATAACATTCTTATTTTACCATTATAGAATCATATAAAAGTTATTATTTTATTAAATATGTTATATTCAATCAATATGTAATTTTGAACAATATTTTTTCATCTCGGATCTGGTTTGACCCCACTTTGGAAAAATTGGTTCACCATATACCTCATGAAAACCTCCTTATAAGCCAGAGGCTACCAAAAAGTTCTGTGTAAATTTATAATGTTTGGATACTAAAACCTCTCTAGTATAAATAATCATATATCATTGTAGAACATCTTTCAAGATACAATCATCAGAATATATCTGCACTGTAAACACAAATATAGCAGCTATGTACTAGCCTAAAAGTAATCACAACCATTATTTTATAAAAAATAGGATAATGTACATGTCATATGAGTAATAAACACATACATGGATGTCATGTGGATATATAATATAGAAAATGATCCAATGTTAATTGACTGATTCACTTGAAAAACTATAATTGTGTTATATCCCATACTCTTCTTTCAACATTGACTAAATATCACCAACTCAACCATCCAAAGAGGTAGGGCCCTTACCCTTACCCGGGTTATAAAACCTGAAGCATGCTTGTATACTAGGGTTATTGAGTAGGGTGTGAGTAAAACATAGTAGTCCACCAATAATGGTGTAACTATGATATTCTAGTAAATAATAGTTTATATTTGATATGGAATACTGCTAAATATATAAATAAATAACCCATCACATTATAGATTGTTTGGTAACTAGACCACTTATGACCATACATGCTTCAGTTAGTTCCAAAATGGGATGATATACACATAGTAATAACACACTCAATTATAAATGATATATCACTCTTAATCTCATAATCATAGTGAATAAGCTATCACCATCATGTAACACTTGGTGAATGATTCATTACTATCATGATCAATCCAGGAAAACATTTTTCACCCTTATAATATCAAGGGTGAATTTGGAATTTCATTAGGAACATGGTATGACTAATTTAGTTGGATGAAATAACACTAATAAATAACCTAGATTAATGATCCACCACTAACACAATACACAATGGGTGGAGAAGGCATCTATAATATCAATAACATTATTGGATGACACACCACCACTAAGCATCTCTAGGTGGATGATTCACCACAAACATTAATCTCTAAGTTAAAGATGTACCAATTATATCATTATCATGGTGGAATATATTCCACTGATAAAAGTCTACATGTGGATTACCCACCATGGATACACTCACCGGATGTTGATGTTATATCACTGATACAAGTATATGAGAGGATGATGCATCACCAATACATTTTTCATTGGTGTATTATGAATCTATAATGTCAATATATGGATGGATAATATACCCCCAACATATAAAGGGTGGATGGTGCACCACCACTCACTCTCTCTATGAGAATGACGCATCACCAACATAAAAAGGGTGGATTATATACCACTAATAGGTCATCAGATTAAATTATTTATCACTTATAACAAACACATGATAGTAAAAATTATTTAATTCATAATTGGTTCATTATCTCAGAGCCACTAAATTCCTCAAAGAATTATTACTAGGATATCCCTCCATTAGAATATTTCATTGTGAAGAAAATCCCTACCAATGAAAGGTCTGGGACACCACATGAGGCACTAAATATCAAAACTGAACTAGAAGTTATCCTCCCTTTTTTCTAGTCACATTTCTATAATATTCCATATATATAAAATAGTCATCAGTGACCATGGTTTTGATGAACACCTATTATAGAAGCACATAGAGACCTAAAAGGTGTTATTTAGTCTAAAATAATCAAGTAAAAAACATTATAATTTAAATTAGGTATTACACACATGGTTTTTTGCATTCAAAATTAAATAAAATGAATTCCATATGTATAAATACCAACAGAAAATATAGGTAAAACCTACCTAGATCAAGAAGGGACCTAAACATTAGATACAAGAAGACGATTTGGCCTCAATAAATATATTCCTATAAATCTATAATAATACAAAAAATAGGGAGTAACCATTTAAATATTATAATGTTGTTGAAGAATTAATAAAAAGATCAGTGTAGAGTTATAGAATTACCCAAGGTGAATAACTGTGACAAAAAAACTAGAAACTGATAATGAATAAAGAGAATCCAGAAATTGGAAGAGAAAAGGCCGAAATAGAGGGGATAGGGAACATGGGTGATATTTGTAACCAAGTACCTGTCAGGTACCAACAAGATATCCATCGGGTACCTAATAATAACCAAGTATATTCTATAGGGTCACTGGAAAACCAGTGGCCCACTTAGATGAAATTCCCTACAATCCACCTCCATTGGAAACCTAGTGTAGTCCACCATGTACCCAATGACATCTAAAAAAAATATTGAGGTCACGTATCCTGTTTTATCCTCCCAAAATAAACCACTAATCCCCTTCTAACAACTCCAATGATAAAAAATAATTGATATACATGAGATTTAGTGAAAATTATATAAAAATTTATACCATATACATATACAAGGTGTTATTAAATCCCCAACATATTGAATATTTTCCTTGGGTTGCATTATCAAGAATCACTAAGACTCACTAACAAACAATTCCAGTCATTGTAGACATATTTCAGACTCCCTCTCTATGGTCTCCAACATAACATTCCATTGATTTTAGTTGAAAAAATAGAGATACTATGTTATCATGATAATTATTCACACTCTAAACCACTATCTGATCTAGTAATTATTAGATTAACCTTTCAAGATCTAGCTCATCTCATTATTCTAATCACATGGGATGGTTCAGGATATTATATCTGAATCTGAGATAGATGAAATACAACATTAATTTCACTATATATTTAAAGAAATTCATATCAATATTTCATGGAATTGATCCTATTAAAAAATATAATTTCCACATAATAATATGTTACAACTTCTCCAACCTTTTAAAATTATATCATCTTATTCAAGGTAAAACCCACAATTATTCTCGATCAACCTCTTTAATCCTAAAAGTATGACATCACCGGTCGAAAGAAAATATAATCCTACTCAAATTGGTTTCTAATTTATTCCTAATAAAATGAATATCCTCTATTTTCTTTTACATGATACTTGGATCAACAATCAAAGACTCCCCACTCAAGCTAGTATAAAGGAGATCAATACAATCTAGCATACAAGGCATCAAAAAGTACCATTTCAATAAATTACATAAAACATTTTTTATTGTTAAACTCCATAGGTGAGAGGTAGTTCTCCCATGAACTACAAAAATCAAGGACATCTACTAATAGAATGTCCTCTAAGACTCAGATGGTTTTCATAGTCTTCCCCTCATTCTAAGGATGATAGGTAGTGATGAAATTAATTTGTGTCTCAAGTTCCTTCAATAACCCTCACAAGAATCTAGATGTAATTTAGGTATTCTGATAAAAATAATAATGTTATGAGGCACCCAATGATGATTCAATATCTCTAGTAAATAAAATTAATCTATCTCATACCTAGAAAAGGACTTATAGATCAGTAATAAATATAAAACATTCATCAATATGTCAATGATAACCAATACCACATCCATGTCATGAGATAAATGTAAAAAACCATCATAAATCCTATTTTAACATAATTCCACTTATAATTGTGAATGTGTAATAACTAAATAATTTCTTCAAATAAATAGAGATCAGACATTAATAATTGAAATGTGAATCAACATTAAATTAACATCTGGATTTAATTATTTAATCTAGGCCAAAAATACTAACACTATTTGTCAGGATACATCATGGGAATAACATGGTGAATGGTCCCTCTAAAAGCTTGTGAATCCCACATCCACACTAAACACATACTCAAATTAACTACCATATAACATCGTACATAAAGGACCTCATCAGAATCTAGAGACTAATCAAATAGTGTCTCCCTGCCAAATATTCTTTCTATTTCTCGCCAGATAATCTAAGACAGATAACTGGCACTACTTCACCCTATTAAATGGTGAATAATTAATACTCAAGTACATTATAGCCTCTCTACCCTAATAATCCATAAAATCAAAGTGTATCTCAACTAAGAGGTTCATCACCTTCCACTCACTACTAGCCACATGCACTATATGATACTACAGCTTAAAATATAACGATTCATCCATGAAATTCCCTTCCCATGGCTATATGCCATTTAAAATAAAAAGGTTTCATGTACTTGACATGAATCTTATGTAGGAGGTTTATATCATGTTGTAAGAAAATATTCTCTAGAATCATAAGGTAAATATATAACATAAACCTCCCACTTAATGGATATTGATGCCATCATCTAAGTGTGTGCACTACCGTCTTTGGGTATAGATCACACTTTTGGTAGTTCCACCCATTAAATCTTAGCTACATGGACCCATAACTGACTTCTCATCCATCCTACATTTTAAATTTTTCAATCCATATTTCTAATGAATCATAATACAATATATACCCCATACCCATATTAGGTAATGTGTATATCGGGGTGGACTTTAACCTCCCCTTATACTATTTAAATTCTCTCTCATAAGAATATAACCACATAAAATTCATCCCCTTCATGGTTAGGGTCCTCATTGGTACTGAAAAATATGATAAATCCTAGATAAACATTTTATAATAACCTATTAAGCTTAGGAAACTATGGATCTAAAACATATTCTAAGTCCACTTCCCCGAAATAAAAGCCTAAACCATTGAAAGGACAGTTGATATATCATCCTTAGATGTCACAATACCCAATAATTTTACCTCAATAATCCAAATATAAAAATTAAGAATGTGTAATACAATTAGTTATCTCTTAGTATACTCAAAATTATCACTAGATTGAGAGCATGATCCATCGTCAACTATGAGTATTCCAAAATCCCAATAATGAAGATAAAAAAAGAATATAGATATGAATTGAAAATATGATTCATTAGAGATATGAACACTACTAGTGAGTTTATCAATATGAATGAAATCAAAAGATACTCATATAAGCTACAACTTCTTCTAAATAAAATTCATGGAATATTAGAGCGCATCACACACAACTGGTGATAGTGTGACCTAAAGTCAATCTTGAAGAATTACTTGGTTCATTACAACTAATAAAATAGCCAATGTATATAAGTAAGAGGATAATGTTTCTTAATCATTACTTGGTTTATCCTCTTGTAATCCACTCACAACAACAATGATCCATCCACCCTCTTAGTGAATAACACATGATCAGACCAAAGGGATGTGGTCAATAGAAAGAATCCAGTTACCTCCAAATACTAAATAAAAGAATTAAATTCTCTAGAATAAGTTGGATTAATCCTTTAATGTTGAGTAGATATGGGCTTCAGACCAATAATTACCTTAATCATGAATTGGAAATCACTCTCTATTGGAACCCTATGAAATCCTTAGGAAATAAATCCTTGAAATATTAATGATAGGAAGAAATTTCATATGATTCACCTATTAATCTATAAATATATAAATAGAAAGATAATATGAAATTAACTAATATAAGTCATGGTCTTGAATTTCTCACCCAAAAATCAAACTTTCAGACATAGAAATACTAATAATCCTCTAAGGACATGAAAGATACCCACTAATTAAATTAGATGATGTGTTCCCAATAAAATTTCTACCAATCCATCTCAAGGATCACATTTAAATTTTTCAACTAGAAAATAAAGAAATATTAGATAATCATACCCCCATTAATCACTATATTTTACATGGACAACTCTGAATACCCTATTATCGCACCACTAAGGGTTTTTCAATAGAAATCACCCTATACAGGTACTCTATAGCAATAACGAAATCATCGACTACCTAAGTATATATGAATTATTTTTTCATAGCTATATTAAAAAAGATTCTTAGTTATATGACATAGGTTTCATACCTCAAACAATATATGGATCAATAAATTTGGCGATTGGAGTATCCTCGGTGGAATGAGGGTGTATTAAACCCCATCCCTAAGATCAATATCTTGGACTCCCCTATGAAGAATCACCATTCACTAACTCTTCCCATTCCCCTAAGAATTACTAACATTTCCAATACTCAAACAATCATAAGATCCCCAACCATGAAACTGTTGTTGTACTCCTCTCCCAACTTTTAATCCCCAAGTCTAACTAAATATATTCCCACCAATAAAACAATGCCCTATTCCATAAATTCATTGAACGTGATTTATACCCCTTTAGGAGTGGCACACCTTTGGAGACATGTCAAAACCTGGTCAAACATGCCTCAACTACCCACACTAATAACACTTGATCAATGCTTAAAATCATTGATAAAGTTATAAAACTTTTCCCTAGCTAAACTATGTATCTATACCTAGGTGAGACTACTCATAACTTTACTTCCTACTAGCTGAAGACCCACTCCCTGACCTGGTAGAGGAAGCATGCTAACATGATTTTCTGCCCTCAATTTGGCTCGGTTCCATAACAAGGAACTGATTTAAGATAGCGATGAAGGATATTGGGTAGAAGATATTCATATGTGATCTAAGATAATTCTTTCGATAAACCTCAAAAAGATTGAACTTGGAAATATAATCACCTATTATCACATGTGTAAACCATAAAAGTTCAACAATTCAGTTCCATAATTCATCACTGGAATTCTCCCTAAAAATATGTTTAAAATCTTTGGAATATTCATCCATTAGAGTCCCTCAGAGGAAATGCCTAAAAAATATTTTCTCTAAATACATATTGTTCATCACCACATGCTAGTGTTCCTAGACTAGAATTTCACACCAGGGATACAATGATCATAAGAGCAGGTAACTAGAATGCTTCACCAACCTCCCAATGCGCGTCTCAATATGAAGTAAAATTATCATCATTAAATCGATTCAAAAAGAAAAAACATGTATTCCAACCTTATCAATAAATAAATATGAATGTTGAAAAAACATCATCTATTCATGTCTGACATGCTTGGTACAACCCTCAATTCCACTTACCTCGTAAAATACAGTACCTAGAGAAGACTCTCTCGTAGATTCTAATCTATGGGAGTAATATGAATTATCGGTGGATCTAACTCCACTTATTGTGGGGATAATCACCCCCACGCACTTAAAACCCAAGGAGTGGTGACCATAGTGGTATGTCACCAAAAATTCAAAAACATGACTCATATCTTGATTCTAGATTAGTTTTGGATATAAAAATTTAGGTTAAAAAATTATAGAAACCTGCAACTTTACTTTATATACACACCCTATGATATAAGGATCTAAAATATTGACATGATCCTAGCCCAACATACCCACTCTTGGGTTAGGTATAAGATCACATAGGTTTTCATGTTCAATCATCATATCTTAGAGGAAGATTTATATATCGATGTTTTGGTTATATAGAACGATTCCAGCCAGTTGTATTAGAAAACTATATAAAAGTTATTATTGACACATTAAATAATCAACCCATGTATCCTACATATGGGTTAGGAATACTAATAAAAATGAATCATATGAATTTCAAGTGATCCCTAGTTACAAAATAGGATCCATGAATGCATTCCTCTTTCCACCCGAGATTAAGAGTAAAAAATAAATAATCCATAAATTCTGTCACATTTTGAAAATTAAAATACCATAAAAATTGAAAAAAAAAACATTAAACTAATCCTTGGTAACATGGAAATCCCTTATATACAGTTTAGCTACTCCCAGAACCAATATCCATACCATGTACCTATAATATATTATCTATTTTCTACCATACCCAAATAGTTTGTTAAAATGAAACAGGTTTATGATACCACTCCAAAACATCCTTCGTCTATTTAACCTCTAATATGAATGATCTAGGTCATCATTAATCTTATGCACACCATCTTATATTCCATTGGAATCATACATGTGATGAGAGTTAATGTATAAAGTTGTAAAACTACACTCTCTCTATTAAAAATAAACATAAATCATAGTGGAAGAAACATAAGAAAATATTCATCATAATATAACTGTAGTGTAAAGATAAATATAAAAACTAAGTGGATGAGGTATGACCAACACACCAATAGTGTATTATGTACCACTAACCAATCTTCATGGTGATTTATTTATAACATAAAAACAAATATCATTTGTAGTTATTTAATGTATAAAGGGATAAGATCTCACATCCACTAACATGCTCAAATTATTAGTCCATGCAATCCCACCCCTAGGCTACTCTTTTTTTTCTAATGATATCTATCAAGGAAAGGGATAGAACATTGTACAATGATACTAAGATTATGAATCATCCCTACATATACCTCTTAGGGTTTCAACTAAATTTATATAATAAACCACATAAGATAAATGTTCATCAATGACCATGGTGTTAATGTACACTTTTTCTAGGACTTCTCATGAACATAAAAAATATTGTTTGGTCTAAAAGAATCTAGAATATAAATTTATAATTAAATTTAGGACATTAACACATGGGTGGATCGTCAATCATTTCATATGGTTAATTCCACATGGTTAAATAATAACGAGAAATAAATAGACCACCTACCTTGACCTAGCATGCTACTTCTCTTTAAATACATCTATATGATGAAAGTCAATTGATCAATTCCACAAAATATGAAACAAAATCTGATTAACCAACCAGGATTCAAGTATCAATAGGGGAGGAGGGGGTGAATGAGTTATATATTTTTCTTTAATTTTTTCTTCAAAATGAAAAAACCATCACCTCATGTTAATGATTTCATTCCCTACTAAAAAGAATTCAAACACACATCCCCAAGAACACAAAAAAAATGAAATGATTCACTAATAAAATGAGAAGCTATGTCATTGGGATGGTTCAGAAATAATACAATAGTACACAATCCAATCGAAAATAATCCTTTTGTGTGGATTACATTAAGTATGATATTCCCTTATACTCATGTAGCACCATTTTCAATACAATAGTTCAAGTGCTTCAAGCAGTATGAAATGATGTAAAACATTTTATGTAAAAAAAAATTTATGTTGATTCTTGATGAACATTCAAAAATATGATATTTCAATTAAAATATTAACTTTATTACCAAAATCAGATAAGAAATTATTGATCATGGTCAGGATACACTGTCCAAAACCCCAGTGGGATTTTCATGTCTGATTATTCAAAACTGAAATCCCACTTTTCTGCATACTTTTATTTTTTAGAAATTGATTTCACAAACAATTTAAGTTCCTTTTTGAACATCCATGAGTACTCTATAGACATTTATACTTCCACCAAGAACTGAACTTCATAATGATTTTCAACGCATATAGTGTTTCACTTAGTGGCGTGAGTGCTATATAGATAACCTTCATCTTCTATAAACCACCCCTACTTTGCGGATGTTTGATTCTTCCACAGACCACCCATTTTTTACAGATGACTAATTCTTCTTAGGACTGCATATGTTACATATTACATTCCACTTTACGGGTTATAGTGCCCCCAAACTACTTCCAGGGAAACATTTTCCCTTTATAGAACCCTTCCTTTGTGAACTACATCCCTTTGAAGAATTCTCCATCACAAACACTTATCCTTTGTGTGATTATACCTCTTGAACTCTCTCAGACTAAGACAAATTCATCCCGCATTGATGATATCTTATAAATAAAATTCTCCCACCTAATTTTGGAATTATTGTTCCTTATATAGGAAAATAGATCCACAAAATCTGGTACTCTAAATTACCCCAAATTTCAATGTGGGATAGCCTTTAACTCAAACTATGTTATGCGGTCAACATTGTGCCTTTCTTCCATCATGAATACCATTATATTTGATGAATTAATCTCTACCTCTCAACTTCAAATAACGTGCTTCCCTCACACAACAAGATTCCAGGAACTACATGACATCCACAAACTGTTTTCTCTACACGGTCCACATAGCATGCTTCGCGGTCTACATAGCACCACTATGTGGAAATCCTTACATTCCTAATTCTCCATCATAATTCAACAAACCTCCTTTGTAAATTGTGAACTATGATTCAAGGTCCAAGAACTATGAACTCCTTAGTAGAAAATATACCTTTTCCAAAAAAATGCAGGATTTTGAGGCCCAAAAATTTGGAAAACAAAAGGAAACAATGATATATTAAAATTTGCTTCAGAAACACCAACCACACTGATTTTCGGTCATCTTCTTTTATGACGACCCTTATCTACCATGATTTTTTCATATTTGATCGATCATCTTTAGAATCATCAGATTTACTAAGGAATGTATTCTAGCTTCCCTATTTTCCCACTACATATTTATTTCCAATCAAACCTGAATACAATTAGCAACACCTTTTCTCCCCCTTTTCCTTCATAATTATTGCATCATAAGTTCTCCAAAAAACTTATGATATTTATGAAATAAAAATCAGAAAAGAATCATTAAATTACCCCAAAAATTAAAAAAAGTATATTTATTTATCCTTTTTGATAACAACAGGAAACACTCATGAAAAGTAATCTTTTCTCAATTCCAAAAACCTTCTCTAGAAAACGTGGTCCTAACAATACCCCTTTGAATTTTTTGTAAAACAAGATTCATAAATCACTAAACCTTGTAATTTCATGATATGTGTTACTTATAAATAATTCTAAGCCTATGTGAGAAAAATCATTATAGGAAACAAGAATTATTGTCAATAAAAAACACACTTTCCAAATATAGTGACTATGAATCCTCTTCATCTTTCTTCCTCATCCATTATTCCATAACATTCTATAAAAATTCCTTATCCTTCTTCCATAACCTTCTTCCTCAGTCTTATTCCTTAGAATTATTCCTCAAAGTCATCCTACTTTACTCCTCAGGGTCAGTCCAATTGAATTTCATCCTTAGAGTCAGTCTGATGGAATCCTCATAAAGATGAAATCCTCATTACAAATGAAATATTGTTAAGATGGAAACACCACTCTGTAACATTAAAATTATTTAATCCTCATCACCTATGACTCATTAAAACTTATGAAAACTTCTATTCCTGGTACTTCGTTATCTAATGTAGGATTTTTTTATTCCTATACCTAATATGATCTTTATAATTCCCCTATTTATTCAAAATATTTTATCCTGGGAGTTTTAATGATTTAAGAGAACTGAAATATTGAAAATAATCTTCTAAATAACATAGTAAATTATTTTGACTTCCCATACTTTCATCGCCTTATTTATTTCCAATCAAAACTCAATATGATTGGCCTCACCAATTATCCCCTTTTCATTATAAGGATTGCATCGCATGTGTTACAGAAAACTTATGATATTTGAGAATTAAAAACAAAAAAAGAAGAATATGAGTAAAAGGTTATAATGTACAGGACTTCTAACTCCCAAAATCATTGTCTTCATCAACCACTACAACAAGATTTTTACTTTCTAAGGAACACTGAGTCTGAAAAAACCTAAACATCATCCAGACAGACCTAAAACAAATAGAGCATCTGACCACCAATATTATATTTCTAAAAACTTATATGATTTGTTCTTCTCAGTCTGACACTCTGTGTCAAATTCTTCTCAGTCACATCCTCTATGTCTAGAAAAAAACATTCTAAAAAAATTCTCCACATTTTTTTTGGGTTCGAACATTACGAAACATCCACTTGTTTTTCGAAAAAAATATTTTACAAAATATTAGTTGTTAATAAATACAAAACATTGTTAAAAAAACATCAAAAAGGTTCTCCATTCTCCCCCTTTATAATTTTTGAAAACACTCATTAAATTTTTTTGCTACCCTCCATTTTTTAAAAACGATGTATTTTTCACAAAAAAATAAAAAATGTTTTTAAATTTTATAAAAGCACATCATTTCTGAAAAGATAGTATCTTGACAGCACACTAATATAAAAAATTTATTTTTTAAAATAATTATATCGCATGGGTATAAGATAATTTTTCACCCATGTAATGATAATCTCCAACTCACTCTTATCTTTTCTTTCCTTTTTCTGTCCCCATTTATTATTATCTCCCCCATTATTTGACAACAACAAATATATATTCATAAAAGATAGATAAGTAAAAAGTTGTTTTTTTATCTCCACATTTTTCAACATAATCTGAATAACGGTGCAGTAATTCCTTAATATATTTATCAGTTCATCGGAGGAGGATGAACATGAAGTTGTATCCTCAACTCAAAAAAAATTTATTTTTTCATTTTCTTTATATGATATAAGTAATTTGATACTTTTTTGTGATATATTCTAGAAAAAAATATCTAGTAGAAAATTTCTATTTTATGAGGTGAAACTTTATATCGGAGTTTTCTTATCTTGAATATTGGAAACAATTTTTAGAAATATACATTACACTATAATTATCACAAAGAATCTTCATTTAGTTAGGAACTTGTAATTTAAAATCATCCACCGGGAATCTCATCCCCAAAATATGTGTATAATCTTGAGTAGCCAATACAAATTTTGATTCCATTTTTATCAATTATTATGAACATTTTTTCTTACAATTCCAAGTTAAAGAACATTCACCCAAGAAAAATGTGCTTCAATAGGTTTATTTTCTATCATTACAACCTTCAACCCAATTGGAAATAATATAACCATGAAACTTCATCTCATAATTTCATTTTTATAATAACCCGTGTGAGATTATTCCATTAACATATCTCATAATTCTCTTTGATTCCAACATATGTGATTCTTTTGGATTACCTTGATACCTTGAATACAAATTCAAAACATAATCAATATCAAGCCTTGAGGTTTTATGGTAAATTAGAGTTCCTATCATCTTCCAAAATATTTTCTAATTCATTATTCTTATAGACTCATTTTTACTGAAAACCTTCCCTAATGAGATAGGAATACAAACTCTTTTGGATTATATCATGCAAAAATTTTGTGGAAATTCCCCAACATTATTTTCTTGAGAGAGGAAAATTTATTTTTACTTTTATAAACTTGTAACCCAAATAAGAATTTTAATTCTCCAAAAATAGAAATCTCAAAGTACCATTTCATTTCATTAGATTTTTTTTAGAAATATCCTATTTATCTATAGTAAAAATTATATCATCATAATTATCATCATAAATAAGTAAAATTACTGTTCTGAAGTCCATAGATTACAGATTTATGTTTCTATATAGTTTTCCCATAAAAAAGGTAAACAATCCGAAATAATTATGAAGATTACAATACTGTGAATGTGGATCTTGTTTAATCCAATAAAAATATTTCATCAATATAATTTTTTTTCATCCTAATCAATTATAAACCCACAAGGTTGTTCAATTAAAACTTCTACTATAATTTATCCATTGGGAAATATTGAATTTTCATCCATCTAATATACTTTTTAATTCTGGTGAGCAGTCACAACTAGAAACATTATAATAGTTTCTAACCTTCCAATGGGGGAAATGGTTTCATCAAAATCCTGACATTCTAATTATGCATAAACATTATAGATAATATTTTATTTCTTTCTTGAAACTGCTCTATATCCATTAAACTTATTTCTATACACCATTTTTTGTTTCGACAACATTTTTACCTTTGGAACATGGAATAAGTTCCCATGTTTCATTTTTCTGAAGTTGATCCAACTCTTAATTCATATAATTTACCAATTATTTGGGTTGAATAGCTTATGAAACAGATGGTTTAACTTTTTATATGAGTGATGTTTGATTTTATAATCTCAATATTCTACTAGTCTAAGCTAAAGAATTCTTATTCCCAATAATATCTTTGGTCCCAACATGTTTTTGTGAAGTAGGAAATTTTAGAGTTCCTCTTCTTACATCACTTTCTTCATCAACTGATTCATATGGAGCTTCATGAACATTACTAAACTCACTTTCATTTTCATTGGAAACTTTTTATTTTTCATTATCAACATTTTCAAAAAAATTTGTAAAATATTTTAGATTCTCAATAATTTTCACATCATATGATCCCACCAAATTTTGAAAACAATTGTTCCAAAATTTTTAAATTCTTCCATTGGGAGAATAACCCATAATATTTATTTCCTCATCTTTTTAATAAAATATTCATAGATCTAGATTTTTAATTATAAGTAAACATGGAATTCTAAAAACTATGAAGTAGTTCAATGAAAATTTATTTTTATGCCACATTTCAAAAGGATTCATGTTGTATTATGTTCTTAAAAAATATATATTATGATTTTTTATTATTTTGCTAAAGCTTCTCTCTAGTATAAATTGGAAATTTTTTATTATACTAACTACTTCATCCCATTTCACCCAAAATTATATTCATTATTTCTAATACTATATTTAATTGTGGAGTGTAGGTAGAAGTATAATTATGTTTGATACCATTATTTCTTAGATAAGTTCCAAAATTATTTATTGTGAATTCTGTACCAATATTTTTTCCCAAATTATTTATATAAACCCTGATTTCTTTCTCAACTTCTTTAAAAAAAAACCTAAATATTTCAATAGAATCTGACTTGTGTTTCATAAACATGATGTTTGTTATCTGAGTGAAATCATCAATAAAAGTAATAAAGTATAAATCTTTTTTTGGTTCATGTATCATTTTTTCACATTAATCAAAATGAATAAGTTCAAGAGGTCTGGTAGAGTGAATATAAACTTTATTATTACTATTATTAGTCATCTCCCCTTTTTGAAAAGTAATAAAAAAATATTCCTCTCTTATTTTGAATTAATGAAAATTTAATACAGTATCAACATTATAATGTTTTTTCATGTTTTTCTACCCATCGTGGCTATGTATTTGGTGTCACAACTTATTCTCATCTACAACACTTAAGTAATATTATTGGTTAAATTATCTTATTTGGATGATATTGTCTTTGGTTTTTCTCCTTTTCAAATAAATTTTCCATATTTCACGTTTTTGAGAACACAAGAATATTCACTAAATATAACTTATTTTCCATCTTCACAAATTTGACTTACACTAAGAAAGTTATTTTTATCCAATAAAAAAATAAAACATCCTTAGATTTCCACTTTTTTTCTTCAATCTCAGTTGTTATGATTTTTTTAAAGGAAATATCATTACCAAATGTAAAAAAGACCTCCATCACGATTTAAAACATGATTCAAGACTTTTAAATTTCCTATCATGTCTAAAGAATAAAAACTATCAAGTATCCATGGTTTGTTCTTTATTACTTTAATTTAAGGTAGTCTCAACAAAAAAATCTATTATCTCAACTTTCATCTTTCCAACTTCCTTTTTTTCTCCCATATGAAACCTAGTCTTGAAATAGTGTCATACATCTTTCGGCATGATGTCAAGACTGATAATATATTCCACAAACTTCATCTATCCATTCAAATTGATTTGGTTTGGAATGTTTCTAAAATCTTGATATTTTTCTTTTCAAACGTCTTGTGTGTTAAGAATGTTACTCATTCTACTTTCTCTATTTCTTCCACTATGATTAAACCTTCTTCTAGGATGTGATAATTTATGCTAAAAATTAGAATCCATGTTCCCATACATTCCATAGTACCAACAGAACCCATCAAAAAATTATTTTCTATTGAAGTACAATCTTTCAATATAGAAACTTTTATTAGGTCGATAATTTATACCATCTAAAACATACACTAGGTGTGGACTATCATTAATTCTGAGTGTGTTTTAAAATTTGGTATATTTGATTGGTTTATCACATTCTTTCTCTACCCAAACATTACTTGTAATTTTCTTATCACCTAAAATGTAAGAAAAATCAGATGAAACAATATTTAATAAGGATGATGAATTTACATAATTCATTATCTGAGTTTCTTGGAAATTTACAATTCTTAGCCATTACCTCTAAAGATTTGTTGATGTTTCATTAATCTTCATCAAGTTACTTTTGGAATAAATAAAATTATATTGAAAGATATTGACTTATTCTTCCTTAGTAGCCAATTAATTATTGATATGTTCAACCACATTTCCATATTCATCAACACTTAATTTGTAACTAAGATCTCATGAATTTATCATACCTCGTGCTCGATGACATATTTTCTTCAATAAAAAAATTAATTATAATATTTACTCATTACTCTAATTTGTATCATGAGATTTCTATTTTTTTCAAGACATGAAACAAATTATATTATCATTAGAGAATCTCTAAATGATTCTTCATCACCTATACAATATTTTATGATTCTTTTTTCTCTCAAATTTTGTAATTAAGGTTTTGTGTTTCTTTGAACATTCATCTTTTGAATAGTTATTGTCAGTTGTATCTAATTCGACTTTCATACAAATCATACTTCATTTGATTCTAGTAATCTTGTTCTAGTGTTTTTTTCATGAAATTTCTTCTTTTTAAATTTTTTAACATTTCTTCCATTGAGTTGTTTCATCAAAATCTTTTTGATACTCTGTAACATTATTCCTAAAGAAATTCATAGAAAATTTTCTAATTCCACCAAACTCAAAAAAATTACGTGATATTTTCCACTATATTTTCCACGTACTCTTTTATAATTCATAGATATAAGAGACATGATTTTATCATTCAATTAATTATCCTCTTTATATTTAAAATCACAAGTATTTCCATCTTCATCATCTCTATTTTTCATTTTTCTCATAGCTTCAAATTCCATTCCATTTTCATCTTCTCTTGGAACTGGGAGCTTTATTCATTTCATAAGAAACAATAAATTTATGAAATTCAGCATGATATAAATAATACATATATTTTAAAGAGTAAATCTTAGAATCAAACTTTCCAGGGAAGTTTCTCATAATGTTTTACTACTATAGAATCTTCAAAAACTTTTCTAAATCCTCTAATGTTGTAAACAATTTCATTTACCCATGTGTAGTATTAATTAATGGTTTCTTCATCTCTCATTCATATGTTTTTAAACATACTATGCCATATTTTTACCTTTTCATTCTTCACATTAGAATTACCTTCAAAATAAATTTTAAGTTCTTCCCATTTACTCTGTAATGTTTTGATAGGCATCACCTTCATATAAACATTTTCTAATAGAGACATAAGAATACAATTCATATCTTTACATAAACATCCATATTTATCTTATCAGAAAATGTCATCATGGAATCATTTTCATTATGTGGAAACCCAATTATATTTTCATAGACAACTTCCATTCCAAGGGATATGAGATAGGTAGTCATCCTATTTATTCATCTATAAAAATTATTTCCATAAAAATTATGAATTATTATACTATGGAAAAAATTAATACTATCCATGATAAGGATTCAATAAGGGAACCCCCTCTGATATCAATCAAAGTTCCAATGGTTTGAATAACAATTGAGAATGGTGGTTAAATTAGTTGTTCAATTTTTAATATATTTCAATATATTTTAAAAATTAACCCTGACAACCTATTCAATATTAGTAACATATCACATATTAGTAAATAATCATGCATGAAAATGTAGGAATGTAATTAAATAACACAATATTTATAAGTTTTCGAATTTGTGTGTGAACCTACATCCTTACCATGGACACTCACTTGGGTCTATGGAAATTCACAATTATGATGATGTGAATAAAACATGTTTCAAATCTCGTAAGACACATTTTATATTACAATAGGAATTATTATACTAACTCATGTTAGTTTACTATGTTTTCTAATAAACAATTGATCCAACACAAAATAATAAATACATTCTTCAAATTTCTCTACAAATTCTCTATCCAGATCCTTAGTTTGATATAGACATGTCTGATTCTCTTAGTCTGATTGATTCATTGTTATGGGCTCATTACGATGACCCCTTTCCTTAAACTACACTTCTCAAACAATGCTCAAATGCTCAATCCGATCTTCCTCATTTCACTAATAAAATTTTCAATTGAATGATCTTATAAAGGGATCTCTATATGGAAGATAACTCTAACAAAAAATCTTCAGTGCTCTACCTTTTCTTCTCACATGAATGGTTTCAATTTAAAAATTTACAATTCATATATTTATAGGCATCCCATAATGGAAAGGGATGGAAATTAAAAAACTATTCCTACTTAATCAAATTTAAAAATAGTGTGATCTACAGATATTTGAATTTTAAGTATAACCTCTTCGAATATTCCCTAATCTTCTGGAATATTCTTGAGTCTTATTGGGTCTTATTTGTAACCATTCTTCTCGAAATTCCAAAATTTTATTCATTAAAATTTTACATCTGCAACTCTATTTGAAGGAACATCCTCAGTTCATTACGATGGATCTTCTTCAGCTTATTAGGATAGAACATCTTAATCTCATTATGATTGAACTTCCTTAGATTGTTTTTATTTTACATTCCTCATCAGACTAATTCTGATTGACTTCACCTCTTAGATTGAGTCTAATTTTTTTCCCATCTTAGATTCATTCAGATTGACTTTCCTCCGAAGAGTTAGCTCGATTTATATTCCTTCTTAGAGTTATTCTGATTGACATTAGTCCTAAGATTCATTCCAATTGACTTCCCTCTTCAGAGTCAGTTTTATTGACTTACATCCTTAGAGTCAGTCCGATTTACATTAATACACAGTTTCAGTTTGATGGAATCTGCATAATGTAGGAATTCTTATTACAATGGTATTTTAATTATGATGGAAGCTCAACTCTAAAACTATGAAATTATTCAACCCTCATTAGTTATAACTCATTCAGAGTTCTAAAAACTTATGTTCTTGGTACTTCTGGTTCTAATGAAAAATATATCATGATTCCTAGACCCAATAAAATATTATGATTCATCCATTTACTAATAAAATTTTATCAGGATATTTTTTTGGATTTAGGATTATACCAATACTTTCAAATCATCGTATGACTTACACGAGAAGGTATTATGACTTCCCTTACTTTCAGCACCTTCTATCATTCCAATCATAACAAAATATGATTAGATTCACCTATTATCCCCCTTTTTCTTCCTAATTATTTCATCAAATGTGTTAAAAAGAACTTATGATATTTTAGAATTGAAAACTAGTAAGCATAATCTGTCTAAAAGGATATAATGTAAAGAAATTTCAAAATCCTAACATATTTGTCTTCCTTTAAAATATTTAGAATCATTTTTAATTTCTAACCAACACCAAGTTGGATGAGACATCAAATTAATGCTGATGAACCTAAGACCAATGGATCATTTTATCAATAACATTATATTTCTGTTAAATTTTTTTACTAGTGATTCTCAGTTTGATAATCTTCATGTAGTGCTTCCCATTTTGATCCTCTTTCTTCAAAAAAAATTGTCAAAAAACATTTCTTCCCCTTTGTGTTTGGGTTTGAACATTCATAAAATTTAACTTATTTTTCAAAAACATCCTTTTAAAAAAGATTATTTTTCAAAAAAAACAAAACATTGTTAAAAACAAAACATCGAAATGGATCTTCAGTTATTTCACACCCTTTTTATTTAAATTGAAAAAATGATTTGGATTATTATTATGGAATCTATTATAAAACTCTTGTTGATACCCTACTAGGATATATAACTCACAACCTATATTTTCCTTTGGGTGATTGTATATTTTCTTATACCTAGTCTAAGAAAAGGGAAGGCTTCACTTGGAGGTGGTCGTTGTTCTTGATCCTTTGTATGGTGGGTTGTTTCTGTTAACTTGGGATATTTTTCATTCATATTAGTACTTTAATGATGTACTTTTTGGGGTTTGTTATACATATTTTTTGTGGTACTTTTTATCTTTGGAGTGTTGATTATATTGACTTCTAACCATTTGTCTTCTACTATTTTTGTGGAAAATTTCTACCACATTTTATATTGTTTGATGTCAGGTGCTAGTCTCCAAACCAAGGAAAATGTGAATGCCCTTCAGGACATGTTATATCTAGCTCAGTTATCATGTTATGAGGGTATCTATGAAATTTCATGACAAATTGGTATTAGAGGTTTACTTTGAAATTGTTTTCATAATGTTAGTATCTAGTTTGGGATATCTTGTCGGGACATGTGAGGTAGATATGAGTGACTGTGTGTCCATCTCAAATAGTGAAAATCCATAATTCACCATGGGTGGTTTGAGAAATGAGTATTGAGGAATAATTTTATATAATTCTATTATTTTACAAGATTTTCATTTAAATAGGTTGAAATCCAAATCTTGATATCTTATCAGATGGGATTAATTTTCATATTTCTATTGTTTGAGTTGTGGATCTTAGAAAGGTTCAGATGTCTTTATTATTGTTTGTTGAAGTTTTTATGAAACATTTCCTTGAGAATATGTTTGAAAAATATTCATGAGTAAGCTTCTGGTGAAGCATAATGATTTGATCCTCCTTTATACCAAAATATTTTTCAGAATATGGTGTGTATTTTCAAATATCTGGGATAGGAACCCACACAAGTTCACATTTAGTCCCCAATTATGGAACCACAAAGGTATGAATCTTAGAATCATACTCCATATTTTCTTCTCCAAAATACACAAATGTTTTTAGTCTCTAATGAGATTCATGAGGCTGAGGATTGGTTGAGAAAGATAAAAATTCTATTTGATTTCATGGAAATGCTTGATTCAATTAACGTGAAATGTGACACCTTTAAGGTAGATGGAACTAGAAAGAGATTGTGGGATTCGATTTTAATGGTGAAGAAGAAAACGGATTTAGAGTGTAAAGAATTTAGAGTTATTTTCACTGATCATTTCTATTCATAATCTATAATTATGGATAATGCTATATAGTTTTTCAATATCCATGATGCTGATAAAAACATGACAGAGTATGTGAATCACTTTCCTAGGATTTTTTAATTTTAACATAATATTTTATGAAATAAGAATAAGAATACTTAATCGTTTGAGATATCTTTTCAACTAGATATGCATTCATAGAAATTCTTAGTGAATCTCTTTTTTTATGTTGATGCACTGGATATGGCATTGATGGTTAAGCTTTGAACTGGATTGTAATTTAGTGTTGATGAGATTTTCATTCTACAAGTGGAATTTCTAGGATTTACTTTAATGGGAGTATGAATTATGATGAGTTAGATTATGTATCTCAATAGAAGTATTCTTCCAAACCTCCTATAGAACATAGAAGAGGCCCCTTGACTTGCTTGCAGTGTAAAATGTCTGGTAATTCGAAATAGGTTAGCCCTGAGGAAACCTAGATTTGTAGTTCCTATGGATTATCATGTAACATTCCTAAATTTTATTATATATTCAATTCCCCATGTATTGTAATGGGATTATCAACACCTAAAAGTGTTACAGTGAAATCAGATGCTTCACAAACAAAGTGGTTTCAACCACATGCATCCAGAACAAAATTTCTTCACACATTGGAAGAGTCTCTAGTGGAAGCTGATATAGGTCTATAAACTATGATAGTTACCATCATTATATATTGATATTTAGTGACTACCTTATTTGAAAATTCTTTATCTCATTCAATAATATTAGCTCGTATTGTACACCTTCTAAATCTTCCAATAACGAATTTGTGTTATGTGATGGATATTACTGTGACCCTTGAAACAAAGAGAGATTAGGGTCTATATCATCCTACATGAACTTTAACATTATCAGATATTGATATTCCATATAATATTATGTTTCTCAACATGAAACCTATTAATTCCATTTTTAGGATGGATTGGATCATTATTATTAAGGCTCTAATTGACTACTATCATTGCTAGGTATCCTTTAATCCGCCTTATGGGGTGTTACATATCATTCATGGAGAATGGGACAGGATGTAAATTAGATTCTGAATATCTTATCTAGTGTTGTGAAAAGTGATATTAGTTTTCAATTTTGAACTAGTTCTGGAATCTCTGAGCAATGTCTCCATCATGTTTTCATTGAGTTTCCTGGCATTTTTACTTTTAATTTCCAAGGTTTTCCACCGGTAAGAGAGGAATATTTTTCTGTTGATTTAGTGATTGGTACCCACCCAATATATATATATATATATATATATATTCTTACCATATTTGACTAACTAAATTGTAATACTTGAAAAATTAGTTGTATGATATATTATAGAAAGTATTTATATGCCTATGTGTTTCACCTTGGATGGTGACTACTCTTTTTGTCATGAAATTTGATGGAGTACTTTTACATTGTGTTGATTATTTGAAGCTCAAAAAAATTATGTTAAATGAAAATAATTCATTGAAACATATTGATGAACTATTTTAAAATTTTATGATTTATCTTTGATTTAGTTATTAGTAGTTGAGATTAGAAGAATCTGACATTCAGAAAACTGCCTTATGGAGTGGGTATGGCCATTATGAATATCTCATCATGCAATTAAGTCAAAACAATTATCCTAAAGTCTTTATGTATTTGAATAATAGGATCATCCATGAGTATCAGGATATGTTTTTCATTGAATTTATGGATGAAATCCATGTTTACTATAAATTCTAGGAGGATTAAGTGCATCATTTGAGAGAATTTCATGAAATTTTGAGAAATCATTGAATATATTCCTAGCTTTTGAAATGTCACTTTTCGATTTGGGAAGTGTAGTTCTTGGTACATGTGGTCTTAGAACATGGAATCATAGTTTACCCTGAGAATGTAAAATCTATTATGACAAGGGAACAACAATGAAATGTTTTTCAGATTCAAATATTCTTGGGATTAGTTGGGTATTATATCTATTTTATAAATAATGTCTCAAAGTGGGGTTATAAAATGATCTCTCTCACTTATAAGGTGGTGAATATTACATGGGATGAAAATTTTAAAAGTTATTTTGTTGAGATGAAATGACTTTTGACTTTTGTGTTGGGGACGACTCTTTGAGAGGGTGGGCAGAGCTATGAGGTCTTTTGGGACACATCAGGTTCAAATCTGGGCTATATTATTATGCAAGGTGATCACATGGTAGCATATGGCTCTTGACATCTTAGAGCACATGAAAAGAACTATCCATCTCATAACCTTGAACTCACAATAATGATTCATACACTTAAAAGTTATAATCATTACCTTTTGTGGAATGTTTTATTGAGTATTATTACCATAAAAGCATAGTTAAATCTTCTCTCAAAAATATTTGAATCTTCATCAGAGTCATTGGTTTGAGTAACAATAATAATTTTATTTTCACATTTCTTATACCTTTGGAAAGGAGAATTGTTTCACTAATGATTTGAGTAGGAAACCTCCAACAAAGGCCGTTAAGGAATCATCAGAAGAGTGGAACTTGATGGCCCGTTTTTCACAGTTTCATTTATGAGTCTGGGAAGGGGAGTTTGAGGTTTTCTATGAAAATGTTTAGTTTAACTCCACTCTATTCATTATGGTTCTTCGGATTCAACATCTTGATGATCAATTCCATATAATTAAGTACAATCTATATGGTGGGGAGACAATTACTAAGTGTGTATTTTCCACATAGGGTATTTTATTTTCTAGGAATTGTTTTGTTGTGCCCTTATTCTTTAGAAAATCTATGATTGGGGATTTCTATAATTCCTAGTTTTAAGTGTACCCAAGAACCAAAAATATATTCTATGATATACAATGATAGTTTTGGTGGCCATGTATAAGTTGTTACATAACTGACTTTGTTTCAGGTTTTTATATCTACCAACAGGTCAAGATTAATAATTAGAGACATTATGTTTTGTTTAGCCACTTTCAATACAAACTTGGAAGTGGGATGAGATATCTATGGAATTTGTGTTTGGGTTTCTACACACCACTCAAAATAAGAATGTAGTGTGGTTTTTTATAAATATGATGATGAAATTGTATCAATTTATAACCATTTGTGATACAACCAATGATGAATATTTGGTAAATCTCTATGTGAATGAGATTTTTCATTTTCATGGAGTTCCATTTACTATCATCCCTAATAGAGATTGTTGTTTTACCTCTCATTTTTTTGGGATTACTTTAGAAGTTTATGGGATCTTAGTTTCATTTTATTATGGCATATCATCTACAAATTCATAGTCATATAGAGATATATATACTGATTCTTAAGGATATGCTATGTGTCTATGTTCTTGTCTTTGGTGCATCTTGGGATAACCATTTGGGAATACTTGGGTTTTAATATAACAATATTTACCTATCCATAATTAGGATATTAGATTTTTAGGACTTTTATGGTAGTCCATGTAAATAGTTTTTGTGTCGGTAACAGATTTAAGAAACTTCCTTGGTTAAGATGAGTATAGTCTGAGAGATGATGATGAAGATTCATTTGATTTGTCTAAGAAATTTTATAGCACATATCCATAAATAAATATTGTGTTTTTCATCATCATAGACCATAGTATTTTTTTTGTGACTAGGTGTTCCTGATATTTTCACCTTATTTGGGTCATTAGTGGATCAGGAGGCAAGGGAAGCTTCAACCATGTCTCTAGGAACTTTTGGGGTTGTTGAGCATGTGGAAAAAATGGAATAACATTTATCGCTTCCATCATAGTTGATGTCAATACATAATTTGTTTCATGTATCTAGTCTATGAAATTATATTTTTGTTCCATTTCAGGTATTGACATGGAGTGATATTGAAATTATTCCTGATTTATCCATGATTAAGTATTTAGTCAGGATATTTGAGTTTGAGAAAAAGGTACTTCGTGGGAGGAAGATACCATGGGTCTTTGTGTTGTTGCATAATGGTTCCTATTCTCATGATACTTGGGAGCAATAAGAATATTTGATAGAGTAGTGTACTCAACACTTTGATATGGAAGCTCTATTCAAGGATTTCTGGGGATAGAAAATTATTATTTTGTGGTGTTTGTAACGTCGTTTTACTTTTTTTTATGTACTGCTTTACCATAGTTTGATCTCCTTTTATTTGGGTCTTATTTAAATAAGTTTTGGGTGAAATTTGTAAAATTTGGGAATCCCTTCGGTTTTTCCATGTTTAGTGCATGGCTAGGGAAAACCATACCGTTTGGACTATAGAAACCTATTTTCCTTTGATAATGATATGAAGGGGGAGCATGGTTTTTCCAAACTATATGGATAGACCCTCCAAACAATGAAATCGAGAACAATGAGGGTTTTAAAATTTGGAACACAATTTGAAAAACCATGGACTCACCTAGGAGAAACTTTCCACCCTATATAGTAGGGGTGCAAAGTTAGGATGCATATTTTTTCTAACTATTTGGCCCTATCCATGAAACCATGTGCATGGGATTAATATCTCACAAAAAAATTATTTTATATTTATTAACCCCTTTTTTAAGATGAAAAACCTACCAATTTTAACCTAACATGATTTCCTTAGATTAGGAATCTCTCAAGAATCATTTTTGGATCCTCCAACCCCTTTACATAGTGGATTCAAGTTTGGTTGATCTTGTTCAATATCCTCCATGTAAGTGGATCTCTAATGGTTTAATATCTTCATGTCTATATTATTCTCTTTCTTAGAGAGTGTTCGATCATCAATTTTTATGGATTTAAATGATTTTAGATTTGATCTTGATTCTAGGCTTTATTTCTTTATATAATTCTACATGGATATATGTTGGTGTTCCCATTATTGGTGTTTATTGTTTAACCCCGTGATTAAAGGTAGGTGGTTGCATTTGATATTTCCTTGTAACTAAAACCTTTATTTTCTAGTTTTTTTAAAACAACTTTAAATTCATTTATAAAACCTTGATTTGAATTTATTTCATTATGAAATTCCAAATGTGACTGATTTTGGTAAAAAACCCCAATTCCAATCGCATTGTAATTTGGATTTTATTTTTGAAAATGATGGAATTGAGGAAATTATTTGAGACTTGATTTGAAAAAATGGCTTAAATTCAAATAAACAAAACCTTTGATTGGTTTTGGATTGAAAAAGGCATGAAATTATTAAAACCTGGTGTTTTGGTTTTGAAATTAAATTGTCATATTGGAACTTAAAATTAGGAAATTGAATTGTAAATGATAATTTATTTGAAATGATAAGTTTTTCCCTTTTTATTGTTTGAAAATGAGCATGTGAACCTAGGTAGTTACATGGTTATTTGGGATAATCACTTTATGATCCTGATCCCCTAGCATTAGATTGAAAATTAAAACTCTAAAAAAACCTATTTCAGCATGATTATTCTTTATGGGATGTTAATGAGTCATATTTGGCCTAAGCCTAAAGGATGTGTGTACACATAATTATCCATGATCACTAATTTGAGAATTATGGGGATCCTATTTCTAGAATCTAATGTTTTTCATGGTAGATGACCATAGTTCTTATTATTGTTGTTTTGATTATATATTCCATTGATTATAGAACTATTTTACACTTGAAAATGATTTATGTAAATGGTATTATGTGAAATATTTATTTAATCCATGTTTGAAATGTTGTCTATCATTGGAAAATAATCATGTTTTGTTTAAAATATGAAAATAATTTTCCATTATGTGACCTATTTTATTTAAATTGAAATAATTATTTGGTTTATTATTATGGAATCTATTATATAACACTTGGTGAGACCCTATTGGGATTTATAACTCACACCATACCTTTGAATTTCGAAAATTGTATATTTTATTATGCTAGTTCTCGGAAAAGGGAATGTGTCACTTAGTGGCGGTGTGAATTCATGATCATTTAGACCATGAGTTATTGTTTTCACAATGGTATCTTTTTCTCTCCACTGATTACAGTGATAATGTACCTATTTGGGTTCTATTATACCTTCTTGTTTCTTGTATTTTCTCCCTTTGTAGTGTTGAGCATACTAACTTGTAACCTTTTATATTCTATTGTTTTGTGAAATATTAGTTCTCTCTTTTATCTTGTGGGATTACGGGAGCTAATCACCAACCCATGGGTATCAGGAAGACCCTTTGGGCCATGCCAGAGTCAGTATAGTTATCAAGATATTTGGGTTGGTTCATGAAAACATATCTTTCTAAAATATTACCTATTCATATGATTGTTTCCTATCAATATATAATCTCATTAGGGTTAACAAATTATTCATATCAATAAAATATTTTCTCTATAATATCTGTATTCTCATAAATTAAAGAGTATAGAAATCTATTTTTTTTAAATACATTTTAGCATAAAATGGTCTTATTGGTTATTAACTATATTAGATGAATTTTATAAATTCATTTATATTAATATGGACATTTTCTTTTATCATATATTTCAGAATTAATTTACCTATATTTGTACCCTTCATTTCAATGGATACATTTTAATGGTTATATAATGTTCTGTATTTCATATTTGTTTGGTGTTTCATGTGAAGAATGTTATTGAAAACATTAGGTTTTCAAAGGAAAAAATAAAATTTTAAATCCCAAAGTGTTAGATTATCCCCCTAAAATAAATTGAATCCTTGAAATTTTAATTATTACTTTGTAGTGAATGTAAGTGACAATATTCTTAAATAATTGTTAATATTAGATATATCTTCAAATAAGTAAAATAACATACACTCTTACACTATATTATGATTCTTTTTTCCCATAAAACAACATTAATATTTCATAAAATAATATACCTAATTATGTATATACCATAATCATACATTCTCTAAAATATACCTTTCCAAAAACTATATGGATCACCAAGACATTAAACCTTATAGAAATCATATATTACTCCAATATTTAACACTATATATAACCATAAAATTTAATAACCACTAGTTCATAAAGTCACACTCTAGAAAACATAATACCATACATGAGAGAAATTAAAAAATATATCATGCATCACTTTATCAATATATCAATACTCAAATCCAATTTTATCAATATTATCTAACTCACTTTTCTCACAATCAATCATTATTTTAATCTAAAGGGTTATCCATCCCACAGTCTTATGTTCTTCAATAGTTATCCTAAAAAATATAACATTTTCATAAAATGAATTTTCATGGTCATTGACACCAATTATTATATGTTTCCAAACCATTAAAGGAGGACTATTCATGAAAAATCATTAGATGTCTCACATATTCTTCATAAATTTTAGAATAAACTAGAATATCTTTGATAAAATCACTTACTAGTGAAAATAGAAAAAAATTATCAAGAATTAATTTATTTTATGATATCATCCTCACTACCTTAGGTAATACTAGAAAACTAACATAGTTTAATCCTAAAAATTACAAAAAATTCTCAACCATTTAAGTATGATCCCTTATTTAGTTATAAGATGTAGTGGTTTATAGATATATATCTTTCTAATATTCATTCATGTAATCCTATTTTATCCAAATACTAAATTAAAAAAGTTTATCATAATATTTAAAATATGAACATGAAAAATTAAATCTGAATATGTATTCCCCTATGACACCATGGTTTTTAATATGTGATGCTTTTAGTTCATCTTTTGACTCTATTTTTTCATTCCACGTTTATCCATGGTAATATCTATATCAGGTTCATAAAACTAATTATTTAAAAACATACTCAATTACTTCATGATATTTTATAATGAGAAAGTGATTAACCAAATCATATCCCCTATGAGCTTGAATCCCAGTGTGTACTCTTTGTTCAAATCATCTTGCATCAAAGTGATTATTGATTTAAATATAATCCAACCTTTTAAGGTGATTACCCCTTGTTACATTTATTCCAATGTTATATCCACTTTATAGTTTCTATAAATGGATGTATTGATAGGAAAAAAACATTCCAAATACTTTTCCTACATTTCTAGATATTATCATATACCAAGACTCATCTCTAGGGTTTTCAGTATGGTTCTATAACCTTAATACCACAAAAAACAGTATTATTACCTTAACATTAAATTATATACTTATTCCAAATGGTTATCGATACCTTTAAAATTATAATATACCTTAACATACCAACCCTTAAATTAACCTGAGAAAACATCCTAATCATTGAAGTTATACAAACTCAGTGCTAATACAAGCTGTGGAACCCCATATATTCACTATTCGATCGGGTGCTCATAAACACATTATATACTTACTAGATTAGATACAAACTCTATATTATCATACATAACTATCCCATGATTACATTCATTTATTTACATACACTCCCAAGACCTATTAGCTGCAGATCATTAGAGAAATAGAAAAAAATAATGTAATAAATCCCATGACTTTATCAACTAAGGGTTCTTTTTTCCACTATATAAAAATAAAACTAATCCATAATATGTCTTTATCATCTCCCAAAAATTCTTACGCATATTATTCTTATATACATGTGATGTGTAATAATTTTCATCATAACCTAGGGAAATCAAAACATAATAAAGGTTTAGATCAAATGTTTTGTAAAGGAAAATATACAACTAATGAAATCATTGAATAAACATGTCATTAATATTATAATTGGAATAATTAATCATCAAGATAATTTATCAGTTGAAACTAAGATCATAACATAACCATGGAAAAATATGACAATTAATAGATCATAATAATAATAGTAATTGGTTCCTTATCAATGAAATGTGTAATATCGGATAGCTAATACAATTATCAAAACCATGACATCAGGATCATTGACATCATTATATTACCATCAAGACATTTTATCTATGAGATAACTTATTCTAGGTAGGCATACTCCAAATACACAAACATGTTTGTCTCATGAAACATACATATGTGTCGAGTGTATATAAAATTTTGTGTCCCACCCAATATCTATTTAAGTCCAATGAAATCATTTCAAGAGATATTGAGTAAAAGATAAATAATAAACTCTCCTGATAATCATCCATTTTGGGATAACAACATATAGATTATCGATACTTTCCCCATGAAAATAAAAGTGATAACATGATTATAACCCATCTGGAGAAAGGAGTATAGTCAAACAATACATAGTCAACTTACCAGAGTAATAAATAATAATATATTTCAGAATAAGAAGTATATGAATTATTACTATTTCCACAATCTATATATTTCATTAATCTAGGTGAACACCCTTCAGTAAAAAAAAGTAAAATAGGGTATTCACACATCAAGGGCATTAGAAGAAAATTTATTCCTATTCATGGACGATGGTTAGGAATGAAAAAGGTAGTGATGAATCATATCATTAATTTAAAAGAATATTATTAAATTCATCCTTAGAAAAAATGTGGATGGTTGAAAAAGAACATATCCCCAATATAAAAATGTGAACTCATAATGATGTTTACATTGATGAAAAACATCCTTGAAAAAGATTTATTTATATGGTATCACACAATAAGGGATTAAGAAATGAATTATTTTAATCCGCGAGTTCGAACCCCCAAATTATAGGTTCACATATTTATTATGGAAGAACTAATGTTACATAAATATCCTAAGTGTAAATATGTTGGAATATAAAGCGGGAAATGGAGGTGAAAATGTAAAATATATTTTAGAAATTATTTTTAACATTGACAAAAAATACAAAAAAACAATTCACGTTCAAAAGAATCTTTTGAAGAGGTAAAGTGAAATATTTAGAAACCAATTAATTTTAAAAAGAATATCCAAAAATAAATCCTTTAAAATGAAATAATGTTTTTATAGGAAATGTGGATCCAAAGATAAAACATTTTATTATTAAATTAATCTTTTTAATACATTAAAATATCTACTATTTAAAACCCAATTACTATAAATTTATTTTTTATTAAAAGAAAATTTTTTCCAATAGTGATTATAAAATAACATATAATAAAATATTATGGTGTGGGATCCCAGGCTTGTAAGAATTATTTTTATGATGGAATAATATTACTCATGGAAATTAGACCTGAGTTGCAGTCTAAATGGCTCGGCAACAACGCACTAGAATCTGGCTCGGTGTCAGCATGGTCTGCTAAAGATTCAAGTTCACGATTTTGTGTTGGTGTGGATTGAATCTAATCTAAACATGATTATGTGGTCTGGATCTTGGAATCGGCTTCCAGCGGCTGGATCTTGGCTTGGAGTCAGCACGACGAAGCTTCGGCTATAGGATCTAGGCTTTGGATCTGGCGTGCATCGATGTGGCTTGGCGACGGCTTCTGGGATCAAGATCTATTTTCTGCTTCTTCTCAGCTTTAGGTGTGTTCAAGTGTGGTCTGGTTTCTTCTACGATGCGATTCAGAGGGGGGGTGGGGGTTGTTTATGTTCTATATTTTTGTTTTTGGTGCACATTTGGTGTTTTTTCGGTGTTATCGTCACCATAGGGGCCCTGTTTATCCACTGGTTCCTTCTTCCTCATGTGACTCATCTGTTTCGGGTTGTATTGCATATGTTTGAATGGCTCTTCCCAGTCGTGGTTGGGTTCTTGTGGCTTTGGTTGTAGCGGTGATGGCTTCAGTGTGATTTCTCCAGGAGAGTTTGTCTGGATCTACCCATTAAGTTATTCTCATTTTGTTGTTCTCGTTTGTCTTTGATGTCTCGATAATTGTGGTTTTCTGGAAGTTATGTTGGTTTTTGTCTCAGAAGGCTGCTGCTCAGTGGATTCTACAATGTTTTACTTTAAAAAATATGCTTTATATGAGGTTGAGGGAAAAGAGTTTCCACTGTTTCATGGCTTTGCGGAATCGGAAGATTGAGAGGGTATGTCCTTGCCCATCGATACCATGCCCGTGCTTTGGCACATTTTTTCTTTCCATGCTGCGATGCGACTTTGTAAGATGGATTTTATGGTAGTTTGTTTCTAGGAGGAGCTTCTCTTTTACAGTGAGCATTGTTTTTTATCTTAATTTTTGGTCTGTTGGAGACTGTTGTTTTGTGGTTATGTCTTTATGCCATGGGTTTTCACTTCCCCTTAAAAGTGTTTGGAAAATAAAAAAGTAATTTTCCTTCAAGTAGTATGTGGTAGAAATCAAAATAACTAAACTAAAAAACGTTAAAATAAAAGGGTAAAATTTAACCAACATATATTAAATAAGATTAATATAAATGATCATGACTCAATGAATGAAAAATTAGTTACCAAAAATTATTACAACTGGGGTATCAAATGTGCCAAATAAATTAGATTAAAATGAACTAATTTGGATTAATATGGAAATTTGATAACAAAAATATATCATAAAGCTAAATATCAGGGCATATAATACACCATTTAAAGAAAAAATAGGTCATAATATATTTTTGTCTCAAGTAATTGATTTTTGAGACAAAGAACCCTTGTGGCTCAAGTAATCTTTCAATCAAAATGCCTTATAGTAAAGGTATTATAATTAAAAATAAGATACCATAATTAATATACAAATAATGATTTGATTCCTCAAATAGTTAATAATCTACCTAAATAAAATTTAGTTCAGAATACTAATCATTTCTCAAGGAGATTAATTTGAGATTAAAACTCGTACCCCGGTCATGATTCATTCTACACTTGTACAAAACCTATTATATAATTAAATTAAGTTCATTAAATACATATCTATGAAATGTATTCATAGCTAAAACCATTTATAATACCAATTTATTATTAAATTATACATATATATTAGTTAGTTTTTACCTATTTTCAACTTTAGGTGTAAGTAATCTTTATTTGATTTTGCAAGTTTCATAATATAGGTGTTGTAATCTATTATTTCTCAAAAATACATCACTCTGAAGTCATGTACTATACTTTAATTGTAATTCTGTGTTATTTTGTACTGCTTTAATTTTATTTCATGGCAGGTTTGGTTATGATCTTTGAGGTTAAATTAGGCGGCGAGAAGCTTTCGATGATTATTAATGAATTAAAGTGGTTTTATTAAGTAATGAGTTAAATGATATTATTAGAATTCAATAAAAAAAAATAAGTTATTATCAACTTATAATAAAATTATTTTTTCATTTTTTATATTAATCCATGATATAGTTTTATAGAATTTCTCAATTATGTGGAAAAACAAATAGCAAACTTGAACACATTGTATCTTGATGGGTGAGTATAGTTAAGGAAATTTATAATATACATATTATAGAAAAGGAATGATATTTTTTTAATTTGGTGAATCATATTTTACATGGTTTGGATAATGAATTAAAATCAATATGAATAATGAAAAATGTTACTTCATATAGATGGCAGTCCATGAAAGGAAGGGTTTACACCCATTTCTTTTTCTAATTGGATGGAAGGGAATAAATAAGGATTAATAAATTAATATAATAACACTTAAATATACTAATTATACTAAGTTAATTATATTATGATGTTTAGTGTAGGTTTAGAAGTCAAATATTATGATTAAATGCTAAGGAATATGTAATACTAACTTTGGTACCCTGAAATTTCTCTTAAAAATCACATAAGAAATTAATGGATTAAGAAAAATGATGGTGACCAGGGGATTATGAATATAAGAGAGGTATATATGAGGAAACAATTTATAGAGTATTGTGAGGAAATTATAAGGAATGTGGGTGGAATGTAGAGGTGTAAGTGTCCAATTTTATAGGTTAATAAAATGGTACATTTGTAAATACCCATTGCATTTCAATGATATCATTTCCCTATTCAATGTTCAACAGTATAAAAATTTCTAAATAATACTTTGTGGGGTGTCAATGGGTTTATGGTGCCTCAAAAAAATTTCCCAAAAATGTGTTAATCAAGTTGGATAACATTTGTTATTATACTTTTACTTTTAGCTTTTTTTTTACTGGGTAACTAGTTTGTACCCTATAAGTTTATATATTTTTTAAAAAACAAGGTAACCCTTATTGTCATGCTCAGACCTAAAACTTCTCTAATATTTTCTTTTTTTATTCATTAATTTTGTTGTTTCCTCAAGTGTTTTACCCATGAAAGTGGAAATTTTGGAAGGCCTAAGGGTGGTGTGTGGTAAGGGGAAACCACGCACCATCCTAGGAAAAACCATGTGGCTTAAAAAGTTGATCTTCCCATGCCGCGCGATTAAGAACACGGTCATGTTCTAGGCCCTTGAAAATTTCCATCCTCCCTTCCCTCTTAGACATAAGAACAACATGTTTGGCACACAGTCTATCAGACCGTGTGGCCTTCCATGTCTTAAAAGAAAAAATGTTTTTATTCTTATTATTATCATTATTTTCATTATTATTTTTATTATTACTATCATCATCATCATCATTATTATTATGAATATTATTGTTGTTGTTGTTATTATAATTTTTGTTATTAAACCCCCTATGAGGTTTTCTCCCTCCCCCCTTACCACGACCTAGCCCTCGTCCCCTCTACCCCTTGCACGTGGCACCCCCTTCCCACAACCATCACTGCATGAAATTTCTTCTACTGATTTCTAGTGAAGTAATCCGAAGTGACCATATCTTCTTCTCCCATTACTTATTATTCTCTTTTACATGGTTTTAGTACTTTATTTAGTATTGTGCACACTATGTCTGAACACTAGCCAGATTTTTGGGTGTTCCTTTTGTTGAATCACTATTTCTAGGGTTCTTAGGTCCCTTTGAGGTTAGTACTAGTCATGGTTGTCGATGGTGATGCATTATCCATTGAATCTGGGTAGGGTTTCATATAATTTATTTTTTATCTCTATTTTTATTTATAGGTTTTTAATTTTTGATTTTATTGTATTTTATAGTTTACCATGGATCTCATTGGGGTTGCTTTGGACCCTTATTCATGATGGTGACATACACACATATGTATGGGTATGGTTCAAATATATATACCCTCTATGTAAAAAATTACACATGGATAAGAGAATATATACATTTTAACTAGCGGTATTTATATATATGTGTGGTGTATATATTTGTAAGTGTAAAAGGAGGATATCTTTTGCTTTTGTTCACCTTTTTGGGATGGATTCAGATTGTCATAATAAACATAGCATGTTTGGAGGTAGGTTCCATTTATCTAAGAAATTAATTTGAATTACTTAATTTATTGAATATTTTAAAATAAATTTTTAATTATTATTTAGTACATATGTGATTTGAATATTTATTGTGGCTCTCAGAAATGGGTTTTCATTTTCTTTACATGATTTTCCTAAATAACCATCATGGGTCTTCTTTCGTAAACATATTTTACATATTTTAATGAAATGAATGTTTTTTTACATGTCCCATTGGTTTTATAAATGGGTTTGAATGTGTAATGGGTAATTTAAAATGTGTTTTGGTGTGGGTGAAAAGGTTTTTAAATGGATTTCCAATAAGGTTTTATTGAAAGACAGTTCTTTGAAATGTGGATGTTGGATTTGAATGGAAGTGAACTTGTGTGGGCTCTTTAAAAGGTGGATCTTTCATGAGTTGGATTGTTAGAGAACTTGGGAACCCTAGGCACCATTGAAGGTTTTTAATGGCTGGTATTCTAGTTGAGTCGGTAAGGCACTGAAATTGGATCCTTGACAAGATTAACAAAAAAGACTATCTAAATAAAATGATGATGATTTGGGGACCACAATATATTAGGGTTTGAACACCTCCACCTCAAAATATCTTTTTTTGTATTTTTAATAAAACCCACTTTGATGGTGAATGGGAACCATTACAAAACACAACACAGACTAAATCAAATCACAATTCCAGGACTAAAAATTCAAAAATGACAGGAAATCAAGGTATGATATTCCAAATTGAATCCACTGCCCACGAGCTGCCACAAATCCACATATCAAAATTATAAATTCAAATTAAAGAAATGTTGGCCCACTAAGACATAGAAACTTACAGACCATATCACGCATTCACCGAGAAACCGACACTCCATCTTTTTTAATGTCTCTAACAAAGCTGACGAGAGAAAATGGCTAAAATGTCAACTGTAAACAGAGAACAAAAAAACGGACACTTCCATGGCATGAACTTATCCAGCATCTGGTTTGCAAAGTCATCATACTGTAGAAAACACCATTAAAAAAATCATCCAAATACCAGAAGAAGGAGAGAATCCATCTCAGGTTGCGACTCCTAGACCACAGGTGACCGCACAAACTACACATACCAAATCCTCTACAACAACCACCGCACAAGACCGACCTGGAGAGGAGCATTGGATCAGCAAACCAGGGTAGATTTTGGGAAGACAGATCCTCGTAATCGGGACACAACCTTTCCAGGAACAAACCATTCATGAAAACCCATACTTTGAACCTTCATCATAGAATCCAAGACCACAATAGTGCCTGAACTAACTTTGATCAAATCTGAAAACATGGGAACCCATCGTGGCTGAGTATGAAACACCGAGAGAAAAATTGGTGAACCAACCCAGGGATAAGAGATCCATCAGGAAGAAGGATGAAAAATGAGAATCAATGAAGCAATGGGAAGAGGCAGTCACAAAATGGAATGGAAAGGAAGAACGAAGACAAAACCCAAATCCGGCCAATAAATCAGACAAAACCGCACTGAATACTGCCATTAACAGTCCCAAATCACCGGAGTCTCATTGAGATAAACCAATGGGGGGTTTGAACACTATGGTGGATCATACACAAGAAGGTATTATATGGTTCTATCACTTAGGTATGTCTATCCTAGGATCCATTTGACATAGATTATTGGGGATTACCCATGGTTCTTAATTTATTTTACTCCAGATTTCCATGGTACTGATTTTAAAATACCCTTTATTATTATGTTACTATGTTGTGCCATTCGTTTTAGCATTAATTTTCTTTAATAAAGGGATTTTTAGATGTATTTCAGTCTATTAAAACTTTTTTTAAACCTGATGGAGAGTAGTTTTCTTAAAAATAGAATCTTGATACTTATTTTTTGAGAGAGTAGAATACCCTTTTGTATATGCCTTATTTTCAAACTAACAAGATTGGATTTTTTTAAAGGTAAGGAACATGGTCTTGTTTATATTTTGGAATTCCTATTGGGAATTTAAATTTTCATTCCTGTATTTTTTTATCATTTTTTAGTTGAAAATCTACCCAGATCTGGTTCACTCATGGAGCAAGTTTCGTTCTATGGTTGGACTTGTCCCACAAGGTCACATAGTGGTGGGTCTTGTTTTGTTCCTTTTCTACCACCAGTTTATTTTTATCTATTTTGTTTTTGTTTACCTAATTTTCTTTTTTTAGGGGATAAAATGTTCTAAATTTGAGTAATACTTGATTACCAACATTAGTTGTCAGCTTGGGAGGTTTTGTAACTCATCTCAAGTATTATTGTAGGCCAAATCATGTGGTTGGTTCATGTTCACCCTGGATTAGTTCATAACACTTATAACCAAATGTATATATTATAAACCTATATTTTGGATCCATATAGTCTATTTTTATTTCTATATAATATATAGTTAACAGGTAAATTAAAACTTTTATTATACGGGATATTTTTTTTAGAAAAATGGTGTTTTCTCCATAATGTGTCATTAATATTATTTATAATTGGTTACCAATTAAATGTGTGTTAATATAAATGTATATGTATTTAAAAATAATATTATATTCGTCATTTAAACTAGATTAATTTAATATATTATATAAATATTATACAACATTAACAAAACAATTCTTTTCGAATAACATCTTTACAATTACCATGTTTATTTTTTAATCATAATAATAATTATTAGATGCCCAAAAATTAAATTGAAATTATTATATAACATGACCAAGTTCTTATAAAATATGAAATTAATTTTGATATATTTAATTACCAAAAATGATAAAATTTTATTATTAATATAAGCAAACAAAAATTGTTTTTAGTGAAAGATATTACATAAGTTCAAAAATTGTTAAACATTGGTTTTATAAAATCAGAATGATTTTTAAAAATGTATATTATTACTCCTTAAATAAATATTTTATAAACTAAAACGTTTCAAAAACATCTATGTCTTTATTATATAATTATAATGTCATAAAAATTAATTTTTTTTTATAAAAACTGTATTGTTCAATATTCACCATAAAATAAATTATTTCAGAAAATTCCCAAAAGTACATCTTAAGATAATATTGAATAATTCATCTAAAAAATACATCATTTTATAAAAAACGTATATCTTTTTAAAATTAATATCATTACTCATGTTCTATAGTGAATATATTAAAACTTGTAATCTCCAGGCATTTTTTTCTACCCATTTCCCATTTTCTAGTGTTCCTGGATTTCTTTTACTGAATGAAATATCATCGTTTAAAAACATAATTTCAAATGATTATCTAGCATTCATGGGTGACTCATCTCTTAATATATTTCATCTACAAAAAATCCCCATCGATTAAAATTCAATTAATATTATATTGGAATAGATCACTTAACATCATTTCTATTTGATGTACCAGAGCTATATTGGAAATTATATCAATTTACATATTCAAATATTAATTCCACTTCTCAATTAGGAGAAAAAACTCATCCTTAACTTAATTCCTTATCATGTACGTGAATCATCAAATTAAATAAATATACATATTTTCTCAGGTTGTTACCTCCATTTATACACCTTTCATTGAACTGACCTCTAGTGAAAGAAACAATGATATCTTAGGACTAATAGAATGGTATAGTCAATATGTTTCTCTACGTCTGACAAAAAATTAATTATATTCAATTTCTATAAGTGAAACCCACTAAAAACATATAACAATTCCCCATATAGAATTTACCCATTCATTTCCATCAGTACAATTCAATGCATCCAAGCATCCTCTATAATAAGAATATGTATCACTTCAATTTGTTTTCATATTAGTATCTTTTAAAGTATACCACAAAAGTATTAACAAGTAACCCAATATTTATTAGCCTCTAAATTATTCATTAAGTTATCTTGGTGGATTCTAACTATCTAAAAATAACACTTAAATTATATTTCAACATAATTGTTCTTAATTAACATACCATTGATTTAACATGTACCTATATTTTAAATTTTCATTACTTTCATTTAATTAAACTCAACCCACCCTCATTTTCATCTAAGAAGTAAAATACATTTAAACCCCTCATATAATCATAAAGACAAGGAAATACCATGAAATATTGAATATAATAATCCCATCATGGTGGGGAATATCATCATGGAAGTAAGTAGTTTATTTAGTAAGTAGGGAAAAATTATCTAATATTCACTCAAAACTTATCATGTAACTCACATAATTAGGATAAAATCATGTCTATCAATATCCCTATTTGTGTGTTTACTAAAACAACATGATTAAAATTTAGATATCATTATATTTTGTATGCATAATTTATTAAATTCCCCTCATGATGTAAAATGGAATCATATGAAATACTTTTACATTCTAGCCTAAATTTATATGATAAACATGATTTCAATGTTACATACCCTTCATTGAGTTATCCAAATATACCAATATAATTCATTTTTATAGAAACTCAAATAAGGAAATTTTTATAGGTTTGATTTAATATAGACATATCATGTTAAAAAAATATATATATCACTTTTATATCTATTACTCATACTAATTATAGTATCTCTCATCCATGTGTCATCTCCTCCTTACTCAGTTCCCCCTCTATTTTCCATTCCCCACTTCCCTGCTCTTCCATCGGGATCCTCTTCTACTCATCTCTGTCCCCCTCTTTGCAACCTCTACTCCCCCGCTCCCACATCTCCCTATCGGCCTCCATGTTCATATCTACCTCTTCATCTCCCCATCCTCGTCTCCCTCTCCCCTCACCCCACTCCTATGCTCCATACACCACGCTCCATATACCCCTCACCTGCGCTCCCCATTTACAACCCTCCCCCAGTGTAAATCTATTTCTTTCATTATAAATCTCCACCTCCTCCTTCCAGCTACTTGACTCCACCAAATGGCTACCCACCTCCTCCTTCACCTTCTAGCAACCCACCTCCACCTTCTAGATTGTAACTTCCACCTACGTCTCTTCCTCTAGGATACTCTTATTAAAGGAATTATTTCACCCACATCCATTATAGGTTACCTTTCCATAAACTCTAGACTATAAGGGTATCCTCAATTACTAACTAACTCATTCTTCCCAGACCATTCCTTTGTAGAAAATATGACTATTTGGCCATACCAATGACATCCACATGTCAAAATATGTTCATTACACTTTTTAGTGGTCTCAATATTCACCGTCTGCACCAATGTAAGTTCCCTTCAAAATATCTATGATGTTTTATTGAAATTGATATCCAATCTAACAAATTAACACTTTAAATTATTTTCACCTTCTAAAAAATAGACAGAAACATGTACTCTTTACTTTTGGACTGTTAATATTTATGTTTGGACTGTTGGATTATGTAATTATGTTCTATTTTTTAATCAATCATAATATTTATTCCATATTTTGATGGTTTAGATCTTGGTATCTCTTTAATTTCATATTCAACGAATGAAATGTTATTTGACTTGATTAAACTACTTTTCTTTTCCCATATTAGGGTAATTTTTGTTCCAATATTAGAATGATAGTTGTAATATTTATTTTCTTCTGAATTTTTATACTTTTCCAGAAATAATTTGGTATTTAACGGTTTCAATCATTTAGATCCTACACTATTTAACTGCTTCTCCAAAAGATAATTTATTCTTCTCTTTGATTAAACAATTTAATATATACTTCATGTTTGTGCCATTGAGGTAACTTCATTCACTCAATGAATTTAATTTTGTAACATTTACTTTTTTCAAAATCTATATTCATTTTCAAACATTAAAAATTGTGTAGACAAACTTATCATACTATTCTATAATTTTTGAGCATAATTTGGATGTATTATGTACACTCATGTTGTGCACAAAGTTATCATGTATTTCATTTATTTTCAATAACCATAATCTAGATGTATTTCCCAAGAATATAAATTTCCTTTATTCACCTAATAAATACTCTCCACCCATATTTAATTTATTTTCTTTAAAAAACTCCATAAATTTATTTCTACTTCAAAAAATTTTCTTTTACTTTGTGTTGTGTTTTCTTTTCTGATCCAACAGAAATTCGTTAACCTCTATCCCCAAGATCGCTTTACACTATCATTATATTAACATAAAAAAATGTCACAAATGTCTACTAATCTAAATGTCTGCTCCAAGGAATCTATCAATGAAAAACAAACATGAAAAACTATTATGTTTCACTTCAATTACATTCATTTAATATTTAATTTATTAAAATTTTAGATCATTTTTTTAGATATTTTTTTAATTTTTGTTCCAATTTAAATTTTATCTTGTATAATTGGTTTATCTATTGGTCAAATATCATTAAATTCTATTAATTTTATTCTTAATGTTGATTAAAAAACTAAAAAATCATATGGTGGACATAAAATTCAATGTTCATTTCAAATTCCATTAGTAGATTTTGAAATAAATGGTTAGTTTGACCCTTAATTTAACTTTAAATTTATAATACAATTTTTTTGATTTACATAAATAGCTGTTATAACTGATTTATAAATGATAATCCACTTTTACATTTTTTTACTTTAATCTGCTACTAGAAAATTAATATTTTTGTTGGTATTCATCTCCACTGCATAAATGTAACAGTTTATAATACCTCACCCAAGATAACATAAAAAGTCTCCTATGATGATTATAAATTATTTCTTCACTGTCTTTCTCACCTAAAACAGTGTTTTATGACAGTTGTCATTCTATATTACCATTAAAAAACGGCCCATTTTTTTATTCTAACTTTTGGTAAGTTTCGAACTAATATTAATATATTTTTCAAACTCAAAATACTACAAAAAAAATATATGTTATATATACACTTTAGGAGTCCCTCTACAAAAAATCTTATTTGGAAATTAAACTATGTTATTGAGGATGGAATTCAATTATTTTCCAGTTATGTGCATTTACTAATATTATATTGATATTAATTTTATTTAATACCAAAATTTTGTTACCCGGATAATTGTTGCATGTGCATTCAGTTACAGACATGCTCTAATAGAATCTTCAATAAATATTACCATCAAATTATATTATTCAATATTTCCATATCAAAAAAAATTAAAAATATTATAAAATCACTTTGTTTTTTTATTTAAAAGTTTCCATTGATTTTGGATAATTATTTTTTCCATCTAGGTTCCATTAATTTTAGGTCTTCTAAGATAACTAACATAGGAGAGTTTTTGGTTTCATCACCTCTAATAGCTCAATGGGTTAACATATTAATGATTTTAATATTATATATATAATTTAAAAAAATTCAATGGAGATATAACTATATGTATTCCAAAAAAATGATATATTAAAATAAATTTATCTTAAAACATTCTCTATTGTATTTGTAATAAAAAATTAATTGAAATTTTCCTTATTTTGTATATATATTTTTGGTTCAAGAATGTTGATAGTTGATTATACTAATATAGTAACAACTATAATATATATTAATGTATCTATAAAAATATGCATAGTTTCCTCAAATAATTTAATGTTTAGTTTTTTGTATATTCAATCAACAAGCTTAAATTTTTGACATATCTCCATCTAGTGTAATAAATTTGGTACATTATTTTAATTTATTTTCAATTTTTGAAATATCATATGGAGATTTTTTCTAAAATAACAATATAAAACCAAAAAATCTGTAAGGATAGAAATTTTACATATTATAGCGGTTTCCTGTCATTATACAATTAAGAATCCATTAAGTAGTTATAAATACATTGAAATTATTCAGTTATTGTAATGATTTTTTTCTTTACATCATATTCAATGCAAAGATATGGTCGATATTTTAATAATTTTTACAATTTATTTAGTTAATTAGATTATAATTAAAAAAACTCAAATCATATTTCTATGTATATTATTATTTTTCTACTAATGCCAATTTTAATTATTCTCCCTGTTAATATGTTACTTGAATTTTATAATTACAATTCACCTTAATCCAGATTCTTGATTCATAATGGTTTTGATTCTATACTTTCATTCAAAAAAAAATTAACAATAAGTATAAAACAATTGTTTAAATTATATATTCTTTAATTTTGATCATTTACCTTTATATCATTATTTTATATCTTATTTTTAAAATGATTTTATCAGTAGATAAACAATATACCATTGTTTTATTACAAATTTAGTATTTATTCTTTTAGTTTTTCAAATTCAAAATCAACACATTATTTTTAAATATAAAAAAACACATCCAATTCTGGGAAATTTCACATGGGGGGTACTAGTTATATTCCAAAATATTTTCCCAAAAATAATTTTTTAGGCACCCAAAAGATCATCATATACATGTTTACTAATCTATCTCCTCATATCTTTCATGTTATTCAATTTAACCAACATGAATCATAGTTTCGAGCTACTAAATCAGAATTCTTTTAAAAAACATTGTCTGAAGACCATTTTTTGGATTCATCTACCACTAAATACACAAACCCAATCAATTCCATGAGATCTTTATTTCATAAGGATTGGCAGGGAAACTATATATAATAAGAACCAACCCTCCTGCCAGAATTACCCAACCCACCTTCCATACATGAACGCTTTCCTACTTGGTCGGTCCTCTTGCTCATGTGAAGGGATAGAACTGCCACATGATCACGATTAGGGAACCCATCTGTACCCATGTGTGAAACTGTGTGTCATGGTCTCTATGTTCCCAGAGCCACCCCATTCCCACGCAGTGTATTCACATGATATTCCACGAGAAAATAGTGACAACCAACTAGTTATTGTCAGCACTGTCCAAACATGTATCACTGCCCCGCATATGCATGTTGCCAAAAAATCCAAAATATTGGGGGTTCCCTGGGAATGAACATATGGTGATGTCTTCCCAGACACAAAGTCCAGTAACCAATAGCCCCTCAATAAATACATTACCCATCCAATTGAATTATCCAAAGAACCTTAATAATTCAATAGTATTCCATCGTAATTTACTACCATACACTTAATATGTATTAGGATTTACAATTTAATAAACATATCATGACTTAATTGAGAAACTTAGAGTATTATTAATGATTTAATTTGGAATTTTAAATTATGAAAACATGATTTCGTTTTAATTTTTAGAATTTGATAAGGATAGTGATAAAATATTATAGTTTTAATAAGTTTAATGTATTTAATTAGTGATGGTAAGGGGATTAGGAAACTTTATTGATGATGTTTTAGTGTTTTTAGAACATAATATTTTAAGGTGGAAGAAGTATGTTTCCACTATGTACTCATTAGCTTGTTATCAGGTACCCAATGTCATGTTTAGTGGGAATTTTCCCCTAGACATTTGTTGGAAAATCAGTGAGACCCACCAGGTAGCCAGTGGAGCCTAGATAGTTTTATTTAAGAGTGGGTATGATCATTTTTACCTTTATTATTTTTAATCAATATTTTCCTTCCCTTCAGATATATTTTCTTCATCTATATAGATGATGAGGAATCTCCCCTCCTCGGCTCTCTTTTACATTTCACCTTATACATCGTAATACATGGAGTTTCGTGGTGTTTCATTATTCTAAATTAAGTCATGTCCTTCCCTTTTCTCCTCTTCATACCAATTCTTTTCTTTTATTTTGTTTATATTTTATGGGACAATTAATTTTGTATGTGATTCCGCCAGAGCATTGGGGAATTACTTTTTTCAATATATCTTCCTTGTTTTATGAACAATGGATGCTTAGTAAGGATATTTTTAGGCCACTAATTATTTCTCCAATGTAAAATAGTTTATTGGTATATTTATTTAGGGATTTATGTTAGATATATTGAAATGGAAGATGTTTTAGGGGTGGTGATTTAGTTGTTCTCTATATAGTGGTCTATAGTGTAAATATTTTTCCTTATATTGCTATTTTGTTTATTTACTCAAGTTATTTACTAAGAGAGTTTATTTTTATTGGGTTAATAAGTTTTCTCATTTGATTATTTAATAATTGGAAGTTTCTTTATAGTTTATAGTATTTGAAAAGCTCTCCCTTGGGGGGTTTTGGTGGGTGATAACAAACCTCTTTACCTCTTTATATAGGTTATACCTCTAATATGTCTTCTAAGTGATGTTTCTAAACATATAATAGAACATAGATGTTTAGTTTTTAAATATTAATGGGGGTTTTATGAATATTTGGTTATATTAAATTAAATATTATTTCCATGAAAATGTATTTTAATAGTTAGTTATTCCCATATTTTTTAATCCGTGTTCTAATAGTCAATATATTGTTGTATAGTTTATATATATTTGTAAATACACAAATAAAATTTATTCATTTATAAATTCATAAATAAATTTTTTATTTGTTTGTCTTGTTTTAGATTTATATGAATTCTTTTTATCATGCCAAATTATTGAATTTCCCACTTCCCATAAATTTGAAATGTTTCCACGAAAATCATTATATTATTTAATATCATCTATTAAACTAATTAATGCCTATAAATACTTGTGAAATGGATATTTGATTGTTTGATATAGAATATGAAGTTATTTAAAAATGTTTATAATTATGATGTTATGTATACCTTTGGTTACTTATATTATTCCCCAAGTGACCATAAATTATTTCATAAGCAAACAATTAATTATATTATTTTTTGATTATGATTATTCTCTTGAATAATAACTTATTATAATATAAAAAGTAAACTGAAACTTACCCATAATAATCTAAATGAATTATAATTCAATGAATAACACTTATCCTTCAGTTAAGTGGTACAGCTGGTGGTGATGTAATGGTTCTGTGTGATAGAGTTGGAATGAATGTTTTTATTATTTAAGCATTGATTGTATCTCTATAATTAAATCACTTATTAAATTTTGGTCGAATGTCTTGTAAAATCGTGTTATTTGAATATGGGTATACAAAGAAACAACTTAGTTAAGGATAATTGAGTTAAACCTTCATCATAATATGTGAATTTAAAAATATAATTGGTTATGGATTGTTTGAGGATTATTCATATTCATCTCTTTATGATATTTTATTCTTTTATTCAGTTCATTATAACAACTTGTTCTTTAATGAGGTTATTTATTGAAGTTCATATTTTTTAGTTATTTATTTGAAGTATTTTTTTAAAACATTTGTATTTACAACGAAGGCACAGAAGAAAAAAGGTCTAGATTGGTGTCCAAGTAATTCCCTCTAACATTCTAGAATGTTTTTATACCTTTGGTGATTATATTGGAATCCAAGTTAGTGAGATGTGTGATGTTGGGGTACTAGAATTTTTTAGGGAAATAATTGGGTTTTTTTTCAATTATGAGTGTTTCTGTGTGTTAAAATAGAAAGACCACTCTTCCTATCATATTTCAATAGTGGTTATCTCACATCGTGGTTTTGTCGATGTGATTTCAAGGATAGGAGTGGTAGCACTTCATATAGATATAATGCTTGTTTGTATTATTATATAGGCACCTAAGCCTCTTTAAATGAAACCTATTCCGTATATTTAAATTGAAAAATATTATTATTATTATTATTTTGCATATGTAATTATAATATTTCATTTATTTATAAACTGGTTCTTCACAACAGTGTTGTTTGGTTGATGAGTGTACACCTACTATGCATGGAGATATAGGGTCCCCTATATACTCAATATTTATATATTAGTGGTGTTGAGGTATTAGATAATTGCTCCTTTGAGAGGATGGTTATCTTTTTCCCCTTTACAATATTGGTGTACATATTGGAAGGTGATAAGTTCATAATTTCCCCTATAATTATCCATGATATAAATTAGATTAATGTTACATGTTGTTTTTTATAGATAAATACGTTTCCATTGGTGGAAATTTTCTACTAATGTGTAGAATCCCTTTATAGTAATTTTCATAAAGGAATTTGGATCCTTCTGGCTATGTGGTAGTTAACCATTATTACTACCATTTGGTGATTTATCCTTTGGTTATTGATTTTTATGATTTGATATTTTTTTATGAAATTTATAAATTATTATATATTTAAACATTATATACACATTCACATTCATAATATCTAATATTATGTGATTTTATATTCCTTGGTGGTACCTACTAATATTCATACCCACACCATACATGTGAATCTTGGTGGACATGTTGTTTTACTTATGGATTTTCTTGTATGAGAAATTACTTAGATATGGATTCTTAAACATTTTATGATCTATTAAGCATTGGTAGTGGGTAAAAAATACATTAGGGAATAGAATTAAGGTGTTCATCATTGGGATGTCTGGGGAATATCTAATAATTTTATTATTTATTATTTTGAGACTATCAGTATTTTTTGTTATTATTATTATTATGTTTTGTTATCACGATGGATTTCATATAGTAATTCATGAAATATTATTTTTTCCAACTCCTTGTTATATAATTTATAAATTTATTATTGTCAAGGTTTAGTATATGGATGAGTTGTTCTTGATTTTTCGTAGATAGAAAATTTGATTCAGAATGTCTTTTATGGATGGTAAATTATTCCCCAGTTATAAAATTAAAACCTTTTTTTCTAGTCTTCATCCCTTAGAGATCAGGGAACAGGTTTGGGGAATGTGTTATTCTATTTCAGGTCGAAAAAATTTTAGGTTAGGTCATTACATATTTCAAAAATTAAGTGGCTGGATGGGTGGGTTATCTCTTTTGGGGTTTATGACCTATCTTTTTGGTCTATGTGTTCTTCTTGATTGTGTTTGAATATAACTATACCCCCAAACACCTAATATAATATAATATAATTACCCAAATCATTCATTTCCATTTTTTAACATGAATCACAATTTTAAATTATTCAAACCACTTGATTTGAAATTAACTTTAATATATTTAAAATTCTCTAATATCTCCCAACCTAATTCCAGTTTCATCAAAAAATATATAAAAAATTAAAATTTTACATAGGGACTAATATAACATCAACACAATCATGTCAATAATAGTTCAAAATCACATTTTCATTTATTTGTAATTTAAACAAAACGCATATCTATATATATTCCCATCTTGTTCTAGTTAAAAAATAATGTTCCAATAACTATTTATTAATATACTAAATACTAATTTGAAACTTTTAATTCTCTTATAATGTCCTCATATTTTTTATTTAATTTACCAATAAATCATTTCATTTTAGAAGAGGAATCATTCATGCACACATAGATTCCATAATCCCAATGTAATAATATGTAATGCAAGATTCTCAGTATCATCATTTCCATCCATCATTATGAATTAAAATCTTATATAACAATAACCATATTAAAGTGGGAAAATTCCAGATGAACTTCATATTCCCATTTCTCGTCTGAAAATTTGAGCCTCCATTATAAATATGTTTATCAGAAATATTTAAATATTACTTCTCATGTATCAAACCATTAATATCCACACTGTTATAAATTCCTAAAATACCTAAAACCATTCTTAAATAACATTTTTTTATCAATACTCCAATGGATATTAAAGAAAAACACACTTGAATGATTTCCATAAGAACTCAATTGAGTCTATCAATCATTAGAGGCTATATAGTATCACCGAGGGTAAAAAAATCATTCCTGGAGGTGTTTTCACATATTATAAGATTCAATACAACATGATCATATTATTTTTAAACCCCATAATACGGTATAGAAATATCAGACATGCTAACATCTGAATTCAATAGAAGTAACCCACAAATTGTGGTTACACCATCACAATCAAGAAAATAAATAGTCTACAATAATCACTATAGACATACATAGTCATACATTTTTAAATTAATATTCAAATGTATAATAAATAACATAAAAATATAAAAATTATTCTCTCGCTATTTTCCACCCAACTACCCCTAAAAATATATGACCACCATCATATCACTGTCATCCTAGAAATACTATGATGTGACCAAGATTTATCTTGGATCAATAAACTACCAAATATTTACATAAACATATCCCTTTCCTATATATACTATAAAATAAAAATAATTCCATGCATGAAAAAGTGCACATGTAGTATGTGAGTATAATAACCCAGTAAGAACAACTAAGAGACCCAAAGAATCTATTTTGAAAAAATGTTCTTGCATTTACATGTTTAATGAGTATATAAATTACTAATCACAATGTATCCCCCATATTTTCATTAATATTTGTCTTACTTTTATCATTAGTTACTCTAATACACATATAATATACAATCATTTGTTCATGTTTTCATTCCATCTCACTATAACCCCTAATAATACCACATTCAACCCATTTCAAAATGACTACGAAAATGAATTGATCATATAATATAATATATGTTTCAAAAAATTACATATTTATTTATGTTATATATCATGTTTAGTTTCATAACATACACATTCCCATTGAATAAAATCCCCATATTTAGTTTTTGGAGAATATATCCCATCCCATAATTACTCCTACGACATCATGTATCCACTAATATTTATGGGGAATATGAAACATCACATAGATAACCCCATATTGTAACATACATGGTACCATGAATCACGTAGGTATTATTTTAGGGATCCTCGCATGAAATTGGGGATTCATCCCCATGTTCTAGAGGTTTTTAATTTTCCATGTGGGACTAATATATATAACAGGGAGACTATTTCCAATATATAATAACCATCCAATATAAATATATATATATACCATAAAATAAATAAAAAAATAATACATGGGTTAACATGGTAAAATAACGATATAAAAACTATATCATCATGAAATACCATAATATAACATGTGTCACATTATACATCCATAGTCAAAAGAGTGATAATCCTTGGGGATGATGATCTAAAATGTGGTATAAAAATATACAAAAATAAAGGAGATGATGATAAAAAATAATAATTTCCATCTTCACCACCATATATTGAGACCATGAATAAATAATATGCTTATATCTAGTGTGGTTGTCCCCTTGTGGTGTTGTTTAATACCCAAAGATATTTTTATAAGGTAAAAAGAATACGAATATTATTTCGAGAAGATAATAAGAGTATATGGTTTTTGTATTTTCATTTTTTGTAAACACATAAATAATGTTCAAACTCAATTGTTACATGGCGTTTCATTTGTGGTTAAGTTCATTCGTAGATTTTGTATTGATTAAAGGAATATGAAGGAGTTTTAATGATGAGGATATATGTTTATAAGAGTTATGGAGAAATTTTGAGTAAGTAGTTATTAATTATTTGGACAAAGGAATATGTACATAAGAGTTATTTTAGATCTCAATGTATTACATAAAATCACCTCTAAAAATTGGTAAAGTCATGGTATATAAGGGTCACTCTATACTGAGTAAACATGGTCTACAAATTGGTAAAGTCCAAAGACATAGGGGTTACTCTATTTTGAGCAGGCTACATCGAGAAAATTTGTATCCCTCAATATGTTTGGGTAGGTGGGAGAAATAGAATGATATATAAGGTTTGATCTATTTATATAAAGGGAAAATAATGGTTTTCCAATGGAAAGTGAAATATATATAGGTTACTTGAAGCTTCCCTATAATATAAAATGGTTATCATAACTTTCCATATAATGCATAGGGGCTACCTAAAGATCACCAATGATATGTAATCGTAACTTTCCAATATATAGTTATATTTAAGGGTCGCATAATAAGTAATAGTATAACTATAATATATTAAATATTTAGTTTGAAAGACTGTATAAGAAGTTGAAATATAAAAATTTATAAATTCCATATTTACATTTTTGTGATTAAAAGGAGTTCCAAGATCATCCATTAAGTATCATAAATAAATAAAAGTGTAATTAAAATTATTGTATGATCTAGGGGATCATATTTGAATGATAATATTCCATGATGTAGTTACTTGTTTTAATTTCATATCAGATATTGAAATTTGAAGAGGATAAAATATTATTGACGTGTAAGACAATGAACAGGATTATTTCATGACGAATTAATTAACAAAAGTAAATAAAAAAATGAAATATATTGTGTTTAGGAGGAGATAAAGGAATATAATTTTGTTGGGATGTTTTTACTTTATGATGATGAAGAAAATGAATAGTACACACTTGGTTGGTGTGTGATCATTACACATGTATCGTGTGTTTAGGAAAAAGTTCACAAATACTCAACTTCAATGAAGAGATAGAGAAATATGCATTGTTTGGAGATAATTAAATAATATGTAAATGGATAATAACTGCATCATAAAATTATAAGACTATAGTGATACTTTTATGGATATTTTTCAGGAGACAATATTATTAGAATTCATGTATTATGAGTCATGTATATACCCTTAAAATTATCTCATAAATGGTTATTATAGTGAACTATATGTTATTTGGTTTTTTGGATAAAGGAAAGGGGTTTCTAATAATTGTTAGTATTGAATAGTGAAAATTAGGTGATCTTTGTTTGTTTTTATTTTGTGGGGTGTGAGAGTCAGGTAGTGAGATCGTTTTCTCAAACAAGTGATAGAGGTTAATTTCAAAAGAAATCCTAAAAATAGATTATATTGACTAATTCATTCTCCCCTCCAAGTGAACCAAAAACTTTACTAGGTCCATCATAAGTTAGATCAAAGCACTCTAGATTTTATTTAATTATTAAGTAGTTTGATGTTTCTTATTTTTAAGGTTGTTGATCTTAAAGGATATTCGATCTTTCCCTTATTTTCATAATATATACTATGTTTTGATGTGTTTAAAGATTTTTTCTATGAATTAATTTTTAGAACATTGGAAAATTTAATTATAGGAAAATAAAGTGTATTACCACTTTTCATGGGAATAATTATTATAATTTGAAAGATCTATATTTTCCATATCTTATCTCAATCAGTTTAGATGTTTTGGTGGCTACCATAGATGGTTTTGTTCCCCATAATAGAGGTGTTTCAAGGATAGAAGTCAACATGACGAATTCGAAGATTTATGCTCATGATAAAAATGAATTCTCTTCATATATTTTAGAAATATATTTCTTGATGGTTAAATGGGTCGTGACAACTAAAGGCATTTAGGATAATTTTGAATATAATACTGAAGGAAATTTGAAGGTGAAACAAACCATGTTATATGTTTTCAGATTGAAATATTAAGACATAAATATGAATGATGATGATATAATATATGAATTATTAACTAGATTTAATAAAAAAAATTATACCATCAAAATTATTAGTAAAAATATAGAAGAGTCTATTTTTTAGAAGATATAATTATCTTCTTCAAAACAAATTGATGCAAAATATTCTACACCATGATCTAGGTACACTTTGATTGAATTATTTTTCAAAAGAAATTAATTTATTCAAAAATATATATCAAAATTTCATTCAACATGAAGAGTAAGGCTTATAGAGATATTTCCTTTAACTCATTAAATTAAGTAAAGATCATGAAATAAATTGATGAATATGTGGGGGAATCTATAAATAAAAAATATTCTGTTGAAGAAGGGGAAATTAAAAGGATATTTTAAAAAATAGCATTTCATTCATTTGAAGAAGAGTGAAAAAGTGGTACTAGAATATATCTTGGATATTTAACCCTAATCTGAATTAATTGTGGGGATATTCAATATTTTATAGAAATTTTTCATTAAGTCTATTAATATGGAATTAGTGATGATGAATATGTGAATCCAATAAGATCATCAAATAAGAAATCTCCGAAATACTTTTCAAAGGGGAAAAGAATGAATTTATATATATTCATGAAGAGAAATTTATTGTATAAGATTAAGGATGATAATAATGGAGAGGATGAAGAAGAATTTCTGGCTTATAGTGAAATGGATAAAAATTTACTTATTTTAAAATTGAATGAGGAAGTGTTCACTAGTTATTGAAGAAGTATTATAGAAAGTGGAGATGAAATCGAAATGGTTTTGATGCTAATGTGAGAACTAATGGAATTATTTTAAATGATCTGAAGGGTTGAGAAGAAATATATGAACCTGAAGAAATATTATAAATCCTCAAGAAATTACGGACCATAAAAATTCGAAAAGGATTTAATGTTGATGAATTAAATTATTGACTTGAAGAAGCTTATCACTCAAGATAATAAATTGAATGTTTACATTGAAGATAAATTTAATGAAAAATATAAGGAACCTGAGATTTTTAAAAAAAATTATTGATACAAAAATGGAATTGAAAAAGTTCAAATCTATACATTGGAATTATATTCAAGAAATTTTAGAATGATCAAATACAAGGTTGATATAAAATTTTAATGGGAATATTGTGGTTGAAAAGGTTTTTTTTAAAACATGATGGTTATAAAATAATTAAAAACTTTACAATGACTAAATATTGGTTGAAAATTTTTTCAAATGGTGATTCTAAATGTGTCAAAAGTAGTCTATACTAATTAAAAAATTTGTTGGGGGTCGATAAATTTTTCATAAAAATGATCCAAAATTAATTTTTCAAATATGGAAGAAGATTAGGGTTCAATATTTATACAAAATTCTTTTTTTGTGAAACATATTCATTTTATGGTCACTAATGAAATTGTTGATACTTTGGTAAATTTTTAGAGTTATTAGATAAATTGTTAATATTTATATTATCCTAGATAATTTAAGATAAAAATATTAATGGGGAGTCATCCTCCTCAATGAATAAATGATATAATAGAATTAGAATATTTATAACTAAAGTTTCCTAACAAGTTCCAGTAATTGGATGAGGTTTTTGGAAGATTTTACTTATTGTGAATATTTACTCATTATTATAATACTAATTTAACTACCTAGATGATTATGAATTGTAATAGTAAAAATAAGTACGGTATTAAAGAAAAAGTAAAGGGGAATCCACTAAATATTATTGACTCCAAAGAGGGTTAAAAAACTTGTCTAGTAAAAAAGAATGTTGAAAGATTAAACTCATGTATAATAGATCATAACGGGAGGGATGAAGAATATTCTTCTATTTCAGGATAATAGTAACAAATATTTTATAATGAAGATGTAAATACGATACAATATGATACAATCTTTTGAATTTCATATTACTAAATTAATAAAGAAGATGAGTTCTTCTAATCTTAAATATGATTTAAAGAAGAATTTAGCTAATCAATGTGGGTTTTAATCCAACAAGGAGATAAATAAAAAACCATGGAGGATGAATAATAAATATATTCCTTCACTTATAAAACTATAATTAATGATTATTTTATCACCTCTCTCACTTTTTCATTTTCTATTTTTTGTAAAAGGGGTATAAAGACAGCCCAAATCCCATTATATTTTCTATTACCATATTTACAAATGGGAAAAAATATGGGGGTATTCCCAATCTATGTGTTTAACCTAATGGAGAGAGTTATCTTTTTTATTGAGGATATGAATTTATAGGTAATTTTTAAAAGTGGTAATATGTGGAGTTATAATGGGAACTATTTTGACGTGTTTAGTGACCAGGTTTATATGATTTCGTGATACATAGGAAACAATAAATATTTTTTAATGTCATAGAAGAAGAGTTGTGATTAAGTGGATATAATTGATATTAATCAATAACATCATATTTGTGTTCAATATTCTTGTTTCCCACACTAATTTCATTCATTGAGGATCAGAATTATTGAATGATTATTTATTGGTATGTTTTCAATGTTTGAATAGTGATTTATATTAAATGGTTTCATAACAAAAATAATGGGAGATATTAATTAGAATGTGAATGAAGAAGATGTTGAAATTTTATTGGATGGGAAATTGGGGTGGTTATTGAGACTAAATGATGGTTTATTGTAGTTAAAATAAAAATAATAATAATTTGATATGAGAATAAGTGGTTGTTGTTTTTGTGCATACTTTTTTTCAACAAAAAAATAATGTTGAAAATCTTGCGTTACATAGTGCATCATTTTAAGTGATGTTTATAACCAGGTTTAGGAGTGTTTGAAGGATCGTGAAAATATTTTTGTTCTTTCAAGAGTGGTTTTTAAAAGAGTTTTATAGAAATTAAATGTTTTTAATTGTTGAATAAATTTATAAATGACTCTAAATGTTAGATTCATTTTGATGATCTCTATAAAAAAATTAATACCTCTAAATATTTATCCTGATATGTTACCATAACAATGTACTTAGTAGAGTAGGATTGAAAATTATTAAAGGAAAAATATGTAAGGTATGATATATACAATGTATTCTAGCTGTGGAAAATTAGTTTTACTCAATACATAATAGTAGACCAGAGATTCCGCATGATACCAAAGGGTTGATCTGGTTCAACAGAGTGTTTGTAAGGGTTTCCCTATAAGAAATGATATATGTATGAGTTAACTAATGTTTCTCTAGGATATGGATGATTAAAATAATTTTTTACTATGAAACATACGATTTACTCTACAATATAAACTACTATGTTAGGGTCACCCAACAAGAATGTCTATATCATCATCATTTTAAATATTGAGTATGATGGACTGGAGAAGAAGATGAAAAATAACTGCTTGATAACTAACTCTTTGAAATTTTGATGACTAAAAGTGGATATGATTTGAACCAAATAACCTATTAAATAATTAAAAAGTGACTAAAAGGTAAGGATTTTCTGAGTGTTCATATTTGAATTGGACAATGTTGATAAATAGTTACATGTTCGAATTTCGAATCTGAAATTCAAATTTTAAGAGGTAAATGTTGTTGTTTTGGTAACACTATGATCATGGTTATTTAATCTGTAAATAATTAGTATAAGTTAAGATACATAAAAAAGAAATAGAGTGAGTCTGAGTGTATATGAAGTAAAATGAGTGTGCATAGAAGGAATAAGAAGAAGAGTGTACACTTGGTTTGTTTGTGATCTTCACACCTATTTTTTCTGTTTAGGAAGAAGTAAATTATCATGTGTTCTAAATTTAATAAGTGTGGTATAACTATACATTTTTGGAAGAAATTAAATTAGAGGAAGAAAGATAATCCCTGCATTATCTTTGTACACAATAGTTTTGAAACTTTTCAAGAGACATAATTATTGACATTATTATATTAAAAGTCATAGATATACCCACATCATTATATAAATAATAAGGATTCTAGAAGGCTATTTTGTATCATTTTTTATAGTTCACTATATTGACTAGCTGCCTATTTTTTTAGTGAACCATTTAAATTATATTTCATTTATTTGTTTTCATTATTTGTTCTGTGACATATCAGAAGTGAGATCATTCACTCAAACATGTGTAAGTGGGTGATTTAAAAATAAATCGTAGAAGTATAATGGATTATTTTTAAACTAATTAAATTGAAATGAAATTTTTAATTTAAGTTATTTTCTTATAATTAAATAGAAAACAATATTTAATAATTTTATTTGAAAACGTATGCTTAATTTTATATTATTCTCTTGAAATTGTACCTCTCTATGATTATTTTATTTATAGTTGGATAAAAGGGAAATAATTCCACTACATACTAGCCCACCAATCATTCCCTATATTCTCAATACCATCCCAATTTCCAAGAATAAATCCAATTTAATTCCATATATTCTGACCTAAGATTTCATCTTCTCTCCACAAGATTATTCATAAAGACTAATCCAGTACACCCACCATAACATCAATCCATCAATGAATTACATCATGGATTAAAATACACAATTTTAACCCTATAATATATAAGATCTTGTCCCATATCAGTAATAATATACTAATTAATAGTACATTCCAAAATAATTTTAATCAATTCCTAGATCTCAAGTCAATAATCAACAACTCTTAACAGATATACAATCTCTTCAAATTATCCAAAACAATCAGTAAATTGTTAATTATTACATTTTATGAGTAATTATATTATTCAAAAAAATACTCATGAGTAAATTCCTAACACATAAATGTCAATTAATTCACATTTATATAGAGAAAAAGTAACTGGTGATTCATATAATGGTCCAACCTCACATAACGAAAAAAATCACCATCACAATAACAAAATCTATTATAGCACACATGAACCATTCCCTCTATGTTCAAACATATGGAAAATTCATCGTAGAATAGTGTTCACACTAATATTAATAAAACATTTACTTATACAGTAGGGATATAGATCTAATGTACTTATTTTATAGAAGATCGAATCTCATGTAGCAAGAGAAGTGGATATACAACTATCTCAATCACATGTAACATCCATCAGTAATTATATATTTTAATAGTGATGAGTAGGTGTTTTATAACACTTATACAACACTTAATAAATGTATTCTTACCCAACAAGATATTTTTACCTATTACATAATGTTATACAGAAAAAACATAGTTAATTAATTATTCCCTAATCTTGAAATAATGAAAACATGAAATGTTAGTGGCATGCTCATATGATATGTAGAATTTAATAATTTCAGTGTATATTGTGAAAAAATAAACTATAATCATCCATGCCATGAATGATGTTGTACAAGCATAGCACTTATTAAGGAAATAATCTCACTCACTATATATTGTTATGAATTTTTTAATAATTAGTGTGTGTACCTTCATAATATATAAGAAATAAATATGAAAATATATATAACATTAGGTTCAATATTGATAGGGTGAATCCAAAGAATTCATTCATTATACATAAATATGGCTTTCATTTTACAGTCAATTTTCCATGCTCATATTTGTGTCTATTTCTCTCAATAAAAACAAGTTCCATCTTTACAGTACTAATTTGGGGTATTAAAATAATTGATATGGTCCAAGATATGATGGTCTTGAGCATCGAATATTTTTTTTATTTTTTTATTTTTTTATCTTCACATTGGAAGTTTGAGGTAGATTATAGCCTAGGTAGTTTCCACTATTTATTCTCCTTATATATTTCTTTTCTTATTCTATTGTATAATCACTCTTACTTCCATTTACTCAAACAACATACTATATATTGGATTTAATGTTGTATAATTTAAAATAAGAGCTTCATTGGATACAATATCTCAATTATGGAATGTTCTTTTTATACATTCATCAAGGATATCAAATATTAATGTTCTTATAAAGTGTTCTTGGTTATATTTATTTCTCATGTATGGAGTTGGTGAGAGGTACTTTGATGTAATATTATTGGTTTTACCTTCTGAGAGAGTAGTGGAAAAAATTATCTATATATATATCATTGGACACATGTGGATAATGTTTTGAGAAATGAAAATATTCATCATAAATTAACATTAAATTTCATGTATTGTTTCATTAATATCATCATTTCCATCCATTATTTTCATTAATTTAATCATTTAAAAATAAAAATAGCTATAATAAAGTATTCACTTATTAAAAGGAATCCTTTTGAGATATAGACTATGTTTTTTTACTTTAGAATATTATTGTGAAATTTAATATACTATTTTAATAATGTTATGATAGTCCTCACTAAAATTTGACATCATTTCAAAGGAGTAATATTTTATAAGGGATTTAATTATTCAATGTATTTCATTGATAGTTTTTTTAATTACATCATTCAATAAATGTGAACTATTCCAATTAAAATTTTTAATGAGATGAATAATTACTCACAAGTGTATGGATATGTGTATGGAACATGAATTTGTAAATGGAAACAATATTCTCGACATCTAGTGAATAATAAAATGACATATTATGAGAGGATGTAACAGTTATTTTATAGAAACTGACATGATATTTATTAACTTAAAATATATCAAAATTATGTTATTTCTATAATTCATGAACATAAATTATAGATGTTCTAACATATAATTAAACTATTGGATGAATCTGATTATGGTCTCCTTACTTTTAAATAATTATTGGTGGAGGTTGAGGAGGAATTATAAGAAAACATAATGTGGACCCTTCCATAACCTTTTTAGAGTAAGAAGTTGAGGACTATCATCTAGATAAATTAATTAGGGGATATCTAGATATGTTAGTTAAGTATTTAGATGAGTATTATTTGGAATATCCATTAGTTAGACAATTAATTGATCCCCCATGTTTTACAAGGAATACTTCAAACAATTGATACATAATTTGAAAGAAGATGAACTACATTTGGATTATTTTCATGAAATTATAAAGGAAATAATATATTTCCCTTACCACACTAACTTAATTTCTTGAAATATTTTTAGTACTATGGGAATTTAATGTCAAGATTATACCCTGAGATAGTTGAAATTTGTATTCATATTGGTAATATTTTTCAATAAATGAATTGGAAACAAAGTTTTATTATTGTAATAATAATGTATAGTGATATTTAGAACTTTTTATAGAGGAAGAATAATAAGAATTTACCACTAAAGAAGGTGAGGTTATTTTTTAAGAAAAATAAGATCATCCTATTGAAAAATTAATGGAATGTCTTCTAGATAATATTAAAGATTTAGTTAATAGATCATGTGAATATGAGGCCAACAAACATAACTTTTTTTATAACCTTACTTGGAATATGTTTTACAAAAATAATCAGAAGAGGAGGTAGTGATTGACTTTTTAATGTTGAAGAAAAAGTTTAGTGCAATAATTCAAACAAGTGTTTTTGTTATATCATAGGATCTATTAGTATTTAGTGGTACATATTAATAAATTTTTACACAAATTGTTTATTATAAAAATGAAAAATGTAGAATAGCTAACTATGGTTAAGGCTAAATAATTTAAAGAATGGGTGTTTAGAAAAATATCATTATGAAGATACTTTTTTTATCTAATTCTAAAGTGATATTGGCTGATACTAATTTAGGTAGCTGTTGTTGGAAATCCCATAGGTTGGGATTGAGTGCTAGATACTATATATATATATACATTAACTGTACGTTCTTTTGATTTCTACATACACCACACCCTAGTTGAGCACTATGTTCTGAACACCCCCATCGTCATGGGGGATGGAGTCATTCCCAAACATCCCAGTGGGAGGATGGATGTATGGTCACCCGCTCTTCCATGCTCCCTCTTCTAGGTGGTGATAACCCATGATTCATTAGGAAGGTTGTAATTTGTTGGTTCTAATTGTCTGAGGTCACGTTTTTTTATTTGTTTTCTTCGAGATGAGATGGTTTTTGTTTTTCTAGGATTCATTAGGATGAGATGTTTTGTTACTTCCCATGTGTTTCAGGCTTTGATGTGCTATGTGTCCCAAGTGTATTCCGGTAAGATATGGCGTGGTTTGTGAGGCCAAGGTGTGTGTCGAAAGGATGTGATAAGCTTCATTTTCTCAGGTGAAAAGGACTAGTTGTGAGGCCTAGGTGTGGGTGGGTGGGTTGTGACGTGATTCCATCATAAGAGGTCGGAGAACGAGGATGTTTTCTGTTAGGGTATGAGAGTGGCTAATCCGTGGGTAAGTGGTGCAGGGTACCCTTTCATTATTTTTATTATTATATTACTTTACATGAATTACATTATCTTTTGAGCATTTATTTGTGAGTTGTGGATGGTTAGTATGACTTGCTAGGTGATGTTGGTTCTTCTTTTTTCTCATTGGATCATTAGTCTACCTCTCTTATTTGTTCACGAGGGACTTTGGTTTTCCTACTGAGTGGACTTTTTTTCTCACACTACATATATAAACTTCTATCAGATTTCTATGAGGATTACATGGACCGTACAGGACCTCACTAGCTCAGTCTATAGGGATCATTTTTGTGTCACTTTATATTTTTACTTTGGGTACATACATTTGAGTTTTATTTTATTTGTAGCAGTTTTCTTTTGAACATGAAATTGGGATGGTTTTGGTGTTCTTATATATATATTATGTCTTCTAGTTGGTTTGGGATGAACCATATTTTCTCCCAACCATGTTTTATTATAATGGGTAATGTCTCCCATATTGTTACTTTTTTATACCCTTGGTGGTAGTCGCCACCCTGGGGCCTAATGGTGGTGGGACATAGGGTGATTACCTCTATTCCTTAATTTCCAGCTCAAGAGGGGCATCTTTGGAGGGAGGGGGTCATCCCAGAAGTGTATCAGAGATGATGGATGAGAGAAAGGATGGAGTTTTGAGTAATGTACTTTGAGGATTACATGGGATGGTTGGGAAATAGTGGCAGGTGATCATGGTGCGTGACATAGGCCAAGGAAGACTGGCTAGGACACAAGATTTTAGGGCCCCATGTGATCCAATGAAAGGAATCTGAACCTACTAAAAGTCCAGGTAAGGAAGCACCGCTTCCAAGGTAGAGTCCCTAGGAAATATACATACATCATAATGACTTTTTTTGGAAGGGGATTTGTAAATTTGAAATGTATAATGTGTTAAAATATAAAAAATTAATTTGAATAAAATTATATTCTATATGGGATTAGTTATTCCTTGTTTAACTTTTCAGCTATGGCACATAGCCATCATCTGCACGTGGCTCGGGATGTTTGGGCTCAGCAGTCCAATCTAGTTGATCGGCAGAGGGATAATATAGTGGAAGAGGAATAACAGTGGTAGGGAATGTAATTTTATTTCAAGTGAAAGTAATTGGGAAAGTATGATGGTAGTGTTAAAAACATGGAGATAGAGAGCTGGCTCGATGAGCATGAGATCACCTTCAGTTTTAACTGAACTCAGTTAGAGTATTGGGTTCCTTTAACAGTGAGCTAGATGTGGGGAGATGTGCATCAGTGGTGGACACTATACAAGGGGTAGATTAATGAGGCTAATGTTTTGTGGGTTGATTTTGAGAATGAGTTTAGAGAAGAATTCCTTTCATCAACCATGAAGTCAAATAAGAGGTAGGGTTTTATCTCCAACCAACAGGGGATTAGGTCAGTATGATAGCTAGGGATTAAGTTCAAGGATCTCCATATTTTTTTCCCAGATCACTTTTCAGATGAGGTGCATCATTTAGGAAACCTAGAGGAGTCTCTTCATCCTTCTATCTAGTATGTGGTTACTCCCTTTACGTTACCAATGATCATGGATGTTAAGAAAAATGAATGTGATTAAGAAGTTGCACTCGTGAGGAGCTCTACTATGAGTGGGGATCCTTCAGGGTTCTTCGAGAGGTAGGGTTTCCAGTTGAAGGCATCACGTTCCTGGGACTTCATGGTTTCAACCCATGGGGAATTGATATTAATAGTTTCCATTTCGACCTTTAGGACTTCATTCCTTTCTTGTGGGTTTGGGGCCGATGTGTTTATTTTTTCGGGTTTATGACCATCTTCAGAACTAGTTCCTAGCATCCATTTGACCTTGGTACTGTAGAGGTAGACAAGTTCAGCACCAGCCTCAGTAGTAGTTTCTAGCTATTTCTTTTCAGTAGCAGGGTCAATGGACTCATGCTCCATTGAGGAGAGACTGGGCAGGTGGAGTCTGACATCAGAGTGTTCCTTTGGGACCTCAATTCGGGCATGTTCAAGGACAAGGTCATCTGTAGAGGGGTAGGGGAGCTGGATGTGGTCAGTTTCACACCATAGAAGTAGCAATTCCAGTATGAATAGAGATTGTTAAAGGTACGATCAACATGTTTAGTAACATTTCTTTTGCTTTTTTTGATTCAAGAGTTTTTCAATCCATTGCACCTCGAGTAGCCTATGCTCTGGTACTAGATGTAGAGTGGCTTCTCATACCCCTTTCTTTTAGTATTCATGTCAGATTCCAGACTAGATATTTTTATGTGTGTTGGGGATATAGACTGAGGATGAGGCCACATCAGTCCCATAGGGATCTCTTCTTGCTATAGATTCAACCATAAGAGGTCATTCTCATCATCAAATGGTTGTATTCTATGCATACAATTATCAAATGCTTCTGGATAAGTGTTGTGTTTTTTAATGTGGATGGTCCGTGTGTGGCTTTCATTATTGAGTGGAGTTTTCAGGTGGGCAGTCGACTTGTAGAGTCTCTTCATTCCTTATTGGATGAGATGTCATTTGAATCAGTAGATGTTGGTATGGTGGAGGTTCCAAGAGTCATTGGAGAGTTCCTAGATGTTTTCCTCATGAAGGTTCTAAAAAATACCACAAACCATGATATTGAGTTCGGGATATACCTGTAGCTCGATTCTACTATGATTTCAATGGTTCCTTATCAGATGACACCTTTTGAGTTATAGAACTTCTAGATCTAGATAGATGACCTGATGAAGAAGGGATTTATCTGAACTAATGTTTCTACTTGGGGTGATCTGTTGTTGTTCACAAACAAGGAATATGGTGGTATGATATTGTCCATAGACTACCCGAGGATGAATCAGGTAATGTTCAAGAACTATTTCCATCTTCCAAGGATAGACAATATTTTCGATCAGTTGAGAATGGTGTGTCGGTTTTCTAAAATTGATCTGCATTTTGGATATCACCAGTTGACAGTGAAGGAGGCCAATATCCCAAAGACTTCATTCTAATTAATTTATGGATACATGATGTTATTTTTCATGTTGTTCGGTGTTATGAACAGACTAATCATTTTCATTGGGATTATAAGCTCCATATTTCTTGAGTTCGAGGACCGTTTCATTTTTTTATTCATTGACGACAACTTGATCTACTAAAATTCCGTGGAGGAGAATACCAAGCATATCAGGACCATATTAATGGTTAATAGACCCCACCATCTCTATGTAAGGTTGTGAATGTTCTAGTTTTGGTCATGATAGGTGAATTTCCTTAGGAATTTGGTGTCTGGTTCGGGTGCGGTAGTAGACCCATCAATGGTTGAAGTAGTTTTTTTTGCACAACACCCATGAATGTTGTGTATGATCATATCTTTCTTGGTGTTTCCTGATATTACAAGAGGTTTGTACGAGATTATCCTTGATTAGTAGCTCCATTGACAACTATGACCCGAAAATACAATGCTTTTCTATTTAAAGAGTTCTCTCAGGAAAAGTTCAGCTATCTAAAGAGGAATTTGGTCAGTGAACCAGTGCTCTAGTTTCCGGAGGAAGGGGTAATGTTCAAGGTTTTTTTGATGATTCCTATCTAGGCTTGGGATATGTCTTGATGTAGCAAGGATAATTGATATCATATGGGTCTAGGAAGTCATGTACCCATGAACGTAACTATGCGACCCATGATCTAATGCTAGTTGTAGTCGTGTTTACGCTGAAGTTGTAGCAGCATTACCTCCTTGGGGGTGCTATGTGGTCATCATGAATCATGAGAATTTGAGGTGTATCTTTTCCCAGTGAGATCTGAACTTGAGATAGTTGAGATAGGAGGATTTTAATCAGGACTATGATTTCAAGATCTCAGAGACCTCAGGAAATGGAAATTTCATGGCCATTTCCATGATCAGGAAGTCACAGAAGGAGGTTGTTTGGGAATATATGGACGCTTAGAAGGAGATGGAGAAGTTATAGGACTTTCACTTGGATGAAATGGTGTATATGGGAAAAGGATTTTTTTTATAATGGTCCAGTCTACTATAATTTAGTTGGTGGAGGAGTCTCAGTAGGGAGACGTAGAGGTAGATGTGTTGTACAATGTTGTTAGACATGGTGATTCTCTAGAGGGATGGTTGGACAATGTTCTGAATTGAATGATGTTCCTTGGAAGTCTATTTATTCTAGTGGAGTTGCAGGAGGGATTCCTTTGATAGTTTCATAACTCACCCTTAATGGTACACCCAAGATTTTCCATGATGTAACATGGATTCAGGATTCAGTTTTGGTGGTTTGGGACAAAGTGGACAGTGTTAGAGTTTGTGGCAAGGTGCTTAGTGTGCCAGTAGATGAATTCTAAGCATCGTATTCCCAGTTCTTTGTTAAATACCTTGTATGTCCCCAAGTGTAATTAGTATGACAGCTTGATGGATTTCTTCCCATGAATACCTAGGGCTCAGTGAGGCTATGATGCTATCTGGGTAGTATTGGATCACCTAATGAAATTGCCTCACTTCATATATATCAATGAGTTGAGTGTAGTGGATTCCTTAAACAAGAATTACCTAGATTAATTGTTAGGGTTTAATGGATTTACGAGGTCTATTGTCTTATATCAGCATGAAGGGATTACCTAATGAGTTTGGAGGGGATTACAACATGATTTTGGAAACCAGTTGCACCTCAGTACATCTTTCCATGCTCAGACAGATGGGTAGACAGAAAAAATTATCCAAACGCTAGAGGATATGATGCAATCATGCATCATATCCTTTTGGAACATCTTGGGTATGAAACGTTTCCTTAATAATGATTTCTTACAATATTGGGTGTCACTTATTCATTAGCATGGATCCATTTGAAGCTTTGTACGGAAGTCCTTGTTGTTCACCTTTGTGTTAGACGGAGGTATGGTAGACATCGGTTCTTGAACTAGACGTTGTTTAATGCATGATAGAGAAGTTTATTCTTGTTAATGAGATAATGAAAGTAGAATAGGACCGGAAGAAGTAGTATTCCAATCGCAGAAGGATGCCCTTAGATTTCTAGGTTGGGGACCACTTTTTCTTCAAGATTTCCACTTGATAGGGGCAGTAGGGGCTTGGCAGAGGGGGTAATATTTCTCCCAGGTTCATCATACCCTTCAAGGTGATGGGGTGAGTTGGCGAGGTGGCATACCAATTTTAACTACAACTATTTGTGGAGAGGATCGATGATATATTCCATATCTCTCAACTCTATTGGTATCTTCATGATAACTCCCATGTTAGGGGAGAGTTGGATAATGAAGACAATGTGATGTACGTGGAATAGCCGATAGAGATCCAGGATCATTGGGAGATGGTGCTGAATGGGTGGAGCAGTCCTTTGGTTCATGTGTTTTGGTGGGGTGGTGTCTTGGAGGATAGTACTAGGGAGCATGAAGCGCAAATGGTTTCCTAATACCCAGAGTTATTTTGTGTTTTTCCCTATTTTTTTCCATGTGATGTAATTTTTGAACCTTGTTTCTTATAATATGTGTTTTTTCATGTTCTCTAAAGTGTGATGATGTCCTGACATTTAAAGAAGGGAGGACCTGATTCCAAAATCGAGATGAATTAATTACTATGTGTTTAAACTTGTGCAGATGAGTCGTTTTCACTGAAGAGAATAGTATCTTGACATGGATGATGGAATTACTTGGTTCATGTGTTTGGACAGTGTGTTTGTTGTTCTTTTGTTGTGTTCCTAGTGGTTTTATTGGGTTAGAATATGTTAGAGGAGGTGTTCTTGGATAAGGAGGTTTCCACTCCTGCTTTCAAAAAACGTAGGTTGGTTTATCATCAAACATTGATGTCAGTAGAGGTGTATCAAGTGTAGAGGGATTCTTGAGAGGTATCTCGCGAGGTGGTTGTTCATACCTATCTTTTTTATAGTCTTGGTTTTTAATTCATAGGGGAAAGAATATTTCTAGAGGTATCTGATGTAATGGCCCAAACCCCTCTGGTCCATTGGTTTGTGAAAATTCATTAGTTGAAGTGTTCTGGGATGTCACGGTGACTCATTTCGAGAGTTTACCAAATTTCTAGTTTTTCAACTGGTGAGTCGTAATGGTGGGTGCAGTGGTAGGCCATGATGGTGAGTCTCAATGGAGGGTCATAGCAGTAGGTCACGATAATGACTGGCCCCAATATATTTTCAACAGTGAGTCGTGACGGTGAGCCATACCTATACATCGCTAGCGGTGAGTTGTGATGGTGAGTCGTGGTGGTGAGTCACAATAGTGAGTCATCCACTACTAGCTCGCAATGGTGAGTCAGGATTGGTTACTCACACCAGTTGATCACACCAGTGACTCGCACTGATAGCTTACTTAATTGTTACTCACACCAGTGACTCGCCTAATGGTGAGCATTTCCAAAAGTTTTTCAAAATTCTATATTTCTCCATTTTTTTCTTGTTTCTCCCATAAACTGTTTCCTATAATGAAAAATGAGTTTAATACCATATTTAATAGTTTTTGAGCTATTTTGAATCATATCTTCCTTCAAAAAACCTGAAAAATCCCTTGAATTCCAAACTGCATGGTCTCGATCAAGATCTACCTTTAAGGGATTTAAAAAACGGTTTCTCCCATTGATTTAGGATCGGGGTTTTTTAAAAAATAGATCCCATATTCCTTGTTCTTTTCCATTTATCTTGGTGAAAGATTCCTCGAACCATTCTTCCCTGGGGAATCATGCATTGGGTTATGAATTTTAGATCTAGTTCTTACCTGGAGAATTTTTTTTCTACATGCGTGCCCCCTATTTTGTCATAATAAGGAAGTGAAGATCATTTTTTTTCTATATAGAGATCAATTCCTATCAATTTTATTTGTATATCATGTGGGTTGGGTGTATGAATGTATCCTTTGTGAGGATATCAAAATATAAAATTAATAATGATAATTGAATTGTCTTAAGATCAATATGCGGGGTTGGGGAAAAGTGATGTATGATCTTCTTGTAATTTTTTTATTGTTGGGAATTATATATGCTAAACACCCCACTAAAATTTGTGGTCAATGGTGGTCTATTATTTCACATGGGATAGTTATGGGATATGTGCTGTTTATTTCAATGAACACAATTATATATGAGAATTGTTAATGACGTATACTCATCTAATAATTGGTTTCCCTAGGATCATAACCTTCTATGATGACCTTGAAATTAACAATCGGAATTAAATAAGAGATTCCTTTTTAAATCTAGATATTGTGCCTTGTGTGTTTTTTGTGGTGTTGTGGTTTGGATCATGGTTGTGTATGGGTGGTTCAGAAGGTGTGTTGGAATCTTAGGTTGAGAGATTGATTGATTGTGGAAGGGATGAGCAGTGTCATGCAGTAGGGCTTCCAGAAATGGTTTTTATGTAATATTTTTTTGGTATGGCAATGATTTGGGGGTTATCAATATAGATAGGATGTATTGAGAGGAATTACTTTGAATAATGATGATCAAATTTGTTGGATTGAGTAATTCGTCGGATGTTTCTCCACGAGTAGCATGCAGAAATATTCACACCGTGTCTCGGGATTGATGTATGTTATGTCATGAATTGGTGTTAAATAGAGATTAATGTGAAGTGGGTTAATTTACAATGGTACATATTCATCTATGTTACGTCTGATGTGTGTCTTCTAGTGTGAAATACTTGGTAGTTTCCCATATAGTGATGGAGCAAATAAATACATAATAATGTAGAGATGGAATGATTTGGTTTGGTAAATTGGAAGGAGTTTTTCAATGAAAAGTTAAAAAATGGGTTTCATAGTTAACTATGGTTAAAGCTAAATAATGAAATGAATGGGTACAAAGTGAAAGATATTTTTGAAGCCTCTTTAATTTAACAACTTCTGAAGTTATCATTACTGATACTAATTGAGTTAGAAGTTATTGTGAATCCCATAGGTTGGTGTTGAGAGCTTGATAATATATATATATATATATAAAAACTATATTTTCTTTTTATTTTGATACATACCCCACCCTAGCGGAGCACTATGTTCCAAACACCCCTATCCTCATGGGGGAGGATTCCTTTCACAAACATCATGGGGGGAGGATATATGGATGGCCACCTTCTCTTCCATGATCCATCTTCTGGGTGATGATAGCTCAGGATTCTCTGGGAAAGTTGTGGTTTTTGTGGCCTAGGTGTGTGTGGGAGATTTTTTTTTCCGGGTGTCTTTGGTATGTGATGAGTAGTGTTTCCCCAGGTGTCTTTGGGATTATATGTGTTGTGCCTTCCCATGTGTTTTTGGGATGTGATGTGGTATGTGTCCAAGGTGTTTGTTGGTGAGATGAGGCATGTTTTAAGAGGACTAGGTGTGTGTGGGTGGGATGTGATGAGCTTCGTTTTCCTTGGTGATGGGAGTATTTGTGAGGCTTAGGTGTGTGTGGGAGAGTTTCAACGTGGTTCTTTTGGAAGAGGTGGGAGAGCCAAGACGTTTTACATTAGGTTGTGAGAGCATGTAATCATTGGGAAATTGGTGTTGGGTACCCTATTATAAATTTTCATACTATATTACTTTACCTAACATGCATTATTTGGTGAGTGGGATTTACTGTGGAGGGGATGGTTAGTATTCTTTGTTGGGTGTTTTTAGTTCTATTTTATTCTCATGGGTGCATTAGTATGATTCTCTCATGGGTGCATCACAGACAATAGTTTTCCTATTGAGTATACATGTATGCTCTCCCTACATATATAAACTACTTTTAGGTTCCCAAGAGGATTACTTGGACCATTCTAGATGTCACTAGCTCTAATTTTTATGACGGTTTTTTGGTATCTGCATAGTTTAACTTTGGGTACTTATAATGAAGCTTTATTGTATTTGTAAGAGTTTTGTTTTGAACATGAATGTGGTATGGTTTTGGTTTTATTTTATATATATTACGTCTTGGAGTTATTTTGGGATGAACCATCTTATCCCCAATCTAGTTTTCTTATAAAGGGTAATACCTCACATATTGTGAGATCTTTGTACCCTTGGTGTTAGTCTCCACCCTGGGGCCTACTAGAGGTGGGACAGGGGGGACATTATTTATTTTTGTTCATTGCCATCTCAAGAGTGGAATCTTTGGAGGGAGGGGGTCCTGACACCCTCTTTGTATGTATTCACACATGGCAAAGGGAATATCTAAATTCCATATATCGGTATTTATATATATATAATTTTGTGTGTGTGTGAGTGTGTGTGTGTGTGTAGGTGCATATGCGTTTAAGTGTAAAAGGAAGGTCTCTTTAACTTATATGCACCTTTTGGGGTAGATTCAGATTTTAATCATCATAAGAAACATGTTTTGAGGTAGGTTGCCTATGTCCAAGCATTTAATTTTAATTCATTTATTTCATGAGTGTCTTAAAAGTATTTTTTTAATATTATGTTGTATGTATGTTCAATGAAAATTGATTATGTCTTTCAGAAGTGTTTTTCAACTGTTTTAAATGATTTACCTAAATGACCAAAAATGGTTCTTCTTTTCCAAACATGTATTTTCAACATTGAATATAATATAAATTATTTTAAATATCCCATTATTTTACTAAATAGTTTTGAATGTATAATAGGTAATTTTAAAGTATTTTTGGTGTTTGTAAAATGGTTTTGAAATGGATTTACCCAATGGATTTATTTATGGATAATTTTTTGACATGTGGATGTTGTATTTGAATGAAAGTGAACTCGGGTGTAGTTTGAAAAAGGCAACATCCATGATTTGGAAAATTAGAACAAATTGGAACCCTAGGTACCTTTGAAAGTTGTTAATAACTAATACTCTAGTTGAGTCAACAGGGAACTAACGTGGGCTCCACAAAAAGATTACCCTACAATACTAACTAAATTGAATGATGATGTTTTGGGGACCACTCGATATTTAGATTTAATAGGTCTAGTGGATCCTACATGGTAAGGGATTATATGGTCAAATCACTAAGGTATGAGGATCATAGGACCTAGATGACCTATATTCGTAGGGATTACTCATGGTTTTTGCTTACTTTTACTCATGTTTTCCATTGTATTGATTTTAAAATACATTTTGTTGGTATGTCCCCACACTATGACATTTGTCATAGCATTAATTACCTTTTATAAAGAATTTTCTTTAAATCTCGTTCATCCATTGATATCTATCTTTAAAATATTATGTAGCGTAGTTTTCTTTAAAATGGATGCTTGTTACTTATTTTTCGTCAATACTCAAAGTCCCTATTTTTATATGTCTTATTTTTAAACTAGAATGATTGGATTTATTTTTATGGGTAAGTCATAGGACGTTGTTTCTCTTTTGAAATTACTATTGGGAATTTTGATGATCATGCCTATATTCTTTATCATTTTTCGATTTAGGTTTTACCCAACTCTAGTTCGCTCTTGGTGTGAGTGTCGTTCCATGGTTGGAGGTGACCCGTGAGGTTACATTAACGTTTGCCCAGTTTTATTTCTTTTTTCACCACCATTTCAGTTTTATTTGTTCTATTTTTAAATATTTAATTATCTATTTTCCATGGGCTAAAATGTTCCCAAATTGAGTTTTACATGATGCCCAACAGTAGTTGTCAATCTTGGAGGATGGGTTACCCCTCTCGGTCATTGTTGTGGGTCAGCTCAAGTGGCCTATTCAGGGTCGTCTCAGGTTACATAGTAACACTTATAACCAAATTTGTATGTATTAAACCGAAATTTAGGCTTCGTATAGTATAATTTTATTTTTATATAAGATATAATTGATATGTAAATTAAAACATTTAATATATAGGAAAATCTTTTTTTGTAGAAAAATTGTGTTCTAACTATAATTTGTTTTTAATATTATTTATAATTGGTTACTAATTTAATGTGTGTTAATGAAATTATATATGAAATTAAAAATAATATTATATTCATAATTTAAAATATATTAATTTACTATATCAAATTAATATTACACCACATTAATAAAACAATTCTTTGAAACTAGCAGTTTTCAATTACCATGGTCATTTTTTTAATCTTAATAATCTTGCTTGTATGCCCAAATTTTCAATTGAAATTATTATATAATATGATAATGTTTTTATAAAATACGAAATTCATTTTGATAGATTTAATTTATACAAGTGATAACAATTTATTATTAATATAAGCGAACAAAAATAGTTATCAGAGCATCATATTACTTATGTTCATAAATTGTTAAACATAGGTTTTATAAATTCTGAAAGTTATTTAAAAATGTATATTATTACTCCTTAAATACATATTTTATCAGCTAAAAAGTTTTGGGAATCTTATATGTGTTTATTATATTCTTATAAAGTCATAAAAGTTACATTTTTTTTATAAAAACTGTATTTTTTACTATTCATCTTAAAATCAATTACATCAGAAAAATCACAAAAATACATCTTAAGATAATATTGAACAAGTCGTGCTAAAAATACCTCATATTCTAAGAAACTTTTCTCTATTGAAAATTGCTGAAATTATTCATCTTCCATAGTGAATATATTAAAACTCATAATCTCCATGCATTTTTTCTACCCATTTCCCATTTGCAAGTGGTCCTGGATACTTTTTACAAGATGAAAAATAATCCATCAAAAATTTAATTTCAAATGATTATATTTCATTCATGGATGAATCTTATCTAGATATATTGCATCTACATAATGATTCTCCTCTATTACAAGTCAATTAACATTATATTGGAATATATCACTTAACATTCTATCCATTCGATGTACCCTAGCTATATTGGAAATGATATCATTTTACATATTCAAAACATAATTAGACTTCTCAATTAGAATAAAGAACTTGTACTTGACTTAATTTCATATCAAGTACATGATAGATCTCATTAAATATGTCTGTGTGTGTGTGTCTGTGTGTTTTCTCATGATGTTACCTCCATTTATAACCCTATCATAGCACTGGCCGCTAGTGATTGAAACACTAAGATCTTAGGACTAATTGAGTGGTATAGTCTATAGGTTTATCCTTTTGGAACAAAAAATCAATTATAACCTCTGTGTATTAATGAAACCCTATAAAAACACATAAAAATACCCCACAAACAATTAACCCATTAATTTCCATTAGTACAATTCAACACATCAAAGCAACACATATAATAAGAATAGTTCACATTTCAATTTCTTTTCATGTCGGAATCTTCTAAATTATTCCACTAAATAATTAACGAGAAACCTCTCATTGATTTTCCTCTCAATTCATTATTAAGTGTTCTTGGTGGATTTTAATTATCTCTAAACTACCCTTACTTTATAATTCACCATAGTCATGATTAATTAACTTATTGTTGATTTAACATGTTCCTATGTATTAAATTTTAATTGCTACCTTTTAATTAATCTCAATCCATCTTCATTATCATCTATAAAATAAAATATATCGACACTCATCATATAATCATAAATACAATAAAATATCATGAAGTATAAAATATAATAATCACACCATGGTATGGAATATCATCAATGAACAATCATATCAATAGGTAGTTTATGTAGTAAATATTGAAACATTATCCTATATGCCCAAAAAACTCAATAAATAACACTCTTAATTTTGATAAAATCATCTCTATTGATATCCATTTTTGGGATTTACCAAAACAACATGATTCAAATTTAGATATCATATTTTTTTTATACATCTTTTATTAAAATCCACACATGACATAAAATGGAATCATATCAAATACTGTACGTTCTAGCATAAAATTATATGATAAACATCATTTAAATGTAACATGCCCTTCATTACATTATCCGAATTTCCCAATATCGTTAATTTTTTTAGAAAGACAAATAAATAAATTACTATAGGTAAGCTTTAATATAGACATATCATGTTAAAAAAATAATATATATATCACTTTTATATTTTATTAAAAAATCTTTCCAAAAATGAATTTTTAATCACCATAAAGATCATAAAATACAAGTTTACTAATATATCATATCATATCCATCACGTTTTTCAATTTTACCAATATGAATAATAGTTTCAGGCATCTAAATCAGAATTCATTTAATTTTTTTTTTCAGAAATCCATTTTTTGGATCTTTCTGCCATGATATTAACACTCCTCGTCAATTCCATGAGCCTCCTATTTCAAGTTGGTTGGGGGGGAGCCATGTACAATTAGAACCAACCTGACCTACTTACCATAAATTCCTTCCTACCTGCATGCCTGGTCAGTCAGTCCACCAGCTCATGTAAAGAGAGAGCTCTACCACCGGAGGAATTTCTTTTACGTTTTAAATTTTTTTTTCCAGAAACGCTTAGGGAAAAAATAATTCTAAAAATTCACCTCAAAGGTGGAATCCTGGCTGCCGCCTTTGCATTTCGGGGGCAAGGCAGCATCCGCGATGTCACCTTTCTCCAAAAAAAATCTTTTTTTTTTGACATTTTTTATTTTTATTTTTATATTTATTTGTTTTGTTTTGTTTTGATTTGTTTATATATATATATAAACAAAACAAAAAATTTCAGCAAAATTTCTCTGCTATTAAAGATCCAGCGCTACAGCCATTACAGAAATCTGAATTCTGACAAAAGCTCTCACCTAGGCCTACCTTTTATAAGAGAGCTTACCCTAGAAATCATTCTGCATTTCGGATGTGGGATTCTGGTTCTCCATTTCCTGCACAGAACATTCTGCATTTCTGATCTGGGATTCTGTTTCAAGTACGTGACTTTGAAAGACATTAAATTATAAACTATAAGGCCAATATAAATGAAACTTAAAACATGGATTGAACATATAAAAAATAGTTGAAAATAAAAACAAATTCATAAAAAATGATGATAAAAAATAATTTATAAGCTTTCAAAACGACTTACATGAATCTTAAGAAGTTTCAAGTACCTGATTTTGAAAGCTTATAAAATATAAATTATAAGACCAATATAAATGAAACATAATACATGAATTAAACATAAAACAATTATTTGAAAAAAAAAGAATTTCATAAAAAAATATTGTTGAAATATAATTTATAAGCTTTCAAAATGACCAACATGAAACTTAAAAATGTTTCAAGCACGTGACTTTGAAAGCCTATAAAATATAAACTATAAGACCAATATAAAAATTAATTAGTAAAAATTAGTAATATGATTTTTAATTATATAATAATAAATTAGTAAATTTTTAATACGATTTTTAAATATAATTATTCATTATAATTATTAATTAGTAATTTATAATAATTAATTATATAATAATTAGTTTGTTAATTTGTAATATTGTTATCAATTATATAATAATAAATTACTAAAATAGTAATATGATTTTAAATTACATTTATTCATTATAATTATTCATTATTAATTAGTAATTAGTAATTAGTAACTAGTAATTATTAATTATTAATTAGTTAATTAGTAATATTAATATTAAATATAATTAGTCATTATAATTATTAATTATTAATTATTAATAATTAATTATATAATAGTTTGTTTGTTCATTATTTATATATTTATTAATTATATAACAATTAATTAATAAATTAGTAATATAATTTTTAATTACATTTATTCATTAAAATTTTTAATTATTAATTAGTAATTAGTAATTAGTAATTAGTAATTATTAATTAGTAATAAAAATATTAATTATAAATATTACTTATTAATTATTAATTATTACTTATTAATTATTACTTATATAGTAATTATTTAGTTAATTAGTAATATAACTATTAATTATATAATAAATAATTAGTTAATTAGTAATATAATTATTAATTATATAATAGTTAATTAGTTAATTAGTAATATTATTAATAAATATAATTTTTAAAATTTTTAATTAGTAATTATTAATAATTAAATATATCATAATTAATTAGTTAATTAGTAATATTATAATTAATTATATAATAATTAATTAGTAATATAATTATTACATATATAATAAATATTTAGTTAATTAGAAATAAAATTAATAATTATAACTAATTAATTAGTAATTATTAATTATTAATTATTAATTAGTTAATTAGTAATATTAATATTTATTACAATTATTCATTATAATTAGTACTATAAATATTAATTATAACTATTCATTAAATTATTAATTATTAATTATTACTCATTAATTATTACTTATATAATAATTAATTAGTTAATTATTAATATAACTATTAATTAAATAATAATTAATTAGTTAATTAGTAATATAATTATAATCATTCAATGTCACGTACTTGAAACATTTTTAAGTTTCAAGTAGGCGGTTTTGAAAGATTATAAATTATTTTTCATTAACATTTTTTTGGAAATTGCTTCTGTTTTCAACTATTTCGTATATTTTTTAATCAATTTTTAACGTTTCATTTATATTGGTCTTCTATTTTATGTTTTATGGTCTTTCTAATTCAAACACTTCAAAATTTTTATGTTTCAAGTAGGCGGTTCTGAAAGCCTATAAATTACTTTTCATCAACATTTTTTTGGAAATTTCTTTTTTTTCAACTATTTATTATATTTTTAATCAATGTTTAATGTTTCAATTATATTCGTTGTATAGTTTATATTTTACAGTCTTTCAAATTCACGTACTTGAAACATTTTTAAGTTTCAAGTAGGCGGTTTTGAAAGGTTATAGATTATTTTTCATCAATATATTTGAGGATTTTTTTTTGTTTTCAACTATTTATTATATGTTTAATCAATTTTTAAAATTTCATTTATATTGTCCTTATAGTTTATATTTTACTGTATTTCAATGTCACATACTTGAAATAGAATCCCACATCGGAAATGCAGAATGTACTGCGTAGGAATGGTAGAACTTGAATCCCACATCGAAAATGCAGAATGATTTTCAGGGCCAGACCTCTTATAAAAGGGAGGCCTGGGTAAGAGTTTCTATCAGAATCCAGACTGTTGTAATGGCTGTAGCACTGGATCATTAATAGAAGATAAATTCTGATGAAATTTTTTGTTTTGTATATATATATATATATATATAACAAAACAAAAAAAAATAAAATTAAAAACAAAAAATTTCAAAAATAAGATTTTTTTTGGAGAAAGGCGGCATCGCTGATGTCGCCTTTCACTTACAGCATAAAGGCGACATCCGGGATCCCTCTTATGAGGTGCATTTTTAAAAATATTTTTTCCATAATAATTTTCTGGATTTTTTTTAAAAAAATGTAAACCAAAAAATCCACCACCGGATCACGACGAGTGACCCCATATGTGCTTGTGTGTGAAACTGTGTCGGGTTATTTGAGTTCCCTGAGCCTCCTCATTCCCTCACTGTGTATTCACATGATCTTCCACCAGAAAATGGTGACGATCACCCACCTGCCATAAAAAACCCAGAGATTGGTGATTCCCTCGGAACGAACCTGTGGTGATGTCTACCCTGATGCAGAGGCCAGTAGCCGACTGTTTCTCGGTAAACATATTACCCATCCCACAGAATTGTCTCAAGAAAAAACATAACATGGTCTAATTAATCTAGAGTATATGTAGGATTTAATTTTTAAATTTAAATGATGAAAAAATGGTTTTGTTTGAATTTTTGTAATTTCCTCGGGTGAGTGATAAAATTTTATTGTTTTAAGAAGGTTAACGTATTTAATTGGAGATGTTAAGGTGATTAGAAAAATTAATTGATGAGGTTTTAGTGTTTTCAGAGCATAATATTTTAAGGTGGTGGAATTAGGTTTCCACCATGTACTCATTATCTTGTTACCGATTACCTAAAGACAAGTTTAGTGTGGAAGTTCCCACCAGACATTCATCGTACAGTTAGTGAGACTCCGCAAATAGAGTCCAACTAGTTTTTTTTAATATGGGGTAGGATCCTTTTTTCCTTTATCATTCTCAAAAATTATTTTGGTTCCCTTGGGATATTCATTCTTCAACTATGTGGATGATGGGGAATCTCTCATCCTTAGATCACTTTTACCTTTCATCTTGTACCTCTTAGTAAATAGAGTCTCATGGTGTTTTAGTGTTCTAAAATAAGGTATATCATTACCTTTTCTCCTCTTCTTACCAATTATTTTCTTTTAAATTGATTATCTTTGATGGGACATCTAATTTTGTATGTGATTCAAACATATAACTGGGGAATTACTTTTTTAAATAGAATATCATTATTTTATGATCGAAGGAAGCTTCGTAAGAATATTTTCAAGCCACTAATGGGTTTTTCAATGTAAAAATGTTTATTGTTGTATTTTTATAGGATTTATTTTAGATTTATTGAAATTGAAGATGGTTTAGGTGTAGTAATTTAGGTGTTCTATAATTAATGGTTTTTTTGGATTAAATATTTTCTTCTATAAGGTGTTTTAATCCATTACTGTAATGTCTCCGACTCAGAATCCACTAAACTGGTGCTCCGAGTCAGGTCGTCACCTGACATCAAACACGCCTCCTCATATTCTAGAGGTTATCAACTTGCAGTGAGGGTCTAATGAGTCACGTGAGGAGACTATATCATCTTTACTAGAGTATGTCACACCAGAACACAATATAAAAAACAAAAACAATATGAACTACCTATTAAACGAGCATAACCAAGGGTTTCCCAAACAGCGTACAAGCCACAAATCAAATAAAACCATGACATGTCATACTAGTAGTGCAGAGTGGAAGAATCCCAAACAATAAAAAATGGCCAAAACTTTAAATGGGTCCCGAATCCAAGTCTGGGTCCTTCTCCATGTACACACTGGGCCACTTCAACATCTCAGAGTATGGCCTTTTCCCTTAACTCAAACTACAACCAAGAGATCAGTTCGAGTACCCAACGACAACCCGAGCAGGTTGTGAGTACAAAACTCAGTAGGTCACCACCAACGATGTCTACAAGTCTACTAGTTAGTGCATGCAAGTACAAAATAAATGGTTTTTTCAAAAAAAAGTACAAAATAAATGGTAAGAAAGAAAGGGATAGTTTAGTTTCCATTAATTAATAAGGTTTACTTAATTCATGACTATCATTTATCCCAATTCCATTTATTATACCATCTTTATTATATAAGCCATATTGATACCATGTTCCATGGGTTAGGCATAAATATCATCTACACAAGGTATAAGGCAATCACTCACAATGTATAGAGAAAACAAGGAAAGTCCCTATCTCACTAGGGATCCACATATCAGATCAGCACAATTTTCTCACCTTGAAGCATCAATCCAGGTTGAATGACATAAATAATATAACCTCACCTTGGAGCCTCGGTCCAGGTGGAATGGCATCAATAAAATAACCTCACCTTTGTGCCTCAGTCTAGGTGGAATGACATCAATACATTTTCCTCACCTCAGAGCATCAGTCCGGGCAGAATGCAACCATTAAGGGAATACGTCATCAGTCCTCATCCATAAACCTATGCATTAGGGGTGGAGTTTAGAGAATCAGTCCAACTTGACCCATGGGCATAGCACCTCAGTCAATACCCCGCACTACCGAACCATGTGCACATGCTTATTTATCAAATCACCACAACCACACCATAAAAGTACCAAATATATTCAATTACATTGGATATCACAATACATAACACAACATAACATAACCAATGCCATTGTTAATCAACATTCACAATGCATAACACACTACATGGGAATTAATAATATTCCACAACCTATTGACACATTTTCCACATTTCACATCTTTTAGCCATTTATCCCAATTTCCTTTTTATCATGCTTATCTCAATATTCATTCATTAATTGTGCATATCTCACTAAACATCATTCATTAGTCCAAACTCACTAGGCTCCCATACCAGGATTATAATCCATTATATTATGGTCTCTAGTCATTTCCAATTAATAATACATTCACACAATTTCCAAATACAATTCATATCCATTTATCCAAATTCCCATTTTCGTGCCTTAACCCATTATGTGTATTCAACCACCCCTTTGCCTTAACCAAATTCTTCATTAACCATTCAATAATCCATTTAGCTATTTGATCATTTCATAATCATTTACCCACTTATGCATTAAAAACACAATTTCCATATCACATAACACAATTCCTTTATTACATTCAATCATTTATGTGAACCGCTTAATTCTCATGTATTAACCCATTCCACAATTCATCCCTGATAATCATTTCCCATGATTATCTCACTAAGCATAATCATGTATATAGCTAACCCTATAACTTTTCTTGTCATCTCACTAAACCCCCTTCTAAGCCCACCAACACCCACTTAGGTCACCGCCCAACCCATGTTTGTTACTAGGACTCCCATTCACATCATTCGAGCTTAATATCGTATTCACCCTGGGCTCTATGTTCTCACACAACAAAACTACATTTACATAGCTAAACTCTATGTCTGGGAATGTTAGAATGCCCTATGGGTGGCCCTAACATAGGTCTCATCATCCTTCATGCATCCCATAGGGATAATGATGGTTCCATTAGGTTTTTTGGACTCCTTAAACATCACATCACACTAATTACACAATGAACTCTTCACAAGAGGGTAAGAATAAAAAACATCAGGCACAAATCTCTATAAAACATAAGGGATATAACTTATAGAAAACCTACCTCAAATATGAAGGTGAACACACTCTTAATTGTGTCCCTGGATCCAGATTCATGAACCCTTTGCAACCCTGACCTAGGTTCCACTTGAAAACAAAGAGGTTTAGAACATCAGAAGAATGTGAGAGAAACCACAAGCCCTAATCTGAAGAAGAGAGGGGTGGAGAGGATTTGACGTACCCAAATATTCGATTTGAAATCAATGACATCCTATACAGACAAGAATAAATGGAGAAACACATCTTAGAAGCTTGCGTCGAAATGGTTCATCACTAGGGTTTCCGGGGATGAAATCGAGGAAAATCCCAAGCTGTAGTTTTAAATCCCAGGATGGCAATTTTGTAAATTTTCCAAATTTTCTGGGATGCACGGTTTACCCGCACGGTTTTCTAATCTGTGCGCAAACAGTAAGCTAACTGTGTAGAAGCTACTATCTGAAGACACCCATTTCTCATGGTTTCATGGGATCCTGCACGGTTTTCCCTAACCATGCCCAAGCCTTGTGATGGCTACTGTCTGAAGATGGTTGGTCCGCATGGTCTATCCACACGGTTTCCCCTAACCGTGTGCAGACCATGTTCCTTGCACTGTTTGACCTGATTCCTCTTCTCTTCACACCCCAAGCCCTCAGGACACCCCTGAGATTTCAAATGAATTCTATAAAACACTTATTTATCAAAAAAGAGATCCTGAAACCATAACATAAAAAAAGCATACCTTAACAAACATCTAGGTTCTTACAACCTCCCCCACCTTATAACGGCTCGTCCTTGAGCCTCTCTTATGAGCATAACTAACTTCCATAACATGGGATCATGTCACAACGTCTACTTATCCACTCTCACATTCCATGTTTCTAGTTGTACATCACAATTCCTACCTTACACGAATGAAGGGCACAATCATTCCCCACAATCCTTCCTCACCACAACCAAAACACAAGCTGAATCTCCTCAAGGATTCATCAACTTCAACTATTCTCACCACGGGAAATTCATGGATAAAACCTAGGTGACAACACCTAAGTCAAAACACATGGAAAATTAACACACAAAATCCCATCATCATGGGGAAACCAATCGACATCTCATCGACCAGATCCTCTGAACAACTCATGACCCAAATCACTTGGCATCATTTTCGGTTCACCCAACTCTAATGGTGACCCAACCCAGTATCACTCGAAGTAAAACACATGACACTTCCAACCAAATTCCCTGAAGATCTCACTCCAAAACTTTACATCCAAACTCAACTCAAAACTCTTGGATACTCGACCCTTTAAACTGTGCCAATTCTCTCTACCAGGTCCAACCCACCCGAATGGTTACTACTCAGGTCCTTCCAACCCAGAACTATGTTCACATAATCAACCAACCGTTTATCCAGTATGGTTCGCTCCACCCTTTCTGGTGACTTGGAAACTCCTCCATCAATGAAGGACCACCAGAACAAAACCCTACCTTCCCATTTCCTAACATGCTCCAACTTATCATTCCCAAGAATCCCAAGGGCATTACCATACATTGACATCCATCCACACCGTCGAAACCATTCTAAAGAACATTCCTACACCATCCCATAAAGGACAAAGATCGACATGACCTCACTCAAGTAAAACTTATTTTCAAAAAGGTTCTTTCCTCCACTAAATGAACCAAGAGGTGGGTCATTCCCAGCACACATTTTCATGTTTATCATCCAAGGTTAGTCCACACCCAAGTGTCTTTCCCCTGAGTTCCCACTCTCCATTGATGGTACTCTACCCTCTTCTCCTATTCCTAAGGTGATTACTGACTGGAAGCCTGTCATTATCCTCCCACACACCCAACAGAGGTCATTACCTAAATTCTAGTATAATTCCATAATTGAAGTGTTACCACCCTCTATAACTTCATCGAGCATAACCCTTGGCATGACAGAACATCACATGGCCAAGGTTCCCTCAACCCCAAGATGTCCTAAAACCACCTGAGGAGAAATTACCCGAGTCTAACCCCGATCTCCATAGAACCCAACCTCTCTTGACCCAATCAATTGTCATATCCAACCACACCTTTCTACGATTTAGCACGTACATCACAAGCCTCACATGGAACCACCCCTGTGCTCGATTCGACACTTGGCACATTTTTCACCACAACCAAGTCCCACATGCCCCCCCAAGGAACATGACACACACCTCACCAATTCCTCATTGCTACCTCGGTGCCACTAAATTGTCTCGATGTTCGCTTTTCCACACTTGATATTTACGTATCACTCCTCACCTTAGGATTGTAATTACCAATTCTCTCAAGGTGGATTTCAAACACCACATCATTTACTCGATCACATGCCGAACCCCAAACATGGACATGGCCTTTCAGCCTTTCCCCAAACTATAAAAAAACATCACCCAGTGCTCGTTCTTGGGTTCCATGGAAAAAACCCATGGCATTTGTCATCATTCACTCCATCCCAAGGACCTCACAAAAATCCATAGAGGGTGCACATTCCATCCTCAATCTCTACATAGACTATTTCCATGCGCATAAACTCAATGATGCACCTAATCCAACAAAAAACCTTCATGTCTCCTTGAGAAAGACAGAGCTTCTCAACATACTTAGGAAAATGTCAAGATATTATGCATGCTCTTCACTAGATGAGGTACGCTAAGAATTTTTCAAAGAATACCACCACCAACTTACCCATTTCCAATGTTGAACTACAGGACATCATGACCAGTAAAGGATCTTAGGCTCCCCTGCCAAATGTATCTCATAAACTCATAAACACCACCAATTAGGTTTGACTTCCGACCAAGTTTAATCATAACTACATGAGAAAACCATTCATACAAACAATTTTAGACAGATGACCACCCTTACCTCATATGTCACCATCGAGAAAAATTATATAACCACACTTCATGCACCCTTGTATTTTCTGTTGAAAACAAATTCTAACCTCCATTAATCCTCACACAAACAGGTGAGTCAGGAATTCAATCGATACAACCATTCAAAACAAACCATACATCTAAACACTAACACTATGGTGCCCTTATGAAAGAACCAGAAACAACAAGACCATCATCCTTCCCACTTATCCTTATGTTACAAAATTGCACCATGCATCACTCTATGTCCCACTTTCAATGTTCAAAACATCCACATGTGTGACACACACCAAAACTCACTAGAATACTTGTCCAACCCATTTCATAGTCCACCTTTAAGGTTGAATTAAACCAACTCCCTTGACTGGAGTCACAACAAAGTTAAGCCATTGGCCCTCTCTCCAAACCACACTTAGCATGACTCGAATAAAGAAAAGTGCATGAATGGAACTCTCACTCCCATTGTAATACATAGTATGATTTATGTAACAAAAACCATCTTTTCTAGGTTCCACAAAAAAGGTGTACACATTCATCAGCACCGGAAAAAATCACCCCCTAAAATTTGAGTCAGAACTCGCAAGGTCTGCACTCACAAGGTCACCAAGATCCAGACACCATCCTCAGGGTCCAACATGCACTATGCACAGTCATAGATCACAAAAGTTTCATATTTCACATTATCAAACAATTCCTCACGTCCCAAAGTCCATAGACCTACCAAGGGTTCCCTAAATAGAACACCTAGTCCATATCATGCCCAGTAAGGCCTCACAATCAAAGCCCAAAATCTTGACTAGGGCACTCTCACTGCCGCACCCACACATACAAGGGCCAAACCTAAAACACTAGGGATATCCAATTTTGTATCCCAACATTCTCAATCCAAACATTTAATTCACTTTACACTTCAAAGAATAACCAATAGAATTTAACCACAAATGGAAAGATTACACATGATCACCCTTAAACAACCCATTATGTATACTTTACCCCAACGATCATCATCACACTTAGAAAACGAACCCTTACCATACCTACTATGGTCATGGTCAACATGGGCTAACCAACTTACTAAATCATAAGTCTTTCATTTGGAAAAAATCATTTAAAAAAAAATTCCATCATTATACAACCTTTTTCTCTTTTAGACATTGAGTTAACATTTAACAATTTATCACAACCCAAAATTTTAACCCATCCCTAAAATTCCTTTTTAAATGTTATTTATTAACTATTCCTTTTCATTCCTTTTTTTCACCCCCTTTATTTTCCATTATTAGGAATCATTTTCTTCATATTAATCAAGGAACGAAAATGAACTCTACTCTCTATGCCCACACACCCATCCAATGTGTGTGCCTATAATGATGCATGCCACCTATATCCTTAGGTGCCAAAAATGATGCATGAATGAACATCCCCATGTCATTCCAAAAATGTGAAAAATTTCATAAATAATTAAAATCAAACAACATGTGCATCACCCATTGGTGAAATATTATTCAACTGTAATAACATGCATCAAGAACAACAATTCCCACATATGGTGACTTGGGTTTTCCCTCATACATGGGTTAGCTACTCCTAATCATTAGCTCATTTCAAGGCCTGACACCTCCTAATCTTCCTTCTGTCGTCCCCAAAAAGTATTATAATGAAATCAAATAATTTGATACAACTTTGTAACATACTCGTACCAGAAGCCACGAAATCGGTGCTCCGATCCGGGTTGTCACATGACCTGAAGCGCACTTCCCCATATGTTAGAGTTTTCAGACTAGAAGTGAGGGTCTAATGATTGATTTGGGGAGACTATACCCTCTTTACTTGAGTAAGCCATAGAAAAACACAATATAAATAACAAAAACAATATGAACTACTAATTAAACGAGCATAACCCAGCATTTCCTAAACAGGATACAAACCACAAATCAAATACATCCATGACATGCCATACTAGTACTGCAATGTGGATGAATCCCAAAGTAATGAAATGGCCAAAACTCCAACCAGGTCCTGACTCCATGTATGGGTCCTTCTCCATGTACACCTCGAGCCACCTCAACATCTCAGAGTAGGGCCCCAACCCTTATGTCGACCTGCAACCAAGAGATCTGTTTGGGTACCCAATGACAGCCCGAGCAGGGTGTGAGTACAAAACTCAATAGGCCACCAACAAAAGTGTCTACAAAATATTCATTCTAATAGACCATTCATTCAAGTAAAAAATAAATTTTAAGAAATCACGGGACTGTTCAGGTTCCATTTGTTAACAAGGTTTATTTAATTCATGACTAGAATTTATCCCATTTCCATTTCTTATAACATCTTTATTACATAACCCATTTTGATCACAAGTTCCATGGGTTAGGCATAAAAATAATATAAACAAGGTCTAAGGAAATCATTCACAATGTATAGAGAAAACAAGGCAAGCCCCTATCTCACTAGGGATCCACGTATCACATCGACACATTTTCCTTACCTTGAAACCTCAATCTTGGTGGAATGAAATCAATAAAATATCCTCACATTTGATCCTCAGTATAGGTGGAATGACATCAATACAATAACCTCACCTTGTAGCCTCATTCCAGGTCGAAGGACATCAATACATTTTCCTCACATCGTTGCCTCACTCTGGGTGGAATGGAACCATTAGAGGAATATAGCATCAGTCCTCATCCCTAAACCATGCATTATTTGTGGAGTTTAGAGAGTTAGTCCATCTCGGCCTACGGTCTTAGAACCTAGGTCAATACCCCACACTACAAATCCTTGTGCTCTTGCTTATTTATCAAATCACCACAACCATACCATAACACAACCTTGTATATTCAATTCCATTGGATATCACAATACATAAGATAAAATAACACAACCAATTCCATTGGGAATCAAAATTCACAATTCATAACAAACAACATGGGAATTAAAACTATGACACAACCCATTGACACATTTTCCACATTTCACATCTTTTTCCCATTTATCCCAATTCTCTTTTTATCATTCTTATCCCACTAAGCATTCATTCATTGTACGTATCTCACAAGGCATCATTCATTACGCCCACTCACTATGCTCTGATACCAGACTCATAATCCATTTTATTATGGTATCTAGTCATTTCCACTTAATAACACATTCACACAATTTCCAATCACAAATCTTATCCATTTAGTGAAATTCCTATTTACGTGGCTTAACACATTTGGTGTATTCAACCACCCCTTTGCCTTAGCAAAATTCATCATTGACCATTCATTAACCCATTTAGCCCATTTATCATTTCACAAGAATTTAACCACATATGCATTCCAAAAACAATTCTCATATCACATAACATAATACCTTCATTACAATCAATCATTTAGGTGCACCACCTAATTCCCATGTATTAACCCATTCCGCAATTCGTCCCCGATTATCATTTCCCATGCTTATCTCACTAATCATAATCATGTATATATCTAACCCCTTAGATTTTCCCATTATCTCACTTAACCCCTTTTTAAGCCCACTAATACCCACATAGGTCACCACCCAACCCATGTGTGTTACTAGGACTCCAATTCACATCCTTTGAGCTTAATATCATATTCACCGTGGGCACTATGTTCTCAAAAAATGCCCCAACATTTACTTAGAAAAACTCTAAGTCTGAGAATATTGGAACACCCCATGGGTGGCCCTAACATAGGTCACATCATCCTCCATGCTTCCCATGAGGATCACAAGGGTTCCATTGGGTTGTTTAGACTACCTGAACAACACATCACACTAATGTAATGATGAACTATTCACAAGAGGGTAGTAATAAAAACACTTCATGCATGAATATCTATAAAACTAAAGGGATATAACTTTTAAAGCACCTACCTTGAATCTAATGATGAATGCACTCTTAATCAGGGCCTTGGATCTGGATTCAACCACACCATAAAACCACAATCTAGGTTCCACCAGAAAAAAAGGGGCTAAGAACATCAGAAGAAGATGAGAGAAACCACAAGCCCTAATACAAAGAAGAAAGGGGTGGAGAGGATTGGACTTACCTAGAGCTTCTATCCGCAACCAATGAAGTCCTAAAAATATGAGAATTGAAGGAGAAACACCTCTTGGATGCATGTGTCGAAATGGTTTGTTACTAGGGTTACAGGGGATGAAATGGAGGAAAATCCAGAGTTGGGGTTTTAAATCCCGAGATGGTAATTTTTTAAATTTTCCATCTTTTCTGGGCCGCATAGTTTGCCAAACTGTACACAGACCGTGTGGAAGCTACTCTCCGAAGACACCCATTTTGCATGGTTTCATGGGTTACTACCTAGTTTTTCCTAACCATGTTCAAGATGTGTGAAGTCTATTGTCCGAGGATGGATGGTCCGCACGGTCTATCCGTACATTTTCTCCTAACCGTGTGCCTAACACTGTTTTTCTTAATTGCTCTTCTCTTCACACCCCGATCCCCCAGGGCACCCCAAGCCTTTAAATGAACTTATGAAATCCCTTATTTAGCCAAAAAGAGATCCCCAAACCAAAACATAAAAAAAAATACCTTGTGAAAAATCTGGGATCATACAATTACTCAGGTTATTTTCTAAGGGAGTTTATTTTCATTGGTTTAATTGGTTATCATATTTGATTTTTTTAATAATAGGATGTTTCATGATGATTTCTAGTATATGAAGAGCTCTCTATTTTGGGGTTTTGGTAGGTGATATATAAAATCCTTACCTCTTTATATGGGTTATACCCCAAATATTTCATCGAAGTGATGTTTCAATACATAGAATAAAATATAGATGTTTAGTTATTAAATATTAATGTCAGTTTTATGAATATTTTTAAATGATAAATTAAATATTATTCCAATGAAAATATATTATATTAGTTTGTTATTCATAGAATTATAACTCCTTATTATAATTATTTATATATTTTTGTATAGTTTTTAGATATTTATAAATACTTAAATGAAATTTATTAATTAAAAAATACATAGAAAATTTCATTAATTTTTTTGGTTTTAGATTTATATAATTTTTTCTACCATTCCAAAATAATGAATGTTTCACTTCCCATAAGTTTTAAATTTTTCCATAAAAATCATTTATAGAATTATTATCTTATATTAACCTAATTCATTCCTAAAATTACTAGTGAAATTGCAATTTTATTATTTGATATAGACTTGGAATATAGTTAAGCAAGTTTATAATTATTTTTTCACGTATAACTTTGGTTACTTATATTATTCACTAAATGAACATAGATTATTTCATGAAAAAAACACAAATTATATAAAATTTTCATTGTTAATCATGTTCTCTTGAATAGTTACTTATTATAATTTATATAGTAAACCAAACCTTTCGATTAATAACAAGAATTAATTATAATTAAATGAACAACACCTAACCTTTTGTTAAGTGGTTTCAATGGTGGTGATGTAATGGTTGTGTTTGATAGAGTGAGAATGGGTGTTTTTATTATTTAAGCATTTATTGAATTTCTATAATTGAATCACTTCTTAAATTCTAGAGGAATATCATGTAAAATATTCTCCATTTGTTGTTGGTATGTTGAGAATCAACTTAGTCAAGGATAAGTGAGTTAAACATTTATCCTACAAGGTGAATTTAGATAATTGGTAGGTTATAGATTGGTTGGGTTTATTAATATTGACTGCTTTATGACATTTTATTCTTTTCTTCATTTCATTCTGATAATTTTTTCTTTCATTAGGTTACTACTTGGAGTTCATCTTTTTTAGTTATTTATTTGATGGAATTATTAAGTTGAGGTATAGTAATATATTGAAGTATGTGAGTTTCTATATGGATTGGTGATTGTATTAGTTACCAAGATATATCAGCGATATGTGTGATTTTGTGGTAGTAGAATGGTTGTGGGAATTACTTGGGTGATTTTTTCAATTGTGAGTGTGTTTCTGTGTTAAAATTGTGAAACCCCATTTTTTTATTCTATTTCAATATTGGTTATCTTATGGATTGGATTAATCGATGTGATGTCTATTATAGAAGTTATAGCACCTAAAATTGATAGTATGGTTTTTAGTATTATTATATATTTATTATATATGTGCCCAAGACATTGGAAATGGAACATATGCCTTATATTTAAATTCCAGAATGTTTTTATTATTTTTGTTATGCATATATAATTATAAAATTTCATGTTAGTAATAAAATAGTACTTCACAATAGTGATGTTAGGTATATGTTTTTAAATCTGCTACACAGGGATATATAGGGTCACCTAGGTACATGAAATTTATATATAGGGGGTGTCTAGGTATTAGATAATCCCTCCTTTGAGAGGATGTTTATTTTTCCACTTTACATTATGGGTGTACATATTGGAATATTATAAATTCATCCTTTTCCATATAATTATTCACCTTATAAACTTGATTAATGATTTTTTAGTTTTTTATGGATAAATATTTCTCCATTGGTGAAAAGTTTCCGATAATTTATATATTAACTTGAGAGTAATTTTCAGCAAGGATCAATGAAATTTTGGATCCTTTTGGCTGTGTAGGGGTTATCCATTATTACTACTAAATGGTGTTTTATCCTTTGGTTAGCCATTTTATTTCCTTTTTATTTGTTTATGAAATTGATAAATTAATATATATTTAAACATTAATTTTCACACAATTATACATTCTTAAAAATACCTAACACCATGTTTAAATACCAATTTTTTTCAATCCTCCAATTGGTATTAAAAAAATATAATTTAAGGGTTTCTATAAGAACTCAAGTTAGTCTCTCTATCCTTAGAGGCTAGATAATAGCACCGAGGGTATATAAATATTTATTGGATATGTTTTAACATATTATATTAATCAATTACCCATGATCATATTCTTTTAAAACCCAATCATAACGTATCTATATATTAGAAAATCCAATGTCTAAATTCAATAGAAGGAACCCACCAATTGTTGTTATAAAATCATAATAGAGAAAATAAATTAGTCCATAATAATTCCAATAGACAGACATATTCATTAATTTTTTATGAAATATTCCAATATATAATAGATATCTGAAAATATATGCAAATTATATTCTCTGTCTAATTTCCACAGAACTTCCCCTAACAAATATGACCTCCATCCTATCACTATCATCCTTGAAAATATACCAAGTGACCAAGATTTATCCAGATCAATAAAAAACCAAATATTTATATACACATATCCCTTTCTCATATATATTGCAAAATAATAATAATTTCATGTATTCAGGGGTGCACATGTTGGGTGTGAGTATAATAACTCAGCAAGTTTAACCAAGAGATCCTAATAATCTATTTTCAAAAAATGTGCTTCCATTTACTTATGTCATGAGTATATAAAATACTAATCACAATGTATCCATCATATTTTCAATTATATTTATCTTAATTTCATAAATAATTATTATAATACACATATAATATACAATCATTGGTTATTGTTTTCATACCATCTCACCATGACCCCAAACAATACCTAATTCAACCTATTTTAAAATTACTTGGTAAATGAATCAATCATATATTATAATATATGTGTCAATACATGACATGTGTATTTATGTTATACATCATGATTGGTTTTGTAACATAGTCATTCCCATTGAATAACATAACCATATTTAGTTTTTGTAGAATATATCACATCACATAGTTATCCCTAAGGCATCATGTATTCATTGTATAATTATATGGTATATAAAACATCCCATATATAACCCCATAATGTAACATATTTGGGCCCATGAATCACCCAGGGCTTATTCTAGGGATCCTCACATGACCTTAGTCATTTATCCCCATGTACAAGAGGTTTTAAATTATCCCGGAGGGGCTAATATATAATAGGGATACTATTACCTCTATATAATAACCATCTATTATAATATATATATATACCTTAAAATAATCAAAAATATACTACATAAGAAAACATGGTAAGATAACAATATAAAAACTATAATATCATGAAATTCCATAATATAACAATTCGTCACATTGTACTTCCACAGTCAAAAGAGAGACCATCCTTGGGTAGGATGATCTACAAGATGATATAAAAAATATAAAAAATTATAGGAGACTATTAAAAAATTAGAATTTCAATCCTTAGCACCATCTATTGAGACCGTGAATAAACAATTTATTTATATATTAAGTTTTTGTTCCCTTGAAGTATTTTTAAGACCCTAGGATATTTTTATAAGGTTAAAAGAAGAATAATAATATTTCAAGAAGATAATATGTATATATGGTTCTTGTATTTTCCTTTTTTTAAACAAATAAATCCTGTTCAAAATCAATTGCTACATGGTGTTTCATTTGAGGTAAAATTATTTTCTAGGTGTTGGGTTGATTAAAGGAACATGGAAGAAGTATTAACATTGGAGAGAGATTTTAATAATAGTTATGGGGAATTTTTGATTAATTAGTTATTAATGATTTTGAAAAATAAATATTTTAATAATATTTATTTTAAATCTCATTGTAATACATAAAAGAACCAAAAAATATAGGCAAATTTGTAGTATATAACTATCAATCTATGTTGAGAAAACATGGTCTAAATTTTTTTGTAAAATCCCAAGACATAAAGTTTAATCAATTTTGAGAAGCTTGTATCTAGAAAATTATTATCCCTCAATAGGTAAGGGTAGGTGGTGTCATGAACCAACACGGTTCGACCCTGAACCGATCACTCGAGCCAGCCCACGGCATGGCCCGAGAGGCGTTCTCGATCCTCTTGGGCTGGCAACAAGAACCAGGGCATCAAAGAGAGCAAGAGGGAATGATTTCTCCCAAAGAAATTAAATAAAGAAGAGGAAAGAAAATAGAACAACCCAATGAAACCAAACAACACAAAAAGAAAGAACGACCAACAACAACAACTAACCTAACCATGACCAAAACAACTCACGACTCCGAGAGTCGCTCACTAGTCCATAACCAAATCTCAGCCACAACGAGAGAGCTCACGTCAACCTGCAATAGAAACTAAAAATAAAAAAACACTATAGGCGTGAGTGTTAAAACTCAGTAGGTAGGCCCGACTAATTCTATTCCCAATGCACATACCATTAAATAAAAAATTCATTAATTTCAAGTTTCAACTAAATTGTAAAAAATATGGGTCTTTACACGCACTTTCATTTCTAAAACATGTACCAGTCCATTTCCCTTTATAATTTAAAAAACATTTGTTAATGTTTGAAAGGAATAGGTGAATTTCATTGTAAAACATTTTTCCGAAGAATTAGAAAACCAAACTTTAGTTATTATCCAAAAAGGAAAATTACTCAAAACACACAACACACACCATAAGGAAATGGGATAAATGGCTCACACGAGCCAGCAACCGAACTAGAATTCTCAATTATGTACCACACACAAATAAACACTAAATGAAACATGGGTCGAACCTAGGATATCGTGAACAATCCAAAACATACCATATATGTGACTCATCCTAAAATAATTCCTACTCTAAATGACGTCATAATTCCCTAACGCCGGGCATAGCCCAACATGGCCTAACCGAGGGGCTGAATCCCCATAGCAGCAATAACCCAGTATTCCCCTGTTATGGGGCCACTAGCCAGTGCATAATCTAAACTAGTGCAGCAATCATTCTCAGAAAATTCGCTCACTATGCTAGATTTCCATGTCAACACAAGCAATAAAAATGTGTGCATCCACAATATAAATCAATCAGTCATGATGCACAAACATCACATACAGTTCATGCAATCAACGCACACCAAAGATCACCCCTGAATGGGTATTCCAAAATAATTTATTTTTTTAATGTGCCAAACGGGCCTTCAACAATTTTAAAGCAAAACCTCATTTCTCGAGAAAACACAAAACCCTTGTTCAGAAGAAATCATTTATCTTTAAAACTAGAAGTACATTTGAAATTTCGTGAATTATTTTTAAATTCCAAATAGACATTCTTTCAATACTGGGTGTCCTCTTATCAAGAAAATTTTTCAAGTGTTCGGTATAAATTGAACAACACTTTTCACACCAAATAATCATTTAAAAAAGTTATTATCTTATATTATTTCCCATTCATTAAAATTAATAAAACATCAATAAAATTAATAAATTCTAAATTTAAATTTAAATGCAGTGTGGGACCTACCTCGACTCACAGCCCGAATACGGTGATGCGACACACCTCACACAAACGTACAAGAACGAGAAAGCCGATGACCGAGGTGTCGCAAAGTCACCTCGCCAACACGCTGCAATAAACGCACAGCAACCCAAAACTGATAACCACTGACTTAAGACAATTCAAACGAGCAAGCAACGCGAAAGAACCACCTCAACACATTTTCAAATCACAACTCGCACCATTGACACTATTTTCTAAACCACTTTTAAAGAAAATTTATTTAACAAATCTAAAGAGAAAGCTTTAAACACCCAAAACCTTTTCAAAACTACTTTTTATAATTAAATGCGCACTCGCAACACGCCATTTAAACCAGAAATGCGCTTACATGGGTCAAAGGGGAATATACCATTAGGAAACTTATGTGAAAAACAAATTTAAAGATTTAAACAACCACTTTACACTTCAAAAATATGTTGGTTGAATCCAAACCATGCCACAATAATCATTAATCATTAAAGAGAGCCAACTGGGAAAATTTGAATAAAACATGGTGCGCACGACATAGAAAAACACAACACAAATCAAGGTTCAATTTTTTTAAAATCAAGTGATCCTCAGAAGAATTTTCAAAACATGTTTTTCATTTTTAATATTATGTTATAAACCATTTAAAATTAAAAAAAATTTAAGGAATAACCCACACATTTTCACGCAAAAAACTCAATCAAAAACCCCTTTTATGGTCAAACGTACATCCACAACGTATCAAGGAAGAACACGCACCATTTTCACAATTAAAATCGCAAATTGAACAATTTATTAAAACTGTTAAGCAATATATAACTGATTTCAATCAAAATGCACCTCATTTCATAAGATAAAATTTATTCTAATGATATCAAATGTCTAATTAACAAACAAGAAAGGTGCATACAACACGCAATCAAAGGTATCTGAATTTAAAGAATATACGCCATGGGTTACTACCTCAATTGAAGATAAAATTATGGAAATTGGTGCAAAACACCATTTGCACGTCAATCGCACCCATGGGAGATTAAATCGCACCTAAAACAACCATACTGAACCATCAATTTTAAGATCAAATCAAAAAATAAAATAAACCCTAACTAGGGTTTGGGTAAAACAAAACCCTAGAAAAGGAGGAAGGAATACTTCCATAGAGGAGGGGGGGTTTTCGTCGGAAAGAGGACGCCGGTAAGGAGTGGAGCCGGCGAGGGGGGGGGGGGGCGATTCCATTGAGGAGCTCGCTAGAGGCCGCGAGTCAGGGTGGTGTGCCGGACAACGGAAGCATCAGGGGTGTCATGGATCTGCTCACTACACGGAGGGAGGGATAACCGGAGAGGTTGCGTCTGAGGAGGTGTAGCGACGGGAGGGCGGCCGACCCAGGGAGTAGCACTCGCGAAGCGAGGAGGGGAGGGGCTGTCGCGAGGTGCAATGAACCCGATGGGAGGGGAAGCCGCGGGCTTTGCGAGAGCTATGAGCACCATAAGAAAACCGGAAAAAATAGATGAAAACCTAAAGAATGAATGAAAAAAGAAAAAAGAAAATAATAATAATAATAATAATAATACTATTATTAACTTAATAAAAATAATAATCATTATATTAATGAGATAATAATAAGATAATTCCTAACAATATTTTTAATTATAGTTAATTTTAAATTGTAGTATTTATTATAACAATAATAAAAATAATAAAAATAATAAAAGTATATAATTAATTTTGATAATAATAAAACTAAAATTTCAGTTTTCATCTAAGATAAAAATATTAATGTTATTATAAACCATAATAATTTTACATGACCTACTAAATTGAAATTTATTTATTTTAATTCCTCAAAGCCGAAATGGCCACGTAGTTGCATGGGCGAAGCCGCACGGCGTCGTGCTCCGCCCACGCGTCCAACGATGTCGAACCCAAAATGTGCGCTTTTTTTCAAAGACTCAGAAATTTAGTCTGTGTAATGCCCTGACCCCAGTTACCCAGAGTCAGTGCATTAATTACATAACATTTGCATGATCACAAGAATGATCAAATCTCGAAAGACCGATTGGTTTAGTAGCCTTGGAAACACTAGATATATTCATAAGTTTTACATTACATCATAAAATGAAAAACTACTACAACAACATAATGTCTCCATAATCCACACTCATATCCCCACATAACATCCCTGCAGGTCATTCATAATTTACTTCTTAACTTCCTGGGAAAAATAAAATATAGAAAAGGGGTGAGCTCAAATGCCCAGTAAGGATAACAATATAGCCGAAACATTCATAAATAAGAATATACATTTAAGGAAATGTATAACTAAAACAAAATACTTTCAAACATGAACTTTCAACATGGTATGGCATAAATAAAATGAAAAAATGCCATTTACTTATTCACATGGATATTCTACTAATCGAATAATCACATGCAAAAATCAATAACCACTTTCATAATGTTGGAATGCATAATGCCAGACTATCATAACCACATAGTCAAGGCCTCGTGCCAAGACTACAAATAAGATTTGGTCAAGGCCTTGTGCCAAGACACTAGTTTGTCTCATGAGACCTACCGATGCATCGAGAAGCTATAGCGGGCTCCACCCGTCACATATTAAGTCCAATGCATTCCCATATGAAAAGGTTTAAACATAACATAAACATTCGTATTAAAACTAGCATACGAAATGTCAATAATTTCACCATAAACTATGAATGGTATAAAAATAGCACATCCACAGTCAAACATATCACAAAACCTTCTATACAATATAGAAGTTTTGTATCATAATAAATCAACTTCAAATAATCTTAAAATCCATCAAAGGATGTTGACATAGATGAAATCAATATTCTTTTTAAAGAAATATCTCCTTTTATTTTGAAATCATTTAAGATCCATATAAAATAAAACATTTTCTTTGAAAATATTCTTATAAGATTGTAAGGAAAGCTTTGAAGATTTTATAATGGCAGAAAATAACCGTACTCTCCGTATAAGTTAAAAAAACATTCTTACCATAATTCTGTCGAAAAGGTTAAAAAGGACCTTGTTTTGAAAACGACGGAAAGATTCCTTTATAAACCTCTTATAAAAAGTCAAACAAGGGTATAAATGACTTTAACCCATATTTTTGTAAATAATAAATATGTTTTTAAATACATTTCGAAGAAACATGGATGTGGATGATAAAGAAATCTCAGTAGATTAATACGTATAAACAACCTCGGATAATGAAGAGATTGTGAAATAACCCTTACCTTGTACTTTTCCTTGGTTGGGGTAGGTTAAACTCCTGTATAATGGTGAAATAATTGTTATTAGATTATACAATAATCAAATACATTAATATGATATCATATATGATTTTTTAATATTGATTTGATAATAATATCTTAGTATTATCGTTGTTTCGGGTGTTAACTTACTTGTTTTCTTTTATATGTTTTGTTACGTAAGACATGTTTGTAAAGGATAGGTTTTATATTATTCATATCCAGAATGATATCAAGTCCTTAAACATCATTTTTAAATCATCAAATGATAATTATACTTGAATGGATACGATGGAGAATGAATCTCATCGCGTTCGTGGAGACGGTAGTCTGTACGTACGCACGAGCGACAATATCATTATTTTGATATTAAAATAATATATAAATGGATGGTATATCATATATAAAGAATAATTAACATGTTATATTTATTATTTACATGAGTTACACATCATTATTATACCCATCCAAATAATAATATATTGAATAACAATTACACCACGACGTGGAGACGGTAAGCCGTACGTACGCACGTATGGTGACATGTTATTCAAAGGGTGGATAGAATACTGAATATGGTTGTACCATATTTATAATAACATCACAGTATATGTGAGATACTGGAGTTATTATTTTAGAATGGTAAGAACAAAGAAAGAAGAAGTGGAACAAGAAAGGAACTTGAAAAGGGGTGGTGAAAACATTACCTCTTCTTCGGGTTCTTCTTTTTGATATGATCAAAAGGGCTCATTAGGTTGGATTTATGATCAAACTAAGGCCTCTAGGTTGTAGTGAGGGAAGTTGGGAGAGTATTTGTTCAGAGTCTGGCCGAGCCAAGTGGCTTGAGAGGTGTGAGGAATGAGTAGAAGTGGTCTCCTTTTATAAGGGAGAGGAGGGGATCTTTAGGAAAGAGTGAAAGTATTACTTTATAATATAATTAAATTCGGTTTATAATGGTCAAAAAATAATTGAGGTCGAATATAAGATGACTAATATTCTAAATAACATCAACTAATAAGAATTGGACTGGTTTTAGATAATATTTTAATCATTATAATCTTATTTATTTAAATGATTTATTAATGAGGTAAACATTGCATCATTATTGTGTCATTAATAATTTAAATTATTTGATGTCTAAAAATTATAAATAAAATATCATTATGTAGGAAATCTTCTTAGATTTCTAATTAATATTTATAATCTAAAATCCAACATATATAACCCTATGTAACAATTGTTTTTCTAAAAGATATATGCTTGTGACATTTTTGTATTCATTTTATCTTAATTAAAATAAAGTGTCATTATCACTTACAAGTGGATCCATGGGGTCCCAAAATCGACCCAAAGATTCCCATGGTCGACCATGTATCAACCAATAGGGTTAAGACACGTTTTAGGGTAATTTAGTATTATTATATTATTATTTTTTAACCCTTATTTACCGGATTTACCCTTAACCATGGTAAATAAAATATTTACCGCAGTAATTATTCAAAATGTCTAAAAATAAAAGTTACCTATTTACACAATTTGAACATCCTGATTAAAAATATGGAATCCATTTTCCTAAATTCAAAACACAGAAGTGGCAGAAATTAATTTAAAATTAATTCACGCTGTCAAAACAAAAAACGTGTTTTTAAGAGATAATAACTATCAAAAGATTGACACTTGTTTATGTTCGGTTTAATTGTAAAATTATGTCCAATGACCAACATTATATTAAATGGTAAAAATATATTCTAAATATACTTTAAAACTACTAATATTCATAATTCATCACTATTAATTATTTTGATTAAAAAAGTTGTTTTTAATTAAAATTTAGTAATTTTCACTATTCATCAAAATATGAAAGTTATCCGAAAAGTACCAAAATTTCACCTTAGGCTAAATTAGATATTCCGAATCCAAAAATGAAGTCCATTTTGAAATATAAAATATATATAATTTTAAAAAGTAGGTATTACTATTCATAACGGCTAGTTTGATTGGTTGTTAGAACTCGGTGTTGCGTACAACACACGCTATCACATTATTCAAAGAGAAGCGTACCGTAGAAGTTTGGTGTGTTATATTCTCCCCTCCTTCAAATAATTTTGTCCTCGAAATTTCTAGAATACTATCGCATGAAAAGACTCGGGTGTTTCTTCATCATAAGTTCCTCGGGTTCCCACGTTGCCTCTTCCATCTTATGATTTCTCCACAAAACTTTTACCAGACGCGTCGTCCGGTTTCTCAGTACTTGTTCTCTTGTATCAAGAATCCTGACAGGCTCTTCACAATAAGAAATATCGGGTTCCAGTTCTAATTCCTCATATTTGAGTACATGCGTTGGGTCAGGCATGTATTTTCTCAACAGAGATACGTGGAACACATCGTGAACTTTGGAGAGACTTGGCGGCATTGCCAATCGGTAAGCTACAACCCCAATTCGTTCTAGAATTTCGAAAGGTCCAATGTACCTGGGACTCAGTTTACCTTTCTTACCAAAACGTATGACTCCCTTCCATGGAGATAACTTCAGGAAAACATGATCACCGACTTGAAATTACAAATCCTTCCTTCGATTATCGGCATAGCTCTTCTGCCTACTTTAAGCTGCTTTGATGTGATTTTGGATTACATTCACCTTTTCCACCATTTCCTCCACCAGTTTTGGGCCTACAAGTTTTCTTTCACCAACCTCATCCCAACAGGTTGGTGTACGACATCTCTTTCCGTATAACGCTTCATATGGTGCCATCTGAATACTCGAATGGAAGCTATTGTTATAAGAAAATTATACCAGTGGTAAATATTGATCCCACATACCCTGAAAGTCAAGTGAGCAAGATCCCAAAATGTCTTCTAGGGTTTGAATAGTCCGTTCTGATTGTCCATCTGTCTGAGGGTGGTAAGCAGTGCTCAAATGATGTTCAGTATCCAGGGATTTCTGAAGACTTTTCCAAAATCTTGAAGTAAAACGGGGATCACGATCAGAAACAATCGATAGGGGTACTCCATGAAGTCTCACAACTTCATTAATGTATAGTCTTGCTAGACGTTCCAGGGGTAGATCTTCTCTTGTAGCAAGAAAATGTGATGACATGGTAAGACGATCAATAATAACCCATATTGTATCGTTCCTTCTAAGAGTCTTTGGTAGCCCCATGAAAAAGTCCATCGTAATATTGTCTCATTTCCACTCCGGTATGGGAAGAGGTTACATGACTCCTCCAGGCTGTTGCCTTCCAGCTTTAACTTGTTGACAAACCATACATCATGACACAAAATCAGAAATCTCCCTCTTCATGTTGTCCCACCAAAAAATGTTCCTTCAAATCTCTATACATTTTGGTGCTCCCAGGGTGTATAGAGAAATTGGAACTATGAGCATCATCCAGCAATTCCCTTTTCAGATCAGGTAAATCGGGAACACAAAGTCTCTTCCCGAATTTCAAAATTCCATCTTCATACACAAAGTCTCTCAATCTCCCATCATTCACAGCTTTAATCTTCTTCTGAAATTCTTCATCATCGGTCTAAGAACTCTTAATCCTTTCTAGTAAAGATGGTTTGGAAACCATTTGAAAAAGCATTGATGTTTCACCTTCCCTGGTTATTCCCATGTCCATCTTCACTAGATCAATGAAAATTGGATCCCTTTCAATTCTCATCATGTTCAAAACTCCATGGTCTTTTCTGCTCAAAGCATCTGCCACCTTGTTTTCTTTCCCCAGGTGGTAGTGTATCGTGCAATAATAAACCTTGAGTAATTCAAGCCATCTCCTTTGCCTCATGTTGAGTTCTTTTTGTGGGAAAATATACTTCAAACTCTTGTGATCAGTATAAATCTCACATTTTTCACCATAGAGGTAGTGTCTCCATATCTTCAAAGTAAAGATCACAGCTTCTAACTCAAGATCATGAGTAGGATAGTTTTGCTCATGAATTTTCAACTGTCGTGATGCATAGGCAATAACTCTATCATTCTGCATAAGGACACAACCAAGTCCTTTCTTTGATGCATCACTATAAATAAAGAACCCATCATTCCCCGATGGTAGAGTCAATATAGGAGCATTGACTAATATTCTCTTTAGTTCTTCGAAACATTCTTCACACTCTTTTGTCCAAACAAATTTAACCCCTTTACGTGTGAGCTTCGTTAATGGGTTAGCCAATCGGGCAAAATTCTGGACGAAACGTCGATAAAAACCTTCCAAACCAATAAAACTACGTACCTCAGTTATACTCGTAGGTGCTGGCCATTCTTGGATTTCCTTGGTCTTAGAAGGATCAACAGAGATTCCATATTTAGAGACAATATGGCCAAGAAATGAAATCTCATGAAGCCAGAATTCACACTTGCTAAACTTCCCATATAATTCATGCCTCCTCAGAGTCTTCAAGATAATGTGCAAGTGATTTTCATGATCTTCATAGGTTTAGGATTATACCAAGATATCATCAATAAATACCACCAAAAATTCATCGAGATACTCCTTGAAACCTCTATTCATCAGATCCATGAATACAGAGGGTGCATTAGTCAATCCAAACGGAATTACAGTAAACTCGTAATGCCCATACCTGGTTCGAAATGCTGTCTTTGGAATGTATTCCTTCTTCACACACAACTGATGGTATCCAGATTGAAGGTCAATCTTTGAAAAGTATTGAGCTCCATGAAGTTGGTCAAATAAATCATCAATACGAGTTAGGGGATACTTGTTCTTTATCTTTATAGCATTGATCTCCCTGTAGTCGATACATAACCTCATAGATCCATCTTTCTTTTTAACAAAAAGAACAGGGGCTCCCCATGGAGAAACACTAGGGAGAATAAATCCTTTATTACTCAATTCCTCTAGTTGTTTCTTTAGTTCGACTAACTCTACAGTGGCCATTCTATAAGGGGTCTTCGAGATAGGCCTTGATCCAGGAATCAAATCAATGGAAAACTCAACTTCTCGTTCTGGAGGATGTCCAGGTAAATATTCCAGAAATACATCTACAAATTCTTTCACAACAGGTACATCCTCTATTTGAACATTCCTTTCCTCACCGATAGTTATTTCATTCTCTTCCTCCCCAATAATTGAATTAAGTTGAGCTATTGGGGGTGGATCTAAATAAGAATTAGGTGGTGACGATTCTGCTATAAAAATAAGGTGTTCCTTATCATTATCATCAAGAATCGTAACCTCTTTCTTCTTACAATAATTCTTCGCATCATAGTCCGAAAGCCAGTCCATACCGAGGATTATATCAAACTCAATCATAGGTATGACGATGAGATCAGCAGATAAAGAAAATTTATGTGCTCTAATGGGGACTGATTCACAAAACTTTGTTGCAATGATACTTCCCTTAGGAGTTTTAACTGACAACTCCCTTATTAAATCAAATTGGAAATATCTAATTTTCTTAGCAAACTGGGAAGATATTAAACAATGTGATGATCCAGAATCAAATAATGCATTTGCTAAACTTGAGGAAACCATTAAATTACCTGCCACCACGTCTTTCGGAGCTTCTACCTCAGCAGTAGTGATAGCATAAGCCTGGCCTTGATCCCTTGGCCTTTTCTGAGGTAAGTTCTCCTGACGCTTAGGACATGCACTTGCATAATGCCCCATCTCCCTGCAATTGTAGCACCGAACGTTGGTAGCTTCCTTCTTCCCCTTGCAATCACGAGCTTGGTGGCCTTTTCACCACACTTGTAACAGACTCCCATTCCCTTCAAGCAAGTACCAGGGTGTTTCTTCCCACATTTACCATAGGATGGATATTCTACCTTTCCCTTCTTCCCCTTATTTCCATTCCCCGATTGATCATCAGGTCTCTTCTTCTCTTGCTTTTCTTTAAAGTCATAAGACTTAGAGAATTCCTTTTCGGTCTTGATAGCACATGAGACAATGTCTTCGTACGATGAAAAGGATTGTGAGACTAATGCTTGACGGAGAAATTGTTTTAACCCATCAAAGAAACGATCAATATTACTTCTTTGGTTATGTATATAATCACCAGCGTACCTTGCTAACCTTGTAAAGTTGGCCTCATACTTTGTGACATTCTCATCCTCCTTCTGTCTCAGACTTAAAAATTTCCTTTCCATATCTGCTCGATGGTCGCGAGGAAAGTATTTTTCTAAAAACAGATCTTTGAACTCCCTCCATTCCATATTTGATACTTCATCATCTTCCTTCATGTTTTGAATCAATGACCACCATTGATCAGCGTCTCCAGTGAGGCGGTAAACTGCCATGATAACTTTTTCCCTTTCAATTCTCCCCAAAGCCTGAAATATTTTCTCTAGGGAATTTATCCACTGCTCGGATACTAAGGGATTTGTACACCCATTGAACGTTGGTGGTTGTTGCCTCATGAATCGATCTAACATTGATCATCCACGCTGTGGATCAGAATTCTCCATACGGGTAAGGTTATTATTCATAACCTGAGTAAGTTGTCCCAGTATGGTGATTAGCTGATCGGCACCAGTTGCATCACCAGCCCCACTATAATTATCTTGAGCAGGAGGGAAATCCCTACATGGAGTGCGTGCATTGATACAGTTTCCATTTCTTCCACTAGGCGCCATTTCTAAACAATGGCATAAACTAGATCAGTTTATGAATCAAAATACATAATCCCATACTTATAAAACACTCAACATAAATTGAACTATTTATGGATATAATCCATAATCATAAAAATGTTTTCTTTGAGAAATTATATACTCATAAACCCTTCATAATGATTTGTAAAGAAAATGAGAGGTATCCTAGCATATCCCCCAGGAGTGTCGAAACCAAGAGTGCAGCAAGGCCCGTTGTCGTGCACCAGTTCCCGTTCGAGTCTAGCTAAAGCGGTGTTTTCGGGTTTTTTCCCCTAGGTACTTCTGTGCCAGAGCCGCCTCTACCTGCTCGTATCCAGACATGGATGTATTTCTTGGAAAACTCACAAAATCTCTACAATACCAAAATTCTAGGATGTTCTTCTACACTAATCCTCAAATTTCATCTTAGGTCTACGTGCTCTAATAAGAGTTTATCTAAATCTAGCTTCCAAGGTTTGTACTAAACTTCCTCTGATACCAACTGTAACGCCCCGACCCCAGTTACCCAGAGTCGGTGCATTAATTACATAACATTGGCATGATCACAAGAAAGATCAAATCTCGAAAGACCGATTGGTTTAGTAGCCTTGGAAACACTAGATATATTCATAAGTTTTACATTACATCATAAAATGAAAAACTACTACAACAACATAATGTCTCCATAATCCACACTCATATCCCCACATAACATCCCTGTAGGACATTCATAATTTACTTCTTCACTTCCTGGGAAAAATAAAACATAGAAAAGGGGTGAGCTCAAATGCCCAATAAGGATAACAATATAGCGAAAACTTTGATAAATAAGAATAATCATTTAAGGCAATGTATAAATAAAACAAAATCCTTTCAAACATGAACTTTCAACATGGTATGGCATAAATAAAATGAAATAATGCCATTTACTTATTCACATGGATATTCTACTAATCGAATAATCACATGCAAAAATCAATAACCACTTTCATAATTTTGGAATGCATAATGCCAGACTATCATAACCACATAGTCAAGGCCTTGTGCCAAGACACTAGTTTGTCTCATGAGACCTACCGATGCATCGAGGAGCTATAGCGGGCTCCACCCGTCACATATTAAGTCCAATGCATTCCCATATGAAAAGGTTTAAACATAACATAAACATTCGTATTAAAACTAGAATACGAAATGTCAATAATTTCACCATAAACTATGAATGGTATAAAAATAGCACATCCACAGTCAAACATATCACAAAACCTTCAATACAATATAGAAGTTTTGTATCATAATAAATCAACTTCAAATAATCTTAAAATCCATCATAGGATGTTGACATAGATGAAATCAATATTCTTTTTAAAGAAATATCTCCTTTTATTTTGAAATCATTTAAGATCCATATAAAATAAAACATTTTATTTGAAAATATTCTTATAATCTTGTAAGGAAATCTTTGAAGATTTTATAATGGCAGAAAATAACTGTACTCGCCGTATAAGTTAAAAAAAACATTCTTACCATAATTCTGTCGAAAAGGTTAAAAAGGACCTTGTTTTGAAAACGACGGAAAGATTCCTTTATAAACCTCTTATAAAAAGTCAAACAAGGGTATAAATGACTTTAACCCATATTTTTGTAAATAATAAATATGTTTTGAAATACAATTCGAAGAAACATGGATGTGGATGATAAAGAAATCCTAGTAGATTATTACGTATAAACAACCTCGGATAATGAAGAGATTGTGAAATAACCCTTACCTTGTACTTTTCCTTGGATGGGGAAGGATAACCTCCTGTATAATGGTGAAATAATTGTTATTAAATTATACAATAATCATATACATTAATATGATATCATATATGATCTTTAAATATTGATTTGATAATAATATCTTAGTATTATCGTTGTTTCGGGTGTTAACTTACTTGTTTTCTTTTATATGTTTTGTTACATAAGACATGTTTGTAAAGGATAGGTTTTATATTATTCATATCCAGAATGATATCAAGTCCTTAAACATAATTTTTAAATCATCAAATGATAATTATACTTGAATGGATTCGATGGAGAATGAATCTCATCGCGTTCGTGGAGACGGTAGTCCGTACGTACGCACGAGCGACAATATCATTCTTTTGATATTAAAATAATATATAAATGGATGGTATATCATATATACAGAATAATTAACATGTTATATTTATTATTTACATGATTTACACATCATTATTATACCCATCCAAATAATAATATATTGAATAACAATTACACCACGACGTGGAGATGGTAAGCCGTACATACGCACTTATGGTGACATGTTATTCAAAGGGTGGATAGAATACTGAATATGGTTGTACAATATTTATAATAACATCACAGTATATGTGAGATACTGGAGTTATTATTTTAGAATGGTAAGAACAAAGAAAGAAGAAGTGGAAGAAGAAAGGAACATGAAAAGGGGTGGTGAAAACATTACCTCTTCTTCGGGTTCTTCCTTTAGATTTGATCAAAAGGGCTACATAGGTTGGCTTTCTGATCAAACTAAGGCCTCTAGGTTGTAGTGAGGGAAGTTGGAAGAGTATTTGGGCAGAGTTTGGCCGATCCAAGTGGCTTTAGAGGTGTGAGGAATGAGTAGAAGTGGTCTCCTTTTATAAGGGAGAGGAGGGGCTCTTTAGGAAAGAGTGAAAGTATTACTTTATAATATAATTAAATTCGGTTTATAATGGTCCAAAAATAATTGAGGTCGAAGATAAGAAGACTCATATTCTAAATAACACCAAACAATATGAATTGGACATGTTTTAGATAATATTTTAATCATTATAATCTTATTTATTTAAATGATTTATTAATGAGGTAAACATTGCATCATTATTGTGTCATTAATAATTTAAATTATTTGATGTCTAAAAATTATAAATAAAATATCATTATGTAGGAAATCTTTTTATATTTCTAATTAATATTTATAATCTAAAATCCAACATATATAACCCTATGTAACAATTTTTTTTCTAAAAGATATATGCTTGTGTCATTTTTGTATTCATTTTAACATAATTAAAATAAAGTGTCATTATCACATACAAGTGGATCCATGGGGTCCCAAAATCGACCCAAAGATGCCCATGGTCGACCATGTAACAACCAATAGGGTTAAGACACGTTTTAGGGTAATTTAGTATTATTATAAAATTATTTTTTAACCCTTATTTATCGGATTTACCCTTAACCATGGTAAATAAAATATTTACCGCAGTAATTATTCAAAATGTATAAAAATAAAAGTTACTTATTTACACAATTTTAACATCCTGATTCCAAATATGGAATCCATTTTCCTAAATTCAAAACATAGAAGTGGCAGAAATTAATTTAAAATTAATTTCCGCTGTCAAAACAAAAAGCGTGTTTTTAAGAGATAATAACTATCAAAAGATTGACACTTGTTTATGTTCGGTTTAATTGTAAAATTATGTCCAATGACCAAAATTATATTAAATGGTAAAAATATATTCTAAATGTACTTTAAAACTACTAAAATTCATAATTTATCACTATTAATTATTTTGATTAAAAAAGTTGTTTTTAATTAAAATTTAGTAATTTTCACTATTCATCAAAATATGAATGTTATCCGAAAAGTACCAAAATTTCACCTTAGGCTAAATTAGATATTCCGAATCCAAAAATGAAGTCCATTTTGAAATATAAAATATATATACTTATAAAAAGTAGGTATTACTATTCATAACGGCTAGTTTGATTGGTTGTTAGAACTCGGTGTTGCGTACAACACACGTTATCGCATTATTCAAAGAGAAGCGTACCGTAGAAGTTTGGGGTGTTACAGTCTGGGAGTTACCTTGAACACCAGGAAAATAATTTAAAGTCAAAGAAATCATAAAATAAAATAAACGAATGGGTTGGGGTGAGACAATTCTCCCCACCATAATTCTTTCTGCTCCTAGAAAGCCACGACACCTTCCATCCGATCGATGAACACCTAAGGATTCCACATACACACGATCCAACCTCATATCCAAGATACATTCCATCGACCATCTATGGGACCCAACCTCATTTCCCGAAATAAATCACCAGTAGAGGAGAGGCCTGACCAGGTTCCCCACCAAAAAGAACCAACCTACTAGCGACCGACCAAAAATCCAACTTATACCTACACCAGGCCTTACTCATGCCAAAATAAGCATAGCAGGAACATTTAAACCACTCACTCCCATCTGAAAGTTATAATAGCTTAAACGCAAATTTTTCACCAACTAAAAACCCTAACCCCACGGGCGGGGAAGGAGGGCCCAAGGACTGGATCCTTGAAACTACGACGTACAACTACTCACGGCCCATCACTTCGGGATGGGCACAAACCGAAGTCGCAACTGATTCCCATGGGTGGCCCATGAATGGTCACCGATCAGCAACTTTCATAAAAAAGGCACAATTACCAACATTGCGTGAGGGATATGTTCATAGCGCACTTTGCGACAAGACGAAAATTGCAACGATGGAGAAACTAGGGCAGAAACAACAACTGTCTCACTACCCAGTAGAGGAAAAACCTTAACTAGACTCCTCAAAACTCCCCGGGGTTTCCTGACTACGCGCTGGATTCACTCCGAGGCCTTTTGGAAAGAGCTCTGATGAATAATCAATCTCCTGCCTCACAGTCAGGTTCTGATAATCCCAATAAGAAAGTTACATCTTTTGATTTGACAAAATAAAGGTCAAGATTTTAAAATAAAAATCATACTAGCATTGAAAACTAGAGTTCATCAAAAGACTCACAACATCCCATACATGTCAAAACCCAAAAAACCATCAGTACAAATCCAACGATAAAAGATACCTCACACTTAACGGAATATTCCACCAAAAACATTGAACAAATCCCCAATAGAACATTACTTCTGAGAACTTCCTCTGTGACGCTTTCTAGAAATTCCTCGATAGAATTGCTACAAGTGACCTAGGCGTCCACATGCTTGGAAGGGCTTCAGAGCGCTTGGGCACGACGTCTTCTTGTGACCTAGTTTTCCACATTGATAACAAATGAGGATATCTCTCTATGAATAGTTTGATGAAAGATCATGAGGCCTTTTGATTCCACAACCTTCTCCTTCCACTTTCAATTGGTTACTCATCTCCTTTCCAGAAAACTCAACGCTGCTCATTAGGATCGAAGGAGGGAGGACTTCTTCGAGCACTCCTGCCATCACGGATTCGATATGAAAAGATTGTCTCACCACATCAACAAAAGAAGTTAGGTTAGAATCTAGCACCATCGACTGTAGATCAGGGCAGAGACCCGCCTCGAAGCATCGAGCCTTCATGTGGTCATCTATGGCATACACTGAATCATAAGGTACTAGCTCCACAAAGTGATGGAAGTCTTCCAACACGGATCTGTCACCCTGATACAGACAACACATCTCCATCCCCTTTCTCACCCTTTCTTCCTCAGAGAAATACTGGAGAATGAATAATTCCTTGAAGAACTCCCAAGTATGCTCTTGACAGGGCTTGTTCCGAGACACTGATTTCGACCACATCCATGGTGAACCTTCAAGCATGAAGTTCGCAAGCTTGACCTTCAACGACTCCGGAAACTCAATGAGGTTAAAGTTCCTTTCAATATTCTGTATCCACTCCTCTGCAACGGAAGTTTTTGCTTGACCATAAAAGAGAGGTGGATACAGCTTCCGAAACTCAAGCATAAAATCATTAGGTTGATCAACCGTACTACGATCACCAATCAAAGATTCAAGGGATAACCGCTGGACAAGTAAAGTCAAAAACACATTCAAGGAAAAATCAATAAATAAAAATCCTCAAAAACCAACATCGCATATATGAAAGGCTCTAAACACAAGAAAACGAGCCATCAAAAAAATCAAAACAATTCTTCTGAAAACATCTTTAATTTAAAACAAGCTTGGTGAGTTAAACCCTCGCCATTGGTATCCCTTAGAGTCTCACTCACATTCATGTATTCGTTCCACCCTGGGCATCCATCCACCATACCAGAAATCCATACACATTTCCAACATACCACTATGCATGTGAGAACCCATAGGAACACGAAGGCCAAAAACAAAGAATCTTTATTTTCTAAAAACAAATCATTCATACCACATTATTTAAAACAATCCTCCAAAATAAATATGTCATTTAAAAAACCATTTTTCAAAACATTTGTTTTTCAGATACAAACCACATTCAAAAATCACAAGAGACTCAAAACAATTCAATAGGGAGCTAGTATTGGTGGGCGACATGACCATATGGTTGGCTGCCATATGTCAATCACATCACCGACACGAAGATACTTTTTAGACCATGCCCCTAGCTCTACATGACTTTCCAGGACATGTGGCTTAGGACAATTAGCCTAACCCCCTTTGTCATATCCCAATCGCAAAACATCTCCATAAAAACCCAAAGAATCTAATTAAACCATAATTTCCCTGGAAACCCAAGGATCATAATGAGCCAGAGTTCAAGATGCTCTTCCCGCTCCTACCCATCGAGTCTGTACAATCCTACTCCATCTACTTTGACGTCCCAAATAACAAAGGGCGCTCTGAAAAGCGAGTTCTACTAAGAGATGACCTGCTCTGATACCATTTTTTTTACGAACCAACATGGGTCGACCCTGAACCGGTCACTCGAGACGGCCAGCGACATGGCCCGAGAGGCATTCCCGATCGTCCCGGGCTTGCGACAAGCAACAGGGAATCAAAGAGAGAAAGAGGGAATGATTTCTCCCAATGAAAATAATTAAAGCAGCGTAAAGAAAATAGAAAAACACAAATAAAAAAAACAACATGAAAAGAAAGAACGACCAACAACAATAACTAATTTGAACACGACCAAAACACCTCACTACTCCGAGAATCGCTCACCAGTCCACAACCAAATCTCACCCACAACGAGAGAGCTCAATTCAACCTACAACAGAAACTAAAAATAGGAAAACAATATATGTGTGAGTGTTAAAACTCAGTAAGTAGGACCAACTAATTCTATTCCCAATGCACATACCATTAAATAAAGAATTCATTAATTTAAATTTTGAACTACATTGTACAAAATATGGGTCTTTACACACACATTCATTTCTAAAACAAGTACCAGTCCATTTCCATTTATAAATTAAAAAAACAATTTTTAATGATTGAAATGAATCGGTCCATTGGATTGTAAAACATTTTTGCAAACAATTAGAAAACAAAAAATTTGTTATTATCCAAAAAGGAAAACTACTCATAACACACAACACACACCATGAGCAATGGGAAAAATGGCACACATGAGCCAGCAACCAAACTAGACTTCTCAATCGTGTTCCACACACAAATAAACAATAAATGAAACATGGGTCAAACATAAGAGATCGTGAACAATCCAAAACATACCATACATGAGACTCATCCTGATGGCATGCCTACTCTCAATGACGTCATAATGCCCTAACACCCGGCATAGCCCTACATGGCCTAACCGAGGGGCCCCATCCCCATAGTAGTAATAACTCAATATTCCCCTACTATGGGGCCACTAGCTAGTGCATAATCTAAACTAGTTCAACAATCATTCTCATAAAATTCACTCACTATGTCAGGTTCCCATGTCAACACAAGCAATAAAAAGGGGGTGTTTCCACAATGTAAATCAATCAGTCATGATGCACAAACATAACATACAACTCATGCAATCAACACACACAAAAGATCACCCCTGAATGGGTTTTCCAAAATAATGTATTTTATTAGAGTTCCAAACAGGCCTTCACCAATTTTAAAGCAAAACCTCATTTATCGAGAAAACCCAAAACCCTTGTTTAGAAGAAATCATTTATCTTTAAATCTATAAGTACATTTGAAATTTCGTGAATTATGTTTAAAGGAAAAATAGTCATTCTTTCAATACTGGGTGTCCACTCGTCAAGAAAATGTTTTTAGTGTTCAGTGTAAAATGAACGGCTCTTTTCACACCAAATAATCATTTAAATAAGTTATTATCTTATATTATTTCCCATTCATTAAAATTAATAAAACATCAAGAAATTAATAAATTTTAAATTTAAAGGTAAGTGCAGTGGGGGATCTACCTCGACTCGCAGCTCAAACACAGTGACACGAAACGCCTCAGACAAACGTACAAGCATGCGCAAGCCGATGACCATGGTGTTGTGAAGTCAACTCACGAACATGCTACACTAAATGCCCAACAACCCAAAACTTATAACCACTGACTTAAGACCATTCAAATGAGCAAGAAACGCAAAAGAACCACCTCAACACATTTTCAAATCACAAACCGCACCATTGACACTATTTACCAAACCACTTTTTTAAAAAAAACTAAACAAATCTTAAGAGACAGCTTTACACACCCAAAACCTTTTCAAACCCACTTTTTATAATTAAAGACGCACTCGCAACGCCCCATTTAAACCATAAACACGCTTACATGGGTCAAAGGGGCATATACCATTAGGAAACTTATGTGAAAAACACATTTAATGATTTAAACCACCACTTCACACTTCACAAATATGTTGGTTAAAAGAAAACCATGCCACAATAATCATTAATCATTAAAGAGAGCCAACCTGGGAAATTTGACTAAAAGATGGTGCGCGCGACATAGCAAACCACAACACACATCAAGGTTCAATTTTTTTAAAATCAATTGATCCTCAAAAGAATTTCAAAAACATGTTTTTCATAGTTAATATTATGTTATAAACCATTTAAAATTAAAAAAAAATTTAAGGAATAACCCACACCTTTGCATGCACAAAACTCATTCAAAAACCCCTTTTATGGTCAAATGTACACCCAGAACATATCAAGCCATAACACACACCATTTTCAAAATTAAAATCACAAATTTCACAATTTAATAAAACTATTAAACAGTATATAACTGATTTCCATCAAAACGCACCTCATTTCATAAGATAAAATTTATTCTAACGATATCAAATGTCTAATTAACAAACAAGAAAGGTGCAAACAACATACAATCAAAGGAATATAAATTTAAAGAATATGCACCATGGGTTACTACCTCAATTGACAATAAAATTATATAAATTGGTGCAAAACACCATTTTCACATCTATCGAACCCAAGGGAGATTAAATCTCACCTAAAACAACCATACCGGACCATCAATTTTATGATCAAATCCAAAAATAAAATAAACCCTAACTAGGGTTTGGGTAAAACAAAACCCTACCAAAGGAGGAAGGAAATATTCTGGAGAGGAGGGGGGGTTGTCATCGGAAGGAAGACACCGTTAAGGAGTGGCATCGGCGAGGGGGGTGGGGGCGATGCTGTTGAGCAGCTCGCTGGAGGCCATTGGTTAGGGTGGAACACCGGACAACGGAAGCAGTAGGGGTGTCACAGATCAACTCACTGTGCAGTGGGAGGGACCACCAGAGAGGTTGCGTCTGAGGAGGTGTAGTGACGGGAGGGCGGCCGGCCAAGGGAGAAGCACTGGTGAAGTGAGGAGGGGAGGGGCTGTCGCGAGGTGCAGCGCACCTGATGGGAGGGGAAGCCGTGGGCGGTGCGAGAGCTACGGGAACCACAAGAAAACCGAAAAAAAGAGATGAAAACCTAGATAAGGAATGAAAAAAGATAATAATAAAAATAATAACAATAATAATAATAATAGTACTATTATTAACATAATAAAAATAATGATCATAATATTAATGGGATAAAAATAATTTAATTCCTAACAATATTTTTAATTTTAATTAATTTTAATTTGTAGTATTTATAATAACACTAATAAAAATAATAAAAATAATAAAATTATTTACTTCATTTTGATAATAACAAAACTAAAATTTTAGTTTTCATCTAAGATAAAAATATTAAAATTATTATTAACCATAATAATTTTACATGACATTCTAAATTGAAATTTATTAATTTTAATTCTTCAAAGCCAAAAAGGCCACGTAGTTGCATGGGAGAATCCGCACAGTGTCGCACTCCGCCCACGCGTCCAACGATGTCGAACCCAAAACATGCGATTTTTGTCAAAGGCTCTGAAATTTAGTCAGCGACTTACCTCGAACCCCCAGAAAATAATTTAATGTCAAAGAAATAATAAAATAAAATAAACGAACGGGCTGGGGTTTGACAGGTGGGATATTTACAATGATATATAGTGGTTGATCTATTTCTCTAGAGAGTAAATAATGGTTTCCCTATGAAAAATTAAACATATATGGGTTACTAGAAGCGTCCCTGAAATATAGAAGGGTTACCTGAATTTTCCATAATATACATAAGGGTTACATAAATTGTACCAATGATATGTAATGGTCACTATGCAATATATAATAATATGTATGGGTCACAAAATAATTTTGGGAAAAATTAGAGTATATTAAATTTCAAGTTTGAAAGATTGTATAAAAAGTTTAAAACTACCCATTTTGAAATTGTATATTTATAATTTGGATGATTCATAGGGGATTAAATATCATCCAATGAGTCTCTTAAATATAGAAAAGCTGGCTTAAAATTCCTGGATGATCTTAGGGATTATATTTTAATGATAATAAACTAATATTTAGTTACTTTTTTGCATTTTTAATAAAATATTCAAATTTAATGAGGGGAAAACTATTTTTTTGTTAGAAAATGAACATGGGTATTTCATGACTAATTACGTAGAATAAGTGAATACAGACAAAAAATAAACATGCAATGTGTAAGAGGAGATTGAGGAATATGAGTGTGTAGGGAAGTGTTTATATAATGAGGAATAAGAAAAAGAAAAGTACACACTTGGTTTGTGTGTGATCATCACACATGTGTTATGTGTTTAGGAAAAAGGAAGTTCACACATGTTCAACTTTGATAAAGTGAAAGACAATTATACATTTTTTGGATATAATTAAATTATAGGAAGAAGGATAACATGTACCTCATAAAATTATAAGACTGCAATGTAACTTTTATATTGAGTTTTCAAGAGACAATATTATTGGAATTCATGTATTAAATGTCCTATATATATCCATAAAATTATATTCACAATGGAGATTGTAGTGTATTATATGGTATTAGTTTTTTTTTGGATCAAGAAAAGGGGTATGTAATCATTTTGAGTTGTGAACAATGAAAATCTGGTGCTCATTGTTTGTTTTCATTCCATTCAGTGTGAGAGTAACGTGGTGAGATTGTTTGCTCTAACAGGTGATAGAGGTTCATTTCACAAGAAATAAAAAAATGGATTATTTTAACTAATCCAGTCCCCCACCCAGTGAACCAAAACCATTCATTGATCCATCATATGTGGTATCAAAACAGTCTAGTTTTCATTCAATGATCAAGTAGTTTGTTATTTTTTATTTTTAAGGATATTTCTCTCAAATGATATTTGATATTTCCTTTATTTTCATGATCTAGAATGTGTTCTGATGTGTTTTATGTTTTTTCTATGAAATTATTTTTTGAACATTGGAAACATTAATTATAGGAAAATAATGGGTATTACCACTTTTTATGGGAATAATTATTACAATTTAGAAGATATGTAGTTAACATATCTTATCTCAATCATTATATATGTTTTGGTGGATACCACCGATGGTTTTTTTCCCCATACTAGAGGTATTTCAAGGATAGAAGTCCACATAATGAATTTAGATATTTATGGTCATGTTGAACTTTTTTCCATTTTATCAATTTTAGAAATAGATTTCTACATGGTTAAATAGGATAGAACAACTAATGGAATTTGGGATAAGTATTAAAATTTTCCTGAAGGAAATGTGAAGGTGAAAAAACCCCGGTTATGTGTTTTGAGAATGATTTATTAATACCTAAATACAAATGATTATGAGATAATATATGAATTATTCACTAAAGTAAATGTTTTTTTGTACCGTCAAACGTTTTAGTTTAAATATTGAAGATTATAAGGAATTTAAGAAGATATAATGTATATTTCCATAAAAATTTGTTGAAAAATATTCTGAATCAATTTCTAGGTACACATCGATTGGATGATTTTTCAAAAAAATTTAATTTCATCTAGAATGTATATTGAAAGTTCCTTTAATTACAAGAGTATGTATTATTGAATGATTTCCGTTAATTAATTAAAGTAAGATAATATCATTAAATAAATTGATGAATATGTGGGAGAATATATTAATGAATAAGATTCTAATGAAGACGAGGAAATGAAAATTTCATTTAAAAAAATATTTCCTTAATTTTTAGATGTATTAAAATAGGTACATGAATTTATCTGGTAAGGTTAACCCTAAAGTGATTTAATTGTGGTGTTATTAAATTTTTTTCCAAAATTACTCTTAAATTTTATGAATAGGGGGTTATTGATGATGAGGATGTGAATCCAAGAAGTTCCTCAAACAATAAAAATCCAACATATTTTCCAAAGGCGAAAAGTTTGAATTTCACTGTATTCAAGAAGAGAAATTTCTTATCTAAATTTATGGATGATAACAATAAGGAGGATAAATAAGAATTTGAGGATTATAGTGAAATTGATAAAAATATAATTATTTCAAAAGTTAATGAGGAAATTTTCACTAGTGATCAAAGAATTTATGTAAAAAGTGGGGATGAAATAGAAATGGCGTTCATATTGAAGTGAAAACTCATGAAATTTTTTTCAATGATTTCAATGGTAGAGAAGAAATATATAAACAAGAATAAATATAGTTAATAATCAAGAAAGGATGAAACCTTACACATTGAAATTTTTTTAATGTTGATGAATTAAATTAATGAATCGATGAAGCTTATCACCCAAGATAAGAAATGGAATGTTGACATGGAAGAGAAGTTTAATGAAAAAGAGAAGGAACTTGATATTTTTAACCAAAAATTGATTGATACAAAAATGGAATTGAAGAATCTGAAATCTTAACATTATAATTCTATTCATGAAATTTTTGGAAGCACAATAATGTGGTTGGTAAAAAAATTAATGGGAAGATTGTGGAGGAAAAGGTTTATTTTGTGGTAAAAAACATTGTTCTCACAAATTTAAATACATTGGAATGGAATTATTGAAGAAAAAAATTCAACAAATGGTGATTCCAAAATGGTATAATGTAGTCTATAGTAAATAAAAAACGTTCTGAGAGTCGATAAATATTTTTAACATAAATTATTCAAATTTAATTTTTCATATATGGATGAAGATTAGTGGTCAACATTTAGACAACATGTGTTTTTTAGTGAAACGTATTAATTTTATGGTAACAACTAATGTTATGGGGTCTATGGAAAATTTTTAAAGAGTTATTAGTTTAATTAATAATATTTAGATGATCCTAGATGATTTATAAGACAAATTTTAAGGGGGATTAATCCCACTCAATGAATTAAATATCTGAAATAATTTGAAAATTCCAAACTAATGGTTCAGAAAAAGTTCCAACCATTGGACGAGGTTTGTGTAATATTTGACTACCTAGGTTACTTTTATGATGATTATATTACTATTTTACCTACATAGAAGATTATTAATTGTAATATTAAAAATACACAAGGTAATAAAGGGAAATTAAAGGAGAATCCCCTAGAGAATATTAACTCCATAGAGGGTGGAGAAACTTGTATAGTAAAAAATAAGTTTGAAAGAGTAAAATTAATTATATTAGATCATAAAAGAAATTGTTATGAAGGATATTCTACTTTAGGATAATGGTATAAAAGTTATAAAAATTAATATGTAAATAGGAGAAAATAATATAGAAACATTGAAATTTTATATAGCTAAAGTAATGAAGAAGATGAGTTCTTCTAATCTAATATATGGATCGAAAAACAATTAGCTGACAAAAGTGGGTTTTACTCAAACAATGATTTAAATAAAAATACATAGAGGATGAAGAATAAATATCATCCTTTACTTATAAATGGATAAGGAATGATTATTATATCACCTCTCTCACTTGTTTATTATATATTTTTTTGTAAAAGGTATAGAAACACAACCCAAATCCCATTATGTTATCTATTACAATATTTAAAAAGCAGAAAAAATATTAAGGGAATCCAAATATATGTGTTTAACCTAATGGGTAGAGTTATCATATTTATGGATCAGATAAATTTAAAGGGAATTTTTAAAAGTGGTATGATTTAGAGTTTGTATGGGAACTATTCAGACATGTTTAGTGAGCATTTATATAGGAATTTGTGTTATATAAGAACAAACAACTAAATTTTAATGTGGGAGAAGAAGAGTTGTGAGGATGTGGATGTTCATGAAATTAATCAATAATATCATATTACTATTCAATATTATTGTTTCCCACACTAATTTCACTCATGGAGAATTATAATTGATGAATGATGATTTATTGCAATGTTTTCTATGTTTGAATAGTTATTTATGTTTAATGGTTGCATAAAAAATATATAGGGAGAGATTTCAGAGATAGTTAATAAAGAAGATGCTGAGATTCTGGGTGGTTGGGACATTAGGGTGGGTTTTGAGACGCAGGGAGTGTTTTATGGTTAAAAGAAAAATAAAAATAATTTTATAAGAGAAGAATTGGTTATGGTTTTGGTTTATTATTTTTTCATCACATAAACATGTTAAAAATAAAGTGTTACATTGTGTATCATTTGAATTGAAGTTCATTTTAGGGTTTAGGAGTGATTAAAGGAAAACAGAATGATTTTTTAGTTAAGTATTGGTTTTTATAAGATTTCTATTGAAATTAGAAGTTTTAAATTGTTGAAGAAATTTATAAAGGACTCTAAATATTAGAGTCATTTTTATGATTACTAGAACATAAATTATTAGCTATAAATATTATTCCTGATATGTTTTGGTCACTATTTGTTAAGCAGAATAGGTTTAAAAATTAGTAATGACCCAATATGTTTGTTCTACTTTTTACTGAGTGGAATATCTCTAGAAAATAGGTAGTACATGATACATATTGGTATATTAGAAATTCATCATGATATATAATTGTTGATCTAGTTCTCTAGAGTGTATGTAATGGTTTACCAACAAGAACTGATATATGTAAGAGTTACCTAATATTTCTCTATAATATGTAAGAATAAAATAAATTTTTCATGTGAAACATAAGAGTTAATCTGAAATATATAATATTATTTAAGGGTCACCGGACAAGTAAGGGTATATCCAATGTCTTTTGAATATCGAGTATGATGGACTAGAGAAGGGGTTGAAAACAAATTTCCTGGTAATTACCACTTTGCAATTTAGATGAATAAAAGTGGCTAAAAATTATCCAAAGATCCTCTTAAATAAACAAAAAGTTACTAAAAAGTCAGGGATTATCTAAGTGTTCAAATTTGAATTGGAATAAGTTGATAGGTAGTTACTTGTTAGAATTTTGAATCTGAAATTGAAATTTCAAGAGGTAAATGGTTTTGTCTCTTCATATCACATTGAACATGGGTATTTCATCAGTAAAGACATAGTATAAGTAAATTTAAAGAAAAAATAAAGAGATAGAGTGTGAGTCGGGATGAAGGAAACAGAGTGTGTACAGATGGAAGAAGATGAAGTGTGCACACATGGTTTTTATATGATCATCACACTTATTTTGTGTGTTGTAGAAGAAATAAATTCTCTTGTGTTATACATTGAAAAAGTGTGGGGTATACATTTTTTGGATACAATTAAAATATCGGAATAATGATAATACCTACATTATCGATTTACGTAATAGTTGTGCAACTTTTCTAGAGACATAATTATTGACATTCTAATATTATGAGTCATAGATATACCCTCATCATATAAAAAATAATTATTCTAGTAGATTTCATTGTATATTTTTTTATTTCATTTTGAGAAATAACTATCCATTTTTTAGTGAACCTGTTACATCAGGTTTTCATTATTTGTTTTCTTTCCTTATTCTGTGAGATATCAGAAGTGAGATCATTAACTATAACTAGTGTCAGTGGTTTAATTCAAAAGGATTAACAGAATGATAATGGATTATTTATACACTAATTAAAATTAAATAAATTATTTATTCTCAGTTATTTTATTGGAATTAAATAGATATCAATATTTCTTAATTTTAATTGAAAACACAAGTTTAATTTAATATTATGATCATGAAACTGTACATCACTAAGAACCCTACCACCCCTATCCCATAGGGACTTCAACATCCCCATCCATCATTTGGTGACCTTTTAAATCCCCCCTCCCATCCTCAATAGACCATCAGTCTCCCCCATCCCCTCATCAGGAAACCATTGGCATCCCCCTCCCTTGCACTAACTTCCATCTCACCCAAGAAAGCCAATACATCCTATCTATCCTCCTCAATATCAAAAAATTTTTCTGATATAGGTAAGGAGTTTTTTATCTTTTTATTTTTATTTTTATTTTCATTCAGTTTGATCCAATTACATTTTGTATAGATTAGTTTTTTTATGTTTAGTTCACTTTTGTCTAGTTTGGTTTGGTACGAGTTAGTTTGATTTAATACTGGTCAGTTTAGGTCTATGTGATTCATCTTTATTCAACATAGTTTGTTTCTATTCCATTAAATTTTTCAAAGATTCATTTTGATTGTCTATGTGTTAATAAAATCCATTCAGTCTGGGTTTTCTTTTGGATTGTCTATTTTTCATGGTTATGATTAATCTAAATAAGTTTAGTTATATATAGATCAATTAGATTTATTTTTTTGGTGGTGATTTAGTCAAATTTTAATTTTTTTGGTTAGGTTTTATTTATTTTTTGTTTAAATATATTCATTATGTAATGAATCATTTAATTTTGGTTTGATTATCCTTAGTTTGATATTATTTTTATTTATTCATTTTGATTAAAGTCACAATGATTTTATTTAGTTCACTTATATTTTTTGAAATCAACTAAACTATTCATAAGTACATTTTTATGTCTTTAAACAAAATTTTAATATATACAATATTATCTTACTCTATTTTTAATAAATTTACACTGTTAGATTCAATTTTTTTGCTTCTATTTTGATTAGATTAATAGGGATCAATTAAAATTTATTTAGTTTAGTTCCATTCCAAAATGTTACTTTTATTTTCCTTGATTAAACTTTTTGGGGACAAATTTATTTTTCTTAATTATATTTTACTCCATCTCAAAATTATTATAATTGTAGAACATGTTAGTTAAATTTAGGATTTTGTCACACTAAATAATCAAATTGTTCAAGAGGGTGATAAACTGAGTACATTAAATTTTATTTTATTTTTATAAAAAAACATCCCTTTTTATAAGTATCTTGTTTTAAATTTGATTTTATGTATTTAAAAAATAAATTAAATCCATCATTTATAGGATACATGGTGTTTTATACTTGTTTAGGATTACCTATATAATCCCCTTCTCAAATACACTAATACTAAATATGAGTATGATTAATTTGGTTGTAAAATCCTTTCAACAACATGTATTCATGAATAAATATAAGAGTTATAAAATTACTATTTACCAAATCCCTAGTATTTTATAGTTTATTTTAAAAAATGATATTCTTGGGGTCTTAATTCCCAAACAATTTACAAGTATTTTATATTTGATGAAAATTATTGATTTATAAAGATGATATTTATATAAGGGAATTCTAAATGATGATAAAAAAATAAGTAAAAGAAAGAAACAAATATATCCTCAAGTAAAGCTCTCAAATTAATTGACAAATATGAGTACCCAATCTTACACGTTTTAATCCATTTCTACCAACACATATTCTTCACCATTTATAACATATGTTATTTCCCCTATTCTCTGTTTTTCTAGCTACTAATTTTCTTTGTTGACTTTCATATTAAAATTGTTTGTAATGAATTTTTTAATTCCTGATTACATTATTGATTGGAATATAAAGTTTTTCCCAAGAATATTATTGATAAAACATGGATGTTGAATACTGATCAGATTTTAACTGAGCTTTAATAAAATTTGTAATTTTTTTGTGTTTTCTATTTAACAAAATGCTTCAGGTGGAGGTTATATACAATTTCCATGATATTAATTTTTTAGAAGACCATAGTTAAGACGAGAAGAATATGGCTACCATATATAAAATATGGATTAAAAAAACTGTTATGTTTGATATCACTATGGATAGAAGATCCAATATTCTATTATATATTAGAGAAAATAAATAAGTGGCATGGAAAATCTGATATTAGATTAGTTTCCATATGTGCATCATCAAGAGAGTGATAGTATTCCAGTGAAAGAAGAAAATGATATCAACAAATATGAGGAAAATTTTGGGACCAAGTTGGAAGGAGAAAGATGTTTTAAGTGTTAGCTTTTGCTGAGTGTTGTCTTTTGTTGTCAAAGAAGATAAATCAATTCACTTTGTAAAGGAATTGAAAATAGACGATGATTTTCTGATATGTATTTCACATATATCATAAGTTAGAAGAACTTGTGATGAAAGCCTTATGAAGGAAAGGGGTGGAAATTATGAGGCCAGTCATATAAAGTTTTGATTGGAAGAAATGATGCTGCTAGAAGAAAGGCAAGTTTCAGTACTTTTCATTGTAATTATGACAATTATAAATCTGGTCAATCAAAGGATATATATCATGATAGCTGAGTTCGTGACGAAAGCTAAATATTTGTTATTATATGCATTGAAAAGAGAAATGACAACGAAACATACAATCTGGAGGCGGCACAAAAGCATAGTTTAAAGTGGCGTCGTTTTCCAGTGTGCCAAATTTTAGGGCCTGAAAATCGGGAGATGAAGATGTGTTTTAGACAATGGATGTTGTGTGAAATATTGAAGATGGTTTAGATATTTTCACGCAAGTCATGATTCATGATCATAACATAGAAAATGACAAAGGCATGCAGTGCGCGAAAAAATGGGACGAGTGCACGAAAAAATGAAGGTCGCAAGGAATGTTTGCGGGATGCGTGAAATATTACTGGGATGCACGAAATATCATTGGAATGTGAGAAATATATGTGGGATGCACGAAAAGATATTTGTGCGCGATATATCAACGTGTTGCACGAAAAATGATGGCTGCAGGAAATATTGGCATGGTGCGCGAAATAGAGGAATGAAATTTTATGCGCAAAAGGTGTTTCGAGATCAGAAGCTTGAAAATTGGAAAAGACATGAGGTGCACAAAATATTTTAGCATTGAGTGAAATATAAAGTTGCGTGAATGAGTTTTTATGTGCAGGAAGGGGGTTTCATGTGCAGATTAGTTTTTTTCGTGGGCGGACAAAAATTCCTACAAATATGATGTGAAACCCTATAATTTGTTAATGCTCAACACTAAAAAGAAATTCCGAGCTCTAGCACACGTAAAATCTCATGTTAAGTGAGTTGTTCGAAAAGAAAGAGAGATGTGAGAAAAGAAAGAGGATTGCGAGAAAAGAATAAGGGTGATCACAAAGTGGGAAGCTGCGTGAAATGTGGAAAGTTGTGCGAAAAAGGGAAGTTGCGCGAAAAAAATTTCACGCCAAAAATGAATTTTTATGCGCAAACCATTTGAATTTCACGCAAGGTTCCTTATGTTTGCGTAAAAAATTTGGGGTCTTTGCACATATTTAGTTGTGCATATGGGAGTTCTTACCAGCTTCTGGGTAGGAATGTGAAGATTTATATTTCAGAGAATAAAACTGTTCGATTGTAAAGAAGCACTAAAATACTATAATTCCCTATTTGTGCTAAGAGGGTGCACACATGATTGCAGATTTTTTTCCATGTGCTACATGAGTGTAAGGGTATATCCTACTCATTGTATTCCACATCAAAGGAATGTTTTCTAGTGGATTGTGTGGTACTGGATTTTTTCTATACCATACCAAGGACGTAACTACTCTTGTTGATTAATGAACCTTGAAAATCATGTCTTGTTATGGTTGTGTGTGTTCAGCAGGGAAGAAACTATTTAACATGAGGCCAAGGTTGTTTCAAAAATAAGGAAACTTAAAAAGAAAAATATATCACTCATTCACCCCCTCCCCCTCTCAGTGATACTTGGATAATGACTGGGAACTTCAAAAAAGACTGAATATGATGATGTTGAGAGAATGAAAAATGTAATGGATAATGCTAAAACACCAGTATATTTGGAATTTACTAAAATGACCAAGATGGATGTTTTATTTCAATTATGTCATGGGAAAACTATGTTTGAAATTTCAAATACCTATATTTATTAAATTCTTACCTTTTTGAAGGAATTTCATCCTGATGGTGTAGTTATTCACTCAAATCATTATAAGGCGTGAAAGTTAATTATGTATATTGGAAATGGATGTTTCCTACAAGATTAAAGATGTTTTAGATTTTTGCGCGCAAGGCATGATTCAAGGTCAGAACATCGAAAAATGACAAAGGCATGCAATGCGCGAAACAATGGGCCAAGTGCTCGAAAAAATGAAGGTCACACAAAGTTTTTGCGGGATGCGCAAAATATTAGTAGGATGCGTGACATATCAACAGGATGCACAGAATATCTGTAGGATGGGATAAAAAGATAGATGTGCATGAGATATCAACATACTACATGAAAAATGAAGGATGCGTGAAATATTGTCGTGGTGCACAAAATAGCGGAATGATGTTTTTCACAAAAAAGGTGTTTTGAGATCCGAAGCTCGAAAAGTGGGAAAGGCATGAGGTTCACTAAATATTGGAGCATTGGGAAAAATATAAGGTTGTGTGGAAGTGTTATTACACGCACGAAGGGGGTTTTACGAAGGTATTAGTTTTTTTCACATTTGGTCAAAAATGCCTATAAATATGAGGTTAACCCCTATCATTTGTCAATGCATGACAATTAGAAGATATTCTGAGCTCTGGTGAACATAAAATCTTAAGTTAAGTTAGTTGCGTTAAAATAAAGAGAGTTGCACGAAAGGAAAGAGGTTTGCGCAAAAATAAGAAGGGTGCTCGAAAAAGTGGGAAGCAGCGTGAAAAGTGGAATGTTGGGCAAAAAAGGGAAGTAGTGCGAAAATTTTTTTTTGTGCCAAAAGTGAATTTTTACCTGCAATCCATTTGAATTGCGCACAAGGTACCCTAATGTATGAGAGAAAACATTGGGGTCATTGCACATATTCAGTTGTGCGTATGGGAGTTCTTACTAGTTTCTGGGTAGGAAAGTGAATATTTATATTTCAGAGAATACAACTATTCAATTGTAAAGAAGCACTGAAACAGTATAATTACCTATTTTTGCTAAGAGGGTCCACATGAACTTGTGGAATTTTTTCCAAGTTCTACACGAGTGTAAGGGTATATCCTACTCATTTTATTCCACATTAAAGGATTGTTTTCTTCTAGATTTTGTGGTATTGGATTGTTTCTGTTCCATACCAAGTATGTAGTTACTCTTGTTGAGTAGTGAACCTTGTAAATCTTGTGCTCTTGTGGTTGAGTTTGTTCAGAAGGGAAGTAACACTTTAACAGGAGAAAAGGTTGTTTCAAAAAGAAGGAAACTTAAAAAAAAATATCACTAATTCACCCCCTCCCCCTCTCAGTGATACTTGGATCCTGACTGGGAACTCCAATTGGTATCGGATCCTGGTTTCCTTAATTTATTATTTATTGATGTGTTTGAAGAGAAGTTGTGATGTAGAATCTAAATTATGTAAACAGTACGGGAGTTCTGATTTTTGATGGAAAGAATTATCATATCTAGAAAGATAGAATGATGGCTTATCATATTTCTCTTGGGTATGATGTTCTTGAAACTACAACTGATGACTTTCCTCCTATTGATGAGAAGGTTCCAATTACACCAACTGATAAGAAGAATCTTGAGAATGATGAAAGAGATAAAAATGCATGACTCTCATCTCTTTCTGAGAGTGAGTTTTTATGAGTGAAATTTTTGGCTACAACTAAAGGAATCTGGGATATGTTGAAGAATATCTATGAAGGAAATAAAAAAGTGAAGAAGTAAAAACTACAAATCTAGAGGATGATGTATGAAGACTTAAAAATGGGATAATTTGAATCTGTTGGGGACTTCATTAATAGGATAAATGACATTTTCAGTATAATAATATGTCTTGGTGAAAATTTGTAAGATTCTATAGTTGTTGAGAATATATTACGAATTATTCCCAAAAAATTTGATGCTAAAGTTCCATCACTAGAAGATAGAGATCTTGAAACATTATCTCTGGATGATTTGCATAGCACTCTCATAACTTATAAAATGTGAAGGGAGAAGACTATAAAGAGCAAATAAAAATCCGATAGAAAATATACTTTCAAGGCTGTAAAGAAAAACAACTCAAAGAAAATTCTTATTGAAGATAAAGCTGGTGAATCTAACTCTGAAAATGAGGTATGTATATTTTTGAAGAAATACTTTCCTTGTTTTCTAAAAATGTAAAAACGAGGTACAAGGAAATATAAAACGAAACTCCCTTTGAAATTTTTTTAATGTAGAGATATTGTCCACGTTGCGGCTAATTGTCCTCAAAAAGGGAAAGAATAATATAATGATAAAGAAGTCAGAATACCAACATGGTTATGGAAGAAACGGGGTGGAAAAGATAAATATTCTGGAAGAGGTAAAGATAAAAAGTTCTTAAAATCAAAAAGAAGATGCTTGTTTTCAAAAAGAGAAGAGGATGATGATAATGAGACTGGATCTGAAAAATCTATTACTGAGAAATCTAGAGAGAGTACCATTTTTTGTAACAGTGAATAATGATGATTTTTAGAGTAGTAGTACTAAAGAAGAAGTAACTCAACTTGAACAGTATCTAAAATAAGAGTTGAAGGAATGTTTGAGAATGATCAGAAGGCTTGAGAAGGAAAACAAGAAGTTGAAAAAATGAAAATTCCACATTAAACAATGAAGAAATTTCACGTTATGAGAAAATCAATAAGGAAAAGGAGATTGATGATATGAATAATTCTATTGAGAATGAAAATAATCATAATTATCATCTTGAAGTAAAGCTGGAGGCAAATGAATAAGAGTTGGAACTGGTCCAACCGAATCTTTATCAAGCTAAATAAATGAATTTTAGTTTCAAACAATCTATATCTGAAATTTGTGAATGTTCCAGTAAGAATGATCTGAAAGAGGATCTAAAAAAGTTATCTTCAAAGGTTGAAAGGAAATATAGAACTAGTTCTGATAAGAACAAGGCTGGGATGATCATGTATGTGTCCAAAGTCATCAATGCTGAAAAATCAGAAGTTCATAAAAATCTTGAGTCAAGAAAGTCTTCTAATACCTCTTGTACTAATAAATCTGAACTGGAGAAGAGAGTAATAAATGAAAACATAAAGGTTCTTGGTCAATAGAGTTATATTTAGAATGTCCTTGAGAAGCGTTTTCACAACTCCAGTCAGTATAGAAGTTTCAGAAGCAAATATTCTTTCTATGGTTACTGCTGGTATTTTGGTAGATACGGACACATGGAAAATACGTGTTGGTTCAACCTACAACATTACAACTATTCCACAAGTTTTTAAAGACAAGTATTGAGGGGGAGTCAATCCATTCAAAATAGAAAGTCTCTAAAAAAATTTCAGAAGATATCTGAGAAAGTAGGTGTGAATGTTGATAATCGGTTCTAACCACATAAAACTATTTGTGAAAGATGTGATCGACTTGGACATCTTGCTAAGGGCTGACTATGTATGTTACCAGAGAAACAAAATTTTCTTAATAATCCTCAGAATCCAGAGATTTTAAAAGCTAAAATGGACAAGTATAATAAGTCCAAAAAGAAAGAATGCATGTTTTTCTGGCCAGAACACATTGACTTGTATTTGAAATTGGAGGAAGCACAACAGAAAGTGGAAGAAAAGGAAGAACAAAAAGCTCTTTTTGTCGAAACTGCTTTGAAATCTATAAAAGGGGAACATCCATGGATTCTTGATAGTGGGTGTTCCTCTCATATGATAGGAGAAATAAAGCTACTGAAATATGTGAAAGACTTCAAAGAAGGAACATTGAAATTTGGAAATGATGAATTTCTAAGGATCAAAGGTGTTGGATCAGCCATCATTGGAAAATAAAAGATGAAATCCAGGAAAAATCAATATGTTGATGGGATAAAACATAAAAATCTTAGTGTGTCAAAACTCTATGATGAGGGAAACAAGGTTATCTTCAGAAAATATGGATTTATTGTGAAAAGTGAAAATGAAGGAAATATAGTTACAGGAGGCCAACATACAAGATGGAATTTGGTCCAAGTTGGTGAAGTGCAGAACTCTTGTTACATGGGTATGGAAGATGAAAGTCAATTATGGAATAAAATGTTGGGACATATGTGTCTGATAAATTTGTTCTAGTTATCAAAGAGAGATAGTGTTAGAGATATGCCTGATTTATCAAGAAAAAGATATTGGTGTTGCACTATTTGTGAAAAAGGGAAGACTACAAATTCTATGCATAAGAGAGTTGAAATTAATTCAATAATACCCTTGGAACTTATACATTCTGATATGTCTGGACCAATGAGAAAGCAATCAAAAAATGGGGATAAGTACTTATTTACTTTCATTGATGAATTTACTTGCATTACTTGTGTTTTGTACATGATACATAAGTCAGATTCTCTTAAAATGTTTACGAGTTTTAGGAGGAAAGAGGAGATGGAATGTGAGTATTCAGTGAAGAAGTTGAGAACTGATAACAGTGGATAGAATAAGAATGAAGAGTTTGAATGTTACCTCAATAAACATGGAATTTTGCATGAGTTCAGTTCACCATACACACCTCAACAAAATGGGGTTACTCAATGAAATAATCAAAGTATGGTGGAAATGGGGAGAACTATGTTACATGAACATAGTATTTTTCATTATTATTGGAGGAAAGCAATGAACACTACTTTTTATATTCCGAACTGATGTATCTATAGGCCAAACTCAGATAAGACTCCATATGAAATGTTCAATGGAAAAATCCAAGTCTGAAACACATTAGAGTTTTTGGGAGTCCGTGTATTATAAAGAAGAAAGGTGGAAACCTAGGAAAGTTTGAGAAAATAGGAGATGATGGTATTTTTCTTGGCTATCCTCTAGAAGGAAGAGGATATAGATTCCTCAACAAAGAAATAGTAAGAATTATTGATTCTTCAGATCTAAAAGTTGTTGAAAATGTTGTGAAAGAAAAGCAGTCATATGTTGATGTGGAAATCAAGTAGGATAGAGAAGATTTTGTTAACAATTTTGATAATGTTGTAGACTGTGTTAGTCCTGCTCAAGAAGAGGAATCTGAATCAGAAATCTCGAGTGATGAGGATGGAGTTCAAATAACTCATCCTAGTTTGAGGAAACAAGTGGAGGCTCAGAAAATTGTTGGTGATAAAAATCAAAGGATTAAAACAAGAAGAACAACTAATGCTATATCACATACCTATATTTATTCAAATGTTGATCCGAATGATGTAAATGAAGAATTTGGGCATCCATAATGGGTTCATGCTATGAATGAAGAGTTTGATCAGATAGAGAAGAATGATACATGGGAACTTGTACCCAAGAGGGACAACAAGAACATTATTGGTACAAAGTGGGTTTTCCAGAACAAGATGAATGAAGAAGGAAAAGTAATATGAAACAAACCAAGATTGGTTTACAAAGGTTATTCACAAATTGAAGGCATTGATTTTGATGAAACCACTGCTCCAGTGGATATATTAGAAATAATGAGAATCTTTCTTGTAATTTCTACACAACGAGGTTACAAAATCATTCAAATGGATGTAAAATCCACATTCTTGATTGGTGTCATTGAAAAAGAAGTTTATATTGATCATCCTTGTGTATTTGTTATTGGAAAGGATGAAACTTATTTGTGCAGGTTGAAGATGGATTTGTACAGGCTAAAACAGTCTCTGAGGGAATGATATTCTAAATAAGATACTTGCTTGAAGAAGAATAATTTTAAGAAAGGCAGAGTTGATAGAAATCATTACATCAAGGTGCGTCAGGAGTTTTCATTTATCGTTATTGTTTATGTCGATGACATTATCTTTGCAGGGAATGATGAAATATCATGTGAATTATTTTCTGAGGAGATTAAGAAGTTATTTGATATGTCCATGCTGGGTGAAATGAAATACTTTAATGGGCTACAAATTTCATAGAAGAAGAATCACGTCTTTCTGTCTCAGGAAAAGTATGCTAAGGAACTTCTAAAAAAGCTTGTCATGGACAATTTGAAACCAGTTTCCACACCAATTTCAGTAGGAACCAAGTTTTCTAAAGATGGAGAGGGAAAGTATGTTGATTAGAAAGAGTTTCGAAAGCTGATTGGAAGTATGTGGTATTTGAATGTCTCATGACCCGACATCGTCTATGCTGTCAGTTTATGTGCAAAATTTCAGAGTGTTCCTAAATAATCACATCTGATTTCTGGAAAACGAATTCTCAGATATATTAAAGGCATAACAAATTTTTTTAATCATGTATTTTGGCCTAGGAAATAATGATCCATACAGGTACTCTTATGCTGATTTGGGAGGAAATGCTGATGATCAATGATCAACATCTAGTGGATTTTTCTTTCTGGGGAAAAGTTGTGGTAGTTGGCATACCAAGAAATAGAATTCAGTAACAATTAGCATAGATAAAGATGAGTATGTTTCTTCTACTCAAGATTCAACTCAACTAATGTGGATGAAGACTCATCTAGAAGACCTACTTGTTGAAGTAAAGATACCATTTCTCTTGGGTTCTGATAATCAGAGTGAAATCAATCTTTTACAACATTCTCATTCAAAACACAATGATATAAAGTAACACTTAATCAAAGATCAGGTGGAGAAGAATGAATTGAGGCTGGAGTATGTTCTTTCATCTGAACAAGTTGCTGGTATAATCACAAAATTGTTACCAAATGAACCATTTGAAAAAATTAAGGTTGAACGTGGGAGTCCAACCTCCTTCTCATCAAGGATAAGGTACATGTGGTTGTCCCCTCTCTCATCTTATCTTTGGATAGTGTTGTTAAGGGGGATAATAGTATCATAAATCTATCCTTATGGAAGCATGCATAAAGGGGAAGTTGTGGGTAAGTTGTGAATCCAGCATGTATGTGTTTGAACTATTCTAACTGTTTGTTGGAGTGGTTGTAGGGAAAAAGTTTTTGTATTCCCGGAAATTTGAAGAAATGAAGAATGCTAAAGTAGAAGCTTGAACGATGTTCTGAAGAAGGCTAAGAAGATATGATCATGAGATTTCATAGTCACCGCTTTTGGACATCATTGTTTTGGCTGTCAATAATTCTTGTTTCCTACAATGGGTTTGCTAACATAGGCTTAGAATTTTTGATAAGCAATCCATTGAATAGGGTTACAAAGTTCAATGATTTTTGAATCATGGTTGACAACAAAGTCCAAAGGGGTGATTGTTGGGACTAATATGGATGGAGAATGATGTTTTAAGAGTTTTCTTTTGCAGAGTGTTGTCTTTTGTTGTCAAAGAAGATAAATCAATTCACTTTTTAAAGGAATTGAAAACAGACGTTGCTTTGCTGATATGTATTTCACATATATCATAAGTTATAAGAAATTGTGATTCATGCCTTATAAAGAAAATGGGGATAAATGATGTGGCTAGTCATATACAGTTTCGATTGGAAGGAATGATGCTGCTAGAAGATAGTGAAGTTTCAGTACTTTCCATTGTAATTTTGATGATCCTAAATCTAGTCTATCAAATGATATATATCACAATAATGGAGTTCTTGATGAAATCTAAAGATTTTTTATGATAATAATTGAAAATAGACATGACAACAAAATGGACAATCTGGAAGTGGCACAAAAGCACAGATTAAGGTGGCGCTGTTTTCCAGTGTTCCAAATTTTAGGGCATGAAAATCAGGAGATGAAGATGTGTTTTTGACAATGGATGTTGCACACAAGATTGAATATGGTTTAGATATTTTCATGCAAGGAATGATTCACAGTCAGAACATCAAAAAATGACAAAGGCATGTAGTGCGCGAAAAAATGGGCCGAGTGCGTAAAAAATTGAAGGTCGCGTGAAATGTTTGCCTGATGCCCGAAATATTACTGGGATGCGCGAAATTATGAGTAATGCGTGAAATATCTGCGGGATGCATGAAAAATATAGTTGTGCGCAAGATATTAATGTGCTTCATGAAAAATGAAGGCTGCAAAAATTATTGGAATGGTGCACGAAATAGAGGAATGACGTTTTTCGCTCATAAGGTGTTTCTTGATCAGAAGGTTGAAAATTGGAAAAGGCATGAGTTTCATGGAATATTAGATAATTGTGAAAAATATAAAGTTGTGTGAAATAGTTTTTACACACAGGAAGGGGGTTTTATGCGCATATTAGTTTTTTTTGCGCAGGGTCAAAAATGCCTACAAATATGAGTTGAACCCCTCTCATTTGTTAATGCTCGACACTTAGAAGAAATTCCAACCTCTGGCGAATGTAAAATATTATGTTATGTGAGTTCTGCGAAAAGAAAGATATTTTCATGAAAATAAAGAGGATTTCGTGGAAAGAATAGTGATTGCGCGAAAAGAAGAAGGGTGCTCGAAAAATAGGGAAGCTGCGCGAAAAGTTGAATGTTGCGTGAAAATTTTTTTCATGCCAAAATAGAATTTTTACGTGCAAGCCATTTGAATTGCATGCAAGGTACCCTAAAGGTTGTACAGAAAATTTGGGGTCTTTGCACATATTCAGTTGTGCATATGGGAGTTCTTACCAGCTTCTGGGTAGAAATGTGAAGATTTATATTTTAGAGAATACAACTGTTCAATTGTATAGAAGCACTGAAATACGGTAATTCCCTATTTGTGCTAAGAGGGTTCACACACGCTTGTGGATTGTTTTTCCAAGTGCTACATGAGTGTAAGGGAATATCCTACTCGTTTTATTCCACATCAAAGGATTGTTTTCTAGTGGATTGTGTGGTACTAGATTTTTTCTGTACCATACCAAGGATGTAGCTACTCTTGTTGAGTAGTGAACCTTGTAAATCTTGTCTTCCTATGGTTGTGTATGATCAGTAGGGAAGAAAATATTTAGCATGAGGAAAAGGTTGTTTCAAAAAGAAGAAAACTTAAAAAGAAAAAGATATCACTAATTCACCCCCTCCCCCTCTCAGTGATAATTGGATCATGAATGGGAACTTCAGAAAAGACTGTATATGATGATGTAGAGAGAATGAAAAATGTAAAGAATGATGCCAAAACTCCAGTATGTCAAGAATTTACTAAAATGACAAAGATGGGATTTTAAATTCAATTTTATCATGGGAAAACTATGTTTCGAATTTCAAATACCTCTATCGATTACATTCTAACATTTTTGAGGGAATTTCATCCTGATGGTGTAGTTATTATCTCAAATAATTATAAGGCATGAAATTTAATTATGTATCTTGGCTTTTCAACTAATAAACTTCATGATTTTCTAAAGGATTGTAGTTTATTTCTGGAGGAAACAACTAACCTTAATGACTATAAAGAATTTTCTACATCTATATGGAAGGAAAATGAAAATAGAACACCATATCATGTTCCACAAAATTTCATGGGACACATTCCATTGATTCCAATACATAAAATCTATTCATTTCTATAGAAATATCATTAAATATGCGATGGAAGAATGTTGAGAGAATTAAAGGTAATAATGAGTTGGTCCATCCTACAGATGGATTAGCATGGAATACATTTTATGTACAAAATCCTGATTTTGTATTTGAGGTGTGTAATTTCAAGCTGGGTCTATCCTGTGATGTTTTTAATTTGTTCAGTTAGATGCTTACTATTCACAACACATAACCAGTTTTTATTCAAATTTATAATCTTCCCCTTTTGACGTGTATGAATGAACCATTAACTTTATTGAGTATAATGAAATTTGGACCTTTGAATCTTGAAAATGATATAGTCATCTACTTTTTACCTTTAATAAGAGAGTTAAATAAGCTTTGGGATATGGGTGTGCGTACATTCAGTACTTCTTCAAAAAATATATTTTTGATGCATGATGCCCTACTATGGACTATAAATGATTTCACATATTATGAAATTATTTCTAGATTGAGCACGAAGGGAAAACTATCATGTCCTATTTTTAAGAAGAATACACATTCTATAAGGATTAAATATCATTTTAGTTTCCTTTTCATGGGGAAACGATGATTCATTATAATGGTTGATCAATACAAGAATAATCAATAGAGGTTTGATAATATTATTGACATTGAACAACCACCTCAACATATGTCCAGAAGTTATGTACATAATAAATTGAAAGATTTTAGTTTTTTCATTTGGGAACGATCACCTGAATTCTAAAAAGAGGATGAATTTTGACACTAAAGCCACTTATAATAGGAAAATGAGAAGTATCTTTTTTGAGCTTCAATATTAGTCTGCCAATTTGTTACATAATTTTTTAGAAGGAATGAGAATTGAGAAAAATATGTGTGAAATTTTTATCTCATTTATTATAAATATAAATAGGAAGACCACAGATCGCTTCTGATCATGTCAGGACTCATTGTATTAGTGTATTCGACCCGAACATCATCTTGTGTGTATTGGTGAAAACAAATGGAAAGGTCCTTGTTGTTTTTATGTGACAACCCCATTATAGAAAGATCAATTTATGGAAGTATTATATAATATCAAGGTTCTCGATGGCTATTCCAACAACATATCTAAACAACTAAATAAAAGAGAATTGAAACTGAAATCCCTAAAAAGCTCATGATTAACACATCTTTATTCATAAATTGATTCCAATAGAAATTAGACATTTGATATCTAATAATTTAAGGGTGAAAGTGATTCAGATGTGGTATTTTTTTAATGAAAATTGTGCTATAATGTTATCCATGTAATTCTTGATAAAATTCAGCAAGTGGTTCCATTAGTTTTATGTGTGTTGGAAAAAAAATTCAGCTATCCTTCTTCACCTGCATGCTATATTTAACAATTCACCTTCCAATTGAATGAATTATTGGGGGACGATCTTATTTTCAAAGTATGTATCCTACTAAAAAAATATGAACTCAATGAAATCATATGTCTAAAATCATGAAGGTTCCATTATTAGAGTTTATTTAGCTCAATAATGTATGTATTTTTATTCAATATTTTTTTTGATGTGATGATAAGACATAACTAACCAATGAGAAATGAAGATGAGTGGTACGGTGAAATTGATCCCACTTTTCAATATCTTCCACAAACTAAAGGAATTTTTGGGTCATATACATTGGCTACATTGAGCCTTAATGAGAAGTATATGGCACGTCACATGGTCTTGTTTAACTATGGTTTGTTTAATGACTAAATCAAGTAATTAATTTGGATTTTTTTTGTCTCACACTATTTCTATACCATATAACATTATTATCATTTTATACAGGGAAAATGAAAAAAAATTAAGTATAGTTCATTGATATTTTCCTTTGAGAAGCTGAGAGGAAATTCATAGCTAAGAGTTTCCTTCATGGTTGAAATAAAATGTATAAAAATTACTTTAATTATCTTAAAAAAATATGTCAATGAAATTGTATTATTTATATATATTTTATGTATTGAGATTACCTATTGACACTGTTTCTCAAGAATTAATACTGCTGGCTTTTGGCCCCAATTATTTGGTTCATGAATGATAATGTTTAATAATCAATGGGTATAAAATTTTTGAAATGAATATATCCGTGAAAATTAGAACACAAAATGATAGAGTTATGTTAAATATTAGAAGAGATTGTTATTCCAGTGCATCAGATTGTCAAACCCATTATTAAGATGTTTATTATTATGGAGTTTTTTTAGAAAATATTGTAATTGGATTACTAATCACAAGGTTGAGTCACTATTATGAAATGTAAATGGTTTGGTTCAATGACAAAAAAGTGTACATTTACTGAGGATTTTGGATTCAGACTTATTGGAATTTTTTGAGTACTAAATACTGATGAACCTTGAATTTTGGAATCAATGGAACAATAGGTATTTTATATGAAAGACAATTTGAGAACTGATTAGACTTTAATTAATGGATTAATACCAATATATATTTTTCATGTTTCTGGGGACGAAATTTCCACCTTTGACATTCAATTGGTGGTGAAAAATAATATTGCATTTGATGACTCAAGTTGTCCCATTATGAGAGTTGATGTTAAACCAGAAGTAGTGGTGTGTAGTATATGGAAGCAACCATACATGTTAACAATTAATCCAGTTTACCTTGATATGGGTTTCTCAGTTTGGTATTACTGTAATTACTTTAATTTAGTTTTATTTTGGAATTATATGTTTGTTTTATTATTTTTTGGTATTGTTTTATTTAATTATATTTATTTTAATTTGAAAAATTTGGATTAAAAAATGTTTTTAGAAAATGTATATCTTGGTTTTAAATTATTTTTAGTAAAATAAGTTATGACATTTTTTATTCCTTCATTCAATTCTATGTTGTATTCATGATTTTTGAAAACTATTTCTACAAATTGTACATTTCATTTCATATATTGATTATGAAAAATAATTTACAAATTCCAAGGAAGAAACTGTTTGATCCTAATCAGTCAATGTGCGATTGTGGCACACCTCCTTCACATACCTTAGTGAGTATAATAATTATAATATTTTTCCTCCACATTTCATATAATTTAATGTTCATATTAGTTATCAATTTTTTATATAAATTCAGTTCCACTAGAGTTAACTCCTCATCCTACTAACATGGTTTAAATTGGGGATTCTCCAAGACCTAGATGGAGAACCCATCATACCTATTCCCACACTAACCCACTAATGGACACCACATCTACCAGACTCTTCCATCCTCTTCTTGAGACTCCAAGGATGTTCTCATTTTTTCCTCCATTGTCATCATAGTCACCCTCTTATTCACATACCTTGTCTACCCCGCCTCTATGGATATTCCAACTAAATCGCCCATCATCATCTAAATTACCTTCTTCTTCACATACTATGTCTATACTGCCTTCATAGATGTTTCCACCTTTTCTATATTTATATTCATTGATGTATCCCAAATCCTACTACACATATTCATCCATGTCTAGGTTTCCTCTATTACCTACAATCCATCCTCAATCTGAATTGTTTGTTCCTTTATCTTCTAATCCAATGCATTATGATCACCTAGAGAATGAATTAACACTTCCTTCAGAGGCTAAAAATCTAGGACAACCAACAGATCCAACACAACCTATTAAGCAGTCTGAATCCAGTTTTTTTATTATAACTTCGTTAAGTTATATCACTTTATGATTTACTTATTTTATCATAAAATAATTATTATTTTCTCTCCCCATATTATCTTATTCATTGGATTCCACTAGTAGGTGATGTGGGCACACTTGTATATAAGAATCCTGAAATCCCCAAACTCAGATAATGGAGGCTAATAATGAAGTAAGTAAAATGATAGGTAAAAATACAAGGAAGCTTAGAAGTTTCAGGGCCACTTTTTTCAATTTCCATTATATTATTCTGTTGGAACCGATCACATGGAGACATACCATAAATGATATCAAGGAAAAATCACTGGGGAATAAAATGTTAAAAAAATTCATAAATTTAAATCTAATTTATTTTCATATTTATATGAATTAACATGTTCTTTGTAGGGTCTATTTAGATTTCTCAATAGTGAAGCTGGTAAGGTTAAAATGGTGAGGGATCTTGGGGAGTTATGGAGGTCATACAAGCACGAGTTATATGTTGGTTGGAGGAGCAAATTTGGTTCTAATTTAAATGCTTTACCCATTTTCCCACATTTTCAAAAAACTCAATATCATAAAATGACTACATATTAGAAGATCAATGAGTTTAATGTATTCCCAATATTTAATGGGTTTCATATAAAATTTAATTCCAATTACTTGTATCAAATTAAAATTTTAAGAAAGTTTCTAGAAAAAAATAACAATTATTCGATTGTATATCTACACACCTTGGGACACACAAAAATGCTCGAGCATAATAATTATCATGTACATTAATCTAAATTGAAATAATTTCTGAATTTATTTTGTTACTCAGTTAGCTTTTAATGATGAATTTTATGTTGTATTGTCATTAATCCCGTTAATATAAGGCTGAAAATATCCCTTTTAAATAGTTGAATGTCCAATTTTCCATGAGGCCTATAAGCTTAATGGCCAATTTCCTTATAGTCCTGATGCCTAATTGGCCCATTAGGCATATGGGCTAATTTCCCATGAGGATTATAAGCCAATTTCCTATCGGGCCTATTGGCCAATTGGCCATTGGTTATATATGCCAATTTTCCATCGGGCCTACAAGAAAATTATCTATCTGACCAAATGGGAAATTTTCTATCAGACCTAATGATAAAATGGCCATCAAGCGTAATGGAAAATTTTCCATTAGGAATAATGGAAAATTGGCCTATAAGTATAATGGGAAATTTTTCTATAAGCCTAATGGGAAATTGGCCTATAGTCCAAATAGGAAATATTAATATAGGACTAATGGGAAATTTTCCTACAGACATAATCTAAAATTGTCCTATAAAACTAACAGGAAATTGGACTATAGGCATTGTGGTTATTTGGCCAATAAGCCAAATGGAATGCTTTCCTATTGGCCTAATGGGTAATTTACCATTAGGCCTAATGGCCAATTTTAAATGAGTTTTATAGTCCAAATGGTCATTAGGAATATATGCCAAATGTCCATTAGGATAATAGACCAATTGTCCATTAGGCATATAGGCCAATTGGCCATTCATCTTATAGACCAATTGTACATTAGGCCTATATGCCAATTTATCATTAGGCATATAGGCCTAATTCACATTAGTCATATTGGAAAATTTCCCATTATGATAGATGTCCAATTTCTCATTAGGCCCATCGACCAATTACCATTTCGATTTTTGGGAAATTGGCCTCTAGTCCGGATGGGAATGAGGTCTATAAGCCAATAATCTATTAGGAATATAGGTTAATTGTCCTTGAGGCCTAATAGAAAATTAGGATATTTTCCTAATGGAAAATTGTACATTAGTCCTAGATTCCAATTGTCCATTAGTCCTACATTCCAATTGTCCATTATGCCTAATGGCCAATTGGTCTATATAGCCATTAGGACTATTAGATAATTTCCCCAAAAATGAATAATATATTTTTCATATTTTGAAAAGAATATAAGGAATTATTATTCAATATTTTTGAATTTTATAATGAGTAGCTAAAATTTTAAAGTGATTATGATTATCTTTTATATATGAATTTATAATAAATGATTATCACATGTTTAATTTTATAAAATTTTCATTCATTTAAACATTATTCCATTTTATTATTATTCAAGATTATGTTTTTATATTTTTAATATGTGGATAATAATCAATTTCATTTTTACCAAGTTGTACTGGGCATCGAAGGTCTTGTACGATAAGAATTGTTTTTCCCAACTTGGAAAAAAGGATTAAAGTGCAGTAATAAACAAAAATAAGAAAAGACTGTATGTATTTTTTTTATATTTCAAATATTTTACAAAATTAATAATTAAATATATTTTTTATATCTTCAATAGTCTACCATGGAGTCCCTTTATGCTAAATAAGATGACATCCTTGGGACAAATGATCATTTATGTCAGGTATTTGATGAGGAGCACCAAGGGTGAGTCAGATGTCGACAAGGGAAAAACCTAATCCAATCTATTTATTGGTCCTCATTTGGATCCTATAAGGACTCTCAGACCCCTGATCTACAAAGCTCTCATGCATAATTAGCCGTAGCAATAATACTATAAAGAGTGCAAAATAAGTAAGTAGGAGCATGAAAGAAGTAAGATGATCACTGAACAATTCTTGAAAGATATGTCATTTATACTTCAATCACTTATATAATATGATGATACTAATATTTTTCATGTATAGAATTAATGAACTTTTTAAATTATTCTCCAACTGATTCTAATGATGGTCCTAGTGGTGATCGAGATGAAGGTGGTGGATATGATGTTGTTGATGATGTTGGTTCTCCAAATGATCTAGTTGTTTCTCCAGGTGATATTATTGGTGATGAGGATGTTGTTAGTGGTACTAATAGTGATGATGATGTTGTTGATGTGGATGAGGATGTTGGAGATGGGGGGGATATTTATCCCCTCCATTTTTGAATTAGAAATAAGGATACTAGTGTAAGTTCTTTGATGACGTGAATTGATGGTTATACATATGTATATATATATTTTAGTATTGTATATGGTTTGAAAACTATTATATGTTGTTGGTTTCATGATAAATATTCAATATTTGTGCTGAATTTAATGTAAAATTTCTATTTTGTTTGATTTATATGTAAAGATATAGAGGAAGAGGTGGTGATACTTTTTTCTAAATGGAGTAGGCTACCTATAAACATAGTTCTCCAAACCTTGGGTATAAGATCTATGATGAGAAAATTTATACATATTTTTAAATAACCATGTGTATAGATATATAACCATGTTTTTTAAAATTATGGGAATGATAGAATCTCATGGACCTATGACCATTGTTTCTATAAAAAACCATGGTTATAGGTCTATACCAATGCCTCTATTATCCACGGTTTTGAAAACAATGGGTATAGAATATACTCTAGGTTTAAAATCATTTGTATATGCTGCTTTTCCAGTAGTGCATTTTTTTAAGGAATAATTGGAACAATAACTACTTGGTTTGAAATAATTTGAAAAATAATTTTATTATATTGAATAAATTACTAAAGAAGAAATTAATTTACCTTACCACAATAACATAATTTTTAGACATATTTTTATCGTAATAGGAGTTGAAAGTCAAGAAACATCCATGATATAGTTAGAATTTGTGTTCATACTGGTTATATTTTTCATAAAATTAATATAATTTTTTTTAATTACTATTACATTAACGGATAATCATATTTATCAATTTCAATAGAGGGATAATAATCATAATTAACCACTAAGGAGGTTGATGTTGTTTTTTTATGAAAAATAATATTCACTAGTTGAAGAAAAAATAGAATATCTTCTTGAGAATATTAAATATTTAATTAAAAAATCATTTTAATATGAGGCCAACACATATAAATGTTTTTATGACCTTCCTAGGAATATAATTTACAAAAGGAATCAGAAGAGTCGGCCGAGTTTGAGACCTATATAATGTAATAGGACTTTTTGATGTTGAATAAAAAGTTTGGTTCAATGATTTTTATGGGTGTTTTGGGGAGATCATATGATATATTAGTATTTATTGGTTCATATTAAAGAGATATTAAATAAATTTGGTACTATGGATATTTAACTAGAACTATATTTCTATAGAAATAAAAAAATATAGCACCTATTGAGATACCCCCAAACCACCACTTTATGATTTTGTGTTAAATTTATCTTTTTTATACATAACATGACATTAAAACCTACTCCTATAATACAATTTTCTATGTATTTGAAAACTGGATAGATAATAAACCAAAGAAATATTAAAAATAATAATATCCATTCATGTAGGCCCATTATAAACTGACAAAATCACTTTAACACCTATATTCACATAGGGAAATGGAGAAGAATAAGAAAGGTTTGTGCTCAAACATGCTATAAGGGGTAAAACATAATCAATGAAATATAGAAAATTCACCCATAAATTGTAAACACATTTTACACTTAATCATGGGAGAAACGATATGATTATTGGAATAAAATTATAATATTAGAATAAGTGATCATGAGGCATGAAAGAAAAACCCTATATCATGATATAAAATCGATTAAATAATTATCATAAAATAATGGAATATACCAATAAAATTTGACCTCATATGGATACACCAAAAGTAAAGGATTGTTACCAATATCCCTACTGGGATATATTTTCTCATAACCTTGGAATATAGCATGTTCATAAGCATAGAAAATCATTACACTTCTCAAGTATACCTATAAAGTCCATCAAAACAATATTGACAAATCTAACCACATGTTTCCCATCTATAACATTATGGGAAGAATAATTTCATCTAGACCAACAATAGTGATATCATAAGTTATAAATTATTACCCAATAGATTGGGAGTATATATAGTTCCCAGTGGTCCCCTCATTATAATATTTCTTGCATTTTTCAACCATATATAAAATAAATATACACAATTAATATGCATTAAATGAACCCTGATGAATGAAATAGTTAACATACTAAATCCGTAAATCAATAACCATCGAGGTATTCAATTTAATCAAAACAAAAGGATGGTTTATATATCTTTAAAATTCATTAAAAAAATAAACACGGTCTATGAAAAAAAATATTAAAGTTAAAGGAAAACTATTGGAAATAAGAGAAAGAACTTATGATATTGTATTCCATTATAGAAAATTTATTAAATGGGTAAACTAATCCTTAAAGGGGATAATAGCATAGAATTCTCCCAAATCCAAAATGAACCATCATATTTTATATCAAAATAATGATTTTTAGAAAATAAAAGAAATATAATTGTATTTACAATATTGAAACATGAAAATGATCATGAAATCCCTTTATATGGTTTAATTTAAAAGAAATATTGGAAAGATTACTATAGTAATAATAATATATCTAAAAACAATATGTATAAGGAAAATTGCCTAAAATTATTATAATAAAAAGTTAAAAATAAAGGGGTGGGGATATGTATGTTGACAGAGAACATAATAGTAGGAATGAAAAAGAGTGGGAAGTAACCATTAAATAAAAATATAAGGATTTAACAATAAATAAATAAAGAGGATAGAATATTATAAATTAATCAAAATTAATTTCAAATTCTCATTTATATATTCAAGATCTTATGTGTGATACATATAATAGAATATATGAATTAAAATAATAATTCTTGAAAACTGTGGATATTTGGAATGAAACTCTAGACACAACTCTCTAAACATGGTCCCAACAATCCCCCATTGGATTTTGTTGTCAAACAAGATTCATAAAGCACTAAAATTTCTAATTTCATGTTATGGGTTACTAATCCATAATTATAATCCCACATGAGCCAACTAATTGAAGGAAACTAGAATTATTGACAGTTAAAAAAAAATTGTCTAAAATTAGTGACTCTAAATCCACTTCAGCTTTCCACCTCATCCATTATTCCTCAGCATTATACAAATAATCATCATCCTTCTTTCACACCCTTCTTTATCAGTATTATTCCTCAGCATTCTTCCATAGAGTTAGTTCAATTAGCATTCCTCCTCAAGGTCAGTAAAATTAAATTCCCTCATTAGAGTCAGTCCGAAGGAATACTCATAATGGTGGAATTATCATTATGATGGAAATATTTTATGATAGAAACTCCACTCTATAACATTGAAATTCTTCAAACCTCATAACTTATTACTCATTTAGAATTCTGAAAACATATATTAGTTGTAATTCTCAATCTAATTTATACATTTTATTGAATCTTGGACTTGAAAAAATCTTTAGTATTCATCCATTTCATCAAAATATTTTATCGTGTGATTCATAATGATTTAATATAACTTCAAGATTGAAAAAGAATATTCTAAATTACATAGGAATGTAATATGAATTCCCTTACTTTCATCGTATTCTTTCTTTCTAATCAAAACACAATGTGATTTGACACACCAATTCTCCCCCATTTTCTTCATAATGCTTTCCTTACAAGTGTCACAAAAAAATATCATATTTGACCGTTAAAAACCGATAAAAAATAATTTGACTGAAAGGTTATAAATAAAGAACATTCTAACTCCTGACATCTCACTCTTCAATCAACCTCTTCAGCAAAATTCTGACTTTCTAACAAACACTGAGCCTAATGAAACTTGCACTTTATGCTAATATATCTGAAACAAATAGAGCATCTAATCCATAACATTATATTTCTAAAAACATTTATGAACGATTCTTCTCAGTCTGAATCTTTATCTATTGTTCTTCTCAGTCTGATCCTCTGTGTCTATAAGACATCTTTCTATAAAAATCCCCCCCTTTTGTTTGGTTTTGAAAATTATGAAACATATACTTATTTTTACAAATCATTCTTCCAAAAAAATTAGTTGTCAATAAATAATTTTTTTTTTAAAAAAAAACGCCACAAAGGTTCTTGAATACCCCCTTTTGTAATTTTTGACAACACTCGTTAACAAATTTTACAAATAACCATTTTTCAAACACTCAAACTTTTTAACAAAAAAAATTTAAAATACGTTTTCAAATTTTATTAAAACATATCATTTATAAAAAGAGAGTTTCCTAAAACCACACTAATGGATAATGAAATGTTTTTTAAAGAATTATATCCCTTGGTGACAAGAAACTTTTACATCCATGTAATGATAAAATCCCCTCACATTTACCTGGTTTCACCTTTTTTTCTCTCACCCTTGATTACTATTTACCCCATTATTTGATAACCAACACATTATATTCATAAAATAATGATATGCAAAAATTACTTACAAAGTATATCCCTTATTTTCAATATAATCCAAATAATGGTGGTGGAATTCCATACGAGATTTAGGAAGTCATTGGAGAAGGCTGAATATGATGTTGTAGCCTCAAATCAACAAACCATTATATTTGAATTTGTGATGATAAGATATCAGTAATTTCATATGTCATTATGATATAATCTGAAAAAACATATCTAGTATCAAATTTCTCATTGATAAAGTGAAACTTTAGATCAATATGTTTTGATCTTTAATGTTGAACATGATTTTTATAAATATCAATTTCACTCTAATTATCAGAAAGTATCTTCATTGGTTAAATAACATTTTCTTTCAAATATTCCAGCTAGAATTTCATCCACAAAATATGTATACAAGCCTGAGTAGCCGCAATGTATTCTAATTCCATTGTTCTCAATGTTACCGATCATTGTTTTTTACTATGCCCACTTACACAACATTCATCCAAGAAAAGTGTTCTTCAATAGTTTGATTTTATGTCATTATAATCATTATACCAATTTGAAATCGTATTACCAAGAAACTTTATCTCATAAATTCCTTTGTATAAAAACCCATATGATGTTATTCCTTTTAAATTACTCATTAATCTATTTTCACCCAACATATGTGATTCTTTCAGATTACCTTGATACCTAAAATAGAAAATCATAGCATAAAACATATCAGGACTTGAGTCTGTTAGGTGAATTAGAATTCATATCATCTTCAGAATGTCTTTCTAATTTATAATTTTTCTATAATTATCTTTACTCAACTTCATCCCTCCTGAGATAGGAGTACAAAATTATTTGAATTCGGTCATTCCAATTTTTTTTTGACAATTCCCCAACATACTTTTCTTGAGAAAGTAGAAGGTATTTTTTTAACTTGTAACCCAAACAGGAATGATAATTTTCCTAAAATAGACATCTCAAATTTCCATTTTATTTCTTTATAAAATGTTTTAAAAACATGTTTTTTTATCTCCAACAAAAATTAAATCATGAATATAAATAAGTAAAATTAGAGTTCTGGAGTCAAAAAAATTCACATATAAGTTTATATAAAACATTACATTAGAAAAAATCAACATTATCAATCAATTTTGAATCTTACAATACCATGAACTTTCATATTGTTTCATCCCATAAAAATATTTCTTCAATATAAAATCATTGTTTTCATCCTGATCAAGTATAACCCACAAGGTTGTTCAATTTATACATCTTATAAAATTTATCCATTTAGAAATACTGACTTTTCATCCATCTAATATACTTTGTAATTCTAGAGAGTAGTCACTACTATAAATATTATAATAGTTTCTAACCTTGTAACTGGGGAAAAGGTTTCGTCAAAATCCACACCTTCTTTCTATTCCAAGACTTTATAGGCAAGCCATGCATTATTTCTTGAAACATATCCATGTTTATTAAACTTATTTATATGAAACATTTTTATTAGAATAACATTTTTTCCTTTTGTGCACGGAATAAGTTCCCATGTTTAATTTTTCTTAATTTTAACTAACTATTCATTCATATAATTCAAAAATTCTTTTTGTTAAATAGCTTTTGAAACGAATTATAGTTTATCATTTTAGATGAGTGAAATTTGATTCTCTAATCTCTGGTTTCTTCTAGTCTGAACTGGAGCCTTCGGATTCAAAAGAATATTTTTCGTCTCAACATGTTTTTGTAATGTAGGAAATTTCTGAGTTCCCCTTCCAACTTCACTTTCTCCATCACATGATTCATCTAGAGTTTAATACACATTACTTTACTAACTTTAGTTTTCATTGGAAACTTTCAGTTTTTCTTTCTCAACATTTCCAAAAAGTTTTTTAAAATAAGGTGGATGCTCAATGGATTTCATATCATACGAGTCCAACAACTTTTGTAAACGTTTTTTACTATTTTTTGAAATTCATTCATTGTTTCAATACCCCATAAATTTTTCTTCATTGTCTTTCACATTAAACCTTCCTAAATAATGATTTTTGATTTAAAGTAAACATAGACTTCCAAAAAAACAAAAATACTTCAATGAAGATCTTTTGTTATACCAAATTTCATAAGAAATCATGTTGGACAAAAAGACTCAAAAAAATCTATTCTGAATATGTAAAGTGGTAGTGATGGATTATCTCTTGTAGAAATTTGATATATTTTATTCTTCTGAAATAATTCATCCCATTTCCATCAAACATATATTCTTTCTTTCATCTACTCCATTTTTAGGGAATGTAGGGAGAACTATACTTAGGTTTGATTCCATGATTTCTTAGATAATTTTCCAAAGTATCACTTGTGAATTTGGTACCATTATTTTCTCTCAAATACATTACATAAACCGCCATTTCATTCTAAAATTAGTTTTTAAATAAACCTCAACATTTTCATAGCCTCTTACTAGTGTTTCATAGACATGTTTTTTTTCATATGATTGAAATCATCATTAAAAGTGATAAAGTATAAACATTATTTTGTTGGGGATGTATCATTGGTCCATATAAATTATAATGAATAAGTTCAAGAGTTCTTGAATAGTGAATCTAAACTTTCTTATTACTTTTCTTAGTCATACTCCATTTTCTAGAATGTAACACAAATATATTTCTCTATTATTTTTAATTATTGAAAATTTCATACAATATCTACTTTAGAAATTTTGTTCATGTTTTTCTTCCCAAGGTGCCCATTTCTTCAATGCCAAAAATTATTCTCATCTTCAGCACATAAGTAACATAAATAGTTAAATTATCATATTTGGAAGAGATTCTCATTGATTCTTTCAAATTTTGTAATAATTATACCATATTTCACACTTTTTATAAAATAAGAATCTTTTCTCAAGATCACTTCATTTCCATCATCCCAAATTTGACTTACACAATGTTATTTTTTAGCCCATCAAAAAATAAAACTTCTTTAGATTTCAATTTTTCAGCTCTAATCTCATACATTATTATTCATATAATTTTTAAAGAACTATCATTCCCAATGGTAAAAACACCTCCACTATGATTTTGTACATGTTTCATGATTTTTAAGTCACCTATAATGAATAAATAACAACCACTATCATGTATCCATGGTTTTTTTATTTTTTTACATTCATTCAAGGTTGTATCGACAATAAAATATCACTCTTAAACATTTTAATTTATGGCTTACTTTTCTTTTCTCCGATAGGAATCTTGTTCTAGACAGAGTTTCATTCAACTTTCAGCATGATGACCAGCCTAATAAAATATTCCACAAACCGTTTCCTTATAATCAAATTGATTTTTCATGGAATGTTTCTAACATATTGATATATTTATTTTCTAACTTCATGTTTGTTAGTAAAGATACTCATTCTACTTTCATTATTTCTTCCACTGAGTTAAAAAATTCTTCTAGGAAGTGATAAGTTATTCCAAATAATATAAGGCATGTTCCCATAGATTCCACAGGACCAATAGAAACCATAAAATCTAGTGTTTTTATTGAAGTGCAATCTTTCTTTGTTAAAACTACGTTGAGGTTGATGATTTCTTCCTACTCTAACATACTCTAGGTGTAGACCATCTTTCCTTCTAAGTGACTTTTCAAATTTTGTATATTTGATAGGTTACTCACATCCTTACTCCACCCAAACATTCCTAGTACTTTTATTATCACCTGAAATGTTGTAAAAAGAAGATGAAGAAATTGTTTTGGAGGGTGAGTAATTCACCAGATTCCAGATTTGAGTTTCTCAGCAACTTTAGAAGTCTTTAGATTTTACTTGTAAATCTTTTTTGAAGTTTCATTCATCTTCCTTAAGGTACTTTTAGACTTGAGAAGTTTATATTGAAATTTATTGTCTAATTATTCCTTATAAATCAATTTATTTGTGAGATATTCAACCACCTTTCCCTATTCCCGAACTCTTAATTTGTAACTTAAGATACCATGCATGTATTCTACCTCCTTCTTTATGAAAATTTCCTTTCTCAACACCCATCTCTTGTTTCTAGTAAAATTCTTCTTGTGTTTTCTGGATTTTATTACTTTTTTAGATATTTTGTTCCATTTATTCAATTGAGGTGTCTTATCAGAATAAACTTGATAATAACCAACATTATTCTTGAGGATATTCATAGAAATTTGTCTGATTCCACCAAACTAAAAAAAATTTGAGTATGTATTCCTCCATACATTCCTCTTCCTCTTCAATATTTCTCATAGATAATATACATGATTTTATCATTCAATTCGTCATCATATTAATCTTTAGAAACTAATGGATTTATATCTTCACCATCTTGATTTTTCATTTTTCTTGTATCTTCAAAATTCATTTCATTTTTCATTTTTTTTCTTGAAAATAAGAGCTTTATTCATTTAATAAGAAACAATAAATTTATGCAATTATTCAAGAGACAAATCATCCTTATATTCTAAAGAGGAAACATTAGAATAAAATCTTCCCCAAAAATTCTCATAATTTTCCCCTCTATTATAGAATATTTGAAAATATCATTAAATCCTCTAATACTGCAAACACTTTCATTTACATTGGTGAAGTATTAATCAATGGTTTCTTTATCTCTCATTATTTTGTCTACAAGCTTACTATTCCAAATTTATATATTTGATTTCTTAAATTTAGTATTACCTTCGGAAATACTTTGAATCTTTTCACATATACTCTATAAAGTTTTGATACACATAACCTTCATAAAAACATTCTCAAATAAAGATATAAGAACTCCATTCATAACATTCTATCAACTTTCATAATTCTATTATCATAAAAAGTCATCAGTGAATATTTCTCAATAGTGGAAACCCAATTGTAGTGGATTTGACAACTTTAGTTCCAAGGGAAAAGACTTAAGAAATCAATCTATTCTCTCATCTATAATAATTTTTCCCATAAAACATATGAATTACTATAATATTGACATAATTGATATTATCCATCATAAGGATTAAATAATAGAACCCCCTCTAATATCAATTTAAGTTCTAAATTAGTGAATAATAACTAAGAAGGGGGGGTTGAATCAACTGTTCACTTTTTATATGATTCAAGGAATTTATAAACTTAAACCAAATAACCTATTAATGATTATTACCTTATCATGTTTTTGTAAATACTAATGCATGAAAAAGTAGGAATGTGATTAAATAACACAAGGTTTACACGTTTCAAACTCCATGTGTGAACCTAAATCCTTACCATAGCCACTCGCATGGGTCTGTGGGAATTCACAGTAATAATGATGTGAATACAACTTGTACCAACTCCCATTAGGCATATTTTATCTCCTAGTAGTTACTATTATACCAACTCATGTTATTTTACAAAGTTTTCTTACAAACAATTGATTAAACCCAAAATAATAATGACATTGTTCAAACTACTCAACAAATACTCTATATGGATCGTCATTTTGATGTTATGGGTCCAATTCTCTCAGCCTAATTGGTTTATTTTGATGGAATTATTGTGATGAATCCTTTTCTCAAACTAAAAATCTCAAACTATGATCAACTACTTAATTTAATCTTCCTCAGTATGATCTTCCTTATTTTTGTTATGAAAACATACAATTGTCTATCTATTTAATGAGATCTATGTCCGAAATATAACTCTGACACAAATTCTTCAGCGCTCTACCATTTCTGCCCATGTGAAAGGTTGAAAATTACAAATGTAATATGCATGTATTTATAGGAATCTCATAATGGAAAAGGATGGGAATTTAAAAACATTTCTTGTTTACTAAAATTAAAAAACTCCAAGATCAATTCATATTTGAATTTTAGGTTTGACCAATTCAATTATTCCCTAATCTTCTTGAATATTCTTGAGTCTTATTGAGTCTTATTAATAATTAGTCTTCTCTAACTTCCTAAATTTTATTTAAAATAATGGATCCTAATCATCTAATTATGATGGAACATCCTCCTCTCATTACTGTGGAACATCTTTATCTCTTTAGGTTGGAACTTCCTCACCTAATTAAGATGGAACATCCTCATCTCATTCCAAATTGACTTTCCACATCAGAGTTATTCTGATTAACATTCCTTCTCAGAGTCAATATGATTGACTTTACTTCTCAAAGATAGTTCTATTTACTTTCCTTCTCATAGTTATTCTAATTAGAAATCCTCCTTAGATTCAGTTCAATTTAATTTCCTCCTCAGTGTCAATTATATTGATTTTTCTCCTCATATTTAGTCTGATTAACTTTCATCATTATATTTAGTCTGATGGAATCCTCATAATGATTGAATTTTTATTACAATGGAATTATCATTATGATGGATTCTCCACTTTGCAACATTTAAATTATTCAAACCTCATTAGTTTTAACTCATTCAAAATTCTAAAAACATAACTTCCTGGTACTTCTTGATCTGATGAAAATTTTATCTTCATTCTTGGAACAAATATAATCGTAAAGATTCTAGTATTTCATAAAAAAATTTATCATGAGAGTTTTCAAGATTTATGATTACTTCAATATTAGGAAAATTATTGTATAACTTATATAGGAAAGCATTATGAATTCCCTTACATTCATCACATTCTATATTTCTAATGAAAACACAAAACGATTGGATTCACCTATTCTCACCCTTTTCTTCATAAGTCCTGCATCCCAAGTCTTATAAAGAACATATGATATTTGATAATTTCATACATGTAAATCATCTTCTGACTAAAAGGATAGAAAGTTAATAAATTTCTAACTTCTGGAATTTTTATCTTCATTAAAACTCTTCATCAACATTATGAATTTCTAACCGACACCAATTCTGATGAAACATGAACTTTATGTCAATGGACTTAAGAGAGATGGAGAATTTCATAAAAAATGTTATATTTCTGATAAATTCTATGACCAGATATTTTAAGGATGATACTCTGCATCTAGTGATTCACAGTCTAATCCTCTACGTTCAAATGAAACGTTCTCAAAAACAAAACTTTTCTGACCCTTTTTTTGTGTTTGAACATTCAGAAACATTCACCTATTTTTCAAAAACACACTCTAACAATTTTTTTCTTGAAAAATACAAAAAAAATTTAAAAATCGAACATCAGAAAGGATCTTCCGTTATTCCATTCCCCTTTTATTTAAATTAAAATCATTATTTGGTTTATTATTATGGAACTTTTTATATAACTCTTTGTGATACCCTACCAGGATTTATATCTCACACCATACCATTTACTTCGGGCGTTATTATATTTTATTATTCTAGGTATGAGATTAGTTTAAGTGTCACTTAGAGGTGGTGGATGTTCTTGATCTTTTGGATGGTTGGTTGTTTCTATCATCTTTGGATGTTTGTACTTATTCTTTGTTCTTTTACAGTGTACTTATTTGGTGTTTTTATACTTATTTTATTCTTGTAATTTCTACCATTGGAGTGTTGATCATATTAACTTGTACCCTTTTATCTTCTGAAAATTTTGTGGAAACTTTGTTCCCTGTTTTATATTATATGATGTCAGGTGCTAGTCATCAACCCCTAGGAATTGGGAATGCCCTTAAGGTAGTGTTATTCGTAGCATAGTTGTCAAGGTACCAAGGTATATATGCTAGTTCGTGACAAAGTGGAATCATATGTGTGGGCTGAGAATATTTTGTTGATGTAAGTATTCATTTTGGGATGTATTGTCGGGACATAGGAGGTAGTTATGAGCATGTGTATATCCATATCTCATCGAAACAAGCCTTATGTCACCATGGGTGGGTTGGGATAGGTTTCTTGAAAAATAATTTGAAATAATTATATTCTTTTACAATACCTTTATTTAGATAGGTTGAAATCCAATTGTTGATATCTTATATGATGGGATTAATTTTCCTATTTTCTTGTTTGAGTTGTTGATCTGAGTAATCTTCTGATGATTTTAGTAATGTTTTTTGATATTGTGAAACATCATTCCCCTGAGAATATATTTGAATAATATCCATGAGGAATCTTCTGATAAAGTAAAAATTTTGGATCCTCTTGTATACAAAATGTTATTGAGAATATTTTGTGTTTTTTCCAAGATCTGGGATAGGAACCCACACCCTTTCCCATTTGATCTCCACTTGTGGAAGCTCAAAGGGATGGATCTTAGAATCATGGTCCATATCTGCTTCTCCAAAATAAAATAATGATTCAAGGCCCTAATGATCCTTAATAAGATGAGGATTGGTTCAGAAAGATATAACATATATTTGATTTCATGGAAATTCATGATTCAATTAACGTGAAATGTTCCATCTTCAATCTAGAGGGAACTAACAGGATATTATGGGGTTCTATTTAAATGGTGAAGAAGAAAAAGGATTTAGAGTGGAAAACATTAGTGTTATTTACAATGATCATTTCTATCCAGAATCTATGGTGTTGGATAATGCTAGAGTTTTTCAATCCCCATCTGGGTGATATGACCGTGACAGAGTATGTGAATCTCTTTCCCATAATTGTGAAGTTTTTTATGATATTGTACAAATTAGAAGGTAAATACTTTATAGTTTGAGATAGGTCAAAAAACTTATATCCATTCACATGACATGTTACTAAATCTATCTTTTTATGTTGACGTACTGGATAGGGAATTGATGGTTGACCTTGACCTGATTGGTAATTTAGTGTTGAAAAGTTTTCCTTTTTCTCCTAATGGTAGTTCAATGAGTTACAATAATGGGAAGTGTAATCATGATGAGTCTCATGGTGGATCTCGATAGAAGTATTCTTCCATAACTCCTATTGTTCTTAAAAGAGTCACTTTGACTTTATTCCAGTGTATAATGCCTGGGAATTTGAAATGGGTTTGCATTGAGGCACCCAAGATTTGCAGTTCAAACGGATGCTCAGGTCACTTGAATAAATTCTATTATATTTTCTCTTCCACATGCAGTGGAATGGTCTCATCAATACCTAAAATAAATATACTATAATCAAATGTTTAACTAATAAAGGGGTTTCAACCACTTATATCTAGAACAAACTTTCTTCACATAGTATAAGAGTCTCTATAGGAAGGTGATATAGGTCTAGTAGCTATGAAATGTATCATAACTATAGCTTCATATTTATTAACTACCTTATTTTATATTGGCACATTTCATTCCTATATATCAACTCATATTGTAAACCTTCTAACTATTCTTATGGATATTTGGTCTTATGTGATGGATATTACCTCGCCACTTGAAACAATCAAAATGTAGGGTGTCCATCATCCTACTTGTACATACCCTTTATCAGAGATTGAGATTCCCTAAAATTTTATGGATATCAAAATAAAACTTCCTAATGTCATTCTTAAGATGTATTGGCTCATTACTATTAAGGATCAAATTGACTGTTATCTTCAGCATGACTCCTTTACTGCACCCAATGGGGTGTGCCATTTCGTTCAAGTAGAATGGGACCTGAAGTAAAGTAGAGGTGGAAATTCTTATCTAGAGTTGTAAAGAGTGATATCAGCATCCACCTTTGAACAAGAGTGGGAATCTATGAGAAATGATCACCCTCCAATTTTCATCGAGTTTCCTGACATTTTTCCTTTTAATTTATATGTGTTTACATCAGTAAGAGAGGTATTGTTTTATAATGATTTAGTGACCAGTACCCAGATGGTATATATAACTTCATACCATATGGAAGAAGCTAAACTATAAGACGAGGAAACTCATTTGGATTATCTATTAGAGAATGTATTTATATGTCCGAGTGTGTCACCATGGATGGTGAATGTTATTTTTTGGAAGGAAAGTTGATGGAAAACTTATCCTTTGTGTTTATTATTGGAAGAACAACCAACTTATGATAAAGAACATGTATTAATTTCAAAAAAATTATGATCTATTTGAAAATATTAAGATTGATCTTTGATTTGGTTATTATTATTTGAGTATAAAAGAATCTGAATTTCCAAAAACCACCTTACAAATTTGGTATGGCTATTATGAGTATCTTGTCATGCCATCCAGTCTAACAAATTATCCTATATTATTTATGGATTTGATTAATAGGATCATCCAAAAGTATCAGGACATGTTTTTTCATAGTATTTGTGGATGAAATCCTAGTTTAATCTCATTTCGAGGAGGATTATGTACATCATCTGAGAGATGTTCTAGAAATACTGAGAAATATTTGAATCTATTCCATGCAATTGAAATTTTACTTCATCATTTGGGAGGTGAATTTTTGGTACATTTGTTCTCAAAACATGGAATCTCAGTTAACCCTAATAATGTGAAATCTACTATCACATGGGAATAACCTTGAAATTTTTCAAGATTCAAAGCATCTTGGGATTAACTAGGTATTGATCTGTTTTGTAATGAATTTATGAAATTTGGCTTCTTAGATGATCTCTCTCACTTATAAGGTAGTGAACTTTTTGTTGGATGTAACTTTTAAGAGTTATTTTGTTGATCTGAAAAAACATTTGAATTTTGTGCTAGTGTTGACCCTTCGAGAGGTTGGCCAGAGCTATGTGGTCTTTTGTGACCCATCTTGTTCAAGTTTGGTCTATATTTTTACGCATGGTGATCACATGGTAGCCTATGGTTTTTGGTATCTTTAGCCATATAAAAATATTTATCCATCCCATGAACTTGAACATGCAGCCATGATGCATGATCTTAAGAGTTGGAATCATTACCTTTTTGGGGAATGTTTTATTGAGTATTCTGACCATAATAGTTGAGTTAAATCTTATCTAAAAAATACATGAATCTCTATTAGAGGTGTTGGTTGGAGTACCTACAATCAATTGATTTTGATATTTCTTATACCTCGAGCATGGATAATGTTTTCACTAATTCTTTGATTGGGAAACTTTAGACACATTCCATGAAGAAATCATCATAAGAATATATCTTGATGTCCCGTTTTGCATGATTGTATTTATGAGTCTATGAAGAAACGTTTGAGGGTGTCTTGGACAATGATCAGTTTACCTCCACTCTTATCATGATGATTATTCATGATGAACATATTTATGATCAATTCCATGCCATTAGGGACTCTATTTATGGTGGGGAGATAGTTACTAAGTGTTCATTCTCCATAGAGGATATTTTAGTTTTTTTCAGAACAGTTTTTTGTGCCATTATTATTAAACAATCTATGATGGGAGATTTATATAATTCCTAGTGTTAAGTGTATCCATGAACCAAAAATATGTTCTATGAAATGTTGTGATAGTTCTAGTGGCCTGGTATGAGACGGTACATCACTAACATTGTCTAATGTAGTTATATCTACAAACAGGTTAAGGTCAAGAATCTGAGACTTTAGGTTTTCTTCACCCACTTCCAATGCTGAATTTGATGTGTGATGATATCTATATAGACATGGTATTTGGGTTTCCATGAACTCCTTGAAAGAATAATTTAGTATGGTTTGTGATCTATAGGGTAATTAAATCATTTCATTTTTTACTCTTTTTTTATACAACCACAGTTGAAGAGTTTGGAAATCTCTATATGAAAGAGATCTTTCAGTTGCACAGAGTTTCATCTACTATAGTATCGGATAGATAGCCTTGTATTACCTCTAATATTTTTTGAGGTCTTTAGGAGGTGATGGGATATTAGGTTGATTTGATTATGGAATATCATTTGAAAATGGATAGTTAGAACGGTATAGGTATATATATTCTTAAGGATATAATATGTGTTTATGTTTTTGATTTTTTGGATCTTGGGATTACCATTTGGGACATCTTGAGGATTCTTGTAAAAAATGTTACCAGACCATGATTAGGATGTATAATTTTGAGTCCTTTTATGTAAATCCTTCTAAGTCATTGTTGTGTTGGTCGGATATTGACGAAACTTCCTTGGTAGGTCCGAGTTTAGTCCAAGAGGCGATGGTGAAGATTCGTTTTATTAATTCAAGAATTTTCATAGAATAAATCCTATAAAAATATTACGAAGGGATTCATCATATACCATTGGATATATTTTTAGGTGGAGTTTTTTTGTGATAGTTTCACCTCATTAGGTTTATTGGTGGCTATGGAGGTAAAGGAATCTTGCACCACATTTGTGGGACCTTTTGAGGTTGTTGAGACTGTGGGAAAAGTGTCATACCATTTAGCACTTCCACCATAGTTCATGTTGATACATAATTTATTTCATGTATCTCATTTATGAATGTATCTTTATAGTAAATTTCATTTTTTGATCTATAGTGATCTTGATATTTTGCCTTATTTATTATTGATTTTGCATGCAGTCAGGATAATTGATTTTGAGACAAAGTTAATTCATGGGGGGGATATACCTTTTTTATTTTTCCTGTATCATTATGGTTCTTATTTTCCTGAGACATAGGAGAATGAGGCATAGATGAGAGAGTATTGGCCTCATTACTTTGATATGGAAACTTATTTATAGGATATCTGGGGATATATTGTTCTTATGGTGGGAAGGTTGTAACAATTTTTTACTTGTTTTTAGGTACTACATGACCATAGTTTGATATCATTTTTTGGGTAATATTTAAAGGCGTTTTGTGTGAAATTTGTAGATTTTTGGAATCCCTTTTTGTGGTGAATTTTTGGTTCACGGTTAGGGAAAACCATTCAGTTTGTCCTAGAAAAACATGCGTCCATTGATAGTTATCTAGAGGGAGCACTTGGTTTTTCCAAACTATATGTATAGACCCTTTAAACAATAAAACCATGAATAATGAGGGTTTTCAAATATGAAACACTATTTGAAAAACCATGGGCTCAACTATGGCAAACAGTTCACCCTAGACAGTTGGGGTGCACAGTTAGGATGCACAGTTTGTCTAACTATGCGACCTTATCTTGGAAACAATGCACAATGGATTTATTTCTCCTAAAAAATTATCTAAAATTTTTTAACCCTCTTTTTAATAATAAAAACCTACCCCTTTTACCCTAACACGATTTCCTTATGTTTGGAGGTTCTCGAGAATTGTTTTTGGCACCTCTAACCCCTTTACACAATGGATTGAAGTGTGGTTGATCTTGTTCATTCTACTCCATGTAAGTGGATCTCCTCATGTTTAATATCTTGAGGTCTATATTTCTCTCCATAAAGAGAGGTAGATCATAATTTTTATGGATCAGAACACTATTTCATTGGATCATGATTCTAGGTTTTATTTATAAATCTCATTTTCCTTTAATCTTTGTTGGAGTTCCCATTGTGGGTGTTGATTTTTTAATTCTGTGATTAAAGGTAAGTGGTTCCATTTCAGATTTCATTGTAATTAAAACCTTTATTTTCAATATTTTTCTGAAATATCTTTCAATTTATTTATAAAATATTGAGTTGAATTTAATTTATTGTGAAATCCAAAATGGAATTGATTTTCTGGGAGAACCCCCAATTCTAACGAAATTCGAATTTGGAGTGTATTTTAAAAATAATGTAATTGATGAAATGATTTGAGACTTGATTTCAAAAAATTTCTTAAATTGAAATGATCAAAACATATGATTGGTTTTGGATTGAAAAAGGCATTAAATAATGAAAAACCCATGTTTTGAATTTGAAATTAAATTGGCATATTGAAACTATAAATAATGAAATTTAATTGTAAATAATGACTAATTTTAAATAAGATGATTTTTCATGTTTAGTGTTCTACTCATAACATGTGAGCCTAGGTAGTTAGTGGTCTCTTTGGGACAAGAACTATAGGATCTTGATCCCCTGGCATTAGATTGACAATGAAAACTCTAACAAAAACCTAGTTCGGCATGATTATCCAATGTGGGATATAAATGAGTCATATTCAGCCTATGCCTAAGGGACATGTGTACACATAATTAGCAATGATCACTAATATGATAAGTATGGGGATACTATTTCTATAAAATAATGTACTTTTGGGAATATAAGAATGATGCTTTTCTCGACTGTTTTAATTATATATTTCATTTTTTATATAAATATTTTACTCTTAAAAATTGATTTATGTAAATGATTTTATTTGAAATGTTTATTTAGTCCATGTTTGAAATGTTTTCAAACCTTGGAAAATAATCGCGTTCTGTTTTTAATGCGAAAATTATTTTTTATTCCATGAAATATTATATTTAAATTGAAAGAATGATTTGGTATATTATTATTGAATCTATTATGGAACAGTTGGTGAGAGCCAACTGGTAATTATAGCTCACACTCAACCATTTCCTTTGTGAAATTGTAGATTTTTTTATGCTAGGCACGAGCAAAGTAAAAGTGTCACTTGGAGGTGGTGGATGTTATTGATCCATTGAGTCATGGGTTGTTATGGTTACCTTGGGACATTTTTTATTCTACTGATTACATTGATAAAGTACTTCTTTGGGTTCTATTATACCTGCTTGTTTCTAGTTTTTTCTCCCTTTGGAGTATTGAGAATACTAACACATAACCTTTTATCTTATGTTGTTTTGTAAAAAATTAGTTATATCTTTTATCTTGTATGATTACAGGTGTTAGTCTCCAATCCATGGGGATAAGGAACACACATTGGTCCATGTTAGAGTTATTTTATTCATTAGGGTAACAGGGTATTCAGGGTGGTTCATGAAAAAATATTATATTAAAATATTACCTATTCATATTATTATTTTCTACTAATAAATAATTTGAGTAGGGATAATAAATTATTCATATAAATAAAATATTTTTTTATAATATATGTATTCTCTTAAAATAAAGGGGATTTTAAAATAAATTTTTTCATAAAATGGTCTTATTAGTTAATAAATATATTAATTAAATTTTATCAATTAATTTATATTAATATGGTCCTTCACAACCAATATTTCATAATTCACTAACCTTTATTTGTACCCTTCATTATATAGGCTACATTTTGGTTGTTATATAATGTTTTGAGAATCATTAGTGTTTGGTGTTTCATGTGAAGAATGAAATTGAAAACATTAGTTTTACAAAGGAAAATTATAATTTAAAATCTATGTGGTATATTATCCACCCTTAAATAAATTTCATCCTTGAAATTTTAATTTTTACTCACTAGTGAATGTAAGTGATGGTATTATTAAAATGTTTTAAATTTGGGATATAACTTCTAATATATCATATACCCTACTCTATTAGGCTAGATTAAGAGACATGTTTTTCCTTAAACAATATTAAAATTTCTTACAATAATATACTTAAATATGAATGTACCATAATCATACATTCTATAAAATATACCTTTCCCAAGACCAAATAAATCTCCAAGACAATTAACCTTATAAAAATCATATATTCCTCCAAAATTTAACACTATCATTAACCCTAAAATGTAATAACCACTAGTTCAAAAAGTCACACACTATAAAATATAATCCCATAATGAGATAAATTGTAGCCAAAATATCACTGAACCCTTTCTTAATAGATCAATAATCAATTTCAATGTTATCAATTCTATCTAACTCACTTTTCTCAAAATAATTCATTATTTTAATCCAAAGGGTAATCCGTCCCTCATTCAAATGATATTAAATAGTTATAATAAAATATAGAACATTGTCATAAAATGAATTTTCAATGTCATTAACAATAATTAATATATCATTACTAACCTTTATATGAAACATATTAAATAAAAAACATTAGATGTCTCACATAATCCTCATAACATTTAGAATAAACCGAAATATAATTTATAAATATCACTAACGAGTGAAAATAATAAAAAGTATCAAGAATTAATTTAATTTATGATACCATCCTCACTACCTTTTGTAAGACTAGGAAACTAACCTTATTTCATTATAAAACTTAAATACAAAATTTGTGGATCCTTTAAGTATGATATGTTATTTAGTTATAATTTGTAGTGGCTTCTAGATATATATATTTCTAATATTCATTAATGTGATCCTATTTCAACCAAATACAAAAATAAATAATTTTATAGTAATATTTTAAATATGAACAAGAAAACTTAACTCTAAATATGTATTCTCCTATAACACCTTTTTTTAATATATGATTCTTTCGGTTCAATTTAAAACTCTATTTGTTCATTCCTTGTTTATCCATATTAATTTTTCTACTATGTTGATCAAACTAATTAGTTAAAAACATATTCAAATACATATTGATGGTTCATAAGTATAATGTGATTAATCTAAGAATATCACCCAGGAATGTCAAAAAAATTGTGCAGACTTAGGTCCAATCATCATGCATCAGAGTGATGATTGATTCCATGATCACAAATCCCTTTTAGGGTGATTAAGCCTAGGTTCATCTATTCCAATGTTAAATGCACATTATAGTATCTAGACAAGGATGTATTGATACGAAAACCACATATTGAATACTTTTATAATGTTTCTAGATATTATACTATCCCAAGACTCATATCTATGTTTATTACTATGGTTGTATAACCCTAATCCCATAAAAAATTTATTATTACCTTGAAATTAAATTATATACTTATTCAAAATGTTTTTTATACCATTAAAATTATGATAAGCCTTAACTTATCAACTATTAAGTCAACCTCAGCAAACATCCTAATATTTGAAGTTATCTAAACTCATATCTAATACTAACTATGGAACCCTAAACCTGTACTAATGGATCTAGTTCTCATAAACACATACTCTACATATGGACTTAGATACGAACTCTAGATTCTCATACATAACTATACCAGGATTACATGAATTTTTTAACATATATTCCCAAGACTTTTAAGTGTATAGATTTAGTTAAATGAAAAGATAATAAAGTAATAAATCCCATGTCTTTAACAACTAATTGTCATTTTTTCCACTATATAAGAAACATAAATATCCAAAATAAATCTTTGATGTCTCACAAAAATTCCTTACACATGTTATTCTCCTAGTTATGTGATGTGGAAAGATATTCTTTATAACCTGGGGAAATCAAAACATAAGAAAGGTTTAGCTGAAATGTTCAATAAGATAAAAAAATACAACTAAAGAAATCAGGGAATAAATATATCATAAATATTATATTAGTAATAATTAGTCATCATGACTCTTTTATCAACTAAAACTGAGACTATTATATAACCATGGATAATAATGAATATTAATAGATCATAAGGATAATAATAACTAGTTCATTAGTAACGCACTATTTAATATAAGATATCTAATTATATTAACCAAACCAAGACATCAGGATCATAGAAATTATTATCTTACCATAAATTACTTTTGTCTATGAGGTATTTTTTTCCATATTAGCAAACACCAAATACCAAAACATGTTTTTCTCAAGAAAACTACTTATTTAAAGAGGGGGTATAGATTTTTTTGGCCCACCCATCACCTGTTTAAGTCTAATGAATTTATTGAATGTGATAATGAGTAAACAACAAATAATAATTTTTTTTGATAATCATCCATATTGGGATAACAACATATGGACTATCAATACTTTTCACCATGCCAAAAAAGAGACAACATGATCATAACCCATCAGGAGAAATAAGTTGGATGGTTAAACAATACACAGTTAACTTAAAAAAGTAATCAATAAAAAACCATATCATAATAAAAAGTATATGAATTACTAATATTTACCTAAAAAGTAGATTTACGGAATCTCCGTTAACACTCTTTTCTCTAAGGAAAGGAAAATAGGGTATTCAAAAATATAAGACATTGGAAGAAACCTTATTCCTATTCATGGTACATCGTTAGGAAAGAAAAAAAAGTGATGGATCGTATCTTCGATAGAAAATAATATTATAAAATCCATCCTGATAAATAAGTTGGATGGTTTCAAATGATCATATCCCCAATATAAAAAGGAAAACTCATAAGGATGTTGAAATTGATGAAAAACATCCTTGCAAAAGATTTCATTGAATGATATCACATAATAACGGATCAATAATGTAATTAATTTAAACCGTATGTTCAAATCCTCAAATTATAAGTTCATATATTTATTATGGAATAAAATATGTTACATAAATCTCCAAATTAGTTTAATTCCATTGGAATATGAAATGGAAAATGAAGGTGAAAAGTCAAAATAGATTTTAAAAATTATTTTTAGCATTGACATAAAATACAAACAAACATATCATTTACAAAAGTAACTTTTTAAGAGATAAATTCAAATATTTTGAAATAATTTATATTTTAAAAGAATTTACAATAATGGAACCATTAAAAAGAAATAAACTTTTCTATAATGAATGCGGAGCCAAAGATAAAACATTTTATTATTAAAAGAATCTCTATAATACATTAAAAAACCATTGTTGAAAACCCAATTACTAAAAATGTATTTTTTATTAAACATTATATTTCAAAATGTAATTATAAAATACAATATAATTATATTTAATGGTGTGAGATCCCAAGACTGGAAGAAATAATTTTATGATGGAATATTAAAACCCATAGAAATGAGACATGAGTTATCAATATCCCTTAGAGCCAACATACCCCTTGAAGTGAGAAATATTTCAAAATGTGGTTTTATGTGGTAGAAATGTAAATTAAAAAAATACCACATAATAAAATAAAAGGTTAGAATTTACCCTACATATATTAAATATGAATAAGATAAATGATCATAACTAAATGAATGATTATTATTATACAAAAAATTATTACAATTTGGGTAACAATTGTGCCAAATATATTTGATGAAAATGAACTCATTTAAATTAATATGTAAAATTAATAACATAAATATATCATAATGATAAATAAATGGGTAGATAATACACCATTTAAAAGAAAACTTCGGGAATAACATATTCATGTATCAAAGAATTGAAGTTTGAGATAAAGGACCCTTCTAGCTTGAGTAATATTTTAATCAAAACTCATTTAATAATTATCTTTTAATTGAAAATTAAAATACATAATTAAAATATAAATAATGATAATATATAGAGAATTGGTAATAATATACATAAATGAAATTAGGTTTGTGATACCAATCATTTCTCAAAGTGAGTAATTTGATATTAAAACCCTTACTCTGGTACTGATTCATTCTGCACTTGTACAAAACATCTTATATAATTAAATTAGGTTTATTAAATACATATCGAAGAAAAATATTCATAAATATAACTATTTATAATAACAATTTATTATTACTTTAGACACACACACACAAATAGATATATATATATATATATTAGTTAGTTTTTTACCTATTTTCAACATCGATTGTAATTAATATTTATTGGTTTTAGATAGTTTCATCAAAGAGGTGTTGGTATCTTTTATTTCCATGAAATACACCACTCTCAAGTAATTCAGGGTATTTTAATATTTATTCCAAGATATTTTATAAATATATAATTTCATTTCATAGTAGTTTTGGTTAATATCCTTGAGGATAAAATTGGTGACTAGTAGTTTTCGATGATTCTTAATGAATGAATGTTATTTTCATAATTAATGTGAAAAATGATATTTTGTAATTGCATAAAAAATAATTATTTTCTTATTAAATTATAACAAAATTAGTATTTAATTACATATAGTTATTCATGAAATATTTTTATAGCATTACATAAGTAAGTAGTTAAACTATCAATAAACATGAACAAGTTATATCTTGATGGGTGAGTATAGTTAAGTAAATGTATAATATCATTATAATATAAAATTAATGATATATTTTTTTAAGTTAGTGCATCAAATTTTTAGAGGATTGGATAAAAATTAAAATAAATATGAAAAATGAAAAATGTTGCTCCATAGAGATGGTAGTTTGCACAAGGTGCAATTTACGCCCATTTGTTTTTATAAGTGAATGGAAATGAATAAATAAGGATTATTCCATTAATATAATAACACTTCATTATATTAATGATACTAAGGTAATTATATTACCATGTTTATCATATTTTTAGAAGCTAAAATTTATAAATAAATGGTAAAGAGTAAGTAATACTCACATTGGTACCTTGAACTTTCTCTTGAAAATCACCTTAGAAATGAATAGATTAAGATAATTGATTGTGACCAGGGAATTATGAATCTTATAGAGATGTCTATGAGGGAAACAATTATAGTGTTTTTGGATGAAATTATAAGGAATGTTTGTGGAATGAAGGGATATATGTTCCCAATTTTATAGGTTGATAAAAGGTCATTTTTTAAATACCCTTTACATTTCAATTATATCATTACCCTATTCAATGATCGATAGTACCAATATTTATAAATAATGAATTTTGGGGTGTCCTTGGGTTAATGTTACCTCAAAAAAGTTTCCAAAAATGTGTTAAACATATTGGATATCATTTTTTCTAAAAATTTTACATTTTTCTTTTTTACTGGGTAACCAGTTTTTACCCTTGTAGTTTGTATATAATTAAAAATATATGGTAACTCTTATTATCAAACTCAGACCCAAAACATATCAATTATTTTATTTATTTATGGTATTTATTTCATTTTATAGTTTTCCATGGTATTCTCCCACTAAAAGTGCAAATTTTTGAAGGTATTAGGGTGGCACTTGGCTAGGGGAAACCATGTGCCATCCTAGGGAAACCCATGTGGCCCTGAAAGTGGCTTTTTTCAGGATACATGATCAGGAACATGGTCATGTTCTAGGAACAAGAAATTATGCACCCTCCCTTACCTCTAGAATAGAGGCCCCCCATGGTTGGCTCATGGTCTGTCAGACCGTGCGGCCAAACAATGCGGCATTCCAGGTCTTAAAGAAAAAAATTCTTTATTATTATTAGAATAATAATAATTATAATAATTATAATTATTATTATTGTTGACTATTTTTTTTAATATTTATATTATTAATAAACCCCATAAAGGGTTTCTTCCCACCCCCCACCATGAACTATCCCCACTCCCCTTTTCCCCTCACGCATGCCACCCCTTACCACAACTACTTTTCCATGCCGTTTCTTGAACCTACATCTAGTGCGATCATCCCATGCAAGCATTTCTTCTTCTATACTTCTTTATTCTTCCATTTCTCTTGGTTATATTTCTCTATTGGGTAGTGTGCACACAGTGGATGAACCCTAACTTGATTTTTTGGTGTTCCTTTTGATAATTATTTATTTATAAGGTTCAAGGGTCCCGTTGAGGTCGGTACTAGTCACAGTTGTCGAAGGCGATGCATTATCCACCAAATCTAGGCAGGGTTTCAACTAATTTCTTTTCTATCTCTATTTTTATTTGGTTTTTTTTGAATTTTTAGTTTCTAGTATTTTTACAGTTTACCTTGGATCTAATTGGGGCAGCTTTGGACCATTTTTCATAAAGGAGACATACATACATATGTATGGGTAAGGCGCATATATATATATACACCCCATACGTACATATTTCCTCATGGATAATAGAGTATCTACGTTGAAAGTAGAGTTATTTATATATGGATGTGGGTGAATATGTGTGTAAGTGTAAAATGAGGATCTCTTTTCCTTTAGTACAACATTTTAGGGTGGATTCATATTTTCTTCATCAAAATAGTGTGTTCTAAGCTAGGTTCCCAGTGTCCAAGAATTTAATTTGAAGTCATTAATTTTTTGATTGTTTTATAATTAATTTATTATTATTATGTAGTACATATGTTCTATGAAAATTGATTGTGGCTCTGAGAAATGGTTTTCCAATTGTTTTATAAGATTTACCCAAACATCCAACATGGATTTCTTTTATCAAGCATGTTTTCCAACTTTTAATGAAACAAGAATTATTTTAAATGTCCCATTGGTTTTATAAATGGGTTTGAATGTGTAATGGGTAATTTAAAAAGAGTTTTGGTGTGTGTGAAATTTGTTTTAAATGGATTTATCTTAATGATTTATTTAATGATAGTTATTTGACATGTGGAGGTTGGCTTTGAATTGAAGTCAACTTGTGTATGGTTTGGAAAATGAGAACATCCTTGAGATGGAAAATTAGAGCACTTGTAAACCCTAGGTACCATGTAAGGTTGTTAATGACTAGTATTCTCGTTGAGTTGGTTGGGCACTAACTCAGGCTCCTTGACGAAGATTACCTTAAAAATTAACGAAATAAAATGATGTTGTTTTGGGGACCACTATATTGTTAGATTTGACCACTATAATGGATCATACATGAGAATGTATTATAAGGATCTATCACCAAAGTATGAGGAACCAAGGACCTATTTAACCTATATTATTATTTATTACTAATGGTTCTTGCCTACTTTTACTCCAGGTTTCTATGGCACTGATTTTAATATACTCTTTTTTGTTATGTTTCATACTGTGACATTTGTTTTTATGTTAATTATCATTTATAAAGGATTATTTTAAATGTCTTTAATTATTTGAAAAGTGTTTTGAAAACATGATGAAGAGTAGTTTTCTTAAAAATATAATCTTTTTACTTATTTTTTTAGAGATTACAAGTCCCTATTTTTATATGTATTATTTTCAAACTAGCTTGATTGGATTTATTTTTAAAAGGTAATGAATAAGGAGTTGTTTATCTTTTGTCTTTCATAGCAGGAATTTTAATGGTCATGAATATATTCTTTATAATCTTTTATATGTGGTTCTACCATACTCTAGTTCTCTCTTGGAGTGAGTGTCGTTATCTAGTAGGACTTGACTTGCGAGGTCACAGAGTGGCATGTCCAGTTTTAAACCATTTCTGCCGCCAGTTCGGTTTTATCTGTTATGTAATTATTTATTTAATTATCTATTTTTTCACAATAGAAATAGTTCCCAATTTTAGTTATAATTTATTGCAAAGACTATTTTCATCTCGATAGGATTAGAAACTCCTCTCGGGTATTGTTGTGGGCCAGCTCAGGTGGCCGGTTCGGGGTCATCCCGAATTAGATCGTAACAATTATTACCAAATTTTTATGTTATAAACCAAAATTTAGGATCTATATAATCTTATTTTATTTATATATAAGATATAATTATCATGTAAATTAAAATAATTCATAAACTGGAAAATAATATATTTTTTTGAAAAATGGTATTTTAACCATAATATGTCCTTAATATTATTTAGAATTGGTTACCAATTGAATCTATGTTAGTGTAATTTTATATTAATTTAAAATAATTATATATTCCTCATTTAAAATAGATTAATTTAATATAATAGATAAATATTTCACAACATTAATAAAATAATTCTATGAAAATAATAGTTTTACCATTATCATGGTCATTTTTTAATAATAATAACCATTATTGTATTCCCAAAAATTAAATTGACATTATTATATAATATGATCAGGTTATTAAAAAATATGAAATTAATTTTGATAGATTTAATTTCTAAAAGTGATAAAATTTTATTATTAATAAAAGAAAACATAAATAGTTTTTAGAGAATGATATTACATTATTTCATAAATTGATAAACATATGTATTATAAATTCAGAATCTTTTTAGAGATTTATATTAGAACTCCTTAAATGCATATTTAATCAACTAAAAAGTTTAAAAAACTTATATTTCATTATTATATAACAATAAATTCATTAAAGTTAAATTTTTGATAAAAAATGTATTTTTCAATATTCACCAAAAAAATCAATTATTTCAGAAAAAACCAAGAAATACCTCGTACGATAATATTTAACATGTCATCCTAAAAATACTTCATATTCTAAGAAGCTTACATCTATTAAAAATTAATTACATTACTCATATTCTATAGTGAATATATAAAAACTCGTAAACTCCATTCATTTTTTCTACCCATTTCACATTTGTAAGTGGTCCTATATTTCTTTTATTGGATGAAATATAATACTTTAAAATTTTAATTTCAAATGATTATAATGAATTCATTGTTGAATCAACTCTAGATATATTTCATCTACATAATTCTTCCAATCAATTACAGGTCAATTAACATTATATTGGAATAGATCACCTAACATCATATTCATTTTATGTACCCTAACTATATTAGAACTGTTATCATTTTACATATTCAAATCGTAATTCCAATTCTTAAATAGATTAAAGAACACATTCTTGAATTAAATTCATATCAATTACACGGTGAATCACATTAAATATATATATATATAACTATATATATATATATATCTCAGGATGTTACCTCCATTGATACCCATATCATAGCACTAACCTCTAGTGATACAAACAATGAGATCTTAGGTCTAGATTAATGGTATAGTCTATAGGTTTATCTTTATGGAACAAAAAATCAATTATATTTCATGTCTATAAATTAAACCTAATAAAAACACATAACAATTCCCAAAATATAATTAACTCATTAATTTTTATTAGTGCAATTCAACACAGCCAAGCAATCCATATAATAAGGATTGATCATATTTCAATTTTTTTCATATTAGAATATTCTAAAGTATACAACTAATTCTTTAACAAGTAACCCATCACTGATGAGCCTATGAATTCATCATTACGTGTTCTTCGTGGATTATAAATACCTTATAAGGACTCTTACTTTATAATTCACCCTAATAATGATTAATTAACCTACCATTGATTTAACATGTAGTTATGTATTAAATATTTATTAGTGTCTTTTAATTAATCTCAAGACATACTCATTTTCATCTATGTTGTAAAATATATTGACACTCGACATATAATCATAATAACAAGGCAATAACATGAACTATAACATATAATAATAACATCATGGTATGGAATATGGTCACACTAGTGGGTTTTTTATGGATTAAATAAGGAAAAATTATCCAATATTCCCTAAAAACTCAATAACTAAGTCATGTAATTATGAAAAAAATACTATCTATGCATATCCCAATTTTTTGATTTACCATAAAAACATGATTCAAATTTAGATGTCAAATTTTTTGTATGCATAATTTATTAAAATCCTCACATGATATAAAATGGAGTCATATAAAATACTATACTTTCAAGCATGGAATTATATGATAGACATAATTTTAATGTAACATTACATTCATTAAATTATCCTAGTTTCCAAATATAATTCATTATTATAGAAGCTCAAATAATGAAATTATGATAGGTATGATTTTATATAGACATATAATGTTAAAAAATAATATATTTCACTTTCATATCTTTTACCGATATTAATTCCCTTTGCTCAAGTCCATATCCATGTCCCTATCTCCCTCTTCATCTCTTCATCCCCATTTCCCTATCCCCTCTCTCTGCTACTCTGCTCCCTGTACCCCACTCCCACATTCCCCAATTTCGACCATCCTCCAAGTGTAAATATTCATCTCTCATTGTAAATCAATGAATCCAACTTCTCACTACATTACTCCGCCTAGCGGCTACCCACCTCCACCTTCACCTTCGCCTTCTGTCTACCCACATCCAACTTCCAACTTCCCACCACTGCCTAAGTCTCCACCTCTGGGCTACTCATATTTATCATATTATTTCATCCACTTCAATTTTAGGTTTCCTCTCCATAAACCCTAGATTATATGGGTCCCCTTGATTACCAACTGCCTCATTCTACTTAGGACATTCCTTTAAAGAAACTCTGATTTTTCTGTCATACCACTACCATCAATTGGTTAAAATTTGTTCATTCCACTTTTCGATGGTCTCAATATTGAAAAAAGTTATAAAAAATATGTTTTCTTAAAAATCTCTATGTGGTTTTCTTGAAATATATCTCCGATCTTACATAATCACACTTTAATTTACTTACACCTTTTATAATGTAGACATAAATGGGTACTCTTTAATTATGTCCTGTTAAGATTTTTGTTTAGATTAATAGTTTATGTAATTTTGTTTTTAAGTTTCAATTGATCCAAAATTTTATTCCATATTTTAATGGTTTATACATTTCTCTCTCTTCAATTTCTTATTCAATGAATGCAATATTATTTGAATTGATTAAAATAATTTACGTTTTCCACATTAAGGTATGATATGTTCTAGAATTGTACTGATGGTTATCATGTTTACTCTCTTCATGGTTTGAATACATTTCTAATAATAATTGGGTGTTTAATGGATTATTTCATTTAGATATTACACACTTGAATTTCTTTTTCAACATATTCTATATTCTTCACCTTTATTAAAAAATTATTTTTATGCATCATATATATGCCATTGATGTAACTTCATTAACTCAATGAATTTAATGTTTTCCATTTATTTTTTTCAAAATTAGTATGCATTTTCAAAAATTAAACATTTCATAAAAAAACCGATCATACTATTATATAATGTTTTGGATACTCTGTATATCTTATGCAAACTGATGTTGGCCACATAGTTATCATACAGTTAATATATTTTTAATTCCTATAATTTGGATGTAGTTCCCTGGAAAACAAACTTCACTTATTAGCCTAATAAATAGCTTCTACACATATTTTATGTGTTTTATATAAAAAAACTCCATAAATGTACTTTTAGTTGAAATAAATTACGTCTACAGTGTATGTTGTTTTTTATTTTTTGATCACAAAAAAATTACATAACATCTACCCACAAGATCTGTTTACACTATCATTCTGATACAGTAAAAAATGTCTCAAATGTCTTCCATTCAAAATAACTTCTCCATGGAAGTCATCTATGAATAAAACAAGACAACCATTTAGTTTTTACCTAATTTAATTTCCTTTAAGATTGTATTTATTAAAATTTTAAATCATTTTTTAGATGTTTTTTAATTATATACCTATTTAAAATTTATCATGTATAGCAGGTTCATCTATTGGTTACCGATCATTAAATTATCTTAATTTTATTATTAATGTTGGTTAAAAAACACCAAATTCTTATGGTGGACATAAAATACATAGTTTATTTCAAATTATATTATCATATTTGACCATCAATAGTTAGTTTGACCCTCTATTTAACTTAAAGTTACAATACAGTTTCTATTGTTTACATCAATAGTTATTATAACTAATTTATAACTGACTATCCACTTTTAAATTTCTACATTAAGTTTTCTAATATAATATATTTATTATTTTAGGTTTTCTTCTCTAATGCATAAATGTTGGAATTTATAATACCTCACCCAAGAGAATTGAAAAAAATATTAGATGACAAATAAAAAATATTTCTCTTCCCTCTTTCACAACTGTAATAGTGTTGTATGATAGTTCTGATTATGTGTTACCATTGAAAAATAGACTATTTCATTCTACTAAATTTTAGTAGGTTTTGAACAAATATTAAAAAAACTTTCAAACTCAAAATATTAAAAAATAATATATGTTATGTCTACTCTTTATTAGTCCCTATGTAAAAATTATTATTCATAAATTCTACTCTATTATTGAGGATGGCATGCCTTTATTTTACATATATGTTTATATAAAAATATTATATTGATATTATTATGATTTAATACCGAAATTTTGTTTCCAATATAATTGTTTCATGAGAATTAAGTTACTTACATACTCTAATGATATCTTCAACAAATGTTAACATCAAATTGTATTATTCTGGATTTTTAAATCAATCAAATTATAAATTATATAAAAATACTTTTGTTTTTTCTTAAACATTTTCTTTTATTTTGGATCATTATTTTGTAAATCTAGGTTCCATTAATTGGAGTTCTTCCAAGAGGACTAACATATGTGAGGATTTGGTTTCAGAACCTCTAATTTCTCAAGGGGTATTCATATCAAAGATTTCAATATTACATATATAATTTAAAGAAAATTGATGGAGAGATGATTACATTTATTCTATAAAATGATACAATAAAATATATGTATCTTAATTATTTTTAGTTTTCACATGTAATAAGAAAAAATTTAATTAAAATTATCCCTCGTTTGTATATATATATTAGTTTCAAGTATGTTCACAGATGATGATACAGATATAGTAACAACAGTAATATATATTAATGTATCTGTAACAATATGTATCGTTTCCTAAATTAATTTTATGTTCAGTTTTTTATCTAAAATCAACAAGATTATAATTTTAACATATCCCCCTCCAGTGCAAAAACATCAGTGAATTCTTCTAATATCTTTTCATTTTTTAAAATATTATTTTGAAAAATTTTCAAACATGTCAACATAAAACCAAAAAACATGTTAGGATAAACATTTAACATATTGTAGAGGTTTTCTGTCATTTTACATTAAAAAATCCATTAAGAAGTCATACATGCCTTGAAATTATTTAGTTATTATAAATATTTTTATCATTACATAATATGAAATCCAATGAAAAGGTTTATATTATACTAATTTTTACAATTTAGTTAGCATATTGTCTTCGAGTTTAAGAAAACACAAAGAATATATCAACACATATTATGTTTTGTCTAGTAATTCCATTTTTAATTTTATCGATATTAATATGTTGATTGAATTTAACAATTATAATGCACCTTAAATTGTATTCTTGGCACTAAATGAATTTTATTCTCCACTTTTATTCATAAAAAATAGTTTACAATAGGTAAAAACAATTGTAAAAATTATATTTTCTTTAATTTTTTTCATATGCCTTTATATCATTTCTTAATATCTCATTTTTCAAATTTTTTTATCAGTAGTTAAATATTATAAATTTTTTTAATTACTCATATAATACTTATTCTATTGATTGTTTAATTCATAATCAATACATTATTTTTAAATATAAAAAAACATCAAATCATGGGCAATTTAATGGGTGGGAATACTATTTATATTCCAAAAAATTTTCTAAAAATAAAATTTAAGAACCCAGAAGATCATAATATATAGGATTAAGAATATATCTCATTATATCCATCACTTTATTCAATTTAATAGACATGAATAATAGTTTCATGCTACTAAATAAAAATTCATTTTAAAAAACATTTTTTAAAGTCCATTTTTCGGATTATTATCACATAAAATACACAAACCTAATCAATGCCATGAGACCCCTATTTCATGTTTGTTGGGGGAAACCCATATACCATCATAACCAACCAGAATGTCAAAATTAACCAACCCGCCTGCCAAACACGACCACCTACCTTCATGGTCCATCCTCCTACTCATGTGAAGAGAGAGATCTACCATAGTATCATGATGAGTGAACTCATACATTCCAGTGTGTGAAACTGTGTTTCATGGTATTAGTGTTCCTATGGCCTCCCTATTCCTTCATACCATATTCACACAATACGCCCCCAGCAAATGGTGATAACCAACTAGTTGTCGTCAACACTATCTAGACATGTGTCACGGCTCCATAATATGCATTCCACCCAAAAATATCTATTATTGGGGGTTCTTTGGGAATGAAACTATGGTGATTTTTTCCCAAACGTAGAGGATAGTATTTTTGATCCACTCAGAATACACAATACCCCTCCCATTGATTTATCTCAAGTACATTATACATCCAATATTCATCCATCATAATTTACTACCACACACTTAATATTTTTTAGGATTCACAATTTAACAAAAATAGCCTGACCTAATTAACATACATAGTATATTATTAAGGATTTAATTCAGAAATTTAAATGATGAAAAAATGGGTTTCTTTGAATTTTTGGAATTTGACTGGGATAGTGATACAATTTTATTATTTTAATAAGTTTTGCATATTTAATTGAAGATGGTTATGGTATTATGAAAATTTAGTGATAATGTTTTAGTGTTTCTAAGAACATAATATTTTAAGGTAGTGGAAGTAGGTTTCTAACATGTAACCGTTAGCCTATTATCAAGTACATAATGTTATGTTTAGTGGGGAAGTTCCCACAATATTTTTGTCAGACAGTCTGTGAGACTCCACCAGGTATCCAATGGAGTCTATCTAGATTTGTTTATGAGGGGTAGGATCTTTTTTCCCTTTATCATTTTTCGTAAATATTTGGGTCCCTTGGGATATTTGGTCTTCAACTATGTAGATGATGGAGAAGCTCACATCCTTGGATCTCTTTTACCTCTCATCATGTACCTCATAATCCCCGGACTCCCATGGTGTTTTAATGTTCTATACTAAGGTCCATCCTCATCTTTTCACATCTTATTAAAAAAAATATTTTACTTTGTTTATCTTTGATGAGACATGTAATTTTATATGTGATTCCACTAGAGCATTGGGGAATTAATTTTTCAATATATGTTCCTTATTTTATGATTAATGGAAGCTTTGTAAGGAAATTTTCATTCCTATTATGATTTTTTCAAAGTAAAATAGTTTATTTGTGTATTTTTTAGGTATTTATTTTAGATAGATTGAAATTGAATACTTTTTAGGTGTTAAATAAGTTGTGGTTTATGGAGTAAATATTTTTCCAAATATAGGTGTTTTGATCAATTACTCAGGTTATTTCATAAGGGAGTTTATTTTCATTTTTTTAATTAGAAATTATATTTTATTATTTAATAATATGATGTTTCTTAATGGTATCTAGTATATGAAGAGTCCACTCTTGGGGGGTTTTGGTGGGTGATATGAAACATACATATCTATTTATATGGTTCATACCAGAATATGTCTTACAATTGATGTTTCTAAACTTTTAATAAAACATAGATGTTTAGTTTTAAAACATTTAGTGGGTTATATAAATATTTGGATATGATAAATTAAATATTATTCCCATGAAAATTTATTGTAATAGTATGTTATTCTTGTATTTCTAACACCTTGTTTTAAATATCGATATATTTTTTTTAGTTTATAGATATTTATAAATCCTTAAATACAATTTTTTTGTTTAAAAATTTATTGGTATATTTTTTATTTCACTGTATTGTTTTATATATATATGAATTATTTTTTATCATGAAAAATTATTGAATTTTTTCACATTCAATAAATATGAAATGTATCCATAAAAATAATTTGATTATTTAGTATCCTCTATTAACCTATTTCATGCCGACAAGTACAACTGAAATGGATATTTGAAATTTTGATATAGAATTAGAAGTTAGTTAGTCATGTTTATAAATATTTTTCATTATATAACATTGGTTACATATATCATTCCCCAATTGACAATAGATTACTTCATTAGAAAAACATTAATTATATAAATTTTCATTGTTAAGCATGTTCTCTTGAGTAATTACTTATTATAATTTGAAGGGTTAACCAAACCTCCCCATTAATAACCTGAATGAATTATAATTAAATGAATAACCCTTATCCTTCAGTTATGTGGTTTCATTGGTTGTGATGTCATGGTTAGGTATGATAGAGAGGAAATAGATGATTTTATTATTTAATCATTGATTTAATTTCTATAATTGAATAACTTATTATATTATAACATAATATCATACTAAATATTCTTCTTTGGGTATGAGTATACTGAGAAACAACTTAGTTAAGGATAAGTGAGTTAAAATTTTATCCTATAATGTGAATTTAGAAAAATGATTAATTATATATTGTTTGGGGTTTATTAATATTAATCTCCTTCAGATATTTTATTATATTATTTATTTCATTCTAAAAACCTTTTCTTTCATTGGGTTACTTCTTCGAGTTCATATTTTTAGTTATTTAATTAATGATTTTTTTAAAACTTTATTTTTAAAACTCATGGAAGGAAGATAAATAGTCTAGGTACTCGACCCTAGAACCACTACCCCAAACCCCAAACCCCGCTTCCACTCTAGTCGCCTACACGGGTTAAAATTATAATTTGAAAAAACCATATTATTTTATGGAATTTGAGGTATACTAATATATTTATGTATGTGAATTTTTTTATGGATTTTTGATTGTATTGGTGACCATGTTAACGAGATGTGTGATGTTGTGGCAGTCAAATGGATAAGGTAATTGCTTGGGTGATTTTTTTTTTCAATAATGAGTGTGTGTGTGTGTGTTTAAATATTGAGACCCTCTTTTCCTAACCTATTTTAATAGTGGTTATCTCATGTCTTGGTTTCATTTATGTGATGGCTATGATAGGAGTGGAAGAAATTAATTTTTATATTATGGTTGTTGGTATTATTTTATAGGGACATAAGCCTCTAGAAATGAATCATATGCCATATATTTAAATTCCAAAATATTATTGTGATTATTGTTATAAATATCTAATTGTAATATTTCAAGTTAGTGACAAAATATTTCATTTCAACAGTGATGTTGGGTTGATGTTTTTACACCTACTATGCATGGAGATATAGGGGGACCTAGGTACTCGATATTTATATATTTGGGGGGTTGAGCTACTACCTAATCTATCCTTTGAAAGGATTTTTATCTTTTTCCCCTTTACAATATCGGTCTACGTATTGGACCATGATAAGTTAATCCTTTTCCCTATAATTATTCACCTTATAAAATTTATTAATGTTATTTTTATTTTTTATGGTAAAATATGTTTCCAATGGTGAAAATTTTCCACTAAATTATAGATTCATTTTATAGTAATTTTCAAAAAAGATCCAATAAGTTTTGTTTTCTTCGGGCCATGTAGAATTTACCCAATATTAAAATGTTTGGTGATTTATCCTTTACTTATTCATTTTCATGATTTTTTATGAAATTGATAAATTAGTATATATTTAAACATTATCGACACATTCACATTCATAATCATGACTATTATGGGAATTGGGATCACTTGGTGGTGCCTACTAATCTTTATACACATACACTTAATGTGCACCATAGTGGAAATGTTTTATCAATATGGATTTCCTCGTGTGAGATATTACTTGGAGATGGATTCTTAAAACATAGGTAGATCTATTAATCATTAGTAGTGGGTAAAGAATACATTAGGAAATGGAATAAAGGTGGTAAAAATTAGGGTGTCTAGGGTATATCTCTTTAATTTATTATTTATTATTTGGAGACTATTAGTCTTTTGTATTATTATTGATACTATGAAGTGTTGTTATTATGGTTCCCTTTATATAGTAATTCATGTAATATTATTTTTCCCCCTCCTAGTTATATATTATATATTTTCATTACTGTAAATGTTCATTATATGAATGTGTTGTGACAGATTTTCGGTAGAAAGTAAAAATAACTCTAAATTTCATTAATATAGGGTAAATTTTTCCCTAATTATAAAATGAAAACAATTTTTATAGTATTAATCCCTTGGAGATCAGGGAACAGGTGTAACGACCCGAAATTTTAAATAAATCTTGTTTCCTAATTTTATGTGTTATTTTATTTTATTTTTATAATCAACAAAAATGTTTCATTTGATAACATGATTATAATTAAAATGAGACCTTTGGGTTTTGACTATTATATGACCATTGGTCAATATGACCGTTGGAAACTAAACCTTTTGATTTTTGTCTCTAAATACAAGTAATCTTGGTTAATTATTATAGAAAGAAGATTTTATGGCCTCGCCTATTAGTCTTGGACTGATCGAAGCCCATTTAACAGAACATGGGAAGGAGGTATCACCACTGGGCTTTGCTCTGGACCAAACTCAAGCCGAACTTCATCGTGTGAAGCTAGAATGGAATCGCCTTCACGAGAAGTTCAACCTGATAGAAATTACTACTTGTACAATGTTGGCCGAGCCTCCCTCAGATTCTCTCACCATAGCACACCATACACTTAGGTCCTATGCTGGCGTGAAAAGGGGCTATTTAAGGATACCGTAACTGCCTTGTGTAATCCTTTGTTTTAAAAAAAATTGGGATTTTTTCTTATGATAATGTTTATGAATTTTCAAATGTCAGGATAAATATAGTATGCATATTTTTGGTGAATTTTAGAGAAAGGATATTTTTTAAAATTTTTTATGTAATCCTTAAATAATTAAAAATGTGTAATGATTTTTAAAAAATGGTCTTCTACAATTATGTTCAATATGAAATTTAGAGTATAATAAGATCAACTTGATTTTTGATTAATAGTAAATTACGAATAGTGATTTTATGCTTAGGATTATTAATGTGACCAAATAGATTAGTAACCTCACTTAAAGAAAGTATTAAAATAATTCAGGAACCTTGATTAAGTAATGTGATTCAATAAAATGGTTAAATAACAGTTTCATAAATTATTATTCAAGAATTAGTTTTTCCGGGTGAATAGTGTTTTTTAATTAAAAGTTAAATTAAAAATATTTAGAAAATTATTTTCTATAAAAAGGATTTCATTTTTGAACTCAGAGCATCGATATTATGTTAAAGTAATTTTTGGGGTTTTTTTATGAAAAAAATGAATTTTCAGTGAATAGTGTATTTATTTAAAATTAAAATTAAAAATATTTAGAAAATTATTTTTTGTAAAATGGATTTCATTTTTGAAATCAGAGCATTGATATTTGGTTAGTGTGAAAGTTTTGGATTTTTCTAAGAAAGTTGAATTTTCAGTAAATAGTAAAAGTACAGTTTTAGGGTTTCAGTATGTTTAATGACCTCATAACTGTGTCATGATGATTTCATGAGATATTTTAAGGGTTTTCCAACCAAAGGTTATGAATTATTGTATTTGGGGGACCATGTGGCCTAACGTAATGGGAAATATCATGGGAGAGCACATGGTTTTGAGAAAACCACTTTTTAGGTGACCCTTGGCCTTTAATGCCTTGTCCCGTCACTTTCTCTATAAATACCAAGCCCTCCTCTCATCCATTCGACTCCAAAACCATCCTCAACGAATTTATGGTCTCCTTACCTCCCAAGGAGTCCCCCCAAGGTTCCCCAAGCCCTGAAGGTCCAATCCATTGAGTTTTAAGAGTTACATTTTAAGGTAAGGGGTCTGACCCCCTCTCTTTCTTTTCAAGTGATCTCTTTTATGTCATTTCTTTTATTCTCCATGTTCATATGTTGGAGGATGTTCTTTTATATTCATTATAAGGTCGTTTTTATGTTAACATGATTAGAGACCCCCTCTTACTCTCATCATGTCATTTTATGAATGTTTAAGTGGCGTCGTTAAGCTGCCGAAATTTTTGTAATGGATTCTTTCTCCCTTCTCATTTTCAAGATCTATTTTCATGTAAAGTATTTCAAGTTCCTTATTATTATGTAGGGGTATGATCTCTAAATTTATCATACTGATCTTTTATGATCATATTATTATATACCCCATTTTATCTATTCAATTCATTAGTTTGATGTTTTAAGTTGCGTCGTTAGGCTACCGAATTTTTAAGTTGTTCTTTCACCTTTCTCCTTTTTCAAAGTTCTAATTCCATGTCAAGTCTTTAATTTTTCTTTTTATTATTTTGGGGTATGATCTCTAAATATATCATACTGATATTTTATTTTCATATGATGAGAGACCCTATTTGATCTCTTCAATTCAGTATTTTGATGTTTTAAGTGGCGTCGTTAGGCTGTCGAATTTTTGAGGGATTATTTCACCCTTCTCATTTTCAAGATCTATTTTCTTGTCAAGTATTTCATGTTCCTTTTTATTATGTTGGGGTATTATCTCTAAATATATCATACTTATCTTTTATGTTCATATGATGAGAAACCCTATTTGATCTCGTCAATCCATTTTTGGATGTTTTAAGTGACGCCGTTAGGCTGCCAAATTCTCATAAGAGAAATATTATTTTTTGTCTTCCTTTCAAGTTCTTCATTTCATATGGTATATCCTTAAAATTTCATTGAAATGTTCTTAAATACTTTATATTCTGTTCCCCTCCTGTTTTATGAAACATTTTTAGTGGTTGACCCATGTCCCCTCTCTTTTTCAATGTTTTCTAAAACCATGTATCATAGCCGTTATGCTGCATAGTTTTCATCTCAAAATGCCTCCCTCTTTATCTCAAAATTATTTTATGTTATTAAGTGAATACTCAAAGCTCTTATTTCTACAGGGGTATTCACATATATATCAAATTTTTTATTTTAAATTCTGTGATTTACATACATGAAACCCGCTTTCCCTTTTTCGTGGGTTTAAAGTGACATAAAGATCATATCTTTAAAGCAATTTTTAAAAATTTAGTATTATGAAATGAAACCCATTTATTTTATGCTATATGGGTTGTTTATGAAATGATTGATGATGATATATTTGGATCACATGATAATAAAGACATGTCAAGGGTGCGCCCAGATATCTCTCCAATGAATTGGGTAAAGACTTAATCTCTAGAGATGACCTTTTAGACTGATACCTTGGTGAATAACCTTTGTAATTTTTAAGGAAAACTTGCGGATGGACCTTGGTGAAATGAAATGATTGTCAATATTAAATGTTGTAGACACATATTCCAATTATGAAAAATGTTATTTTTATTATTATTTGTCTTATGATTTATTTCTCATTCCTTGATGTTCTTTTCATGACCTTATTGAAGTATCTCAAGATCACATTTAAAATGTTTCTCTTGATTCCCTTACTGGGCCTTCTGCTCACCCTTTATTTTGATGTATGAACCCAGGTTACAACATGAAGTAATGAACCTAGGATGAACTTAAAAAGATGCCTTTCAAGTGTTTAAGAAGAATGTTCTATATTGTTTTCAGGTATTATGTTCCTGGTTTCCAAGACACTAAACCTTAAAGATCCTCAGTTTTGGGAAATGTAATGAAAGTTTATGTGATAAAAGGCGGGATGCTATAGTTGGTTTCAAAGGATGGTTTAGTTATTTGTGGAAATTAGGATATGAAAACTATAGGAAAACCCCTATAGAAAAGTTTAAATATAGGAAATATTCCTGGTATTTTGGTGAGTATTGAGTAAGGGGTTTCCAAGCAAATACATCCGAGTCTGGATATGAGTAGGTAGAGGTAGCTCTGGCAGAGATGTATATAGGGGTAAAACCTGAAAACACCGCTTTGATCTAGACTCGAACGGGAACTGGTACACGACAACGTGCCTTGCTGCACTCTTGGTTACGACACTCCCGAGGGATATGCTTTGGTAAATTCATAAGCTTAGTATGAACCATTATTAATGGAACAAAGATAAAATAAAATAAAGATTCACATAAGAATATATGATCATGGATAACCTAGTTTTAAACCAAGGGGATCAAAAGATAGGGTATAATTTTCTTCTACAAGTTATCCTTATATGATTTAAGTTCATTTTCATGATTATTGGTTAAGTATTTAAGCCTCTAATTAGATTTTCTCTTCTTAGTTAATGGTGGGAAATGGAAGAACATGTCCCAATAACCAATGTGATAGGAAATGCGATGATTTCCGTATTAATATGACAGAGATGATTATGGGAATAAAAGATGATTATTATTTTTGAAGACATTCACTATTTTGGGGACCCTATATGATCAAGGTAAATATATTACTACGATATTTTCATTGAGGATTAAGGTTGAAATATATTTTGTGGATCGATGAATTCAAGGTGGAAATATAGAAATTTAGGTTACTTATGGGAATTATTAACCTATCTTGGGTAAAATATGTTTAGGTTAGATACTTTTGTTATAAGATGTTAGGAGTGGTTGATGTTGTTTGGAGATGAACAATGAAGTTTATTTTGGAAGACTATGTTATCAAATCCTTCTTGTATTTGGGTTTCAATCTTAGTTTGGTTTATTTTGAGGAATTTTAAAGACTATTATTTATGGAATGGTCTATGATGAACTTTGGGTAGTACCATGGAACATTGAAGATTTAAAAGTAGTTTCCATTCATATGGGATTATTTCTTTTTGAAGAGTTGTTTTACCTTACCCTTTCTATTTTTGGGATAATGTTTAAAGATAAAAGAAATAGATAGTTAATATTTTGTGGATTATGTGATTCTCTAGAAGATGACTCTTTTGCTTTTGATGAGACCAAGTGTTTTTGAATTCTCATCATTTGGAGAAAATATTAGTTTTTGTATAGACTTATTAAAGGATGAAACTCTACTTGAAGGTAGGAATACTTTCTTATGTTTCTGTTCTATGTAGTAAATGAATTCCTCAAAATTATGAAAAGGAAGGTAAAACAAAAAAGTGGTTGGATTATGTTTACAACTAGGTAATCAAAGGTCATTTACACACATCATAAGTTTGGGATTTTCTTATGGTTAACTTTATCCTAATCATGTTTTCTATCACTCTCCCATAGAACTTGACCCTTTGTTTTCTCCTCCATGTCCATGTTTTCCTACATGGAATCCTAGTGTGGGTTAACTCGGGTGACCTTTGTACTTCCCTTTCTTTCTTTTAATGTAATATTTTTATTGACTCCTTTTCCGATGTGGGACTTTCAATGAAATTTCAAAACCCAATTTTTTAACAACTGCGTGGACGCAATATTTTAAGGGGGGAAGATTGTAAGACCCGAAATTTTGAATAAATCTTGTTTCCTAATTTTAATTGTTATTTTATTTTATTTTTTTACTCAACAAAAATGTTTCATTTGATAACATGATTATAATTAAAATGAGACTGTTGGGTTTTGACTGTTATATGACCATTGTTCAATATGACCGTTGGAAACTAAACGTTTTGATTTTTGTCTCTAAATACAAGTAATCTTGGTTAACTATTATAGAAAGAAGATTTGATGGCCTCGCCCAATAGTCTTGGACCGATCGAAGCCCATCTAACAGAACTTGGGAAGGAGGTAGCACCACTGGGCTTTGCTCTGGACCAAACCCAAGCCTAACTTCACCGTGTGAAGCTAGAACGGAATCGCCTTTGCAAGAAGTTCAACGTGATAGAAATTACTACTCGTGCGATGTTGTCCGAGCCTTCCTCAGATTCTCTCATCTTAGCACACCTTACACTTAGGTCCTATGCTGGGGTGATAAGGGGCTATTTAAGGAGACGGTAACTGCCTTGTGTAATCCTTTGTTTTAAATAAAAATTTGGATTTCTTCTTAAGATAATTTTTATTACTTTTCAAATGTCCAGATAAATATAGTACGCATATTTTTGGTGAATTTTAGGGAAAGGATATTTTTTTAAAAAAAAATTATGTAAACCTTAAATAATTAAAAATGTGTAATGATTTTCAAAAAATGGTCTTCTACAATTATGTTCAGTATGAAATTTAGAGTCTAATGAGATAAACTTGATTTTTGATGAATAGTACATTATGAATAGTGATTTTATGCTTAGGATTAGTAATGTGACCAAATAGATTAGTAACCTCACTTAATGAAAGTATTAAAATAATCTAGGCACCTTGATTATGTAATGTGATTCAATAAAATGGTTAAATAACAGTTTCATAAATTATTATTCATGTATTTGTTTTTTTGGGTGAATAGTGTTTTTTAATTAAAAATTAAATTAAATATATTTAGAAAATTGTTTTTTATAAAATGGATTTCATTTTTGAACTCAAAGCATCAATATTATGTTATGGTAATTTTTGGGGTTTTTTATGAAAAAATGAATTTTCAGTGAATAGTGTATTTATTTAAAAATAAAATTAAAAATATTTAGAAAATTATTTTTTATAAAATGGTGTTCATTTTTGAAATCATAGCATTGATATTTGGTTAATGTGAAATTTTGGGATTTTTCTGAGAAAGTTGAATTTTCAGTGAATAGTAAAAATACAGTTTTAGGGTTTCAGTTTGTTTAATGACATCATAACTATGTCATGATGATGTCATTAGATAATTTAAGGGTTTTCCGACCACAAGTGATGAATTATTGTATTTGGGGCCCCATGTGGCCTAACTTCATGGGAAATATCATGGGGGAGCACATGGTTTTGAGAAAATCACTTTTGAGGTGTCCCTTGGCCATTAATCCCTTGTCCCCTCACTTTCCCGATAAATACCAAACCCTCCTCTCATCCATTCGACTCCAAAACCATCCTCAACGATGTTATGTTCTCCTTACCTCACTAGGAGTCCTCCAAAGGTTCCCCAAAGCCCTCAAGGTCCAACCCTTTGAGTTTTAAGAGTTACATTTTTAGGTAAGGGATCCGACCCCCTCTCTTTCTTTTCAAGTGATCTCTTTTATGTCATTTATTTTATGCTCCATGTTCTTATGTTGTAGGATGTTATTTTATATTCACTATAAGTTCCTTTTTATGTTCACATGATGAGTGACCCCCTCTTACTCTCATCATTTCATTTTATGAATGTTTAAGTGGCGTCGTTAGGCTGCCGAAATTTTTGTAACGGATTCTTTCTCCCTTCTCATTTTCCAAGATCTATTTTCATGTAAAGTATTTCAAGTTATTTTTTATTATTTTGGGGTATGATCTCTAAATTTATCATACTGATATTTTATGTTCATATGATGAGGACCCCATTTGATCTCTTCAATTCATTATTTTGAAGTTTTAAGTGGCGTCGTTAGGCTGCCAGATTTTTATGTGGTTCTTTCACCTTTCACATTTTTCAATGTTCTAATTCCATGTCAAGTCTTTCATGTTCCTTTTTATTATTTTGGGGTATGATCTCCAAATCTATCATACTGATCTTTTATTTTCATATGACGAGATACCCTAATTGATCTCTTCAATTCAATATTTTGATGTTTTAAGTGGCAACGTCAGGCTGCTGAATTTTTAAGGGATTATTTCACCCTTCTCATTTTCAAGATCTATTTTCTTGCCAAGTCTTTCATGTTCATTTTTATTATGATGGGGTATGATCTCTAAATATATCATACTTATCTTTTATGTTCATATGATGAGAGACCCTATTTGATCTCGTCAATCCATTTTTGGATGTTTTAAGTGACACCGTTAGGCTGCCAAATTCTCATAAGAAAAATCTTATTTTTTGTCTTCCTTTCAAGTTCTTAGTTTCATATGGTATATCATTCAAATTTCATTAACATGTTCTTAAATACTTTATATTCTGTTACCCTCCTATTTTATAAATCATTTTTAATGGCTGACCGATGTCCCCACTCTTTTTCAATGTTTTCTAAAACCATGTATCATAGCTGTTATGTTGTATAGTTTTCGTCTCAAAATGCCTCCCTCTTTATCTCAAAATTATTTTATGTTATTAAGTGAATACTAAAAGCTCTTATTTATATAGGGGTATTCAAATATATATCAAAATTTTTTATTTTAAATTCTTTGATTTACATACATGAAACCCGCTTTCCCTTTTTCGTGGGATTAAAGTGACATAAAGATCATGTCTTTAAAGCAATTTTTAAACCCTTATGCTTATGAAATGAAACCCATTTCTTTTATTCTATATGGGTTGTTTATAAAATTATTGATGATGATATATGTGGCTCACATGATAATAATGTCATGTCAATGGTGCGCCCAGATAGCACTCCAATGCATTGGGTAATGACTTAATCTCTAGAGATGACCATTTAGACAGATACCTTGGTGAATAACCTTGGTAATTTTTAATGACACTTTGTGGATGGACCATGGTGAAACGAAATGATTGTCAATATTAAATGATTTATCCACATATTCAAGTTATAAGAAATTTATTTTTATTATGATATATTTCATGATTTCTTTCTCATGCCTTAAAGTTCATTTCATGACCTTATTGAAGTATCTCAAGTTCACATGTAAAATGTTTCTCTTGTTTCCCTTACTGGGCCTTCTTCTCACCATTTATTTGATTTATGTCCCCAGGTTAAGAGATGATTTAATGAACCTAGGATGAACTTAAGGATAATCCTTTCATGTTTTTAAGAAGAATGTTTTATATTGTTTTCATGTATTGTGTTCCTGGTTTCTAAGACACTAAACCTTAAAGATCCTCAGTTTTGGGCATTGTAATGAAAGTTTATGTGATAAAATGTGGGATGCTAAATAGGCTTGGGGAATTTGGTAGTATAGTTTTATTTGATTAAAGATCCATTTTAGGTCATTATATATTTCACTAATAAAGTGGCTGGTTTGGTCGGTTATCTCTTGGGGGTTATGACCGGCCTTTCAGGCCTGTGTGTGCATGGTGTGTGTGTTTGAATGTAATTCCCCCCCAAACCTAATATAATATAATGTAATATAATATAATATAACATAATATAACATAATATAATATAATATAATATAAATACCCGAATCATTTATATTCATTTTTTAACAAGAATCCCAATTTTTAATTACTTAATACACATGATTTGAAATTAACATTAATACATATAGCATTCCAAAATTTCTCCCAACCTAATTCCATGTTCATCAAACAATACTAATCAAATTAGAATTTTACAAAGGCACTAATATAACATCAACAAAAATATTTCAATATTAGTTTAAAAAGATACTATCTTTTATTTTTAATTTAAACCAAATACATATCAATATATATACCCATTTTATTCTATTTAATTACATTTGTACCAATAACTATTTACGATGATACTAAAAAATTATTAGAAACTTTTAATTTTCTTGTAATCACCTCTTATTTTTTATTCAATATAAAAATAATTCATTTCATTTTACCTGAGACATCACGCGTGCACACATAGATTACAAAATCCAAATATAACAATTTATATTTCATGAGTTTCAATTTCATTTTTTCTGGTCACGATTAATAGTTAAAGTCCTATAAAATAAAATCCATATTAAAGTGGGAACATTCCTAATAAATATCATATTCCCAAATTTGCATTGATAAAAATAGCCTCCATTATAAATATGTTCATCAAGAATATTTAATGATTACTTCTCATGTATCAAACCATTAATACCCACAATGTTATACATTCCAAAAAAATATAATACCATTTTTAAATACTATTTTTATCAATCCTACAATGGGTGTCAAACAAAAACACACATGAAGTATTTCTAAATGAACTCAAGTGAGTCTCTCAATTATTAGACGAAAGAAACTAGAAATGAGTGTATACAAATCTTTATTGGAGGTGCTTTAACATATTATAATAATCAATACATCATGATTTTTTTAAAACCCCATAAAAAGGTATATATGTATATTTCAGAAATTCCATCATCTGAATGAAATAAAAGGAACCCACCAATTGTGGTTCTACGATTATAATAGTGAAAATAAATTACTCTGCAGGAATTATTATAGACATATATATTCACACATTTTTAATGGAATATTCTAATACTAAATAAAAAAATATATATATATATGCAATGTATTCTCTCGATAAGTGCCACCCAACTTCCCATAACAAATATGACCACTATCATATCACTATCATCCAAAAAACTCTACCATGTGACCAAAATTTTTGTCAGATCAATTACCCACCAAATATTTATATACACATATCCCTTTACCGAATATAATATATAATAATAATAATTTCTTGCTTGTAGAGGTTCACATGCGGGGTGTGAGTATAGTAACTTAGCAAGCACCACCAAGAGACCCTAGGAATATATTTTGGCAAAGTGTGCTTGAATTTACATTTGTCATGAGTATATAAATTACTAATCACAATTTATCCATAATATTTTCAACAATTTTTATCATAATTTCATAATTAATTATTTTAATACACATATAATATACAATCATAGGTTCATATTTTCTTACCATCTCACCATGACCCCTAAAAATACCCCATTCAAACCATTTCAAAATTATTTTGTAAATGAATATATCATATAGTATAATATATGTTTCATGACATGAAATATATATTTATGTTATACATCATGTTTTTTTCATAATGTAGTAATTCCCATTGAATAACATCCCCATATTTAGTTTTTGGAGATTCTATCACATCACATACTTATTATTAAGGCATCATGTATCCATTCTATATTTATAGGGTATATAAAACATCAAATAGATAATCCTCTATTTTAACATACTTTGTCACATGAATCACCTAGGGCCTATGTTAGGGAGCCTTTATTGACCTTGGCATTGCATCCCTATGTACTGGAGGTTTTCAATTATCCATGAGGGACTAATATATAATATAGAGATTATTATCCTTGTGGATTCATCCCTATGTATATAATAGGGAGATTATTACTTATATATAATTTCAATCCAATATGTATATATATATATAACATAAAATAACCAAGAAAATACTACATGGGATTACAAGGTAAAATAACAATATAAAAACTATAACATCATGAAATACCATAATATTACATGTGTCACATTAGACATCCCCAATCTAAAGAGTGATTATCCTAGGGGATGATGATCTACACGCTGATGTGAAAAATATAAAAAATTAGAGGAGAAGATGAAAAAAATTTGAACGTCCATCTTCAGAACCCTCAATTGATACCATGAATAAAAAATATGTTTTGATCTGGAGGGGTTGTACCCTTTGGGTGTTTGTTAAGACCCAATGATATTTTAATAATGTTAAAATAAGAATAATAATATTTCAATTAGATAATAAGAGGAAATTTTTATTGTAGTTTCCTTTTTTAAAACACATAAATCATGTGCAAACTAAATTATTACATGGTGTTTCAATTGAGGTGAAGTTCATTCTTAGGGTTTGGATTGATTAAAGAAACATGAAAGGAGTGATTATGTTAGAGAAAGATGTTTATAAGAGTTCTGGAAAAATTTTGAGTTAGTAGTTATGAATGATTTGAACAAAGTACTATATACACAGGAGTTATTTTAAATGTCAATGTTGTACATAAAATAACATCTAGAAATTGGTAATTTGAGTTTATATTAGGGTCACTCTATGTTGATAAAACATGGTATATAAATTGGTAAAGTCGCGATACATAAGGTTAACTCTATACTGAGTAGCCTACATCTAAAAAATTAGCATCCCTCAAAACATAAAGGTATTTGGGATATTTCGAATGATATATAAGGTTTGATCTATTTATCTAAAGATTAAATAATGATTTCCCTACGTAAAATAAAATATGTATTGGTTACTTGGAGCTTCGCTATAATATAGAAGGTTTACATTAATTTTTAATATCATACATAAAGGTCACCAAAACTTTACCAATGATATGTAGTAGTAATTTTACAATATATAATGTTATTTAAGGGTCAAATAATAAGTAATTGTACAACTAGAATATATTAAATATCGAGTTTTAATGACTGGATAACAAGTTGAAAACTAACCATTTATAAATTTCATATATATAGATTGGACGATTTGGAGGGGATAAAATATCAACTATAAATTATCTTAAATAAATAAAAGTTGAATTAAAATTCTTGTATAATATGAGGGATCATATTTGAATTATAATATTACAATATGTAGTTATTTATTTGAATTTATAATCAGATATTCAAATTTAAAGGGGGATAAATTTTGTTGTTGTGTAAGACAATAAACATGGGTATTTAATAATTAAAGAATTTACATAATTGAAAAAAATGAAATATATAGTTTATAATAGAAGATTTAGGAATATTAGTGTGTAGGGAAGTGTTTATAGAATGAGGAAGAAGAAAACGAAGAGTACACACTTGGTTTATGTGTGATCATCACACATGTGTTGTGTGTTCAAGAAAAGGTTCACACATGTTCAAATATGATGAAGTGAAATAGAACTATAGATTATTAGGAGATAATTAAATCATTTGAAGAAGGATAATACCTACCACATCAAATTATATAATTTATTGAAAATTTTGAAGATAGTTTTCATGACAAAATATTATCAGAATTCATGTATTTCAAGTCATGTATACGCCCTTTAAATTATATCCACTATAGTGATTTTATAGTTCTATATGGTCCTAGTTTTTTTTTGGATCAATACAAGGGCTATATAATAATTTTGACTAGTTAACAATTAAAATGAGGTGTTCTTTGTTTGTTTTCTTTCCATGGTGTTTGAGAGTTATACAGTGATATCATTTACTCTAATAAGTAACAGTGGATCATTTCACATGAAATAAAAAAATGGAGTATTTTGACTAATTCTGTCCCCCCTCTCATAGTGAACCAAAACCATTCCTAGGGAATTAATAAGTGGGATAAAATAGCTCTATGATTTATTCTATTATCATTTAGTTTTATTTTTTAAAGTTTATTGGTCTCAAATCATATTTTATCTTTTCTCTATTTTCGTGATCTAGAATTTGTTTTGAAATATTTGATGATTTTTTTGATGAATTTATATTTTGAACATAGGCCAAATTAATTATAAGAAAATAAAGGGAATTGACACTTTTAATGGGAATAATTATTATAATTCAAAACATATATAGTTACCATATCTTATCTTAATCAGTCTAGATGTTTTGGTGGCTACCACTCTTGGTTTTTTCCCCAATAGAGGTGTTTCAAGGATTGAAATCAACATAATGAATTTCATGATTTATGGTCATGTTAATAATACCATATTTTCATATTTTATAGAAATTTATTTCTTCATGGTTAAAGGGGTCATGATAACTAATGTAATTTGGGATAATTTTGAAAATATTCTGGACGGAAATGTGAAGGTGAAACAAACCATGTTATTTTTTTTGAAATTGAATTATTAAGACCTAAATATGTTTTATTATGATTTAGTATATAAATTATACACTAGAGTAAATTATTTTTTGGTACCATAAATGGTTTTAGTTATATAATGGAAGATTATTTGGTTTTTAGGAAGATATAAGGTATATTTATAGAAAATGTCTTTGAAAAAGATTTTGCACCATGATATTTGTACACATTGATTGAATGACATTCAAAACATTTTAATTTCTTGTGAAATATATATTAAAAATTACATTAAGTTATATAGTAATCATTATAGGGATATTTAATTTAATTCATTAAATTAATAGGATATTGTGAAATAAATTGATGAATATGTGGGAGAATCTATTAAAGGAGAATATTCTAATTAAGAAGAGGAAATTAAAATGATATTTTTAAAAGATATTTCATTAATTTTGAGAATTCTGATAAGTGATATAATAATTTATCTAGTAATTTTATCCCTAAAGTGATTTAATTGTGATGTTATTAGATAATTTAAAAAAAATTATCGTAAATTTTATTAATAGGGTGTCAGTGATGATGAAGATGTGAATCAAACAAGTTCCTCAAACAAGAAAGCTGTAAAATAATTTTCAAAGGGTAAAATTATATATTTCCCTATATTCCAGAAGAGAAATTGATTATCTAATATTAAGTAATATAATAATAGGGATTATGACAAATAATTTGAGGCTTATAGTGAAATAGGTAAAAGTTTACTTGTTTAAAAAAGTGAATGAGGAAGTGTTCACTAGAGATCAAAGAAGTAGTGTAAAATGTGTGGAAGAAATAAAAATGGTGTTTGTGTAGAAGTTATAACTCATGGATTTTTTTAAATGATTTCAATGTTAGAGAAGAAACATATTAACCTGAATAAAGATTATAAATAATCGAGAAATTATGAACCCTTAAACATCAAAAATGATTTAATGTTGATGAATTAAATTAACAACTTGAAGAAGCATTCCACTCAAGATAAATATTGGAATGATAACATGGAAGAGAAGTTAAAAAAAGAGAATGAACAAGATATTTTTAACCAACAATGTAATGAATCAAAAATTGAATTGAAAAAGTTAAATTAAAAACATTATAATTCTATTCAATAAATTGGAGATACCTCAATGTTATGTTTGATATAAAATTTGGATGGGAATATTTTGGTGTAAAATGACTATTTTCTGGTAAAACAAGATTGTTCCCAAAAATATAAAAACATTATAATGAATATGTTTAGGGGAAAAATTAAAAAAATGGTGATTCAAAAAGGGTAGAAAGTAGTCTACACTAAAGAAAAAATATATTGAGATTTGATAAATTGTTTTTCAAAAAAGATGAAAAAAAAATTAATGTTTTAGAGATTGAAGAAGATTAGGGGCCATCATTTAGACAACATGCATTTTTACTGAAACATGTTCATTTTATTGTCACTTTTGAAGTTGTGGAGGATTTGGTAACTTATTAGAGTTATTAGTTTAATTAATAATATTTATATGTTCTTATAAGATTCAAGAGACAAATATTAAGGGGGAGTCATCTAATCCAAAGAATAAAAGATCTCATATAATTTGAATATTCTAAACTAAATTTTCAAAACAAGTTCCAATCATTGGACGTGGTTTGTGAAAGATCTTTCTCGATGGGAAACTTTTATGATGATTATCTTACTAATTTACCTTCCAAGATGAGTATGATTTTTAATATTTAAAAGATATATGAGAATAATTAAAATTTAAAGGAGAATCCATTAAAGATTATTAACTCCAAAGGGGCTGTAAAAAATCATCTAGGAAGAAAAGAATGTTTAAAAGTAAAGTAAATTATATTAGATCATAAAAATAATGGTATATAAGGTTCTTCTATTTCCGGATAATGGTATCACAGTTATGATAATGAAGAATTAAATAAGATAAATTAAGATAGAAACTTTGGAGTTTCATATAAATAAACTAATAAAGAAGATGAGTTCTTCTAACCTAAAATATGATTTAAAGAAGAATTTTTTTTATCAAAGAGTTTTATTAATCCAATAAGTAGTTGAATAAAAATACATGGAGGATGAAGAATAAATATCATCCTCCACTTATATATGTATATGTAATGATGATTCTATCAACTCTCTCACTATTTAATTATATATTTTTTGTATAAGGGGTGGAAAGACAACACAAATCCCATTATGTTATATGTTACTGTATTTACAAAGGAGAAAAACAATATGGGGGGAATTCAAATCTATGTGCCTAACCTAATGAGGAGAGGTATCTTATTTATGGAGGATATAAATTTATAATGATTTTTTTAAAAATTTTTAAGATGTTGAGTTATTATAGGAACTATTTTTAAGGGTTTAGTGATAATAAATATATGACTTTGTGATACATAAGAAAAAAAGAATAATTTTTTAAAAATGGGGAAGAAGATTTGTGATGAAGTGGATATAATCTACATTAATTGATGACAACATATTGCTATTCAATATTCTTGTTTCCCACACTAATTTCACTCATGTAGTCTTAGAATTAATTAATGATGATTTCTTTCTATGATTTCTATTTTTGAAGAGTGATTTATGTTCAGTGGTTGCATAAAAAATATAAAGGGGGAGATTGTTGAGATAGTGAATGAAGAAAATGTTGAGATTTAGAGTGGTTGCGACACTGGAGTGGTTGTTGAGACTCAAGGAAGATTTTTTTTGGTTTAAAGAAAAGTAATAAGAATTGGATAAGAGAAGAATTGGTTATGGTTTTTTTGTATTCTTTTTTTCAACCAAAAAATAATGATCAAAATCAAGTGTTATATGGTACATCCTTTGAAGTGATGTTCATTATTAGGTTTAAGAGTGTATGAAGGAACATGGAATTATTTTTTTGTTAAAAATACGTTTTTATAAGATTTATACAGAAATTAAAAGTTTTAAATTGTTCAAGAAATTTATTAAGGACAATAAAGGATAAATTCATTATGATGGTAACTTGAACATAAATGATTACATCTAAATATTATATCTGATATTTTAGGGTCACTATTTACATAGTATAATTTTATTGAAAATTAGTAAAGACAAAATATGTAAAGTCCAATTCGTATTGAGTAGACTATATTTGTAAAAATTTTATTACTCCATACATATGTGTATATCATAGACTCAGTGTGATACAAAAGGGTTGATCTGGTTCACTAAAGTGTATATAAGGGTTTCTCTGTAATAAAGAAATCATGTAAAAGTTTCCTAATGTTTCTCTATGATATGTAATATTAAATAAATTTTTCCTTTGAAATATAATAGTTACTCTAAAATATGCACTACTATGTAATGGTCAACCAACAATTAAGGTTATATCGAATGTTTTTTAAATATCTAATATGATGGACTATAAGAGCAGTTGGAAACTAATTTCTTGGTAACTACCTCTTTTCAATTCAAATTAGTAAAAGTGGATCAAATATCTTTTAAATGTCCTCTTAAATAAATAAAAATTTACTAAAAAGTCAGGGATTATTATAGGGTACATATTTGAATTGGAAGATGTTGAGAGGTCATTACTTATTTGAATTTCAAATCTGAAATTCAAATTTTTAGAGGGAAATAGTGTTGTATCTTCGTAAAACTATGAGAATGGTTCTATCATGATAAAATAATTATGTTATTATAGAGAAAAAATTATAGATAGTTTGAGTGGATGTGAAGTAAAATGAGTGTGCGTTGAAGGAAGAAGAAAAAGAAGAGTGCACACCTGGTTTGTATGTGATCATCAAACATAAGTTGTGTGTTGAGTAAAAAGTAAATTTTAATGTGTTACACATTGAATAACTGTGTTATAACTATACATTTACTGAAGATAAATAAATTAGAGGAAGAAGGATAATCCCTAAATTATAAATGCTCACAGCAATTGTGAAACCTTTCAAGAGACATAATTATTGACATTCATATATTATAAGTCACTGATATTACCTCCTCATTATATAAAAAATAATGATTCTTGAAGGATATGTTCCATAATTTTATCTAGTTCATTCTAAGTACAAGCTATCTAATTTTTTTACTGACCCTTTTACATTAGGTTTTCTTTATTTTTTCATTCCTTCTTCTCTGAGATATCATAAGTGACATCATTCACTCTAACAAGTGTCATAGGAATTTTTAAAAATAAATAAAATAAGTAGAATGAATTATTTTTACACTAATCAAATTAAATTAAATTTATCAATTTATTTTTTTTCTTGGAATTATATAAAAAACAATATTTTATAATTTTAGTTGAAAAGAATAATTTTATATTATGCTCTTGAAATTTTTCCTCACTGCGAATTTTTTTCATTATAGTTGGATAAAAGGAGAATTATTTGAATAAATACTATCCCACCAATATTTCCCCATATTCTCAATACCATCCCACATTAAAAGATTAAAAACTATATAATTCCATATATTCCAACCCAAGAATTCAACTTCACTCCACAAGAGTATTTTTAAAGGCTAATCTCGTACACCAACAATAACTTCAATCCATTAATTAAATACTTCATCGAATAAAATCCATAAGTTTCACCATATAATCTATAATATATTATCCCATATCAGTAATAGTCTACTAATTCATAGTACATTCCGACATAATTATACTCAATTCTTAGTTCTCAATTCAATAACCAACATCTCTTAATAGATATACCTTCTATTCCTAAAATCCAAACAATCAATATATTGTTAATTCATGAATTTTTTGAGTAATTATGTTATTCTAAAAATACTCATTATAAAAGGCATAAAACGTACATGTCAATAAATTCTCATTTATATGGAGATAAATTAATTGGTGATTAGGAAAATGGTCAAACCTCGCATAATGAATATAAATCACCATCAAAGAAAGAAAATATATTATGGAACGTAAGAAACATTCCCTCTAAGTTCATAGATATGGTAAACTCAACATAGAATTTTGTTTACACCTTCATTCATAAAACTATCAATTATACAATAGGGATTAAATTCTAGAGTACTTCTATGAAAAAAGATCAAATCTCATGTCGCAACAGAAAAGGATATTCAATTATCTCAATCTCATGTAACATCGATCAATAAATATATATTTTAATAGTAATGATAAGGTGATTTTTAATACTTATAAAACACTTAAGAAATGTATTATTACCCCATAAGTAATTTTAACCTCTTGCATTATGTTATAAAGAAAAAACCTAGTTAATTAATTCTTCCAAAATATTGAAACAATGACTACATGAAATATCAGTGACATGATCATATGTTATTTATAATATAATAATTTCATTGTATACGGAGATAAGAATCAACAATAAACATCCATTTCAAGAATAATGGTGTACAATAATAACAACGATAGAGGAAATAATCTCACCTTCTTTATTTTTGTATTAATTTTTTAATAGTGGGTGGATTTATTTTCATAATATAGAAGTAATAAATATAAAAATATATATAAATTTGTGTTCAATATTGATAGGGTGAATGCCAAGATTTCATTCATTATAACTAAATATTGTTTTCATTTTACATTAAATTTCCAATGTTCATATTTGTGTTTATATATATATATTAAATCAAGATCCATCTGTAGAGTACTAATTTGGGGTGTTAAAATTAGGGGTATGGTCCAAGATATTATGGTCTTGATATTTTAAAATCGTATTTATTAGTTCTTTTTTTATCTTGAAATTTGAAGAGTTATGATGATGATAGCATAGGTAGTTTACACTATTTATTCTCATTATATGCTTCCTTTCTTCCTATATTGTTTAATCACTCTTACTTCCCTTTAATCATACAACATAATATATGGTAGAGTTAATGTTGTCTAATTTTAAAGAATAGTTTTGTTGGATAAATTATCTCAATTATGGAATGCACTTTTTATACTTTGATTTATGATATAAAGGATCAATGTTCTTATAATGTGTTCCTGGGTATATTTATTTCTCATGTAATGAGTTGGTGTGAGGTAGTTTCTTGTAATATTATATATTTTAGATATTGAGTGTGAAATTTAAGAACATATCGATAGAGCTATAAGTGGACACAAGTTGAGAATATTTTGAGGATTATTACTATTATTCATAAAATCAAATTTATTTTATTTTATTTTTTCATTAATATCATCATTTTCCTACATTTTTTTCATTACTATCATAATTATAAAAATAAAATAGAATGAATAAAATATTCACTAATTAGATGGAATAATTATGAGATATGGAATACTTTTTCCACTGTAGAATATTCTTACTGAATTGAAAATACTATATTAATAATTCTATGACAGTCTCCGCTAAAATTTGGAATCATTTATCAGGAGGAAAATTTTATAAGAGATTTAATTATTCCTTATTTTTCATTTATTTTTGATCATTATTTACATCATTCAATTAATGTAAACTATTCCAATTAAAATACATAATATTAATTGAATAATTACTCATAGGTGTATGAATATGTGTATGAAAAATGAAATTTTAAATGTAATCAATATTCCCAATATCCTGTGAATAATGAAATGACATATTATGAGAGGATGTAAGAGTTATTTTTGAGAAAATAACATGATATTGATTATCTTGAAATACATAAACCATATTTTATGTCTATAATTTAATAACATAAAGAATATATATTATAGAAAACACTTAAACTTTTGTATAAATATGATTATTCCCCCATACATTTAAATAATTATTGGGGGAGGATTAGGATGAATTAGAAAAATACATTATGTTGACCCTTCCATAACCTTTCATGAGTAAGAATTTGAGAACTACCATCTAGATGAATTAATTATGGGATATTGTGACAAGTTAATTGAGTATTTAAATGAGTAATATTGGGAATATCCATTATCTAGATAATTAATTGATCCCATCATTTTTTCCAAGGAAGACTCGAAATATTTACTACTTAATTCTAAATAAGTTAAATGAGAGTTAGATTATTTTAAGGATATTATGGAGAAAAAAATATATTTCCTTTATTATAATAACTTACTATCTAGAAATATTTTTAGAGTAATCAGAAATGAAACTGAAGAAAGTACCATGAGATAGTTAATATTATTATTCATATTTGTTATGTTTTTCATAAAATGTATTCAAAACTAACTTTCCTTATTCTTATATTAATGGATATTTGTTTTTATCACTTTATATAAAGGGAGAATAATAATAATTTACCACTAATGAGGGTGAGGTTATTTTTGAAGAAAAATAGTATTCAACTATTGAATTTATAATAGAATATCTTCTAGAGAATATTAAATATTTAGTTAATAGACCATGTAAATATGAGGCCAAAATACATATCTTTTTTTCTAACCTTCCATGAAATATGGTCTATAAAAAGAATCATAAGAGGAGGTATATTTTGAGACCTATATAGTGTAATTTGACTTTTGGATATTTAATAAAATGCTTGGTGCAATAATTTTTACAAGTTTTTTTGGTATATAATAGGATCAATAAGTATTTGGTGGTTCATATTAAGGAATGTTTGCAAGGATTTTATATTATAGATATTTAACTAAAACAATATTTCTATAGAAAGGGAAATATGTATCACTAATTGAGATTCCCCCAAAACTACACACTGTGATTTTGTGTTAAATAAGTCTACTTTTATTCGTAATATATCATTACAACCAACTCATAGGATCCAAAGTTTAGTTTTTTTAAAAACTGGGTATATAATACATCATCAAAAATATAAAATTTAATAAAATAATTCCATATAAGATCATTATAAACTAATAAAATCTCATTAACACATGTGTTTGTTGAGGGAAATGGGGAATAATAAGAAAGGTGTTTGATCAAACATGATGTAAGGGGTAAAACATAATCAATGAATCATAGAAAAATCATAAATAAATTGTAAACATCTGGTATACATAATCATGGGAGAAATGGAATGATTAGTGGAATAAGATTATGAAATCAATAAAAGTGATCATAAGGAAAGAGAGAAAACCCTATATCATGGTATAAAATCAATAAAAGAATTATCAAAAAATAATAGCATATACCAATCAAAGTAGACCATATATGGCTACACCATAATGGATGGATAGTTAGCACTATCCCCAGTGGGGGAAATTTCCTCATAACATAGTAATATAGTATGTACATAAGAATAAAAAATTCTAATATATGTGAAGTCTACCTATAAATTCCATCATAATATTATTGACAAAGCTAACCACATGTGACCCATCCATTGCATTGTGGGAAAACCTAACTACATCTTGAATAAGTACAATGATATCATAAGCTGAAAATTATTACCAAATAGATTGGGAGGATGTATAATTGCATGAGGACCCTTCATTATAATATTTATTACATTTTTCTACCACATATAAAAGAAAAATAAACCATCAATATGCATGTAATGAATCCCAATGAAAGAAATATCCAACATAATAAATCCATAAATCAATAACCATTGAGGAATAAATTTAGATCTAAAAAAATGATGGGTTAAGGTATCTCGAAAATTCATTTCCAAACAAAGTAACATGATATATGGAAAAAAAATTAAATTTAAAGTCAAACCATTTGAAATGACTAGAAATGAGTAATGAAATTATATTCCATTATTTAACTTTTATAAAATGGGTAAACAATTCTTTAAAAGGGATAATATCAAAGGTTTTACGCAAAACCAAAATGTACCATAATATTTTATATTAAAATAATTACTTTTTTGTGATATCTAAGAAATATAATTGTATTTATAATATTAAAACTTGAAAATGATCACAAAATCCCTTTATTGGGTTTAATTTAAAAGAAATATTGGAAGGAGAACTAGATAAAAAAAATATCCCTTGAAAAAATATGTATAAGAAAAAGTTAAATTAAATTATTACAATAAAAAGATAACAAAAGGTGTAGAGAGATGCATGTTGATAGAGAACTTATCAGAATTAATGAAAAACAGTGGGAATGAACCCTTATAAACAATATAACAATCTAACTATAAATACATAATGAGGATAAATGATTATAAATTAATAAGAATAAGGTTAAATATTAATATATATATTTAAGACCTTTTGAATGATATATTTAATAGAAGATAGTAAATAAATTAATATTTCTTGAAAATAATGGATATTTGGAATGAAACTCTTACCAAGACTCCTGACTCACTTCATATGTCATAAAATCACATGAATAAATTAGTTTCATTTTTTAATTATATATTTTAGATCCTTCATAATGTATATTTCATAATTATTATTTCTTTTAATAAATTTTTATCATGTATTATATATATATATTAATTTTATTTTTATTACATCTGACATTTAGAGGATGTTTAGTTAATCATTCCAAAATTGTTAGTGATGAAACAGTATAACTCAGAGAAGAAATAAATTTGTAATGAAACAGTATAACTTATGGAAATAAGACCTAAGTTATCAATATCCCTTACATGAAACATACTCCTTGTGGTAATAAATATTTTAAAAATGGGTTGTGTGTGGTAGAAATGAAAATAACTAAAATACCACATGATACAACAAAATGGGATATATTACCCAACTTATATTAAATAATAAAAAAATAAATGGTCATAACATAATGAATGAAAATATAGTTACATAAACTTCATTAAACTGGGGTAACAAATGTTGCAATATATCATATTAAAATGAACTCATTTTCATTAATATGTAAAATTAATTACAAAAATATGTGATAAATATAAATAGAAGGGCATATAATACACCATTTAACATACAACATGGGGCATTATATATTCATGTCTCAAGGAATTGATGTTTAAGGAAAATAACCATTACAACTTGAGTAAAATTTTAATAAAAACCCATTCAAATAAAATTCATGTAATTTAACATTAAATAACAAAATTAAAATATAATTGAGGATATGATATCTAAAATATGTAATAATCTACATAAATAAAATTAGGTTCATAATACCAATCATTTCTCAAAGAGAGGAATTTGAGATGAAAACCCTTACACTGGTCCGGGTTCATTTTTCACTTGTACAAAACATCCAGGACAATTAAATTATATTAATTAAATACATATCCAAGAATATTATTCATAAATATATCCATTTATAATCCCAATTTATAATTATATATATATATATTAGTTAGTTTTTACATATTTTCAACATTAGTTTTAATTAATCTTCATTGTTTTTAGTTTGTTTCACAAAAGTGGTTTTTATATTTACTCCTTCTCTAAACTAAATAACTCTCAATTCATGAAAAATACAATAATATTTATTACATTAATGTTTTTAATGCTATAATTTCACTTCAGGTATGTTTGGTAAAGATCCTTGAGGATAAATTTGGTGATGAGCATGTTTCAATGACTCTTAATGAATAAAAGATGTATTCTTATTTTATGAGATAAATAATATTGTTATCATTCAATAAAATTTATTAAATTCTTATTAACTTATATTAAATTTTTTATTTAAGTTCATATAGTCATCTATGATAGAGTTCTATAGCATTTCTCAATAAAATTGTTAAAACATCAACAAACATGAACACCCAATGTCTTGATGGGTGAGTATATTTAAGGAAATTTACAATATCATTATAATAGAATATTAATTATATCATTTAGTTTTTTTATTTGGTGAATAATATTTTAAGTGGTTTGTATATTCAATGAAAATCATTATGAAAAAGTAAAAATGTTACTTCATATAGATGGTACTTTGCACAAGGCACAATTAACGCCCATTTGTTTTTTAATGTGGATGGAAATTATTATATATGGATTATTACATTATTATAATAAAAATTCGTTATACAAATGATATAAAGGTAATTTAATTTCCATGTTTAGCATTGTTTTGGAAGATAAATATTTATAAGAAATGGTAAAGAGTAAGTAATACCAACTTTGGTAATTTGAAATTTCTCTTGAAAATATACATCGAAATGAATGACCTAATATAAATGACGTTGACCATATAATTATGAATATTATATAGGTTTATATGAGTAAAAAATTTATAGAGTTTAAATATTAAATTATAAGGAATGTGTGTGAAATGAAGGGGTGAAAGTGTCCAATTTTATAAGTGAAGAAAAGGGAAATTTTGTATATACCCTTTATTTTTCAATGATATCATTACCCTGTTCAATTTTCAATACTACCAAAATTTATAAATAATTAATTATGGGGTATCCTTGGGTTTATGGTTCCACAAAAAAAGTTCCCAAAATTTATTCAAACCTATTGGATAGCATTTGTTCTTATATATTTACTTATACCAATTATATTTTTACTAGGTAGCTTGTTTTTACCCTAGTAGATTATATTTAATAAAAATATAAGGTAACCATTATTTTCACACTTAGAACAAAAAATTATATATTATTTTATTTAATTTTCTTCTTTTTTTTGTTTTATTGTTTTACAGGGTTTTTTTCACCAGAAAGCTTAAATTTTGAATGGTCGGAGGGTGGCATGTGGTTAGGTGAAACCTTGCTATATCGTAGAGAAAACCATACGTAATAGAAAGATTATATTTACATGCAAAAATATTAGTAACATAGTCATGTGATAGGCCCCAAACACCATGAATCATTCCTTCACAATTGGAGATAGGAACCTCATGGTTGGCGCATAGTCTGGATGACAGTGCGACCAAACATTACAGAATTCTAGGTCTTAACAGAATTTTTATTATTATTATAATGGTGATGATTATTATTATTTTCATCATCATCATCACCATCATCGTCATTATCATCATTATTGTTATTAAACCCACTAAGGGGGTTCTTTTCCCCCTCCCCTCTACCCCTCATGTTTGCTACCCCCTTCCCACAACCACCTCATCACACTGTTTCTTCTGTCAATTTCTAGTGAGATCATCCCAAGTGAGAATCTCTTATTATCTTATTCCTTCTTCAACCCTTTTTGTTAATTTTATTACCCTCCCATGTCATGCATTCACTGTGTCCAAACACTAACCTGATTTTTGGGTGTTCCATTTGCTAAATCTTTGTTTCTAGGGTTCTTGGGTATCGTTTAAGTTTTTACAAGCCACAATTGTTAAAGGAGACACATTGTCCACTGAATTTGGGTAGTTTTTGATAAAATTAATTTTGTACATATATTTTTATTTATTTATTTTTTAGTTGTTGGTATTTTTCTAGTATTCCATGGATCTTTTTAGGTTATCTTTGGACAATGGTTCATGAAGGAAAATTAAAGGCATATTTATGGGTATGATGTAAATATATATAACCTTTTAAATGTCTTGGACCTCTCTATTCCATTACATTGTAAAAATCTTGTGTTTGGAGTGTTAAGGGAGGTCAGAGTGACTTATTTCACGAGTTTACATAATTTCTAATTATTCCAAAAATTAGTATTAATGGTGGGTTATAGCAGTAGGTCACAACGATGAGTTTCAATGGTAGATCATAAAGGTAGTTCACAATGGGGAGTCACAATAGTTTCTCGGACCAGTAGATCTCTAGGGCAAAGTCATGATGGTGATTTTCAATTGTGACTTCTGATAGTGATTCATCGACCAGTACCTTGTAATGGTGAGTCAAGACTAGTGAGCCTGAATGATGACCCACACCTATAGCTCGCACCTGTGACTCGCACCTGTAGCTCACCAAACAGTGACTCACACCAGTGTATCTTTTAACGGTGAGTCATTTCTAATAATTTTGTAAATTCTATATTTCTCTAGTTTTTTTAGTTTCATACCTTTAATGTTTTCAGTTATATAAAATGATTTTAATACCATATTTGATGGTTTTTTGAGCCGTTTCGAATCATATCTACCTTTTAAAAACCTGAATCTTCCCCTGACTTCCAAACCGTATGGTCTTGGTCAAGATCCACCTTTAATGGAATTTAAAAAACATTTCTACTGTTGACTTAGGATTTTTCCTTTCTAATGCCAAAATATTATCTTCCTTGTTCATTTCACTTTCTCTTGGTGTAAGACACCCTAAATCTATATTCATTATGTATTACTTCATTCTGTTGTGGCTTTTGGATATAGATTTTCCTTATAGGCTTTTTTGATGCATGTGTAGGCCCTGAATTGGCGTAATAAGGAAGTGTTTATCATTTCCTCTTCTATGTAGGTATCCCTTAATCCTGCTTTTATTTGTCTATCGTATGGTGTGGGTGTTTGAATGATTCCTTTTGTAAGATAGTTGAATACCAAATTAATAAATATTATTGGATCAAATTAAGATCAATATACATGGTCGGGGAAAAGTGATGTATTATCTTCATGTTATTTTTTTATTATTGTATTGAATTATACGGGTGAAACACTCCACTAAAAATCAAGTCTATTGGTGGTCCTTTTATGCGTATAGGATATTTAGATGATGTTTGTTGTTTCGTTCTGTCACAAACCAGCCTGGGTCGACCCAGAACCGGTCACCCAAGCCGCTCCATGAAAAGTCCTGATAGGCATTATCGATCCTCCCAGGATGGTGAAAAGAACCATGGTAATCAATATAGTACACAAGGGAACACATTATCCCATATATAACAGACAAAACAAATAGTGGAAAGAAAGGACAACCCAATATATATTCATATAAAATTTGTACTAATTATTATATGAACAATAAACTGAAAATACAACTGAACTAACAACTCAACCGACCAAACCTAACAACTAGATAACTCCATGTGACCCCTTTGGTCACTCTCCAACACAATTATCACACATAACCCAAGGTGATTGAATGTTTTTTGAAACCTTCACAAGGTTTAAATATAGTAGAAAATTATATATTTGATTATTAAAACTCTATAGACTAGCCCATTAATATATTCCAAATGTACATCCTTTAAAAAAAGAAACATCAATTACTAGTTTGAAATAAAATATATTAAATTATATTTTGCAAACATTGTTCAATGATATAAAAATTACTAGACAAAAACATGCATGTTTTATAAACAAGAATTCTAATAACAAATTTTCAAAGAGGTGAAACATCAAAATGAAAATAATTTTCAAGAGGGATGATTTATAGAGTATACACTTTTAAATAAAACCCACACAATACTGAGTTTATCAACCAAACACACTATATGTTGATTGCGAGTAAAAAATATCCAATGAGTACAAGTCATGGGAATACCCCTAGGCATAAGTTCACTATAGACCCTAGGTACCTCATATCACGGTGAAAAGTAACCATAACAAATATTTGTTCTCATGAACACAAGATACTAATTTGAGAATAATCCATAACCTAGTGGTCCCCAACATCATTATCATCTTATTTTAGTTAGTTTTTTTCATATCAAACTTTCTATGTGAAACAAGGACAAAACCCCTCCAGATCACTAGCAGACAGTACACATCTTCCCACCCAGATACCCTAGTTTTCCCTTTTTGTGTTCAAAAAATTTACACATATATAAAATACCATTTTATCATGAATATTCCATTTAAAAATAATACACACACAAAAAATCCCACACACATGTCTCACATTTCTTTCATGGATCAATAAACCACCTGAATCGTCATGAAAAAATTTCAAGAAGTATAACGAGGCCCTGCACATAAAATCCATTCAAAATGATATTTTAAGGCCAAAAAACCAAAAAAACGCATAAACCAAGATTTTTCATCCCCAAAACCATTTAATAAATCAATTTCATTGACTATAAATTTATTTCAAATGATACAACATGAAATACACATGGAATCCATTTTTACAAGAAAAACTCCAAACAAGCATTTAAGCATTTCTCAAAAAAAATTCCAAAGATACATATTTCACTTTTAATAAGAAGGATTATACACATTATTTATGTAATAAATCCAATTTCATAAATCCCTTAAAACATTCATTTTACACATCCAATGTATGACTCTTTTTATAATAATGTTAAACGATCCATTTTCCAGCAACTCGGGCCAAAACGTGTTTACCACAAAAAACCCATTTTTTTAAAACAAAAAATACTTGGGAATGACATAAAATGACCAAAAAAACATTTTTCACGCTTCCAATGTATATATATATATATCCAAACAAATCATTTTAAATCACACTAAGAATATAAAATCCAACCTGGAAATTTACCGAACACATGGACTGCACTTTGAAACCAATAAATTATTTTAAGAACTTGAAAATGGATAAAGTTCCATTTTCATGACATAAATTTATTCAATCTACATATCCATTTTCAAAATTACATAAAATATGTACATCATCTAACATAACATTTAGGTAAGCAAGCAGTGTACACGTTTATAACAAAACAACATTACTTTTCACAAAACAAGGCTTAAACCACCGTTTTGCGCAGCAATAAAATTATACAAAGGCTGAATAAAATAATAAAAATATATTTAAGGGGATAATTTTAATAAAATTATGATAATTAAATGATAAAGTCATGTTAAAGTGATATCTTACCTCAAAACCATGGCCGAAAGGAATAGTACACCCAATATCAACCGCCTTGGTTCCCAACACTCATGATATATGAAGGAAATACCTAAATGAACCAAAACCCCCATAAAAAGCATGGGATAACATATCCCTATGTCTTTCATAACTAGTGGATCCAAAATAAAGTTGAATGATAAGGAAGAGGGAGGAGAAAGGATAAGGAATCTCACCATGGAAACAAGAGAACTCTTCATCTTCTCTTATATGTACACATATAGGGAAAAGGGAATGGAATGAAAAATCATGGAGAGTCTCCTTACATCTAGAAGAAACTGGGGAAGAATATTTTGGGGGGAATGAGAAGTATTGAATGATTCATAAAATAAACAAATTACCTTACCAAATCTAAATGATTTGAGAAGACTTGAGAAATTTATCCCAAATACGCGACTAATATGAGATCCAAAAAGGGAACATGGAAAATATGGTGATACTAGGGTTATTTATCTCGAGTGATATCTGGAATCACTAAATAAAATTTAAAAATGAATAAGATATATAATGAATAAATTATTTTTTGAAACTTGAAATGGGCTCACGGGTTGGCATAATACCTGCAAAATAACTAAAATCCGCCATGATCATGAATTACTAAGGGGGTAAAAAAGTATATGGTAGTATGAAAATGACATTGGAGGACATTTGGTAAGTGGAATGAGTGAAAAAATTTGAAAAACGACGGAGTTATCAGTTTTTGTTTTTAAATCTGGAAATGGGCTCACAGTTGGCCCAAATCATGAAGTAACCACCCTTTTCTCCAAAAAATCTAAAAAACTCTTTGGGGAACCCATGGTAAGATAATTATACATATATGGAAGTTCAAAAACCAACATTCAACTCACCCATAATCTAAGAAAATGATCATTATTTCCATCAAACTGGATCAAAACCAAGACATGGAAAACCTGGTGTGATGCATTCCTTGAACAGAATTATATATGAAAATTATTGATGACACATACCTGAAAAATAATTGGAATACCTAGGTTCAAACCTTTTATCATAACTTCATAAATTACAGTTGTAATTAAATAAGGTATTCCTTATTAAATATGTAATTTTTTACATGTGTGGTTAGTGTGGTGTTGTGGTTGGGAGAACGACTATATATGGGTGTTTTGGAAGGTTTGGTGGAATATCAGGTTGAGAGATTTATTGATTGTGGAACAAATGAGTAGTGTAATGCATCAAGGCTTCTGAAATGGTTGTGATGAGATGTGTTAAAGGGTATGGCTGTGATTTTATGTTTTTCTCTATTTATAGGATGTATTGGGTGGAATGAATTTTAAGAATGATAATGGAAGTGGTTGGAATGGGTAATTAATCAAGAGACTCTCCATGAGTATCTTGTAGAAAGCTTCAACCCATGTCTCAGGATCGATGAATGTTAAGTCATGAATGGGTGTTAAATGTATAGTAATGTGAAGTGGGTTAATTTACCATGGTTCTTATTCCTCTCTATCACTTTTGTTGTGTGGATTGTTGTGTTCTATACTTGGTAGTTGCATGGATAGTGATGGAGAAAATAAATACTTAATAATGTTGAGATAGAATGAGTTGGTTTTGTAAGCATGAAGTTTTTTTTCAATAAAAATTTAAATATAGTGTTTCATTGTTAAATTTAGTTAAATATAAATAATGAAATGAATGGGTGTTGAGAGAAAGAGATTTTTGAAGCCTCTTTAATTTATCAACTTCTGAAGTGACCATTGCTGATACTAATTGAGGTAGTTACTATTGTGAAACCCATATGTTGGGCATGAGTTATTGATACTATATATATGTATATACATACATAGTATGTTTTTGTGATTTCAATATGCACCCCACCCTAGTTGATTATTATGTGTTGAACACCCCCTATTGACACAGGAGAGGGTGTCTTTACCAAACATCTTAGTGGGGGGATGTATGGATGGACACCCGCACTTACCTGCTCCATATTCTAGGTAGTGATAGCCCAAGATTTTTAATGAATGTTTTGGTTTGTTGGGCCCATGTTTTTGTGGGTGCTTTTTTTCCAATTGTCTTCAGGATGAGATGTGTTGGGTATTTTTCAGGTGTATTTTGGATGAGATGTGTTGTGTCTTCTCACGTGTTTTCAGGATGTGATGTGGTATATGTCCCATATGTATTTTGGCAAGATGGGCTGTGGTTTGTGAGGCCTAGGTGTGTATGTGTGGGATGTGATGAGATTCATTTTGTCTAGTGAAGGTACTAGGTGTGAGGTCTAGGTGTGTGCGAGAGGGTTGTTATGTGTATCATTCAGAAGAGGTGGAATCCCGATGAAATTTTTCATTAGGGTGTGAGAGTGGCTAATTAGTGGGAGATTCTTGCAAGGTACCCTATCAAAAAATTTCATATTATATTACATTACTTGGCTTCTGTTATATGGTGAGTGGGCCTTGGTGATGTGTGGTTGGTTGGTATTCATTGTTAAGTGTTGTTGGTTCTGTTGTTTTCTCAGGGGACCATTAGTATGCTTCTCCCACTAATGCATGAGAAGGTTTGGTTTTACTATTTAGTATACATATATTATAACCCTACATATATGAAATTCTCTGATTTTTCCAATAGGATTACATGGACCATGATGTACCTCACTAGATCAAACTTTTGGGATGGTTGTTGTTTCACAACATAGTTTTACATTGGGTGCATACAATAGAGTTTTGTTGTATTTGTAATAGTTTTATTTTGAACATGCATGTGGGATGGTTTTGGTTTTCTTATATATATATATATATATTGTTTTGGAGTTGTTTTTTGGATGAACCATCTTATCTATTGATTTTATTTTCTTATAATGGGTAATTCCTTCCATATTGTGATATCCTTGTACCCTTGGTTCTAGTCGACACCCTGGGGCCTATTGGATGTTGGAATCATGGGTCATTATCTCTATTACTTCTTTTCTAGATCAAGAGGGGAATCATTGGAGGGAGGGGGTCATGACAGAATGGTATCAGAGCTGATAGTTGAGAGATAGGATAATGTTTGGAGTTAGGTATAGTGAGGATTGCATGTGTCAGTAGGGAAACTGCGTTAGGTGGTATTAGTTCATGACATAGGTCAGGGAAGACCGACTAGGACATGGGATTTTAGGTCCCCCTATGACTCGATGAAAGGAATCTGAGCCTACCAAATGAATTATTCAGGCTACACAATATGAAAGGTAGATACCCTTGGAAAGATGCAGACATCATAATGACTTGTGTTCTTGTTAAAAAGGGGTTTTGTAAATTTGAAATGAATAATGAGTTAAATGAGTTGAAATGAATTTTTATAAAATTTTATACTATTCCAGCTTAGGTATTCCTTGTTTATCTTTTAAGCTATGACACCCGGGGATCATCTCTTTGTGGCTCAGGGAGTTGAGCTTCAGTAGACCAATCTAGTTGATCAGAGGAGGGTTGATCCAGTAGAGGAGGACGACCAATGGTAGAGAATGTTATGTGATTTATAGAAATAGGCCTTGGGAATGTATAAGGGAATTGTTTTGGACGTGGATATAGAGTTATGGCTCATGGATCTTGAGATCACCTTCATTTTGATCTAGGCTCCGGCAGAGTACGTGGTTCCTTTGGTAGTGATCCATATGTGCGTAGATTCACATCAGTGTTGGGATTTGTACCTGGGGGAGAGGAAGCTAGCTAACATTCTATGGGTCAATTTTGAGAAGGGGTTCCATGAAGAATTTTTTTCATCAACCATGAAGGATAAGAATAAGAAAAATTTACTATCCCTCTAGTAGTGGAGTCTATCAGTACGAGATATAGGGATTAAGTTCAATGATCTACTTCTTTTTTCCATGGATCTTTTTTTCGATGAAGATTCGTGTGCGACATGCCTAGAGGATACACATTGTCCTTATATCCAGTACATGGTTACTCCCTATACATTGAAGATGTACTTAAAGATTTATAATAAGCCATAGGTGATTGAGAAAATGCACTTACGGGGAGTTCTACTATTACAGGGGAGCTAATAGGGTTCTATGAGAGGAATTTTTTCTAATAGTAGGCATCTGGTGCCAGGGAAATTGAGGTTTCAACCACTGGGGAATAAACATTAATAGTTAATGATTAGACCTTCATGTCTTTGTAAATTTATAATGGGTTTGGGGAAAATATGTTTATTTTTTGGTGTTCAAAACCATCTTTACAACAAGTTACTGATGACCGTTTGAGCTCAATATAGTGTAGGTGGACTGGTTCAATGTCAGCCTTAGTAGCAGTTGTAAGTTAGGCGGTTTCAACATTAGGGATAGATGATCATGCTCTAATCAGGGGAGATGGAGCAAGTAGAGGCTGACCATAGGTTGTTCCCTAGGGACTTCGAACCAAGGAGTGGTTGTGGAGGCTATCGTCAGCAATGGGGAAGAGGAGATAGATGTGGTCAGGTGCACACCACAGAAGTAGTAGTTCTATTAGTACCATAGATCATTATAGGTAAGATTATATTCTTTAGAACCCTTTCTTTTTCTTTGTTTGATTTAGTAGCTTCTCACTCCTTCATTGCATCCAGTCTAGCCCATACACTGGGACTTGTCATAAAGAGCATTTTCATACCTCTATTGTTGAGTACTCTAGTTGGAGGCCAAACTAGATTTTTTATGTGTGCTTTGGATGTAGATTTATGATGGGGCCACATCAGCCCATTAGGGATCTCTTCTTGCTACAGATGAAACCATATGATGTAATTTTTATCATTGAATGGTTTCATATTGTGTGTGATTGAATAAACTACATCTAGAGTGGATTCATATTTTCTGATGTAGATGTCCAGTGTGTGGATTTTATTGGCCATATGATTTGTTAGGTGGGAAGCTTACATGTAGATACTCTTATTTCCTTATTGGAGTAGATTTCAGTGGAATTATCAGATGTTGGAATGGTGGAAGTTCCTAGAGTTATTGGGGAGTTCCTTGATGTTTTCCCCAAGGAGGTTTTGATGCTACCCCATAAACATGGTGTTGAGTTTGGGATACACCTTTAGCTTGAGGCTACTCTAATTTTTATGGATCCATATCAGATGAAATCTTATAAGTTACATGAGTTGAGGATCCAAATATATGATCAGATGAATAAAGGATTTATCTGGCCTATTGTTTTATCGTGTGGTACTCTAGTGTTGTGCACATAGAAGGTAGATGGTTGTATGAGGTTTTTCATAGAATATAAGAGGTTGAATCAGATAATAGTCAAGAACTGATACCCTATTCCAAGGATAGATGATTATTTTGATCATTTGAGAGGACTGAGTTGGTTTTATAAGATTGATATGTGGTCTGGATATCACTAGTTGAGGGTGAAGGGTGCTGATATCCCAAAGAATGTATGCAGATGTAGTTAAGGTGACATCTAGTTTTTAGTCATGTCGTTGAGTGTTACAAAAGCACCAGCTATGTTCAGAGGTATTATAAAAGTTGTATATCATGAGTTCATAGACTTGTTCATCATTGTATTCATCTATGAGATATTTAACCACTTGAATTTAAAATAGGATCATATCGAGCATCTCAAGACCATATTCTTGGATCTTTGATGCCACCAGCTCTAGGGAAAGTTGTGGATGTGAAATATTTTTATAGGATATGTTCATTTCCATGGGAATTTGGTGTCTCAGTAGGGTGTAGCAGTATACCTGTCAATGGTTGAATAAGTTGTTTCTTGTGAATCACCTAAGAATGTGGTAGAGGTTCGTAGATTTCTTAGTCTGTTGTGATTTTACCAAAGGTTTATAATTGATTTCTCATGAGTTTTATCCTCGTTGATATATATGACTAGAAAAGGACAAGATTTTGTGTGGGGTAATAAATTCCAAGAAGTGTTTATCTAAAGGGGAATTTGGTCAGTGATCTATTTCATTGGTTTCCAGACAAAGGGGTAATGATTGAGGTGTTTTGTGATGCTTCCCACCTATTCTTGGGTTTCATCTTGATGCAGCAATGATCAATGATCTCATATGGGTCTAGTAAGTTATTTCCCCATGAATGTAAATATAAAACCCATGATATGGAGCTAGTACTGGTTGTTTTGAACAGAATTTGTAGTGGAATTACTTCATTGTGGATCTCTTTGTGGTCTTAACGAATCACAAGAGTTTAATGTACATCTTTTCCTAGTGAGATATGAACTTGAGACTGTAGAGGTGGATGGATTTTCAATAAAGGTATGATTTTGAGATCTCCAACACCTTTATAAAGGGGAATTTCATGGACGATTACTTGAGCATTAATTCATAGAATGAGGTAGTTTGAGAATTTTCAGATTCTTGGAAGACGATGGATGAGTTGGCAGCCTTTCAGTTCGATGCAAGGGTGTACAGTGGTAGAGGCTATTTGTTGAAGATAATGGCAGAGTTTTATATGATTTAGAGGGTGTAGGAGACTTAGTGGGGAGACTCAAAGTAAGTGGTTTTGAGCGATCATGTTATCCATGGGGATGTTATAGAGGGGTGGTAAGGGGATGGTTAAAATTAGATGATGTTCCATGGAAGCCTATTTGTTTCAGTGGAGATGCATGAGGGAGTACTCTATGAGTTTTTATCTCACCCATAGTAGTACACTGAGGAGTTTAGAAGAGGTAACATGGTTTTATGATGTAGTTTTGTTGGCTCAAGATAAGTTGGGAAGTGGCAGAGTTTCATGGCGTGGTGCTTAGTGTGCTAGTAGGTGAATGATGAACACTATGTTCCTAGTGGATTGTTGCATACCTTGGATGTCCTCAAGTGGAAGTGGTATGAATTCTCAATCGATTTAATCATTGGGTTACCAGGGGCTCAGTGAGGCTATGATGTTATCTGGGTAGTAGTGTATTTTTTGATGGAATAAGCTAACCTCTCATCAATCAACGAGTCGAGAGCAGTCGAAACCATAGACACGAGGTATGTGAAAGAAGTGGTGTTGTATCATAGAGTTATGAGTTTCATTATCTCATATCAAGGTCCATGGTTTACCTCATGAGTCTAGATAGGATTTTGACATGCTTTTGGAAGCCAATTACTCCTCAGTACTAGTTTCCACCCTTATCCAGATAGGAAAATAGAACAGACTAATCAAATGCTAGAGGATATGTTGTGATCATGCATCTAAGACTTTGGCAGATCATGGGTATGACAATTTATCATGGTAGTGTTTTCATAAAATAATGGATATCACTCTTCCATTGGGATGGATATATTTGAAGCCTAGTATAGATGAACTTATTATTCACCTTTTTTCTAGATGGAGGTTAGGGAGACAACTGTTCTTGGACTGGAAATGGTGTAAATCCTGGAAAAGAAGGTTATTATTTTTTAGGAGAGGATGAGTGTGGCCCAAGACCAATAGAAGTCCAATGAAGATCACAAGAGGAGGCCCTTGGAGTTTGAGGTTGGGGATCAAGTTTTCTTGAAGGATTCCCCTCAACAAGGGCAGTAGTGGTTTTGAAGAAAGAGTAAGCTTTCTCCCATGTTCATCAGACCCTTAGAGGTGTTGGGGAAAATTGGTGAGGTGGCATACTATTTGGAACTACCACCGTAGTTGGAGAGAATCCATGATCTCTTCCTCATCTCTCAACTTCATCAGTATATTCACAATCAATCCCATTTCATTGAAATGGTAGATTTTTTTATCAGAGCTGACATGATGTACATGGAACAGCTGATAGAGATCCATGATCATTAGGTGAAGGTGCTATGTGGGATGACCATTCCTTTGGTTCATGTGTTGTGGATTCATGCTGTCCTAAATGAGTGTACTTAGGAGCGAGAAGTGTAGATGTGTTTCTATTACCCAGAGTTGTCTTGAGTTTTTCCTTATTCTATTTTTCATTGTGATTTAATGTTTGAACCTTGTTTTTTATTATATGATTTCTTTAATGTTTTGTAATGTGTGATGATGTCTTGACACGTGAATATGGGAGGACCCAATTCTTAATCGAGAAACATTAATTGTGATGTGATTAAACATCTTTGGGATAGTCAGTGTCACCCAAATTGGATATTATCTTGACAATGAAGGATGGAATTCCCTGGTTCACTTGTTCAATCAGTGCATTTTTTATGCTTGTATGCCATTTCTTGTGGTTTTTTGGGTTAAAAGATGTTATAGGTGGTGTTATTTGATGAGGGGGTTTCCAATTCATCTTTCAAACAATGCAAGGTGATTTATCGTCGAACTTTGGTATTGGTAGAAGTGTATCAAGTGTAGAGGGATCCTTGAGAGGTATCTCATGTGGTGGTTTTTTGGGATCATTTTTCTTTTAGGATTGAATTTAAATTTTTGAGGGTGATAATAGTTTTATAGGTATAGAATGTAATGGTTCTAACCTAGCTGGTCCATTTATTTGTGAAAATCAAGTGGTTGAAGTGTTCTAGGAGTTCATGATTACTCATTTCAAGAGTTTACATAATTTATTGTTTTTCCAATGGTGGGTCGCAACAGAAGTCCGTAATGGTGAGTCACAATGCTGGGTCACATTTGTAGGTCATGATAGTGGGTGAAAACATTAGATCTCCAATGGTGATTCAAGATAGTGAGTCGCACCAGTAGATCATCGGCGGTGAGTAGTCCACCAGTAGCTCGAAATGATGAGTCTGGACCAGTGAATCAGAATGGTGACTCTCATAGTGACTCGCACCAGTATCTCACACTGTTGACTCACACCAGTAGCTCATCAAACAAAGACTCATACCTGTGACTCCGCTAATGGTGAATCATTTCCAATAGTTTGGAAAAATTACATATTTCTCTAGTTTCTTTCTAGTTTTTTCCCTTTTTACTTTAATTTTATGTCAAATGAGTTGATTACCATATTTAATGGGTTTTGGATCCATTTCAAATCATATCTACCATCTAAAAACCAGAATCTCCCCTTGAATTTCATGTTTCATGGTCTTGGTCTAGATCATCCATTAATTTATTTTAAAAAAATTTACTCCTATTGATGTAGGATATAGACTTTCTAATGCTAAGATCTTCTCTTCCTTGTTTTCTCCCTTTATCATGGTGAAAGACTCCCAAAACCATTATTCCTAAAGGAATCATGTGCTGTGTTGTTGATTCTGGATCTATTTTTTCCCTAGAGGTTTTTTCGGCTACACGTGTTCCCCTTCCTTGGTGTAATAAAGAAGTGTTGATAGTTTCTTTTTTTATGTAGTGATACCTTCTTCTCTCTTTAATTCATGTTTCATGTGGGGTGGGTGTATTAATGTGACCTTTGTGAGGATAGAAAAATACCAAACTAATAAATATAATTTGATCATATTATGTTCAATGTACGAGGTCATGGACTAGTGATGTATAATCTTCTTTTTATTTGTTTTTGATTATTTTTGTGAATTATATAGGCTAAATACTCCATTGAAGTCATGGTCCTTGGTGGACCATGGTTCCACACATGATAGTTATTGGATGAATGTTGTTTCTTTGCTTGAACACAATTATATATGAAAATTGTTAACAACATATGTGTGGATAATAATTAGATTCCCCGGGATAAAAACCAACTCTGATAACCCCATGAATTAATAATAAGAATTATATAAAGGATTACTTATTAAATATATTATGTGGTTTGTGTGGTGTTGCAGTTGGGAACATAGTTGTGTATGGGTGGTTCAGAAGGTGTGTTGAAATCTCAAGTTGAATGATTAACTGATTGTGGAACAGATGAGCAGTGATATGTAGTAGGGTTATCAGAAATTTTTGTGATGAGATTTGTTGCTAAGTACAACTGTGTATTAGGGGTTTTCTATGTTGATAGGATTGATTTGGATGATTGACAATGAATAATGATGATCAAAGTTGTTTGAATTAGTAATTTTTCAATATTTTCTCCAAGAGTTTCATTATGAATGCTTCACACCATGTCTTGGTATTGATGTATGTTAGGTCATGAATCGGTGTTAAATGAAGAGTAATGTGAATTGGGTAAATTTACCGTGGTTCTTCTTTCTTTGGGTTACTTTTTTTTGTGTGTATTTCTATGTTCTTTACATGGTAGTTTCCCAGATAGTGATGGATAAAATAAATACATAATAATGTTTGGATGGAATAAGTTGGTTTGGTAAATGGTAAGGAGTTTGTCAATGATAAGATAAACTATGGGTTTCATATTTAACTATGGTTAAAGATAAATAATTAAATGAATGGGTGTTGAGTGAAATAGCTTTGTGAATCCTTGTTGATTTATCAAATTCATGAAGTGATCATTGTTGATACTGATTGAGGATGCAGTTGTTTTGAATCCCATAAGTTGGGCTTTATTTATGGATGCTATATATATATATATATATATTATATATTCCTATTATTTATATTTCAACCCTACCATAGTTGATAACTATGTCCCAGAAAAACCTCATTGTCATAGGAGATGATTTATTTCCCAAAAATCCTAGAGGGATGATGGATAGATGGACACCCACAATTTCCTTCTCCCTCTTCTAGGTGGTGAAAGTCCAAGATTCTTTGGGCAGGTTTTGGTTTGTGGGGCACAGGTTTTTGCGGATATGTGTTTTCCTATGTCTCTTGGGATGAGATGAGTTTTTTTCAGGTATATTCGGGTTGATATGTGTGATTCCTTCCTTGGTTTTTTAGGATGTGATGTGGTATGTGTCCATCTATTTGCGAGAGGGATGTTGCATGTTTTGTGAGGACTCGGTGTCTATGGGTGGGATGTGATGATCTTTGTTTTCCCAGGTGATAGGACTAGCTCAGAAGAAAATGTGCGAGTAAAATGGTTGTGATGTGGTTCATTCTAAATAGGGTGGAGTGAAAGGAAATTTTTCTTTAAGGTTTGAGAGTAGCTAATCAGTATACGAGTGCATTAGTATGCCTCCATCACTTGTGCATGAGGGACTTTGGTTTTCCTACTGAGTATACTTATATACTCACTATACATTTATAATATTCTTTCAGGATTCAAGTAGGATTACTTGGACCATGATGGACCTCACTAGCTATGAATTTCGGGATAGTTGTTGTGTAGCTACTTATTTTTACTCTGGGTACTTACTTTAGAGAATTATTTTATTTTTAACAGTTTTTTGAACATGCATGTGGGATGGTTTTGGTTTTATTTTATATATATTTTTTCTGGGATTTATTTTAGGCTGAACCATATTATCTCGTAGTATTTTTTTCTTATAAAGGGTAATGTCTCCCATATTGTGAAATTATTATTCCCTTAGTACTAGTCACCACCCCTGGGCCTAATAAGGTAGGGCTCGGGGGTCATTATCAATCTTCATTCATTGCCTGCTCAAGAGGGGCATCTTTTGAGGGAGGGTTCATGAAACCCTCTCTATACGTATTCCATCATAGAGAAGGGAATATATAAATAACATTTAGGGGTATATATGTGTGTGGTTGTGTTTGTGACTGTGTGTAGGTGCATATGTGTGTAAGTAAAAAGGCGTCTCTTTTTATTCTTTGCACCAATTTGGGGGAAGATTCGGATTGTCATTGCCCTAAAAATATGTTCTGAGGTAGGCTCCATATATCCAAGCATTTAATTCAAATTCCATGATTAATTGGTTGTCTAAAATGTAATTTTTTTTATTATACAGTATATACGTGCTATGAAAATTGATTTTGGATCTGATAAATGTTTTTTAAATTATTTTAAATGAATGACCTAAACATTCAACATGGGTCTTCTTTGCCAAGAATGTTTTCCAACTTTTAATATAACGTAAATTATTTTAAATGTCCCATTGGTTTTCTAAACGATTTCAAATGTGTAATGAGTAACCTAAATGGTGTTTTGGTTTGTGTGATATGGTTTTGAAAATTATTTACCAAAAATAAAGAACCCATCATTAATCCCATTTTCAAACCATCCCACTTACACATGGGAATGTGTAATGACTAAATAATACCTTTTAGTTACTAGTTCTTGGACCATAACAACTAAAAGGTGAAGTAACATGAAATGAACCTCACTTTTTCTTTATATAATCTAGGCCAAAAATACTACCACTGGATGTTAGGATACATAATGGGAATCACATGGTGAATAGTACATCTCAAAGCTTATGAATCCCACATCCACACCAAACACATGATCAAATTGACTAACAAATGACCACATACATAAAAGAACCTTATCAGAATCTAGGGACTAATTAGATAGTGTTCCCCAATGAATATTTTTTTCTTTATCTCCAGATAATCTACATTAGATAACTGACACTACTTCACCCTATTAATGAGTGAATAAGTAATACATAAATACATTATGTAATATCTACACTAATAATCTGTAACATCATAGTGTATCAAAGCTAAGAGGATCATCACCCACCACTAACAACTAGCCACATCCTCCACATGAGATTGAGTCATCAAACATAGTGAATCATCCATGACATTCCCTTCCCATGGTTATATTACATCCAAAAATAAAAAGGTTTCATGTACTTGACCTGACTCCCCTATAGGAGGTTTATGTCAGGATGTAAGAAAATATAGTCTAGAATCTTATGGTAAATATATACCATGAAACTCCCACATAACAGATAGTGAATCTAACATCTCAACATCTACACTATCGTTGTTGGGTAGGGATAACGCTTTGGGTTGTCCCACTTATAAAATATCAACTACATGGACCGATAAATGATGTCTCAATCATCCTACATTTGAAATTTTTGAAGCCATATTTCTAATGGATCATAATACAATATATACCCATGAACAATATTAGGTTAGGTGTATATTAGTGTGGACTTTAACCTCCCTTTCAACTCATTAAATTCTATCTTATAAGAATATAACCACCTAAACTTCATCACCTACATGGAAAGGGATGTCAATAGTACTGAAAATAGGAGGAATACTAGATAAACATTTGATATTAATATATTATAGTAAATAAACTAATAATTTAAAACATATTCTAAGTCTAATCCCAAGAAACCAAAACCAAAAACTTTTCCCGGACCATTGATATATCAGCCTGAAATATCCCATGACCCTATGATTTCACCTCCCTAATACAAATATGTCAATTCAGAATTTGGAATATAGATTATTATCTCTCATTAAACACAAAATGATCACTAGATATAGAGGACTATCCACCATAAACAATGAGAATGTTGGAATGAAAATAATAATGATGACCATAAATGAATATAGTTGTGGATTAAATACACGATTCATTGGATATATGAACACTAATAGTTCATTTAGAAATCTAAACAACTTCACTATATACTCATATATGCTATATTTTCTTATGTATGAATTTCATGGAATATTAGAGGGCCTCACACACAACTGGTGATAGTGTGACCATGAGTCAATCTTGAAAAATAACATGGGTCGTTGAATCTAATCAAATAGGTTATGTATATAAAAAGAGGATACTGTTTCTTAATAATTACTTGGTTTATCCTCTATTAATCCACACACAGTAATAAATATCCATCCACCCTCTAAGTGAATAACATCGGATCAGACCAAAGGGATGTGACCAATAGAATAAATCCCATTAACTCTAAATCCCAAATATAATAATTCAATTCTCCAAAATATGTAGGGTTAATCATTTAAGGTAGAATAAATATGGGATTTGAACCTAGAATTAGCTTAATCATGAATTGGAAATCACTCTCTCTTGAATCCCTATGAAATCCTTAGGAAATAAAACCTAGAATTGGTAATAATAGAAGTGAAGTCCATATCATGCACCTCTAAATCTCTCAAAATAGGAATATAAAGTTAAGATGAAATCAACCCCACATATAGATGTCTTGGTCTCGAATTTCCCACCCAAAAATCACATATGTCATATATATATTTATAACCCTCTAATGACATGAAACATACACACTAATTAATGTAGATGATATGTGCTCAATAAAAATTCAATCTATCCTTCTCAATGATTGCATCAAAAGTTTGAAACTCTAAAATAATGAAATATTTGATAATCCTACCCCTGTTAATCACTATATTTCACTTTGGACATCTCTGGAAACCCTTTTATCACACTACTAAGGGTTTATCGATAGAAATCACCCCATAAAAGTACACTATAGAACGAACCAAATAATAAAAAACCTAAGTATTTATGAATTATTTTTTCACAACTCTGTCAAACAAAATAAATCCTCATTTTGAAGCTATATGATTCATACTAGAATAAATAAATGGATCTATATCATTATCGAATGGAGTATGCTCGATGGAATGAGGTGGGATTGAACCACACCCATGAGATACTTATGATTAACCCCCTATGAGTAATCACCATTCTATAACTCTTCCCCTTCCACAAAGAATTGCTACCTTTTCCATGACTCAAACAGTCATAGGATCCCCAATCGCAAAACTGGTTTTTACTCCTATCCCCAATTCAGATCCCAAAGACTAATTAAATATATTCACACCACTCAAAAAATTCCCTATTCTATAAAACCTATGAATGTTTTATATACCTTTATAAGTTTCACTCCTTTGGGGACCATTAATAACCAGGTAAAACATGCCTCGACTACCCACACTAGTAACACTCGATCAAGGCTTTATATCTTAAATGAAGTTATAATGCCTTTCCCAAGCTACTCTACGTATCTCTACCCTAGTTATACTATTCATAACTATACTTCCTACTACCTGAAGACACACTCCCAGACCCAGTAGATGAATCATGTTAATTTTATGTTCCAACTTCAATATGGTTTCTTTCCATAATAAGGGCCTGATTTTATACGTCAAAGGATGACATAGAGTAAAAGATATTCATATTCAATAAAATAGAATTCCTTGGGGAAACCTCGAAATGATTTTACATGGAAATTTAATCACATATTAGCAAAAGTATCAACCATAAAATATTGATAAAGAAGTTGGCATAATATATCATTGGAATTATCCTTACAAAATTTGTTTAAAATCATTGGAACATTCACCCTTTAAAGTCCCTCAGAGTAAATGATTGAAAAATATTTTCTTTAAATACTTCTGGTTGATCCCCATAGTCTAGTGTTCCTAAACTTGAATTTTACACCAGTTATCCATTGATTATAAGAGGTTGTAACAAGAAAGCTTCACCAACCTCCCAATGGACATCTCAATATGATTGAAATTGGTCTTTATATAATTTATTCAAAACAAAGAAACATGTATTCCAACCTTATATATAAAGAGATATTAATTTTGAAACAAGAACCCTCTATTCGTGTATTACATGGTTGACCCAACCCTAAATTTCCTATTCCTCATAAACTTTATTTCCTAGAGAATGCACTCTTGGATATTCTAATCTATATGTCTGTTATGCATAATCAGTGGCTCCAACTCCACTTATAGTGGATTTGATCACCGCTACACTCATAGCACCCAATGAGTGGTGACCGTAGTGGTATGTCACCAAAAAATAAAGAGCATGACTCATTTCCTGATTCTATAATTGGTTTAGAGATAATAATTTAGGTTATAAAATTACATGAACATGATACTTTACATTAAATACACACCTTATTATATAAGGATCCCAAATATTGACATGATCTTTTCCTGCCTACCCAATCATGGGTTAAGAATAAGCTCACAATGGTTTTCATGATCAATCAGTATATATTAAACAAAAATTTATATCTCCATGTGTTGGTTAAGAAGAATGATTCCCACAAGTTATATTGGAAAACTATATAAAAGTTATTGTTGACACTTTAAATAACCAAACCATTTATCATATATATTCGTTAGGAATACAAATCACAATCAATCATTTGAACTTCATGTGATCCCCACATACCAAATATGATCCATAAATGGATGAATCTTTCCACTCCAAGAAAATAGTAAAATATAAATAAACTATAAATTCCATATCACATTATGAAAAAAACCATAATAATTGAAAAATAAGAACATTAAAACCAATACTCGGTAACTTGTACTTCCCTTATATATGGGTTAGTTTCTAAAAGAACCTATATATGTCCCATGTTTCTCTAATATCTTATCCACTTTATACCATACCCCAAATAGTATGTTAAAATGAAGCACTTCTGTGATACCACTTTGAAGCATCATTAGTCTGGATCACCTCTAATATGACTGATCATGGTCATCATGTACCTTAGGAACAACAACATAAATGACATAAGATTATAAAAAATATTGAGTGTTAATGTATAAAGTTTGAATAATATACACTCTATTAAAAATAACCCTAAATCACAGTAGAAGTAGTATTATGAAATATTTATCATAATATAATAGTAGTGTAATGATAATTATCATAGTTAAGTGGATGTGGTACCACCAACACTACAATAGTGTATTATGTACCCCTAACCAATAATAATAGTGAATGATTTATAACTTAAAAAACACATATCATTCATATTTATTTAATGCATAAATGACCTTGCTCTCTAAGCCACTAACACGCTCAAATTTTCGGTCTCCTGCTATCCCAACCCTAGACTACTATGTTTTTTAATCAATATATTTCAAGATAATTTCTAGAACATCATAAAAGGATCCTGATATTAATAATCAACCCAATTTATGCCTCTTAGGGTTTCAACTATATTTCAATAATACAACACATAAGATAAATGGTCATCAGTGACAATGGTGTAAATGTACACTTATTCTAGGACTACTCCAGACTATAAAAAATCTCATTTGGTCTAATGGAATTAAAAAAAATTATAATTACTTTTATGATATTCACACATGTTTACATCATATCGTATTTCATATAATACATTCCAAATGAGTAAATAATAATGAGAAATCAAGTGGCCACCTACCTAGACCTATCATGTTACATCTCATCAAATACCACCATATGATCAAACATAATTGATCAGTTGCACAAAATATTAAAACAAAATCAGATTACCCAACCAAGATTCAAGTATCACTGAGAGGGGGAGGGTTTGAATTAGTGGTATTATTTTCATTTATGTTTTCTTATAAATGAAATAACCTTCACCTACTATTAAATATTTCTTTCCCTGTTAAAAACATTTCAAACACACATCTACAAGAACACAAAAACTTCCAAGGATTTATACTAAAAAATATATTAGATACATCATTTGTATGGTTTTGAAATAATCCAATAACACACAATACACTAGAAAAAAATCCTTTTGTGTAGTGTAAAATGAGTAGGATACGCCCTTGCACTCATGTAGAATTATGTTCAATATAATAGTTCATTCACTTTAAGTGGCACGAAATGATGTAATTTTATTGTAACAAACATATTATGATGCTTCTTGATCAAATTTCAAAAATATGATCACTGAAAAATAAATCTTTACTTTATTACATAAAAGCTAGTAAAACTTCATAAACATTATAATGATTCTCATTCTAATACCGTATTCAGATTTCCATGTCTGATTGTTCCCAATTAAAATCACACTTTTCTACATAATTTCATTTTGTGTACATTGATTCTGAAAACTATCTTAGTGACTTTCTGAACTTCCATGAGTTCTCTATAGACTATATTTCTTCCATATTTAACTACATTGCATACGAAGTTACACGACGTACTATGTTTCTCTCCATTCTGAGTTGCACTATGTGGCATGAGTTCCTTGTAGACAACCTTCTTCTTCTATGGACCTCACTTGATTCATGGGATTATAATTCTTCTTCGGACCACCCCATATTTACGAAATAATTATACTTCTGAAGACTACATATGTTATGTGGATTATTTCCCTTTGCGGGATACAGTTCCCCACAAACTCCTTCCATGGAAAACATTGTCCTTCATGGAATCATTCCTCCATTAACAACTTCCCTTCATGGAATTCTCCCTCATGAACACTTATCCTTTGTAAAATTATCCCATGCAAACTCTTTCAGACATAACCAAATTCTTCATGTTGTGATGATCTATTCTAATAAAATTAGCTCACACCTAATGTTCAGACTGGGATTGTTTACATAAGAAAATAGATACACAAAACCTACTAACCCTAATTACCCAAAAATGTCAATGTGGGATAGCCTTAACAAAAAACTATGCTATGCAATTAGCATAATGCCTTTATTTACTCATGATGGTCGACATATTATGAAAATTAGTCTCCACCTCTCAACCAAAAACTATGTGATTCCCAAAAACAACATGGTTCTTTAAACTATATGCTCCCATAAACTATTTTCCCTATTTATTCCGCACAACACACTTCACAATCTTCATAATGCTACTATATAGAAATCTCTACTTTTCCAATTTTCATTCACCATCGCTCACACCTCCTTTTTAGTTTGTGAAATATGATTTATGGTCCATGAAATATGAACTCCATTGAAAAAAACAATCATTTTACAAAAAAACTCTTGTTTTTGACGCCTAAGAAATTTGAAAAACAATGGGAATTGACACCACGTTAAAAATATTCTTCAGCAAAACCAACCATAATAAATTTCCGCCATCTAATTTTATCATGAACCTTGTAAATAGTGATTTTTAACCTTTTATAGATCATCTATAGAATCATCATATTTACAAAGGAAATTATTTTAACATCACTATTTTCCCACTACACCTTTCTTTACAATCAATTCAGAATATGATTGGAAACACCTTTTCTCCCTCTTTAATTTATAATTATTGAATAATAAGTTCTCCAAAAAACTTATGATATTGGTGAAATAAATATCAGAAAATCATGGTCAAATTGTCCAAACATTTTAAAATGGGAATTGATTTATCCTTTTTTACAGTAATTACAAACATTCTTCATAAGTAAATATTTATTGCTTCAAAAATCCTTATCATGCCAACTTGGCCCCAAAAATCCCCCCTTTGTATTTAGTTGTAAACAAATATTCATAAATCACTGAACTTTGTAATTTTAATCTATGTGTTAGTTTTCAAAATTATAATCCTATTTGAGCTAACTTATTGTAGGAAATAAGAATTATTGATAGAAAAAACACGTTGTCCAAAATGAGTGACTATGAAACCTCTTTAGCTTTCCTCCTCATCCCTTCTTCGTCATAATTATACAAAAAATACTCACCCCTCATACATAGCCTTCTTCCTCATCCTTATTCCTCAACATTCTTCCTCAGAGTCAGTCTAATGTACTTTTCTCCTTAGGGTCAGTCTAATTGAATATCCTCCTTAGATTCAGTCTGATGGAATCCTCATAATGATAGAGTTCTCATTGCGATGGAAATCTCATTATAATGGAAATCCACTCTGTAACTTTGAAATTATTCAGAACTAATCACCTATAAATCATTTACAATTCCAAAACATTTGGGCCTAGTATTCATGGATCTGATACAAACTTTTTCTTAATTCATGGAATTGATTCAATATTTATGATTCCACCGTTTCTTCAAAATCTCTTATCATTAGATTTTTAAGTATTTAGAAGAACTTCAATACTGGAAAATATTATTCTAAATTACATTGCAAATTATTATAAATTCATTTACTTTAATCATATTCTTTCATTCCAATCAAAACAAAATATGATTCGTCACACCAATTCTATGCCATTTCTTCATAAGGATTTCATTACAAGTGTTATATAAAACTTATGATATTTCATAATTAAAAACCCAAAATGAAGAATTTGACTAAAAGTTTAGAATGTAAAGAAATTTTTAACTCTAACATCACTATCTTCAATCAACCTCTTCAGAAAAATTCAAACATTCTAACCAATGTCGAGTCTGATGAAACATGAACTTCACACTGACAGACCTGACTCCAATTGAGCGATTGATCAACAAAATTACATTTCTGACAAATTCCACAAACAATTCAACTTAGTTAGATACATTATTTCAACTATTCCTCAGTTTGATCTTCTATGTCCAAAAAAAACTTCCCCAAAAACCAAAAAAAAATCTCCCCATTTGTGTTTGGGTTCAAACAATCAAAAACATCCACTTCTTTTTCAAAAACATTCATTTTAAAAATATTAGTTGTGAGTAAATACAAAACATTGTTAAAAAACATCATAAAGGTTATGAAATCCACATGCCCCTTTTGATTTATTTACAACAATTGTTATCAAATTTTATAGCTCACCATTTTTCAAATACACATTCTGTTTCACAAAATCAATTCAAAACAAGTTTTCAATTGTTTTCAAAACATATTATTCCTCAAAAGAGACTTTCATGATGCAACACTAATGGATAAATTAATGTTTTTTAATTAAATATATCCCTTGGTGATAAGAAAATTTTTCATCAATATAAAGATAAATTCCCCCTCACTTTTATCTTTTCTCTCCTTTTTTCTATCCCCCTTGATGTTTTTCTCCCAAATAATTTGATAACCACAACCTTAGATTCATAAAAGAAAGATATGTAAAAACTTATTAAAAAGTAAAAAATTTGTTACTTTATCTCCCTAATTTAAAATATAATCCAAATAATGTTTGGATAATTCCTTATGATATTTTGGATATCATTGGAGGAGGATAAACATGAAGTTGTAGCCTCAAATCAACAAACCATTCTATTGGAATTACCTTTATGAAGATATAAGTAATTTGATACTTTATGGAGATATATAATTGAAAAAAATATCTTTTAGAAACATTATCTATTATAATGTGGAAATTTATATCAATTTGTTTTCATATTGAATGATGGAACCAATTTTTTGAAATATCAATCTCACTCTAATTATTGCAAAGTATCTTCAAAGGGTTATGAAGTTTTAATTTAAAATATTCACAATGGTATTTCATCCACAACATCTGTGTACGAGCATGAGTATCCACAACAAATTATGATTCCATTGTTCTGAGAGTTACTAAAATTTGTTTGTTACTATGCCAACTTGCACACCATTCACCCAAGAAAAATGTTCCTTCATTAGTTTTTTATATCAATACAATCTTTAGCACAATCAGAAATAGTATAACAAAGAAACATAATCTCATAATTTCTTTTCTATAAAAACACATGTGAAGATATTCTATTAACATATCTCATAATTCTATTTTCTTCTAACAAATATGATTATTTCAGATTACATTGATACAAGGAAGTCTCAGTCACAACATAAACAATATCAAGATTTGAGGTAGTAAGGTAAATTAGAATTCCTATCAGCTTCTGAAAGTATTTTTAATTAATACACTTTCTAAAATCATCTTTTCTGAACATAATCCGTACTATGAATGGATTAAAAAATTCTTTTTATTCCATCAGGGAAATGTTTTATGAAAATTCCCAAAAATAATTTTCTTGAGATAGGAAAATGTATTTTTCTTTTTTTTTTCATTTTGAAAATTTAACCCAAATAAGAATTTCGATTCTCCTAAAATTGACATCTCAAAGTTACTTTTAATTTATTTAGAAATATTTTTACAAAAAACTTCCTTATCTCTACAAAAGTTATATCTTCAATAGAAATAATTACAATTAGAGTTTTGGAGTCAATATATTTCTCATTTAATTTCCTATTAAATTTTCTTTAGAAAGAATCAACATTCCCAAAAGGAAATTCAATGTTACAATACCATGAATTTGGTAATTTTTTCATCCCATAAAAATATTTCTTCAATATGAAAACTTTTTTTCATCCTCACAAACAATAAACCCACAAGTTTGTTCAATGTAAACTTTTTCTACAATTTTCCCTCTGAGAAATAATGAATTTATATCCCTCTGATAGAATTTTTAATTATGATGAGAAGCCACTGGAAGAATATTTATAAAAGTTTATAACCTTGAAAAAAAAGGGGAAAACGTTTCATCAAAATAAACACCTTCCACCTATGCATAGCCTTTACAGACAATTCATTCAATATTTCTTGAAACTTCTCCTTGCTCATTCAACTTATTTTTGAAAACCCTTTTTGTTCTAATAACATTTTTACCTTTCAATCCTGGAACAAGTTCATATGTTTCATTTTTCTCAATTTGATCCAAATTTTCATTCATATAATTCATCCATTCTTTGTGTTGAATATCTACTGAAATTGATTATTGTTTTACTTTTGAGATGACTAAAGTTTGATTTTATAATTTTAGTTTTCTTCTGGTCTGAATTGGAGCCTTCTGATTCCCAATAATATTTTCTGTATCGACATGATTTTTTAAAGTAGTAAATTTCAGAGTTCCTCATCCTACTTCACATTATTCATCAAATGATTCATCTGGAGCTTTATGCATAGTACATTACTCAATTTCATTTTTAGTGTAAACTTTGAGTTTTTCTTTCTCAACATTTTCAGAAACTTTTGTTAAAGAATATTGATTCTCAATAAATTTTAAATCATATCATTCCCCCAAATTTTTTTAAAATATTTGCAACATTAGTAAATTCTTCTATTGGGTGAATAACATAAAAGTTCCTTCCTTATATTTCTCTTCAAACATTCCCAAATTTTGATTTTAGATTTTAAGTAAACATAGACGTATAAAAACATTGATGTACATAAATGATTGTTTTCATACCATATTTTCAAATAATCTATGTAGAATTACAATCTCGACAAACATTTGTTCTTAATGTGTACTATAGTATAAACAACATCCCTCTAGTAGAAATTTTAAATTTTTTATTATGCTAACATACTTCTTCCCATTTCCACCAAACATCTATTATTTATTTCTACTACTCTATTTTATTGGAGATTGTAGGTTGAATAATTCATATGTTTGATACCAATGATACATCAACCATAAAGATAATATTTATAATTTACTGATTTTATCGATGATTTCACTCGGATGAATAACATTATTTTTATGAAACAATATTTAGAGGCTATGGAAATGATTATTTTTTTTATAAATTAATTTGAGAATGAAATGGGGGTTTATATAAATAAAGAATAGAAATTCAAATGAATAAGTTAAAGATGTTTGCTAGAATGAATCTTAACTTTCTTATAAATTGTATTAGTCTCCTTATCGTTCTGAATATTAACACAAAAGTATTCCTATATTATTTTCAATTAGAGAAAATTTCATAAAACTTCAAATTTAGTAAGTTTATTCATGTTTTTCTTCCCAATGTGGAAAAGATGTTGGTGTCATAAATTATTCTCATATTCAACACTTAAGTAACATTATTTGTTAAATTCTCTTATTTTTAAGAGACTCCCAATAGTTCTTTCTCCTTTTGTATTTAATTCTTCATATTTTAAACTTTTGATAAGATAAGAATATTTTTTTAAGATCTCTTCCTTTACATCATCACAAATTTGACTTACACAATGTAGGTTATTTTTTATCCCATAAACAAATAACACATCATTATATTTCACCATTTCTTCTTCAATCTCAGCCATAATGATTCATTTGATTTATAAGAAACTATCATTCTCAATGGTAACAACACCTCCACCATGATTTTCAACATGTTTCAAGATTTTTGAATTGCCTATAATGTGTGAATAACAACCACTATCACGTATCCAAGGTTTTTTCTTTTTTTACATGCATTCAAGATAGTCTCAACAACAAAATCTTCTTTCTCAACATTCTCCTTTACATATTCATTTTCGTTTCTCCCATAATAATCTTTTTATAGAATGTGTGTCATACATATTTTGGATTGATGACCAGCCTGATCAAAAATTCCAGAATTATCTTCCGGACATTCAAATTGATTTTTTTTTCAATGTTTCTAACATCTTTATAATTTTCTTTGTAAACTTCATGTGTGTTAGGAAAGTTACTCATTTTGCATTCACTATTTATTACACCATGTTTAAACCTTCTTCTACGAAGTGATATGTTATGCCAAAAATTATAATACATGTTCCCATAGATTCCACAGCACCAATAGAAACCATAAATTCTTTATTTTCTATTGAAGTATGATATTTCTCTATAGAAACATTATTAAGGTTGATAATTTCTTTCATCTCTAGCATACTCTGGGTGTGGAAAATCTTTCCTTCTAAGCGAGTTTTCAAATTTTTTAGATGTTATTGGTTTCTAACATCCATTCTCCATAACAAACTTCCTAGTAATTTTCTTATCACCAAAAATGTTAGAAAAATAAGAGGAAATGTTATTTTTGTTGGGTGTGTAATTCACCTAATTCGTGATCAATGTTTCTCAGCAACTTTAGAAATATTATCTTTTACATCTAAAGATTTATTGATGATTTAGTAATCTTCTTCAAAATAATTTTGGAATCAGTATGTTTAGATTGAAACTTGTTAACATATACTTCTGTAGTATCCAATTTGTTAGTGAGATCATAAACCACCTTTACCTATTTAGCAACTCTTAATTTGTAACTTAAGATCACCTGAATGTATTCTTCCTCCTACATGATGACATATTTTCTTCTCTCAGTAAATATTTTAAAATATTTATTCATTACACTAATTTCTTTCTTGAGAGTTCTTTTTTTTTCAATACATACTCCAATTTCTATTCTGATTTTATACTCTATAAATGATTCTTCACTGCCTCTTCAATATAATATAAATATTTTGTTTACATGATTTTTGCAGTGAAGGTTCTACATTTTTCTAAAAATTCATGTTTTGAAGAGTTGTTCACAGTTGTATCTAATTGAAATTTCATACTCAAAAAAATTCTTTTGTTTCTAGTTAACATCTTCTTATGTTTATTAAATGAAATTACTTATTTAGAAATTTTTTCCATTTTTCCATTAATGGGTTTCATTAGAATCATAATTACTCTCTCAAACTTTCTTCTTGATGAAATTCATATAAAAGTGTCTGATTCTATAAAACTCAAAACATTTAAGAGGAATATTTCCACCATAAATTCCTATTTCTCTTCTATATTTCATATACATAATATAAATGATTTTATCATTAAATTCATCATCATCTATATCTTCAAAATCATATAGATTTACATCTTCAGCATCATGATTTTTTATTTTCCGCATAGCTTCATATTCCATTTCATCTTTCATATTCTTTTTGAAAATTAGATCTTTATTCATTTATTAATAAAAAATAAAATAATTTAATTAATCAAGAGATAAAACATCCTTATCTTCTAAAGAGGAAATTTTACAATCAAACCTTTCCAAAAAGTTTCTCATAATTTTCATCACTATTATTAAATCTTCTAAAACTTCTCCAAATCTTCTGATGTTGCCAACAATTTCATTTATCATGGTCATGTATTCATAAATTGTTTATTTGTTTTTCATTATTATATTTAAAAACATATTGTACCATGTTTTTTTCTTTACATTTTTTTATTGAGTATTCTCTTTGAAAATTCTTGGAAGCTTTTCCAACATACTCTTTAATGTTTTGATACACATCACATTAATATAAAAATTATCTAATAGAGACATAATAATAACATTAATAGCTTTCCATAAACATCCATATTTCTCTTAATATCAAAATTCATCAGGGGATATTTTTCAATAGGTGGAAAACCAATTGTTCTGCCATCGACAACTTCCATTCCAAGGAATAAGACATAAGGAATCATCCTATTTTTCAATCTATAATATTTTTTTCCAAAAAATTTATGAATTACTATACTATTAATCGAACTTATATTATCCATGATAAGGATTCAACAAGGGAACCCTCTATGTTATTAATTGAAGTTCCAAAGGGTCAAATAACAATTGAGAAGGGGGGTAGAATCATCTGTTCACTTTTTGTATATTTTAAGAAATTTAGAAACAATAACCCAACAACCTATTAACGTTTTTTACTATATTATATTTTAGTAAATACTCATTCATGAAAAAGTAGTAAATTAATTAAAGAACACAATATTTTTAAGGTTCCGACTCAATGTGTGATCCTACATCATTACCATAGTCACTCACATGGGTCTATGAAAATTCACTATTATGAGGAAATGAATACAACTTGTTCCAACTCCCATTAGACACCTTTTATCTCCCAGTAGGAATTATTATACACACTCATTCTAGTTTAAAATGTTTTCTTACAAACAATTGGACCAACATAAAATAATAAAGACATTGTTCAATATTCTCCACAAATGCTATATCTGGATCCTCATTTCGATGTGGATGGGTATGATTCTCTTATTTTAATTGATTATTTATGATGGAATCATTAAGATGAAACCTTTACTAAAACTACACTTCTCAAACTCTGCTCAAATGCTCAATATGATCTTCCTAAGTCTAATATTCCTCATTCTGGTAAGAAAACATTCAATTGTCTGATATTCTAATGTAATTTCTATCTGGAAGATTACTCTCACAAAAGTTCTTCAGTGATCTAACATTTCTGCTCACATGAATGGTTGTAATGTAAAAATTTACCATTCACCTATTTATAGGAATCCAATCTTGGAAAGGGATTGAAATTGAAAAACTTTTCTTACTTACTCATATTCCAACGGTCTGAAATCTTTTCAATTTTAATTTTATGTTTTCCCAATTAAAATATTTAATAATCTTCTATAATTTTCTTGAGTTATTTTTTTTATTTTTGGAAATACTTCCTCTCAAACTTCCTAAATTTTATTTAGTATAATTGAACTTCCTCTGCTCATTATGATGTAACTTCTTTAGCTCATTATGATAGAACTTCTTCATCTCATCAGAATAGAACTTCCTCAGCTCATTACAATGGGACTTCCTCAACTCATTTTGAATTGAATTTCCTCATTAGAGTTATTCTAATTGATTTTCCTTATTAGAGATAGTCTAATTGGTTTCCCTTATCATATTTAGTCTGATTTACATTCCTTCTAAGAGTTAGTTTGATTTACTTTCCTTCTCGGAGTTATCCTGATTGCCTTTCCTCCATTTGGTCATTCTGATTAACTATCCTTCTTAGAGTCAGTTTGATTGACATTCTCCTCAGAGTAAGACCAATTGACTTTCCTCCTTAGATTCAGTCTACTGGAATCCTAAAAGTGATGAAATTCTTATTACAATGGAATTCTCATTATGCTGGAAAATACACTATTTAACTTTGAAATTATTAAAACTTTTTCAGTTATAACTCATTCAAACAACTAAAAATGTCTATTCCAGGAACTTCTAGAACTGATGAAATTTTTTTCTTGATTCCTAAAACCAATAAAAATTTTATGATTCCTCCATTTCTTAAAAATATTTTATCATGAGAGTTTTTAGTATTTATGATAACTTCAAAATTGTAAAATCATCATATATCTTACATAGAAAAGTATTACGACTTCCCTAACTTTCAGAACATTCTATCACTCCAACCGAAACCCATAAATATTAGATTCACCTATTACCAACCCTTCTTCATAATTATTGCACCATAAGTGTTACAATGAACTTATGATATTTGAGAATTGAAAACTATTAAAGCATCGTCTGACTAAAAGGATTGAAATTAAAGAACATTCTAACTCTTGAAATCTTTATATTCATTAAAACTATTCAAAAACATTTTTAATTTCTAAAAAACACTATCTATGATGAATCACGAACATCATGCTGATGGACCTGAGATCGATGGATCACTTGATCAATAACATTATATTTTGTATATATTCTACAATCGAGCTTATCATTTAGATACTATTCATATAGTTCTTCTCAGTCTGATAGTTTTCATTCTAAAAAAATATTCTCAAAAACAAAACTATTATTCCCTTTTTTTTTGGGTTTTAACATTTCAAAACGCTCACCTTTTCAAAAACATTCCTTTACAAAAGATTATTTTTCAAAAAATATTTGTTAAAAACAAAACATCACAAAGTATATTCAGTTTTCCCATGCCATTTTTATTTAAACTTAAAAAATTATTTGGTTTATGAATGTGGAATCTATTATAAAACTATTGGTGAGACCCTAATAGGATTTATATCCCACAACCAACATTTTCATTCGACCATCTGTATTTTTTTCTTATGACAAGTCTGAGAAAAGAGAATGCTTCACTTAGAGATGGTGGATTTTCTTGATCCCTTGGATGGTGGGTTTTTTCTATCATCCTGGGATGTTTTTCCTTATTATGAGTACATTATTGATTTACTTATTTTGATTTTATTATACTAATTTGTTTTTGGTACTTTATACATTTGTAGTGTTGATCATACTAACATGTATCCTTTTATATTATACTGTTTTGTGTAAAATTTGTTCCCTATTTTATATTTTATGATGCTAGGTGCTAGTTTCCAACCCATGGGAACTATGAATTACCTTCAGGCCTTGTCAGATATAACTTATTTATCATGTTAACAGGGTATCTATGATATTTTTTGACAATTGTTTATTAAAGGTCTCAGTAGATCATATTTTATTGATGTCAATATGCAGTTTGAGATGTATTTTGGGACTTATGTGGTATTTATGAGCTACTTTATGTCCATATCTCATCGTAAAAATCCATAATTCTAAATGGGTTGTTTCTGAAAGGTTTATTGAGGAATAATTTCAAATTATTGTAGTCTTTTCCAATATTTTGATTTAGATAGGTTGAAATACAAATCATAATATCTTATCTAATGGGATTAATTTTCATATTGATCTTGTATGATTTGTTGATATGAGTGATATACAGATGTATTCAGTATTGTTTTTGGATGTTTTTAGCATCATTACCATGAGAATATGTTAGAATAAAATCCATGAGGAATATTTTGCAGAACCAAAATGATTGGATCCTCCGGCGGTTTGGTTTTTTTTTTCATTTTTGGGGGTGGATTTTCATCTCAAAGGAATCTTGAATCCAAGATCCATATAGTGAAGAAAACATCCCAGAAGGATATTAGGTGAAATATTAAGGGAAAATAGACCATTAGAGCTCACACAGTGGCCCATGGAAGCCCCGTTGGTGTCTGGGGGTGATGACAGTGAAGAAAGGCGGCGCCCGGAGGCACCACGGTGGGCAATGGGGGAGGCAGGCATCGGCCGACCATGATGGCAGCAGGGTAGTGCACCATAATATGTCATAGAAATAGGTTTCAAATTCAAGCTAGGATAAAGGAGAACCCGCACCCTATAGGTCTTGCTGACAGGGGGTGGTGCCACGTGGCCCCACCATTGAAAAACCAAATGGAATATTTTTCCATTTGGGATGGGGAAAGACTATCGCGTGGGCCACCTAGCGGGAGGGCTATTCCGATGCCACCATGTCCTAGACCCCTTGGGTCGTCCTAATTAGGCCGGTCGAGCCGGTTCAGGCTGGGCTAGGTCGACCCGAACATGATCGGGTCGGTCGGACTGGGTCAGACATGACTCGGACCCTTTTCGGCCCAGATATGCTTAAAAGGCCATATCTCACAAACCAGGCGTCCATTGTTGAACCATCTATAGCACTAGAATCCATGGGACAGGACTATCCTTTTTAGATACTCCACCAATGGTTTGTAGAAAGTTGGAGTATGGCTAGGTTAGATCGAACTCAAATCCAACCGGGCCCTCAGTACTATACCAGTTATAACTCACAGACCAGGCGTCCGACTGATGAACCGTATATCTCATTGGGACCCCTATGACATAGTGGTCCTTTAGGTTAATCATTTGTGGAACATCATGGAATTTGATTCATGAACGATATATTGAGGAGCAGATTTTACGGAACTTAAGCACACCGAGTGCGGGGAATCCTCTGGCTGGCAGTCATTTGAAGAGAGAACTTGTGTAGATCATCATCATAGTGACCATGTGTGAATTATCATCATTGAGACCCCAAGTGGATCAATATCATAGAGACCTTATGTGGATTGACATCAAAGAGACCCTGTGTGGATCGTCATTCTAGTGACCCTGTGTAGATCAGCAGTGCTCGACCCGATGTGGACCAACCTTAGAGTGGCCCGTCGTGGATCAGTGACATACGCCCATGTGTGGATCTACAATAGAAAAAATACATTATGGTTCAGTTGTGGATACATCCTAATGCAATAAAATTATATATCTTAAGACTCTCCATATTTATTCCTGAACACTGAGTTGAATACCTGGTGTGAGCTGTCTCCACTTTGTGCTTTGTGATTTAAGTCATGCTTTGTGCTTCTTCCATTGAGGAATTTTGGGAGACCATCGGGGGTCCTAGGGTCCCTATTTGGAATTTTTATACTCACCCCTACACATGGATTCACCTACACCTCATTGTGTCTTATGCAGATGACGGGTAGCATGCCTGAGACTCTAGGGTTCCAGTGCCAGGTGGTACACGGTGGTGACTGGTTGACGTGGAGAGCTATGGAGACGAGATGTACCTACACTTCTGGTAGGATCCCTTGTGGATGATATCAAGAGCTATTTTCTATTGTAGGTGTTCCTTTTCAGTAGGTATTTTATTTTGGCCCTTATACTTTTAGTACACACATTCACTACTGCAATTTGACTATGTGGTTTGAATCTTGTCCTGTTTTTGGGTTGTGTGTTTTTAGATTTAAAGACAATGCCTTATAGCTTTCGGGGATATTCCTTTCTGGTACTAGTCTCAAATCCATGTCCTATGAATGGAGTGCTTGGGGTATTCATGGAACAGGCCCCAGGGGACATTTCGTGATAAAGTGGTATCTGGGGGAGGTTCTACCAGAGAAATAACAATCTTATCATTCCTATGGAGAAATAGTGTAAAGTGTTTTGAGAGTAGTTTTATGTTTGGTGAGTCCAGTGTTGGTGTGGAGGCTAACGTATCAGTACACCAGGACCCTGAACTCTGTTTTCCATCTTGGTGCATGAAAAAACATATTGCGTGTATTTTGGAAATGTTTTACTTTTGATCTCTTTTGAGTCATCTCACCAGTGTAACTTATCTACCGTGGAACATCAATTTCTTTCTGGATGCCTCCACGTAGATAGCCATCTAGGGTTCTAGAGAGAGTTCACGATCATGGCCCACTAAGTGATGAGGCTTTGGTGTAGGGACCTCTTACAGTGATAGAACATTTAGGTGGTGCACTAGCAGCATCACTACCCATTAAGAAGCAGTTTCCACCAGCCCCACTAGCGGATGGTGCATGTCGGCTAAGTGTTTTTCATGAGTTCTAGCAGCATAGGCCTCAAATATTTCATGTACAGGTAGATCCATCTGTAGTTTAGGATTGGTTGGAGGTTGTGGCTATAGTTTTCCACCTAGTTGGGACACCAGGAAAGTAGATGGTGATCCTAGCTACTAGTCTTTTCTAGGGCATGACAGGGAGATAGTGGAGCCTGACGTTCTAGTTACACGATGAGGTAACCCTCACCTAGACAGTCTTCGAGAGCCTCTTCAAGATGGAATTATTTCTAGAAACACTACACTATATTCGTATTCAGGATCTCTTGCACTTATAGAAGGGCATATTGACAGTAGACCAATACTTCGCGAGATTCACTGACCTCTCACGCTACTCCAACGACATGGTACGAGACCCTTTCATCTCGATCCGAACCTTTGAGGAGGGTCTATGGAGGATGATCAGAGTGTCAATGATATCACTCAATATCTTGATGCAGGATGGATTACTCGATTGAGCATTATTTTTGGATAGCTTCTTAGCTGATTAGGCATTGAATGTGAGAACCACCATTGGATGATAGTTAGATGAGTCATCTATAGTGGCATGTAGGAAGATGATGCAGAGGTCCAAGTGGGACTGAACTTCTGGAAGATAACCTCAGGATGCAGGGTCGAAGGAGCGGAGCTCATGAGGGAGAGTAGGTCACCATAGGAGTAGATTGTGCTTCACATGCGGCGGGTAGGGCCACATGGCTCATGATTTCCTAACCCATCAAATCGACAATCAACAGATGGTCAATGGAACATTGAGGAAGTGGAAGATATTCTAGCGAGGAGGTTCTTTGGGTGGTAGATGTGGCCATCGAGAGGGCCGTGCAGTAGGCGGTGGGCACTGATTTGAGATTCTACCACCACCACCTCCGGGTGGTCCACCCCGACCTCAGGGAGCTGGCAGACAGGGATGAGCATAGCTTCAAGAAGCTAAAGAATATGACCACGATACTCCAAAGATGATTCGAGGAGCGATCTATGTCTACTCCACCCTAGCTGCAATACTTAGAGAAATAGAGTCCAATCACTATTTCATTATCATAGCTCTCATTCGGATCTCACAGGTTCCTGTAGATCTATTGGCTCGATCCATACGAATATAGACACATATAGGGGAGTATTTGATGATCACACACTGGTACTAGAAGTGTGGGATTACTGTAGGAGGTAAGATCATTGGCTGGGATCTCCTAGTAGAAGCATTGATGCCTTACAATGTCATCTTGGGTATGGACTGGTTATCCATGGTCCATACACATATTGACTGTTTCAGGAACAATGTGTGGTGTGTCCACAAGTATGGAATCCGATTTTCCTTCACCAATGAGAAGGGAACCATTGTAGCTAAGGATGGACTTTCTCGGAGGAGGGTGCAACCGATCACTCATCAGTTGGCTAGCCTTACCCTCGGACCAGTTGATGATAGGAATATGAGCTATCCTGTAGTGGTGGAACGATATACTGATGACTTTCTTGATGATGTTTTGGGGCTACCTCCTCACTGAGAGGTAGACTTCTACATCAACATGTACCCCAGGACGACGCTGATATCTACACTAGCATATCGGATGGCTCCAATGGAGCTTCGTGAGTTGTGGGTACAATTGGAGGAATTTATAAAGAAGGGGTCCATAAGGCCTAGTGTTTCTTGATGGGCTTCCCTGATTTTGTTCACCAATAAGGTAGATGGGATTCTGAGGCATTTTGTGGACTATTAGTGCCTGAACCAGATGTCTGTGAAGAACAAGTATCCTCTGTCGAGGATCGATGATCTCTTCGACAAGCTAAAGGGAACATGGTGGTTTTTGAAGATTTACCTCATATCATCCTATCACCAACTCAAGGTACATGATGAGGACATACTGAAGAAAACCTTTAGATGTTAGTATGAACATTATGAGTTCTGGGTAATGCCCTTTGGCATAACCAATGATTTAACAATGTTAATGGGGTTTATGAACATTATCTTCCTTCCTTACCTCAATCGCATTGTGGTAGTATTCTTTGACGACATCTTAGAGTACATAGCGTCAGTGGAGGATCTCACTATGCACATGTTGATAGTTATGGATACACTATGTGAGCACCAGATTTACGGAATGCTCTTTATGTTCCTGTTTTGGATATGGGAAGTCCACTTCCTAGTAAATGTTATCTCGGAGGTTGGAGTTGCAGTGGATCAGGTTACGATAGAGTCCATTATTTCTTTGGAGCCACCCATGAGTGTGACCAAGGTGCAGTGTTTTCGGGGATTGGATGGCTACTAGCGAAGAATCGTACCCAACTATTCTAGAGTTGTGTCACCATTTTTAGCTTTGAAAAATAAGGGGTATCCATTATTGTGGACAGAGAAGTTTCAACAGAGTTTCCAGGAGCTAAGGCTTAGACTAATGAGTGCCCCCATCTTGAGGATGCCAAAAGAGAGCGTTGGGTATGTAGTCTTCTACGATGCATCAGGGACCAGAATGGGATGTTTCTTGATATAGGAGTGAGGGACGATTACCTAAATCCCACTTCATCTAAGACAACATGCACAGAACTATTCTACCCATGAACTAATGTTAGTAGTAGTGGTCTTTGCACTAAAGATATGGGGCACTACTTGATGGGTGAATGATTTACTATTTACCCTTATCACAATAGTCTTAGGCACATCTTCTCACATAAGGACCTGAACCTGAGACAATGATGATGGATAGAGGTCCTCTGAGAATTCGACTTTGAGATAGTCTAGACTCCGGTAATGAGGAACATGTTAGAAGACACACTCAGTAGGAAGTCTGGTCTATAGTTTCTGAATGATGTGATAGGGAAGCTATCCATGTTGTAGTTATCCTTTGTAGATAGTGATGGAGCAGCTTAACTCCAGTCTATGATAGTTAATCCTACATTCCTTCAGCGAGTCAGGGAGGCACAACTTAGGGATGTTGACTTCAAGGACCGACATGCTCATATATGCTTAGGATAGGCTACTGATGGAATTTATGAAGGTGGCGAGTACATCATCCTCATTAGAGGACACACTATGATACCAGTGGCGCAATAGAAGGAGGTGTTAAGGGAGATCCATACATCCCATTTGGAGGTACATCTTGGTGTGGAAAAAATGTATCAAGACTTCCGATGACAGTATTGGATGCTAGGGATGAAGAAAGAGGTGGCGGATTTTGTTTCATGGTGTGTCACATGTCCGCAAGTGAAGACTGACCATCAGGTACCAGCAGGCTTAGAAAACCCACTTGAGGTGCCAGAGTGGAAGTGGGATGGTATCTCCATGGACTTAATAATAGAGCTACCACATAAGTCTAGGGGCCATGATTCTATCTGGGTGAGCATTGACAGACTCACCAAGTTAGCCCACTTACTACCCATCCGAGTGCAGGGACTAGTAGAGAGATTGGGACATCTCTATATACAAAAGATTTTATGGCTTCACATGGTTCCATCAATGATCATCTCAAATAACTATGCCCATTTTACACCCCTCTTTTGTAAGGGATTAGAAGAGACATTCGAGAATCATCTATGTTTGAGCACCACATTTCATCCTCATATAGATGGTTAGATAGAGCAAACCATATAGACACTCGAGGACATGCTTTTTTGCTTGTGTCCATGTTTTGTTTTCAAAAGTTGGGAGGACCACCTGCCAATGGTGGAGTTCTCTTACAACAATATTAAACACTCCACCATCGGCACTTCTCCATTTGAGGCATTGTACGGGCAACCTTTCATATCACCACTATATTGGATAGACCTAGGGGAGTCAACACTTATGAGTCCAGAGTTGGTACATGCTACCACTGAGAAGGTGAAAATCATCTAGGAGAGGATAAATAATACATAGAGCTAGCAGCAGTATTATGCTAGCAGGAGACAGAGACCATTGGAGTTTGAGGAGGGAGACCATGTCTTCCTACGGGTCTCACCCGATGAGGATTACATTAGTTTGGATGGGGAAACAAGCTATCTATGTGGTTCATCATACATTCCTAGATACTCAATAGGGTATGCGAGGTGGTGTACCATCTAGATATTCCCCAACAGATAAACCATGTGCATAATGTTTTCTGTGTTTCACAGCTAAGGAGGTACGTGCATGGTCCAACACACGTTATTTAATGGGGTGAGATGGACATTGATGATGGGGAAATGTTGGCGGATTTCTCGATGGTGATAGAGGATCGACCAGAGTTAGTCCTTTGTGGGCAGTCCATTCATCTGGTGCGATTTGGTTAGAAGCACAGGAATCTCTAAGATAACACATGGGATCAGGAGGCTCATATGTGTGCTCAGTACCCTCATTTGTTCCCCTAGTTTTTTTGTAGCATATGGGGAAGAAAATCTCTAAGGTGGGGAGAATTTAAAGACCCTAAAATTCCATATATTTTTTTATAAAATATTTGGGTTTATTAGGAGTTTGTGAAAATTTACAGTGCTTGATTCAAAGTCCTGAAGTTCCTGGAATAGAATTTTGATCTCTTTTACTATACATTCAGTAAATGTGAGAGAAAAAATTTATATCATTCGAACCGGTGATTAGAATTGAAATCTAAGGGCACCATTGAACTCACATGGCTGTGATTATCTTATGAGGAACATACCTACGATGCACGTAGGATGGGAGAAAAATATATTTTATGGACCTTTTAAAAAATAATAAAATAACATAAAAATGTAATTTTATTTTTCTACCACATCTTGACTGACGATGGATGGGACTATAGAGGTGGTCAAGAATTTAATGAGGGATATTAAATTTCTGGTTTCACATAGCTTGTGTAACCACCCTTTGAATAATTAATAATATTCATTAAACACACCAATTAATGAACCCTTAATTTAAATGAAAAGTTAAACTCTTAACTTAACCTTTTAATTTTTTTATCTTTTGAAAAAAGGAGGATTGTTGGATTGTTGGAGAATCCTTGACGAAGAAATGAAGAACGAACTTCTCTCCAAAGAAGAACCAAGGCTTAAATGATGTCTTTGGAGGAATCTATTTGGGATCAACTAACATTGACGGCTTCAACGAACATAGTTTTTGTATCCAAAACTATGACATCTCTTCCAAATCCAATATAGGGGTTGTTATTAAATTATAGTACATTCTGGATTCAATTTTTATATCTTGAAAAGCATGATGAATGCAGATTGAAAATAATGGTTTGATCTGTGATTCGTATTAAATTTTGGGTTGTTGTTGCAGGACATTTGAATGGGTTTTAATTTATATTTGATGATTTATTTACTACACGCATGATATGACGACAACGCAAACGGCGCAGACTAAAAAAACAACGCGTGGACCCTCCGCCGCATCGGTTTTTGTTGTGTTCAATGGGAGTGGATTTTTAACTCATTATAATATTTAATCTGGGATCTAAGTAGTGATGAATGTATCTCGGGAGGACCATAGGCACAATTATAAGGGAAAAACCACCATAGCACACCTGGTGGCCAGCGGAAGCCCCATCGGTGTGGCTCCGGTGGGCGACGACGGTAGAGAAATGTAGCACCCAGATGTGCCGTATTGGACAGTGGGGGCGGCCGGCCACGTTGGTAGTAGTGCGTCATGCTGTGGAAGGAGGCCGTGGTGGAGGGGGACTCGTGCCCCAAGGGTCCCGCTGATAGGGGGTGGAACCACATGGTGCCGCCATTGTAATGCCAAACAAACTTTTATCTATACAAGGGGAGGAAAGACCCCCACGTGGGCAACCAAGCTACTAGGCTGGGCCGGTCCGCGGATCATCCCGATCAGACCAACCCATCTGGTTAGGGCTAGGTCGGGTCAGGAACGGGTCGACCCGAATCGGGTCGGGTCAGTCTAACTGAGTCTGACAGGACGTGAACCCTTTTCAACCCAGATATGCTTAAAAGGCCATATATCACAAACCAGAAGTCAGATGATGAACCATCTATGGAGCTAGAATACATGGGATAATATATTCCTTTTTAGATACTCCACATATGTTTTAGAGAAAGTTGGAGTACAACCATGTTGGATCGAACCTGAATCCAACCGGGCCCTCAGTACTAAAACCATTATAACTCACAGACCGGGTATCCTATTGACACGTTGTCTGCCGCGTTGGAATACTTAAAATATGGAATTCCTTTGGATAACTACTTTTTCTAACTTTTTGTAAGTTGGGGAATGAGTTATATCTTGAGGAGAGATTCCACGAAACTCAAGTGCACTGAGTTTGGCGAATCCTATGGCTGGAAATCAATTAAAGAGCGACCCTTTGTGGGTCATCATCATAGTGACCCTATGTGGATCAGTATCATAGTGACCCTATATGGTTCTTCATTATAGATACCCTATATGGATCAACATAAAAGTGAACCTATGTGGATTATAATTCTAGCGATCCTGTGTAGATATGCAGTGCACGACCTGACGAGGACTAGCCTTAGAGCAGCTCGTCGTGGATCAGCAACATATGACCTTGTGTGGATCGACAATGGAACAAATACTTCATGGATCCATTTTGGAAACTTATTGGGGGAATAAAATTATATAGAATAAGACTAATCATCTTTATTCTTAAACTCTGAGTTGAATACCTGGTGTGAAATATATTTACTTTGTTCATTGTGATTGAGGTCATGATTTGTGTTTTTTTATTTGGGGAATTATAGGAGACCTTTGAGGGTCTAGGGGTCCCTACTATGTATTGTAATACTCACCCCTTCACGAGTTTCTCCTGAGCCGTGTTGTGTCCTATACAGACAATGATAAGATTTGTTGAGTCTTTAGGGATCCAGGACTAGGTGGTATACAGTGGTGACAGTTTAACGTGTAGAGCTAGAGAGACAAGTTGTACCTATGCTTCAAGTAGGATCTTGGGTGGATGATCTTAGGAGTGATTTTCTATTGTCGATGTATCATTGTAGTTGGGATTGTATTATTTCCCCTTTACTTTCAATAAAAACTTTTACTACTACGGTTATACTACGTGGTTTTCATCATTTCATGTTATTGGTCTATGTATTTACAGGTATAAAGGAAATGTATTCCCACTTTCCGGGATATGACTTTCCCATGCTAGTCACCAATCCATGGCCTTTGGAAGGAGGGCTTGGAGTATTCACATCACCGGCCTCAAGGGATGGCTTGTGACAAAGAATTAAAAAAACCATTAGAAAATTATATTATTATAGTTTGGATGATTTAGAGGGGATTAAATCTCATCCATTGAGTCGATTAATTAAATAAATGTTAAATTAAAGGCTTGGATGATTTTAGAGATCATATTTGAATGATAATACACCAAGATGTAGTTACTTGTGTGAATTTCTTAATCAGATATTCAAATTTAAATTGGTAAAAATTTATTTGTTATTTAACACAATGAACATGGGTGTTTCAGGACTAATTAATTAAGGGAATTTTATACACAAAAATAGAAGATTTTTAAGAGGATATAGAGAAATATGATTTTTAAGGAAGTGTTTACAGAAATAGGATGAAGAGATAGAATAGTACACACTTGGTTTGTGTGTCATCATCACACATGTGTTGGGTGTTTAGGAAAAAAATCACACACGTTCAACAATTATGAAGTTCAAGAGAACTATAAATTTTTAGGAAATAATTAATTCAGATGAAGAAAGATAATACCTACCTCATCAAATTATATGATTGTAGTGAAAATTTTCATGAGAATTTTAGAGAGATAGTATTAATGTAATTCATGTATTATGAGTCATGTATATACCGTTCAAATTATATCAACAATGGTGATTATAGTTTACTATATGGTCATAGTTTTTTTTGGATGAAGACAAGGCGCATCTAAAAATTTTGAGTAGTGAATAATGAAAATTAGTTTCTCTTATTTTTATTCCTCAGTGTGTGTGAGTTATGTAGTGAGATCGTTTACTCAAACAAGTTATAGAGGATCAGTTCACAAGAAATAATATAGAATGGAATATTTTCACTAAATCATTCACCCTATCCAAGTGAACCAAAACCATTTATAGGTAATAATAAGTTAGATCAAAGCACTCTAGGTTTTTATTAATGATCTAGTAGTTTGAAGTTTTTTTAAAGGTTATTGATCTCAAATTATATTTGATCTTTCCTCTATTTTCATGATATAGAATTTTTTTTGACGTGTTTAAATATTTTTTCAATAAATTTATTTCTTGAACATAGGAAACATTAATTATTGGAAAATAATGGTGATTTCAAATTTTTATGGGAAGGATTATTATAATTTAAAATATTTTTAGTTTCCATATCATATCTCTATCAGTCTAGATGTTTTGGTGGATACCATAGATATATTTTCCCCATACTAGAGTTGTTTCAAGGATGGAAGTCAACATAATGAATTTTAAGATTTTTGGTGATGTTAAAAAAATTCATTTATATTAGAAATATATTTCCTCATGGTTAAAGGGGTCATGAAAACTAAACGAATTTGGGATAAGTTTCAAAATATCTCGGAAGGAAATGTAAAGGTGAAACAAAACATGTAGTATGTTTTCATATTGAATTATAATGACCTAAATATAAATTATTTTGAGATAATATATGAATTATTCACTAGAGTAAATTAATATTTTTGTACCATCAATGGTTTTAGTTAAACGATGGAAGACTATATTGATTGTAGGAATATATTATATATCTTTCTTGAAAAAATTGATAAAAATATTATTCACCATGATCTAGGTATACCTAGATTAAAAGATTTTCAAAACATTTTAATTTCTTATAAAATGCATAACAAAAGTTCTTTAATGTTGAAGAGTAAGGCTTATAGAGATATTTACTTTAATTCATTAAATTAACGGAAGATCTTGAAATAAATTGATGAATACTTTGGATAATATATTAAAGAACAAGATTCTTATGAATAAGAGGAAATTAAAATGATATTTTTTAAAATATTTAATTCATTTTAAGACATGTGAAAAGTGGTACATGAATGTATCTGGTAACATTAACTCTAAAGTGATTTAATTTTTGTGTTATTAGATATTTTGTATAAATTTATCTTATATGTTAAGAATATGGAGTTAGTGATAATGAATATGTGAATCTAAAAAGTTACTCAAATAAGAAAGCTCCGAAATATATTTCAAAGGGGAAAATTATGAGTATCTCTATATTCATCAAGAGAAATTAATTATCTAATCTTAGGTATGATAATACTTGAGATGGTGAAGAATAATTTGAGGCTTATAGTGAAATGGATAAAAATTAATTATTTCAAAAGTGAATGAGGAAGTGTTCACCAGTTATCAATGAAGTAGTGTAGAATTTGTGTAATGAATAAAAATTGAGTTCATGCTGAAGTGAGAACATGTGGATTTTTTTTCAATTATTTCTATGCTAGAGAAGAAATATATGACCTGAAGAAAGAAAATAAATCGTCATGAAATTACAAAAACACATGAATTGAAAAGGATTTAATGTTTATTAATTAAATTAATGACTTGAAGAAGCTTATCACTCAAAATAAGTAATGGAATGTTGACATGGAAGAGAAGTTTGTATAAAAACAAAAGGAACCTAAGAATTTTAACCAAAATTTGATTGATAAAAAAATGGAATTGAAAAACTTAAAATATAAACTATAGATTTATATTCATGAAATTGTAGAATGACAAATAATGTGGTTGATATAAACTGTTTATGGGAATAATGTGGCGTAAAAGGTTTATTTTCTAGTAAAACAAAATAGTACTAAAAAATTTATAAACATTGGAAAGACTAGCATTATGGGAAAAAATTATACAGATGTTCATTAAAAAGGGTTTAAAGTAGTCTATAATAAATAAAACAATGTATTTGGAGTCGATAATTTTTTTTCCCAAAAATTATCTAGAATTAATGTTTCAATGATAGAAGAAGATTAGGGGTTAATGTTTGGACAGGAGTCCTTTTCGTGAAACATATGCATGTTATGGTCACTACTAACATTATGGAGGCTTAGGTAATATGTTAGAGTTATTAGTTTAATTAATAATATTTATATGTTCCTAGAGGATTCAAGAGACAAATATTATGGGGGAGTCATCTCATTCAAATAATAAAAGATCTACAAAAATTTTAAAATTCATAACTAAAGGTTCAAAACCTATTCCAACTATTGGATGAGGTTTGTGGAAGATTTTACTTACTGGTCAACTTTTTTGATGATCATCTTACTAATTTACCTACCTATATGAGTATAAATTTTAATTTTAAAAATAAATATTTAAGGAAATAAAAATTAAATGATAATTCCTTTGAGGATATTGACTCTAAAGAGGGTGAAAAAACTTTTCTAGTAAAAAAGAAGGTTGAAAGAGAAAACCCAAGTATATTAGTTCATAAAAGGAAGGATGAAGAGGGTTATTCTATTTTAGAATATTAGTATCAATGTTCTGATAATGAAGAAGTAAATAGGAGAAAATAAGATATAAACTTTGGAATTTAATATAACTAAAGTAATAATCAATATGAGTTCTTCTAATAAAAAATATGTTTTAAAGATGAATTTAGCTGATCAAAGTCGATTTTAATCTAACAAGCAGTAAAATAAAAGTACATGGAGGATGAAGAATAAATATCATACATTACTTATAATGGTCTATGTAATGATGATTATATCACCTATCTAACTTATTCATAATATATTTTTTGTAAAAGGAGTATAAAGAAAAAATAAATCCCATTATGTTATCTGTTACTATATTTACAAAGAAGAAAAACAATATGGGAGAAATCCAAATCTATATGTTTAACCTAATGGGGGGAGTTGTCTTATTTATGGAGGATATGAATTTATATGGAATTTTTAAAAGTGGTAAGATGAGGAGTTGTTATGGGAACTATTTTGAAATTTTTAGTGAGCATGTTTATAGGAATTTGTGATACATAGGGAAAATGAACAATTTTTTAATGTGGGAGAGGAAGAGTTTTGATGAAGTGGATGTAATTGAAATTTATTGATAACATAATATTACTATATAATGGTATTGTTTACCACACTAATTTCACAGATATAGGATTATATTTATTTATTTATGATTTATTGATATTTTTTCTAAGTTTGAAGAGTGATTTATGATCAATGGTTGCATAAAAAATATTAAGGGGAGATTGCTGAGATAGTGAATGAAGAAGATGTTGATATTTAGAGTGGTTGGGAAATTGGGTTTGTTGTTGAGACTCAAGTAGGGTTTTTTTGATAATGAATAATAATAATAATTGGATAAGAGATTAAGTGGTTATGGTTTTTCTGTAATTATTTTTTTCAATACAGAAATAATGTTCAAAATAGAGTGTTACATGGTGAATCATTGGAATTGAAGTAAATTATTAAGTTTAGGATTATTTGAACGATCATATAAGGAGTTTTTTATTCAATAGTTGTTTTAGAATAGTTATATAGAAATAAAATGTTTTAAATTTTTAACACATTTATAAAGGACTTTAAATGTACAATTCATTATGATGATCAATAGAACATAAATGGTTACCTCTAAATATTGGTCTTGGTATGTTAGGGTCACTATGTACTAAGTTGACTAGGATTGAAAATTAGTAAAGGATAAATATTTAAGTTCCAATTTGTACTGATTAGACAAGATCTAGAAAATTAGTAGTACTCGATACATAAGGGTAGATTAGAGATTCAACATGATACATAAGGGTTGATCTAGTTCACTATAGCATATGTAAGGGGTTCCCAATAGGAAATAAAATATGTAAGTGTTAAATAATTTTTCTCTATGATATATATGATTAACAAAAGTCTTTCTATGAAACATAATAGTTACTTTGTAATATATACTACAATGTAAGGGTCACACAACATGTAAGGGTATATCAAAAGTTTTTTAAATATTAAGTATGATGGACTGGAGAAGCATTACAAAAATAACTACATGGTAACTACATTTTTTCAATTTAGATGATTAAAGTGGATAAAATATTATCCATATATCCTGTTAAATAAATCAAAAGCGGAAAAAATGTTCGGTATTATCGAAGGGTTCATATTTAAATTGGAAAAGGTTTAGAGGTAGTTACTTGTTTGACTTTAAGATCTAAAATTATAATTTTAAGTGGGAAATGGTTTTGTATCTTTATAAAAATATGTTAATGGGTATTTTTGGAGTAAATAACTAGTATAAGTTTATATTGAGATAAAATAAATAGATAGAGTGTGAGTGTATATGAAGGAAAAAGGGGATGCAAAGAAGGAAGAAGAAGAAGAGTGCACACTTGGTTTGTATGTGATGATCACACCTACGTTGTGTGTTGAGGAATAAGTAAATTATAATGTGTTATACATTAATGAAGTGTGGTATAAAGTAAAATTTTATGAAGATAATTAAATTAGAGGAAGAAGGATAATCCCCACATTATGAATGTGCACAATAGTTGTGAATACTTTAAAAAAATAATTATTGACATTCATTTATTACGAGTCCTAGACATATCCTCCTAATTATACAAACAATTATTATACTAGAAGGCCATGTTGTATCATTTTTTTACAATTCATTATGGACAATCTATCCATTTTTACTGAACCTTTTATATTAGGTTTTCTTTATTTTTTGCATTCATTAATCTATGAGATATCAAAAGAGAGATCATTCACTCTAACATGTGTCATATGGTGATTTAAAAATAAATTATAGATATATGATGGATTATTTTTAAACTAATTAGATTGAATTAAATTTGTTAATTTAGGTTATTTTATTGTAATTAAATAAAAAATATTAAATATTTTTATTAGAAAACACAATTTTAATTTTATATTATTTTCTAGAATTGATTTGTAGTTAGATAAAAGGAGAAGTATTACACTAAATACTGCCCCAATAATCTGTCCACATATTCTCAATACCATCCCACATTTGAATAATAATTCCTATATCATTCCTTATATTCCAAACCATGAATTCATCATCTCTCCACAATATTATTCCTATAGACCAATCCAGTACATAAACCATAACTTCAATACATCTATACAGTACTCCGTGGAATAAAATCCACATATTTCACCATATTATATATAATATCTCATCCCATATAAGTAATAGTCTACTAATTAATAGTAGATTACTGCAAAATATTACTCAATGTCTGGAGATCAAGTCAATAGCCAACATCTCTTAATACTGATACACCTTCTATTCCTATGATCCAAACAATAAGTAAACTTTTAGTTGTTACATTTTATGAGTAATGATCTTATTCCAAGAATCCTCATTAGAAATGGACTAACACATACAAGTCAATAAATTCTCATTTATACAGAGATAAACTAACATGTGATTTAGAAAATGATCCAACTTCACAAAATTTAAAAAATCAACCTCACAATAAGAAAATCTATTATTTTACATAAGAAACATTCCTTGTATGTTCAAAGATATAGAAAATTCAATGTATAATAGTGTTAATTCCCGAATGCATAAAACTATCACTTATACAGTAGGGATTTAGTTCTTGAGTACCTATGTGAAAAAATCTCAAATCTCATGTAGCAAGAGAAAAGGATATCCAATTATCTCAATCTCACATAACATCAATCAGTAAATCCATATTTTAGTGGTGATGATGTCGTTTTTTAACACTTATACAACACTTGATAAATGCATTCTTCCCCAACATACAATTTTAACCTCTTACATTATGTTATAAATAAAAACATAGTTAATTAATTATTCCAAAAGGATGAAATAATTACCACACGAAATTTTTGTGGAATGATCATAGGATATGTATAATAGAATACAATCATCAGAAATGGAGATAAGAATCAACATTAATCATCCAATTCAAGATTTATCTTGTACATGAATAAATGTGGTTGATGAAATAATCTCACAAACTATATTTTGTTATGAATTTTTGATAATATTCAGTGCATGTATTTTCATTATATAGGGGAAATAAATATGAAAATATATATAACATTAGGTTCAAAATTGATAAGGTGAATCCCATGACTTCATTCATTATACCTACATTGGTTTTAATTTTAAATTAAATTTTCTATGCTCATATTTGTGTTTATTTCTCTCTATAAACTAAATATCCACCTGTACAGTACTAATTTAGTGTTCTAAAATAATGGATTTGGTCCAAGAGATGTTGGTATTGAGTTCTAAATATTTTATTTTATTTTGTTTATTTTTTTTATCATAACATTAGAAGTGTTATGCAGATTATAGCTTAGGTAGTTTTCACAATTTATTCTCATTATATATTTCCTTTATTATTCAAATATTTAATCAACCTTACATCCCTTTACTCAATGAACACAATATATGGTTGTGTTAATGCTGTATAATTTTAAAGAAGAGTTTTTTTGGATACATTATCTCAATTATGGAATGTGATTTTTATATCTTAATTATGGAGATGAAGGATTAATATTCTTATAAAGAGTTATTTGGTATATATATTTCTCTTGTATAGAGTTGGTGAGAATTATTTTGATGCAATATTATTTATTTTAACTACTATGTGAGAAATTGGAAAACATATCAGTAAAGATATCATTGGACACATGTGGAGAATATTTTGACGGTTGGCACTATTCATCATAAAATCACATTAAATTTAATGTATTTTTTCATTAATATCATAGTCCACCTCCCCAATTTTCATTAACATAATCATTTAAAAAAATTTCTGCAATAGAGTATTCACTAATTAGAATGAATCCTTGTGAGATATGGACTAGGTTTTCAAATATAAAATATTCTTACTAAATTGAAAATACTATTTTAATAATACTATGGTAGTCTCCACTATAATTTGGCATCATTTACAAGGAAGAAAATTTTATAAAAGATTTCATTATTTATTGTTTTCCATTACGATTATTTCTTTATTTACATCATTAAATAAATGTGAACTATTCTAAATAAAATTCCTAATACGAATTTAATAATTACTCATTTGTGTACGAATATGTGTGTGTCAAATGAAATTTTTAATAGACACAAAATTCCCAACATCAAGTGAATAATGAAATGACATATTTTAAGAGTATGTATGAGTTATCTTATATAAAATAACTTTATAATGATTAACATAAAATAAATCTACCATATGTTATTTCTATAATTCAAGAACATGATTCATAGATGTTAAAACATACACTTAAACTATGGGATGAATAGGATTATGTCGCCCTAAATTTTAAATTAGTATTGGTGGATGTTGAGGAAGAATTATAAGAATACATAATGTTTACCTTTCTATAACCTTTCCTGAGTAAGAAGTTGAGAAATATCATCAAGATGAATAAATTATGGGATATCAAGAAAAGTTAGTGGATTATTTAGATGATTACTATTTGGAATATCCATTAGCTAGATAATTAATTGACCCCCCCCCATATTTTCCAAGGATGACTCAGAATATTTACTACTTAATTTGAAATATAGTGAACTAGAGTTGGATTATTTTGAAGAAATTATGAAGGAAAAAATATATTTACCTTACCATAATTAATTAATTTCAAGAAATATTTTTTGGGTAATAAGAATTTAATGTTAAGACTCTACCATGAGATAGTTAAAATTTGTATTCATATTGGTTATATTTTTCATAAAATGAATTGATAACTAATTTCCTTATTCTTATAATAATGTATAGTCATATTTAAAAATTTCTATAGAGGATGAATAATAATAATTAATAACTATGGAGGGTGAAGTTTTTTTTTAAGAAATATAATATTAACATAATTAAAAACTAATAGAATATCTTCATGAGATTATTAAATATTTAGTTAATATATCATGTGAATATGAGGCCAACACACATATGTTTTTTTCTAACCTCGGAAGATTTTTTACAAAAATTATCAGAAGAGGAGCTGGAGATTGAATCCTTTATAGTGTAATATTACTTTTGGATATTGAAGAAAAATTTTGGTCTAATAATTTGTACCAGTGTTTTTGATTTATAATACGATCTATATGTATTATGTGGTACGTATTAAAGAATTTTTACATAAATTTTGTATTGTGGATATATAACAATAACTATATTTAGATACAAAGGGGGAAATATAACACCTATTTAGATTGCCCTAGAACCACACTTTATGATTTTGTGTCAAATGTATCTACTTTTATACATAAAATTACATTAATACCAAGTCATATAATCCAATTTTCAGTTTCATTGAAAAATGGGTTGATAATACATCATCAACATATAAAATTTATTATAATAATACCATATTATTACATTATAAACTGATAAAATCACTTTAACACCTGTGTTCACCTAGGGAAATGGGGATGAATTGGAATTTTTTGTTCTAAAACAACAATTAAGGGGTAAAACATAATCAATAAAACATAGAAAATTCATCAATAAATTGTAAAAACATGGTATAATTAATCATGGGAGAAATGATATGATTAACAGAATACGATTATGAAATCATAATAAGTGATCATGAGGCATGGGAAAAACCCATGTATCTTGATATAAAATCTATAAAATAATTATTCTAAAATAATATCATATACCAATTAAAGCAGTCCCCATATGGATACACTATAATGGAGGGATTGTTACCACTATCATGAGTGGGATCAATTTACTCAGAACATATGATTATATCTTGTGCACATGTATAGACATTCATAACTTAGTCTACCTATAAATTCCATCATAACATTATATAAAAACCTAACTATATGTGTCTCGTCCATAACATTACGGAAAAACCAAGTTGCATCTGGACCAAGAATAATGGTATCATCAGGTGTAAATTATTACCCAATAGATTGTGAGGATGTATAATTTCTAGCTCACCCTTCATTATAATATTTCCTATATTTTTCAACCACATATAAAATAAACTTACATATATAATATGCATGAAATGAACCCCTATGAATGAAATTACCAATATAATAAATACATAAATCAATAACCATTGAGGTATTCAATTGTATCTAAAAAAATGACGAGATAAGGTATCTTTAAATTTAATTGTCAAACAATAAAACATGGTATATGAAAAGAATATTAATGTGAAAAAAAACCAATGGAAAAGATGATAAAGATGACATGAAATTTTATTCCGTTATTTAACTTTAATAAAATTGGTAAAATAATCCATAAAGGGATAATATCATAGGTTTTACCCAAAATTAACATGTAAAATCATATTTTAAATTAAAATAATGACTTTTTTTAAAAAATCAAATTAATATATTTATCTTTATAATATTGAAACATGAAAATGATCAGTAATTCTTTTTATTGAGTTTAATTTAAAAGAAATATTTGAAGGATAACTAGAGATATAAGAATATATCTATAAAAAATATGTTTACGAAAAAATTACATTTAATTATTATAATAAAATTTTAAAAAGAAAGCGGTGGATAGATTCTTACTGATAGAGAACATAAAATCATGAATGAATAAGAGTGGGAAGGAACCCTTTTGAACAGGATAAGGATTGAAATATAAATAAATAAGTAGTATAGAAGATCACAAATTAATAAAAAATAAGGTAAAATATTAATTTATATATTCAAGACCTTGTGTTTGATACATATAATAGAATATAGGAAATAAAGGAATAATTCTTGAAAACAATGGATATTTGGAAGGAAAATCTTACCCCAAATGATGAGTCGCAAAATATTTCATATAACCACTTGAATAATTTATTTTCATTTATTAATTATATATTTCACATCCTTATTAATATATATTTCACAATTATTATTGATTTTAATATATTTTATTCATGTATTATATAATTTTTAGTTTTACTTTTCTTACATCAAACATTTTGAGGAAGTTCAGTTCATCATTCCAAATTTTTTTTTGATGAAACAATATAACTCAGGTAAGAAATAAGTTTGTGATGAAACACTATAAGTCATGGAAATGAGATTTGATTTCTCAATACCCCTTATAGGGAACATACTCCATGAGGTAAGAAATATTTCAAAAATTGGTTGTATGTGGTAGAAATGTAAATAACTTTAATATCACATGATTCTATAAAATAGAACAAATTACAAAACTTATATTAAATAATAATAAGATAAATGATCATAACTAAGTGAATGAATAATTTTGTCACCAAAAACTATTACAACCGGGGTAACAAATGTTCTAATAAATTTATGAAAATTAACTAATTTGGATTACTATGTCCAATTAATAATAAAAATATATGATAACGAAAAATACAAGGGAATATAATACACAATATAAATTAAGACATGGAGCATAACATATTCATGCCTCAAGGAATTGAATTTTGAGATAAAAAACCCTTACGGCTAGACTAACATTTTAATCAAAATCCTGTAAAATAAAATACATGTAATTTATCATTAAATTCCATAATTAAATTATAAATAAAAATATGATATCTGAAATAGGTAATAATCTACATAAATAAAATCAGGTTCATAATACCAATCATTTCATAAAGAGAGGAATTTGAGATGAAAACCCTTACACAATAATTTTTCGATTTTATAAAACATCATGGATAATTACATTAGTCTCATTATATACATATACACGAACCTTATTATTATCTATAACCATATATTATCCCAATTTATAATTATTTTTTCACATATATATATATATATTAGTTATTTTTACCAATATTTAACATCTGGTGAAAGTAATTATTTTTTCTTTTAGTTAGTTTCACAAAAGAAATATTGATATCTATTATTTCACCGAAATAAATCAAACTCAATTCATGTAAGGTACTGTAATAGTTATTCAAATATATTTTGTAACACTATAATTTCATTCCATGGTAGTTTCGGTTAATATCATTGAGGATAAAATTGGCGACGAACATGTTTCGATGATTCTTAATGAATGAATGATGATTTCTTAATTGATGATTTAAATAATATTATTATCATTCCAGAAAAAAATATTTATTTTGTTTTTAACTTATAATAATAATATCTTTTAATTGAATATATTAATTAATGATATATTTTAATATCATTAGTCAATTAAGTGGTTAAACCTACAATAAACATGAACATGCTATATCTTGATAGGTGAGTATGGTTATGGAAATATATAATATCATTTTAATAAAAATATATGATATTTTTTAGTTGTTTTTATGTTGGTGGAACATATTTTAGGTGGTTTGTAAAATGAATGAAGATCAATATGAAAACTTAAAAATGTTACTTCATATAGATGGAAGTCCGCACAAGGCACAATTAACTCCAATTTGTTTTTTTAAGTGATGGAATAGAATAAATAAGGATTTTTAAATTAATATAATGACAATATAATATACTAATGATACTATGGAAATTACTTTTCCATGTTTAGGGTTGGTTTGGAAGATAAATATTATGAAAAAATGGAAAGACGTAAGTAATACCCACTTTGGTACCTTAAACTTTGTCTTGAAAACCCTCTTAGAAATGAATGAATTAATATAAATAAGGGTGAACATGGTATTATAAATATTGGATAGGATTCAATAAGAAAAAAAAAATAGAGTTTTAGGAGGAAATTATAAGGAATGAGTGTGGAATGAAGGGGTGTAATTGTCCAATTTAATATGTGAATATAATTACACTTTTTTATATACCCTTTACTTTTCAATGATATCATTACCCTATTAAATGTTCCACAGCCCCAAAATTTCTAATAATGAATAGTGGGGTGTCCTTTGGTTCATTATTCATCAAAAAAAATTCGCAAAAATATGTTAAACCAGCTGGATATCTTTTCTTAATATATTTTTTACTTTTACCTTTTCATTTTTACTGGGTAACTTTTTTTACCCTAGTAGTTTATATTTTATAAAAATATAAGGTAACACTTATTATCATGCTTAGAACTCAAAATTCTTTATTTTTTTATTTATTTTTCTTACTTCTTTCAATTTATGGTTTTATTAGGTATTTCTCCCATGATAGTGGAAATATTGGAAGGTGTAAGGGTAGCGTGCGGTTGGGTGAATCCATGGGCTATCCTTGAGAAAACCATGAGGACCAGAAAGTGTCTTTTTCTTGGCCACATGATCTTGTACATGTTCGTTTACTAAGCCCCAGAAACCATGCAACCTTTCGTCACTCTTGGAAAGAGGCCCCACATGGTAGGTTTATGCTCAAGCAGACCATGCGGCCAAACTATGCAGCCTGTCTTAAAATAAAACCATGTCTTATTATTATTATTTTTCTTATTATTATCTTCACCATCATCATCATCAACATCATCATCATCATTAATGATAAACCTCGTAAGGGGTTTATTTACCCCAAACCCTCTACCACTCATACATGCCACCCCCTTCCCACAGCAACCTCATCACATCATTTCTTCTACACATATCTAGTCTGATCATCCTTAGTAAGAATCCTTTCTTCTTTTATCCCTTCTTCTTCCCTTTTTCTTTGTTTGATTTCTCTTCTATGTTGTGAATTCACTATAGATAAACCCTAACCTTATTTTTGGGTGTTCCTTTTTTTGATTCATTAATTATAGTGTTTTTGAGTCTTGCTCAGGTTGGTTCTAGCCGTAGTTGTTGAAGGTGACACATTCTCCAACAAATCCGGGTAGGGTTTCTCAAATTTCTTTTGTAAATATATTTTTATTTATGTTTTCTTGAGTTTTTTGTATTTTTTCTAGTAAACCTTGGATCTTTTTGCAGAATCTTTGGTCCGTTGATCATGAAGGAAGAAAACACACATATAGATAGGTAAGTCACACACATATATTTACCCTCTTTAATGTCTCGGACCACTCTGATCCATTACTTTATGAAAATCTTGTGTTTGAAGTGTTCTGGGAGGTCATGGTGACTCATTTAGAAAATTTACCAAATTTAATGTTTTTCCAATGGGGATTCATAATGGTGGGTCGCACCGGTAGGCCACAATAGCGGGTTAAAATGCTAGGTTGTAGTGGTAGGTCGAAATGGTGAGTCACAATAATGTCTGACACCGGTTGATCGATAGTAGTGAGTTTTGAAAGTGATTCTTGATGGTGACTCATGATAGTGATTCATCCATAGGTATTTCTCAATTGTGAGTCAAGACAAGTGAGTAAGAACCGTGACTTTCACCGATTACTTGTACCGGTAGCACACCGAATTTTGACTAACACTGGTGACTCACCTAATGGTTAGTCATTTACAATAGTTTTTCAAAATTCTAAATTTCTAAAGTTTATTTCAATTTCACCCCTTAAAAATTTTATTTGACATAAAATTTGATTAATACAATATTTTACTATTTTTGGATCCATTTTGAGGTATATCTACCTTCAAAAAACCTGAAGCTTCCCTTTCCTTCCAAACCACATGGTCTTGGTCAGGATCCGCCTTTAATGGATTTTAAAAACCATTTATCATGTTGATATAGGATCTATATTTTTAAAAATGAAATATTCTCTTCCTTTTGAATTTCCATTTCTGTTGGTGTAAGACACCCCGATCCATTATTCCCCAAGGAATCATGCATTGTGTTGTGGATTTTGCATCTAGTTTTTCCCATGAGGCTTTTTCTATTGCATGTGCTTCCCATAATTTGGTGTAATAAAAAAGTGCTGATCATTTCGTCTTCTAAGTAGAGATCCAATCATCTCTCTTTTATTTTTCATCATGTGGGTTGAGTGTATGAATTTATCTTTTTGTGGGATATTATAACAAAAAATTAATAAAGATAATTGTAACAGATTGATATCAATATACGAGGTCAGGGAAAAGTGATGAATGATATTCCTGTTATTTGTTTATTATTATTTTTGTGAATTATATGGGCTAAACGCCCTACTGAAAATCCTTTTCCATTGGTGTTCTTTAGTTGTGTGTGGTACATTTATGGGATGTATATTGTTTATTTTCTTGAACACAATTATATATGATATTTTTTAACGATGTATCCCAAATAATAATTGGATGCCCCAGGATCAAACCTTCTATGATAAAGTCAGAATTTATTATAAGAATAAAAAAAGGGAAACCTTATTAAATATGGAAATTTTTCCTAGTGTGGTTTGTGTGGTGATGTAGTCGAGATCATAGTTGTGTATTGGTGGTTCATAAGGTGTGTTGGAATCTCAGGTTGAGAGAATGATTGATTTTGGAATCGATGAGAAATGTTATGTATCATGTATTCTAGAAAGGGTTGTAATGAGATGTGTTTATGGGTATGGATATCAGTTGGGGGTTTTTCTCTATTGAGATGATGGATATAGTAGAATTAATTTGAATAATGATGATGTAATTTGTTGGAATGGATAATTTTTCTAGAGTTTCTCCATGATTTTTATGCATAATGCTTCACTCATGTCTCATGATCTAGGTATTTTATGTATTAAATGTGTGTTAAATTGAGATTATTGTGAAGTGGGTCAATCTACCATGGTTCTTCTTCCTATGTGTTACTTTTTTGTGTGGATTGTTGTGTGGTATAATTTTTAGTTTCCCATATAGCGATGGATCAAATAATTACTTAATAATGTTGAGATAAGATGAGTTGGTTTGGTAAATGGTAAGAAATTATTCAATGAAAAGGTAAAACATGGGTTTCATGGTTAACTATGGATGAATATAAATAATTAAAGGAATGGGTGATGAGAGAAAGAGCTTTGTGAATCCTCTTTAATTTATCAACTTCTGAAGTGATCGTTGGTGATACTAATTAAGGTAGCAGTTGTTGTGAATCCCATAGGTTGGTCTTGAGTGATTGATACTATATATATATATATATATAAATTATATGTTCTTTATATTTCTATATACACCCCTCCCTAGATGATAAAAATGTTTCTAACACCCTCATCATCATAGAGGAGTGTGTTTTTTTGAAACATCTTGGTGGGAGGATGGATGGTTTTCCACCCACTCTTACATACTCCCTTTTTTAGGCTGTGATATCCCATGATTATTTGGGAATGTTGTGGTTTTCGAGGGTAGGTTTGTGTAGTAGATATGTGTTTTCTCTGGTGTCATTGGGATGATATGATTTTTGTTTCCTACGTGTCTTTGTTATTATATGTGTTGTGCCTTCATGGGTGTTTTCAGGATGTGACTAGGTATGTGGCCCATGTGTCTAGGAGCAGGATGTGACATGGTTTGTGATACCGAGTTGTTTGTGGGAGGTATGCGATTAGCTTTATTTTCTTAGGTTGAAGGGCTAGTTGTGAGGTTCATTGGCATACTTGTGGGTTGTGATGTAGTTCTTTCAGAAGAGGTGGGAGCACCCGGAAATTTTCTGTTAGGGTGTGATAGCGTCTAATCAGTGGGATAGTGGTACAAGGTAACCTATAATCGATTTATGTACTGTATTACATTTCATTACTTGTGTTGTTTGGTGATCATGCCTTGGTGTGGTGGGAATGATTAACATGCCTTGTTAGGTGTTTTTGGTTCTACTGTTTTCTCACGGGAGCAATATTTTGATTCTCTCACTTGTGCACAAGATAATTTTGTTTTCCTACTAAGTATACAAGAATGCTCACCCTACATATATAAACTGATTATAATTTCCCAAGAGGATTACATGGAAATTGTTGGGCCTCACTGGATAATACATTTGTAATGGTTGTTCTGTCGCTAATTAGTTTTACTTTGGGTACTTACATTATATTTTTATTATATTTGTAATATTTTTTTGAACATGCGTGTGGGATGTTTTTGGTTTTCATTTATATATATTATGTCATGGAGTTTTCTTTTATAAACCATCTTATCTCCCATTATTTTTTCACTATAAAGGTTAATGCCTCCAATATTGTAAGATCATTTTACCCTTGGTACATGTCACTACCCCAGGGAAAACTAGAGGCGGAAAGACCGAGAAGACAGGCTATGAAATGAGATTTTAGGTGGGGGGCATGATCTGATGAAAGGACTCTATGCCTACCAAATGACGAGGTGAGGGGACACTGTTTTCAAGGTAGAGACCACATGAATGGAAAATGAATCATAATTACTTATTTTCTTGTTTGAAATTGGTTTTGGAAATAAATAATTAATAAAAATTAATTTTAATAAAATTCCATTCTATTCGGTCATCGGGATTCATTTTTTACCTTTTCAGCTATGGAACCCAATGTTCATCCACGTGTGTATTGGGTAGTTGAGGATCAACAATCCAATACAATTGTTTTCCAGACATTTGATCTTGTGGGGGAGGATGAATAGTGGTAGATAACATTATGTGCTTTCCAGTGATAGGCCTTGGGAAAGTACAAGGGCAGTTTTTTAAACATGGATACAGATAATTGGATTGAGGATTTTGAGATCAACTTCAGTGTGATTCAGGCTCTGATAAAGTTCTAGGCTTCTTTGGTAGTTAGATAGATGTGGGGAGCTATGTTTCACTGGTGGAAGTAGTACCTAGGGCATAAGACAGAGGCTGATGTTATGTGGGTCAATTTTTTGAAGAAGTTCCTAGCATAATTCCTTTCATTAACCATGAAGGCTTTGAAGAGATGGGAGTTAATCTCCATCCAATAGGGGAGTATGTCTGTATGAGATCTAGGGATTAAATTCTAGGATCTCCTTCCTTTTTCCTAGGATCTCTTTTTGGATGAGGAGTCTTGTGTGAGATTCCTAGAGGAGAAAATTCATCCTTCTATCCAGTACGCGGTTACTCCGTTTACGTTGCCAATATACATGGAGGTTTAGAAGAAGGATGAAGTGATTGAGAATATGCACTCACTAAGAGTTATACAAATAGAGGGGGATCAAATAGGGTTCTTTGAGAGGAAGTGTTTCCAATAGTAGGCCTCAGCGTCTAGTTATGTTGATGTTTCAACTGATAGGGAATCGACCTTAGTAGCTTCTATTTTGACCACCAAGAATTCATGCCTTTCATGTGGGTTGGGTCCATTGTGTTTCTCTTGTGGGGTTTGAGTCTATCTTCAGAATCAGTTCCCAACAGCCATTCGTGCTCTGTAAGGTGGAGGTGTATAGGTTTTGTTCTAGCCTCTATAGTAGTTTCCAGCTAGGCCATTTTAGCAGTAGGTATAATAGGATCATGCTCCATCACGGGGAGACAAATAAGTTAGATGTTAACCTTAGAGTACCCATTAGGGACCATGACCCGGGAATGGTCATGGTGGTGGTCATTATTAGAGGGGAAGATGTGTTGTATGTGGTCAGTTTCACACCAGAAGTAGTAGTTCTAGTAGAACTAGATATCATCACTGTTACAATCATCTTATTTAGTACCCTTTCTTATGATTTGTCTGATTAAAGAGATTATCAATTCTTTTTTCCACCTAGTCTAGCCCACTCTCTGGGACTACACATAGAGAGTCCTCTCATACCCCTGGTTTTGGGTATCCCAGTCAGAGGCCAGACTAAATTGTTTGATGTGTGCAGGGGATATAGACTAATGATGGGTCCACATCAGTCCCGTGGGGATATCTTCTTTCTATAGATGAAACCATACGATGTCATTCTCGGCATCAAATGGTTGTATTCTTTGTGCACTGTTATTGACTTCATCTAATTAAGAGTTGTGTTTTCAGATGTGGATGGACAAGATATGGCTTTCATTGGTGAGTTGAGTTTTTAGGTTGGAAGTCTGAGTGTAGATACTCTACATTCATTATTGGATGAAATTTCATAGTAATCAATAGATTTTGGGATGGTGTAGGTTGCATGATTTATTAGTTAGTTCCTTGATGTTTTCCCTAAGGAGGTTCTGATGCTACCCCCTTGACATGATGTTCTGTTTAGGATAGACTAGCAACCTGGTGCTGCTATGATTTCAAATTGATCCTCATCAGAATAAACCTTCTTAATTTCATGAGTTGAGGATCTAGATAAATGACCTAATGAACACGGTCTTTATCTGGACTAGTGTGTAGTCATGGGGTGCTTCAATGTGGTTTACAAAGAAGGTGGATGGTGGTATGAGGTTGTTCATAGACTACTAGCGGCTGAATCAGGTAATGGTCATGAACCATTACCATCTTCCAAGGATATATGATCATTTAAATTAGATGAGAGGGGTGAGTTGTTTTTCTATGATCGATCTATGGTTTGGATATCACCAATTGAGGGAGAAGAAAGTGGATCTCCCAAAGACTAATTTAAGGGAAATTTGATGGAACAATCATGTCGTTCGGTGTTATGATTGCACTAGCCCTATTCATGGGGACTATTAACTCTTTATTTTTAGAGTTCCTGGACTGGTTCATCATCACATTCATTGATTAAATCATTATCTACTCAAATTTATAAGAGGATCATATCGAGCATCTCATGACCATATTGTTGGTTCTTTAATTCCACCAGCTCTAGGTAACATTGGGTAAATGAATGTTTGGGACATGATAGGTGCATTTACCTGGGAATGTGGTGTCCATATAGGGTATAGTAGTAGACCCATATAAGGTTGAAGCAGTTGTTTTCTGTGTAGCATAAAAGAATGTGGTAGAGGTTCATATCATTTTCGGTCATCCAGGCTATTGGAAGTGGTTTGTACCCTATTTCTCTTGATTTGTATCTCCCTTGATAGATATGACCTGAAAATACCAAACTTTTGTGTGGATCAAGTAGTTCTAGGAAGAATTCATCTATCTAAAGGATAATTTGTTCAGTGATCTACTAATCTAGATTCTAGAGGAAGGGGTAATATTTGAGGTGTTTTGTGATGCTTCCCGTCTAGGCATGGGATGTATCATGATGTAGAAATGAGCAGTTATCTCATATGGGGAAACGAAGTTATGTCCCCAAAAATTTAACTATGACACCAATTATTTGGATCTAGTATCAGTCATGTTTAAACTAAATTTGTAGCATAATTACCTAATTAGGGAGTGCTTTTTGGTATTTATGAATCATAAGAGTTTGAGGCATATCTTTTCATAAAAAGATCTGAACTAGTGAAAGATGAAGTGGATGGAGTTTCCTCAAGAATATGATTTCTAGATATCCCAAACCTTAGTAAAATGGAATGTTTTGGCTGATACCTTGAGCATGAAGTCACAAAAGGAGGTAGTTTGGGAATCTATGGATGCGTTGAAGGTGATGGAGGTGTTATAATCCATGAACATAGATACAATGGTGAAAAATGGTAGAGGTTAATTGTTTAAGATAACAGTGTTTTAATATATGATGTATTGGGTGGATGAGTCTCAGTAAGGAGTCTCATAGGAAGAGGTGTTTTGTGATCATGTCATCCATGGTGATGCTCCAATGGGATGGTTAGAGGATGGTTAGAATCATATGTTGTTTTGTGGAAGGTTGTTTGTTCCAATGGTGATGTATGATGTAGTCCACTGTGATATTCATAGATAACCCTTAACGGTACCCCCGTGAGTTTTAATGATGTACCATGGCTTGAGGATTTTGTTTCAGTGGCCCGAGATAAAGTAGGCAGTGGTCGACTTTCTGGGAATGTGATTAGTGTGCCAAAAGGTGATCGTTGAGAACCATGTTCCCAGTGGTTTGTTGCATCCCTTGGATGTCTCCGAGTATATATGCGACGAAATATTGATGGATTTTGTCAAATGGTTACCTAGGTGTTAGGGAGTCTATGATGTTATCTAGGTAGTATTGGACTGGATAATGAAATCGGCTAACTTCTTATCAATCAAGTAGTCAAGCACAATGAATGCCTTAGCATGGAGATATGGATATCTGTCTTCCATTGGAATGGATCCATTTTAATCCTTGTATAGAATACCATTTAGTTCACCATTTTTCTAGACAGAGGTTGGGGAGATAGCATTTCTTGGATCAGATGTGGTGTAAAGCATGACATAGATGGTTTATCTTGTTTGTGATATGATGATAGTGGCACAAGACTAAAATATATCATATGAGAATCACAGGAGGAGACAATTAAAGTTGTAGGTTAGGTACCACATGTTCTTGAATGTTTCCCCTCGACATGGGTAGAAAAATTTTGGTAAAGGGAATAAAATTTATCGCAGGTTCAACGAACCCTTCAAGATGTTGTGGCGAGTTGGCGAGGTAGAATACCAGTTGGCACTACCACCATAGTTTGAGAGGATTCATGACATCTTCCACATCTCTTAACTATGTTGGTATCTTCACAATGACTCTCATGTCATTGACTGGGGAGAGTTGGATATCGAAGATGATGCGACGTATGAGGAATAGTTGATAGAGATCCAAGATCTTCAGGAGAAGGTGTTTTATGGGCAGAAAATTCATTTTTTTAGTGTGTTGCGGAGGCATGGTGGCCTGGAGGAGAGTACATGGGAGCGAGAAGCATAAATTCATGCCAAGTACCTAGAGTTGTTTTGAGTTTTCCCTGTTTTATTTTTCCTTTGGAGGTAATTTTTGAACATTTTTAGGTATTATATGAGTTGTTTCGGTGTTCTGTAATGTGTGATGAAGTGGAGACACATGAAGAGGTGAGGACGTGATTCCTAATAATGATTCATTAGTTGCGATGTTATTAAATCTGTGTGAGTGAGCCAGTTCCTCCCAAAAAAATAGTATATTGTCATGGAGGACGGAATTACTTATTTCATGTGTTCAGATAGTGTTATTTTTGTACTTTTTTTGTGTTCCTTGGGGTTGTTTGGGTTAGCCGATGTCAGAAGAAGGTTTCATGGATGATGAGGTTTCAACTCCAGCATTCAAACAATGTAGGGTGGTTTATCATCGAACATTGATGTCGATAGTAGTGTATCAAGTATAGAAAGATCCTTGGTAGGTATCTCACGAGGTGGTTGTTAAAACCCATATTTCTTATAAGATTAGTTTTGAATTATCAAGGGTGAGAATAGTTTGAGAGGTATCTGGTGTAATGGCCCGAACCTCTCTGGTCCCTCGATTATTGAAAATCCAGTGGTTGAAGTGTTCTGGGAGGTCATGGTGACTCATTTCGAGAGTTTACCAAATTTACAATTTTTACAACGGTGATTTGTAATGGTGGGTCGCTGCGATGGGTTGAGATATTGTCAATGGTGGTTCGTAGTGGTAGGCCATGATGATGAGTCATAATGGTGACTCGCACCATTGTATTTCCCATGCTGAGTTGTGGTGATGATTCACACCAGTAGATTGCCATTAGTGAGTCATGATGGTGAGATGTGATGGTGATTTGTCCACCGGTAACTTGCAACGATGAATGAGGACTAGTGAGTCAAAATGGTGACTCTCACTTGTGACTCGCATCGGTAACTCACCAAACAGTGACTGACACTAGTGACTCACCGAAAGGTGATTCATTTTAAACTATTTATCAAAATTCCTAATTTCTTAATTTTTTCTATTTTCACTCATCTATTATTTTCTTTGATGTCAAATGAGTTTAACACCATAGTTAATTGTTTTTGGAGTTGTTTTAAATTGTATCTACCTTCCAAAAACCTGAATATTCATGAGACTTTCAAACCACATAATCAAGTTCAATATCTTCCTTTAATGGATTTTAAAAACTATTTCTCTTGTTGAATTAATATCTCATCTTTCTAAAGAATAGATCTTATCTTATTTAAGTGTTTCCCTTTTTCTTAGTGAAAGACACCATTTACCTTTCTTCCTTGATGAATTGTGCATTGTGTTGTGGCTTTTGGGTCTAGTTCTTCCCTCTAGGATTTTTATGTTTCATGCAAACCCCCTGCTTTGGCACAATAAGGAACTACAGATTGATTCTTCTTCCAAGTTGGTATCCCTTCATCTATATTTTATTTGTGTATCATGCACGGTGGGTTTAAGAATGTCTCCATTATGAGGATAGAAAATACAAAATTAATAAATATAATTGGACAGGCTTAAGATAAATATATGGGGCTGGGAAAAATTGTTCTATGATCTTCCGGTTATTTGTTATTGATTATTGTTTTGAAATATACGAGCTCAACTCCATACTAATATTAATCATTTTTGGTGGTCCTTGGTTGCGCACAAGATAGTTATGGGTTTATTGTTTTTTCTATCCTTGAACACAATTATATAGTAAAATTATTAGTGACATATAATCGAATAATAACTGGATGCCCTGTGATAAAACCTTATATTATAACCCTATAATTAACAATCAAAATTAAATAAGTGGTGCCTTATTAAATATGAAATTTGGGCCTTGTGTGGTTTTTTTGGTGTTGCGGTTGGGAGCATGACTGTGTATGGGTGGTTCAGAAGGTGTGATGGAATCTCAGGAAGAGATATTTATTGATTATGGAAGATGAGTAATTTTTTGTAGTAAGGATGTCAGAAATGGTTGTGATGATATTTGTTGCAGGTAATGACTATGAGTTTGTGGTTTTCCTTACTAAAAGGATGGATTTGGTGGAATGAATTTGAAAAATGATGATCACATATGTTGTAACGGATAATTCTTCTAGTGTTTCTCCATGAGTAGCATGCAGAAATCTTCAACTTGTGTCTCAAGGTTGATGTATGTTATTTCATTAATGGGTGTTAAACAGATAGTAATGTTATGTGGGTTAATTTATCATGATTCTTCTTCCTCTTTGTACATTTTTTGTGTGTGTCTTGTTGTGTGTTATACTTGGTAGTTTCCCAGATAGAGATGTAGAAAATAAATACTTAATAATGTTGAGATGGCATTATTTGGTTTGTAAAATGGGAAGAAGTTTGTCCACGAAAAGTTAAATGATGGGTTTCATGGTTAACTATGGTTAATGTTAAATAATAAAATTAATGGTTGTTGATAATAAGAGATTTGTGAAGACGCTTTAATTTATAAACATGAGAAGTGACTGTTGCTAATAAAAATTGAGGTAGTTATTATTGGGAATAATATAGGTTAGGCTTGAGTGCATGATAGTATATATACAAACACACACTGTATGTTCTTGTTATTTCTATACGCACCCCACCCTAGTTACTCATTATTTTCCAAACACCCCCATCATCATGGGGGAGGGTTTCTTTCCCAAAAATCCAAATTGGAAGATGGTTGGCTAGCCTACCACCCTTTCTTGCTCCCTCTTCCAAGTAGTGATATACCAATATTTTTTGGGAAGGTTGTGGCATGTGGGTCCAATGTGTGTGTGGGTGAGTTTTGTTTTCTCGTGTGTATTCAGGATGAGATGTGTTTTTCCTTACCAGATGTTTTCGGTATGTGACGTGGTATGCATACTAGGTGTTTATGGGTGGGTTGTGGCATGGTTTGTGAGGACCATGTGTGTGTGGGTGGTATGTGATGTGCTTTGTTTTCCTATGTGATGAGGAAATCTATGAAGCACATGTATCTACATGTGGGTTGTGAAGTAGTTCTTTCGGTATAGGTGGGAGTGCTATGGTGTTTTGTGTTAGGATGTGAGATCAGCTAATAAGTGGGAAAGTGGTGTGGTGTACCCTATCATCAATATTCTTACTATATTACTTTACATTACTTTCGTTAAATGGTGAACATGTTTTTCTATGGTGGGGATGGTTAGTGTGACTTTTTAGGTGTTGTTGGTTCTAATGATTTCTCATGGGTATATTAGAATTATTCTCTGACTTGTGCATGAGAGACATTGGTTTTCCTATTGAGTACACTTTTATACTCACCCTACGTTTATAAACTATTATCATGTTTCCCTGAGGATTACTTGGACCGTGTTGGACCTTACATTCTTGGAATTTTGGGTGGTTATTTTGTCGCTGCTTAGTTTTAATTTGGGTACTTAGTTTGGATATTTGTTGTATTTTTAATAGTTTTTTTAAATGTGAATGTGGGGTGGTTTTGGTTTTCTTTTATATATATTTTGTCTTGGATTTTTTTGGGATGAACCATATTATCCCCCAATCATTTTTTCTTATAAATGGTAATGCCTCCCATATTGTGAGATCTTTGTACCCTTTATGCTAGTCACTACCCTATGACCTACTGGAGGCAGAAATTGGGGTTCATTATCTATCTTCCTTAATTTCCACATTATGAGGGACATATTTGTGGGGGAATGACACCCTCTTTGTTTATATTCCATCATGGAAATGGGAATATCTCAATTTCATCTAGGGGTATTTATATGTCTGTGTGTGTAGGTTCATATGTGTGTAAGTGTAAAAGAGGGGACTCTTTTGATACAGTGCACCTTTTTGGGGTAGATTCAGATTGTAATCATCATAGGCAATGTGTTTTGAGGTAGGTTACCTATGTCCAATCATTTAATTTGAATTCTTTAATTTCTTAAGTGTCTTAAAAGTAATTTTTTATTATTATGTAGTATATTTGTGCTATGAAAATTGATTATGTCACTCAATTTTTTTTCTCAATTTTTAAACATGATTTACCTAAACTAACAACATGGCTATTCTTTGTCAAGCATTTTTTACAAAATTGAATGCAATGTAAATAAATTTATTCTTAACATTTGTTTTATAAATGTTTTTTAATGTTTAATGGGTAATTTCAATGGTGTTTCGGTGTGTCTGAAATGGTTGTGGAATGTGTTTTTCATAAGTATTTGTTGAAAGATGGTTCTTTGACATGGGGAGGTTGGCTTTGAATGGAAGTGAACTTGTTTGTAGTTTAAAAAAGGGAACATACGTGATTTAGAAAATTAGAACACTTGGGAACCCTGGGAACCATGGAAGGTTGTTAATGACTAGTATGCCAGTTGATTCAACAGTTCACTAACTCAGGATCCCTGAAAATATTACCCTAAAATAATTACTAAATAGAATGATGATGTTTGGGGGACCACTAGATATTTGACATTGACCATTCTAGTGAATCGTACATGAGAAGAAATTATATGGTTATATCACTAAGGTACGAGCATCCTAGGACCTAGTTAGCCTATATTATTAGGGATTACCCATGCAATTTTCTTACTTTTACTCCTGTTTTACATGGTAATGATTTTAAAATGCACTTTTTTTTATGTTCCCATTCTATGACTTTCCTTTTAGCGTCAATTACCATTAATAAGGATTTATTTTGAAATGTGATTATGTCTTTGAAAACTATTTTGAATATGTGATGTAGAGTAGTTTTCATTAAAATAGAAACTTGTTAATTATTTTTCTTAATGACTAGAAGACCCTATTTTTATATGTTTTATTTTTAAAATAGCTTGATTTTATTTATTTGAAAAGGTAATTCATAGGGCGTTATTTACCTTTTGGAATCCCTACTAGGAATTTTAATAATAATTCCTATATTCTTTATCATTTTTTAGTTCAGGTTTTATATAGCTCTGGTTTTCTCCGGGAGCGAGTGTCGTTATATGGTTGGAGGTGACCCAAGTGGTTACATAGTTGTATGTCCAGTTTTTTTCCTTTTCCACTTCCAGTTCTGTTTTATTTTTTCTATTTTTAGTTGAATATTTTTAAAATGCTAAAAGGTTCCCAAATTGAGGTATACTTGATTCCAAACACTAGTTGTCAACCAAGGTGGACCGGTAACCCCTATTGGGCATTGTTGCGGGCCAGCTCAGGTGGCTTGTTCGGGGTCATCCAAGGGTAGTTTTGAAAATTATTAAAAAATATTTATTTTATAAACCAAAATTTAGTCTTTATATAGTCTAATTTCATTTATATATAAAATATAATTTACAATTCAATTAAAACATTTAATATATTAGAAAATAGTTTTTTTATAGAAAATGGTGTTTTAAACATAATTTTTCCTTAATATTATATAGAATTGAATACCAAATTTTATGTGCTAATATAATTATGTATATATATATATATATTTAAAAATAGAATTAGAGTTATCATTTAAAATACATTAATTTAATATATTCGATAAATATTACACCACATTAGTAAAACAATTATTGGAAAATAACAGTTTTTGCATTACCATGGTCATTTTTATAATCTTAATAATCATACATGTATGCCCAAAAATTCATTTGACATTATCATATAATATGATTAAATTTTTCTAAAAAATTGGATTCATTTTGTTAGATTTAATTTCTTCAAGTTTTAAAAATTTATTATTAATATAAGCAAACAAAAATAGTTTTTTTAGAAAGATATTAATTAAGTTCATATGTCATTAAACATAGGTTCTATAAATTCAGAATGTTAGTTAAAATGTATATTATTACTCCTTAAATAAATATATTATCAACTAAATCGTTTAAAAAAATTATAGGTCTTTATTATATAATTATAAAGTCAAAAGTGTTACATATTTTACAAAATATTATTTTTTAACTATTCAACCAAAAATCAATTATTTCAGAAAAAACACAAATATATATCATAAGAAAATATTGAACATGTCATCCAAAAAATACTTCATATTCTAATAAACATATCTATATTGAAAATTACTAGCATTATTCATGTTCTAGTGTGAATATTTTAACTCATAAACTCCTTGCATTTTTCTACCCATTTCACATTTGCAAGTGGTCCTGGATTTCTTTTATTAGATGAAATAAAATCCTTTAAAAATTAAATTTCCAAATGTCACCTTACATTCATAGATGACTCATCTCTTGATATATTTCTTCAACATAATTCTTCCCATCAATTACAATTCAATTAACATTATATTGGAATAGATCACTTAACATCACATCCATTTGAGTTACCCTAACTATATTGGTAATGATATCATATTACGTGTTCAACTCTTAATTCCTCTTATCAATTAGAAGAAAGAACTCATAAATGACTTAATTCCATACCAATTACATGATACATCACATTAAATAAATATATTTTTTCTCACGATGTTTCCTCCTTTTTACCCTTATCATAGCACTGGCCTCTAATGATAAAAACACGAATATCTTAGGGCTAATTTAATGGTATAGTCTATAGGTTTAACCCTATGGAACGACAAATAAATTATATTCTATTTTTATCAACGAAAACCACTAAAAACACATAACAACGCCCTGTATATAATTAACCCATTCATTTTCATTAGTACAATTAAACACATCTAACCATCGCAAATATTGGGGGTTCCCTAGGAACGAACCTATAGTGATGTCCTCCCAGAAGTAGAGGCCAGTAGCTGAGAGAAACTTAGTAAACATATTACCCCTCCCATTTAATTTTCAAAAAAACAATCTTAATTCAATATTCTTCAATCATGATTTTCTACCACGCACTCAATATGTTTTAGGATTCACAATTTAACATATCATGACCTAATTAATCAACTTAGTGTATTATTACGGATTTAATTTGGAAATTGAAATGATGAAAACATGGGTCTGTTTGAATTTTTCTAATTTGGTCCACAGAGTGATACATTTTCATTATTTTAAGAAGGTTATCCTATGTTTGGTCTTGTTTTAGTAAATGAAAATAAATGATTTCCAATTTTATAAAAGAAAAGAAGATAGAACAAATGATTTTAATTTATCACTTTCTTGTTTTGATGTGAACTTTAGTAAAATAAACGAAATGATCGTAATTTCTCTCTATCGTGTTTGGTGATAATTTTTAAAAGAAAATAAAACAAATGTTTCCGAAATATGGAAAAATAACACTTAACAAAAAATATAGTTTTAGAATACAAAATTTTTCAAAATAAAAAATATTATAATTTCAAAATGTATCTTTGGTTTTTATATCATGTTAATTAAATATAGATTTATTTTTGAACAATATATTAGCAATGATATTTTTTTTTATATTATCATTTATGTTAGATGTTTATATATATAATTTAAAAATATAATTATTGGAGAAGTGTAATTTGTATTATCATCACTGTTTTTATATCACAATAATCATATAAACATTTTACTTCTATAAATATATTAATATAATTAACAATTTTTTTGAAAAAAAATTGTTTAGTTTCAAGGAACTATACATTATAAAAATTACAAAATCATGAGACTCAATTATTTTAAATTAATTATATTTTAAAAATACATTTTTTAGAACTTTTAATTTCAATAATTATAAAAATTTATTAATATAAAAACATACAAAATTTGAAAAAAAAATATGATTTATATATAAATAAAAATAAATATTTTTTTAAATACTATATAGAATTTTTGAATAAATATTATTTCATATAATATATGCATAAATATATAAATAAATATAATTTTATCATTTATTAATTTATATTAAAATAAAAATAATTTTACAATTTATGAATCAATACAGTTTTCAAATAAATATAATTTAGAAATAAATATAATTTTTTAAAAATATAAATTTCTGAATAAATATAATCCTATAATTTAATAAGTTTTTATAAAATAAATATAGTTTTATCATTTATGAATAAATATTATTAATGGATATATCATTTTATAAAAATAATTTTTTAATAGATATATTTTTTAAATAAATATAATTTATTAATAAATATATTTTTATAGTTTTATCAGTTATGAACAAATAAAAAATATAATGTTATAATTTATTAGTGGTTAAAATACATATTTTTTTAAATTATTTTAAAATTAAATAACCATAAAAATTATGTATAGTTTATGTTGAAATTATAAAAAAAATTGTTGGTGTTATTAGACAAAAATAGATCTATTGTTTATATACACATATAAGGGTTATATGATAAATTTAAAAATCCACCCAACGAGGCACACAATTTCATTCCCAATCATCCCAATATTGGGATGATTTGAAAGGGTGGGTCAGACAGAAATATTCCTCCCCTTTTATTACCCTAAACGTCTATCTTACCTTCTATGGTCTCACCAAATAATGGAAATACATTTCAATTGCCTCAAAATCTTTCTTTTCCTCCCATATCTCGCATGCCAAATCAGCTTTCTTTTCACTAGGTAGCCAGTGAAGTCCAGCTAGTTTTTTTAAAGAGGGGGTATCATCATTTTTTCCTTTATCATTTTCAATCAATATTTGGGTTCACTTGGGATACATTGTCAACATCTATGTGGATGATGGGGAAGCTCTCAACCTTGGCTCTCTTTTACCTTTCCTCCTATACCTCTTAATCCACGGAGTCCCATGGTGTTTTAGTGTTCCAAACTAAAGTATATCCTTCTATTTTATCCTATTATTACCAATTCCTTTATTTTAATTTTTTTCTCTTTTATAGGAAGGTAATTTTTTATGTTATTCCACCAGAGCATTGTGAAATTAATTTTTTCAATATAAGTTCATTTTTTATGATCAAAGGAATCTTAGTAAAAAATATTTTAAGCCACAAATGGTTTTTTTATTGTAAAAAAATTTATTGGTGTATTTGTTCACGGTTTTATTTTAGATAGATTAAAATTGAATATGATTTAGGTGTTGTAATTTTGGTGTTCTATAAGTACTTATTTCTAGAGTAAATATTTGTTCCTATATTGGTGTTTTAATCATTTAATCAAGTAATTTACTAATAGAGTTTATTTTCATTGGGTTAATTGGTAACCATATTTGATTATTTAAAAATTTGAACTTTCTTTATGGTTTCTAGTATTTTAATAGCTCAATCTTGGGTGGTGTTTTGTGGGTGATATAGAACCTCCTTACCACTTTATATAGGTTATACCTCGAACATGTCTTCCAAGTGATGTTTCAAAATTTATCATAAAACATATATGTTTAGTTTTTAAATATTAATGGGGGGTTTTATGAATATTTTTATATGTTAAATTATATATTCTTCTAATGAAAATGAATTGTAATAGTTGGTTATTCTTGGATTTGTAACTCCTTGTTATAATTATCAATATACTGTTGTATAGTTTATAGATATTTGTAAATACTTAAAATCAATTTATTCATTTAAAAATTCATAAAGAAATTTTTTATTTATTTGATTGGTTTTAGATATATATGAATGTTTTCAATCATGCTAAATTATTGAAATTTCAACTATCCCTAATTTTGAAATGTTTCCATAAAAATTATTTGATTATTTATTATACTCTATTAACTTAATTCATGCCTATAATTACTAGTGAAATGGATATTTGATTGTTTGATATATAATGGGAAGTTATATAAGAATTTTTATAATTATTTTTTCATGTTTACCATTGGATACATATATTATTCCCCAAATGACCATAAATTAGTTCCTAAAGAATGATTTAATTATATAAACATTTCATTGTTGCGCATGTTCTCTTGAATAATTACTTATTATTACATAAAAAGTAAACCAATCCTTCCCATTAATAACATGAATTAATTATAATTAAATTAATAACACATAACCTTCAGTTAAGTGGTTTTGCTGGTAGTGATGTAATGCTTTGGTGTGATAGATAGGGAATGGAATTTTTATAATTTAGGAATTGATTGAATTTCTATAATTGTATCAATTCTTAAATTATAGTGGAATATGATGTTAAATATTATTTTTTGGGTATGGGTATTCTAAGATACAACTAAGTTAAGGATAAGTGAGATAAACATTTATCCTACAAGTTTAATTTAGATATGTTTTTGCCTATATATTGTTTGAGGTTTATTAATGTTGATCTTTTTTAGATATTTTGTTTTTTCATCCATTCATTTCAAAAACTTGTACATTCTTTGGGTTAAAACGTATAGTTCATCTTTTTTAGTTATTTATTTGATGGAATTATTGAGTTGAGGAATTCTAGTATATTTATGTATGTGAGTGTCCTTATGGATTGGTGACTGGATTGGTGACCAAGTTAGCGATATGTGTCATGTTGTGGCAGTAAAATGGTTAAGGGAATTACTGGAGTTTTTTTTATATTGTGAATGTGTGAGTGTGAGTTAAAATGGTGAGACCATTTTTTCCTTATCTTATTTCAACAATGGTTATCTCATGGCTTGTTTTTTTGATGTGATGTCTATAATATGAGTGGGAGCAATTAATATGGATATTAAGGTTTTTGGTATTATTATATAGGAACCCAAGCCTCTAGAAATGCAACATAATCCTTGTTTTTTAATTCTTAAATATTATTATGATTATTGTTATGTATATGTAATTATAATAATTCAATTTAGTGAAAAACTAGTTCTTCACAACGATGATGTTGAGTTGATGTTTGTACACCTTCTACACATGGATATATAGGCGAACTTTGGTACTTGATATTTATATATGGGGGTGTCTAAGTACTAGATAATCCTTCATTTTAGAGGATGGTTATCTTTTTCTCCATTCCAATATGGGTGTATATATTGGAACATGATAAGTTCATCCTTTTACCTATAATTATTCACCTTATAAACTTAACTAATATTTTTTGTATTATTTTATTGATGATAAAATTTACGTTGTAGAAAATTTTACACTAATGTATAGATTCTATTGACATTAATTTTTAGCACTGATCAAAGAAATTTTGGATCCTTCTGGCTATGTGGGGGTTTTCCATTATTACAATTATTTGGTGATTTTTCCTATGGTAAGTCATTTTCATGATTTTTTTATTTGTTTATGAAATTGATAAATTAGTATATATTTAAACATTATAGACACATTCCCTTTCATAATATTGACTATTATGGGATTTTATATCTCTTGGTGGTGTTGACTAATCTTCACACCCACACCCTACATGTGCATATTAGTGGACATGTTCATTCATTTATGGATTTCCTGGTATGAGAAAATACTTAGATATAACTTCTTAAAATATGTGTAGATCTATTCTGCATCATTGTTGGGTAATCAAAAGATTATGGAATGGAATAATGGTGTTCAACATTGACAGGGGGAATATTTCAAAAATTTATTATTTATTATTTATTATTTTGAGACTCTCAGTCTTTTGTATTATTATTATTATTATGATGTGTTGTTATCATGGAAGAATTTATATGGTAATTTATTCAATATTTATTTTTACAACTACTTGGCATATAATTTATAATTTCTTTATTGTAAATGTTAAGTATATGGATGGATTATGTCAATTTTTTGGTAGAAAGTAAATAAAACTATGAATGTCTTTCATAGAGGGTAGATTGTTCCCCAATTATAAAATTAAATTATTTTATAGTCTAGAAGCATTGGAGATCTGGGAACAGGATTAGGGAATGTTGTAGTCTAGTTATGGTATACGAAAGTTCTAGGACAGGTCATTTCATATTTCACTAATCCAGGAAGCATACTATTGAAGGAATACAATTATGTGGTCTTTTTGATATGTGTTATTATTATATAAAAATCATGGAAATTTATAATCATCATCATAGTAAATCATTATAATACACATTATTGTTCTTGATTTACATTATCTGTAAGGGTTGAATGAAATTCAAATATCATAGTAAAATCAAGATATTTACATCTATCAATCAAACCACAACATGTAATTGTCTAGTAATGTATCTAATAAATTATTTTATTCTATAATTTCTAATAAAAAGGAAAATCACACAACTTTTGACTCACAAGATATATCACTAAAAATGATTTTCATAATAGTACATATCTCATGGTATAATATTAAAAATAAAATCATATAAAATTCATTAACATAATATAATTTCCCATATCATTTATTTCCATTTTTTACACAAATAAAATTTTCAAATTACTCGATACCCTTGATTTAAAATTAACTTTAATAAATATAAAATTACATAATATATCCTAACCTAATTCCATGTTAGTCAAACAATACAAATAAAATTAAAATTTTAAAATAGGAACTAATATAACATTAACACAAATATGTAAATATTAGTGTCAAATCATACTATATTATTTCTAACATAAAACAAACACATATCCTTATAAATTCCCTACTTGATCTAGTTAATTATGTTTTTACCAATAACAATTTATGAAGAAACTAAATACTTATTATAAAATAAATAAGTACACAATAATTCCAATAGACATAAATAGTCATCCCTTTTAAGTAATATTCCAATATAGAATAAATAACCCAAAAAATGTGTAAATTATATTCTTTGGATATGTGCCACCCAACATCCCCTAACAAGTATGGAAACCATCATATCACTATCATCCTAGAAAATCTACCATGTGACCAATAATTATCTCAGATCAATAAATCACTAAATATTTATATACACATATCCCTTTCCCATATATAATTTAAAATAACAATAATTTCATGCATGTAGAGGTTCACATGTAGGGTGTGAGTATAATAACTCAGAAAACACCACCAAGAGACCCTAAGAATCTATTTTGGATCAATGTTATTTCATTTACACATGTCATGATTTTATAAATTACTAATAATTGTATACCCATTATATTTTCAATAATAATTATCTTAATTTCATCATTAATAATTGTAATGCGCATATAATAAACAATCATAGGTTCATGTTTTCATACCATCTCACCATAACCCCTAACAATACCTTATTAAACCCATTTAAAAATTAATTGGTAAATTAATTAATCATATAGAGTAATATATGCTTCAAGATATGGCATATAAATTTATGTTATACATAAACGTTAGTTTCCTAACATAGTAATTCCCATTGAATAACATCCCAATATTTAGTTTTTGGAGAATTTGACACATCATATAGTTATCCCTAAGGCATCATGTATCCATTCTATATTTATGAGGCATATAAAACATCACATAGATCACCCCATAGTGTAACATATGTGGGCCCATAAATCACCCAGGGAGTATGCCAAGGATCCTTGTATGACCTTCGTGAGGCATCCCCATGCACTAATGGTTTTCAATTATCCATGACTGACTAATATATATAACAGGGAGACTATAAACTCTATATAATAACCATCCAATATAAAATATATATATAATCCTTAAAATAACCAAAAATATACTACATGGTATAACATGGTAAGGTAACAATATTAAAATAATAACATCATGATAAAGAATAATAAAACTTGTGTCCCATTATTCATCCAAAGTCAAAAGAGTGATCATCCTTAGTGATGATGATATATAAGGTGATATGAAATATATTCAAACTTATAGGAGACTATGATAAAAAAATTATACTGTCAATCTTTAGCGTCGTCTATTGAGACCATGAATAAAGAAGATGTTTAGATATGGATTGGTTGTTCCCCTGGGGTGTTTTTTAATACCCAAGAAGATTTTTCAATGGTTAAAAGAAGAAAAATAATATTTCAAAAATATAAGAAGTGGATATGGTTATTTTATTTTCCTTTTTGGTAAACACATAAATCATGTTCAAACTGAACTGTTACATGGTGTTTCATTTGAGGTAAAGAACATTTCTTAGTTTTAGATTGATTAAAAAACATGGAAATGAGTTTTAATGTTAGAGAGATATGTTTATAAAAGTTCAATAGATATTTTAAGTATGTGGTTATTAATGATCTCGAAAAATCACTATTCATATAAGAGTTATTTTAATGATCAATGAAATACATTAAATCACCTCTATAAATTGGTAATGTAATAGTATATAAGGTAAAATATATGTTGAGAAAACTTGGTCTACAAATTGGTAAAGTTCCTAGACATAAGGGTTACTCAATTTTGTGTTTCATGCATCTATAAAATTATTATCCATTGATATATATGGTTATTTGGGATATTTATAATGATATATAAAGGTTGATCTATTTCATTTGAGAGTAAATAATGGTTCTCCTATTGAAAAGGAAATATGTATGGGTTACTTAATCCTTCCCTATCATATAGAAGGGTTACATAAATTTTCTATATGATGAATATTGGTTACCTAAAGTGTACCAATGATATGTAATGGTCACTCTACAGTATATAGTGATATGTTTGGTTCACCTAATAAGTAAGGGTATAAATAGAAATATTAAATTTTGATTTTGAAAAATTGGATAAGAAATTGAATAATAAATTTTTTTAAATTCCATAATTACAGTTGGGATGATTTAGAGGGGATCAAATCTCATTTGTTGAGTCTCTTAAAAAAATAAAAGTCAACTTAAAATTATAGGATGATATTAGGGATCATTTATGAATAATAATATGCCAGGATATAGTTACTTGTTTGAATTTATAATTAGATATTCAAATTTAAAGTGGGGAAAATGATTTTGTTCTATAAGACAATGAACAGGTGTATTTCATGACTAATTACTTAGAATAAGTGAATAAAAAATAGACATTATGTAAGAGTAGATAGAGGAATATGAGTTTGTAAGGAAGTGTTTATATAATCAGCAAGAAAAATAAGAATATTACACACTTGGTCTATATGTGATCATCACACATGTGTCATGTGTTTAGGAAAAAGGAAGTTCACACATGTTCAACTTTGATGAAGTGAAAGAGAACTATACATTGTTAGGATGTAATTAAATTAGAGGAATAAGGATAATACATACCTCATTAAATTATAATGCTTTAGTGAAACTATTCAAGATATTTTTCAAGATAAAATATTATTGTAATTCATGTATTACTATTTATGTATATATACATCAAATTATATCTGTAATGGTGATTATAATTTACAATTTGGGCTTAGTTTTTTGTATCAAGGAAAGGGGTATCTAAACATTTCGATTAGTGAACATTAAAAATTATTCTCTCTTTTTTTGTTTTCATTCCATGTGGGTGAGAGTTATGTAGTGATATTTTTTACTCTAACAAGTAAAAGAGGACCATTTTTCATGAAATCAGAACAAGAAGAGTATTTTCACTAATTCAGTCCCCCTAACAATGAACCAAACCCATTATTAGGTCCATAAAAAGTGGTATAAAATCACTCTATTATTAATTAAATGATCATGTAGTTGATATTTGTTATTTTTATGGTTATTGATCTTAAAAGATATTTGAGATTTCCTCCATTCTCATGATCTAGAATGTCTCTCAATGTGTATAAATATTTTTTCTATGAATTTATTTTATGAACATTTGAAACATTAATTCTAGGAAAAGAAAGGGGATTCCACCTTTCTATGAGAAATGATATTTTAATCTAAATGATCTATAGTTACCATATCTTATCTCAATCAGTGTTGATGTTTTACTGGCTACCACTGATAGTTTTTTCCACATACTATAGGTGTTTCAAGGATATATTTCAACATAATGTATTGGGATATTTATCCTCATGTTCAAAATAATTTAATTTTATCTATTTTAGAAATATATTTCCTCATGGTTTAAGGGGTTGTGACGACTACATGAATTTAGGATATGTTTTAAAATATTCATGAGGGAATTTTGGAGGTGAATCCAACCATGTTTAATGTTTTGAGATTGAATTATTGATACCTAAATATGAATGATGTTGAGATAGTATATGACTTATTTACTAGATTAAATGATATTTTTTATACCATATAAGGTTTTAGATAAAATATGGAATATTATATGGTTTTTAGGATGATATAATGTATATTTCTAGAAAAATTTGATACCAAGGATTCTACAGCATGATTTAGGTACACGTCGATTAGTTGATTTTTTAAAAACATTTTAATTTCTTATAAAATTTATATTGAATGTTCTTTCACGTAGAAGAGTAAGTATTATTGGTATATTTCAACTAATTAACTTATTTAAGATAATATTATTAAATAAATTGATGAATATGTTGAAAATATTTTAAAGAATGAAATTCTGATGAAGAAATGGAAATTAAAATGATATTTAAAAAAATATTTCATCCATTTTAACAAGTTTGAAAAAGGTAAATGAATTTATCTAGTAAGGTAAAAACTGATGTGCCTTAACTGTGGTGTTATTAGTTATTTTATAGTAATTTATCTTAAATTTTAATAAGATATTGTTAGTGATGATGAGGATGTGTATCCAACAAGTTCCTCAAACAAGAATGCTCCAAAATAATTTTCAAAGGAGAAAATTATGAATTTATCTATATTCAAGAAGAGAATTTTCGTATCTAATATTAATGAAGATAATAATTGTTATAATGAATAATAATTTTAGGGTTACAGTGAAATTGATATAAATTTACTTATTTTAAAAGTGAATGATGATGTGTCCACTAGTGATACAATAAGTAATGAAAAAAGAGGGGATGAAATAGAAATGGAGTTCATGTTGAAGTGAGAACTTATAGATTTTTTTCAATTATTTCAAGGGTAGATAAAAACTATATGAATCCATAAAAATATACTAAATCATCATTAAATTATGAACCCTTACACATCTAATAGGTTTTAGTGATGATGAGTTTAGTTAAAAACTTCAAGAAACTTCTCACTCAAGATAATAAATAGAATGTTGACATGGAAGATAAGTTTAATCAAAAAAGAGAAAGAACATGAGATTATTAATTAAAAATTTATTGATACATAAATGTAATTGAACAAGTTAAAATATATAATTTAGAATTATATTAAAGAAATTAAAGGAATCTCAAAGATGTGGTTAATATAAAATTTTTATGGGAAGATTATGGTGTAAAATTTTTATTTTCTGTTAAAACAATATAGTTCTAAAAAATTTAAAAACAATAGAATTACAGGATTTAGGGGAAAAAATTCAAAAAATGGTGACTCAGAAAGGGTAGAAAGTAGACTATACTAAATAAAAAATGCTTTCAGAGTATATAATTTTGTTAAAAAATGATCCAAAATTAATTTTTCAAAGATAGAAGAATATTTGGGGTAAATATTTGGACAACATGATTTTTTTTGAAATATATTTCTTTTATGGTCACTAGTGACATTATGGAGGCTTTTCTAAATTGTTAAAAAGTTTTTATTATAATTAATAAAATTTAGATGTTCCTATAGGATTTATGAGTCAAATATTAAGGGGGAGTCATCCCACTCAAATAATAAAAGATCCTAAATAATTTGAAAATTCAGAAATAAAGTTTCAAAACAAGTTGCAAACATTGGATGAGGTATTTGGAATATTTGACTAGCTAGGTAAATTTTTTGATGATTATATTACTATTTTACCTACCTAGATGAGTATTAATTGTAAAATTCAAAATACATATGTGAATAAATAAAAATAAAAAGAGGATCCCTTAGAGAATATTGACGCTAAAGAGGGTGGAAAAACTTATCTAGTAAGAAGGTTAAAAGAGTAAACTCATGTATATTAGATCATAAAAAGATTAATGAAAAAGTTTCTTCTCTTTTAGGATGTTGGTATCAATGTTTCGATAATGAAGAAGTAAATAGGATAAAATAATATCGAAAATTTTAAATTTCATATAGCTAAAGTAATAAAGAAAACGAGTTCTTCTAAACTAAAATATGATTTTAAAAAGAATTTAGTTTATCAAAGTGGGTTTTAATCTAACAAGGAGTTAAATAAAAATCCATGGAGGATGAATAATAAATATAATCCTTCATAAATAAAAGGATAACAAATATTTATTCTATCACCTCTCTCACATGTTCTTTTTATATTTTTTTTAAAAGGGGTATAAATACAACACAAATCCCATTATGTTATCTGTAATTGTATTTACATAGAAGAAAAAAAATATGGGGGGAATCAAAATCTATGAGTTTAACTTTAGGGGGAGAGTTATATTGTTTATAAAGGATATAAATTTATAGGGAATTTTTAAAAGTGGTAAGATGTGATGTTAGTATCAGAACTACTCTGGCATGTTTATTGTGTATGTATATAGGATTTTTTGATACAAAGGAACAAAAAACTATTTTTTAATGTGGGAGAAGTAGAGCTGTGATAAAGTGGATCTAAGTGAAATTAATTTATATCATCATATTAATATTCAATATTATTGTTTCCTACACTAATTTTACTAATGTGGGATTAGAATTATTGAATGATGAGTTATTACTATGATTTCTATGTTTGAAGAGTGATTTATGATCAATGGTAGCATAAACAATATAAAGGGGTATATTTCCAAGACAGTGAATGGTAAATATTTTCAGATTTAGAGTGGTTGGGACATTGGGGTGTTCGTTGAGACTCATGGAGGGATTTTTGTGGTGAAACAAAAAATAATAAAAATTATATAATTGAAGAAGTGGTTATGGTTTTGTGTACTCCTTTTAAAAAAATATATAATGATAAAAATCAAGTTCTACATAGTATATCATTTGATGTGAAGATCATTTTAGGGTTTAGGAGTGATTGAAGGATCATAAAAGGAGTTTTTTTGTTCAAGAGTGGTTTTTAGAAGAGTTCTGAAAAAATTTAAAGTTTAAAATTGTTGAATAAATTTATAAAGGACTCTAAATGTATGTTTCATTTTGATGATAACTAGAACATAAATGATTACCTTTAAATATTAGTTTTGATATGTTAGGTTTACTATGTATTGAGTATACTAGGTTTGAAAATTATTAAATTCCAAATATATAAGGTCTAATTTTTACTAAGTAGCATAGCTTGGGAAAATTGGTAGTACTCAATACATAAGGGTATATCAGAGATTCAGTGTGATACATAGCAGTTTATCTGGTTCTCTAGAGCATATATAAGGGTTTCCCTATACGAAAGAAAGTATGTAAGAGTTGGATAATATTTCTTTATGATATGTAATATTATAATATTTGTTCGTATCAAACATAAGAGTTACTCTGTAATATATACTACTATGTAAGAGTTATATAACAAGTAATCATATATCCATAGTTTTTTAAATATAAAGTATTATGGACTGGAGAAGAAATTGAAAAATAAATTCTTGGTAACTGCCTCTTTGTAATTTAGATGACTAAAAGTGTATCAAATATCATCCATAGATCTTCTTAAATAAATCAAAAGTGACTAAAATGACAAGGATTATCTGAGGGTTTATATTTTAATTGGCAGAGGTTGAGAGGTATTTACTTGAATGAATATTGAATATAAAATTAAAAATTTAAGAGGGAAATGGTGTTGTCTTTTATAGAACTATGAACATGGGTCATTAATGAGTAAATACATAGTACAGGTTAATACGACTAAAAATAAAGAGAGGGAGAGGGAGAGAGAGTGTGTGTGTGTGTGTGGGTGTGTGTGGAGCTGAAGGAAAAAGAATATGCAAAGAAGGAAGAAGAAGAATAGTGCACACTCGGTTTGTATGTTTTCATGACACCTATGTTTTTTTGAGGAAGAAGTAAATTCTAATTTGTTATACATTGAATAAGTGTGGGATAACTATACATTTTATGAAGATAATTAAATTATAGGAAGAAGGATAATCTCTACATTATCTATGTACACAACATTTGTGAAACTTTTTGAGAGACAGACTTATTGAAATTATTATATTACGAGTCCATGGCATACCCTCATCATTATATAAACAATAATGATTCTAGTTTACTACATTGTATCATTTTTTTCTGGTTCGTTCTAAGGATGAAATATCCATTTTTATAGTGAAGCTTTTACATCAGGTTTTCTTTATTTGTTTTCATTCCTTGTTCGTGTGAGATATTAGAAGTGAGATCATTCACTCTAACAAGTGTCATAAGTAGATTTAAAAAAAATCATAGAAGTATAATGGATTATTTTTATAGTAATGAAATTGAATTAATTTTTTTAATTTAATTTATTTTCTTTTAATTAAATAAAAAACAATATTTCATAATTTTATTTGAAAACACGAGTATAATTTTATATTATGCTCTTGAAATTGTACCTCCCTAAGATTTTTTTGATATATAGTTGGATAAATGGAGAATTAATCCCCTACATACTAGCCCACAAATATTTCAACATATTCTTAACACCATAACTCAATCCAAGACGAAATCATATATCATTCTTTGTATTCCTACACAAGAACTCATCTTCTCTCTATAAATGTATTCTCAAAGACCATTCTAGTGCACCAACCATAACATCAATCCACTAATGCAGTACTTCATGGAATAAAATACACCAGTTTTACTATATAATATATATGATCACATCCCATATCAGTAATATTATACTAATTAATTTTACATTCAATAATAATTTTACTCAATTCTTAGAGCCTAATTCAATATCCCACATCTCTTAACAGATATACATTGTCTTCCTACGATTCAAACGATCACTAAATTTTTAATTCTTATACTTTATGAGTAATGATATTATTCCAAAAATCCTCATTTGGAAAGGCCTAAAACATATATGTCAATAAATTCTCATTTATATAGAGATAAAGTAACGAGTGATTCAAAAAATGGTATAACCTCACTTAATGAAAAAACTCACCCTCACAAAAAGAAAATATACTATAGCACACAAGAAAAATCAGCTCAAAGTACACAAATATGGAAAATTCAATGTAAAATATTGTTCACACCTACATGCATAAAACTATCACTTGTTCATAAAGGATTCAGTTCTTGAGTACTTCTATAACAAAAGCATGAATCTTATATAACAAGAGAAGATGATATCTAATCATCTCAATCTCATTTAACATTGATCAGTAAATATATAATTTAATAATGAGGATGATTTGTTTTTTTACACGTATAAAACATTTAAGAAATGTATTCTAACCCAAAATTAAATTTTAACCTCTTCCAATATGTTATAAATAAAAAAACATAGTTAATTAATTCTACTAAAATATTGAAACAATGATAGCATGAAATGTAAGTGTCTTGGTCATATGATATGTTAAATAGAATAATTACACTGGATATGGAGAAATAAATCAACTATAATAATTCATGTTTATAATTATAATGTATATTTATAAAAGTGATGGAGTAAATAATATCACTCACAATATTTTGGTATAAATTTTTTAATAATCAGTGCATGTATTTTTCTAATATATAGGAAATAAATATGAAAATATATAAAACATTAGGTTCAATGTTGATAGGGTGCATCACAAAATTTCATTAATTATACATAAATATGGTCTTCATTTTACATTACATTTACCATGTTAATTTTTTTGTTTATTTATATCTATAAAATCAAGATCCATCTATAGAGTATTAATCTGATATGTATAAGGGATATAGTATAATATATGATTGTATTGAGTTATAAATATTTTTTTATCTTGCCATTGGAAGTGTGATGAAAATTATAGCTTAAGTATTTTTCAATATTTATTCACATTATATACTACCTCTATTATTCTATTGTTTAATCACTCTTACATCCGTTTACTCAAACAAAAAAATATATGGTGGAGTTGGGTGAGTCATCAGATGAATGTTGTACAATATTAAACAAGTGTTTCAGTGGATACATTCTCTCAATTATTGAATGTGCTTTTTATACATTCTTTGTAGGGATAAAGGATTAATGTTCTTATAAAGTGTTCTTCTGTATATTTACTTCTCATGTATAGAGTTAGTGAGAGGTAGTTTGATGTAATAATATTGATTTTAGCTACTGAGTGAGAAATTTAAAAAATCATTAGTATAAATATCATGGAAAAATGTGTAGAATCATTTGAAGATTTTCACTATTAATCATAATATTACATTAATTTTAATAAATGTTTACATTAATATCATCATTTTTCTCCACTATTTTCATTACATTCATCATTTAAAAAAATAAAGTATTGGAAATAAAGTATTTACTAATTTAATGGAATCATTGTGAGAGATGGACTTGGTTATCCGCTATAGAATATTCCCACAAAATTGAAAATGTTATTTTAATATTACTATGGTAGCCTCTATTAATATTTGGAACCATTTCAAAGGAGGAAAATTCTATAATACATTTCATTCTTCATTATTTTTCATTTATATTTTTTCATTATCTACATAATTAAATCAATGTGATCTATTACAATTAAAATTCATAATCTGAATTGATTAATTATTCATAGGTTTATGAATATGTTAATGAAACATGGAATTTTAAATGAAGATAATATTCCAAACATTTATTTAATAATGAAATTACATATGATGATAGGATTTAATATTTCTTTTATAGGAAATAACATGTTACTGATTACCATCAAATGAATCTTCCCTATGTTACTTCAATAAGTCAAGAACATATATCATAGGTGTTTGAACAGACACTTAAACTGTTGGATGAATAGTATTATTTCCCCCTCACTTTTAAATAAGTATTAGTGGTGGTTAAGGAGGAATTATATGAATACATAATGTTGACCTTTCCATAACCATTCTAGAGTAAGAAGTTGGGAAATATTATCTAGAATAATTAATTATTGGAGATCAATATTAGTTAGTTGAGTATTTAGATGGGTATAATTCATAATATCTATTAGCTAGACAATTAATTGATCCCCCATCACTATTAGAAAAGAAATATATACCTATGGATCTATACCCATGGTTTAGAGAAATTGTGGGTATAGAGTGTCTACCCAAATCTATACCCATAGTTTTTAAAAAACCACCAGTATAGTTTGAGCTATACCAATGGTCTTTTCAAAACCATGAGTATGGATATTTAATATAGGATCCTCACTCGGGATCCTCCCCAGCACCTTATTCAAACCCTACGTAGACTATTCCAAGCAGTCTTCAGCATACCTCCTCCCTCCTCTAGTGTCCTTTGGTATCCCCCTCCCCTCCTCAGGCGACCTTCAGCCCCCCCCCCTCATCAGGTGACCATTGGCACACCTTGCTCTAATGTCCCTCTCACCTAAGTGAGAGGTGACCTCCCATCTCCTCACCTCTATTTCAATCATTCTTTATTAGATTGGTAATTATTTATTATCTTATTTATTTTCAATTTATTTTCATTAATTTTGATTCAATTCCATTTTGTTTTGATTAGTTTGGTTATGTTTGGTTTACTTTGGCCATGTTTGGTTTGGTACTAGTTATTTTGATTTAGTACTGCTCAATTTAGGTCATTGTGATCCATCTTTATTCAGAATTGTTTATTTCAATTCCATTAAATTTTTCTAAATTTAATTTTTCTTGTATTTGTATGAATCAAATATATTAGTTTCGTTTTTTAATTCAATTAGTTTCCATTTGATTTATTAAATTTTATTTGGATTGTTTTTTATTATATTAGAATGCTTTATTTTATTCTATATGGTTTGATTGGGTTTTATAATATTCATTTCAAGATAGTTTGGTTCAAATAAGTTTCTTTATGTTTGTTTTTGTTTTTTTGGATATTTTTTTTATGGTTATGTTTTATTAGAATAAGTTTATTATTATTAACTTCAATTAGATTTAGTTCAGTTTGAAATAATTTAGTAAAATTATATATTTTTTGGTTAGGGTTGGTTAGTTCTTTTGTTTATATATTTTCATGGTGACAATAATTAGGTCGTTCTGGTTTGATTATCCTTAGTTTGATATTATTTTGTTTTATTCATTTTGATTTAAGTCACACTGATTTGATTCAGTTCAATTATATTCTTTCAAAGCAACTCAATTATTCTAAGTACATTCCTATATGGATAAACAAAATTTTCAGCAATTACATTTGATTTTACCCAATTTTTAATAATTTTAATATATTATATTACATTTTTTTGGTTTTATTTTGATTCATTTGATTGGGATCTATTCAATTTTTGTTCGTTTAATTCTATTCCACATCAGTACTTTTTATTTTCCTTGTTTAAACTTGTTTAGGATTGATCTAGTTTTGTTAAGAATATTTTGCCTCATTTAAAAATTATTATAATTGAAGATAATGTAGGTTAAATTTAGGTTTTTATCACACTAATTAATCAAATGGTTCAAGAGGGTCATAAACTGATTAAATTAACATTTATGTCCTTTTTAAATAAAACATCCCTTTTTATAAGTATATTGATTCAATTTTGTTTTTTGATATTAAAAGAATAAATTAAATCCATCATTTATAGTATGCAATGTGTTTTATACACGTTTATGGTTACATATATAATCCCCTTATCAAATCCCCAAATACTAAATATGAGCATGATGAGTTTTATTATAAAATCCTTTCAACTATGTTTCTTCATAGCTAAGAATTATAATTAGAAAATTATTATTTACCAAATCCATGATATTTTAATAGTTTATTTTAAAAATGACATTATCGGGGTCTTAATCCCCACACAATTTACAAGTATTGTGTATTTTTTTGAAAATAAATAATTTATATTGATGATATTTACATAATGTAACTCTTAATGATGCTAAAAACATAATTAAAATAATGAAAAAAATATAATCATGTAAATTCATTAATTTAATTGATAAATATGATTACTGAGTCTTACAATTTTGAATCAGTCCTATAAATACATATTGTTCATCACTTGTAACATCTCTTATTTATCTTATTATTTGTTTTTCTGGCTACTAGTATTCTTTGATGACTTTCATATTAAAATTGGTTGTAATGAATTTTTAAATTAGGGATTACATTGTTGATTGGGGTATAACATTTTATTCCCTGTAATATAATAGATAAAACTGGGATGTATCATACCGAGAAAATTTGAAACATGTTTCAAAAACAATGTATTTTTTAATGATTTTTCATTTAATAATGCTTAAAATGGAAGATGTATACAATGTGCATGCTGTAAATGTTTCGGAAGTCCACTTTTATTCCAGGAAGAATTTACCTACTATATAATGAAAGATGGATTTCATGAAAACTATTATGATTGATATCATTATAGAGAGATGAACCAATATTCAACTATTCATGAATGAAAAGAAATAATTGGCATGGAGAACCAGATATCTAATATATTTACGTTTGTGCATTATCATGATAGAGATAGTGTGATAGTGCAAGAACACAATGATATCAATGGATATGAGGAAAATATTGAATATGGTAATGTTGAGAGAGTGAAAAATTTAATAGATGATGACCGAAATCCAGTATATCAGTAACGTACTAAAATGTCCAAGTTGGAATTTTTAATGAGGTCGTATCATAAAAAACCCATGTATGTAATTTCTAATACCACTATTGATTATATTCCTACCCTTTTAAGGTCTTTCTCTCTGATGGTGTATATATTTGATCAAATTATTATAAGGCATGGAAGTTAATTAATATCATGGATTTTATAGTAATAAAGTTCAATCTTGTATGAAATATCATAGTTTATTTTTGGAGGAAACAACTAACCGTAATGACTGAAAACAATGTGGTATATCTTGATGGAAGGAAAATTAAAATGAAACCCCATCTCATGAGCCACAAAATTTAATGCGGCACATTTCATTGATTCAAAGACTTCAAAATATATTCATTTCTATAGAAAATATCAGCCAATATGTGATGACATGAAGCCGAGAGAATTAAAGGTAATTATGATTTGGTTCATCCTATATATGGATTAGTATGGAGGGCATTTGATGAAAAACATCCTAATTCTGCAGCTGAGGTGCGCAATGTTATGTTGGGTCTATCCTATGATGGTTTAAATTTGTTTGGTCGGATACTTACTTCTCACAACATGTTTCTAGTTTTTATTCATTTTATAATGTTCCTCCATGGATGTGTATGAAAAAACCATTCACTTCCTTGAGTATATTGATATCTGGACATTCTGACCCCATCAATGAAGTATATGTATACTTAAATCCTTTAATAAGAGAGTTGGAGTAGGTTAGGGATATTGGTGTGCTAACATTTGATGCTTATTCAAAAAATACATTTGAGATGCATGTTTCCCTAATATAGACTATAAAGGATTTCTCTGATTATGCAATGATTTCTGGTTAGAGAATGAAGGGAGAACTATCATGTCCTATTTGTATGAAAAGTACATGATCTAAAAGGCATTAATAACTATATCATTTCAGTTTAATGGGGGATTCAACAATTATTTCTAATATATCTTCAATAAAGGATGAATTGTGGGAGGTTTGATAATATTATTGACACTGAACACCACCTAAACATATTATAGGAAGTTATGTTCTTTATGAAGTTAAATATTTCATTTTTCATTAGGTAAAGTTTAGTTGAAATCTAGAATGATGAAGAATGTTGCTGCTGAATCATCTTATAATCCGAAAAGAAGAAGTATTTTTTTCTAGTTTTAATTTTGGTCTTCCAATTTGTTATGTCATTATTTAGACATAATGAACATTGAGAAAAATATATGTAAAAGTTTTCTTGTAATTATTCTAAATATCAAGGGGAAGACCAAATATGACTTCTGATGTCATCAGGACTTGTCGGATTGGGGTATTTGACCAGAACATCAATCTATATTTATAAGTGAAAACAATTGGAAGGTTCCTTGTTCTTCTTATGTGAGGAAACTATCATAGAAAGATCAATTTCTAGAAGTATTGGAGAATATTTTGATTGTTGATGGCTATTCCAACAACATAGCTAAATTATTCAATATAAGGTATATAGAAATAAAATTCCTAAGAACTCATGATTATCATAATATTATTCATGAATTAATTCAAATAGAAATTTAAGATTTTCTATCCAATAATGTATGGGTGATAGTGATTCTCTTGTGCCCTTTTTAGAGACCTTTGGGATTAATGTGTACACATGTTATTCATTACAAAAATATAGCAGGAAGCACCATTAATTTTTTGCGGGTTAGAATTTTTTTCCTCTATCCCTTTTCATCTGCATGATACATTTAATAGTTTATTTTCCTATTGATACAATTATTGGTGGACCGATCGCTTTTCAGTGGATGAATCCTATGGAAAAAAATATCTTCACAATGACATCATTTTTTTGAGAGAAGAATTATCCATATGGTTCCATTGTGATAGGTTATATGGCTCGAGAATGTATGTAGTTTTGTTCAATGTATTTGTTTGATATAAGAAGAATACATAACTGGCCAATGGTAAATAAATATGATATGTATGGAGAAATTGAGCCATCATTTCTATATCTTCCCAAAACATGATGAATTTCTTGTTTATATACATTGGCTACATTTAGCCTTAAAGAGTGGGATATGGAACATTCAACAATATTATTTAACAGTGGTTTGTATGATGACTATATCATGTAAATAATATTGATATTTATATGTTATCTCATAAAATTTCATTTCACATATAACTTAGACTTTTATTATTATTATTATTTAGGGAACATAAACAAATTATATGTAGACTTCATTGATCTTTTCCTTTTAAAATGCGAGAGGCAATACATAGCCAATAGATTCATTAATAGTTGAAATCAAAATTATGAACATTAGATTAATTAGCGTAAAATATATATATATATATATAAATATTTAATTATCTTATTAATATATATTTTAGGTAGTGAGTTTACATATTGACTCTCTTTATCATTAATTTAGAGCATTAGATTTTTGTCCCAATTCATTGGTTCATGAATGAAAATATTTAATAATCAATTGGTATAATTTTTTTACAAAAAAATCATGTCGTGAGTATGAGAACACAACATGATGGTTTTATGTTAAATGATACAATAGATTTTTATGCCAATTCATAAGATAGTCTACCCCAATATGAAGATGTGTATTATTATAGACATGTTGAGAAAATGTTCTTATTAGATTACTACTATCAAGGTTGAGACACTATTATGAATGGTAAATTGTTTGATTCTATGAGGTGACAAAGTATATTTATTTATAATTTTGTATTTAGAGTTATTGGCTTGAATCGATTCTAGCATACCAATGAACCATTCCTTTGGGCATTAATGGAAAACTTGTGTTTTATATGAATGATCACCTAAGACCTGATTTCAGTGTCATTAATGAAGTAATACCAAGACATATTTTTCGTTATTCTAGGGATGATATTGACACCATTTATGCCCCATTAGTGTTGAACAACACATTTCATTTGATGACTCAAATTTTCCCATTGTGAGAGTTGATGTTGAACCTAAAGTTGTGGTGGGTAATATATAGAAGCAACCACATATGTTCACAATTCATCCAATTTATGATGATATAAGTTCCTTTGGTTTGTATTACTTTATTTACTTTAATTTAGATTTAGTTTCAGATGATATGTTTGTTATAGTATTTTCTGTTTTCATTTAATTTAATTATATTTATTTCCTTTAAAAAATTGGGATAAAAATGAGTTTTTAAAATATGTATAACTTAGTTTCAAATTATTTTTAGTTAAATATGATCATACATTTTTTATTATTTCTTTGACTTCTATGTTGTATTCCTGATTTTTTAAAACTACTTCTAACAAATGTACATTTCTTTCTTATTTAGATTTTGAAAAATACTTTATAAAATTGAAGGAAGTGAATATTTGATCTTGATCGACATGTGCACAAGTATGGAACACCTCATTCACTTCCCTCGGTGAGTATAATAATTGTAATATTTTTCCTCTATATGATATATAATGTCATGTTCAACTTATTAACTAATATTTTTAGGTATAATCTGTTCCACTAAATTTGACTCCTCATCCTATTAGCATGAGTCTGAGTGGGTATGATCCCAGACCCAGAAGGATCACCCTTCTTATCCATTCATATATAGACCCACCAGTGGACACCACATCAACCATTTCATTCAATCATCTTCTTGAGCCTCTAGAGATGTTCCCAATCATACCTCCATCACCATCTCAGTCAGACTATTATTCTTATACAATGTCTATACCTACTTCATAGATGTTCCCACTCCTACCCCCCATAATCACCTTACTTAAATTCTTATTCCCATACCATGTCCACAACTCCTTTAGGGATGTTCCCACATTCTCCATATCTATTCCCTTTATTGTACCCCCAAGCCCACTACCCATATTATTCCATGCCTATACCACATCCATTTCGAACAATCCATCCCGCATCAGACAAGTCTATTCCTTCAGCATCCAATCTAGTGCATGAAGGTCACCCAGAGAATGAATTGACACTTCTTTCAGAGGCTGCTGATCCAAGAACACCCAAAGATACATGAAAACCTATTGAGCATCTGGAATCCTATTTTTTTATAATCATGTAAAATTATATCACTTAATTTTTTCTTGTTTTACAATGATTTAAATATTCTTCTCCCAACTATTATCTAATTTAGTGTGATCCTCTAGTAGATGATGTGGGAAAACACATATGAAGATATCATGGAATCTCCAAAAATAGATAATGGTAGATTAATATGATGAAAATAAGATTATAAGTAAAAATTCCAAGCAGTTTAGATTTTTCATGGACACTTTATCCAAATACCATGATATCATTCTAGAGGAACCGGTCACATGAAGACATCTCAAAAATGACCCCATGGAAAAATAATGGGTCATGATATGCGTAAGAATATTTTATAAATTTATATATATATTATAGTTGTATTTATATGAGTTAATTTGTTTTTTGTAGAGTTTTTTAACCTTCTTGACGGTAAATATACTAAGGTTTAAATGTTGATGGATATTGAGGAGTTATGTAAATCATAAAAGAATGAGTTATATGTTGATTGGAGGAGCATATTTGGTTATGATTTAGAGTGTGTACCCATTTCCCACTGACTGTCCAAAAACACAATATCACGAAATGACCGCATATTGGAAGACTAGTGTGTTTAAGTTATTCCCAATCTGTAACAGTTTTCATATAAAATTTAATACTTATTACTTTTAATGATTTTTTTGATGCATTAGGAAAAAAAATCAATGACATATCTATACACATTGGGGTGCACATAAATGCCAAATCATGAGAAGCATTAGGTATATTCATCTAAATTTAAATAATTTCATGATTAATAATATTATTTATTTATCTTTTCATACTAAATTTTAATTTGTATTATCATTAATCCTTCTAATATAAGTCTGAGAATATCCCTTTCAAATGGAAGAATTGACTATATGACTAATGGGCAATTAGATGTTGGGATTATAGGCCTCATGGAAAACTTCCCTATTTATCCTATAGGTGAATTTTACATGAGGGATATAGGCTAGTTTCCCATTAGGCCTATAGGCCAATTTCCCATTAGGCTTATAGGCCAATTGGCCATCATGACTAATGGGAAATTGGCCATCAAGCCTAGTGGGAAATGGGCCATTAGGCTTAATAGGAGATTTTCCGAAATATGAATAATGGTAAATTGTCCTATGGTCCTATAGTTATAATGACCAATTAGTCGTGAGGCCTATAGGAAAAATGTACATTAGGCCTATAGGACAATTTTACTTTAGGCCTATAGGATAATTATTCTTATAGTATAATTGGTAATATAATGAATAATATGGATTTCATATTTTGAAATAAATATAAAATAATTCTAATTTATGATTATTTAATGTTCATAATTAGTGGATAAAATTATAAATTGTTTAAGAATAGATTTTATATATTATTTTTTCATCAATGATTATCACATGTTTAAAATTATGAAATTTTCATTCATTAAAAAGTTTTTACCTTTTATTATTATTAAAGATTATAAAATTTTTATATTGTGAATATGTGTATACAAATAAATTTCATTTGTATCAAGCTATATAAGGCATCGATGTTTGTGTACCTCAGGGAAAAATATTTTTCTCAAGTAGGAATAAAAAGGTTACAAGTTTAGTAAATTCACAAAAAAAAAAGATAAGACTGTAAGTTTTTATATTTATATTTAAAATATTTCCACAAAATTCATAATTAAATATCTTTTTTATAAATTCAACAATCTTTCCTGGAGGCCCTTGATTCTAAAGAAGATGATAACATCAGGTAAAATGATCATTTGAGTCTGGTATTTGGTGAGGAAAACTAAGGATAAATCTGATGTTGTCTCGGGAAAAAACATCATCCTCTATAGGTATTGGTCTTCATTAGGATCCTCTCAAGCCTCTTAGACCCCCGATCTGCAAAGTCCTCATTCAAGAAGTATCTAAGGAAAAATTAGATTTAGAGGAGCAATATAGAATTAAACAAGAGACTGAAAGAATTAAATGATAATCCAACAATTCTTAAAAGCTATGCTAGTTATAAGTCAATATCATCCATCCAAGGCTGCTAATACAATTGATTCATATATGGAATCAATTTTATCTTTAATGGATGCATTAATTGGTGCCAATGAGGGTCTTAGTGGCGATAAAACTGAAGGTGGTGGCATTGATTCTTTTGATGATGTTGCTGCTCCAGATGATCCATTTGTTTTTGTAGATGATGTTGTTGGTGATGAGGGTGTTGATGATGATGCTGATAGTGATGATGATATTATTTATGATGATTAGGATGTTGGTGATTGGTGATATATTGATCCCATCCATTTTTGACATATTAGGAATGAGACTTGTGCATGTTCTTTAATTACTTGAATTGATGGTTGTACAGATATATATGTATGTTTTAGTATTGTACATGGTATGAAAACTATTATAAATAGTTTGTTTAATGATAAATGTACAATATTTGTACTGCATTGAATATATAATGTCTATTTTATTTTATTTATAGGTTCAGGGGTTGGAGGATGAGGTGGTGCTTCTATGGCTAAATGTAGGGAGATATCTATACACACAGTTCCCCAAACCCAATATATAGGCTCACTATTAGGATAATATATAACCATGGTTTAAAGAACCATGGGTATAGATATATACCAACATTTTTTTAACCATGGTCATAGTAGAATATCTAGGCCCTATACCCATAGTTTCTATACAAACTATGGGTAATGGTCTATACCCATGTCTCCATCAACCATGATTTTTAAAATCATTGGTATAGCCTATAACCACAGTTTTGGGGGATATAACCAGGGTTTAATACAATGGGTATAGGTATTTTTCTTTTAGTTCATATTTTCCAAAGAAGACTCGAAAATTTTACTAATTAATTTGAAACATGATGAAAATTAGTTGCATTATTTTGAAGAAATTATGAATAATGAAATATATTTACCTTACCACAATAAATTACATTCTAGAAATATTTTTATAGTAATAAAAGTATTAATTCAAGACACTACCATGAAATAGATAAAATATTTATTCATATTTCTTATAATTTTCATAAAATAAATTAAAAAATTATTATCCTTATTATTATATTAAAGGATAGTCATATTTATCGCATTATATAGGGAGATAATAATAATAATTACCCACTATATAGGGTGAGGTTATTTTTAATGAAAAAAATTATTAACCCATTGAAGAACCATTGGAATATATTCTAGAGAATATTAGAGATTTAGGTAATAGATCATGTGAATATTATTCCAACACACACAACTTTTTTTCTAACCATCCATAGAATATATATTACCAAAATAGTCCGAATAGGAGGAAAAGTTAGAGTCATATATTGTATAATAGGAAATTTTTCTATTGAATAATCTATTTAGTTCTATGACTTGTACAAATATTTTTCATAGATCATAGGATCTCTAAGTATTTTCAGGTTCAAATTAAAGAGTTTTTTCATAAATTTTGTATAATAGAGATTTAATAATAACTATCATTCAATAGAAATGAAAAAATGTAGCACCTCTTAAGATCTCCCCAAAAATGCACATTATGATTTTGTGTTAAATGTATCTACCTTTATACTCAACAGGAATTTAAAACCGGCTCCTAGAATCCAAAGTACAGTTTCTTCAAAAAATGCTTTGATAATACATCATAAAAATATAAAATTTAATAAAATCCTTCTATGTAGGCCCATTATAAACTGATAAAATATCTTTAAAAACCATGTTCACATAGGAAAATGGGGAAGAATAAGAATTTTGTGTGCTCTAACAAGTAGTAAAGGTTAAAAAATAATCTATGAAACATGGAAAAGTCATCAATAAATTGTAAACACATGGTATACTTAATCATGGTAGAAATTGTATGATTAATGTAATGTGTTTGTGAATTCATAAGTGATCATGAGGAATGAGAGAAAAACCTTATATCATGATATAAATTCCATAAAAAGTATCCTAAAAAATAGAATATACCAATCAAATTAGTCCACATAGGGATACAATATAAGGTAGAGATTTTTACCACTATCCCCAATGGGATCTATTTCTTAAGAACATAAGAATATATCATGTTCATAATAATCAAAAATCATAGCATATTTCAAGTATACCTATAAATACTATCATAACATTGTGGGAAAAGCTATATGTATGTGGCCCATCCATAACATTATGGGATAATGTAATTTCATCTGGACCGGGAATAATGATTTTATAAGGTATAAATTATTACCCAATAGATTATCAGCATGAATAATTCCTAGTGCACCCTTCATTATAATATTTATTTCATTTTTTGGCCATATATAAAAGAAACATATATAATGAATATGCATAAAATGATCCCCTATAAAAGAAATATTTAACATAATAAATCCATAAATCAATAACCATCAAGGTATTCAATAAGCTAAAAACAAAATTATGGGTTAAGGTATCTTGAAAATTAATTTTCAAACAAATAAACATGATCTGTGAATAAATATATTAATGTGAAAGGAAAAATACTAGAAAAGATGATAAAGAAGTAATGAAATTTTATTCCATTATCAAACATTTATGAAATGGGTAAACTAATCCTTAAAAGAGATATTATAATAGGTTTTACAAAAATCAAAAATGTACCATAATAATTTATAGGAAAATAGTGTTTTTTAATCAATGAAATGTAATTTTCTTTATAATATTGAAACATGAAAATGATTATGAAATCCATATCGAGTTTAATTTATATGAAATATTGGAAGTAGAAGTAGAGAATAATAATATCTCTAAAAAATATGTATAATAATAAATTAAATTAAATTATTATAATATAAATTTAAAAAGAAAGGGGTGGGGGAAGAAAGTTGATAGAGGACAAAAGAGTGGGAATGAAAAAGTTTGAAGGAAACCTTATGAACAATATAAAGATTAAAATATAAATAAACAAGGAGAATGGAAGATTATATATTAAAAAAATTAAGGTAAAATATTAATTTATATATTCATGGCAATGTGTACGATATATATAATATAAGATAAGAAATAAAGGAATAATTCTTGAAAATAATGGATATTTGGAAAGAAACTCTTACCATAACTCTCGACTCACTACACATGTCCTATAACCACTTGAATAATTTGGTTTTATTTAATAATTATTTATTTTAGATACTTATTAATATATATTTCATAATTATTATCTATTTTAATACATTATTTATCATGTAATATGTCACGACCCGTCCTCGGGTCCCGTGCCGTGACTACCCCAAGCCCGCCTTCCATAGGCCAGGGGCTGGCGACTAGCACCAAGGCGTAAATTCCCGGTAAACAGGGAAGGCATTGCCTTTATAAGTAACAACCACCACAGAGTCAGCAAGCGGAAAGTAACTACAGAGTGCAGAAAAGTAAAGGGGGCCGGAAATACAAGCCCAACTGTAAAGTACAACTGAAAAGTAAAGTACAGCAACTGAAGAAAAGACGGCGGCCTCGTGTCGTCCACTGGCAATCCCACCTGAAGGGTGGGTACAGATAGCCTCCAGGCTCCTTGGGTCCCACGTCCGCTCTGAGCACGTCCCGCCCAGTGGTCCACCTCCAGGTACCGTCCTGCTCAACGCCCCAACCGCGATCAGCGCTGTCCGTCGTCTGCATCCAACACAAGAAGGTGCGGGCATAGCCCGTGCAGGGGTGAGTATAAGCTACTCATTAAGGACCCCGAGACCCCCGAAGGTCTCCCGAAATCCACAAAGGATATAGCACAAAAGAAAGATGCAATCACGAAGTAACATCTGACTCGACTTAGGTATATGCCCATACATATACCTAAGTCCCCAATTCTAGCTCAGTTCACGAGCTCAAGAACAACTCAATCCACAAAGGAAAGCAAGACTCAAATCCACAAGGAGAGTAAACAGTAAATCCACAAAGGATAGTTCAACACAATCCACAAAGGGGAGTAACATAAGATTCATCTCAACCAGGTATACTTTTTCAGATGACGTCAAAGATGATCACTGATCCATCTAAGTCGTCGGACCCACGAAGGATCGATAGGTACTAACCCCCGCAAAGACCCACGTAGGATCGGGCTCACACAGAACCTGTAGGCAGTGGCTCACACAGAACCGGTAGTAAGGACCCACATAGGATCGGGCTCACACAGAACCTGTAGCACTGATCCACGTAGGATCGCTGAGTGCAGTAGTCGACGCAGTCCACTGAGGATCTCTGCACAGTCGTCGCCGCAGTCCACGGAGGATCTCTGCTCTGCCGTCGTCGCAGTCCACGGAGGATCTCTGCTCTGCCGTCGTCGCAGTCCACGGAGGATCTCTCCTCTGCCGTCATCGCAGTCCACGGAGGATCTCTGCTCTGTCGTCGAAGTCACAGCCAGCGCTAGGGTTCTCGCACTTAGCGAGCTCGTTTAGGAGGGTCCGCTCCATGAGCCGAGAGGCTGATACATCAACTGACACGTAGTCCGAAGTTGATGTATCCAAAAGTTCCGTATCGACAACAGGATCTCAACGCAACAGACGGCGCGTCAATCGGACGCCCGGTCTGAGAGTTATTGGCATTTTCGTCCCAGGGGCCCGGTTGGTTTTTAGGGAAAAACCAACCTGACCGTACTCCGCCTGCGTCCGATCCTCGGGCGGAGTATGCTAAAAGTTCCGTCTCACTTAGAGGAAACTATCACAGCTGACGGTACGTCGATCGGACGTCCGTAGCTCAAGTTATGAGCGTTTCCGCTCCGAGGGCCCGGTTGGTTTCGTGTACGAACCAACCCGGCCGAACCCAAAGTCTTCCGAAACCTTGAGTGTAATATACCGAAACGACCGTCTCGATCCAAGGATCGCGTAGCCGCTGACGGTTCGTCAATCGGAGGTCTCAGGCCCAAGATATGGGCGAAAGACCGAAGAGGGCCCGAAACGGGGGTTCTGGGCCCGGGGCGACCCGGCCCGAACCCCCCCTGGGTCGGCCGAACCGGGTCGGCCCGACCCGGCTAGGCCGGGTCCGGTCCGGCCTGGGCGCGGCCCGGCCGACCGGACCGGCCGGCTCGGCTTCGGCCGTGCGGCCGAGTGAGCCGCCGCGGGTTTGACCCGCGGCTTTGGAGAAACGCAGGCCGCGTGCTGCGTGGCCGGACCGCGGACGCGGTCCGGCAGTTCGCCGCCGCCGCGGCTCGGCCGCGGCGGACTCCTCCGGCGGCGCGCCGGGCACCGCCCCCGCCGGTAGCCGGCGCCGCCGCGCCGGCGACCCGCGCCGCCGCCGCCTTCCGCGGGCCGCCGGAGTTGCTCTGGGGGCCCGTTTTGCCTCCCGTCTGCGCCGTTGCTCCTCCCGGGGGCCGATCTTTACTGCGGGATCAACGGATCGCCCTTGCCGCACGGTTCGTCGTCGTCCGCCAGATCCGCAAAAAAAAGGGAAGATCGGCGGAGGTTTGCCGGGTCTTGTTTGTTAGATCCGCACCCTCCGCGTTAGTCATAAACATCATCGGGAGGAAAAGAAAATAATCAACAACAATTTCAAATAAATTAAAATTGTTCGAAGATCAGGTTCTTTACTTTAAAAGAAATAAAAACACGGGAAAGGAAAAAATATTTCAATCAACCCTTACCTTGTCGTCGTCGTCGGACGAGAGGTCGTCGCGGAATCGCTCGTCGCGGATGAAGGAGATCGTCGCGTCGTCGCGGTATCCGGCGTCGCGTCGCCAATCTCCGGATCAAGATCAAACGGATTAATTTAAATCCGTTGATATTGAATTATAAAAAAGGGGAGAAATAAACAATTCGTTTCTCACCTTAATTGCCGAACGAGGATCGGCCGCGGAAGAAGAGGCGTCGCCGAAGAACGTTGCGGGTAGAGCTCGTCGACGTCGCAGATCACGGTGTGCGTCGTCGAATTCCGGTCGCCGGCGTTCTTCGCGTTCTTCGCGTTCTTCGCGTTCTTCGCGTTCTTCGCGGGGAGGGTGGAGGTTCAGAAGAATTGCACAACGATAGCAATCCTTAAAAATAGACAAGTTTGTCTATTTTATTATTTTGTCAACAAACGCAAACGCGTAAGTAACGACCCATTAAATTCGTTGAATTAATTCAAAGAATGAAACAGCCCATTTAATTCACGAAATAAACCGCCCAATTAAATGGTCTGTTAAGAAATTAAAGAAAACGCGTCGGTTGACTTTTCAGTTACTTTGACGGGTTTTCGCGGGTGCGTTACTTAGCGAAAGAAACGGCGGGGCTCGTGCGAGCCCCACATCACAAATATCCTACCAAGGGGGTAGGATATTTCTGGATAGCATCCTATCCAGTTCAACATAGTTCAAGCCGTCTTTAAGTGGCTTCAAGTGGCTTCCAAGCAGCTTAAGTGAAATAAAATAAAGTTGTCGCACAAACTTTATTTTATTTCTGACTTAAAGCCCCAAAATTTAAAAACCACGTCTGAGCAAACGCAACTCCGGAAAAGGCATTTCTAAAAAAATACTGGCGCTGCGATTTCATCGGTGCCCTCAGAATTCGATTCCGGGCACCGGTTCAAAAGATAGAAAAACCCGCTCATCCGTTCACTGAACGTACCCGAGCCAAACTTCGGAAATTGATTCCGGGCACACCGGGCCTCGGAATCAGGTGTCGTCTGAAGCTGCGCTCTTGTAAAATTCCAAAGAAAATTAAGAAAAAAAATTTCCTTGAAATTTGCGGGTCTTTACATTACTCTCACCTCAAGGCTTTACGTCCCCGTAAAGATACATCAAAAACTAGGGGAACAAATGGGGGTACTGAGCACGCATTTGAGCCTCCCGCTCCCAAGTGCTCTCCTGGAGGTTCTCGTGCTGCCATCTGACGCGCACAAGAGTAATCGACCGCCCACGTAGGACCCGCTCCTGTCGATCCTCGATCTCCACTAGGACCTCCGCAAAAGTCGCCCCATCGTCCACGTCCAGCTCCCCAAAGTCGATGATGTGCGTCGGGTCGTGCACGTATCTCCTCAGCTGAGACACGTGGAAGACGTCGTGCACCCGGTGCAACTGAGGTGGTAGAGCCAGGCGATAAGCCACCTCTCCTATCCTGCTGAGGACCTGGAAAGGCCCGATGAAGCGTGGAGACAACTTGCCGCCTCGGCCAAATCTCCGTAAACCACGTCGAGGTGAGACACACAAAAAGACGTGGTCGCCATCCTCGAACTTCAGTGGCCTCCGCCTCCTGTCAGCATATGACTTTTGCCGGCTTTGAGCTGTCCTCATCCTCTCCTGGATGATCTGGACCTTCTCTGTCGTGGCTCAGACCATCTCTGGTCCCACGAGTGCTGACTCCCCAGGGTCTGTCCAGCACAACGGTGATCTGCAGGGTCTGTCGTACAACGCCTCGTATGGTGCCATCCCGATGGTGGAGTGGTAGCTGTTGTTGTACGCGAACTCCACCAAGGGTAGGTGGTCCTCCCAGCTGAGACCCAAGTCGAGAACACATGCACGGAGCATGTCCTCCAGTGTCTGTATGGTCCTCTCCGTCTGACCATCCGTCTGAGGGTGGAAGGCTGTGCTCAGATGGAGCCGCGTCCCGAACGCCTCCTGCAACCCCTTCCAAAGCCGGGAAGTGAAACGAGCATCTCGATCGGAGACGATAGATGATGGCACCCCGTGAAGCCGTACGATCTCCTGGACGTAAAGACGTCCCAAGCTCTCCACTGAGCCCTGCTCTCTGATGGGTAAGAAGTGTGCCGACTTGGTGAGTCGGTCGACAATCACCCAAATGGAGTCGTGACCTCTGGAAGTGCGTGGAAGTCCAGTCACGAAGTCCATAGATATGCCGTCCCACTTCCACTCCGGGACCTCCAAGGGTTGTACCAAGCCTGCTGGTACCTGATGCTCTGCCTTCACCTGCTGGCAGGTGAGGCATCGTGAAACGAACTCTGCCACATCTTTCTTCATGCCCGGCCACCAGTGCTGTCGCCTGAGATCCTGGTACATCTTCGCCACTCCAGGATGTACCGCCAAGGGAGAAGTGTGAAACTCTCTCAGCACCTCCTCTCGTAAAGCGACTGGTACGAAGGTACGTCCTCTGAAAAGGATGTCGTGCTCTGCTCCAAGGGAGAATCCATCAGGCGCCTGACCTGAGGATATCAGTGCACGCCGGGTCTCACAGTCAGCGTCCCCACGCTGAGCCTCTCTGACCCGCTGTAGAAGTGGAGGAGAGACTGTGAGAGACTGAAGAAAGGCTGCTCCGTCTCTATCCACGAAGGATATCCGTAAGGAGGCTAGCTGCTCCGTCGCCTCCTCAAGGAGCTGAATGCCCGTCCTCCTGCTGAGGGCATCGGCTACCACGTTCCCCTTCCCAGGAGTATAGACTATCTCAAAGTCATAGTCCTGGAGGAACTCAAGCCATCTCTGCTGTCTCAGGTTCAGGTCCTTCTGAGAGAAGATATACCTGAGACTCTGGTGGTCAGAAAAGACTGTGAAGCGCTCGCCCATCAGGTAGTGCCGCCAAGTCTTCAGAGTGAAGACCACTGCTGCCAACTCCAGGTCATGAGTGGCGTAGTTCTGCTCATGCGGCCTCAATTGACGTGATCCGTAGGCGATCACGGCCCGCTCCTGCATCAGGACGCACCCGAGTCTAGTCCCTGATGCATCGCAATAAACTACGTATCCAACTCCCTCCTCAGGCAACCTCAAGATAGGTGCGCTGGTCAATCTCTGTCTCAGCTCCTGGAAGCTCTGCTGACATCTGTCTGACCACACGAAGGGTTTCCCCTTCTTCGTCAACGCTGAGAGTGGTGCCGCAACTCTGGAGAAGTCTGGCACGAATCTCCGATAGTATCCGGCTAGGCCCAAGAAGCTCCGCACCTCCGTCACGCTCTTGGGTGGCTCCCAAGCTAGCACTGCCTCGATCTTCGCGGGATCCACTGCAAATCCCGCCTCAGAGATGACGTGCCCCAAGAAATGGACCTCACGTAACCAGAACTGGCACTTTGAGAGCTTGCCATAAAGCTGGTGCTCTCGGAGCGTGTCTAGCACAACTCGCAGGTGGTAGGCATGCTCCTCCTCAGTCGTCGAGTATACCAAAATGTCGTCAATGAAGACCACAACAAATTGGTCGAGGTATGGCTGGAAGATCCTGTTCATGAGGCTCATGAACACTGCTGGAGCATTGGTTACGCCGAACGGCATAACCAAGAAATCATAATGGCCATACCGACACCTGAAGGCCGTCTTCTGCACGTCCTCGTCTCGAACTCTGAGCTGATGATAGCCTGACCGGAGGTCTATCTTCGAGAACCACCGCGCTCCCTTGAGCTGATCGAAGAGGTCATCAATCCGTGGCAGCGGATACTTGTTCCTCACTGTCACCTGGTTCAGGCGACGATAGTCGACACACAGTCGCAAGCTCCTGTCTGCCTTCTTGGCGAACAAAGTCTGGGAAGCCCAGGGTGAAACACTGGGTCGGATAAACCCCTTGCTCTGCAAGTCCTCCAACTGTACCCGCAGCTCCCGAAGCTCGGCGGGGGCCATCCGATATGCTGGAGTAGATATCGGGGCTGTCCCGGGGTACAAGTCGATGTAAAAGTCTACCTCTCTACGAGGTGGTAGCCCTGGAACGTCGTCAGGAAAGACGTCCACGTACTAGTCCACCACTGCAGGAAAAACTGGACTCCGCACGTCCACTGCTCCTAGGATGAGGCTAGCCAACTGATGAGAGATGGGCTGCACTCTCCTCCGCGGAAGTCCATCCTGTGCTGCAAAGGTTCCCTTCTCGCCGGTGAAGGTAAACCTGCTCTCGTCGGTGCGAACACATCGCACCTTGCACCTAAAACAGTCGATCTGGGCATGAACCGTGGATAGCCAATCCATGCCCAAGATGACGTCGTAAGGCCTCGACGCCGCTACAAGGAGATCCCAGCCGAAGCTCTCGCCTCATAGAGTAAGCTCACACTGTCGGCACCAGTGCGTAATCGTCGAGTCTGCTCCTGTAGGAGTCTCTAGCCGTAAGGATCGAGCCAACGGCTCAGTCGGAATCTCCGAGCTCCGAACAAGGGCAGAGGCTATGAAAGAGTGACTCGCTCCTGTGTCTATAAGTACTGCAGCAAGGGTGGAATAGACACAGATCGTACCTCGAATTACCTCTGGAATGTCGGGGTCGTAGGCCTCCACTGCCTGGAGCTGGGCCTGTCCTTTCCCGCCAGCTCCCTGTGGTCGAGGTGGCCCTCCTGGTGGTGGTGGGGGTAGAGCCTGGAAGCGTCGCCCACCACCCGCTGCTCGGCCAGCTCCTCTGCCTCGTCCGCCTCCTCCCTGCGGACCGCCACGGTCGACCCTCTGCCTCTGCCTGGGTGGCCCCTCCACTGTCTGCTGCTCCTCTGATCGGCGAGTCGGGCAGTCACGAGCCATGTGACCCTGCCCGCCGCAGGAGTAGCACAGCCTGCCTCTCGGAAGGCTGGCACTCCGATGTGTGCCTCGCACTGCTGAGCCAGTGTCCTGAGGCCGTCTGCGTGGGGGTCTGGTCTGCCTGGACCCGAGAGTCATCCGTCGGCTACCTGCTGCCGAAGACTCAGCTACCTGCCGCCCTGCGCTAGGTCTCGCCGCTGAAGAAGGCTCTGCCAGGAAGCTCTCGATCAGGAGGGCTCGCTCCAGCACTCCCTCCTGGGTCGGAATGCTGAGGGAGATCAGCGACGCCCGAATCTCCTGTCGCAAGCCCTGCTCGAAGGTCCGGGCCCGGAAGAAGGGGTCCCGTACCATGTCGGTCGAGTAGCGAGATAGGTCAGTGAACCTCGCCGCGTACTGAGCGACCGTCATGCTGCCCTGGTGCAGCTGGAGAAGCTCCTGGATGCGCACCGCTCGGAGGGTGGCCGGGACGAACTCAGAGCGGAAGAGGCTCTCGAAGTCCGCCCAGAGCAAGGATGCCTCATCGTGAACCTGGAGCATCAAGCTCCACCATCGTCCTGCTGCCGCCTGCAGGAGGCTCGCCGCGAGAATCACCATGAGATCCGCTGGTGTCCTCACTAGCCTAAAGATCCGTACCACCGCCTCTAGCCAGTCCTCGGCGGCCTGGGGGTCCGCCTCACCGCGAAACCTGGGCGGTCGCTGGCTCTAAAACTCATGCAGTGCCCTGAGGCGACGTGCATCGTCAGCGTCTGGTACTGGAAGCATCAGTGGATCGGCGGGTAAGGCTACCGCCGGTGCCACTGCTGGCAAAGGGCCCTGCACCGAGGCCTCGTCGCTCGGTGGGCTGTCGTCGCGCCCTACACTCGGAACCCTAGCTGGCTGTCGTCGCGGGGCCATCCTGAAAAGGAGAACAAGAGCACCACAGTCAGAACAGTATACCTGGTGAGCTGGCACAAGTAATCACAAGGAAAACTTGAGACTTTCATGAAGCAGATCAGTATACCCGGTGAGCTGACACAAGTAATCACAAAGAAGACTTGAAACACACACGCAATCAATGTTTTAATGCATTAAGTCGGAAATCAGGAGTCAGGGTCCTGGTGTACGGATACGTCGGCCGCCGCACCAACACTGGGCTCCCTGAACTGATAACCACACTCAATACACTAAACACTATTGCTTCATATAGAAAGAAAAGACGATCAGAGTTTGCGGTAGAACCGACCACCTCTGATACCAATTTGTCACGACCCGTCCTCGGGGCCCGTGCCGTGACTAACCCAAGCCTGCCTTCCATAGGCCAGGGGCTGGCGACTAGCACCAAGGCGTAAATTCCCGGTAAACAGGGAAGGCATTGCCTTTATAAGTAACAACCACCACAGAGTCAGCAAGCGGAAAGTAACTACAGAGTGCAGAAAAGTAAAGGGGGCCGGAAATACAAGCCCAACTGTAAAGTACAACTGAAAAGTAAAGTACAGCAACTGAAGAAAAGACGGCGGCCTCGTGTCGTCCACTGGCAATCCCACCTGAAGGGTGGGTACAGATAGCCTCCAGGCTCCTCGGGTCCCACGTCCGCTCCGAGCACGTCCCGCCCAGTGGTCCACCTCCAGGTACCGTCCTGCTCCACGCCCCAACCGCGATCAGCGCTGTCCGTCGTCTGCATCCAACACAACAAGGTGCGGGCAATGGCCGTGCAGGGGTGAGTATAAGCTACTCAGTAAGGACCCCGAGACCCCCGAAGGTCTCCCGAAATCCACAAAGGATATAGCACAAAAGAAAGATGCAATCACGAAGTAACATCTGACTCGACTTAGGTATATGCCAATACATATACCTAAGTCCCGAATTCTAGCTCTGCTCACGAGCTCAAGAACAACTCAATCCACAAAGGAAAGCAAGACTCAAATCCACAAGGAGAGTAAACAGTAAATCCACAAAGGATAGTTCAACACAATCCACAAAGGGGAGTAACATAAGATTCAGCTCAACCAGGTATACTTTTTCAGATGACGTCAAAGATGATCACTGATCCATCTAAGTCGTCGGACCCACGAAGGATTGATAGGTACTAACCCCCGCAAAGACCCACGTAGGATCGGGCTCACACAGAACCTGTAGGCAGTGGCTCACACAGAACCGGTAGTAAGGACCCACATAGGATCGGGCTCACACAGAACCTGTAGCACTGATCCACGTAGGATCGCTGAGTGCAGTAGTCAACGCAGTCCACTGAGGATCTCTGCACAGTCGTCGCCGCAGTCCACGGAGGATCTCTGCTCTGCCGTCGTCGCAGTCCACGGAGGATCTCTGCTCTGCCGTCGTCGCAGTCCACGAAGGATCTCTAATCTGCCGTCATCGCAGTCCACGGAGGATCTCTGCTCTGTCGTCGAAGTCACAGCCAGCGCTAGGGTTCTCGCACTTAGCGAGCTCGTTTAGGAGGGTCCGCTCCACGAGCCGAGAGGCAGATACATCAACTGACACGTAGTCCGAAGTTGATGTATCCAAAAGTTCCGTATCGACCACAGGATCTCAACGCAACAGACGGCGCGTCAATCGGACGCCCGGTCTGAGAGTTATTGGCATTTTCGTCCCAGGGGCCCGGTTGGTTTTTAGGGCAAAACCAACCCGACCGTACTCCGCCTGCGTCCGATCCTCGGGCGGAGTATGACAAAAGTTCCGTCTCACTTAGAGGAAACTATCACAGCTAACGGTACGTCGATCGGACGTCCGTAGCTCAAGTTATGAGCGTTTCCGCTCCGAGGGCCCGGTTGGTATCGTGTATGAACCAACCCGGCCGAACCCAAAGTCTTCCGAAACCTTGAGTGTAATATACCGAAACGACCGCCTCGATCCAAGGATCGCGTAGCCGCTGACGGTTCGTCAATCGGAGGTCCCAGGCCCATGATATGGGTGAAAGACCGAAGAGGTCCCGAAACGGGGGTTCTGGGCCCGGGGCGACCCGGCCCGAACCCCCCCTGGGTCGGCCGAACCGGGTCGGCCCGAACCGGCTCGGCTTCGGCCGAGCGGCCGAGTGAGCCGCCGCGGGTTTGACCCACGGCTTTGGAGAAACGCGGCCCGCGCGGGCCGCGTGCTGGGTGGCCGGACCGCGGACGCGGTCCGGCGGTTCGCCGCCGCCGCGGCTCGGCCGCGGCGGACTCCTCCGGCGGCGCGCCGGGCGCCGCCGCCACCTTCCGCGGGTCGCCGGAGTTGCTCCGGTGGCCCGTTTTGCCTCCCGTCTGCGCCGTTGCTCCTCCCGGGGGCCGATCTTTACTGCGGGATCAACGGATCGCCCTTGCCGCACAGTTCGTCGTCGTCCGCCAGATCCGCACAAAAAAGGGAAGATCGGCGGAGGGTTGCCGGGTCTTGTTTGTTAGATCCGCACCCTCCGCGTTAGTCATAAACATCATCGGGAGGAAAAGCAAATAATCAACAACAATTTTAAATAAATTAAAATTGTTCGAAGATCAGGTTCTTTACTTTAAAAGAAATAAAAACACGGGAAAGGAAAAAATATTTCAATCAACCCTTACCTTGTCGTCGTCGTCGGACGAGAGGTCGTCGCGGAATCGCTCGTCGCGGATGAAGGAGAGCGTCGCGTCGTCGCGGTATCCGGCGTCGCGTCGCCAATCTCCGGATCAAGATCAAACGGATTAATTTAAATCCGTTGATATTGAATTATAAAAAAGGGGAGAAATAAACAATTCGTTTCTCACCTTAATTGCCGAACGAGGATCGGCCGTGGAAGAAGAGGCGTCGCCGAAGAACGTCGCGGGTAGAGCTCGTCGACGTCGCAGATCACGGTGTGCGTCGTCGAATTCCGGTCGCCGGCGTTCTTCGCGTTCTTCACGTTCTTCGCGTTCTTCGCGTTCTTCGCGGGGAGGGTGGAGGTTCAGAGGAATTGCACAACGATAGCAATCCTCAAAAATAGACAAGTTTGTCTATTTTATTATTTTGTCAACAAACGCAAACGCGTAAGTAACGACCCATTAAATTCGTTGAATTAATTCAACGAATGAAACAGCCCATTTAATTCACGAAATAAACCGCCCAATTAAATGGTCTGTTAAGAAATTAAAGAAAACGCGTCGGTTGACTTTTCAGTTACTTTGACGGGTTTTCGCGGGTGCGTTACTTAGCGAAAGAAACGGCGGGGCTCGTGCGGGCCCCACCTCACAAATATCCTACCAAGGGTGTAGGATATTTCTGGATAGCATCCTATCCAGTTCAACACAGTTCATGCCGTCTTTAAGTGGCTTCAAGTGGCTTCCAAGCAGCTTAAGTGAAATAAAATAAAGTTGTCGCACAAACTTTATTTTATTTCTGACTTAAAGCCCCAAAATTTAAGAACCACGTCTGAGCAAACGCAACTCCGGAAGAGGCATTTCTAAGAAAATACCGGCGCTGCGATTTCATCGGTGCCCTCAGAATTCGATTCCGGGCACCGGTTCAAAAGATAGAAAAACCCGCTCGTCCGTTCACTGAACGTACCCGAGCCAAACTTCAGAAATTGATTCCGGGCACACCGGGCCTCGGAATCAGGTGCCGTCTGAAGCTGCGCTCTTTTAAAATTCCAAAGAAAATTAAGAAAAAAAATTTCCTTGAAATTTGCGGGTCTTTACATAATATATATTTTATAGTTTTATTTTTCTTCTATCAGACATTTTTAGGAAGTTTAGTTCATCATTCAAATACTATTTTAGGAAACTTTTTATTGTATATGGTCATTGACAAATGGGTCCATAATATCCATAAGTTTAATGGTTTAGTTTTCATATAATTCAAGAAGTGGATAATTTCAATTGCATGATATATAGTTATACATTAGATAATCATCCTCAGTAAGCTTGTTTTAGATGATTAAAAGGAATAAGATAGATTACACATAATATCATTATTACCATTCTTTTTTTATCAGTACAGATTATTATAAAAGATATTATTTGTTTACATATGTTACATTCAGTCAATATTTCATTTTTTACAATAGTTTCTCATATCTAGTTTGGTTTGCCTCTACTTTTTCCGAATTTGGTCTCCATATACCTCAAGCACACCTCCTTATAAGCCAGAGGATACCAACCAGTGGTGATTGTAAATGTATAGTTTTTAGATACTACAACATCTCTAGTATAAATAACTATTAATCATAGTAGAAGTAGTTTCAAGATACCATCATCACAATAATCAGCACTATAAAAACAAACATCTCATCCAAGTTCTAGCCTAAAAGTAATAACATCAATTATGTTATAAAAAATGGGATAACGTATCTATCATATGGTTAATAAAATTATTAATAGATCTCATGTGGATATATGATATATAATATGATCAAAAAGTAAAAAAATATTTACATGAAAAACTAGAATTGAGTTATATCCCAAACTCTACTATCAACTTTGACTAAACTTCACCAACTCAACCATCCATTATGGTAGGGACCTTAACCTTACCTAGTTTTTAAAACCTGAAGTATGATTTTTTACTAAGGTTCTTGAGTAGGGATTGAGTACGACATATTATTCGACCAATTATGGTGTACCTATGAAATTGCACTAAATAATTGTGTATAATAGATATGGAATGCTACTAAATAAATAAATAAATAACCCATCACATTGTAAATTACATAGTAACTAGACCGCATGTGACCATAGCATATTAAATTATTACTATAATAGGATGATATACACATAGTAATAAACCACTCAAGTATTAATGATATATCAATCCAAATCTCATAACCCTGGTGAATAATCTATCGCCATCAAGTACCACATAGTGAATGACGCATTACTATCATCATCAATATAGGTAAATGATATGTCAGAATTTTAATATCAAGGGTTAATCAATAATTTACGTGGGAACTATGTATCAATACTTTAGGTTGATGACATACCAATGATAAAAATCCTAGATTAATGATGTACCACTAACATAATACAATAGGAGTGGATAAGGAATCAACAATATCGACAAATCTGGAGGATGATATAGCATAAAAAGCATCTCAAGGTGGAAAATTCACTAGAAAAATTAATCTATTGGTGTAATATGCACCAATTATTTCACTATATTGGTGGAATATATTCCACTGATAATATTATACATGTGGATAACCCACCATTGAGACACTCACCAAATGTTGATATTATACCCCTGAAAGAAGTATCTGAGGTGATAATGCACAAATAAGACATTTTTCATAGATGGATGATGAAGCACTCATATTTATCTATGGGTGGATGATATACCATAAAAATATAAAGGGTGGATGGAGAACCACCACTAACTATCATTATGATGATTAGGTTACACCAACATAACATAGGTGGATGATATACCATTAATAAGTAATCATATTGAATGATTTATCACTTATAACAATCACATGTCACTAAAAATTATTCAATTCATAAATGGTTTATTATATCAGAGCCACTAGATTTATCGAAGTATCAGTATTAAGTTATATTTCCACTAGAATATTTCATTTTCAAGTTAATCTCTACCAAGGAAAGGTCTGGGACACCACATGAGTCACTTAAAATCAAAACTAAACGGGAAGTTACCCTTCCATGTTTATGAACTCATTTCATTAATATTCAATATTAAATAATAGTCATCATTGACCATGGTGTTTATGAAAACCTATTATAGAATCACTCATATCTATAATATGTATCATTTACTCCAAAATAATCCATGAAAAAATTATAATTGAAATTATGCCTTATACAAATGGTTTTTTCATTAAACTTTACATAAAATGGTGGTCATATATATATATATATATATCAATAGAAAATAAAGGTAAAAACTAGATAATACATGAATGGTCCTACACTTTAGATACCTCAAGATAATATGGCCTCAATCAATGTATTCAGAAAATCAAGAAAAGTCCAAAAATTAGGGCTTAACCAATTAAGTATTACAAATCTATAGAGTAAATATTAAAAAGATCAATTTGGAGTTTTAGAATTACCCAAGGTGACTATCTATGAGAAAAGAAACCAAAAACTACTGATGAACAAGGAGAATCTGAAATATGGAAGAGAAAAATCCAAAGGATGGGGAAGAGGGAACACGTGTGATATTCGGATCTAGGTACCCATTGGGTATGTAGTAACCACTGAGTGTATACTCTAGGGTCACTAACCAATTTTTGTCCCACCAATATAGACTTCACTATAATCCACCTCCTTTGGGTACTTGTTACTAGTCCACCAAGTATGTCGTGGCATCTGATAAAAATACTGAGGTCAAGGCTCTTGGTTCATCCTCCCAAAATGAACCCTTGATCCCCTTCCAACAACTGTAATGTTAAAAAAAATTCATATAAGTGAGGTTTGGTGAAAATTATATCAAACTTTATTCCGTATACATATACAAGGATTTATGTATTCCCCAACATATTGAATCTTATCTTGGAGTTCCACTATCGTCTATCACCAAGCCGCACCAACAAACAATTCCAGCCGTCGTAGACATATATCGGACTCCCTCTCTTAGGTATCCACTGTAACATTACATTGATTATAATTCACACACACTATAGATACTGCATCACCATTAAATGTATTCTCACCCAAAACCACTACCTTATCTATTCATTATTAAATTAATGCATCATGCTCTATCTCAAACTCATCATGCTAATCACATGGGAACCATCAGGATAGTATCTCTAAATCCAACATAGATGGAATAAAATATTCATTTACCTATATCTTTAAGCAAGTTCCTATCAATATTTCATGGTATTGATCCTATTGAAAAAATTTAATGTCCACAGAATAGTAGGTTACAACTTCCCCTACCTTTAAAAATTAGGACGTATTAATCAAGGGAAAACCCATAATTATTCCCGATCAACCACATTAAACATAAAAGGAATAAATAACTAGTCAACATAAAATATATACCTATTCAAATTGGATTACAATTTCATCCTAATAAAATGAATATACTATCATTTATTCCCAAGGATATTTGGCCCAATAATCAAAGACTCCCCCCTCAAGCAAGTATAAAGGCGATCAACACAATCTGGCATACAAAGTGTCAAAATGATTCATTATAATAAATTCATAATAATAATTTTTATGGGTAAACTATATAAGTTATATATAGTTCTCCCATGAAACACAAAAAATCTAGGACGCATGCTCGTAGAATGTCCTCCAACACTCAAATGGGTCTCTCGTACTTCCCCTCATTCTAAGGATGATATGTAGTGATGAAATGCATCTATGTCTCAAGTTCCTTCTATAACCCTCACTAGAAGCCATATTTAAAATATGGATTATGATAATAAAAATGATGCTTTGAGGAACTCTGTGAAGATTCATTATCTCTAGTATATAAAACAAATCTCTCTCATATCTATAAAAGGCCTCATATTTGGTAATAAATATACGACCTTCATTAATATATCCATTAAAATCAATACCACATCTGTTTCATGTGATAAACCTTAAAATCCAATCATGAAATAAATTTTCACATCATCCCACTTAAGCATGGGAATGTGTAATGACTAAATAATACCTTTGGGTTCCTAGTTCTTTGAATTTAACAACAGAAAGGTGAACCAACCTGAAATGAACCTCTCTATTTCATTATTTAATCTAGGCCAAAAATACCACCACTAAACGTCATGATACATCATAGGAATCACATGGTGAATAGTCCCTCTCAAATATTTAGAATCCCAAATCCACTCCAAACACATGATAAAATTGAAAACCATATGGCATTGTACATAAAGTAAATCATCATAATCTAGGGACTAATCAGATACTACCTCCCCACCAAATATTTTTTCCGTTTATCTTCAGATAATCTAAGTCAGATAACTAACACAACTTCACCCTATTAAGGAGTGAATATGTAATTATCAAATACATTTTGGTATATTTTCCCTAATAATCCATAACATCATATTGAATCTTAACTAATAGGTTTATCAATTTCCACTCACTATAATCCACATGCACTACATGCGCCTGAGTCTTCAAACTCAGTGCATCATCCATAAAAGTCCATTCCCATGGTTATATTCCATCAAAAAAACAAAATGTTTCATGTACATGACCTTTCTCCTCTATATGAGGTTTATGTCATGTGATAATAAAATATACTCTAGAATATTATGGTAAATATATACCATGAACATCCAACTTAACATATACTGATTCCAACATCTCAGCATGTGAGCTACCACCATCAGGTATGGATCTTACTTTGGGTAGTTCCACTCATACAATCTCAGCCACATGGACCATAATTGACCTCTCATCCATCCTATATTTAAAATTTCTGTAGCTATATTTTTATTGGATCACAATACAATATATAACAATTAATCACATTAAGTTGGGTGTATTTTAGTCTGTACTTCAACCTCCCTTTAACCTCTTTAAAATCATTATCAAAATAATCTAACAACTTAAACTTCATCCCCTTCATGGTCAGGGTCATCACTAGTACTAAAAAATAGGAGAAATACTAGATAAACATTTTATAGTAACCTATTAAACTCAAGACACTGTGTATATAAAACATATGCTTAATTTACTAACCAGATACCAAAACCAAAACGTTTTCAATTACCATTGATATATCATCCTTAGATATTACAAGTCCCTATAATTTCACCTCACTAATCCTTATATTAAAATTCAAAGTTTGTAATATATTTTATTATATCTCAATATAATCAAAATTATCAACAAATAGATATTATGATCCACAATAAACTATGATAATTCCATAATGAAAACAATGAATATGATCAAAAATGAATATAGATATGAATTAAATACATGATTTATTAGTGATATGAAAACTAATATTTCATTTATCAATCTGAACGACATCACAATATACTCATATAATCTATATCATCTCCTGAAAGAAGTTTATGGAATATTAGAGGTCCTCACACATAAAGTTTGGTAGTGTCACCTCAATTCGATCATAAAGAATCAATTGGATCATTGCAACTAATTAAATAGGTTTTAAATATAAGTAAGATGATACTAGTTATTAATCATTAATATGTTTATCCCATAGTAATCCACACACAATAAGAAAGATCCATCAGCCCTCTTATGGGAAAAAAGGATCATACTAAAGGGATGTGACCAATAGAATAAACCCTTTTAGATAAAAATCATAAATATAATCCTTCAATTCTCTAAAATATGTAGGATCAATCATTTAGGGTAGAATAGAAATAGGATCCGAACCTAGAATTAGCTCAATCATGAATTGGAAATCACTCTCTATAGAGACCCTATAAAATTCATAAGAAATAAATCCTTTAATTAGCAATTATAAGAGTAAATGAAATATACAACACCTCTTAATCTCTCAAAAAAAGGTAAGATGAAATAAACCTCACATATTGATGGGTTGTTCTCAAATTTCCCTCAAAAATATCACACCTATGACATAGACATATTAATAAACATATAAGGACATGAAAGATACCCACTGATTAAAGTAGATGATGTTTTCTCAATAAAAAGTCAATCAATACATATCATGGATAAAATAAAAAAATTCAAGTCCAAAATAAGGCAATATTAGATAATCCTACCCCCATTAATCCATATATTTCTCTTTAGACATCTCTGGATACCATCTTATCACACCATTATGGGTTTATCAATAGACATAACCCCATATAAGAAAATATATTGAAATAATAAAATCGTTAACAACCTAGGTATATTTGAATGATTTTTTCACACCTATATAAAAAAACAGATGCTTAGTTTGATGACATAGGCTTCACACCTCAACCAATATATGGATATCTACCTTTCACGATTGGAGTATGGTTGAATTCATGAGTAGGGATTGATCCCCACCGCTATGATAATTATGTTTGACTCCACTATGAGGATTCACTATGGTATAACTCGTACCCTTCACTTTGTAATTACCCCCGTTTCCATTACTCGAACAATAATAGGATCCCTAACCATAGATATTTTTTTGTACTCATATCCCCACATCAGATCCCCAAGTCTAACTAAATGTATTCCCACAAATAAATCAGTTCACTATGAAATAAAAGCCTTGAATATTCTGTATGTACCTTTAAGAGTGGCACTCCTTCGACCACCTATCATAACCCGGTCAAACATGCCTTGACTATTCACAATAGTAACAATCGATCAAGTATTTTTGTCTTAAATGAAGTTATAATTAATTTTTTTACCTAATCTATGTATCTCTATCTTATTGAGAGTATTCATAGTTATAATTACTACTACCTAAATATCCACTCCCTAAATCAGTAGAGGAAGCATGATAACTTGATGTTCTACCCTTAATATGATTTCTTTCCACAACAAGGGCCAAATTTAAGACATCAAGTAAGGGTATCGAGTAGAAGATATTCATCTGTGATAAAATAGAATGCCTTGGAAAAACAATAAAACTAATGACCTTAGAAACATCATCACATGTTACAGAAAGTGTAAATCATAAAAGATCGATTAAGTAGGTGGAATAATCCATCACTAGAATTCTCCCTAAAAAAATGTTTAAAATCTTTGGAACATTCATCCTTCAAAGTCTCTCAGAGGAAATGATTGAAATTTATTTTCTATAAATACGTCCAGTTTATCCCCACATTATAGTGTTATTAGACTAGAATGTCACATCATTGATTCATTTAACCTAACATCATGTAACTAAAAAGATTCACCAACCTCCCATTGGGAATCCTAATATGATTTAAATTGATCATCATAGAATTGATTCAATACTAAACAACATGTATTCAAACCCTACATATAAAGATATATGAATTTTGAAAAAAAAATCTATTCATGTTTGAAATGGATATCCCAACACTTAATTTCCCATGCCTCATAAATTGTAATACATAGAGAAGAATCTCTTGTAGATTCTAATATATAGGAGTAATATGCATAATTGGTGGCTTCAACTCCACTTATAATGGAGAATGATCACCCCAAAACTTTTAACACTCAATAAGTGGTGGCCATGGTGGTATGTCACCACAAATTCAAGAACATGACTCATATCCACATTCTGTAATAGGTTTACATATAACAATTTAGGTCAGAAATTTAGAGGAACATGCTACTTTACCTTAAACACACACCCTTCGATATAAGGATCTCAAATATCGGAATGGTCATAGCCCAAACTACCCAATCATGGGTTAGGTATAATATCATATAGGTTTACTTGATCAAACATCATATATTAGAGGAAAATATATGTATCCATGTGTTGGTTAAGTAGAATGATTCCAAAATGTTACATTAGAAAACAATATATAAGTTTTTTTACACATTAAATAACCAAATCATGAATCATATATATTGGCTAGGAATTATAACCATAAGAATGAATAAAAATGTCATTTCATCCCTACTTACCAAATATGATCCATGAATTCATGCTTATTTTCACCTCAGGCTAATAGTAAAAAATATATAAACTATAAATTACATATCACATTATGAAAATAAAAAAAACCAAAAAAATTGAAAAATAAGTAAATTAAAACCATTCCTTTGTAACATGTAATTTCATTATATATTGGTTAGGTACTCTAAAAACAAATATCTACACCATTTTCCTTCAATATCGTATCTATTTCCCACCATATCTCAAATAGTACGTTTAAAAGAAACAAGTCTATAATACCACTCTGATGCACTCTTAGTTTTTTTTTCACCTCTAATATGATTGATCATGGTCATCATGAACCATAGGAACACCAACATTTATTCCATAGTATTTTTAAGAGTTTTTATGGTTAATTTATAATGTTGTAATACTATACATTCTCTTTTACAAACTACCAAAAATCAAAATAGAAGCAATATCGAGAAATATTCATCAACACATAATAGTAGTGTAAAGATAAATATCCCCATAAAGTGAATGATGTATCACCATCACACCAATAGTGTATTATGTACCACTAACCAATTATCATAGTGAATGATTTATAACCTAAAAACCTATATCATTCATAGTTATTTAATGCATAAAAGGGACATGCTCTCAAAGCCACTAACGTGCTCAAATTATCAGTTCCATGTTATCCCACCCCTAGAATTCTATGTTTACCAAACAATATCTATCAGAGAATGTCTATAAAACCATACAATGATCCTAAGGTTATGAATCAACCCTACATATTCATCTCAAGTTTTCAGCTACATTTTTATAATACATCACATAAGATAAATGGTCATTAGTGACCATAGTGTTAATGTACACTTATTATAAGACTACTAAAGACCATAAATAATCTCATTTGGTCTAACAAAATCATTAAAACAAATTTATAATTAAATTTAGGCCATTAAAATATGGGTGGATCATCTTTCATTTCATATGATGCATTCTATAAGGTTAAATAATAATGAGAAACCAAGGGACCATATTCTTGTAACTAACTAGTAACTTCTCATCAAATACCACCATATGATTAAAATCACTTGATAAATTCCACGAAAGATGAAACAATACCCAAATTAGTGACTAACTGATGAAATATAGTGAAATAGTGGATGAAAAATTAAAAATATTAGTGAGGGGTTCCAACCATACTTATGGTGTCCTCTTGAAATTAATAAAATATTAAATGGATGAGGAAAATGTAAAATATTAAATTTATAAGAGAAGATTATAAATTAAATAGAAGAGGAAACCTGGGAACTATTGGGAAGAAATGAGAATTGGGGACTTAGTTACTAAAATTTTATAGAAATTAATTAATTATGTTAATTATTTAAAAATGAAGAAATAGTGTTCCCACTCGGAGCCTTCTAAAAATACATTGGGTAAACAGAATCCTTAGGTTAACCTCTTTCAGATTATATGGAACTTATAATCACCCCACCTAGAGATAATTCCACACAAACCTCCTCTACTGGGTACTCGGTACTAGTACATTGAGTACTCTGTGTCATTTTTTAAAAATATAAATGTAATGATACCTAGTCAGTCTTATTAAATGAACCATCATTCCCCCACCAACACCTCTAATTTTATAAAAAAAATAATTTTTGAGGTTTTTAAATAATTAGATCAAAATAATTACTTATGAATATATGAGGTGTCATAAATATTCATTAATGGTATAATTGTAAAATAAAATATTATCATTCACATAGGTAGTATAAAATAACCCAATGTGGAATATATTTTGTTAAAGAGGTTAACAGAAGGGTAGAAAAAATAAATATTTTATTTTTAAAAAATAAATAAAATATAATTCATATATTATTTAAATGTTTCTTTTAATGCTCAGTTCTATTATAGGACGTGTAATGGAAAATTAAAATGTGAAGGCTTGTATTTTGATGCCAGAATTTGGAAATATTAATGGTTTATAAAAAGAGTTCATTGAGATGGAATGGGTGATCTCTCATAAATAATGGGTTAAAGGGATATTTATAACATGATAATAAAATCATGATAATGAAATAAGAGAACTATAAAAGGTGTTTTAAATAGAATCATCCAAAATATGACAAGAGAGACTGGGTAACTCATACTTTTACATAATAAAATAGCTTTAATATAACAAAATCATATAAAAATGGGTTGATTTGGAGGAATGAGTAATCTATCATCAATAAAATATCAACAGGATATGAGTAACTTATAATTATAATAATTTATGAATATAATGGTATTTTTTAAAAGATATTATAAAAATGAGTTTTCAAGGAAAGGTGTAGGATTAATAACCCTTACATTTCTCATTGAGTCACCTTCATAGATTTCATATAAATCCTTCAAAAGAAAGAATTTTGGGTAAAAGGAAGCAATAGGGATGTCTCTAGAGTTGTTAATAGTGGTATTTGGGTAGAAAATTTTAAAAGTAATGAGTTTTTGAAATTATAAGAAATAGGTGGAGGAGGGGTGTTTATATAGGTCAGAAGAATGGATTATTATGAATAAAGTATTGATTATTTTATTATTCTATATAAATACTAGGAATCGTGTATATTATCACGACTTTTATTAGTTTAGAATAAATAAATGGATTTTTATTTATCATTTTAATACACAATGAACTAAAAGGCATCTTATAATTATTTTTTACAAAGTAAATAATCAAAAAAAAAATATATTAGAATAAAATATAACATAGTGTTTCAAAATTTATTTATAGATTTGAATATTTATTTTTTATTTTTAAATGAATTATTTGAATCATTAAATAAATTTTAATTCATAAAAACATTTAATAAACTATTGAAAAATATATAAATTCTAATTATGTTATAAAACATAATGTATATGTAACAAATTTATTTGTCACTATTCACCCAAAAACACACGTTTCAAGAGAAATTTAAAAAAACCACTATCATATAATTTAAATGTTATTCTTCCAAAAGTAACTTATATTTTATAAAACTAAAGCTATAAATTTTAGAAATTTAACATTCAAATAAAATCCTATTCTAGATGTTAAAAAAAATATCTATAAGAGATTATTTATGTAGTTAGAATTGATTACATTTTTGTTTGTTATTATTTATTAATTATTATATATCTGATAATTTTAAATTTATAATATTAAAAAAAATATTTCATAAATTGGATATATTAATTAAGTGTAATTTATATTTTAAATACATACGTAATAAAACAATTTTGATACAACAAACATTATAAACTATGACTACATTACTTTTCAACAACAATTTTTCTTCCATATCAACTGAATTATCAAAATGTAATTACTATTTGGTGATAATAATACATTATACATATGATTAATTACACTTTCAAATGAGAATAACAAATAATTCATGTTTTTATTTTAATGTAAAACATGTTATTTAACATTTTAAAAAAGAAATTTTTAGAGTAATAGAATATTTATATAGAATTTGATAAAGATAATTTAAAATTTAAATGAACTTTATGTAAAATATATGTTACTCATATGAAATTATTTAAGTGTCAAAATATTAGTTAAAATAGTTTTTTTTATCATGTGATTCATACAAAATTTAATTTGAAAATAAAAAATTTTGTTTTACTTTCAATTGATATATATTACAGTTATATAACTACAAAAGAACTATCATACTTTTTTAAAAATTATTTTTCAATAAAAAATTAATATTTAAATATTAGTATTAAAATAAATAATAAAGTGTCCCTTAGAGAATAATCTCAAGAGCCAAAAAAATTATGAAAAATGAAAATTGGTTTTTAGTAATATTCAAAAATAAGTCCTCATTAATATCCTCCAAAAAAAGAAAAAAATATTCAATTGAACATATTATCAAATTTGAAATTTAAATCATCAATTTATTCCCTTCTATCTTGGTATGAGAATATAAAAATTTATTTTCTTAAAATAATCCATCAAATCATTTCAAGTCATCAGTAATCTCCAAGAGGGAGAATCAATATTGATATACATAAACTTGAAAAAAATGAGGAGTCCACATCAATCCACAACATGATCTTTTGATTATTATTATAAATATATCTCTCTGAAAATTTACCTTCTATCTCAACATTATAATCCTATTGAATTTGATATTCCTTATAGAAACATGATGGATCTCCTCCATTGTGATTTATAAAAAACCCACCACATCCCGATGGTCATGGATTTCCCTTACTTACTTCATCTAAGTTGATCTTAACCTAACATATATAATGATATTTATAAATAATATCTTCTTAAATGATATAACTCTTGTAATTTCCATGAATTATTAGACTACTTAAGGAATATATCTCTTTAATATAATTCCTAACCATAATAATCTATAGAGATAAAAAAATTTGATGTAAGAGATGATACTCTTCATGGAAACATGGGGTCTAATTTCATGATCATTAAACCATGACTAGTTCCTAGTATTCCATATAATATTATAGGATTCATCCATAACCACTTTTAATAAGCTCATGTACTATAATGATCCTAATAAGATTAATCAATTTGTAAGAAACCCATATATGGTAACAATATCAAGTATCCATACTTCATAGAGGTTTAAAACAACCCTCTATCTGGCACAGGAATAAATTATTTGAAAAATAAATGTTCTAAGGAGTCTCTTTATTATTTACAGTTACTACACATAGTGAAAATAGTTAAGTTATATTTCATCAAGAAATCATTGGTCGTATGTCTTCTATAGGTGACTTTACAATTCAATATATAAATGTCCATGTTTTTTTGAATTGGATGATAGATTGGAAAATATCTGTGGATATACCCATGATGAATTGATAATATAGTTTACTAGTGACGGTCCCCTAAATCAATGGTTCCAAGATCAGCAGATCCCTTATTGGGAAAAAATTTAAACATCAATTAAATATTTTAAAAGATAGGGAATTTATTAAAGAATTTATATAATTTAATTTTAATATTAATAGATTTATTGGAGATAACACCTTGGAATATCTATGTGAATAGTCATATATTCCAATTCTCAATCAAATTGAAAATTTAAAATTTGAAGCAATCATTCAATCTATGATTCTTCATGAAAGTAGTATAAATGTACTTTCAAGATAGAGAATCTAAAGAATTCATGTAATTATGGTTTCTAGACATAAGATTGTCGATAAATATTTATTTCAATAACTGATTAAGCTCTCAAATACCAGTAATGTGTCTCAAGAAAAACTACTCTAGGATATCCTCATTAAAAGATATTATAATTTGGATTCCCATACCACCGACATTATTAAGATTAAAATATATTTCCCACATAACAGTGATGGAGTTACTTCCAATACACTAGCAATCTGGATGAAAACCATTATGATTGAGTTCATGCTCATAATGAGAGAATTTGTCCATTTATAAACTCTGAATAAGTAAAAAAACATGATAATTAAAATTCATTTAACAAGAAAAAATCTATTATCTTATGAAACATAATTTTCTTTCCACAAACATAGTTGATTATTGATGATATTAATAATCCCACTAAAGAAATAGATTTTTGATTTTCCAGAAAATTAATGATTTCCTAAGTATTTTAAAGGTATAATTTCATCAACAATATTCAATTACCTCTTGATTGGTCTCTTTCTTTTACTATAAAATTTTTAACTGAAAAGAATGAGATACTTTGACCGTCTTATGGGATATCTAGGAATTATCATATAATACCCCAATAGCTTCTTGATATCTTAGATATATAAAAATCACCTTTAATGTAAATTGATTATATTATCAATAAAAAATTGTGTAACAACCCATGCTTCCACGGTATGCTTCTCTTTGAATAAGACAATAGTTATCATTGTACGTAAATTTGAGTTCTTACACACTACAACCAAACTAGCCATTATAAATAGTAATACCCACTTTTTCAAATTTTATGAATTTTATTTTTCAAAATGGACTACATTTTTGGAATTATAATATCAAAATTATCTTAGGGTGTATTTTTGGTATTTTTTTTGAAAACTTTCAATTTTTGATGAATAGTAAAAAACACTGCATTATTGTTCAAAACTGAATTTTTATTTAACTAATTAATTAATTATTTATAATTATTTTATGTGAAAATACATAAATAATACCATTATATGTTCAATTTAATTTATTGGAGTCATTTAATATTAATATTAGATATATAAAATTTTGTTGAACTTTTTACTGTCATTTACCCTCCTTCTAGGCGCATTTTAAATTTTCTTAAAACATAATTTTACAAATTTTGTGAATTGAATTTCAAAAATACAAGACACATGGTTGACATTAGTAAGTAAAATGTGGTTCAATAAAATAAGAATATTTGTTGATGAATAGTAACTTTTGACTTTTATTTACCACAGTTAAAAAAAATTCGGGAAATTAAAGGTCAAAAATGATATTATAATTATCCTAAAAATTTTCCAAATTTTATTTCATAAGATTATATCAACAAAAAAAAACCTTAGGAATAAAGTATGATCCTTTGGGTCCTCTTGTATTAGATTAGGACATTTATTATTATTTTATTTAAAGAAGAATTAAAAGTATCAAATCCAAATTTTTGTAATCAAAAAAATTTAATATAGAGTTACACATAAGATAAATTCAAGTATAAATATTAATTTGAAATATAAAATTATTTCCTACATAATTGAATTTTATTTATAATTTTTAGACATTAAATAATTAAATTTATTTATGACACAATGATGATGTAGTAATTAACTTATTAATGAAAGATTAAAATAATTGATATTACAAATATGCAAATAAATGTAAATTGATACTTTTGATGAATTACACGAATTTAATAGGTTAAAATGACATGTTAGGGTTGATTAAATGAATTTTTTCGAAGTAATCATGTTGTTAGGACTTTAAGAAAACAAATACTAAATAGTGTAAAAATTGACATAAATGAGTTTTTAAAATAAATACAATATTATTAATTGATATAATATTCCTAAAAACATAAGGTTCAGTAAAAGGAGCTTTATAAGGATATATATATCAACAATGAACCACTTGGGGTTTTCTGGCCAGTTTATAGTAATTTTATTAACCATAAAATATAAAAATACAAGAACACATAGTAAATGTCAAACTATTTTACTAAGAGTTAAATCTAAATGATAAGGTTAATATGGTGACCCAAACCCATATAAAACCTATTGTATGAGAGATTTTAGACCCATCCTTACATTATCCTCTTTATAAATCCTTTTTGATCCATTAAAACCCAAAATTGATTTTATTATAAAATAATATCTCAAGCTTTTCCTAAAGTGGCCCTCACCTCTTTTTTAAAAGGGAACATCCCCTTCTCTCAAAATCTCTCCACCAAAGCCATTTCTCTCAGCCAAAACCTACACACATATCCTACCAACTTCCCTCACTTAATCTTATAGGCCTTCCATTGATCATAAATCCAACCTAAGGAGCTTTTTTGACCAAATCAAAAGAAATCACCCGAAGAAGAGGTGATTATTTCACCACCACATTCAAGTTCTTTTCTTCTTCCACTTCGTGGAAGAAGCTTTTCTTCTTCCACCCGAAGGAGCTTTTCTTCTTCCAACCTAAGGAGCCGTGTGTACGCACGTGTGGTGATTATTTCACCACCACATTGATCATAATAACTCTTGTATATTGTTGATATTGTAATTTTATTATAAATATGGTACATCCATAATCATTATTATACCCATCCGATGAATGATAATGTCACCACACGTGCGTACATACGGCTTACTGTCTCCACGTCATGGTGTAGTTTATTATTAAAACACTTCATTATTTGGATGGGAATAATAATGAGTATAACTGATGTAAATAATAAATATAACATGTTAAGGATTCTGTATATATGATATACCATCCAATTATATTCGATTTCACTAATAATATAATGGTATTGTCGCTTGTGTGTACGTACAGATTACCATCTCCACCAACGCGATGAGATTCATTCCCCATCGTAACTATTCAAGAATAATTTTCATTTTATGATTAAAAATATTGTTTAAGAACTTAATATAATTCTATATATTAATCAAAAACACATTATCCATAACAAACATGACTTACGTAATAAAACATATAAAGGAAAATGAATCAGTTAACATCTGAAACGATGATACTAGTAAAATATTATTAAGAAATATTATAAGATCATATATGATATCATGTTTATGTATGTGGTTATTTTATAATTTAATAAAAAGGATTGAACTATTATACAGGAGTTTAATATACCCTTGATCAAGCACAAGATAATAAAAAATTACATAACATACCAAGGCCACTACAACATTCCAATAACAATTTCATAATCAAACAATCTCTTTAAGTATCATCAATGTCATATCACATTTCAGTAAATCAACCAAATTTTATTGAAAATAATTTTCTAAAACTAGTTCCATAAAACAACACAAGTTATTGATTTTAAAATCATCATTTTAAAATCTAACAATTATAAAATTTCACCAAAAAACCCCATTTTCCCCAAAAATCCACAAAAAATTAGAAAAGAAATTTCTAAAAAACTTTTACACCAAATATAACAATTAATTAAAGATAAAAATATTAATTGTAACAATACTTATAGTTAAAAAAATGTGGAGTCGAGATATAAGCCACCTACCTTTAGGGTTCTTGTGAAATAGACCCACGAACAACTGTACCACAATCTAGAAAACACTCCACTGAAACCACTCAATATTCGCTTCCCTAAAATCAAATATTCATAATCTCCAAAATTATGGTAAAAAAACCCTAGATCTACACACAACAGATGTAGATCTAGAAAAATAATAGAGAGGGTAGAATAGATCTAGACAAAACTAAAGAGAAACCAAGAGAGAATACTTAACTGAGATGAATCAACATCAAACCACCTTGAAACCCCTTCAAATCCCCTTCAAAATGAATGGGAGAGAAAACTTAGACCTTAAAAGAAGTAAATCCCATGTAGAGTTTCTTTGTGAGATGAAATGGCTGAGTTAGGGTAAATCCTGACTAAATCCATTTCAAAACCTATATTAATGGGCTGCATAGCTAGCTCACATCGTTTGAAAAACCGTGGGATAACTATGCAGATTCTATTACATCAAAGACATCTCTCACGGCCTAACCACATAGATCGACAAACCTTGAACAAACCATGTGGGACCCCACTACCTCGAGTTTCACTGTTTTACTAGGATTCTCATACAGTTTTCCCAAACCGTTCTCAAACTTTTAACCATTAAAAGGGCCTCCAAAATTTTCCATAACCAATCCAAACTCTCCTAAATTCATCCAAACTCATCCCAATAACATTAAACACTTAAAAAGTATTAATAAAAAGCTATATACCACAATCTAGAGGAGCTACATTTGTCATATTTTATACTCATGTTATGGGGTACGTAATTAAATAACTTTTGATGGGGTATTCTTGGTGAAAACATTCTAAATAAATTCTTACATTAAAATCACTTTATTACTATTTTGAGATTCTAATGGGAATTTTTATGTCCCTTTAAATGTGTTGAGTTGGGGTGGCACGGTATATGTGGGACAAAGTTTCTAGTTTCGGTATGAAATGATGTGTTAGTCATTTAGTTAAATAAATTGTTATTTGATTACATTTGTTCCATCGTAACATGTTGGGCCTAGACCGATATATATGGGACGGTGTAAATAATCATAATTTAGAGGATGTGATCATCCATTTTTTGAGATGTTGATGACCATGCCACAGTTGAGCGATGTTGTTTTCATGGGGTGATGAGGTTCATCAGTTAGTATAGATTAGGAATGGTTAGTGATTTCCGCTCATCATGATTGGCCAACAACACATTGGAGTCAAGTTCCCATAGATAACGACTTAGTGAGAAGCTATTAACCACTCAATGTGGGTTTAGACCTCCATAGATTTAGTGGATTAGGGGATGATGTTGACATTGTTTTATTGAGGAGGTTCTCACCGTAGTAATCCACATATGATAGTATGTGAGACCATAAGATGGGGGATGAGACTCACAATGTATGATTTATCCAATGGGAAATTTTTGTGAAAGGATAGATATCACTATGTGTTAGACATTGGGATACCAAGAAGATGATGGATTATTATTTTTTGAAGGAAGGACCTCATCATTCCTTGGGATGTTGGGCTATTGAGCCAACAATGGTTGGGAAAGTTAATGTATAAAGGAATTTTGAAATGATTATTAGGAATTCCATTGGGAAAATGGTTTACATATTATGGGATATTTATATATGATATGATCATTGGGATTAGTTTTTTTGTGACATGTTATTGGTTGAGACCAATGGTTCTCTGAATGTGAGTAAATATGGATACATCGTTCAATTTTCAGAATTGGTCGAAGTAGGTAAACACTTCCTTGTGGTTGTTGACCATAAATGAAGTGGGTTGTGTATTTATTTTGTGTTAGTTAATTCTATTTATTTAAATTTGAATACACTAGTAAAAATATGGATGTAAGATAGGAATATGTTGGCAGTGACCATCTATGTTCATACTCACACCCTATATGGGCCCCTTAAGATGCATGTAGAATTTATGTCTTTGAAATCAGGTAAGTGATCGAGATTGTGCACTGGACCATTGTGAGAAGGGATGTGTGGGTTCATGGTTTCGATGTAAGATGAACCTTTGATATTATTCTACATCAAGATAAAGACTCTTTTGGGCTTTTGGGTACAAACTAATGTGATAAGACTTTGGGTGAACTTTCATGTTTTGTTTGACTGATATGGAATGTGTATGCTCTATCTAATATGTACGACTATGTTTCATTTTGATCAATATTTTCAATGTTTATTATTTATTCCACTGAGTTTTTTTGTTTATTCCACTGTATTATTATTATATGAACATTATTATTATTATATCATAAACATAGTTCATAGTGTCCCCGTTATCAACTAATTAGACCCTCGCTATTAGTTGCAAACCATTAGTGTATCTGGAGGCACACCTAAGGCCCTGTGGAACTCTATACCTAAGCACCAGTTAAGTGGATCCTAGGTTGAGGTGCTAAAAATGGTATTAGTGATGTTTATATTTTTTAATAATCTTACTATATAGGTTGTGTTAGACTAGAGACTTGGATCTAGTCAGAACAAGGTAAGCTCTCATGCTTGGGTGTCTACATCCCCCTGAATGGGTTATAGACCAAATTACAATGGATGTAAATTGATGTTTTTATTATTAATAGATTTATACATTGAGTTTCACACTTGGATGTTATGTTGTTGGATTGTGAAATATGACCCTCGGCTCGATTTATAATGTGAGGGGTGTTTATGCATCATAATAAGAACCTAGGATCATATGACTTGTGTATGTTTTTGTAACTATTGATTTGAACCTATAATACATGAAATTGGGTTGTGTTTTTTAAAGTGTCAACAATTGTATAAATAGTGATTTATTGTATAGTCTCTTGGTGGAAATATACTCATCCAGCCCAGGTATGTCATTCTCATCGAGATTGACATGTCATCCTATGTGCATGGTGCACATATTCCTAACTCTGATATGGGTAGACATGGACAAAGGAAAGGAATGAGAGGTTTAAAATTTCAATAAAAAGATAATAATTGTTTCCTGTATGACTTTGTGGTGGTATTATACTCATCCTCCTTAAACTAATGAAATTTGATATTCATGATATGTGAAACCTGAATCAGATATGGGTAGGTATGGGTCCATGAGGATATATGACATGTGATGTTGGTACAGTAGGTAAGTGTAATATTGGTGATATGTGATGCCTAATTTTGCTTTCCCTATTTCTAATATATGACCATTATTGGTGCTATTATCCATGTTATTTGGTCTTCAGTCTGATTCCACCCAGAAGGGATTAAATGGAGCATTGGGGTGGGTGGAGATGTGGCTCTACTAGACAATTCATGAGATAAAGCCCCTGAGGGTCTAGATGATCATGAAGAAAATGTAGAGGCTCTGAGATAGGTGGGCTAGGAATATCAAATGGAATATATTTCACTATTTCTAGAAAAGAATCTCATTGTGATATTGGTATGAATCATAAATATTGTTGATAGGGAATGTCATGAATCTATGTTCTCCATGGATTATTTGACATGAGAGTTATAGTCTCATCACCCACCATTGTTTCAGGGTGATGGTAGACCAGATAATTGGATCAAGTATTTACAGATGATATTTTACATTATCTAGACACCCATAGGTTGAAGGGTGATGTTTGATATTTATATTCTTATAATTCTATAAAATTGTATATGGTACATACAAGTATAGTTTGGTTGGAATGAGGGACTAGCCTGAAGGGTTTTGAGATTTGTTTTTTCGATTATTTATTCATGAAGAAGTTGAGGGTGGACCGATCATGTGATTTCATGAACATGCAGCAGGGTGATACATCCATTATGGAATATTATGGAATATTCATAGACCTATCCATTTTTTATCCCTGTGTTTTTGGGGATTAAATTGCTAGGGTGATGTGATATGAGGATGGATTACGACAAGACATCATTATTCAGTTAAATATATTTAGGTTTACCTTATTATAAAATGTGGATATCTAAGCCTTGATAGTTGAGGGAAACATGATGGTCCAAAATAATTTGAGATGGGCGATAATGCCAGGGGATTTAGCTAGTGGTGCCTCTAGTTTCTAGAAGAGGGACTTTGAGGGGTCATAGCAGGGAAGCCTATTTAGGGACATAGGTGTAAAATAAATGAGTGTGTCATTAATGGTGTAATTATAGTTTGGGTATCCAAGACACATTCAGAATTAGGGTGAGTATCCTCTAATGGAGTTTTGAGAATGTGTATAAATGTCAAATATATAGAGGTTCTGTCGGAAGACTTTGAAGGTAGTTGGGAGTCATGGGTTGGTTCGGACTCATAGACATGAGGTAGGACCAAGAGTGGTACAATGAGCTAGTAGTCTAGATACTAGTACCCAGGTAGGTTATTGATGTAATTGAGATAAAGTCCTAAAAGTGGGGTCGGTGATCAATAACTAGTTCATCACCATATGGAGGTCAAAATTCATGCATTTGAGCTTTAGGCCAGGTATATGCTGTTGATCTGGAATGGTCAATGATGTCTTGGGAGTTGATGATAATTAGAAGTACTCCACGAGAACGACCATGTTTTAATTTTTTTTATAAAACTATTTTCTTTCATGAGGTGAACATGAAGTGGTTGAATTGACTTGGTATCAGTAATTATGTTCCATCGAATATGATGTGTGTGCCTTTATGGGTGCATAAGCATGTGAGAACATTGTTGAATATGGTGTTAATATGTTATATAATGTTTTTTATATAAGGTAAAAAACCTTTAACATTAAATAATATTGTGTTTTAAGTAGATAAATTATTCAATTATATTAAAGGATATTTTTTAGGTTTAGAGTTTTAGATAATTATGTCATAACTCATATATAAAAAAACATAATTTATAAATTGTACACTTCTGATTAGTATCCATTTTTCAATAATACAAAACTTTTAAAATAATTCATGTTCTCTTATCATGAAACCCCTTCAAGACTTTTAACATGAACTCTTCCATTCCCTTACCCATCCTTAAAATCTCATGAAAACATTTTAAAAGCATGATATGAGAAAAAAATCTTAGTAAGGGACACAAAAATAAGAAAAAAATTAGCTCAGTGAAAAACATTAAAACCCATATAAATCCTTTCCTAAAAACATAACATTCTACCCATGAAGGAAAATATAATTCCTTAAAAAGATCATTTATTTTATGTTTTGAAAACATATTATTTCCATGATAACTCATTAAAAAGTATAGAAAATTCATGTAGGTACCTTGGGACATCATCTCATAGAACCCTAACAAAAACATTATAGAACCCTTAAATTTATAATAACTATATTGATAATTTCCAATATAATTATATAGGTAACATAATAATTACTCAATGTTTTTTATTTCTATCTAGGAGAACCCATAATTTATGTTATAACAATATTACCTGATTCTATTTGGGTCCATCTATTATATATAACGTCCATGAACCACAACATGAATAAATAAATTTCATTTGAAAAACTCTTTTAAACTCGTATGGAAGTAACTTTCTAATATTAAAATACCAATTTATTTCAAAATATCATATTCAATAAAAAAAATATAGTTTTCTCTTTAAAAAACCATTTTCAATTCCAAAATACCCAAAAAATTGAAAGATGGGTATCCATTTATTAAAATATGTAATATTAAAACTGACACTAGAAATAAATAAAATTCATGGTAATATGAATGTAACGTTCCACCATACATAAAAAACTTGAAAATTTCATTAGTCAGTTGTTAAAACATTTCATTCAAAACATGTAAAATGATTCCTTCAGAAATCATGTGAATTAAAGTAAAAGAGGCATAAAGTGAACTTTATAAATAATTTATGATAAAAAAATTCAAAAAAATCATTTTAAAATATGAATATAGAAGAGAAATATTATTTTAAGGAAAACATTAAAAATTGATTTATTTACATGAAAAGTCTCTTATTACTTTGGAAATATTTAAATCGTAAGAACCATGAATTAATAACTTAAAAAAACAATTAAATAAAATAAGAATGGATAATTTCATGATATAACATGTAAAATGGGATTTATATACACCTTAATAAATAATAAAGGTTCATAACATCAAGATATGCCTCAATAAAAGGAAACTACGACAAAGTCATATACCTTGAGTCTCACTTATCACATGTGACTGTATATTCTTGAATAATAAACTTATTTTAACTATTTAATTGATATTGAACCTTTTTAAAGTTTATTATTAATTTTTTCACTTATTAAAGAGTTATATATAATTAGTTGTTCAATTATGTTTAAGTTGGATGTTTTGAACATATTCAACTTATGTGTCAAAAATTGATTTGTAAGGTCAAATATGATCAAAGAGGTAATTATTTGAAAATATAAAAAATCATAATAATAAAATAATTGATGTATTTACAAATAAATTATACCTTTAAAACCAATCATTAAATATGGTTATGAAAAATGAACCAATTTTACGATTATAGAGATGGTAGGTCATATATTCGTATGAGTAACATTTCTATTTTTAAATGATCATTATTGAAAGATGATATGTAACATTTAATCTTTAAATAATGATAAATATATAAAAATTACCATTTTATTTAATCATATATACTTTTATATATCATTCAAGTTATGTGGTAGTGAAAAAAGGAATTGCATTACTTCGAGGAGGCGGTAGTCCATAAGACCATGAATGACGTTATCATTTTTTTAGTGAGTGAAAAGGTAAAGAGAAAATGATGTATTATATTTATATAATGATAAATATGTCATTAATATCATAAATATTTCATGTATATCACATATATTTATTATCATTACCTTTATTACCTTCCATGCAAATTGTTAGTGAAAAATGAATCACATCACTTCGTGAGGCGGTAATCCACCGTACACATGAGCAACATTATCATATAAATTAAGGAATAATATTTTAAAGGGTATATATGATATAATGAATATATTGGTTTAATTATATTATAAATATCCAATATTAATGTTACATTCATCATTATACTTAACCATGTGAGGTGGTAATGGAAAAATGAATGACATTGTTTTGCGACACGGTAGTCTTCCGTACAGACAAATGATGATATCAAAAACCATTTTATGGAAGTGTCTATGGTATTTGGTTGTACCATTAACACAAAAAAATATTAGTATATTTATAATACTTTGGTTATTATATCACCATGGTATAATAATAATTTAACGTGTAGAGGAAGAAATAAAATAAAAATGTTCATTGATGGACGTTACCACTTCATCGGGTAACTTCTTTTGGTTTGCATGAAAAAAAATTATCGGTTGGATTTGGGAAAAAAAATAAAGCAGATAAGATGAGGGTTGGGGATTTGAAAATTTATTTTCTCCAAATTTTTTGGAACCAATTGGTTTTGAAGGTGTGAAGAGAGGAAGAGATGGGTTGTCCTTTTTTATGTTGGGTGAGTGACACACTTGTAGTTTTTTGAAAGAGTGAACTGCACCGACATTGTTTTCATGTAACCAAGCCACAATAATGGTAAATTATAGATCCTTGAATTTATTCGGAAAAAAATTCCATTTAATTGGTGTTGTAAAAGTTTCTATGTTATTTTAATCTAATGGTTATTATTTAATCCCTCAATGAACTTGTTTTTACCAAAATCACTATGATTAATTTTAACTATTTTCCCTAATAATTAAGGTAAAAAAAATTTGATTTATTATAGATTATAAATTATTATTATTAAAAATATAGATTCTATTTTCCCAAAATAAAATTCAAATAATTGAAATTTTTTAATTTTATATTAATCTGGCAGATGTGACAAGATAGTGGTTTTTTAAGGAGGGTATTTTTATTGAAAAATATGATTCCATATTAACTATATGAAACATAATAACCAATTTATGAAAATAATATAATAATTAATGATATATAATTTATAAATTTCATTTAAAACATCTTCCCTTGTGGATTATTTTAATAAATAAAAATTTCAAACATTATACATATTAAAATAGTTCATATAAAAACCAGTCTAAAAACAAAAAAAACATACACTAAATATGAAAATAAAGACAATTCAAAAGTAATTAAATTGATTAAAGATTAATAAATAAAACTTATTTTACTATAAAATATATTAAATACATATTAAGACTATTAAATTACTTAATTTATTAAAAAAATGACTTTTTACAAAAATGAATATTTTAGAAACACGCCATAATTTCACCCAAATAAAATTTAGTATGATGATTTCCAAAGCGATATTGATTTCGTAAATTTAAAATATTAAAATTAAGAAATTAATATTTAAATAAAACCTTATGAAAAAAAATTTTAATTAAAACAATTCCTTTTTGGTATAACATTACTTAATATTTTTATAATTAATTTAACTATATGATTGATATTAATGAAAATGAAAATGATTTTTACTGACATTAACTCAACTATTATATCCTTAACCAGTTTTTTAAATTAATTACATATAATTTTATCCACTTACAAAAATAGTGGGGATATCTTTCAATCATATCATTTTCAAATTCCCATGTTGCCTCTTCAAGCATATGCCTGAATGGCCCGAAGTCCGTCATTTTTACTGATTTTTGATAATCCCCATTTCAAGAGATGAGAGGGAACCCTTACAAGGCTCGTAGGCTCAAAGAATACATGTCATGTAGGCTTAAGATATTACATGACCCGAAGGTCTTAGAGAATTGAACTAGACAATCTATAAAGAACTTCCCCTCCCCAGCATCTGCATCGTGATAGTAGCCCTCCACCTTTTGATGGTCATCTGGCTAGGCTTCCCATGCAAGAACACGCTGGTCCCAATGGCATATCCATATCTTGTCATTCTGAAAATTCCATTTGGCTCAACTCTGGTGAGTCCACCTGCTTTGAATCCTATTCTAAGGCTATTCCTTTTTTCTGGAGTCTGTATAGGACAACTTCATGTGGCATGAGGGCCTTGAGGTGGCTCGAAGTACATAAAGGTGGCCTGAAATCCCTACTGACCTGAAGTCCTGGTGTTTCCCTCGGAAATTGAAGATGACCTCCTTGATTGAAGGTTCAAACATTTTGATCGGTTTCTAACGGGTTTGTTCATAGAACCGGAAACATCCAATGATTCCACATCTATTTGGACCTACATTCCAATGGTAGGCGCTCATTAGTTTGTGGAATTATGAGGCATAGGAATTTTCATTGGTCGATAGGATGGGAGGTCGGACTCATCACACCTTTTTTAGGGGAATTATTGTCTACTCCGGGACTCTATTTATAGATTTAAGTTATGTTCGTGAATCCTTATTACATTAACAAGCATAAAATGAGATTTCCTTTAGGTCTGACAATCAATGATGGATATGTTGGAAATTTAGAGAATCTTTTATATTTATTCAAGGTTCCTCATCGATAGAGAATCATCTGCATTTATTAGAGATTCTTGGTCAATGGTATCCTTCGACAAATTTATATAGAGGTCTCTTGGTCATTATGATGACCATGCTAGGTTAAAAGCCACTCAGAGGGGCACTTGAAGTTTTTTATCATTCAGAAGGACATGGATTATTTCAGAGTTGGGATCCAACCCGCAGATGGTCTACCTACGTATCCTTTGTTTAGAAAAGGAATCAGAACCCACGTAGTTTGAGTAAGGGAGTATGATGTTTATTATTGATGGATCAAAGAAGGATTTCATAATTACTTTTACACTCTAAGCTCACGTGAGTCATGCTCAGTGTGAGAAACAAGAGTTATTGGTAAAAAATCTGGCAATTGTTCCATGAAAGATGCAATCATAAAAAATAATATGGGACTTATGTATGTATGACTGCCCAGATAAATGAAGATTAGGATTTACATCAGGGAAGAAATCCAGGAACAGGGTCCATAAAAGTATATGTGCTTCCTGGAGATTTGAGTACTTTAACTTGGGGAATACTCCTGAGAAGGAGGCCCAAATGAGGAGAGGACTTATGATTGGGTTTTTTTACTCCTGAGAAGGAATCCAAGATCAAAGTTAAATTAGGACTGGTTAAGAGAAATTAAGACTGGGGATTAGTCCTGAAAAGGAGGCCTAGGTTAAGAGACTTGAAATATTAAGGGACTTGGGGCTTACTCTTGAAGAGGATGCCCATATTTTGAGACGGGGGATTACTCCTGAAAAGGAGGCCCAGTTTAAGAGAATTATGGTTGGGGCTTACTCCTGAGGAGGATTCCCAAATTAGGGGACTTTGGGATTACTCCTGAAAAGGAGGCCCAATCAAGAGAACTTGGACTGGGGCTTACTTCTGAAAAGGAGGCACAGTCTTGAGAATTATTACTGGGACTTATTAATGAAAAGGAGGCCCAGGTTAAAGAGGAATTGGGGATTACTCCTAAGGAGGAAGACCATATTTGAGAATTATGACTGGGGCTTATTCCTGAAAAGGAGTCCCAGGTTAATGAGGACTTGGGGCTTACTCCCAAGGAGGATGCCCATATTTGAGAATTATGAATGGGGCTTATTCCTGAGAAGGAGGCCCATGTTAATGTGTTCTCTCATCTTAAAGGATGAGGTTGAATGAATGAAATCTCAATCTTTAGTGACATAAAGATGTGTAAATCACTAGGTTTTGAGAGATATTCAACATAATTCCTTTCAGATAAGGAATTCAAATCAAGAAATCATTCCATAAATGGATTTGAAGAGTGTCTCGATGACTGAATCTTGAATAGGAGAGGTGGAATGGAATAAGAGGGGAAAAATGGGCAAGAAGGGCACCACAAAAGGCAGGGGCGCGCAAGTCTTGGTAGATGCGCAAGTACTGCGTGGGCGCGCCAGTCCTGGTCGCGCAGGTATACCTGCGTGACACGTGGGTTCTTGCACGATGGATAACCATCAGGGTATTACTTGAGCATATCTTGGTTAAAGCCTTTAGAATCATCTTGAGGTTCTTCCAGAAGAGTGGTGCACATGTTCTATTGAAGGAGTTAGGCGGCGTGCAAGTGTGGTCATTTACCTTAAGGTTGGACACTTAGGCGTGCAAGTGTTGATGAGTTTCAACATTTAGGCCTTCCTCCCCCTCTTTAGATCTTCCGTTCTAGGTAAGAAATTACCTTATAAGTGTTTCGGATGCTTGGAGAAGATACTAGGGAACCGGGAGCTCAAATCTGAGTTTCTAGAAAAAATCAAATTCTTTAATGGGGGGCCCAGAAGGTCTATTTATAGGCAGGAGAAGACCCCGGGTGGTTATCCTTTAGGTCTCTCATGTCACTTGCACGAAAATTAGGCGTCACGCAAGTGGACTTGCACGATCGTGCTGGAACTTGCACAGCGCGTGTGCTTTTAAAGCCTTGTTCATGCCTTTGTCGATTTTTGATGTTTTCTTCAAAGGATGCATCAATTTGTGCTAAGTTATTTTCCTTTCCATTCCTTTATACAACGTTATGAAAAATGAGCATCATCAAAAGTCCCTCCTCAGAGTTGGATCTGAAAGAAATGAGGATGTGACTCTGAGGAAAAGAAGAAAACCAAAGGAAAAGCGGTGCGCAAGTGTTGATGGCACCGAGGGAGGCGCCTAAGTGCGCGTCGTGCGGGGCCTGACACGTAAGGGTACGGCCATTAGTCACGCAGGGTTCGGCGCACAGGGTTCTGGCCATGTCCATAAATGAAGGGCCTTACATCCGTACACAGAATCAAGATTTCAAACCTTCGAGCTCTCGTCACGCAGGTCACCTTTGTCGTGCAAGTTACTCTGTTTTCCGATGTTTCATTGCTATCGTGGTGTTGTATAGGTATTGGACTTGCGCGGCGATACTTGCACACCAAATACTTGCACGGCATATCCATGCTTATGCGCCAAGTTTAGACTTGCACGCCTTAATTCCTTAGCCATTTTTTTCAAACTTCGTCACAATGTTTTGGAAAAATCAACATACATAAGAGATAATTATTCAAATATTCTGTAGATTTAATGGCTCCCAAGAGAATCAGAACGGCTGATGGACAGGCTAGCAATCGGATTGATGACATGATGAACATTGTTGTCCATGATTACTATGATATCTGCGACAGCACCCTCCCAGATTTGGCTAAGTACTTGAAGAAATATCATCTTAATTTCCCACAGAGCGTCTACCTGCCTCTATATGGTCATGGTCATCTTCAAGGAGTCAATATTCCAGATGCAAGGAATTATATTCCTAAGATGAAGCTTCACTACTACTCCTCTATTTCGGTTATACTATGCATTACGAGCAACAAAAATGGTGTGAACTTTCAAATTCTTCTTTCATTTCATTTCCTTGCAGATATGAAAATGGAAAACCCATGGGCTGAAATGTTTTCTGCTACCGGTTGGTGGAGAGAAGACAAACATGGCTTTAGAGAAATATATGAAAAGAGTACTCTCTTCAAATGTATCTTTACTTACAATGCATCATTCTAAAATCCATGTATCCATCTTACAAGTCTCTTGGACAGAAATACAGTCACTGTTTGATCAGTAGAAACTTTTCTCAAACCGCACTCAAGAACATTCTTTTACAATCGGTCCAAGAAGAGCTGGTATCATTGCATCTCTTATGGTATCCAGTTGAAATAATGAACTACAGGTGGCTGCTGATGAATCTCAGGATGTCGTAAATCAAATGAAGAGTTATGTTGAAAGTATTTTGTAATTTCTTGGAAAAGAGAAGAGACTCCAATATGTGGATGTCCTTCTAATTCTTGTGCATCAAATGAAAAGAATGCTTTCATCTTCAATCACTTGTGCATGTATTTTCCTACTACCTGCTTTTAATTTTACCTAATCCAATGGGCCTAGTAATCATAGTTTTATTTTTAGTAGGATTAATATAAATAACCCTACAAACTTTGAATCTTTTAATTTCACAATATTACCTAAATCATAAAAAATGTATGTTTAGTGAGATGGAACATGACTTTTATTCAGAGTTCCTTTGTCTTTTGTCGGCAGTTTAAAGTCATGCACATTGGACATAAAGAGGTGAATGTTTATGGTCGAATTAGCTTTGACCGGATGAATAAGAATTGACTTAATTCTTTGAAAATTTATTTGAAAACATATTACCATACTCAAGTATGATGGAAAATATGTAAACAATGACATAAGAATATTTGGATCTGAGGAATGATATAAAAAGATCTAAAAGGCATTAGAAGAAGTAGTTCCCAAGAATGAAGTTACCATTATTTAACAAACCCGTTAGGGGGTTGAATTATGCAGGGCCACCTAAGGGCATTGGCTGCATAGTCAAATAAATAATAACTTTTGGCTAACAAGTCTGTTATGTAGACTGTTTATGCAAGGCCACCTAAGGGCACGTGATGCATAGTCTGGAAAAAGAACTCTCAAAAATTTACTTTCCTAGTGCTAGAAAGCCAGTGAAAGTTTTAGAGATTGAAATTTTCCAAAGTATAGAGTTTGTTGTCTGGAAAGAGATACTTGAATATGGAGAAGATATTTCCCAAACAAGATTATCAAAGAACTGGATGAATATCACTTCTACGAAGGTCTAACCCAAACGTAGGGAAGGAGAGTATAAACCATAGACTTGAATAATTTCAGATCATGAAAAAGGGTATGAGACAAATATGGTAAGGATGAATATTTTTGCAGATCCCTACATACTGTCATTTAAGACCAATAAGGACAAAAGAGGATTTCTTCCTATGAATGAAGTTACTAGTATCCGACAACCCCGTTAGGGGGTTGAATTATGTAGGGGCACCTAAGGGCATTGGCTGCATAGTCAAATAATAGTATCTTCTAGCTGACAAATTTGTTATGGAGACTGTTTATGCAAGGCCGCCTAGGGGCACGTACAGCATAGTCAGGAAAAAGAACTCTTAGAAGTTTGACATTTTTGTGACTAGAAGTCATGAAAAGGTTTATGAAGATATGAAAATATTTAAGGTTAGGATTATGACACATAAAGATGGGTATTGTCCAATGTATACAAAGATACACCAATAAATGCTAACCATAATCATGTTGTGGCTGGGTTCTGAATGGAAATGTTAGACTTTACTACGTATCCCATAAGGATGGGAATCCAGCCATACGTAGTTCTTGAACTGTAGTTTAACGCCATGTGGGACAAAAGGATTAGAGATCTTTGTTTTGGGTCATAGATCTTGGACCATTATAAAAATACATAGTGTGTGTTTTCATGGGGGTTTTTCAGCCAAGGGACTGAAAGTGGAATTTGGGGTTAGGCCCATAGACCTGGGGATGGATTCGAGGGACACTCGAATGTTCCTACGTATCCCATAAGGATGAGAATCAAACCCATGTAGTTCTAGAAATACCCTTAGTACAAATTTGGTTCGTACATGTGAAGGGTGAAAGGGGACTTTAGTGCAATGATGATTTAACCCAAGATAAAAGGTTCGAGCATTTCCAAGTATGCACGTAGTCTTTGGAATGAAACATGATTGAAAATCAATATAAATAATGATTCCCTCTCAGGTGAGGGTGTCAAAGAATATTGTAGTTTATTGTCATACTGGACAAAAGTGTTGTATAGTTTAATGTCGTATAACAAAGATGAATGTGAACCAATGTAAAGATATTGATTCTAGGGGCAGTTTCACGAATCAATATCGTATAAGATGATGGTGAACCGATGTGAAGAGATTGGTTTTGGGCATGAACCTTGGGAAGTTTCCTACATACCCATTCTGGAAGGCAAGGATCAATGTTTGCGTAGTTAAATTAAATAATGAATTAATGATCAAGTTGTTCTTGGAGAAAACGACCTAAAAAAAGATGTTGTTATGACTTACACATGGTTAGTAGCCCATAGAGAGTTTTATGGTTGAGTTTTGCTCTAAGATCACGTGAGTCATACTCGGTGTGAGAAACAAGAGGTAACAACAACCTTAACGATGCACAGTTTAATGTCATGTAGGATATATAAAGGGACTATGCAGTTTAAAGTCTTACAGTTAGGATTATTGGTACTGCACAATTTAGTGTCATGTAGAAGTGAAAAAGTATAGTTTAATGTCATGTAGGACATATCAAAGGACGTTTTTCACAGTTTAACGTCATGTTGGAAGAAAAAGGGACGATACAGTTTAGCGTCAAGTTGGACGAAAGTCCGAATAGTTTAAGGTCATATGCATGGACTGTGGATGGTGGAGTTTAATGTCATGTTGGGCGTAAGGGACTTCTGTACAGTTTAGTGTCATGTAGTTAGGAGGTCACAGTTTAACGTCATGTGAGATGAAAGGAATACAAATAGTTTAATGTCATATGTATGGACCGTTGCTTTATATTTTAACGTCATATAGCAAGGACGATGAAAGGGACACAGTTTCACATCATGTTGGACGTATGTGAAAATAGTTTAGGGTCATATGCATGGACCGTTGATGATGGAGTTTAACATATTGTTGGACGGTGGTGCAGTTTAAGGTCATACTGGACCAAGGTCAAGTTTAAGGTCATACTGGACCGAGGTCCAGTTTAAGGTCATACTTGACCGTGGTGCCGTTTAATGTCATACTGGACCGTGGTGCAGTTTAAGGTGATACTGGACCGTGGTGCAATTTAAGGTCATACTGGACCTTGGTGCAGTTTAAGGTCATACTAGACCGTGGTGCAGTTTAAGTTCATACTGGACCGTGGTGCAGTTTGAGGTCATACTGGACCGTGGTGCAGTTTGAGGTCATACTGGACTGTGGTGCAGTTTAAGGTCATACTAGACCCTACTGCAGTTTAAGGTCATACTGGACATTGGTGCAGTTTAAGGTCATACTAGACCGTGGTGCAGTTTAAGGTCATACTAGACCGTGGTGCAGTTTAAGGTCATACTGGATTGTGGTGCAGTTTAATGTCATACTGGACCGTGGTGCAGTTTATGGTCATATTGTACCGTGGTGCAGTTTAAGGTCATACTGGACCGTGGTGCAGTTTATGGTCATACTGGACCTTGGTGAAGTTTAAGGTCATACTGGACTGTGGTTTAGTTTAAGGTCATACTGGACTGTGGTTGATATATTTTGTGTTTATAAAAAATAATTCTTCAAAAATATGGCATTGGTTGGAGTAGTGATGAGTTCTCCATCCATCGAGATTAATGAATAAGCTCCATTGGAGTAGACCCTATGTATTGAGTAAGGTCCTTCCCATTTTGGATCAACCTTGGGAGGTTTCTTTCCTGATATCATTGGAGTTCTGAGAACTAATACCAATTGTCCCTGAGTGAATGAACGAAGACAAACTTTTTTGTTAAAAGCTCATGTTATTCGATTCTAATAGACATCCAAGTGGTGTAAAGAGCACAATATTTTCTCATCTAATAGTTCCAATTCATTCAATCGCTTTTGAGATTGTTCATCTGTAGACAATTGATCACAAATGGAAACACTGAGCGAGGGTAGTTGAACTTCAATTGGCAAGAATTCTTTCGTTCCATATACCAATGAATATGGAGTTGACCGAGTTGCAGTGTGGGTGGTAGTCTGATAAGCCCATAAAGCATGAAAGAGTTTATCAGGCCACGATTTCATATCTTTATCCACCATCTTTTTTAGTATATTTGACATAGTCTTTTTGAAAGCTTCTATCTGGACATTGTCCACTGCATGATACCGAGATTAATGGTTGGATTTGATGTTGAATTCTTGATACAATTTCTTCACCTCGAATTAACAGAAGTTGGTTCCATTGTCCATCAATATGGTATGAGGGACACCAAATCTGGTAATGATGTTAGACTTGATGAATCTAACAACGCATTTAGAACTGACTTCCTTGAGAGATATTGCCTCTTCCCATTTGGAAAAAAAAAATTCAATACTTGTAAGAATGTACTTAAACTGTTTGGCCGTAGCCGAAGGGTAAGGTCCCACCACATACATTCCCCATGTGGAAAATGGCCATGATTATTTAGCTATATGAAGAAACTTTGGAAGTTGATTAATGAAGTTGGAATGTACTTGGCATGAATGAAACATCTTTGTGAAATAAACAAAATCTTGTATCATTGAAGGCCAAAAGTATCCAAGCCTTTGAATTTGATCAGACAGTCTATGTCCAGACTAGTGGGCACCATAGACTCCTACATGCACTTCTTTCATGGCATTCATTGTCTCTTCACCATCAATGCATCTAAAGATAACTACATCAAAAACTCGTATGTAGAGAATTTTCTCTAGGTGATCTGGGCTATCATAAAGTGTAAAATTGACCACATGTCGCCAGATTTGTTCTTTCTCGGCTTTATCAGGTGGAAGTGTTCCATTTTGAATATATTCCCTGGTATGTGACATCCATCCAGTAGTATGACCATACGGTTCAGAAATGGGAATAATTTCATTAATTTCCTCTGTTCTGATTCGAACATATTGTGAAATTGCACGATGGTGAACAATACTTATGGTTGTCTCGTCCCGATTTGGATCTTCCAGAGCTGTGGCTATATTATCCAGTGCATCAGCTTGATCATTTTGTGATCTTGGGACATAAGAAAATGTTGGTTTCGAAGGTAATTCCTCCATTATCTCTCTGACATAATCATACAAAGGGAATAGTTATTATTTTCTGATGGCATAATCCCCATTGATTTGTTTGATTATGAGGTCTGAATCACTTTTCACCATTAAGTGATTCGCTTGTGCTTGAAGCGCTAATTCCAAGCCTGCGATTAGAGCTTTGTATTCTACTTCATTATTGGTACCTCCTTCCCACAATAATAAGGAATAAGGTAACACTGCCTTTTCTGGAGAAATGAGCACAATTCCTAAGCCAAACTTTGTTGAATTTAGGATTTTCCATTTTCCTCCCTGTTGGACTTCTGGAAGCACCATGAAAATACATTTCCCATGCTTGAGGACTTTCTTGAATAGAGAAGACTTCCTAATCAGGGAGTTCAATATCTGAAGATGTGACTTCCACTAAAGGGTGTTCATCCAGGAAATCAGCCAGATCTTGGCCCTTTATCGCCTTTTAAGACACTATTGAATGTTGAATTGCTGCAAAATAACTGCCCACCTTGCCAGACGTCCTGTAAGCATTGGACGACTGAGGATGAATTTGAGCAGGTTATTGCGAGATACCAATTGGACCTCGTGATGTTTCAGGTAGTGTCTCAACATCTGAACTTCAAAGATTAATTCAAGGTAGCACTTCTCAATACTTGAATACCGGTTGTCTACTTCAAGCCTAGTTCGACTGAGATAGTAGAGGCTGTTTTCATACCCAACATCATTCTATAGATCCAGAAAGGAACCCACTGATCGCTCTAGAGCAGTCACGTAGAGGATCAGGGGTCTTCCGTCATTAGGTGTCATGAGTACCAGTGGACTTAAGAGGTATTTCTTGAGAATATCGAATGCTTCTTAACATTCTTCAGTCCACTGGTAAGTGACTCCCGTCTTCATTAATTTGGTGAAGGGTAAACTTTTGCCTGCCAAATTGGCGATGAAACGCCGAATATTGGCTAAGTGTCCTTGAATTCCTCTTAATTTTTTCAAATTTTGAGGAGGTGACATAACAAGGATTGACTTGGTATTCTCAGGATCGACTTCAATACCACGATGGCATTCAACAAAGCCGACAAATTTTCCTCAGGTTACCCCAAAAGCACATTTTAAGGGGTTCATCTTCAAATTATGTTGTCGAAGCTTGTGGAATATGACTTCCAAATCGGACAAGTGATTAGAACGTTGTTTTTATTTAACCACCAAATCATCTACAAAGCATTCAACAAAATTCTCTAAGAAGGGTTTGAAGATACGATGCATGGCACGCTGATATGTTGCACCTGCATTCTTTAAGCCAAAGTGCATTACTCGGTAGCAAAACACATCCTGAGGGGCTTTGAAGGCTGTGGATTCCTCGTCTTCTGGTGCCATTCGGATCTAATTATATCCAAAATATCCATCCATGATGGAAAGTGCTTCATAGCTAGCTGTTGCATCAATTAAAAGTTTTATAATTGGAACTGGGAAATCATCCTTAGGAAAATGCTTATTAAGATCTCTGAAATCGATGAAAACTCTAATTTGTCCGTTATTTTTCTTTACAGTGACAATATTAGACAACGACTTGGGATACTGAACTTCTCTGATGATGTTAGCTTTGATAAGATTATCCACTTCAGCTTCAATTTTGGATGCATAAGTTGGGTGTGTGCTTATCGCGGCTTGAATAAATCCTCGATGTTCTTCTGGTAAACCCAAATGATGAGTAGCAACATCAGGATCATGCCTAGGCATTTCTGTATAGTTCCAAGCAAATATATCTCTATTTTTCTTTATAAAGGTAATATACATCTCTTGTTATTCAAGAGACATGGCCGCACTAATTAAAGTGGGGCATGGATCTTCATTTGTACCCAGATTTATTTCTCTGAGTTCATCCACGGTGGTAGGGATACCCTCTTCAAATGCTGGAGGAGCATCTCTGAGATCTTCCTCTTCTTCTTCATCATTTGCTATTTCTTCTGTTTCTACTTGCATAGTAGATGATAAAGTATAAATATCATGATTAGAAGAGATATCAAAATTTCCATATCTTGAAGAAGAAGCTTCCATTTCCGACCCGATTGATGATGAAGGGTCTTCTTTGGGTAATAAAGAGGAGATTATGGATTGAGAATCAACATCATTTTTCACCTCCGATGTTGCTATAACTTCTTCTGGCCTAATTGGCGAAGTATAGACTTGTTGGATTTCCGCAGATGAAATGAAGACGTCACCATTTGTGCTTTCACCACTGCTTGGTGGGTTACCAATTTCTCCCATGTCGTCTAGCTCGATTTTCGTAATAGACATTATGGATCTTTCCATAAGAGTATTTTGATTTGGGTCTATCTATTCAATTTGACTGATAGGAAACACATAATTTGTACATAAATGTGTAAATGGGTTTACTGGAATCTTCTCCAAACCATATGGAGCATTAACTTTGGTAATCTCCTTTGTTGTGGATTTCTCCCTTCCCATCATGTGATAGAATTCTGCCTCAATGTATTGAGACTCACATGTCTTGAACGTGGCCTTATCACCATAAAATGTCCAAAATTTACCATCGAAAAAAAATTTGAGACATTGATGGTATGATGAAGGGATAGCCGCATGTTGATGTAGCCAGGGTCTTCCAAGAAAGATGTTGAAAGGTGAGTCTTGATCAACAACCATGAAATTTGAATTCGATACAAGATCACCAAACTGAGTTCTGAGTGTAACATCGCCTAGTGGTTCTTGTTCATTTTAATCATATCCTTGTAACATCATGGTAGAAGGAGATAAATCATATTCCATGAGGCCCAATCGACGAAGTGTACGAATGGGAATGAGGTTGACTGCTGAACCATTGTCAATGAAAGCTCTTCGGACGTCTACTCCATTGACCATACCAGATAAGTACAAAGGTCCAATATGCTCATGCACAACATCATCTTCATCTTTATCTTCAAAAGATATTATTTCATGGAATTCTGCATGATTATTCTCTATGTGATAGACTTCAGCTGCAACAATTTTAGTTTCAAACTCTCGAGGACTTGACAAAACCTTGATGAGTGCTTCCCGAATATCTTTTGACAGATTCAGAGAATCCAGAATTGATAACATGGCTGGTACATGGGACAAGTGTTTCAATACATCATACTTTTGATCCAGAGGTCTGTATTTCCCAAAAGGAAAATGTGGTTTATCAGGTAACTTGGAAGTAGATGCTTTGGAAGTTGATGCATCTTGTATTGGGATAGGAGTTGGCAATATTCCTGTTTTTGGGAGATTAGACCGATTAGATATATTTACTTGCTGAGAGGAAGAAGATGGAACCTTCAACAAGTCTTCCAAAATAACTGTGCCAGGACTGAATTTTCTAATGGTAGAAGAACATTCTTGTTCTTGCTATGCTCGCTGAAGGGATCTACCACGAGTTCCTGCTACGTACACAGTTCTAGAAGGGGTAGAATTGGAATAGTGACTTCAAAAAAATCCACGTTTTCCCCTATATCCTGAGACTCTGGAACTTCCTTTAATTCCCCTATTTGATACATGTAATTTAGGCTCATCAAGATCAAAACAGCAACAGGCATATGGATTTGTTAATTGAATCATATTAATAGAACCAAAGATTAACTCTTCGTCTGATGAATACTCCGCCTGATTAGTCTGATTAGGCTGTTCCGTTTGGTGGGGCGGTGCCCGTTGCTTTGAAGTAGATGGAAGGAAGTTTTCCAAATTCAAAGACAACTTAGGCTTTGACACATACTCATCTTCTTCTGATTCTTTTTCTTTCTTTTAATCATGTATTTTCTTTGAGGAATTTCCCTCTGATGAAGAGGGTTTTTCCGCAACATTCATGGCAGAAGACAAAATCGGTTTCTTTAATTGTGTTCACAAAATAGCATGAGTTCGGTTGATCATCTGTCTGACCATCCAATCATCATATTTTTGTGCATTTTTTATTTTTACTTCTTTCCATTCGCATTCATCCTCTAGAACTGTAGCAGTTAAACATGCTACCTGAGCTGAAGAACCTTTCAGTTTGACTTATCACGAGTCGACCATATTTTGCAGCAGTTCTTTGAAGACAAAACACTCCTAGATGGGATGCCCCAACATTTCATGAAAAGGGGAGTAATTGGGACGGTCTTCATCTCATTTCTTGTTTCACCTCTTGGAAATTCTAAATCGAACCAAATTATTTTCCAGAGCTGAAATTAAGTAACCAGGAACTTGTTCATTTCAAAAAGAGTATTTTTTTTCTCTTCAGATCCACAAGTTGGTTTCATCTTTGATCACTTTGATCATCTGGATGAAACATCCTTTGTTTTTGGCGCTCATGAGGTGGACCCCTTCGAGAAGATGAAGGTTTTGAAGTAGAAATAGGTACAGGTTCTTGTTTAAGCATAACTGTAGCAGTTTCTACTTTACCCATTCTCCTTCCTGGAGCTGATGGAATTACACGAGATTTAGCCTTAGCCTATATAAGGGAATCTTCAATCTGCTGAGCGATTGAAGTAAGGTCTCGAAACCCTCCTGTGTATTTCACAGGGATTAACGGTGTGCGTAATTCGTCACGTAGATTTGACACACAGATTGGCAACAATTATTCTTGAGGGAGTGCTAATCTTAGGGAATACGTCAATCCCATCCAGTGAGCAATGAAATCTGAGACCCTTTCATTCTCTCTTTGCTTATAGTTTGTAATATCAAAAACGATTGTCTTTGGAAAAGTAGAGCTGAACGGAAGAAGGAATTGTTGATGGAGATCTTCCCATCCAGTAATTGGCCGGGATTTCAAGCTTGTATACCAGACAAAGGGTGGTCCTTGCAAGGTCCGTACGAAGCATCTGAGTTTTACTGCTTATTGCTGATCCAGAGTTCCCATCATAGGATCACAATAACACACGTAGTGCGTCAAATGCTTTTCAGGGTTTCCTGATCCATTTAAAATAGGGAATACATGGTTTCCAAAACTGGATGGAGGAGAGATTGAATCTACCCATTCAGGGTAAACATTCTTTTCTGGTTGAACTTGCGCACGTTTCTCTTCCATAGTTTCTAACCAAGCTGTTAATGACTCAATGGTAGTTATTAACTTTTGAGAAACATCTAGTTGAACATGGACATGGGTAGGTGCAATGACTGGAGCTTGGACAGATGTGGTGGTTGGTGTTGCAACTGATGGTAGCACTACCAACAGTTGTTTCACTTGACCTGTAGGATTATACCTATGAGGTTGTACTGATAGAGGAGGATATTTATGATCCATCTTAGTAGCTGCAACAAATTCCCTTGGCTGACTGACTCTAGCACACTTAATAAGAAGACTACCCTGAAGTAGTTCTGCATTCAACCTCCTTAATTCCTTCATTTCCTCCTCCTGTTGTGAAAACCTTTGCTCTAGTGAGAGCGATTGGCCTTCTCCAGAGGAAGGATATGTAACCTTATTCTTTCCCCTCCCTTTGTTGGATCCTATTCGGAGAGGGGTAAGTGGGTCACTCGAAGTATTACCTAGGTTCTGAGTAATCCATTGATTTCATGTACGCACACCTTCTTCATTTGTGTCGTTGTGTACATCTTCTTGAGCAGGAACCTCTTCATATGAATCCCCTGAGTGAGCCTCATCTGGTGGATTAACAACAACAGCATTGATTACATTGATTGATGCATAACGCTTCACATTCCTTCTATCAGCATTTCTGTGATATTGTCTTCTTCCATGTCTTTGATGATACATCGCCTTTTATTGATTCAATCCCTCAAGAACTTTTTGAAAAACTGTAATTTGGAGGGAATCTCTTGATAATTTGGCTCTTCGTTCCTCTTGTGGATTCTTCCCTAATCAAGAAAAGACCTAATTTCTCTGAGGAGGGGATTGAGGATTTCAAAAATTCCCATGTCCGGTGGACTAGGGTTGTTCCTGCTATTCCCGCTCAACTCCTCGGATCCTATTTATTGATTCTAATGGTTGGTTTAAAAGATTCCCCAGTCTAGCCATCTGGGGTGGCTCTTGACATGCTATGTCTGAGAATTTCTTAAAATCTCTCCTGATCTTACGGACCTTGGTCCGGAAATTAGATGGAGGAATCAATCGACATCCACTTTTATCACCCGGTTCAAAAGACCGTTGGATGATTTCCGACACTTCTGTCACTTGATGATGTGATTGCTCCAAATGAGAGGCATGTTCAATAATCTCGTTATCTTGATGCAGGAGTAATTCAACAAATTTTTCTCTGTATTCTTTATTTTTAGAGGAACTAGTTGAGGCCTTTTCTTAGGAATGATTTTGATTACAAACAAAGCCCATTTACAGTGGCCAGCCATGGGCAATAACATTGCATGAGACCATTTTCGGTGGGGTATGCTAACTGGATAGCACCATGAAATGTAGTTCTCCATGAAAACCCCATCCTCTAACATGAATGCCTGATGGGGAATTGGCAATTAACTGGAACAATATTCATAGTTTGCCGAGGCATGAACGTTGAAGGGCTCTCTACTGCTTTTCAGCCTTCGGATATCGAGAGACTGATAGAGATGTCAAATCAATCTGACATTGTAGGCCTTATATTATCTTAAGATGATTTTCATATCCATCATAAGATAATACTTTCTTCTTCAACTAACAAAGAATCTTCCATATGCTGAGACGAATATCATGAATTCCATCTTCTGTCAACATTTCTGGTATGTCATACTGAGAGTCAGCCAGAGGACAAAACATGACTAGAACCTCACCATTTTCCAGTTGTTTTCTCATGTTCATAATATCCACTTTATCATTTGATGAAGATTATTCTACCTATTTTGACCAGATTTGGTGTTTCCTTATTTCTTCATCAGATTCAACAAGATTGGTAGAGAAATCATTGATCAAACTAGAAGATGCATGACTTAGTGGTGGTTCGGAGAATGACCTACACCCTGGGCTATCTTCTGATTGAGAAATTATTTCACCTTTTAGCGATGAAACATTAGACATGATTGGTTTTTCATTTTCAAGTGCCTCAAGACAAGAGGGCTTTCTCGGCACTACATTGTACACTAGAGCATTTTCCATGCAATGTGAATCACTACTGCAGAGATGAAATTCACATCGAAATTCATCATCAAGGGGAGGACCACCATAATGGGTTACAGAAAAAGATGAGATCTCTTTCTCCTTAGTCTTCTGTCCATATAGAATGTTCATGCGGCTCTCATCTGATGATGAAACATCGAGATCGATCGAATTGTCATGAAGCAATCCTTCATAAGGAAGTGTCTATTGAAGAACTTCGGGATTAATGTTCCCACTATTGGGAAATGAGGTAGTAGAATCTTGAATTCCAATAGATAACTGTCTGAGGGATTCAAGAACTCCAGCATCGAGCAAGGCCTTGTTACAGACTGGCTCTTGATCTCCAGACTGTACTGGGTGGATCTTTTTCGTAGATTCCTTCTTACTCGCCTTGGAAACTACTTGTTGACGAAAGTGGCTACTCTGAGCAGGTGTATGTGCCTTATCAGGAAAGATGGACAGGTTCGGCTGACGATCTCCACTCAAATCCGGTGTATGTGCCTGACTTGGTTGTTCATATGATATGGGGGAGTATTCCCCACAACCCTCTTGAACTGGAACAGATTTGTGTGTCTATTCCGGAGTGAATTGTTGATTTGTCACTCCACTGGTAGGGATATATTTATGTGTCTTTCCCTGAGATGCCGCTGAAGTTGTTATAATATCTTGGCAGGAATCTAGAATATGAGCAGGGATTTTCTTCTTCTCTTTCCCCATTGATAAAATATACTTGGGGACTTCAGCTTCCGGAATGGGTATATACATCCATTACGTGATTGGAGTAGGTGTATGTGCCTGCTCCTATCCTCCTTTTCCTGTCAGTGAATCCTGACAGTACTCAAGTGTGGGGGCAGAGAGTTGAGTCTACCTCGTGTTTGTTTTCAGGGCTTTATGACTAACTTCTCCGAATGCTGCCAAACGAGACTGTTGGTAGGCTTGATTAATACTAGAAGGTGTATGTTCTTGCCTATATTACTCCTCCGGAATTGCCTGGCAGGATTGGCATGATGCTACCAGATGAATCTGATGGAAAGAAGAATTAAAACGGGCAGGTGTGTGTGCCTGCTCGTTGCTTGCCACCATGTTCGGTTGGTGGATTCTTCGGAGATGGCAGAGATGAGAACCTACTCACCATTAACCATATTTCACCTTTGGAGATTCTTCTTGCATGCTCGGGTTCAAGGAACCCGGTCCGAACGCCCAGAGTCGGTACCCTCATCATGTTGAGGGAGTACTACTGCACGAGTTTGGCGGTGATTTTTGATAGGAGCCCTCATGAAGGACTCATGCTTCATTGAATTAAGGCCCTGAGGGACCTTCTCATTCACCACCCCAGAATATGGGAGTGAATGGTGATTATGTTCTGGGGATAACGGCCCAAAACGGTTGGAGAGGGTGGTTATCACCGACTGCTTCTTGATCACTGGTCGTCGTTGTTCGGACGACCGATGTGAGTTGTTCACATAGAGGGCTTGTCGGGCAGCCTACAGAGTTGGGATGGTACCGTGATGACGGTACTCTTTAACCAGCGCATTTGATACCCAGCATTGAATACTCTGAGTAGGTGATGTCATCCTTAGAGCGGATGACGATCCATCAGGAGTAGCAGTAGTGGCATTTGCAACAGTAGTATTCATAGGTGTGAACTTGAGAGCAGCCATTCTGGAAATGCAGAAGATCATGGAAAAGAGTTCTTGTTTGATATAACATACGTAATCAAGATAAATTCAGCCATAGTATCTTTTGGATGAGCACATATTTCAATGATTGGTTTTGTTGTCCCTCTAATTGATTTTTAAATAGGGGCCTAAAAAATAGGTAAAACATCATTTTATCTTGGTTAAGAATTCACGTCGGGTACACCATTTTGGGTTTCCCTTGGAATTTTGGGATGACCTCCTTGATTGAAGGTTCAAACATTCTGATTGGTTTCTAACGGTTTTGTTCGTAGAACCGGAAACATCCAATGATTCCACATCCATTTGGACCTACTTTCCAAAGGTAGGCAATCATTAGTTTGTGGACTGATGAGGCTTAGGAATTTTAATTGGACGAGAGGATGGGAGTTCGGACTCATCACACCTTTTTTAGGGGAATTATTGTCTACTCCAGGACTCTCTTTATAGATTTAAGTTATGTTCATGAATCCTTATTACATTACCAAGTATAAAATGACCATTCCTTTAGGTATGACAATCAACGATTGATATGTAGGAAATTTAGAGAATCTTTTTTATGTATTTGAGGTTCTTCATCGATAGAGAATCATCTGAATTTATTAGAGATTCTTGGTCAATGGTATCCTTAGAAACATTTATATAGAGGTCTCTTGGAAATTATGATGACCATGCTGGTTTTAAACCCACTCAGTGGGGTACTTGAAGTTTATTGTCATTTAGAAGGACATGGATTATTTTAGAGTTGGAATCGAACCCGTAGATGGGATACCTATGTATCCTTTGTTTAGAAAAGGAATCAGAACCCACGTAGTTCGAGTAAGGGAGTATAAGGTTTATGATTGATGGCTCAAATAAGGATGTCATAATTACTTTTACACTCTAAGCTCATGTGATTCATGCTCGGTGTGAGAAACACGAGGTATTGGTAAAAAACTAGACAATTGTGCCATTAAAGATGCAATCATAAGAAATAATGTGGGACTTATGTATGTATGACTGCCCAGATAAATGATTATTAGGATTTACTTCAGGGAAGAAATCCAGGAATAGGGTCCATAAAGGTATATGTGCTTCATGGAGATTTGAATACTCTATCTTGGGGCTTACTCCTGAAAAGGAGGCCCAAATTAGGAGACGACTTATGATTGGGTTTGTTTACTCCTGAGAAGGAATCCTAGATCAATGGTAAATTAGGACTGGTTAAGAGAAATTAAGACTGGGGATTACTCCTGAAAAGGATGCCCAGGTTATGCGACTTAAAAAATTAAGGTACTTGGGGCTTACTCCTGAAGAGGATGCCCATATTTTGAGACTAGGGATTACTCCTGAAAAGGAGGCCCAGGTTAAGAGAATTATGGTTGGGGCTTACTCCTAAGGAGGATGCCCAAATTAGGGGTCTTGGGGCTTACTCCTGAAAAGGAGGCCCAATTAAGAGAACTTGGACTAGGGCATACTCCTAAAAAGGAGGCCCAGTCTTGAGATTTATTACTGGGACTTATTACTGAAAAGGAGGCCCAGGATAATGAGGAATTGTGGCTTACTCTTAAGGAGAATACCCATATTATAGAATTATGATTGGGGATTATTCCTGAAAAGGAGGCCCGTGTTAATGAGGACTTAGGGCTTACTCCTAAGGAGGATGCCCATATTTGAGAATTATGACTGGGGATTTTTCCGGAAAAGGAGTCCTAGGTTAATGAGTTCTCTCATATTAAAGGATGAGGTTGAATGAATGAAATCTCAATTTTTAGTGACATAATGATGTGTAATTCACTAGGTTTTGAGAGATATTCCATAGAATTCCTTTCAGATAAGGAAGTCAAATCAATAAATCATTCCATAAACGGCTTTGAAGAGTGTCTTGAAGACTGAATCTTGAATAGGAGATGTGGAATGACATAAGAGGGGTGAAATGGGAAAGAAGGGCACCCAAAAAGGCAGGGGCGCGCAAGTCATGGCAGGTGCGCAGGTACTGCATGGGTGCGCAAGTCCTGGTCGTGCAGGTATACCTGCGCGATACATGGATACTTGCGCGACGGTTAACCAGCAGGGTAAAACTTGAGCGACTCTTTGATAAAGCCTTTAGATTCATCTTGAGGTTCTTCCAGAAGAGTGTCATGCAAGTTCTATTGAAGGAGTTAGGCGGCATGCAAGTGTGGACATTTCCTTTTAGGGCTGGCCACTCAGGTGCATAAGTTTTGATGAGTTTCAACATTTAGGCCTTCCTCCCCCTCTTTAGATCTTCTGTTCTAGGTAAGAAATTACCTTAGAAGTGTTTTGGAAGCTTTGATAAGAGACTAGGGCGCCGGGAGCTCAAATATGAGTTTCTGGAAAAAAATCCTCTTTTTAATGGGGGGCCCACAGGGTCTATTTATAGGGTGGAGAAGACCCCTGGCGTTTATCCTTTATGGCGCGCAAGTTACTTGCGCGACAATTAGGCATCGCGCAAGTGGACTTGCGTGACTGTGCTGGAACTTGCGCGACAATTAGGCGTCACGCAAGTGGACTTGTGCGACCGTGCTGGAACTTGCGCGACGCATGTTCTTTTGAAGCCTTGTTCATGCCTTCGTCAATTTTTTATGTTTTCTTCAAATGATGCATCAATTTGTGCTAAGGTATTTCCATTTCCGTTCCTTTAGAAAATGTGACAAAAAATGAGCAACAACACCTGGGTGGCCCGAAATCCATAAGGAGTCCAAGCCCAAACCGGTGCCCCAAGGTTAATAGTTCCATTTACAACATTACCAAACAATACCAGTAATAATAACTACTACAATTCCTGTAATAGTAACCGCATAGTGTAAAGTTATACTACAATGACTGCTACAGTGTAACATCCTAGGAAAATAAAGAATATTACTTTTACATTTTAATTAATATTTGTGATTAAAATATTAATATTACTTTAAAGGGAATTCTATGCTCGATGGCGTACCTAATACACAACAACTAGTTTCTTTGAATCTTACGTCGCACTCTAATAATAAAAAAATATTATTTTAAATGGTAGTTAATGCCTAGCCATTATATTGGCGGGAATGAATAGAAATAACTAAAATATTATTATATATATTTGTTAAATGTTTTTACATTTATATAATAAAATATAAAGGCTTAAAATAAGAAAAGAATTCAATTTTAAGCATAAATACTCTAAAATTCACTAAAAGGTTGATTTTTCTCCTTTTGATGGTGAACCCTCTTTAATATATTTTGGGTCACTCTTATAAATTCTATTGGACCAAATAAAAATTTTCTTTATAATCGGGACATCAAAATTTTCTTTGTGTAAATTTTTGGTATTTTTTGATAATGTTCATTTTTTTAATGAATACTGAAAAGTGTTGTATTTAAATTCAAAACCTATTTTTTATATAATTTATTTATATGATTAGATTATCTTTTTAATTGGTTTTAAAGTCCAAATATAATATATTTTTACCATTTAATCCAATAGTGTTCATTGAATTTAATTTTATATTGAAATTGGACATAAAGTAGTGTCAGTCTTTTGATATATATTATTTAATAAAAACACGCTATTTGTTCTAACAATGGGAATTAATTATTAAATTAAATAATTCAACTTATATGTTTTTAATTTTATAAAATTGAAATCACTTTTGAATTCGGAATATCAAATATACCTTAGGGTGAATTTTTGGTATTTTTCTGAAAAACTTCAATTTTTGATGAATAGTGAAACCACTAAGTTGTAGTTAAAAAACTAATTTTTCGTTTAAATGAAACATTACCACTTCTGTGTTTTGAATTTCAAAAATCCAACATACATGGCTTTCATTAGGATGTAATATTTGGTTCAATGGGATTAAAATAATTTTTTGGTGAAGAGTAACTTTTAAGTTTTATTAATCGCGATTAAAGGTAATTAGTGTAATTTAAGGTAATGATATTGTTATAATAATATGAAATGACCTTGACACACGTCCTACCATTATTTTATGATTCATGGACGACCAATAAAATCCATGGGTCATCTTGGGTACCCCATGGAGCCACTTTGGTAGGAAAATGACATTAATAACTTTTTATTTAAAGTTAAAATGAAAATGTCACAAACATTTATTGTTTTACTAAATTTTTTTAACATGGGGTTATATGAGTCATATTTTTTACTATAAATATTCATTATAAATCTAAATAAATTTCCTACATCATTATATATTTTTTTATAATTTTTAGACATTAAATAAATTTATTTATTTATGACACCGTGATGATGCAGTGATTACCTCATAAATGAACGATTTAAATAAAATTAGAAGATATGGTAAAACATAAATCTTAAACTTGTCACAAACCTATTTTATTGGTTTATTTAGAAACCGTATAACCTTATCATCGAAATATACCCTTTTGGGACATTTAAAATTCGAAAAGCATTTTATAATAAAGTAATATTTTATAACTTTCCAAGAGTGCCCCTCGTCTTCTCTTATAAAAGGACCCCACCTATACCTCCTTACCCACACCTCTCAAGCCATAAGCTCATCCAACCCCTTCCAATTTAATCTCTCCACATCCCTCTCTTCATCATTGAAGCCTCACCTTAGGCAGAAAGCCCTTCAAGGAACCATTTTGGGTCAAACCAAAGGGAGATACCCGATTTAAAGGCAATGTCTTCTCTTATGTTCTTTTGTTTTATTTTGCTTCTCCAACCCCCTAAACTCTTTTTATTACTTTATTTTATAACCAAAACAATATATTAAATGTACTATGATGTTTTTATAAGAATTATTCGAGCTACGTTTACTCACACATCTGTCTAATGGTTAAAGAACATACTGTTTCGGTGGATGGCGAATTACTACTTCACGAAACGATGATTGTTCAATATTATTTTAACACCTTTAAAGGTTTCCATTAAGATGTCACTGTATTTTATATATGATATATATGTTTTTTATGTTTTTTATATTCTTCTGTATTTTTTATTTAAAACATACCTTTATTCTTTGCATGTTGTGCAAATGTGATAATTCATATGAGGAAGTGTGGACTACCGCCCCCTCAAGTGATGTGACTTGTTCATGCAATACATGGAATGTATAAAGAATGAAATTAATGAACTTATGTGACCAATATAACATATATATTATACTGTAATTATAATATATATATATCTCTCACAATTATTTTTAATTCTATTAATATGACAATGAAATGAAAGTAGCGTTCATGCGTAGGTATGGCCTGTCGTCTCCATGAACGGTGCATTTCATTTCATTTTATCTCAAAATGTTATGGAATAGTATAATATGAATATTTACTGGATATATATGATATTTAAATCATTAATACTATTCTGGAGATGATGTACTTATAACTAAATTGACAATTGTTTTCAAACAAGTTCATTTTTTGACTCATGTACCAAACATCAACAAAAACATCTGTTATGAACTCACATAATTAACTAATAATTATAACATAATAATATGTGATATGAATTGAATAATAAAATTTAAAAGAGTTCCTTAAGAAATTATAAATTGATAAACGTTTATTATTCAGGAATATAAAGAAATGAACAAGACAAGTCAGACTTGAGTTAAGGGATCCTACCTCTCTCTTTCTTTTTTAGTACTTTTTTTATGTAACTTACTTTAAGCTCATTTTTATTATGTTGGGGGATGTTCTTTTATATTCCTCTTATTGTACTTTCTATGTTCATATGATGAGAGACCATATTTGATTTCATCAATCCATTTTTTTGGATGTTTTAGGTGGCACCGTTAGGCTGCAGAGTTTTCGTAAGGGATTTTTCATCTCACATTTATTCCTGTGAGATTTATGCTACACTTTCCAATATTTATTTTGAGTGGTGTATGTACTTCCCATTATTCTACTCATTGTGTAATATAATTTCTTTTATTGTTATTTACATTAACTTTGTACGGTCCTTCTTTCATGGGTGTACGTTTCGAATGTTGCCCAAATCAGTAAGGGAACCTTTCACACTCCTCTTTTTGAAAGACTTATTTTGTTATGTCTTTTAATTTACATCTTTTTATGTTGGGATATGTTCTTATATACCCTTATTGATGTAAATTTTATGTCCACGTTATGAGATACCATTTTCTCTCTCATCAAATAATTTTATGAATTCTATAGTGATGTCATTAGGCTGTCGAATTTTACCAAGGGAACTTCTTAACCCAATTTTGATTTCTTTAGGTTCAACATGTAGTTATTGAATATGTCATTCTTTTAATATGTGGGAATGACCTTTGATTGTATTAAACTTAATATCCACTTATATTGGGTGTATTTATATTTTTCACACATAATTATGATATTGATTTATCCTTAATTTAATGATTCCTTCTTTTTAAGGGATTTAACCTTATTTTACATTTCTATTGAGAATTCATTGTTGTTATGCACAAATTCACTCTTATATGGTGTATATACAGTCCTTTGGAATATTATATCCTGAATCCCTTTATTCTCATGATATTATAATGTTCTGATTAAATTTTTTTCCTCAATTATTATATTCATGTGTCTCTCATTTTGTTAAAAACCATTTAACTAAAATATCGTTTTAAATGTTTTAATGATTTATTCTTATAAATATTTCTCATTAATATCCATTTTTTCAAAATGGTTTTAAGGATTTATTTATATGGATATTAATTGTTTAAAATGTTAAAAGATTCAAAGTGGTGTGGGACACTTTGGTTCAAATATCTATTTATTAAGTGTTTTAAATTGTTTTGAAAAATGTTTTTAGAATGGATTCATTATTTCAATATCTTAAAATGGTATATTGTTATTGAAATGTGGGAACGTTATCTTTCCTTTATGCTTAAGTTATATGCTATGATTATGTTATGGTTCTTGGGAATTGTTTATGAAGACGGGTGGTTCCACGATAAATTAAGGGTGGGTGAGCCTGATATATCTCTCCAATGCATTGGGTAACACAAAGGGGTTAAACATTAAGGTTTATCCGAAGAGATTTAGGGAATATACTATGATGAGTATTCCAAACATAACCATGAGGGTTACTCCCTACGTAATAATGTTATAAATTCCTCAAGTTACCTTTATGTCTTATTATTTCTATGATTTATTCATGATTTGATGAGGTATGTTTAAATGGTTATGTTCTATGAGTAAAGTATGATTTCATACATGGACTAATGTTTTCATTTCGTAATTTTATATCCCTTACTGAGCTTTTTATGCTCATCCCATGTTTCTGAAATGTTTTTCACAGGTCAAGGGAATAGTATATGATTTGATGATAGTGTCAAGGAAGTGTCAAGAAAGAATACATGTTTTATTTTAAAAATGATTCTGTTAATGGGAAAAATGAGTACTATCTTTTATGTAACCACTTTGTTTAAATGTGGAATGTAATGCATGATTTATGATCTAATTCTATAAAACTCTAAACCTATAAATATCCTCAATGTGTATTCTGGAAATAACTCATGACTAAGTAATGTTTAAGGCTGGGGCCTTATTGTTGGTATCCGGGGTTGGTTTTGATATCTTTAGAGGTTAGAGTGTTGTTTATGAAAAAGTGACAAGTTGTGTATAAACAAAATGGTTAGTATATTATATAGAGTCATTGTTTTTTTTTGAAGGTTATAATGAGTTTGAGATAACTTGGATAAGTATATCTTGGTGTTCATCTTCCTAGTTATTATATGATGATTTTACTGGTATACTCACACTGACCTTTTTGGTTTTAGTAAATGGCTGGATCTAGCAGGAACCAAAGTAACAGTGGATTTGAAGAAAACTGTGACGGTTTTATGAAAGAACAACTGAATTATATGGGATCTGCAATGAGAACTCTTGTGGTTATCTTTAACCATCTATCTAGAGTTATGATTGACCACCTGAACCTTAGTGATTTTTATAAGGCATCGTATATGTGAGAAACAAATCCCTATGGAAGTTCAGGTAATAATCATAATGGTAAGTATGTTCAAAAACCTATGTGTCAAAGGTGTGGAAATAAACACAAAGGAAAATGTTTCAAAGGGACAAAAAGATTATATATATGTTTAAATGAAGTTCATAAAGCAAGAACCTGCCATGGAAAATGGAATCATCTAGTTGAATCTTGGAAAGGGAAAGAAGTTCTTTCTAAAGGATCAATTGAATATTTCAAATGTGGTGTGCATGGTCATTATGTAAACACTTTTCCTACGAAGAAGTTTCGGGAATGGGGTCACCAAGATCGTAAAAATACTCATTTACCAATACCTAATTCCATTACGATTGAGGATGAAGAAACTGACAATGACCAATGAAAGGTATGGATTATTTCATAACATATGTTTTCTTATTATTGGAATCTGAGGATGTGATTCATGATTTTTTTATAGGAATGAAGTATTTCAGAATAAGTTGAAATGGAATGGTTAATGGATCATGAAGAATGTTGAATGAGTAAGAAGTCAACATATAAGGGATTCAAGAGTTATGGTAGATTTTAGGATGGTGAAATTCTTAAATGTATTAAGTCTCTTTTGATGATAAGGTTGCATTAGAAGACTTTTTATAGTATATGTAACCCTGATGTTTGATATATGAAAATTTTATTCAAGGAATAATTATCCTTTCTTTTGTGGATATAGTTATAAAGAACAAGTTGGGTTTATATGATCCTTGAATTTGAGGCAATTACTGGTTAATACATTTTGGGTTGGAAAATGAGTGTTATTAGATAACCTTTGTGGTTAAAATATGTTATGGTTATTTTTGTAGATTTTATCTCTTTTTGGGGAATGTTTTAAGAATTTTATAGTTTTGGAAAAAGGACAACACGTAGACCGTGTTACAACCCGTCGCGTCGGATAAAGCTGCGGGAATCGAACCCACAACCAAAGTGCAAAAGGTATTTATCACCTTCCACTGGACTACGTGAAGTCCCTGGATAGTTTGACTGATTATTTTTAGTTAGATGATTTTATGAATCAACAGTAATTTGATTTTGGGTAATCTATGGAAATTATTATCCTATCATGGAGGATATGTGATTAGGTTAATTACTTTTCAGTATGAGACTTTAAGAGTAACTGATGTTATTTTGGAGAAAAATGTTAAGATTTATCTTTAGATACTATGTGATTAAATCCTTCAGATATTTGGGTTTCAATCTTAGTTTGGTTAAATTTTAATAATTTTATGGATAGATGTTTATTTAATGGTCTTTCTTGAACATTGGGTTTTGTTTGACAAATTTTGGAGATTAGTAGTAGTTTTTCTTTTTTGTAAAAAAAATTATCCTTTTTTGGTATTATCTGTTCTCGTTCTAAACTTTTTGGTTTGGTTTTGGTTAAGGTCTAAAGACATGGGAAATATATAGTTCTCTTTTGTGGATTAGGTTATTCTTAAGAAGTTGATTATAGCACACTTAATGTGAGCAAGTCATCCTAAATACTCATCATTTGGAGAAAGTATGAGTTTGTGTTAGAAATCTAGTAAAAGACGAATGTCTACATGACAAGTAAGTATGTTCCCTTATGATTTATTTAAGCTCATAAATAAATTCCTCAATGAAAAGTAACTTAAAAAAACAACGTTTTTTGTTAACGTTTCTTACTGGGAATCAAATCCATTTAACCCATCACAAGTTTGTGATTTTCTTGTGGTTAACTTTCTCCTAATCACATTTTCTATCACTCTCAATCAGAACATGACCCTTTGTTTTCTCTTCTATGTCCATGTTTTCCAATATGGAATCCTAGTATGGGTTAACTCGGGTGACCATTGTACTTCCCTTTCTTTCTTTTAAAGTGACAGTTTAATTTACTTTTTTTCCGATGTGGGGCTTTCAATTAAGTTTCCAAGCCCAATTTTAAAATTCTGAGGATGCAATTCTCAAAAGGGGGGAAGGATGTAACATCCCAGGTAAATAAAGAATATTACATTTTCATATTTATTAATATTTGTGAATAATATATTAATATTAATTTAAATTTAATTCTATGCTCGATGGCATACCCAATACGCCACAACAAGTTTCTTTGAAATCTTATATTGCACTCTAATAATAAAATAATATTATTTTAAATGGTACTTAATGCCTAACCGTTTTATTGGTGGGAATGAATAAAAATAACTAAAATATGATTAAATATGTTTGTTAAATGTTTTTACATTTATCCAATAAAAGATAAAGGCATAAAATAAGAAAAGAATTCAATTTTAAGCATAAATACTCTAAAATTCACTAAAAGGTCGATTTGTCTCCTTTTGATGGTGAACCCTCTTTAATATAGTTTTGGTCACTATTATACATTCTATTGGACCAAATAAAATTCTTCTTTATAATCGGGACATCAAAATTTACTTTGTGTAACGTTTTGGTATTTTTCGGAAAAAGTTCATTTTTTAATAAATAGTGAAAAATGTTGTATTTTAATTCAAAACCTATTATTAATATGATTTATTTATATAATTAGATTATCTTTTTAATTGGTTTCTAAGTCCAATTTTAATATATTTTTACCATTTAATCCAATATTTTTCATTGGAATTAATTTAACTTTGAAATTGGACTTAAACTAATGTCAATCTTTTGATATATATTGTTTCATAAAAACACGCTATTTGTTCTAACAACGGGAATTAATTATTAAATTAATTAATGCAACTTATATGTTTTTAATTTTTTAAAATAGACATCATTTTTGAATTCAGAATATCAAATATAGCTTAGGGTGAATTTTTGGTATTTTTCTGAAAAACATCAATTTTTGATGAATAGTGAAACCACTAAGTGGTAGTTAAAAAACTGATTTTTCATTTAAATAGAACTTTACCACTTCTGTATTTTGAATTTCAAAAATCCGACATACATGGTTACCATTAATATGTAAAATATGGTTCAATAGGATTAAAATAATTTTTTGGAGAATAGATACTTTTAAGTTTTATTAATCACGATTAAAGGTAATTACTGTAATTTAAGGTAAAGATAATGTTATAATAATATTAAATGACCTTGAAACATGTCCTAAAATTATTGGAAGAGTCATGGCAGACCAAGACAATCCATGGGTCAACTTGGGGACCCCATGGAGCCACTTTGGTTGGAAAATGACATTAATAACTTTTTATTTAAAGTTAAAATTAAAATGCCACAAACATGTATTATTTTACTACACCAATTTTTACATGGGGTTATACAAGTCATATTTTTTACTACAAATATTCACTAGAGATATAAAACGATTTTCTACATCATGATATTTTGTTAATAATTTTTAGACATTATATAAATTAATTTATTTATGACACCGTGATGATGTAGTGATTACCTCATAAATGAACGATTTAAATAAAATGATAAGATAGGGTAAAATCTAAGTCTTACCCTTTTCACAATCCTATTGGATAGGAGGATTTAGAAACCTTATCACCTTATACTCTAAATATTTCCTTTTGGGACCTTTAAAATTAGAAAATCATTTTATAATAATGTAATATTTTATAACGTTCCAAGAGTGACCCTCCTCTTCTCTTATAAAAGGCCCCACATCTACCTCATTACCCACACATCTCAAGACATTGGCTCGGAAAACCCCCACCCATATAATCTCTCCACATCCCTCTATTCATCATTTAAGCATAACCTAAGGTAGAAATCTCTTCAACGAACCCTTTTGGTTCAAACCAAAGGGAGATATCTGATTTAAAGGTAATGTATTCTCTTATGTTCTTTTGTTTTATTTTGCTTCTCCAACCCCCTAAAATATTTTTATTCATTTATTTTGTAACAAAAAAAAATTATATTAAATATACTAGGATGTTGTTATAAGAAGGATTAGATCTACACTTACACACACATCCATCTAATTGTTAAAGAACATATTGTTTCTGTGGATGGTGAATTACTGCCTCATGAAACGATGATTGTTCAATATTCTTTTAACACCTTTAAAGGTGGCCATTATGATGTCACTGTATTTTATATATGATATATATGGTATTTTTGTTTTGTATATGTTTCTGTATTTTATATTTAAAACATACCATTATTCTTTGCATGTTGTGCAAATGCGATAATTTCATATGAGGAAATGTGTACTACCGCCCCATCAAGTGATGTGACTCGTTCATGCAATACATGGAATGTATAAAGAATGAAACTAATGAACTTAGGGGACATATATAACATATATATTATACTGTAATTATAATATATATATTTCTCTCAATTATTTTTAATTCCATTAATATGACAAAGAAATGAAAGTAGCGTTCATGCGTACGGACGGCCTACCGTCTCCATTAACAGTGCATTACATTTATTTTTATCTCCAAATGTTATGGAATATTATAAAATGAATATGTACTGGATTTATATGATATTTAAATCATTAATACTATTCTGGAGATTATTTACTTATAACTACATGGACAATTCTGTTTAATGAAATTCATTTTTGACTCATGTACCAAACATTGACAAAAACATCTGATATGAACTCACATAATTAACTAATTATTATAACATTATAATATGTGATATTAATTGAATAATAAAATTTAAAGGAGTTCCTTAAAAATTATAAATTGATAAAAGTTTATTATTCAAGAATATAAAGAAATGAACAAGACAAGTCGGACTTGAGGTAAGGGATCCTACCTCTCTCTTTCTTTTTAAGTACTTTTTTATGTAACTTACTTTAAGATCCTCTTTATTATGTTAGGGGATGTTATTTTCTATTACTATTACTGTACTTTCTATGTTCATATGATGAGATACCATATTTTATTTCATCAATCCATTTTTTTGGATGTTTTAGGTGGCGTCGTTAGGCTGCCGAGTTTTCGTAAGAGATTTTTCATCTCACTTTTATTCCTGTGAGATTTATGCTACACTTGCCACTATTTTTTTTGAGAGGTGTATGTACTTCCCATTATTATACTCATTGTCTAATATATTTTATTTTATGGGTATTTACATCAACTCCATACGGTTCTTCTTTCATGGGTTTACTTTTCGAATGTTTCCCAAATTAGTAAGGGAACCTTTCACACTCCTATTTTTAAAAGATTTATTTTGTTATGTCTTTAAATTTACATATTTTTATGTTGGGATATGTTCTTATATATCCTTATTGATGTAAATTTTATGTCGAAGTGATGAGATAACATTTTCTCTCTCATAAAATAATTTTATGAATTATAAAGTGACGCTGTTAGGCTATCAAATTTTACCAAGGGAACTTCTTAACCCAATTTCGATTTCTTTGGGTTCAACATGTAGTTATTGAATATGTCATCCTCTGAATATGTGTGAATGACATTTTATGGTTTTACACTTAATATCCACTTATATTGGGTGTATTTATATTTGTCACACATAATTATGAGATTGATTTATCCTTAAATTAAGGATGCCTTCTTTATAAGGGATTTCATCTCATTTTACATTTCTATTGAGACATCAATGTTGTTATGCACCAATTCACTATTATATGGTGTATATACTATCATTTGGAATATTATATCATGAATCCCTTTATTCTCATGATATTATAAAGTTCTGATTAAATGTTGTTCCTCAATTATTGTATTCAATTGTCTCTCATTTTGTTAAAAACCATTTAACTAAAATATCGTTTTAAATGTTTTACTGATTTATTCTTATAAATATTACTCATTAATATAAATGTTTTTAAAATGGTTTTAAGGATTTATTTATATGGATTTTAATGTTTCAAAATGTTAAAAACTTCAAAGTGGTAAGGGACACTTTGATTCAAAAATAACTTTATTAAATGTTTTAAATGGTTTTGAAAATTGTTTTTAGAATGGATTTATTATTTAAATATATTAAAATGTTGTATTGTTATTCCAATGTGGGAATTTTATCTTTACTTTATGCTTAAGTTATGTTCTATGATTATTTTATGGTTCTTGGTCAATTTTTATGAAGACGGGTGGTTCTGTGACAAACTAAGAGCGGGTGAGCCCGATATAGCTCTCAAATGCATTGGGTAACGCGATGGGGTTAAACGTTATGGTTTCTCCAAATAAATTTAGGGAATATACTATGATGGTTATTCCAAACGTAACCATGAGGGTTACTGACTACATTAGAATTTTATGAATTCCTCAATTTACCACTATGTATTATGATTTCTATGATTTATTCATGATTTGATGAGGTATGTTTAAATGCTTATGTTCTTTGAGTAAAGTATGATTTCATACATGGACTATTGTTTTAATTTAGTACTTTTATATCCCTTACTGAGCATTTTATCCTCATCCCATATTGTTGAAATTTTTTTCATAGGTCAAGGGAAAGGTACATGATGTGATGATAGTGTTAAGGAAGTGTCAAGAAAGAATCTATGTTTTATTTTAAATATGTCCTCGTTAATTGAAAAAATGAGTACTATCTTCTATGTAACCACTTTGTTTAAATGTGGAATGTAATGCATGATTTATGATCTAATTCTCTACAACTCTAAACCTGAAAAGATCCTCAATGTGTATTATTTAAATAACTCAAGATTAAGTAATGTTTAAGGATGGGGCCATATATATTGTACTGCTACAGTACTGGAAACATGCCTCTTCCTGGTTTTGATCCTGGGTCATGTGGATGCACTAAACGATACCTCCCTAACTGGGTTCAGGCTAATGTTCCCTCTTCAACTATAAGGGTTTTCCATAAAATCTTAACTAGGCGAGTCACCTAATTCTACAAAAAATTATCTCTATTTTCAAGAACCCAAACTGGCCATTCCTTATAAAAAATATTCTCTTCTAATTTACCTGCTGTAGAGATCAAAACATGTGATGAATCTAGGACATATTTCCATAACATTGAATCATGAAATATGTTATTTACCTAAGATAAACATGGAGGTTAGGCCACTTTATAGGAAACTTATCCAAGTTTCCAAAAGATTTCATATTGTCGAATTAACCATGGAATCAATTTCCCCTTATTACCAAAACACATAACACTTTTCCATGGAGAAGCGTTGAAAAAGACATGATCACCTACATGAAAAGAAATATATTTCTTCGGGTTATCTACATAACTTTTCTTCCCACTTTGAGCTATCCTCACATGTCCCTAAATAAACTAAACATTATCTATTTTCACACTACCAAATCTAGTATCGTCAACTTCCTTTCTCCTACATCATCCCAAAATGACGATTTCTAGTACCACATTCCATATAATGCCTCAAATGGTTCCATCAGTATACTAGAATGAAAAATATTATTATAAGAAAACACAACCAAAGAAATGTGTTTATCCCAACTTCCCTAGTAATCTATTGAACAATAATGAAGCATATATTTTATGGTATTATTTTTTTTCTTATTTTCCATCAAATTGAGGATGAAAAGTTTTACTGAAATTTAATACAGTACCCAAGGACTTCTGAAGAATTTTCAAAAAAATTATATATAAACCTAGGGTCATGGTCGGATACAATGAAGAGAGGCACTCCATGTAACCTAAATATCACCTTTAGATACAACCGAGAAAGAATATATAAATACATTATATCTCAAATGGAAAGAAAATGTGCACATTTAGTTAATTGATCAACAATAACCCAAATACCATTGTTCCCTCCTAACGTAACTATAAATCCTACCATGAAATCTGTTGATATATTTTCCCATTTATACTCTGGAATAATTAAGTGTTGTATAATACCATTTTCTAATTATCATTCTTCTATAACATACTGAAAAGGAAAATACTTCACGGTAAAGTCATAAATGTCTTTTTTTATTCCATCCCACCAGTAATACTCCCGAAGGTATCTATACATCTTAGTGCTGTCTAGATGAATGGAGAATGAATAATTATGACCTTTAGTAAACAAATATTTCCTCAAATATTAATCACAGGGCACACATAATCTTTTTCCAAATTATAAAACACCATCTTCATCAATATAGAAATCAGGAAACCTACCTTTTTAATGGTTTATACCTTTTTCTACCAAGATCGATACCCTTCTAAGCCCTTATAATCATTTATGATAGATTAAACTATACTAAAACCTATAACAAAATAGATGATGTCCCAACATCCACAACCTCTATGCCAAAATTGATCAAATCATAAAACAAATGGTCACGTTATAAATATAACATTATTAATGTAGCCTTATTTTTTTCTACTCAAATCATCAACCAATTTTTTTTCTTTTCCACGGTAGTAATGAATAATTGAATCATAATCCTTTATTATTTACATCCATATTCTCTATCTCATGTTAAATTATTTCTTAGTGAATATATACATGAAAATTTTATGATCATTATATATTTCTCACTATACCCTATACAAATGAACCACTAAATTTTTAAAGAAAAAAACACTATCAAATTCCAAATCAAGTGTAGGGTAATTTAACTCATGGGGTTTGAACAAGTACGAAGTATAAGAAATTACCTGATTATTCCACATTAGGAAGAAACCAAGTCCATTCAATGAAACATTAATTCATATGATAAATTCAATATTTTTGGTAGGCAAGGATAGAACTAGAGAATTCACTAATCTAATTTTCAGTTCCTAAAAATATCCATTACATTATTTTTCCCAAATGAGCATAACTAATTTTTTAATTAGCTTAGTCATTGGGATAGAAAACCTATCAAATATTTCAATAAATCGCTATTATTAACAAGCTAATATAAGAAAACTATGAGTTTATGTGATATTTGTGGGTCTTGTCCAATCTTCAAAAACTTTTGTTTTAGTAGGGTCAATAGTTATGACCTCTTCAGAAAAAATATGACAAAGGATAAAACTTTTTTACTACCAAAATTCACAACTGCTAAATCTTACATATGGTTTCTTTTATTTTAAGGTTTTAAAAAAAGATTAGGCATCATTCATATTTTATTTTAATCTTAGAATATACACAAATTTCACCAATAATCACAAACAAAAACATGTCCAATAAATAATGAAAAAAAAACAATTAATATGTTCCATCAATATATTAGGTGCATTAGATAACCAAAAAAGTATATGTAAAAACACATAGTGCATATATCTAGTCTAAAACACAGTCTTTTTAATGTCTATTTCCTTTAATTTCAACTGAGGATACCCAGAATTCAGGCCAATATTAGAAAAATATATTGCCCCATGGAGTTGATCAAACAAGTCATTTACACAAGGAAGATGATAATTTTTCTTAATAGTGATGTTATTCAAAGATATATAATCAATAAAAAGTCTCATTAAACAACAATTAATTTTAAAAAATAAAATTAGAGCTCCCCATGGGGAAGTGCTAGGTCGGATGAATCCATTATCCAATAACTCCTGATTATTTTTCAATTATAAAAGATCCACTTGATCCATTCGATTATGGTGTTTAGAAATATTCTTATAATTAGGTACTAATTCAATGGTAAAATCAACCTACCGTTCATAAATTACACTCAGAAAATCATTAGGAAATACATTCAGATACTTATTTACTACATTTACATCCCTAATTTGAATAATTTATTTTTAATAGTTTGATATAGGAACTTCCACTACCATAAATAATCAATTTCTCAGTGTCTTGGTATGTTATCAAAGACTTGAAGTCATTGAATAAAAATTTCATTGAACTGAAATATATATTATCATGATAAACTGAAATAAAATCCATATACAGAATGATAAAAGACTCTATTATGTCTAATTCAAAAATACTTTTTTAAAAAGACAACCGAATTTATAATAATAGGAATATTCCTATATATCATGGCTGATTTTATAAATCCACGCAAAGTTTTCATTGAATGTTATATCTTACATTCATAAGGTGATATTCCCAATTTAATTTCAAATTTATCAGAAATGAATGAATGTGAAGATCTAGAGTCAAACAATGTATTGGAATAATTTGAATGCATATGTAACACACCTGTCACCACTTCATTTTATTTACCTACATCTAATGTACTCGTAGAAAATGACCTTACTACACAGTACTATTTCCAATCCTGAACATTTCCATCTTGTGCACCTGACTTCAGACATGCATTAACATAATGACCCAACTCATTGAAACTAATTTTTTTACTATTGGATGGATTTCAGTTAACCCATTATTTGATTCTTTAGAATTATTTTCCTTGAATTATTTGGCCATGTATCCAAACTTTCCACATTAAAAACACATCCATGATTTCATATGATATTATCCAGGGTGTTTTTTAAAACACTTACCATAAGATGAGAACATCATTTTAATAATTCCATATTTCTTTATTTTATGTTTCCTTATTTCCTACCATCCTAAAAAATTCTTACTTTCATTATCAAGAGGTACATTATAGTTAGAGCACTTCATCTCAACCTTATCATCACATCAAAAAAATTCTCATAGATTGGAAATTATAATTTGGCCAAATATCTTCGTCAAATTGGTTTCAATATTGGATAAAATATATTAATTCTATTATTTGTGTCTCGAATAAAATCCAGCACATACCTGGCCGACCCTGTGGTGTTTTCTCTAAAATAATCCCCAGAATCATTATCTTATTACCACAATTATATGATTTTTTTCATCAGGAGTTAAAAAAATTATTGGAATATTTCTCAAGAAAAACATCCTTAAATATTTTCCATTCCATGGTATTGACATCATCTTTCTCTCTGGTATTCTTAGCCAAATACCATCATCGATCAACTTCTCCATTAAAATGATAAATATTAAGTGTTACCTTTTGATGTTTTGAATATCCCATGAAATAAAATATCTTCTATAGAGCATCAATCCATCCATCAACTAACATTGAGTTAGATGATCCATTGAATGATGGGGGATGTATCCTTATGAAATGATCCACTATATACATGTTCCTTCATGGTAAATCGGGTTTCTCTTTTGCGTGAATACCACTATAATTTATAACCTATGTCAATTAAGTCATCACTACAAAAAAAACATATCTCTTTCCATTCCAACCATCTCATAGTGCTTATTTCGATGGATATTTTCCTCTGAATTTCTACTCACTAGATATTCCTTGTTTTCAATATGGAAAACCTATCTAAACACAGGTGGTTTAGATAAAGAAACATGGTAATATTAAAATGATATATCAATATAACATGACCATTAGGTAAAATCATTAAACTAAATTCTATTAAAATTATAATTATATATATAGTTATCTAAACCAAAATTTGATACCAACTAAAAGGACCATTCCTTAAAAATTATATAATATTGTGATTTAATTAAATAATTCATTATATTACATTTTAGGATCTTTTCAGGTTCATTTTTTTCTATAATTATTTCATAACTTTTGTATAATAATAAAATAAATTAAAAAGTGGAATCTTCTGATTAGTATCTATTTTTTCTATAATATAAATATTTTAAAACAAATCCTTATCTATTTTCATGAAAACTCTTCATAACATTCAATATGGCCACTTACTTTCACATACCCATCCTTAAAATATTGTAATTTTTTTAAATATGGGTTGATATCAAAAAGATCATTAACGTACATAAATTAAACAGAACCATTACTATAGTGAAAAAACATTAAAAAATATAAAAATACTTTTCTTGAAAACAAAAAATTTTACCCATAAAGTGATATATCATTCCTTTAAAAAGATTACTTATTTTACCTTTTGAGAAAAAATAATTTCCTTGAAAACACATTTGAAAGACTCGGAAATTTAGGTACATACCTTGGAACATCATCTCATAAAACAATTATAGAACAATTAAAAAGTGGAATAATCATACAGATAACTTCCAATATAATTCTCTAGAGAACATAATCATTATCAAATGCATTGGAGCGATATCTGGGCACACCCATCATTTTATATAAAAAGAGTTTTCTTAGTGCTCTATAGACACACCAACTGTATATAATTATCATGAACCACATTTAAAAAAAAATATTTTATTATTTTAAAAAATATTTTAAAATCATATTCAAATCACTTTCAAATATTAAAATTATATTTTCTTTCAAAATAACTTATTCAGTACAAAATATAGGTTTCTTCTGAAAAAACAATTTCCAATTCCAATAATACCGAAAAAAAGGAAAGAGATTTATTCATTTAATGAAATATGTAATATTTCAATGGAATATACAAATAAAATAAAAGTTCATGGTGATAGTAAATGTCCTCTTCCCCATACTTTAAAAATATAATATTTTATTTATTGTCTGTCAAAAAGTTCCATTAAAAACTTATAAAAATATTCATCTTGAAATCCTTTGTAACAAAGAAAAATAAATATAAAATTAAATTTATAAATATTTTATATCCATATAATACATTTCAAAAAATTCATTTTAAAACATGGACACATAAGAGAAAGATATTTTTAAGGGAAACATTAAAATGTGATTTATTTAAATTAAAAGACCCTTATCGATTTAGAAATATTTAAATCATATAACCTATGAAATAATGACATTTAAAAAACATTATATTCCATGATAATAGATCAATTACTGATATAAAAAGTAAAATGGGTTTTATATACCCCTTATAATGCAATAAAGGTTCATAACATTAAAATATTCCTCAACGAATGGATGTTGAAATGAAGTCACTTACCATGAGTATGAACTGTCACGCGTGTCTTACATTACTGAATAATCGACATATGTTAATTATTTAATTTATTGGGAAAATTTTTTTAGTTTATTATTAATTTTATTTAACATATTATCAGGATATACGTAATTACATAATCAATTATTTATAAGTTTGATGTTTTAACCATATTTGGCTTGTGTGTCAAAAATTGAATTGGTAGGTCGACTAAAACCAAAGTGGTAATTAAATAAACATATCTAGAATAATAGTCATGAAATAATTACCATATTTAAAAATAAATAATATATTTATAACAAATAATTAAATAATATTTTGAAAAATGAACCAACGTTATGATCATGGACACGATAAGTCATAAGTACACATGAATAACATTTCCATTTTGTATTGATCATTATGGAAGGATTGAAAGTAAAATTTTGTAATTATATAATTTTAATTATATCATAAAAACCAAATTATTTAATCACATATACTTATATATATCATTATTTTGATGTGGTATTAAAAAAGGAATCTCATCTCTTTGAGGAGGCGGTAGTCCAGACATCCACAAACGACGTTATCATTTTTTTCAGTTAGTGAATGGGTAAAAATAAAATGATATATTATATTTAAAGAATGTTTAATATTCCATTAATATCATAAATATTTCATTTATATCACATATATTTTTTATCTTTACACTTATTACCTTCTATGTATTGCATTATTGAAAAATGAATCGCATCGCTTCGTGAGGCGGTAGCCCACCGTACACAAAACCAGCATTAGTGTATCAATTATGAAATGGAATATAAGAGGATATAAATGACATAATTAATTTATATGTATAATTATTTTATAAATATAATATATAAACTTTATTTACATCATCACACCCAACCATGATATGTGAAAATTTAAAAATGATCAACATCATTTCGTGAGGTGGTTGTCTGCCGCACATTTGACTAATGATTACATGACCCATTTGATGGAGGTGTGTGTGTATATAAGTATTACCATTAACATATAAAAATATAATTATATTAAATATATTGAGTTTATTATATAATCATGTTACATTAATAATTTTAGGGCATGGATGATGAAATAAAATAAAAATTCTGGTTGATTGATGTTGCCTCTTCTTTAGGAAACATCTTCTAGTTTACAACAAATACCCTTCTTGGCTGTATTTATTCTGAAACTAAAGATTATTGGATTAGGTAAGGGTATTTATTAATTTATTTTTTTATGTAATTTATGATCCCATTTGTTTTGAAGGTGTGAAGATAGGTGTACAGGGGTTGCCTTTTATAAGTTGGGTGAGTAGCATACTTGTAATTTTTTGAATGAGTAAATTCCTCCAACATTTTTTTCACATCACCAGGCCCCAATAATGGCCCATTCTTGGTCATTGATGTAATAAGTTCGATATATTTCCATATAGTGGGAGTTGAAAAAGTTTATAGGTAATTTTCCCCATTAAGTTTAATGTTTAATCCCTTAGTAAACTCGTTTTTTCCTCAATCATTGTCATTAATTTTAACTATTTTCACTAATAATTATGGTCCAAAATTAATTTGGACATATTAGAAGTCATAAAATATGAATATTAAAAATATTGAATCCATTTTTTCAAATTGAATTCACATAATTAGAAAATTTTAATTTAATATTAATCACGCAGATGTAGTGATAAATTGGGTTTTTAAGAAGGGTATATTTTTAGAAAATGATGATAATATATGAACTATATGACAAATAATAATAATTTTATGAGACTAAATTAATATTTTTTTGATATAAAATATATATATTTAATTTCAAATTTTCCCCATTAGGCATTGTTTTAATATATTAAAAATGTGCAACATTATGCATTTTAAAACCGTTTTCAGAAAAACATTTGTTAAAAAAAATATTATATTAAAAACAAAAATAAAGTTATGTAAAAATAATTAAGTGGATTAATTATAAGTAAATAATAATTATGTTACTTCAAAACATATTTAAAACATATTTAGGCTTTTAAATTACTTATTTATTTAATATAATTAATTTTTTGCAAAAAATTGGAATTCCACAGTATTCACTAAAAAAATCCAAATTTTACCTGAAGTAAATTTTTATATTATGATTTAAAAAATTGTTTTCATTTTATCAAATTAAAATTTTAATATTTAAAAATTAATATATTAAATATAACCTTATAATAATAGTTTTTAATTTAAACAATTTCTTTATTCGATAAACATTAAATAATATTTTTATAACTAATTGAACTATATAATTAATATTAATGATAATTAAAATTAAATGTTATATAATTAAATTGGTTGATAAATTTTAAATCATATGTGATGTGGGTTTTTGAGCATTAGTTTTAATGTAGGATGTTGTTGGTGTCACAAATGATGCAAGAAGGATTTGAGCATCAGATTTGATGGAATAACCATTGATGTTCAGTTTTAATGAGGGAATGTTGGTGTCATGAGTGAAACATGTATGATTTGAGAACACATACATATAGAATAGTTACTATATGTAGTGTGGGAATTTTTTCGTCCAAAGTATGGTTGGTGGAACCATTAGAATGTCAGTTTGGGTTAGGAATAAACCAGGTAGGTAATTCCAAAGGTAGGGATCACCACAAGAGGAATTAGTAATAAGTGATTGTGGTAGTCCAAGGTAATCGTTAAGATATAGATAAATTTTGTATCATTTCATTGTGAGACCACCGAGATCGTTTGTGATCTTTCTTATGGAGGGGAGGTGTAACGTCCTGTGTTTTTGATCGGTTCAAAACTTTTGGGTACATTTGAATTTTGAGTTTGGTAAGCAGGATACCATAGATTTTGAGATTTAGAACTTAAATATGATATTTTTAATGATTTAAAGTGTTTTTATATTTATTTAAGGATATGTGAGTGAATTTGGGGTTCATATGAGTATAAATAGTTCGGGGACCCAAAAAATCATTTTCAGAATATTCTGGAGTGACAGAATGAATGGTCTGAAGACCTTTTTTTATTTTTTTTATAATCCACATTTCAAGTGGTAAGGTGGAATCCTTATAAGGACTGAAGGCTTAAAGTTAATTACATGAACCATATGTCTTAGTGGAAATCACCCACACAAGATATCTTAGAACTACTTATTCCTAGCACATGTCATGATATTAGAATGCCTCCTTCGCATGGCTAGTCATCTCGATATCACGTGTAGAGATTCACAGGCTTGATACTGATGGAAAATCCATACCCTCTCATTCTTCGAATTCCAGTTACCTCTACTATGGGGAATTTTACTTTTCTAATCCTCATCTGGAGCCTTTTATCTTATAGTCTAACTGGTACATCTTTATATTAATGTCACCTGAAGGCCTTGAGGTGGCCTGAAGGCCATAAGTTGGCATGAAGGACTTGAGAGACAACTTGCCTGAATGCCTTGGGTGGCCCAAAAGCCATGCAGGACCCTAGGAAAAAACTAGAGGCCCAAAGTCCCATATGCATAAATAGATCTAGCTGCTAAAGTACCTACTAATGTACCATCTATAGTGATTTCTACAGTACTTCTATAGTATACCCCGAAAATATTTCTCCACCCGGATTTGATCTCGGGTCTCTTGGATGCACATGTCGAGTCCTCACCAACTATGCTGAGGCTCATGTGCTTCAGAAGGTTCTGGAATATGTGCATAATTTGTTAAAACAATAAGTCCCTTTAAGTGAAACTGTGAACCCCATTTCTGTTAATGATTATAGTTAGTCAAACTGTGTGGGGTGGGGCATATTTACATGTGATAAGGATGTAGTTTATTTTTTTGGTGATCTGTACGAATTGTGAACAATTAAGAAAACCATATGCCTAGCTTTGCGAGGTGGTGTACACATTAGACACTGGAACACCACATTATTAGTGCATGCTTATCCAACCCGTTCATCCTAACCATGCATTTCATTAAAAAAGGTGAATTTTATAATTTTATCTCCATTTCTTTAACCTTTATTTCTTGAATTTCATCACCCATTCAACCAGCTCTACAGAAGTCATGGGAGATCCTTCCCTTATCCCTTAGGATTTGATAAAACTTCATCATTTAGGCTCTCACTCAAGTGATGTCAGGTGAATTGGATATATAGATTTTAGGATACTAGTACCTTTTCTTCATTTATTCTTTAATATTTTCGTTTGGAATGATATTTCCATAAGAACTCATTTACCCAATTTCTAGGGTGTTTTTTAGATTCTTCATTTCTCTACATTTCAGATCAGATTAGAGGCTAGTATTCAATGAGTGGGAACCTAAAAGCCTAAGATATAGGGTTCCTTGATTTATACAAGTTCATACTCATGCTATGTGTTGTTTAATAAAATATACATAGGTGGGGTTGTCCAGATGAAATCGTTATAAATAAGTGACTACATTTAAATGTTATTATTATTATTGTGAGATGTTGATTGGCATGTTTATGTATCATTAAATGTATTGATCTGGGGATGGAATGGTATATGTGAAATGAGGTTTCTAGTTTGGGTAGGGCATGGTGCTATTTTTGGTTAATTAAATAAATTATGATTCAATTACATTGGTACCAAGGAAACATGTTGGGAATGAACAAAGATATATGGGATGGGGTTGACCATAGAAATTGAGGTGATATGATCGTAATGTTGAGGCATATAGTGATGACCATGTTACAGTTGACTGATGTGGTATTCATGTGCTGGAAATGGTCACCAATTGGGGAGTCTTAAGAATGGTTGGCGATTTCCAATCTCTGTGATTTGATGATATTGTCATTGGAGTCGTGTGAACTTAGATAAGAACGTAGTGAGGTGGTATTGACCAATCAATGTGGGTAGAGCCTTGTGTATATTTATAAACTTATAGGATTTTGTTGAACATCAGTTATAGAGGAAGTTCACATCGTTTAAATTCATGGTTTATAGTATGTGAGACCATCAGATGTGGTTGAGGCTCTCTTTGTAAGTTTTGGAAGATGATCATGGATTATTGAATGGTGGATATCACCGTGTGTTGAATATATGGATATCGAGCCTAAGATGGATCATTATTTCTGGAAGGATAGGAATTGTTGTGTATTTGGAGGTCATGATATTTCCCTGACAATAGTTATGAAACCATATATTTGTGGGAATTTAAACATGACAATTGGGTGTTCCATTGGGACATCAGTTTACTTGTTATGGTATACGTATAAATGAGATGATGGTTGGAATGAGGTATCATGTGACATGTTATGGGTGGAGATTGAGGGTTCTATAGATGTGACTGATTTTGGATACATCATTCCATTTCCAAAATAGTACTAATTCAGTTAATGCTTCCTACTGGCTATTGAGCACATGTGATGTGGTATTTGTATTTTTTTTGGGTTATTTAATATTTTTTATTTAAATATCTATACACCTGTATAGATATGGATGTAAGACAATAATTTATTGGTTTTTCCTATTGAGATCATACTCACACATTTCATAGGCCCCTTGGGACACATTGAGAATTTATGGATTTGAGATCAAGTAAGGAATTGGGATTGTTCACTAGGCCATCGTGAGTAGGGATTCACATTTTCATGGGATAGATCGAAGATGGACAATGGTGGATCTTCTGCATCAATCTGAGTATCGTTTAGGCTTTTAAGAATGCACTTATGTTATTTTCCTTTGGGTGATGATGAATAGTTTTTATAACTGATATAGAATATGTATACTCTATCTAATATTCATGAATCTGTTTCTTTTGGATTGTTATTTCCGTTGTTTATTTTTAATTCTGTCGAGTTTTCCCATTTATTCTATAGTGATAGTATTATATTACCATTATTATTATCATATAATCACAAGTGGTCATAGTCTCTTCATTATCACCTAATTAGACCCTCACTGCTAGTGAGAAGCCTTTGGTGCATAGGGAGTCATGATTAAGGCATAGTGTCCCTCTGGCCCAGAGCACCAATTTTGAGGATTCAGGGTCAGGGTGCTACATCTCTCAACCCAGACACATAAGAAGATGTTTTGAGGTAGTATATTCGGTTTGAGGATGGATAGGCCGGAGGGATAGAGGTAGTAAATGTTTCACTAATCCCTAAAAGAAGGGTTAGAAGTTTTAGTAAGGATAATGGGAAACAAGCTATATTTTTACTATTAGTAAGTGGTATGAATATTATAGTGTGTTTATTCTTACTAAATTCATTTGGTAGTAAACTCTATGTGTTTTATAAATGTGGAATATTTGGGCACAAGAAGTCTTGAGGTTAGGAAGCTCCAAATTTACAACGATATTGTCTTCATTTGGGGAACTTGAAATTTTTTTGAAGGGGTGTTTCAAAGAGGAGACATGGATCTAGTTCCACTCCCTCAAAGAATCTCCTTGCTTGAGTAGATGAACAAGGTGTTGATGAGAAAAATTTTTAAAGTCTATATTATAGTAATTTTTTTTGTATGATTCAATTTATGTTATTTTATTTTGTGTAGTAATGCAGTTGGGCATTATAAATCCTTTCTGAGTTCTATTTTTAATGGAAACATTATTTGGAAAATTATGAACATTATTCTCATGGAGTGGAAGAGTTTATTCATGGGTTTTTTCTTCTAGCTTTTCACTCACTAGGACTTGTGATTTGTTCTAGTTTTGAGAATCAGGGGTCATCTAGAGTCCAAATATGGTGGGGATAAAACCATATAAGTATCTCATGTAAAGTATAGTACTTAATATTTCTTAATGGGATAATTGTTTTTCCCCATAATGCTTGACCCTAGCCATAGTAGTTGAGTTATCCTAGAATGAGATTCATGTGAATTATGCTCATAGATGTCTATAATATACTATATTGAGTTTATTTGGATCCTTATATGTTAGGGGTTGGGATGTACATTGTTTTGAGGGTGTGTTTAGAGATATGAGTCTCTCTCTACCTCCTTTGATTATCTCATTTGGTGGTTCTTGTTCTTAAGTATCACTACCTATTTCTTTAGATATCTATTTTATTTTGGGATAACCTATCAGGTGTCTTGTGGATTTTGTAGTTTCATATTTTGAAAGGAAATTGATAATTGGTTTGTTGGCCTAGCTTTCTTGGGAGTCTCATCTAGAGTAGTATTTTATCCTTGTTTTAAATATTGATAAACTAAACCTTTTGGGACTTTTTAGGGGATGAAATTGTCATGATGAGGAGAATTTTCACTCCCCAATCCAATATAACTCTATTATTTCTTCTTTTTCCCCTCTTTATTTCTCTCTCTATCCTGGTAGATGTCTCTAAAACCCTATGTTTTTTGTCATGAAAATAATGTGTCTTGGATAAGGAACAAATTTTTCCAAACCATGAAAAAACCATGTAAAAACCTCTGTTATTTGTTATAGAATGCACATAATTATTTCACATAGTTTTTCAAACCATGTATCCTTCCTCTTCAAGGTCCTCTAGAGGCATAAATGAGGGTGAACTGTTAGAAAACGGTTTCCGAAACCATATATCCAAACCCTGCATAATTACCAAGTTCATTAATAATGGTATTTTACTATTTTATACTTAATAGTTCTTAACCCTAAATTTGTAACACCCCAATCATCCATGGTATGTTTCCCTTTGAATAATGAAATAGCTTGCATTGTATGCAACTTCGAGATTCTAACACACCGTGACCAATCAAAGTAGTCGTTATGAATAGTAATACCAACATTTTGAAATTTTATAAATTTAATCATTCAAAATGGACTTCATTTTTGGATTGGGAATATCGAAATTATCTTAGGTTGAATTATTGGCACTTTTCTGATAACTTTCATATTTTTTTGAATAGTGAAAAATACTAAATTTTAATTAAAAATAACTTTTTTAATCAAAATAATTTATAGTGTTAAATTATAATTTTTAGTGGGTTTAAAGTAAAATTAGATTATATTTTTTCCATTTAATCTAATTTTGGTCATTTTAAGTAATTTCACATTTAAAATTTACATAAACAATTGTCAATCTTTTGATAGTTATTATTTCTTAAAAACAAGCTTTTTTGTTTTGACAGCAGGAATTAATTTAAAATTAATTTATGACACTTCTGTGTTTTGAATTTGGAAAAATGAATTCCATATTTGGAATCAGTAGCACCAAATTGTGTATATAGGTAACTTTTATTTCTAGACATTTTAAATATATTTTTCAGTAAATATTTTATTTTCCATGATTAAAGGTTAAATATAATAAATAAAGGTAAAATATAATATTATAATAACATTAAATTACACTAAAATGTTTCCTAATCCTATTGTTGGATACACATCCGACCATGGTCATCCTTTAGGGTAATTTGGGACCCCATGGAGCCACATGGGAGTAATAATGACATTTTATATTAATTAATTTAAAGTAAAGACAAAAATGACATAAACAAATATCTTTTAGTAAATAAATTTTTACATGAGTTTATATAAGTTATCAATTATACTATAAATATTATTTGGAAAGAAAAAATTATTTCCTACATCATGGTAGTTTTTTATAATTTTTTTGACATCAAATAAATTAAATAATTTATGACAGAATAATGATGCAATATTTACCTCATTAATAAATGATTTCAATAAATAAGATTATAAATATTAAAACAATATCCAAAACCAGTACAGTTGTTATTGGATTATTTCATTTATACCATGAGTCATCTTAACTTTTTTATTAACAAATAGTGGACCTTTTGGAACCAAATATGAGGTTATAATAAAATAATTCTTTCAAACATTCTTAAAGAGACCCCCCTCTCCCTTATAAAGAGCCCTCACATCCTACCCATTCATCACACTTCTGAAGCCATTGTTTGGTACAAACCCCACCCAAATATCCTCCCATAATCTCTCACTTCATTCTAGTGGCCATACATTAATCCGAAAGACAACCTATGGAGTCTTTTTGATCAAATAAAAAGGAAGAAGCTGAAAAAGTGGTAATAATTTCACCATACTCTTTCAAGTTCTTTTCTTCTTCCACTTCCTCATCCTTTGTTTCTTCCATTCTATAATAATAAATTCAGTATATTCTATATAATGTGATGTTTTTATAAATATGGTACAACCATATTCATTTTTCTATCCATCCTATAAATGACATGTTACCATACGTGCGTACGTACGGCTTACCATCTCCATGTCGTGGTGTAGTTGTAATTCAAATACACTATTATTTGGATGGGTATAATAATGATGTATAATTGATGTAAATAATAAATGTAACATGTTAATAATTCTATATATATGATATAATATCTATTTACATACTTTTTTAAGTCAAAATAATGATATTTTCTCTCATGTGTACGTATGGATTACCGTTTCCACAAACGCGAAGAGATTCATTTCCCCATCGTAACCATTCAAGAATAATTTTCATTTGGTTGTTAAAAATAATGATTAAAAAAATAATATCATTCTATATATGAATCAAATACTTCCTATACATAATAAAAATACGGATTATTTATCAAAACATTTTATAGAAACAGACTTAGTTAAAACCTGAAACAACGATACTAATGAAACATCACAATCAAAGTAATTTTAGAAGATTATATATGATATCATATTAATGTATATGATTATTTTAAAATTTAATAACAAATATTTTACCATTATAAAAAAGGATAACCTACCCCCGACCAAGGAAATGAACAAGGTAGGGTTAATTTCACAATCTCTTTATTATTCGAGGTTGATTTATACGTGAGTTTCCACTGGGACCTCTTTATCATCCACATCCATGTTTTCATAAAAATGTATTTCAAAACATTTTTTATTTTTACTAAACTATGGGTTAAATTCATTTATACCCTTATTTGATATTATATGTCTTTAAAGTAATCTTTCTGTCTTTTTCCAAACAAGGTACTTTACAACCTTTTTGACAAAATTAAGGTAAGAATGTTTTTTTAACTTATACGGCAGGTGTGGTTATTCTCCGCTATTATAACAACTTTGAAGCTTCCCTTAAAATCTTATAAGAATATTTTCAAAATAAATTTTCTCTTTTATAATTATTTACTTTAAATGGTTTAAAAAAAGAAATATTTCTGTCAAATACTTTTGGTTTTATCTATGTCAACATCTTCTGATGGATTTTATACTTTTTTGAAGTCGATTAATTATGATACAAATCTTCCATATTTTATTGAAGGTTTTTTGATATGTTTTATTGTGGATGTGTTATTTTTATATAAATCATTCATGGATTATGGTTAAATTATTGACATTTCGTATGCTAGTTTTAATAGGAATGTTTATGTTGTGTTTAAACCTTTTCATATGAGGAATGTATTGGACTTAGTATGTGATGAGTGGAGCCCTTTATATCTCCTTGGTACATCGGTAGGTCTAATGAGACAACTAGACGTGGAATTGGATGAGACATTTCACAATTTGATATATTGTTTTGGATGAAGCCTTAATAATTTTTAGACTTCTTTGTTGAGGACTTGACAAGATGTTTCCGAATGTCTGGCATTATACATTCCCCCATTATGAAAATAATATTGATGGATCATGGGGTTATTCAACTAGTAGAAAACCCACACCTATGTTTTATTATGAAATTATTTACTTAGCTCATATTCCTTACATAAAGGTGTTCATGTTTATTATTTGTAAAGGCAAGTGTTTTCAAATTTTCACCAAGCCTAATATTTATGTTATCTTCTGCTCTATTGCATACTCATACTGAGCATTTGAGATCACCCTTTTCTTATGTTTCATTTTCCCAGGATATGAAAATGTATGTTATGAGTGACTTTCAGGCATAATCTAGGAGGGTTGGATGTTTCTAATGGAATAAATTAGTGATGTATTTATTTTCAAGTTGTAATGTTGAACTTATGTATGAATCTTGTTTCCAATAATAGTAAATTGATTGGTCTTTCGGGACATGTTTTCCTTGTTATCATGCCAATGTTATGTAATAATGCCCTAACTCTAGACAACTAGGGTCAGGGCATTATAGTTTGGAATCAGAGGGTGTTTATTAAAAACCATGGAAAGTAGATTTAGATAAACTCTAATTAGAGCACACATTACCCTAATATAAACATTAAGAATTAGTATAGAAGAACTTCCTAAAATTTTGGTATTGTAGAGATTTTTTGATTTCACCAAGCAATAAATCCCTATCTGGATATAAGCAGGTAGAGGTGGCTTTGGCACAGATGTACCTAGGTGTAAATTTCGAAAACACCGCTTTGAGCTAGACTCGAATGGAAACTAGTGCACGACAATGGGCCTTGATGCACTCTTGGTTACAAACCTCTCGGGGGATATGCTTAGTATAATACTATTTTTCTTTATAAACCATAATGAAGGGTTTATGAGTATATAATTTCGTAATGAAAACATTTTTAGGATTATGGATTATATCTCTAAACATTATAATTTATGTTAAGTGTTTTACATGTTTGGATTTATGTATTGCAAATCATAAACTAATCTAAGGTGTGCCATTGTTTAGAAATGGTGCCTAGTGGAATGAATGGAAACCATATCAATGCAGGAACTACATGTAAGGATTTCCCACCTTCTAAAGATAATATTAGTAGAGCTGGTGATACAACAGGAGTAGATCAGCTTATCACCATACTGGGACAACTCACATAGGTTATGAATAATAACCTTACCCGTATAGAGCACCCTGATCCACAATGTGGAGGATCAATGTCTGACCACTTCATGAGGCTACAACCACCAACATTAAATGGGAGTAAAAATCCATTAGTATCTGAGAAATGGATAAATTCCTTAGAAAAAATATTTCATTCTTTGGGGAGTAGCGAAAGGGAAAAAGATGTTATGGCAGTTTATCGCCTAACAGGAGATGCAGATCAATGGTTATCATTGATTCAAAACACAAAGGAGGATGAAGAAGTATCAAGTATGGAATGGAGGGAGTTTAACAATATTTTCTTAGAATAATAAATTCCTTGTGACCATCGAGAGGATATGGAAATACAATTTTTGAGTCTGAGGCAAAATAAGGATGAGAATGTCGCAAAGTATGAGGCTAACTTTACAAGGATAGCAAGGCTTGCAGAAGATTATATACGTAACTCATGAAGTAATATAGTTCATTTTTCAGATGTGTTAAAACCATTTCTCTATCGAGCATTTCTCACAATCCTTCTCGACGTACGAAGATATGGTCTCATGTGCTATCAAGATAGAAATGAAATTCTATAAATCTTATGAAAATAACGTAAAGCAAGATAAGAAGAGAACGGTGAAGCAAGAGGTAGAAAAGGGAAAAAGGGAAAGAAGGATTTTTCATTATGTGATAATTGTTGTAAGAAACACCCTAGTACTTTCCTAAAAGGAATGAGAGTTTGTTACAAATGTGGAGAAAAATGTCACTAGGCTCGTGATTCCAAGGGAATGAAAGAGGCTTTAGATGTTGAATGCTACAATTATAGAGAAATGGGGAATTATGCAGATGAATGTCCTAAGTGTCAGGGAACCCTACCTCAAAAAAGGCCATGGGATCAAGGCCAAGATTATGTTGTTACTACATTTCAAGTGTAAGAATTAATTTTTTTTTTTCAGACTCAAGGATTATATTATGGTTCTATGAAAAATGTGATATATATAAGGATTGTACTGTAGTACTTGTTATTTTAATTAAATTTTTAATATGACTATGCTAATCATATTTTCAGTATGTGACAATAAGAGAAACTTTACTTTTTGGGGGGAATATGATGTTACAATTTATTTCGGAATTTAGATACCTTTTATAGAGAGTCTGGATAGAGGTATATTGGATAACTATAAAGGTTAGAATGGATTAAGTTGATCTTTGGATAGTATTGTTTAAGGTTAAAAAATTTCTTATGATTATTTTTAGAATATATTATAATAATATAGTTTTAGAAAAAGGACAACCTGTAGGTCGGGCGATAACCTGTCACATCGGACAAAGATGCAGGAATCAAACACACAACCATAGTGCGATATGCCTTTATTACCTACCACTAGCCTACAGGAAGTCTCTGGTTATTAAAAAATATTTTTCTTCATTTAAATTTTTTGTGTTAATATTTGGAACTTTTAACAATTAGGATAAATATAATATTTTTGAATTCTATTATCTTTTGGAGTGAAATATCAGTTTTTAGTAGAAATTAGTTAAAGGATAAAAATCTACTTGTCATGTATATATATATATATATATTATTCTATGAATAAATTAATTCTTAAACATTAGGGAAGGGATATTGAAAACAAAAATGTGTTATCTTAACATTTTATGTTTCTTTTAACTAATGATATTTTAAATCATCATAAATCGATGGCTTTGAGGCCCTCAAGTGTACACTGGTTTGTGATTGATGACCTCAATCACTCCCTATAAATATTTACATTTTTCCTCAAATTATATGACAGTAATTTCCACCAATGTTCTTCTATTTGAGATCATAATTTGGTGGTAAAATTTTCATTTCTCATTGATTTTATTAATTCTAAATTTTATTAACCCTATTTCCAATGTGGGTTCTCCACAGAGTTATTTTCTATTTCCTACATTTTATTTTCAGCGAACAATTTCAAATTTCAAGGAAGCAATTTATTGTAGGGGATAATGTAATACCCTAAGCATCCATGGTACATTTCTCTTTGAAAAATGCAATATCTTTCATTGTACGCAACTTCCAGATTCTAACACACTACGACCAATCAAAGTAGCCATTATGAATAGTAATACCCACTTTTTGATATTTTATAAATTTTATCTTTTAAAATGGACTTCATTTTTGGATTCAGAATATCAAAATTAGAATTGGGGGAATTTTTTGCACTTTTCTAGTAACTTTCATATTTTTAAGAATAGTGAAAAATACTTAATTTTAATTATAAACATCTTTTTTAATCAAAATAATTTATAGTGATAAATTATAACTTTAGTGGTTTTAATGTATAATTAGATTATATTTTAACCATTTAATATAATTTTGGTCATTGGATGTAATTTCACATTTAAACTGTATATAAACAAGTGTCAATCTTTTGATAGTTATTATTTCTTAAAAACACGATTTTTGTTTTGATAGCGGGAATTAATTTTAAATTAATTTCTACCACTTTTGTGTTTTGAATTTGTAAAAATGGATTACATATTTGGAATCAGTAGGTCAAAATTGTGTAAATATGTAGCATTTAGTTTTAGAAAATTTAAATTTTTACTTTAGTAAATATTTTATTTACCAGTATTAATGGGTAAATTTAATAAATAATTGTAAAATATAATATTATAATAATATTAAATTAACCTAACATCTATCCTAATCCTATTTTATAATACATATCGGACCATGGGATTCCTTTGGTTGAATTTTGGAACCCATGGAGACACATGGAAGTTATAATGACATTTCATATTAATTAATTTAAAGTAAAAGACAAAATTGACATCAACAAATATCTTTTAGTAAATAAATTATTAAATTGAGTTATATAAGTTATATTTTAGACCATAAATATTCTTTGGAAATATAATAAGATTTAAGACATCATGGTATTTTTTTATAATTTTTGGACCTCAAATAAATTAAATTATTTTTTACACAATAATGATACAATATTTACCTCATTAATAAATGTTTTAAATAAATAATATTATAAATATTAAAAATATATCCAAAACCTGTCCAAATTATTATTGGATTATTTTATTTTTACCATGACTCGTATTAACTTTGTTATTAATGAATTTATGGCCTATTAAAACCGAATATGAGGTGATTATAAAATAATTGTTTCAAACATTCCTAATGAGCCCCTCCTCTCCCATATAAAAATCCCTCACTTCCCATTTCTCACATTTCTCAAGCCTTTGGATCATACAACCCCTACCAAAATATCCTTCCAACATCCCTAAATTCATTATGGAGGCCTTAATTTAGTTAGAAATCCATCCTAAGGAGCCTTTATGATCAAATCAAAATGAAGAACCCGAAGAAGGGGTAATAATTTTACCACCCTCTTTCAAGTTCTTTTCTTCTTCCACTCCATCTTTCTTTGTTGATTAAATTATAAAATAGTATCTCCAGTATCATCTATATACTGTGATTTTATTATAAATATGATACAACCATATTCATTATTCTATCCATCCTATGAATGACATGTCACCATAAATGCGTGCATATGGCTTACCGTCTCTACGTCGTGGTGTAGTTGTTATTAAAATACACTATTATTTGGATTAATATAATAATGATGTATAATTGATGTAAATAATAAATTTAACATGTAAATGATTCTTTATATATGATATATCATCTATTTATATACGTTTTTAAATCAAAATAATGATATTGTTGCTTGTGCGTACGTACGGATTACCATCTCCACGAACGCGATGAGATTAATTTCCCCATCGTAACCATTCAGGAATAATTTTAATTTGGTTATTTAAAATAATGATTAAGTATTTCATATCATTCAGGATATGAATAAAATAAATCCTATCAATAAAAAATATGGCTTATATATCAAAACATATAAATAAAATCGAATCAGTTAAAACCCGAAATGACGATACTACTGAAATATCATTATCAAAACAATATTAGAAGATCATATATGATATCATATTAATGTATATGTTTCTTTTATAATTTAATAACAAAGATTTCACCATTATATAGGAGGTTAATCTACCCTCAACCAATGAAAAGAATAAGGCAAGGGTTAATTTCACAATCTCTTTATCATCTGAGGTTGTTGTATACGTGAGTATCTGCTGGGACCTCTTTATCATCCACATCCGGGTTTTCTTAAAAATGTATTTCAAAAAAATTACTATTTACTAAACTATGGTTTATAGTCATTTATACTCTTATTTTATCTTATTAGTTTTGAAAGGATTTTTTCTGTCATTTTCCAAACAAGGTACTTTATGACCTTTTTGATAAAATTAATGTAAGATTTTTTTAACTTATACGGAGGGTGCGGTTATTCACCAACATTATAACATCATTGAAGCTTCCCTTAAAAGATTATAATAATATTTTAAAAATAATAGTTTTTTTATAATTATATGACTTTAAATTATTTCAAAAAGAAAAGATATTTCTGTCAAATAGTTTTGATTTCATCCAAGTCAAAATCTTTTGATATATTTTATACTTTTTTGAAGTCTATTCATTATGATATAAATCCTTTATATTTTATTGAAGGTGTTGTGATATTTTTTAATGTGGATGATTTATTTTTATAAATACCATTCATGTTTTATGTTTAACTTATTTTCCTTTTGTATGCTAGTTTTAATACAAATGTTTATGTTGTGTTTCAACCTTTTCATATGAGGAATGTATTCGACTTAGTATGTGACGAGTATAGCCCACTATAGCTCCTCGGTGCATTGGTAGGTCTCATGTGACAACTAGACGTGGAATTGGACGAGGCCTTTCCCAATTCGATATATGGTTTTGGCCAAGTCCTTAATCATTTTTAGACGTCTTGGCTGAGTCCTTGACAAGATGTTTGAAAATGTATGTCATTATACATTCCCTCATTATGAAAATAATATTGATGGATCATGTGGTAATTCGACTAGTAGAAAACCCATGACTAAGTTTTATTATGGCATTATTTACTCAGCTCATATTCCTTCCATAAAATTGTTCATGATTATTATTTGTAAAGGCATGTGTTTTCAATTATTCACCATGACTAATACTTATGTTATCTTCCATTGTATTGCTTAAACTTACTGAGCGTTTGAGATCACCCCTTTATTATGCTTCATTTTCCCAAGATATGAAAAAATTTAGTTATGAGTGAATTTTAGGCATTATCTTAGAGGCTTGGATTTTTTTAATGGAATAAATTAGTGTTTTATTTCTGTTCATGTTATAAATATGAACTTATGTTTGAGTCTTGTTTCCAAATATACTAAACTGATTGGTCTTTCGGGACATGATTTCCTTGTGATCATGCCAATGTTATGTAATAATTCACTGACTTTGCGTAACTGGGGTTAGGGAGTTACAAAATCGCCCTTCAACCTTCTCAATTGACCCACACGAATCCAAGGGGCTTCTCCAATACCTCTTCCCATGGTTCCACTCCCCCTCAAGGTGTAATCTTTTATTTTATTAAAGGTTTTGGCTAGAATTTTTATGGTAATATCCAACTGTCTACTTCCTCTTATTATTCCTTCTATTTTATCCTGGGTTCTTTTTCTTCCTAGGTTATGGTGGTCAAGGGTTCATGATTACTTCTATTTTAAAATGGGGTTTTTTTCTTTGTCCGGGTTCTTTTATGGTCACGATTGCTTCTTTGGGACTCTTTGTATTAGATTTGAGTTTCCATTTCCTTAGGTTACAAGGTTATATTAGTTACCCTATGTCAAATATTTTAACTTGATAATGATTATTTATAGATCATTTTAATGGTATTTTTCATAATATTAAGAAGAATATATGCTATATAAAATTTCAAGGATTCTCGAAATATGTTCATATATGTTTTCCTTAAATTCCCTAATTTTAAACCATGGGGTTCCTTTATAAAATCTTGTTTAAAATTATTTATTGAAATGTCATGAATCAAAATGGTTTTTATCAAATAGTTTCTAACCCGTTATTTGGAAATCCCCAAATATGTTTTTTTATTTCAACTAGTTTTATTATAAGCATAATGGAGAGATAGTTTCCTAGAAAATACTCTAAGATATTTTTACTGTTCTAATTTATTAAATTTGACTTATTTATATATACATATATATAGGTGCCTTATTTTTGGATATTTCCACATAGTGGGGGGAATATGTGCATTGGTACAAGGGGTGATCATATATAAATATTAAGTTTCACTTGTGTGTGAGTGCGAAGTGTGGTTTTGGAACATGAATGTTTTGAGAAAATTTGGTTTTCCAAATGAGGGATTTTTCCTTCAAATTGATGGGGCATGGATATAACATTGAGGTTCTTCTTCAAAATTGAAACCCCTAATTAAGGCATGCCCCTAGCTCGTGGAACTGGGATGAGTGTTGAATAGGGGGAAATGTATGGTGTATTATTGGTTTGGGGGATTGAATATTTTTATGAATCTTGGAAATTAAAATAGGTATTTCACTAAAAAAGGGAGTTCAAACATGAGAAATTGAATGGTTTGTTTTACTACTAAGAATATAATATGTATGTATGTCATAGTTTGATAAAACACACCTCTGGATGTACGTTATGGGAAGATTAGGGTTTTTAATAGGGATCTCATGATACACATTGCACACTTGTATATTATTACCCAATCACTAGTGAACCTGAGTGGATCACTAATATGCTCATGGGATATTCCCCTTGATTGATCAAGTGCGGGTGACACCGATGTTTGGGGCATGTTGAATGTTGGTGTATAGTTCCTAAGGACATTGATTATGGGAATGATAACAGATCATTCCTAGACTATCTCTGTAGAGACCTAAAGCTTGAAGTACATAGACATTACATTACTTTTGTGGAATATCTAACATATAACAAAAACAGACACCAAAGGACCGTAATAGTTTTGTGTCTTTGGATGATCGGAATATAATCTTTTAATCCTGGTGAAAGATCTTCAACATATCCCATAAAGATCTTCCTTTTTTTACCTAACACATTTCTTTATATCCTAGGGAAAGGAAAACATATAAAGGGTGATCTCAAATGCTCAGTAAGTGTAAGGATTGAGAAAATAAAACAAACCCTATACATTTGAACTTCAAAACATGAGCATAATATTTAAACATCAAAATCTTGAGCAATGACATAAAAAATGGAAGTACATAAGGCATGGAACATAATGGATCATCAATCATGATAAAATAGAATGGGAATAAATTATGTAATTGTGGCAACCATTGATCATATGTTATAATTTCTATAGTAGCCAAGGAATTGCTTCCAAGACCATCTTAGTGGACGAAGTCCCTTTCTAAATCAAGTTCACTCCCCCTTCTAGTCCTATATCACTGAACCAGATTAACTTACCATTCCATCCATGTCTATCTCATGAGATATAAATCTTTACCCAATGCATTGGAGGGAGATACAGGTCCCACCCATCTCATAATTAAATCATTATTACTTGTGCCACAAAATGAACTTAAAACATTCATCATAACCCAAAGAATAAAATGAGTTTCATAAACATCATCCCATAATCACATAATCCATATAAAACAAAAGGATATTTCATCATACGAAAAGTGAAACCATGTAAATCATATAGACATTATACTTGAAATATACACATATGAAATAATTTCATCTTATATGGAAAATGGTTTTCATAAAACACTTGAATTGAATTCTTGAGGAAAATATCCTTTCTTCTTAAAAATCATTTTCTTTTCACAAAATTCCATGTAATTTTAAAAGAAAACTATTTTGTTGAAAATGTTAATAAAATCTTTTATAGTAAGCTTCATGAAAATGAGGCGTTATGAAACCGTTAAAATTCATTCACGCCGTATAAGTTAAAAATAACATTCTTCTCGTACTTTTGTGAGAAAAGTCAAAACTTTCCTCATGGGGTAAAAAAAGTAAGATTCCTTTCATAAAATGTGGTAAATTTCAAAAATGGGTAAAAAGGACATCAAAATACATGAAATTTTTTTTAGAAAACATGGGCATGGATGATAATAATAAACCCAGTAAATACTTAAGAATAATAATCTCGGATAAGAACGATATTGGAATAATTATCCCTTACCATAGGTCGGATATGCTTCATACGTATCCAAACCTCCTGTATAATTATTTAATTAAATTCATTGACTTATTATAGAATCATATTCATTGTTATGATATCTTATATGGTTCACTTATGACTTTATATTACCCGTTATTTTGTTAATTCCGTGTTAAAGTAGCATTTTGGGTAAAATCGTTTCATTTATCATATGTGTTTCGACATGTTGTTATTGATATTATTAATTATATCCTGATTTAATTTATTCCAGAATGTCAAACATGATTTATATATAATATATATTCAGTATATAAATATATGGAATGAAATACACCGTTCATGGAGATGGTAGGCCGTACGTACGCATGAACGTTGTTTTCGTTTCCTTATTGAATTAAATGGAATTAATTAATTGAAACATATATATACATAAATCCAGTATCATTATTTGTAATATCATTCATGATTATTTATTATATATACTTTATAATCATACTTGAATGGTTAATCATGGAAAATGAATCTCATCGCGTTCATGGATACGGTAGTCCGTACGTATGCACGAGCGATGATATCATTCCCATGATCATGGAATTATAGTGAAGTGTATTTATAATATTTAAGAATCAATATCACATTACAATAATCATATATAGTTATTTATTTACAACATTATACCCATCCAAGTAAGGTGGTGGTGGAAAACATATTAAACCACGGTGTAGAGACGGTATTCTGTACGTACGCACACGAGGTGATTTTTTTTCCGTATGATGGATAGAAGATGAAATTGGGTTGTTTCATATTTATAATAACATATCAGTATATGAGTGATACTGATTTTATTAATTTATGATTAAAAAAATATGGATGACTAAGTATAAGAAGAAATAAATTGAAAATAATCGGTAAAAGAGATTACCTCTTCTTTGACGTGCCTCTTCTTAACATCCTCTTAAGGCACTAGGGTTGGTCTTTTGAGGAAACCAGAACCTCTACAATGTTTCTAGGGAAGATGAGAATGGAAATGGGCAGGTGATGGCCGAGCTTCAAGTCTCAAAATGGTGTGAAGATAAGAGGAAAGGGGTGCCCTTTTTTTAAGGGAGGAGAGGGGCACCTTTGGAAAAATATAAAATATTATTTTATAATAAATTCATATTCGGTTTATAATAGCTCCAAATTGATTTATTTATAAGCTAAAGTGGGGATGGGTCTAAATCCTCTCAACCAATAGGTTTTAGGCAAGTTTAGGTTACTATTGTAACTTTATAATTTAGATTTAACTCTAAGTTAAATAATTTAACTTTACCGTGTATTCTTATTTTTTACACTATATGGTTAATAAACATACTATAACAAGACAAAAGAACCCCAAGTGGTTCATTATTAATATATATAACCTTATATAAGTAATTTTTCCTAACCTTGGATTTTTAGGAATATAATAACAATTAATAATATAATATTTTTTTAAAAAAACTATTTTATGTCAATTTTGACACTATTTGGTAATTGATTTTTGTGAAAATCATAACAATATGATTAGTTAAAAAAAGTTAATTGAATAAATACTAACATGTCCTACTAACCTAGAAAATTAGTTTAATTCATAAAAAGTCTCAAATTACATTTATTTGGGTATTTATAACATCAATTATGTTAATATTTCATTAATAAGATAATTACTGCATCATTATTGTGTCTTAAATAAATTAAATTATTTAATGTTTAAAAATTATAAATAAAATACCATTATTTAGGAAATATTTTTATCTTTCTAAAAAATATTTTTAGTCAAATTTATCTTATGTATAACCATATATTAAAAAAAATTAGTTATTAAACTTTAATTTTAACTATTTTAACTCTTCTTTAAATAAAATAATAATAACTGTCCTAATCTAATCCAAGTGGACCTAAAGTGTAATATTTTATTCCTAAGGTTGGTTTTTGTCGAATTACACTTATCCAAGACAATTATTACATGTGTTAGTGTAATAATAATATCATTTTTACCCTTAATTACCCTATTTACTTTTAACTGTGGTAAATAAAAGTAAAAATTTACTATTCACCAAAAATTATTTTTATCTTATTGAACCACATTTTACTCCTTAATATTAATTGTGTCTCTCAGATTTTCTTAATTCCACTCACAGAAGTTGTAAAATTATGTTTTATATAGATTTTTAAATTCTCATAAGAGGTGGGTAAAAGACGGTGAAAAGTTAAATAAAATTTTTATATATCTAAAGTTTTTATAAAATGACTCAAATAAATTACATTGAACTTATATAGGTATTATGTATCAATTTTTACCAAAAATAAATTTAAACAAAATATATAATTATTTAAATAAATAGTCAGTTTTTAAATAGTAACCCAATGTTTTCACTATTCATCAAAAATTGAAATTTTTTAGAAAAACACCAAAAATTCACCCAAGGCTAATTTCAATATTCCGAATCCAAAAATGAAGTCCATTTTGAAAGATAAAATTTATTAAATTTCAAAAAATGGGTAGAACTATTCATAACAGATAGTTCATAATAATATTATAATAATATCTCGTTTAGTGAAACTTGGTATTGCGTACTACACATGCTATCGAAGAAGGTCTTGATTTCATGTAATTCAAGCCAAGTCAGGGCTGCGTGTACTGAAAGCTATGTTTGGTGTTGCGTATAACATAATCAACACTTATTTCACTTATACATTAAACAAAATCTATACTTAATGTTGCGTAAAATAATTTCCACAAAACAAACTTGAAATTGTGTGTAACACGAGCCAAGAATAGTGTTGCGTATACTACAAGCTAATACGGTGTTGCGTATATTACAAGCTAATATTGGTGTAGTTTATAATAGAAGACATCAGAGAATGTAAAAATAATATATCTCATAAAATCTCGGTGTGTTACAATCTCACATATCTCTTATGTTCCCATGAAAAATGTTTTTCATCTTTGCTACTTTCCTATATTTTTATAGAACTTTTGTAGTAAGATTTTAATCTTATATTTTCTTATTGAGTCTCTTTATTTATTTGATCATTATTTTTATAAATGGGGTTTTTTGGAATATATTTAAGTATTATCAAATGTTTTAAAATTAAAATTTGTAAATTGTTTTTCTAAGGTATTAACTTTTTACTTATTTTAAAACAGAAATAAAGAACATATTATTATACATTTATATTTTAAAACTCATATGAAATGGTTTCATATTTAAATGAAACTAATGGGGTGGGGTTTCCCTCATGGAATTCCTACTGAGCATCTAGGGGTCATGCCTACTATATCATTTTAGTTTTAGGTTATCTCTGGATGGTATTTCTCAAGGAGTGAGCATGATTCTATGGTTAGAGGTGGCACAATGGTCATTTGGAGGTATGTTAAGTTGTATTTATTTTCCGATTATAGTGTTTTATTTATTTATTTGTCAGTTGGTCATGGGAAAATCATTCCCAATTGAATTATGCTTGATTTTCGGAACATGTTTTCATCCTTAGACAATCCAGAACAGCTATTTGGCCTTTTATGTACTTGATCGGGTGCTCAGTTTGGGATAAATCTGGGATGGTTCATGATAGACACAAATAGTACATTATATTTATGTATTTTAAAAAAACATTTCATAATATTTCAATCAATCATTCATAATAACTATTAATCAAATACATTAGATTTTTAGTTAATCCTTATTTCTGATGGTCATTGAGCCTTCCTAACACTTATAAACAAATTTTAAGAGCATTAAATTACCTATCATTTAAGAGGATCATATGAAGTCGACGGGAGTCCAAGGGGGTTTTGAATTCACACTGGGGGGGGGGGGGGCTGAATCAGGGGAGACTAACTTTTATTGATTAAGTTCATGTTAAATTCTTCATATCTTATGTTTATTGAAGCTATATCATTTGATATAATTTATTGATCTTAAGAATGATCCCTCATAAGTTTTTCTTTATGTTATAAAGATAAATTAAATTAAATAGAACACATTTATTTTTATAAGGTCAGAACTTAATGTGAGAACCTACTCATTGTCGTGTCAACATCCATCATGTCATAGATTCTTCACAAATAATATTATCAATTACAACTAGTGTGGGTAGTTTTTATATTTAACTCATAGTGTGGATCACAGAAACTAAGTCTCAAGACTTAAAAAAGTCTCCTGACTTCATATTATATTGAATTTCATCACTTTACAATGTTTAAAAAACATGAACATGTGTTCAGCTACATAATATTTTTTTTCAAGAGTATTTGAATCCCAACCTTGTTTTTATTCTGATAAAAGTAATTCTAAATCACTCAATTATTTGGAACATAGGTTTCTAGACATCCTAACTTTCTTGAGAACTTGGTATTCTAGAAATCTCAACTTTCCATGGAACCTAATGTTTGAGAAATCGCAAAAACATTGACTCAACAAAAAAAACAATGAAATTTCTGACTAGAAACCTCCTCTCTTAATCATTCTTCACTTATTCTATGTTAAACTCCCTAATTATTCTTCAAAAAAATCATCACTTTTCACTAAATGATCTAGGATCCTTTCATGGGCATGAAACTACCTAATAAGTTTAATCCTTCAAAATCACTAAATAATGAGATTTTATCACACTTAAATTTTGGTTAAATGCCATTAAAAATAACTTATAATTTAAGAGTCAAAAATCTATGTTACATATCATCTACATATAACATAAATATATTCCTAAAATATTGCCTAGAATCAGAAACATTATTTTTTGAATATTGGACTAGATCACACAACCAGTCATCATCATAATTAAATTAAAATCACAAAAATTTGATGTTCCTTAAGAACTACTGTAGAACTCAATAATTTCTCACATGAAATTGGTTCTACATATTGTATCTAATGTGTTCTAACTTCTTTATCCCTAAAAATGTCTTCAATATATTCATTCTATTTACTCTTTGATAAATAATCCTCCAGCATGCGTGGAATTATTATATACTAGTTGTATTGCAGCACAACCATCGGTTTCCTTGAATAGTAAATGCCTTTAGTCATCCAGTTGAAAACTACTATATGAATGATAATTATATTTTATCTGGGTGATATTTATTATATATGAATGAATTATTTAAATTTATTTCCTCCTATTCTTCTAATAAAACTTTATGTTTCTCATATAGAATTCAAACTCAAGCTATATTAGTTTTATATTAAGATGACATTGTACCTCTATTATACTACCATTACGATCAACATAGTTAGATCTATTCTTGCACTACTTATCCCCTATGTATTATTTTCTTTACATAGATATAATGTATAGGGTCTTAAATATTCTATTTTCAAAGTTTATTTCTCATATTTCTTTCTTACAAGCATCTCAAAACTATACTCATGTTTCAATATAGGTTCTCCTTCTTAGAGGTCCACAATTCTCTCTTCTATTGACCTCACTACACATTCACACACCATTTTGGTTTTTTTATAATATGTACACACAATTATCATGAAAAAAATGTATGAAACAAGGAATACTATCTTGGCCTACTCAAAAACTCACGTACCACATTCTGTTATCCCAATTCTATTTCTGTTTGAAAAGCAAATGAAAATTTCTAATATATCAGATTTTTTTAGATTTGGATTAATGGGGGAACAAATTCCCAATCTACAAATCACGTTGGTCCCTTTTTTTGTGATGGTAAAGAATTTCCAAAAAAATACTACTAGAAAATACTTTTAAAATAAAGATCATTAATATAAAGATGCTTCTATGAAATGATTGTTAATAAGGTATTTTCTCACAAAGCATTTTATGAAAAAATTTATACGAGAAGATGATCTATAAGAAAGTTCATATATATATATATATATATTAAAGAATGTTCTTTATAAGAAAGCGCATTCTTAATAAAATTTCTCAAGAAGACACTTTCTTAGAAAACGCCCATCCTTCTTTTTTTAACAAAATATTTTTATAAAATTTTATAAAATTTACTAATATTTTATATATTTCATTATAATATATGTAAATATATATTAGTAAAAATTTGTTAATAAATTATATATATAAAAACATATTTTTATAATTATAATATATACATTATTATAAGATATCAAAATAAATATTATAATACTATATTATATTAATAGTGCATTTATATATGTATTTTAAAACACTAAAACACGAGTTTAATGGTAAAAACCTTATAAAAGAGTCTATTATTGATGTTAAAAATATATGAAATCTATCTTGGAATTATTTTTGATGTGTACGAGCCAAAATTATGTCAATCCAACATGCGGTGTGCTCAGAATAACCAAAGAATCATCTCTAAAAATAATTACCCTCTAAAAAAACTTATTCCAGAAAGTCAAAATAGATAAAATGATATCTAATTGTTGTGAAATCAATAGAAAATAATTGTAGATTGATTTTGAAGATCTAATAACTTATTTTGTGTCAATGAAAGTTTTATTTTCCTGAAATGACTGAAAAATCATTTTTAGTAATTTAAAACACAAAAACATGCATTTGATGGTCAAAATCATAGATGGAACTTTAATAGAGGTTGTAATTTTGATTGTATTTATAGATTATTTTTTATAATATTTCAACATCGCCTACTAGGAAAAAAATAAAATTTATTATATTTTAAGTAGGTAACTTTGGAATCCAATAAAATATAAATTATAAGTACAATATGAATAAAACATAAAACATGGATTAAATGTATAAAGAATAGTTTAAAATTAAATATAATTTCAAAAATAAAATAAATCTATATTAATTTATATGACAACTACATTATTGATTAAAAACATAATATTTACACTTTAAAAAATCTACACGCATCAATTAAATGTAAATAAAGTCTAAATAAAATATAAAACATTAAATTTAGAAATAATGATTAATTGAAAATAAAAGGAATTTCAAAAATTAATAAAAACATTAATTTACTATAAAATGCTTTAAAATAATATAAATACAAATGTTTTTTTAAACAATAATGTTTTTTCTCATTGAAATTATTATTCAAAAATTTATTTTTCAAAATTCTTTTTATTTTCAATTAATTTTTAAATATTTATCAAAATTTTAAAATTTTATCTATGTCATATTTATTCTTTATAATTTATTGGCATTCAAATTCACATACATAAAACCTTATTACATTTTAATAATGTGTCTTTGGAAGCATATAAAATATAAACTATATGTGTAATCTAAATGAAAAAAATGGATTAAATATATAATGAATAGTTGAAATAAATCATAAATTTAATAAAGAAAAATTAATTTCTATGAAACAAACATTATTGATTAAAAACATAACATTTACACTTAAATAAATTCATGCACATAAAATATTTTATAAATAAAATATTAATGAAATTAAAAAAATTGACTCTAAAAATTAAAATAAATTTAAAATAAAATGAATTTCAAAAAAATAACAAACTAAAAAATTTAATTTTAACAAAAACTGATTGTTGTAAAAAAATTATAAGTACAATTGTTTTTTTAACAGAAATATTTTTGCAATTCAAATTAATTTTCATCAATTTTTTAATGAAATTATTTTTATTTTCAATTATTTTTATATATTTCGAAAATGTTTCAAATTTTCTCTATATTTTATTTATACTTTGTAATTTATAAGCTTTCAAAGTAACATATTTGAAACATTATTAAATTTTATTTATGTGACTTTGGAATCATATAAAATATACACTATAAGTACAATCTAAATAAAATTTAAAATATTAATTTAAAATATAAAAAATAATTGAAAATAAAAAAAATCAAAAATAAAATTATCCAAAATTAAATTATAAGAGACAAAATTTTTTGATTTAAAACATAACATATACACTTCAAAAAATTTATGCGCAAAAAATATAGTATAAATATAATCAAAACTAAATATAAATCATTAAATATAAAAAAAATTAGTTGAAAAAAAAGGAATGTCAAAAAAATGACTAAAGAAATTAATTTACATAAAAAATATTTTCAAAAAAAATTATAAATATTCATGTTATGTTTTGAAGCAACAATATTTTGTGTTGTTGAGATTATATTTCATCAATATTTTTAGGAAATTGTTTTTATTTTAAATTAGTTTTATATGTTTCTTCAATGTTTGAAATTTGATTTATATTTTATATATAATTTTGTGTAAATTATATTTTTTTATTTTTTGGATTTTCTTTTATTTATTAAATTATTTTTATTTCTATGGTTAATATTTTAATTTTAATTTGGATGTTATATATACTATATTTTATGGGTATAAAAATTTTTAACTGTAAATTTTGTCTTATTCATAAATAATTTTTGTTTTATGTAAATTATTTTTTACTATATATATGCTTTTTCTATTTTTAATTGTTTTTTATTCAATTTGATAGTGTTCTAAATTTCATTTACAATGTATTTATAATTTTTAATTTATATGCCTTCAAAATCACCCACTTGAAATATAATAATGTTTCAATTAGTTGATTTAAAAATCTTATAAATTATATAATATAAATATAATCTTAATTAACTTTGAAACAATAAATAAACATATAAAAATAAATGAATGTAACCATAATTTCCTAAAAACAATTAATGAAAAATAATTTTAATGACATAATATGTTGTTGTTTTAAAATATAACATTTATACTTGTATTTTTTTATTTGTAGATAACATTTATTGTGTCAATTAATTTTTTTATTATTTTTATGCATTTCTTTTATTTTAAATTAATTTTTATTTGTATAGTCAATATTTTAAATTTCATTTTGATGATATTCATACTATATTTTTTGAAAATAAATTTTTTGAAGTTTAAATATTTCTCTTTTAATCAATACAGTTTGTATCATGTAAATTAGTGTTGGTTTATTGTATTTATGAAATTCATTTTATTTTAAAGTATTTTATATGTTTAATCCATGTTTTAAGTTTTATTTTGGTTTCAATTATAGTTTAATTTTTATAAGCTTTCAAAGTTACTTATTTAAAACATATTATAAAAATAATAAATAGAAAATAATAAGTATCAATAAATATATATGACTTAATAATAATAACAATAACATAAAAAATAATTAATATCTCCAATTTATTAATGATCATAATAATTAAAATTATTTATATTATAAATATTTTTAAATACAATATTATTTCTATTATTTTAATTATTATTATTATTTGATAATATTTCTATAATTTATATCATTAGTAATATTATTATCATGAATTTATTATCATAAAATAAGTATAGTTTATATATATTGTCAAATTATGTTTTGTTTTTTTGTTTTTTGTTCATATATATATATATATATATATATATAAATAAAACAAAAAAAATTTAAAAAAACATAGAAGGGGGACGTGTTGCCTGAAACATTTTCAAAGAAAGAGATTTTCAAAGAATATCATTCTTTAAAAATGTTTCAAGGATGACCACTACCAAAAATCATGGTTTATTAAATGCCTAATTTTATCATTGCTAAACAGAAAGTTATGATACAAGGGATACCTTCATTAATACTAGCTAAAAGTGCTGATAAAGGTGACTTTAAGTAGTGTTACAGAAATCGCTGAAAAAGGAGTACCCTTTATCATTGCTAATAAAGGTGAATCTTTATCAACACTATTCTTAGTGATGATAAAAACTTCTAACAAAAATTATTACTAATATATATATATATATAATTATCATATTTATATTCCATATAATAATGTTTATTTGTATGCATTAATTAAAAAAAATTATATATAAATAATATAAATATGATATATTGATATTTTATTTAATAAATCTAATATATATATATATATAATTTTTTAAAACAAGTATTTATAAAATGGGGGGTCAAAACCCATTGGGCGCAGGTATTATAGAAAGATTGTAGTGTACTATAGCAACGGTGGAACTGTAGTGGCAGTGAGCACTGTAGCGGGGACTATAGTGGATGTGGGTATTGTAGCGGCACTATAATAGCAGCGGGCGACACTGTAATAGTGGTGGTACTATAGTGGTACTATAACAGCCAAGTTACTATTCACAGAATGGGCCATGTGCCAAGAATGAAATGGGCTTCATGTCCACTGGGCTTTCGGTCCAAAAATATTATGTAATAAAGCAGCTTGTTGGGTGTGTTATCCATTGGGGGTGCTATTACCTGCCTTTCAGGCCTCTGTGGGTGCGGTTTGTGTGTGTTTAATGTAATTATACACCTAAGCACCAAATATAATATATTTAAATAATACAAATATATAAATAAAAATTATTTTAATTATTATAAAATTATAATAAATATATTTAATTAATAAATATTTTTAACACTTTTTTATTTATAAATATTTATATATTAATAAATATATATAATTATATAAATATATTTATAGTTATATACAAATATTCAAAGATATATTTATTTATAATTACAATTGTAAATATATATATATATAAATAATTATTATATTATAATTAATTCATTTAAATAATATATATTTGTTATATTTATAATTATATATACTTATATATTAATGTCTATATATATATATAATTATATATATAATTATTTAAATATATATAATTATGTAATTATATTTATAATTATAAAAAAATATTTATAAATATATTTATTTACAATTAAATTATAAATAAATATATATTTATTTAAATAATTATAAAATCATAATAAATTATATTTAAATAATAAATATATTCAAAAAATAAATAAATTTTTTAATAATTATAAAATTATAATAAATATATTTACATAATAGATATTTTTATTATATTAATAATTATATATTAATATATATATATATATAACTATATAAATATATATCATTATATCATTATACAGAATTATATACATATATATAATTTTGTGTGTATGTATATGTGTGTATATGTGTTGATGTGTATGTGTACACATGTGTGTTTGTAATTCAGGTAAATGTTACGGATTTAATTTTTAATATTTTTGTAATTTAATTAATTTAATATATTCATTTATTATTATATATTCATTAATAATGTTAAATATATATATAATCATTTTTTTAATATTTATTTATAAATAAATATATTTATTTATTTACTATAATGTAATATTTCCAATATGTTCATAATTTATATGAATAATATTTATTCATATTTGTTTGTTTATTTTTAACATTTAAAATTTGATTATAGCGGAGGCTCATTCGACTGATGCACATGCAATGAACTGGATGTAGGGATAATGAGGACTGTTATTACGAGCCCTTTGGGCATGATCTATAAGTGTGTTTAGGTCTTTAATAGGAGGGTTATCCCTTGTGGGGAAATAAACATCTCACTGGGGTTAGAGAACAAGTCCTAAATATTTACCTAGAAAAAGAGAACCTAATAGTTTTGGATAATTCTATTTATGATGATGAAAGATACCTTGTCATCAGATATTCTTATGGTGATCTGATATGTAATCAGGTGAAGATTTCTGAAAACCCCATCTTTTGGAATAGGTTTTTTTCATGGGCCGACGTCGTTACTTCCCAAATATGTTTCTGGGTGTTTCATGGAACCCTGTCTGTGGCCACCAGCATGGCAAAGGTCGGCAATGACTTCGTAATACTGAAAGAAAGCCGGTGTAAGGGATGTGATGGTAGTGGTGGTGCGATTTGGGACCCTGACAATGATGTTATGACTGATGGTTGGTGATTCTTCAGTGATGGATTATGATGGGGCACAACACATATTCTTTAATTTGGTATCTATTGCAAATGGTGGATCACAGGGTCGCTCTATGACAGGTATGTGGATGAGGACTTCAATGTGTGTTGCTAGTTAGCGATGATGACGATCTCTGGATGTGGTGTGTCGGTCCCGACATCAGGATATGGGGAACACACATGAAAACCATAGGATACTACACAGGATGTAATCTATAGGATTGTGATGATTCATGTCCAAGATAACAACTTCTTTGGTGATTTCCTAGGGATTCGATCTATCCTCAGGCAGGAATTGTTAGGCAGTCTAGTGGGCCTACATCTATATCGACTCCGAGTTAGTATGCACTCATGAAAACTGAGTTTTGAGTCCAACAAAACTTATGGTACCCATTGAATTTATGGAAGAGGGAGTCTTTAGGGAATTCATTTTAATTTTTGAGTTCTTCATCCCTTGTATTTTCATATGTATATTGCCTTTACTTTTTCTATAAAATTCACGAGGTCATGGTTTTAGGTTACGAAATCAATGATATGAACCGTTTTTAGTATATATAAATATTTATAAATATTTATAAATATTATTAATTATATTTATTTATAATTAGAATTATAAATTAATAAATATATTATTTAAATTAGATCATTATCAGTGTTATCTCTAGCACTTATAAATGATTCCCTTTATCAGCGCTAAAAAGGTGTTGATAAAACCACTATATATCACTGATCAATTATTAGCATAGATAAAGACTCAGTTTATGAGAACTTCTTCTAGTGCTGATAAAATGTTGGTCTATATTAAAGTGATAATAAAACCACTCGTTATCAATTCTTTTTTGAAAGCGTTGATAAAAGGCATATCCTATCATATAAAATGAACCCTAACTAAGTTGTCTCTCTTACACCTTTATGATCCCGCAAAATCGTACTATTGTTAGTGCTCTCACGGGACCCTATTTCCACTTTTACTCTCAATGTTCAACTACATTCCCGAAAAATCGACCCTCTTGAAATCTAAGTTATAGGCCGATTTATTTTGTTAGCACCTCCAGATACATTCCCAGACCACCAATGGACTTTTCTCCATTTGTTTTGTTCCATGTAGGCACATACTGCACCCTTACACCACATCAAACCACCCATGATGGATTCCACAACATCTGACATCAACTTAAACCACATTAATGCCCTTCCCCCTCATATCCTTCTTCTTTAGTTTTTTTCCATTCTATATGTTGGATTTGGTGACCTAAAACTTTGTGTATAATGCTTTTAAGTTGATTTTTTTTATTTAACGTCTTTTATTGGAATTATAAGTTTTTATCTAGCCTTATCTATTTTTCATTTGATTGGTATCTTGTGAATGATAAGGATTTATGGTTGGTTTTTTCGGGCTTGAATTTTTAAATTTAAAACTATGATTTCTTAGGGTTTCTAATGATTTTTCAAATTGTTTTATGAATTTTATCATTATTAATTAGAGGATTTTACCCAAGGATAATAATTTTACTTAGGATTTCATTTTATACAAAATTGTTTTCCACTCATGTTTTAAGATAAAAAACTATTTTTCAAGTACTGTGAACCACTATTTCTTGATTAAATTACTTATTTGATCTTTAGTATTTATTTTCTAAATCATAAATCTTTTTTTTGGTTCTTTATGATCTTAAAGGGAGGATACTTATGTTTTTATGAAAATGTCTTACAAACAAAGGGTGAGAATTAATTTTTTATTGTACCATTTGGGTTAATTTCTGTTTCAATTTTTTATGGATATTTTGATTTTAATTTGGATTTGGATATAGTTTAGAGTCATTTATTAAAGAATTTATTGTTTTAAAAGTATTTTTAATGTATTTTTATGTGGTTTTAGTTTCAATATATGTTTCCAAATTCCTAGTTGGAACTTGGAAAATGGCGTTTTCTTAGGATATATTCTTTATTGAAATAAGACTTTTTTATCTTACAAGTTCGGTGTGTTGTTTTAACTTGTGATGTGACATTACACCTCTCCACTAGGTTTGTGAATCATATTGACTAATAACAAGAAAAATTTCACCTATTCACTAGTTTATTTTGTCCTCCCGACTAGTTACATGACACTACTCCCCTCTACCAAGTTAGTTTTCATCCTAACTGGAGACCTCATACTACTTTTCTCCACTAGTCCTTTCTGTTGTGTTGACTAGTGAAATGATTCCATTTATTTTTATTATTTTGTTATGTAACACAGACTTTATTTTTTTTCTTATTGAGTGAATACTATTTATAGATTTATTTTAATATTTTTATAATACTTTATTGGATGTTATTTCTTCCTATATTTTCATATTTTAAATCTACATCATTTCATACTACTATTGCCAATATTTTTTATGTTTTTTCTACTATAGTTTAATTATCATTATATTTTACCCTGATTTTAAAAGTAGTTTTTTAATATTTTACTTTGTTCATTCACATGGTTTAAAATGTTTATTTTCTTCCCTTAAGTTAAATTTACGTGTATTGTAAAGCATGGATTTTAAACTATTTTTTTAATAAATAGAATCACATAATAAAATGATATAAATCATGTTTTCCTTGAATGAGTGGATTCTTTACATTGGGTAAAAATAAATTTAAATTATGACATTGTTTGACTTGTTTTATGAAATATGAACATCTTAATTTCATAGTTATGTTATCAAACTAAAAGGAAAATGATTTATTTTTTATGTATATCCATGGGTTGAGGGGCGGATAAAAACTGGTTTTTTTAAAGAATCATATTTTTCAAAGTTAATAATTCACATTAATATTTAAAAAATAAAATAAAAAATAATGTATATATATAAAATATAAGTATATACTCTTAACCATATAAAGAAACCTAAAAAATATGTAGATTCTAACTGAGAATGTATATTTCAAGTATTTATAGACTGAAAGCATTAATTTAGAAAGAAAATATTTGTAATATTGAAAGATTTCTAAAATACATTAATTAGAGTAAGAATAATTAACCAAATTCTCTTCTTCTTGGTAAAAAATTGTTGAGGCTAATAATTAGATCATAATAGTGACCACAAAGCTCTAGAAATCTATTTGGAGTACTTCCTGTGTCTCAATGGAAACATTAATACCTAAATTTGTGCATGCACTCATAATATGATCCAATATATTTATAACTAAATTTTTAAATTCCAAATATTAACAAAAACACTAATAACTAAATTTATAAAATCCAAATTTTAATTGAATCGATATTATAAAATTAAAAAATTATAATAAATAAAAACTAAGCTTCATGTGGTGGTAGACTTCACCAATTTTTATGGTCTCTTTGAATAATGATGCTCTCATAGAAGAAGATGTAATGATGGTTAATATATACCAAATAAAAATGAAATAGTCAAATAGAGGATAGTATCAATAAAAAGTAAAATTTGAAGACATTCTATTTTTTTGATGCATAAATTAAAATTTAAGTGCAATATGATATGCATCATGACCCCACACCTAAAACTTTGGCCTCACCGAAATATAAGTGCTACTAAAATGTAGTCCATAGACCAAAATCCATTTCCTTTTCACGGATTAACTGTAGGATTTCATTTAATGTCAAAACAATAATGGTTGTCTCAACATGAGTGTGTGTAAGAGTATCCAGCTGAGCCTTATCATGGTTGCACCAATCAAAGATCCCCTTATAGGGATCATACTTCTCTTGTTTCTTTTAAACTTTAGAAATAATAATATTAAACTTTTTATAGTGCTTCACCAATTCCAAATCCGAGGAAAATTTAGAATTAAGGAGAAAAATTTCATCCTCATCAAATTCATCTCTTGAATAGTTATTACTATATTTTGTTTCACGATACACACCCCATCTCATAAGACATGAAACTATGTTTCATGAAGTTTAATAAGTAGTAGTCATCCAATACAAGGAACTAGTGATAATTATGCAATAATTCATAGTATAAAATCTACCACTAATTGAGTAATTATTTTCATAAAACCAATTACCCATTTCCTTAAATGCATGATGAAATCATTTGAAACATTTGAATGTTTGTTTCTCCTGATTTGAATGACAAGTTTTTTGTATTTATTTATTTTATTAAATATTTATTTTACTGAATAAAATAGAATGGATATTAAATGAAAATGCATGGATTCTAATCATAAGAAATAGAGTATGAAGATGGTTTTAAAGGGTCCATAATGTTTTTAAATGATCACGCATATGAATCTTCTCAAATCCTTTTTCCGTGTTTACACTATTATTATGAAATGATAATTAGTCTAGTGGAGATGGAATAAAACTTGATCTTTAACGGAATAGATTAAAATTATCAACTTTGGAATAAACATGTGGAAAAGTAAATTTACCTAGTGACTGAGATAACACTACATTTTATGTATCATCTGATTTGATTATAGGTGTGGAAAATTAAGAAGACCATATTGAGGATGTTATTATAGGTGTGAATAATGATGAAGATAATATTGATGAAATGACAATGAAAGTTGAAGATGTACTTCATTATTGTCCAAATTTTTTGGGATGATAATGAGTCATCCAATGACACCATTTTATATTGGTTGTACTAAATATATAGCATTGTCTTTCGTACTAGATATGTATAATATAAAATCTAGAAATTGATGGAGTGATTATGGTTTTATTGAACTACTTTCTCTATTGAATGATAATATCTCAAAAGATAAGGAGCTTCATAGTGGAACATATGATGCTAAACAAATGTTAAATTCAATGGGTATGATCTCTAAAAGAATACAAGCTTTTCCAACTAATTATATAGTATTTATCAAGGACTATAAATCACTTAAAGAATTCCTAATGTGTGTTATTATCAATTAAAGGAAGATGAATTGTTTCCTACGAAAGTTTTATGGTACATTACAACCATTCCATATTTTAGGTGCTAATATAGAAGTAAGGAGACTATAAGAAAATTTATGTGGCACGTAAACACAAGAAATAAAGATGTGAGGAAACTTCATCACCTGACAAAATCTCCTCAGTAGAAGATAATTAATCATGGGTTTCTAAAATTTGGAAATGATATGAGAAACATTCTTCTTGCACTCTCAATAGATTGAGTGAATCCTTCTGGTTTTGAAAGCAGCACTGACAGTGCATGGCTAGTTATGTTGGTAAATTATAACATTCCAATATGGTCATGCAAGAAGTGAGAATACATTATGTTATATATTTTTATATCAAGACCAAAACAACTGGGTAATGATGTAAAAGTTTGTTTGGATCTATTGATTAATGAATTGAAATTATTTTTGCATTCATGTGTTACATTATAGGATGCTTATAGAAATGAATATTTCATATCTAGAGAAAAGTCATATGGGATGATAAATTACTTTCCTTATTATGTAATTTTTTTAGGATATAGAATTAATGAAACTCAAAGGTGTCCCATTTGTGAACAAGGTACACATTTAATTAGGTTGAAAATTCATTGCTGACTGTATTTATAGGGAATCACAAATTTCTACCCCAATGATGTAATTATTTATCTCAGATGATATCATTCAATGGGATTTCAGTAGAATTTACAACACTGTCTTCACTAATAGGTGGTCAACTATTTGAAAAAGTAAAATATTTGGACACAGATTTTGTTAAACCTTTTTGAAAATCCTTATGAAAACTGATTCAAAAAAGTATTCTGTTTTTTTTCTGAATTACCATACCAGACTTTTTTGTATGTTAGGAATTTTCTTGATGTTATTCTTGTTGAAAAAATGTATGTGATAGTGTCATTGGCATGCTACTAAATGCACCATGGAAGAAAGGATGGTATTAACGCTCAGTTGGACGTGATTGACATGGTAATATTGAAAGCATTGATTCTAGTGTAGGGTGAAAAATGGTATTTTCTTCCTCCGACTACTTATACTCGTTCCAAGGAGGAGAGACAACATTTTTCTCTATTTTTGAATGATTTAAATAATCTGGAGGGGTATTCCTAAAATATAAAGAATCTCTTATCAATGACTGATTTAAATTCATAAGGTTTAAAATAAAATAGATTTCATGTTTTGATGAATGATATAATGCCTACAGATTGAGGTTTCATTTTTCCTAGGAATTTTTATCATACATTAAACAAGATGCATTTATTTTTCAAGGCTATATATAGAAATTTTATAATCCCGATGAAATTTTGAAGTATGGAAAATAAATTTTTTTATCATATTATGTGGATTGGAAATGCTATTCCCACCAAAATTATTTGATATGATGGTTTTCTTGGTAAGATATATTTGAAGATTTTTTCTAGATAGATATACCCCTTTGAAAGGTTTATGAATAGTTTGAAAGTTTATGTAAAAAATCATAATTCGATATAAGGTTGTATTTCAGAGAAATATATTATTGATTAATCCATTGAATTCTATATCCACTACCTATTTGGTGTGGAAAGCATTGGTCAACTGAAATCCCATCACACTGGGTGGATTTTGGTGAAAGAACTTTTGGAATAGATATTTTCAAATCACTATTACATATCAGGACCAGGACCACCTTTATGTTTCTCTTGACAATTTAATGGTTTCCCATATGTTGAATCCCATAAATAAATTCATTGGAATTTTAATACATCAAGGGATGAAATCTAGATATCAAATACACATAATAAATAGTTTATATGATGGTTTCAAGACCATATTTCTAATAGTTCATATGAACATCTAGATTCAATTTTGGAACGACTTCGATGGATATCCAGTGGACCATGTGTACATGTATTAAAATATAATGGTTATGTAATAAATGGTTACATGTTCTATTAAACTGAATACGATGAAGGAAGTACCATGAACAAGAGTGGAGTTTAACTTGTGGTTGAGGTGTTTTAGGTATATTGTAACAAGGAAAAAATTCCAGTTTATGAGAATATTTCATACTTCATAATCGTCAATGAAATATGGGATTTGGATTATACAAGATTACAACTGTAAATTTTTTAATACAAACTGGTTGATTAATACATTTCTATTAAATTAGATGAATTACGATTCAGGAAAGTGGTTTTTAGTAAAGAAGGGTATAATGATGAACGATTTATAATGGAATCACAATAAGTACATGTAATTTATATTCCATATCATAAAAATCAATGTGTTCAATTGTTTTATTATTGAAGAAAACCACAACGGTTTATATGAATGTGAAACTAAGGATAAACCTTTAATTGGGATGAAGTAATCATTTCGCAGTGGTCACAATATAGATGAGATATTGTATTTATAAGAGAATACAATGGAGGGATTATGATACTTGATATAGGGGTCAAAGCCCTTCAACCTTTAAAAAAAGAGATTTCAATAAGCATGGTATATTTTTTTAATAAAAATAGTTTTACCACATATTATAATATGTTTATTATTTCATTTACCTAATCTAAATTAAATGTTCAACCATTTCTGATGATAATGACTTCTTCATTTCTTAATTCTCCCATCCCAGAGGAACATTAGTTTTCTGAACCTATTGGTTCTCCTAATTAACAAAAACAATAACCTTTCTCACATGTCGATGATACCAATCTAGAGGAATAACATATTGATGATGTTGGACCAAAGGAAATAGTATACATCAAATAATTACTGTCGTAGAAAAATCTAGAGCCCCATATTTTGATGGTGTTAAACAAAATTGTTAAGGTGAGAAAAAAAGGAATCAAATTAAATATTAGATGGAATTCACATGGAAAGGTCATTAACCTCAATAAGTCCATGTTTAGTAGTTTCATTGGGCTCCCCACTCAGCAGCACATGTCTATTGATATATATTTTTGTAACAATGTTGTGACTGTACTTAAGAAACTAATTTGAGAATAGATTTTGGTCACAGTATGTTATCATTTCTTTATTTTACTAAAAAACAATTGAATGAAATATTTGCTTATAATTATCCCTTTAAGAGTTTATTTATAGTAGATGAATCCCAAAGGAAATGTATATTAATTTTTTTGAGAAAGGATCTCTAAGGCTTTCACAAAATACTTTTGATGTTTCATAAAAAATATTCTGAAGATAAAATAATCCCACACCCACAACAAATTAATGAAGACCTAATAAGACAAGAAGTGTGAGATGTGTTTACTAGACATTTTGGGGAGACATATTTTTATGTACATTGTGGCTAGAAAAAAATTGTTTGATAATATTTGTTTTAATAAATTTTATCAAGAATTTTTAATTTATGAAACAAAAACTTATTAATGAAAATAAGAAATAGGAAAATAAAACAATGAACCCCTATCGTAATGAAATGATGGTGTATGATTCACTTGAAAAAATGGAATATATTTTAAATGTACCATAATAATTTTATGTGACATGAAAAAAACGTAACTATATTCCTCTATTTTTAAAAAAATTAATGAATCTAAATCAAATTTGACATTCATTTTACATCACGTGATATGGAATGAGGCATGTGTAAATAAATATGGGATAATTATAGATTAAATCACACAAAATTTTGGGAAACATGAGTAATTATGACATAATAATAAACCCTTTTCTAATATACAGTATTACATATCAATGATTACTTATTTTACAATATTTTTATCCAACCTTGACACAAGAATCCTTAATATCCATACCTGAGGAACAACTAATATCAGTATCATTATAGAGTTTAGAATAATGTGGATGCATTAGAGGTGCTGGTTCTAGGGTCACACCCTAAACATATAGAGAGAAAATAAATGAACATGCAGATAAAGATAATCTAATTGAAGAGATCCAAACATGATTAGATTTCCTTTAAGAAAAATTTCATTATAAGTAAAAGATTCTATAAAATTTTATTGTAAGGTAGAAAAGAGAATAAAAAATCAAAATGAATAACCATTTAAAAATATCCCCAAATCCATAATCTTTGAGGTGAGCAATTCCCCTAAAAGAGTTGTCTTAGATGAGGTAATGAAAAATATCATAATCATTTTTTTGAAATGTGAATTATAAAAAAACTAATATGTTTCATGTATTGATATTATATAGTGTAAAAATGATCTTGATTTATATCTATCAACACCCACCCATCTCCCTATATTGAGGGATATCATGTTCAATATCCAAGAAGATACTCTATAGAACAAAAAACATCCAATATGACATATGAGAGTGGGGATTAGAATAACTCCTAAGCTGATCATTTAGCTAACTATTCCACTTGATGAAGTAGATATTATTATCATCGTGATATATATTGTAACATTTTTATAATGGCTATCAAATATTTTTTAAAAACATGTCGACAAGGATATATTCATATCCAATTTTTTTTCATGAAAAACCATTAACAATTAATTAAAAATGTTTTCAATCAATGAATTTTATTATATATGGAAAAAGGGAAGGGGATGAAACAAAAGGTTGAATAGAAATGATCTTAAGGATAAATCGACCAATTAAAATGATATTAACAACTAACCTTTACCCACACCCATTTAATATTTTCATTTACTAACATTGAATGTTCCTGCTGATACAAGGTTACAAAATATTTGTTTTTTCAAAGTTGATTTTGAAGAACAAATCAACAGAGAATCCATTATAGACTAAATTGATATGGAGAATTTAAATGAAATCCTTATGTATCAATAGCTAGGATTCTTGGTTTTAAATTCATACATGAGTTTTTTTCATGATTTTTTCCAATAGTTGATATAGTAGGTTAATTATGACTAAATAAAATTCATAGTTTTTTTGGAATCTATGTCAATACTATTTCATGGGAAAAAACTATGAATATAAATGTGGAACCATAATACCTCACACCAAATATATAAAACTAACCTCTTTGGAATCATATCAAATTGATGAAATAGTGTAATGACTATCCACAACATTTGAATATTAACTTACAGAAGATAAACTCTTCTTATTATCAACAATGCATGAGTTAAACTCTACAATTTAATCATACTAAATATATTTTCATTTTTTTCATTACTTATTACATTTTTTTTAGGAAACATTGGATACTCATTATAGTAAATTTAGATACTATAAAGATTTATTTTCTATATTCACAACATGAAAATCCACCAAACCAACCACAGATGATGACATTTAAAATTTTTAATGCACTATATCCAACATTTTAGAACTAAATTTCATTTTATTTCTTTTATATTATTTTTTAATGAGAATTATATTATCATAGGTTGATGTTTTAATACCTCAAAATCATTGCATGTGGATAGTCCATGCATGAAAGGAGAATTTTATATTCTACATATGGATAAGATTTAGGGTATATATAATAATATTTAAGTATTAAAACGCATATCAAAACAAATGAATTATTTTTATATTTTTTTCTACAATATCTGAAACAAACCAAAATAAAATATTATGGTTATTATGTTTGAAAATTTATGAGAGATATCATATTCTATTGAAAAACTAGTATCCACAAATAGTTATTCTTGAAGAAAATTACTATTTCATTTAAAATATTTATTAATCCTTTGTGAATTTATTTTTTTCAACTACTACTATGACTGTAAAAAGTCCTTGTTTTCATAATATGAAATGTATTTGTTTATAAATTAATGGGAATTATAAATAGTGTTAAAATGTACACATTATAATGAATATTTGACTTCATACTACTTATTTAGTTGAATTTCTCTTCATTTTATCTTCTTTTTTACTTAATTTACTCTTCATTTTTATCTGATAGTTATTTTTTAAATTTCCATAGAGATCCTAAAGAAATGACTTCATAAATAAGGATTATTCACTCATATACTATGATCATGCATAGTAGGATAAAAAGCCTTGATGGAATACTCTACACATCAATATGATACATGATATACCCAGTATGACTCAAATTGTGTGTTTTCAGTTTAAAATTAAAATTTTATTAATTTATTAATTCATTTTTATGTTTAATCTAATTCATTATCGTATTAATAACATGAGAAATTTTTTCTTATATAGGTGGATTATTTTACTTTAGTTGGGGTAGTTTTTTTGATGTTGCTCATTCTTGTGAGTGATTGGACTTTAAGGATTAAACTAATATAATAGTAACATATAAATGGGTCATGAATTATACATATATCATGGAAAGATGAATTCATACTACTTATTTAGTTAATTTTTTTATCATTTTATTATCTATATTAATGAAAATTTCCTTATCATTTTTATATAATAATTATTTAGTTTTTTTCATAGATCATTTGGGAAGTCATATTTTTAATAAAAATGTTTGTAAAAATTCTCATAAGAGAGAACACAGTTCATTTGCAAGGGGAATTTCAGGAATCATGGGGTTTCCCCTTCCATCCTAATGGAACATTTTCTATATTTTTTAGCTTGTTGCAGACAATTGAAAGAAAAATAAACATCACATAATCAATTAAACTCACCTCAATATGATACACATTGTTCTAAATATGAGACGGACTGTATGACTTTATTATATATATATATATATATATTAGGTTCTTGGGGGTAAAATTACATTCTAACACACAAACACCCACACACCACACACACAGAGTACATAAAGGCTGCATATAGACCCCAAGGGGATATCCCACCCATCATGCCTTATTTATATAGTATTTATCCCCTAGGACTAGTGGGAATTAAGCAGTTAACATGGTCTAAAATTCCAATGTAGTGTTATGCCTGTATCATCCTACTCGTGTCACTAGGCCTGTGACATGTGTGCATCAATTCTTGGCAAAATCAGGCCTCTATCACCACTTACCCTTGTCATCCTTTGTGGAACCGATTTTAATGTACTATAATAGTACCTACACCCAAATTTATTGGAATCTAGGTCTGATGAAGAATTATGGGAATCCTTCTACCACTCAGATTTGAAAAACACACATCACATACTTAAATCTAAGAAAACACACTCAAATTGTTTTTTACTTATATGAAATGATCCATAATTTATTTTCTATGTGTAAAAACCATGCACACCTCAATCATACACACGATATAATTAGTATGACTCAAAGTGTGTCTTTTTATTTAAATTTGACATTAATTTTAGTAAAAATCAAAAGTGTCATACTCAAAACTAGGAAAAAAATTCATATTGTTTTGATATTTTAGGAAAATGATCCATAAGTCATTTTTGATGTATGGGAATTATACGAACATCAATCCATGGAATGGTGTGATTATATAACTCCAATTGTGTCTTTTTATTTCAAAATGTCATTAATTTTGGTAAAAAAGAAATGTGACATACTCAATACCCAGATAATTCATTTATATTGTTTTTATTCTTCATCAAAATGATCTATAAGTAATTTTTTATGTTTAGGAATCATCCTCACTTTAATCTAATACATGTTATTCCCAATATAACTCAAAGTGACTCTTTTTATTTAAAATCGACATTAAATTTTAAAAAAATAAAATTAACAAACTCTGAACCAAGAAAAAATATTTAGATTATTTTGATAATTTATAAAAATTACTCATATGTCATTTTTTCTGTATATGAACAAACTGCATTTCAATTTGTTACACGAAGTTCCTAGTATAACTCAACGTGTCTGTTAATAGTTTAAAATTGACATTTAAGATAAAAAAGTGTGTCATTCATTGAAAACCAATAAAATAAACTCTTATTATATTGATAATTTATTAGAATATTCTTAATTAATTTTTGATATGTATGAATTGGTATCATGTCAAACTGACACATGATGTAACCATTTTGACACAATGTATGTATTTCCACATTGAAATTAAATTTTAGTTAGAATCACATGTGATATATTAAAAACCAAGAATATCAATTCTTATTTTTTTATACTTTAGTAAAATGATTTATATGTCCTTTGTGAGTTTTAGGAATCGTCTGTAAAAGAATCTGGTGCACAGTGTTACCAGTATGACTCCAAGTGTGACTTTTTATTAAAAATTGATATTTATTTTAGTAAAAAAGAAAAGTGACATACTGAAAACCAATAAAAACATTTAGATATCTTTGATAATTTGGGAAAAAAATCCACAGGTAATTTTTGACATGTAGGATTCATCTTCACCTCAATTAAGTACACACGAAACCCCAAAATGAGTAAAAGTGTCAATTATCAGTTTTAAATTGACAATTTAATTCAATAAGTGTGTCAATCACTAAAAACCAAGAAAACATGATTTTATTTCCTTGATTATTTAGAAAATTGAATCATAATTATTTTTTGATGTGAATGAATTATTCTTATGTCAAATTGACACAAAATATGACACATATGACATAAAGTGTTTGTTTCCAGTTTGAATTGAAATTTTAGTAAAAAATATAAGCAACATACTCAAAAATAAGAAAATGAATTCATATTGTTTTAATAATTTATTAAAATGATCCATAACCCATTTTTAAAATGAATAAATCACTTGTACCTCTATCCAATGCACAGTGTTACTGGTATGACTCGAAGTATTTCTTTTTAGTTAAAATTTCTTTTTAGTAAAAAACTCAATTGACATAATCCAAACCTAGAAAAGACATTGATAACTTCTTGATAATTTACCAAACAAACCATAACTTATTTCTTATCTATATGAATAAGACACATCTCAATCCAACATATGATGTTACTGATATGACTGTTAGTGTGTCATTTTATTTAAAATTTGAATTACTTTTAGTAAAAGGGAAAAGTTACATAATCAAGGATGGATAAACTCATGAATATTATTTTGATACTTTAGAAAAATGATACATAAATCATTTTTGATGTGTAGGAATCAGGTGAAACTAATTCGAAAACACTATGTTCCTAGTATGACTCAAAGTGTCTTTTATTAGTTTAAAATTGACATTTCAGTTCAAAAATAGTGGCACTCACTGAAAACTAGGAAAACACACTCTGATTGTCTGGATAATTTAGCAAAACTATTCATAAGTCATTTTGGATGTGTAGGTATAAATATCATGTAAAAATGACACATGATGAGGCCAATATGACTCAAAGTGCATGTTTTTAGTTTTAAATGACATTTTAATAAAAGAATGTGACATAATTAATGCCATGTAAAAACAATTATATTATTTTCAAACTTCAGTAAAAATATCCACAATTCATTTTTGACATGTAAGAATAAACCACACTGCAATATGATGCATGGTGTGCCGGTATGACTCCAAATGTGTATTTAAAAATAAAATTGACATTTGTGTATTAAACACAAGTTACATACTCAAAAATTGAGAAAAAAATTAATATTGATTTGAATCTTTAAGACAATTATCCATAATTATTTTTTGATGTCTATGAATTAGCTGATCCTCAATTTGATACACAGTGTTCCCAGTATGGCTCAAAGTGTATGTTATCAGTCAAATTTTTTCTTTTTAGCTCAAAACATGTTTCAGTCATTGAATCCATGGAAAATTTATTCATATTGTCTTAATAATTCTGGTAAATCATTCATAAGTCATTTGTTTTGTGTAAAAATTATTCTTACATCAAACTAACACACGATGTGACTCATATGAATCGAAGTGCGTGTTTTCAATTTAAAATGACATTTTTGAAAAAAAGAAAAGTGACATACTCAAAACCATGAAAAATTATTTGGATTATTTCAATACATTAAGAAGAATATCCCTAAGTCATCTTAACTTGAATGAATTATCCCCACCTCAATCCAATGGATGGTTGACCAATATGACAATTAGTGTATTATTTTATTTAAAATTGAAAATTTTTTAATGCATTGTTTCATATTTATACTTAATTTATTTCATTATAGTATTACAAATATTAGAATTTTATTTTTATATTTGTGGATTATTTTTACTATGTTGGGTTGGTTTTTTAGGTAACTGATACCATGATAAGTATCTTTGGAGTGGGGGTTTGCGGTGCCAAAGATAATGAAGCATTGATGTTTTAAAAAGTCTGTGGATAATAGTTAAAAATTTAATTATAAAAAACATTTATTTAAATGGATATTGTTTACTGTTTTTTATACTTGTGATGTAAATTTTATTTCAATTAAAATATTAAGTTACATATATGTGTGTTTGAATACATATGTATTCCCTTTAGTATGCTATAATTTCAATAACACACTGTAGTAGTAGGGCCTTTATCATCGATATTTCTTGCACTGATAAAGGCCCACTTTATTAGCACTAATGAATGCACTAATGAAGGGTTACCTTTATAAGTTATAGATATAGCCCTAATAAATAAGGTATTTTATCATCTCTAAACTAGTAATGATAAAAAACACATTTATCATCGGTTTTTGTAAAACTAATAAAGGTTTCCACCCTTTTAATGACACATAGGACAAGAAATCTTCTTTAGCACTGTTAAATCCCATTTTACACACTATTAAAGGTCCTATATTTGGTAGTTGGTGATTTCTACAGAGGTTACTTAAATAAAATAAGAATAAGGTGTTGTCCAAGATAGCACCCGAACTTCTGTATCTGGCCAGCCGAAAACAACCCCAGATAAATAAATAGTTTCTTGATTTTGGTATTTTGTGAAACTTTTTACCCCCATTGTATTGGGAAAAACCAAAAATAAAGACTATAATGTACTCTAGTTTTGGTGTGATTTTTATATTTATACATTATTCTCATATCATGCATCTTGTATTCTTCATATACTATTAGAACTCGTCATATGATTTCCTTACATACATATAAAAACATATGATTTCATATACTACAATAATTTTTTGAACATCTGATGATAACATCATATTTTGATTACAAATCATCAACTCTCCCTTATAGTAGGTACAAAAATTGTGTTTTGATGATTGTTTTTAAGGTTTCAAATACTTTTTTGATGTTAGTTATTTTAATAGATGTTCAAAATAGTTTTTAATGTTTATTCTTCTAAAAAATGATGATAAAAACAAAATAATGTAATCGATAGATGATGGATTTTTAAAGTTCATATAATATCAGAAGTAGGAAGAAATGTTCAAGGCCTGTCATTCTAAATAACTTACATTGAAAATGATTTCCCACATCAGTTATTGAATAACTAACATGGAAAATTATTTTCAATATTAGTTACTAAATAAACAATTTTAAAACTATATTTTAAAAAATATTATATGAAACTAGTAAACCATAGGTAGAAGTATAAACAAAAAAATAAAGTAGAAATAGAATAATAGCGGTAAGAATAATACGGCGTATTTACATCATAAATTTCTTCAAATTACAAAAAATCATCATGTTGAACTAAAACATCAAAATATATATTACAAACTAAAATTGAATAAAACCTGTAAAAAATTCCACCAATATTTCATGAAAATTATTTAACTCTTCTTCATTGAAATCATGAGGGTCATCAATAATCTATAAATAAAATGAATGTATACTTAATATATATTTTCAATATAATGATAAGATAGATAGAACAAGTTTATAATAACATATAACCATGCATAATTTTATAACAATGTTTTTTCAAACTATTTTAAACATATATATTACAACATATTATCTACATGCTTTTAAACTTCCTTGATGAAAAAAATTATGTTTGAAAATACGTTTTCAGTTGAAAATAATATTTGATGTATATTTTTAATTTTATTAATTATAAATGAAGTTACCTTTTCCTGGTTATATATGGCATTTCTCATTCCCTTTCCTGTTGAAACTCTATAGTAATCCAACAGAATATTTTAAAATTATATGTATGTAATAAAAGAAAAAATAATTACAAAAAATAAATACTCGTATAATAAAACTTAAGTCACCAAAAATTCATTCAATTTTTCTTACACGTCACCTTTTAAGGAACATATCCAATAAATTATCTTCTACAATGAAAAAAAACCCAACATCCAATGGCCACTAATATTAAAATAAATTAGTTAGAGTTAAATTAAGAGAAACATAATTAAATATATGATTTATAACACTCAAGAAAGGGAAAATCCAAAACTAAATTTCAGTATTTTTTAATCTTTCAAAAATATATGCAATTCATTAATTATATTTTATAATCCTCAGTTATGGATAAATAAATTGGGTGTCCAAGAAAGTATTAATTGATTCCATGCCATTTTTACAAAATTATATAAATATAATTAAAAACAATTATTTTATTAGATAACTCAAATTGAAATAATTATAAGAAAAATTATAATCGACTTATATGAAAAATATTTTCACAATTTTGTTTCCCAACATATATAAAGTAAACATTTCAATGATATATCTAATAAAATTCATCTGAATAATTGTGAATCCAAAAATTTTAGCATATATTGGAAGTCCATAAGCATCCAACCACCAAGATTCATTTCTTAATAATTTAGAAATAACAATTGTATCCAAAACCGATGTTTACTCAAATTGTTTTCTCTTTGCATATAAAACTTATTCACCTTTGATCTATTCACATATATATATATATTATATGCTAAAAATCAAAACAAATTTATCACCAATATAAAATAAATTATATAATATATGCATATGTCAATGGTAAGCTTTAGAAAAAGACAATATGGTTATTAAAAAAAATGTCCAACACTATGTGCTACCATCAAAGCCTCGCTTGTAGGGAATAGTAATCTAACTGATGTATCTATAGTATCCAGTACCATTACCTTAACCTGATCCATCTCCATCTACTGATGATATATCATATCCCCAATAAAATATAACATATCATATTATACCATATGATACTAGTAATCCATAGCATAAAACTCACAGTAGATGGGAATATGAGGACGTGGTGTAGAAGTGGAATCTATAAGCAGTGGTGGAGGAGTGGGATTTATAGGCAAAGTTGGAGGAGTGGGATATAAAGTAAGAAATGTAGGAGTGGGATATTTAGCCTAAAAGAATCTTTGAATTTTAGAACACATTGAATATATTGATGCAGTGATCATATCCTCAACTATTGCTATGATCCTCTTCTTCATCGTCTGAACCATGTCTTGAACATTATCTTATAATGCCTATATTTTCCCTTCAATACATCTTCCATTTAGGATAATCCAAAAATACAAAAAAAAATATTATTAATTGAAACACCCACCTCATATCCTCTTACGCAGCCTGGTTGTTTGGGAATATAGTAGATATAATAATTTTCCATCCATCAGGTATGCATGAACTATGTGTGGTCTAGTCCTCAAGGGATTCCAACATAAAATATTTGAATAATTTATTACTTAATTAAAAAATATAATGTTTTCAAAAATAACTTGAATAACATAAAAAACATAAATTACATAAATAAATCCTCACAATACTCTTAGATACAACCCATGATTCATTGATAAGATATGTCCCCTTTTTATTCATTCAAGAAATATTCCATTTTCATGTATAGGTGGTGGGGAAGGGGGATCACTCTCTATTATTCCTGAAGACTCATCTCTCATGTTTTGAAGTTTTTCAGTCACTATTGTTTTTCTAATTAAACTTACCATCCAAGTGATAAATAATAAGGGAATACATTTTTTTGATTGGATCTTTTGATAGGTTCTACTCAATGAATGTTAATTAAGGTAAAATGAAACATTAATATGATCAATATAATGATAGAAAACACCTTCAAAAATGACATTACACTTACTAAAAATTATTTTTTTTTATAATTTAAATAATTGAATCAATGTATCATAATCTATAAAGGGATATATTTGACATGGATTTTCATTCTTTCTTATAATAAAAATGAAATCACTGGTTATGTTTGATTTATAATCACTCCATATTCTAGAGAAAATATATAAATATATTATTTTAAATTATTTAGTGTTAGGTATATTTTATGTCATCTTATGAAGAGAAAAAAAATATTAATAAAACATGTATTGATAAATAAAATAAAAATAAATGGCCTTACAAAATATTTCTTCCACATCTGAACTAGTACCACCTTGAAGATATTTCTCCAAACATAAATCAAAATCTTGAGTTTTTTTTCAAATATTCATTTCCACAAAACACTTAAATTAGGTCAAATTCGGACCCATGGGATTACAATTATTATAAAACTGAAAAGATATCCTCTATTCCTAGATACGATCAGCTAACTATATAGCTAAATGTGTTCAACTATGTTTACATACCCTTGAATCCTTCACTATCCTTGTGGTAGTAGAAGGAACTAATACTGTAATAGGAGGAACCTCATCATTTTTATATGTAAGGTCGTCAAAATAATACTAAGGTGAATTTGGAGTATGATCATATATTATCCTATAAATAAAATTAACAATTAATCAGAAAAATAATCAAATTGTTAAATATAAATATAAATTTGAATATAAAAAATATACGACAAAAACATAATTAATCAAATCAGTTTCTAAGATAAATACAAATTGGAAAAAGATCCACCAGATTTTAAGCCATGTTATCTCAATAATCAAAATTGATAGAAGGATTTGTGTGATTATTATGTCATGAATTCATATATGCTTGACTTTCATTCCCTTAATAATAGTTTTTTCATTAATAATAATTTACTAATATTTCATTATTTTGAGAATATCTAATATTAAATTCAAGAATGTTATGTTTTCAAATCTCACTAATTAAATATTTTTTTTGTAATTTTAAAAACACTCATTTGATCATTATATTTTTCTAGAATTAGTGAATCATACATCGTTTATTCTTATATTTGATAAATTATAAGAGATTAATTTTCTTTTATTACTTAGAAAAATTGACCACACAAATTTTTTTTTATTGCTTAACTAAAAATAAAATTTTCCATAATAAAATAGATAAATAAAATACAATAAATGAAAAATAAATAAATTATTATAAAACAATGATAATTTCAAACATATAATAACAACATTGAAAGTAAATAATAATAGTTTTTTTTATAATGAGATGATACATTTAGAACATAGAATATATTTATACACAATGCAACAATAAATACACACATATTAAATAACATATTAATTATTCAAAGAATGATAAACATTAGAACATATTAAATATCGTAATTATAGTATATTATCAAAATAAATTAAATTAAACATTTATAACTTATGTGTAGTCATGAAAAACAAAAACATAAACTTTTCAAACCACTTTGAAACATTGAATAAAAAACAAGAACATAATACTTTTATGAAAAATTATGATTATATTATATTTTAAATGACATGAATAAAAATAATTCACAAACATGACAAAAATGAACTTAAAACAAATAAAAATTAAAATGAAAAAAACTATTTATTTTTTGAACTAATTATCATACCAAACTTATTCCTATTTAAAAAAATTATTTCAAACTAAATAAAAATGTCTCATAAAATTTGATTCTTGATTTATATATGAAAAACAAAATTACCTCTTATTGTTATTTATTGGTAATTAAAAAAACACGAATCCTATTCTATAACCCCTTTCCAAATTCTTAAAAAAAATTGTTTTAAGGTTATGAAAATTATTTGAAGCTTCGGAAAAACTCATATAATCATTATATTAAACAATTTTTTCAATAGAAAATCAATGCCTCAAATTATAAAATAATTTAAACAAAACTAGTTAACTATAAATTTTATAATGGATAGTTCTTTTTATAGGATTTTAGTTTCTTAGACCCATATTCTAAAAATTTTCTTCCCTAGATAAGTGAAAATTCAATGCCCACAACAGATGAATCAAAATGTAATTCATAAGTGACCCCTAAGACATAAATACAAAAATAAAGAAATTGAATAATGATTCAATCACATAGAGAAAAAATTGAAAAATTAATTAAAATAGACAAAATATCCCCATGAATAATAAAACCATTGGGTGTTGGGGATGAGAAAAAGATAAATGTATAAATCCTATAGGAAACTAAAGTTACGGCTGACAAAAGCTAAGGGAGGATGATGGGGTTTAACAGTGGAGGCTAACAAAAAATAAAGGATGATAAAGGTGGGTAAGTTTGAATGAGGGAATATGACAGAATAATGATGGTTTAGGTAAGTCTAGGAGGAAAAAAAAGAATCTTGAGGCCTGAAATAATAAACCTAAAATTGGAGATTTTGATATTTTAATATTTTTTAATATATTATTTACATCATTTTTTATAAAATTCATTAAAATATAGTTTTAAGAAATTGTTATTTTTATAACTAATATTGATTTTTTTCATTTTTATTGTTGGTTATAAAAGAACTAACATTAAAAACTTTCTTCATGTACATTCTATATAAACAAGGTGAAAAACATGTTGTGAAATTCACTACTATTAGTTTCCAATGAAGATTTATTCTATGTCTCTATAGTATTCCCTTCTTAATTTCACATATTATGCATATTTACGATATTCTAAGATGTCATATAATTATTATCTATCTTGTATACACTTATATAGTGAATTTTATTATTTATGATAGATTCAATAATCCAATCATAATTCTAGAAATTCATCATATCATTGAAAAACCTCTTAAAATATATTTTTTAGACTTAATATGATTTTTATAGTTACATTTGGAAATAATTATTCAACATCCTCATAGACCTTCTATTAGTTTGTATTCTGTTTAATCGAAAGTGTGGTTCTTGTAGATTCTAAATTGAATTATTAATTTTTTATTTCAAAAAAATACACATACTGCATTCAAAATCCATCCTTATATAGTTTCAAAGATTTCACATTTCATGCATTGACAATAATCATATTGAATCACTGTAGCATAGTGATTTATGATTCTAATTCATCATTCATCTACCAGTTTTCTAAAATCAGATGATTTTATTCTTCTAGAGTATGTTCTTCTAGTGATTATACATTCATAAAAACAATATGTAACTTCATATTACTTTAACTTAATAATTTAATTTTCAATGATGAATTGAAATTTCATTCAATACTCGATCATCACCATCTAATGGGTACATCAATCTCCCCTATTTATTTATTATCAATAAAAAATTATCCTAACAAAATTCATTGAGTTTTCTCTTCCCCTTATTAATAATGACCTAATTTCCTTCTATTTGAGGAATTATTTTTTTATTCACCTTAATGACCAAAATTCAAAATCCCCTTTATTGACATTTTGGTGTGATGGAAGATTCTTCAAAAAAAATCTTATTCTCACCTTTTCATTCATTTAATTTAGTATAAACCATATATTCATGACAGAAGAAAAGATGTGGTTTTCCTAATGAAATAATCAACAAATAACCCATCTTTATGTCCATGTTTTCCACGTTGAGTGTAGAAAACAAGAGTAATTTATTAAAAATTATATTTCCCAAAAAATACCATGTTATGATATATTTTATAAAATATTTTTTTCTATGTAAATTCATCAAATTATCAATTAACTTACTTTCTATCATCTATCTTAACAAACAAATAAAAAATTTAAAAGCATAAAAATTTTGGTTTCTCCCCTTTTACAAGATATTTTCACTTTTACAAAAAAAATTAAAACTATCCTTATTTTTTCATTAAAATTATATTTTTAAAGAGTAGGGAAATGTATAAACGTACCTTGAGATGAATGATTCTTTATTTCATTGAATTTTCAATATCCAAAACTTCATTAACAGCATCTAGAGATTTTTTTATCTAGGAATATAAATGTTTACTTTAATATAACATCATAATATTATTTCATAAAATTTGGATGTATGTAATTTGTATCTTTATATGAAATTAATTATGCTTCAGAAGACACTAAATTCAATTTTAATGGACTCCCCCCAAAACATTACATCACCTTTAATTCAACTTATCATTTATTTGTTTTTGAATTTATTAGAGAATAAGGAAAATCTTTAGTTATTTAGTAGTTAGAGAGATATAGATGAAAATAATTTATCAACTAAGATACGTCATTAAAATAAAAATAATTTTATTGTTCATATGTACCCCCCTTAACATTAAAATCATTAATATTATTAGGAGGTATAGATTTATTCTCTTTAACATTCATTTTAACAGTATTTGGTAGTTTATTCTTAAGTTTAGCTAGAAATGAAATTACATTTTTTTATTTTATTCTTCTTCCATTTGGGTTAGTGGATATTTCTTCAGTTTCATCAGACATAGTGTTTCTCATTAGAGATGATTAGATACCATTAAGTGGTAAGAAATAATGTATGTTTTTCTTCTATGGCATTATAAAGAATTTTGGTTAGAATGATTTTTCATTCAAAAAAAAACATCCAATATGTAGTGTCTATCAAAAAATGATTGTGTGGATGTGTCTTCTTTAGAATTAGTGTTTATATGGAGATGCTACAATGATTGGATGGAGATAATCAGGTGTTGATCTCACAATTTATTTTTAGGGGTAACCCTTATATAAGTATAAGAAACTCAGTTTTTCCTTTACAAAGTGGTGTGGATACCCTTATATAGGTACTGAATGTTGCAATTGGCCATCTATTTTCAATTTAAATTTTTTTTAAAAAGTGTATTAACAGTTTTCCCTATAAATTTAAGGTTAACTGAAAAATTTATAGGTCTTTGAAACTTGTTTGATTAGAAAAAGAACATTATTTAGAGTTTCGATAACCCAGATCTGAATATTAATAAATAATTTTATAAATAGTCCATATTTCTAAATTAATTGTCTAAGACCCAGCTTTAGCGAGTAAGTGAGTGAGTGTTTTATAATCACATGTATCTTCTGAAATTAATGATGTTTACCGTGTTCTACCATGTATGAATTCCTTTTTTTAAACCATGTAAATCTTATTTTCCCATATATTTTGATTTTTTGAGTGAAGAACTACATTGATGTTAGTTATATGGTGATTAGGTTGATGCCTTCTTATTATGGTTCACATAACTCGAGAAGAGGAAGTTATTGGAAAATAAATCTCTATGATACCATCACGGAGCATTTATGCTACATAGGATAGAGAAAAATGAAAGATATCTCTATCAGGTGGAATCTATTTTTCTAGGTCTATCCATTAGATTGACCATATGTAGGTGGCTTCTTAATAGGTCATCCACTCCTAAAAAGTGGTATCAAGGGGTTGTTACTTAGTTGGTATGGTTGGTTCACATTCACTTATAATATTCATGTGACATTCTGAAAATAAATTTCATGATTTTAGTTGGTTTTCTAATATCAGAAGGATGGATCACAAGGAAGGAAAAGATAGTGTAGGTATGTTCGATGGAATAGACTTTTCCTTTTGGATAATGTAATTGGAAAATATTTTGATTTAAAAAGATCGTGACGCACATGTGTCTGGTAATTTTCATTAAATAATAAAATAAATAGAATGAGGGAAGTTATGAAAGAATGATTTGGACATAATTAAGATAATATTTGTACAAAATTAATTATTTAATATTAGAGGGAATAAAACTACTATAGAGGTTAATAAAATTCTAAATGAAATGTATGAGAAGCCAATATATCTTAACAATGTTTTTATGTTATGATGATTGTTCTACTTAAGTATTTCAAATAGAAGTTCTGTGATTTATCTTGTAAACTAATTCAACATTATCTGTAGAAGGATTGAATATGTGCAGGTTACTTTTAGAGATGATTTATAAGTTTTGATTCTTCTTTCCTCGCATCTAAAAAATTTGGATGCCATGGTGAAAGGGTTCAGAAACTCTAGTGGGAAGACATATCTTGTTTTTTATGACATTTGAAACGGGGTCATGAATGAGGATTTTTGGTGGAATAAAGTTCAAACCTCATCTAGAAATATATCCATGCCTCTATATGGGGAGATTCATTTTTGCAGAGAGGTTGTTAGAATAGAAAATATTTAGAGTCCTATTGAAGGATTATAAGTAAATCGAAAAGATGAGGTCTTATATGTTAGATTTTGGTGAAAATGGTACATATTAAGAAATCTTTTTAGAAATAAACAGTTTATAATACATGTAAAAGGAAAAACATAGTTAGTACAATGGACAGAGGGTCCAAATAAATTCTGAGCATGATCATTCCATATGGGTCATGAGATATTGACTTTGAGTAATAATTTCATGAAATAAGTGTTTATGGGTACAAAGTTGATTATTTATGATGAATCTTGGGTAGAGTGAAACTAGTAGATATCAATGTTCAATATGTAGTTTGGAAAGGTGTTGTGAAAAGTTTAATGAAAAGTGTATGTTTCTTAAAACTAAATTATCTTCGATATATTTAAGGAAGAACCTCATATCAATGGGATTGATTTATGAATAATATTATGGAATTAATTTTTGAATAGAGTTTTTAATATCAGTAAAGGATAAACGGTGATTTGTCATTGAGTAAAATATAGTACATGATATCTTACTTAATGGAGTGATGAAGTTAAAACTATAGGTCTGATTTCATGAGGCGGTTCAAAAAAGTGGAACTATAGGATTTTTCACTATAGTGAGAAAATCGTAATGGTATAGTGGTGGAGGAAACAATAAATCTCAATAAAATTGACCATATAAGATGTGAGAGTAACATGTTAGAAAAAAAATGAGTTTCCCTTAACATGGATTGTAGACAGCCAAGGAGACGAATGATAGAACTTGTTTATTCAGATGTGTGAGGACTATCCCCTATTTTCCTATATACAGGATCATTGTATTTTATGACATTTTTTTATGATAATAGTTATAATATATGGGTTTATTTACTAAATAATAAATTTGATGTGGTTTAGGAATTTATTCAGTGGAAATATGTTGTTAATATAGAGTGTGAAAGAAACATGAAATATATACAAATAGACAATTTTGGGAAATACAATAAACACAAATTTAAAAATTCTATAAGAAGGTAATAAGGAATGAGAATACTATTATGGGGACTCCATAAAAAAATTTAATAGTTTTGGGAATAAATATGGCACTGATAGAGAAATCTCCACGTATGAGTATTCAGTCAAATATGTCGAAGGTAATTTGATAAAAGGTCTTAAATACAACATGTTACTTTTTGAATTCATGTCCAGCATTATATGTGAGATTATAACTTCTTAAGGAACTTTTTTATTGTAAGGGAGTAGTGGTTAACCATATCATGATCTTTGGAACTTCTACATATGTTTATATCAATGTCAAAGAGAAAGAAAAGTTAGAGGAAAAATATAAAGAACATTTTCCTATCGTGTATGGAGATAAGAAATTTGGTTATCACCTAAGGAATGATAAAGATAAAAAATTCATCTATAATCTAGATTTTGTTTTCAATTAGGAACTTTTGTGTAATGATATGAAATTGAAAGAAAAGTGAACATGGGGAAAGATTAGGTAGTGAAATTTATAGTTATCAAATAGAAGTTACCAAACAAACCTTTAGTCTAAAATGTTTAGAAGAAAAATCAAAGGATGAAACTATGATACTAAGAGTATCATAAATAGGAATAATTAAAAAACCACTGATAAATAGTTAAATTTTGGATAGATATGTGCAATATAGAGATTAATAAAATGGACCTTTACCCTATAGAAGGATACCCAACAGAGAGGTTCTGGCAGAAAAGCCTAAAGATCTTTTGAGAAGATCCACTCATATCAGGAAACCTATTCATAGTTTTAGAGATTATATGAACTTATTTCTTATAATGTATGTAGAAGAATTGTGTTTTCCATAGGAATAAACTAATCATAGGGACTCAAATTACTTGGAGTGATCCGTGAAAGAAGAAATTAATTACTAAAATTAAAACAACACATTGAATTTGGATGATCTATCAAAAGGAAATAGGATTTATGGAAAAAATTTCATTTTAAATAGTATTCTGATGGTAATAAAAGATAAAATGTAAGATTTTTGTTGAATTTTTTTTTGTAAAAGGAATGTATTTACTTTTTTAAAATTTTCTCACTAGTGGTTAAACACAAAACTCTTTGGATGGTACTTAACATTTTTTTATATACTAATTTACACATGGAAAGGATTTATGTAAAAAATCATTTCATCATGGAGATTTGGAGGAATAAATTGACATAGTTCAACTTAGGGGTTATGAAGTTCATTATAAGGATGATTCAATTTCTAATCATAAACAAAGTCATTATATCTAGATTAATACTCAAAGAAATTGAAATGGAGAGTTATAAACTTTATTATTTGATTAATTTTTTGCTGATGTGATTATGATCACTATTGTTACAAAAAATATTCGGGAATATAGAAAATATCTCATCTTATTATTTTATATGGATGATATATTGATTTTTGTTCCATAGTTCCAATGAATGGAGGGATTGAAGAGGAATCTTTAATGATGGTTCAAGATAAAGAACCCTAGAAAAGCTAAAAAGATCTTTGGTATGAGAATTTAAAGAGAAAGAAAAGCAATATCATTGGTTGTATCCCATAAGGAACACATTAAAAAAATTCATTGAAAAATTCCGAATGACAATTTGTAAACTTTTCTCAACCCCCTCACCAAACACTTCAATCATAGTAAAACTCTGGACAAATTAATAGATGGAGAAGTTAATGACATGGAAAAGGATTCATTTTCTTCAGAGGTAGGAATGTTGGTTTATGAAATGGTTTGTTCTCATCCAATTATTTCTTTTTCACTGGGAGTTGTTATATGTTTCATATCAAGTCCTGGAAGGAATCATTGGGATGCTGTGAAATGGATCTTACAATATTTGAATGATTCAATGGATAAAAATTCATGTTTCAGTGAATATAATAAGTTGAAAGGTTTTATAGATATAGATTTTTTTGGATACATGGATTCTTGAAAAGGTACTATAAGATATTTTTGTGGAGCAATGGTTAGTTGGATATATTGGTTTATACCGGTAGTAACTTTATCTATCATGGAAGTAGAGTTTTTTGATACTATAAAATTAGGGAAAGAGTATATGTGGTTCATTCACTTTTTTAAGGAAATTAGAAAGGAATTTTATAACGGAATATTATTCTGTGATATTAAGAGTGTAATTCATTTTTCTCAAGACATGTGATTTATGAAAGAACGAAAAACATTGATACGAAGCATCAATTTATATAGATTATAATAGAGGATAAATTTTTGGATCTAAAGAGTGTTTATAGGAATAAAAATCATATATATATATATGTCTACAAATTTTTTATTAAAATAAATTATAAAGAAACAATATGCCTTTATTGGACTCAGCTAATCAGATAGAGTGTAGGAATCTACTTGTATCAGATATATGAAGAGCTCAGGTGAATGAATACAAGAGGATGAAAATCCTAAAGTAATTTCCAAGTGGGATATTGTTGGGTTTGTGTGTATTTATTCATTTTCATCAGATAGTGTCATCAAAAAAAATTCAATGATATGTGTTCATTAGAAATAGTTTTTTTTCTGAATGTAACTTCTTTGAAATAGGTTTTTCTATGGTGGGGATTCTATACTCAGATGGAGATCATCAGATAGAGATACTATAATTGATGTTCATGGATTACCCTTACATAAGTAAAAATAATAATTTTTTTATTTACTTAGTGGTGTAGATTCCCTTATATTAGTACTAACTATTGATGTTGAATAGCCAGTGGAGGTTTCAACATGTGTTTATATAGTGTATCGTCAGTTGATCATGTTGATGGAAGTTTAACCATAAAACACGGATTTCTATGCAACAATTATTACCAAACAAAGACCTCTATAAATTCGGTTTGTGGCCTAACTATATAAATTAACAAAAAACTATTTGAATATGGAATTTTCATGATATAATTTTTTAGACCTAGATTTGGAGAGGAAATGAGTGACTATTTTGTAATCACATGTATCTTCTCAAATGAAAGATGTTTTGAGTTCTCTCCAATGGATGCATGACATTTTCTAAACCACATAAATTTTTTCTTACTTTTCTTTGGATATTTTTTATCAAGAAAAGTCACGAAATTATTTGTGTGGTGATTGGGTTGATTACTTTCATTCTAGTTCTAGTGCTCATAACTTCAGAGAATGAATTTATCAGATAAAAAATTTCTCTGATAATGATGTGGATCATTTCCATAGCATAAGATAGAGAAAATGGATTGAAATATCAATTCAGTGTAATCAATTTCCCCAGGTATATCTGTAGGATTGAAACAAATGAAATTGATTCTCAAGGGGTCGTCCACTCCCAACACATAGAAATTCCTTTCTTCTTATAACTATGTTTTACATGAAATCATGAGAACACGAAAAATATATTCAAAATTATTTATGTTCTAAGATATTAGTACAGAGATCCTATTTATTCTAATAGTTTCTTACTTTACCTTTCATGATTTTCCTACCCTAGTAAAATTTAAATGAATTTTATGTATTGTTTCCATCCAAATAATATCTTACACACAAATTTTAATCTACCAATATGTTACTCATCATAAGAATATTTTAGTGAACCTCGTCTTCTTCCCCAAAGATTTATTCCACCATTCTTATATACTTGTTTATTTCATAGATTGAATCAATTTTTTTTATTCATATTAAATAAGTTAACTTGAATATTCATGGTGAGTAAACAACCATCCATTATATTTAATTTATTTGATTAATGTATAATATATTATTAGGTGTAAAATATTCATTAATTTCTATATGGTCGATTACTTCTTTGTAAATCCTTTTTCATTACTTCCTAAAGTAGACAAAAAAATCTATCTTCCATTAATTTTTCTTCAAATATTGTGGTCTCCTTTTGTTTTTTGTAACTTCCTTGTTCTTAGTAAATCTAACCCATCTCACAGCATTACCACAACCACTTTTTCCACAAATTCAACAAAAATTTTCCTGATATTCAGATCCATTATATGTCAATAAATTTTCCTCCTACAATTAACTTCATTTTTACGTATCTGAATATCTCCTAACTTTTTTAGGCTCCCATTTTGTGTAGGGATTATCTAATATTATTACTTTTCTATATTATGAATGAAATTGAGAAGTAATTTTCCAAACCTTTCACATCATGAACATTTGATGATAATCCTAGGATTATTCCATTATATTGTATTTTGGAAGGTGGATAAAACTTCATGAGATTATTTCTTTTAGAAACCTTATAGGGAAAACCATATAACTTTATTCCCCATAAAATTCACTATTCAAATAGTATAAGTTAGTGAAAACATATTTTCTATGTTTTGGGTTTACCATTTTCTTCATCTTATCTGAACAGGGAATTTTTGATATTAATAAATTCTTCCTCATACTAGATTAAGTATCTTGATATGTAAGAACCTTCTTATAAACATAGGTAGTTTCAATTTTCTAAAATTCATGTGAAGATTTAACTTGAGTAACTCTTAATTTTCTCAAATGTATTTCCCACTTAAGAAACCATATAATTAATATTTTTTTTGTATAAATTTAAATGAATTTAAATTTATATTCATATTCATCTTTTACCTTCCAAATAATTTCTTCATGAATCTTACTTTTGTTCAGTAGAGTGTGTTCAAGCTATTTTATTCATTTGGATTCTATTTCCAACTAATATTTTCTGATATTTCTAAAATCTTTTGATGCATGGAAAACTTTTAATGAAAATTTGAAAGTAAAATATTCCTCACAAACACTCATTTAAAATTCCTCTATGGATAATGATAATTATTTATTGAAAAGTGAAACTAATTTTTCATTACAAATCAAGAGGTTTCTGATAGTTATTAATTTTTCAAAATTCCTTCTTAATGATTCTTTTATTTATTTATGTTTTGATTATAGATATAATTTTTCATCTATTAGACCCATGATAAATGAAACTATATATGTTATAACATCTGTATTGATTTTTTTCTTTTAAGTATTTGTTTTAGTGTAAAAATATTCAATAGTTTCAATATATTCACACTCTTCAGAGAAAGGACCTTCTTCTCTATCTTGAGTATATATTATATTGTATTTGAAAACATAACACCAGCTCACCATAATTTTTTCTGGTGATGGATCCCCTCACATTAATATAGAAAATTACACTTCTATAGATTCTGATATTATTTCTTCTTACATATCCTCAATGGTTTTGGAAGAATATCCATGTTTCTATAACCAATATTAATATTCACTTCCTTTAGCATGGGATTAACCACCAAAATGTTTTGGAAGAAATTAATTCTTTAAACTGCTATAAATCTTCACTTCAGGTAAAATAGTGAAAATAAAACTACAAAGAAAACTTTCAAATCTAAAAAGTCAACCTATAATCTGATACCAATTTAGAGACCCAAATGATCATTTATCCACACATAGAGGGGGGTGAATCAAGAGCGACCAATTTTTTCTATTATGTTTATATTAAATTATTATTTTCTTATGTTGATAAAACCTCATTATTGATTTTGATCTATGAATGTTATGTATGATTACAGACCACTTTTACCTTATTAAATGAAAATAATACAAACTAAATAGTATAAAATGATTTTTATAGGGTTCGACCTCATTGTGATAACCCACCCTTTAGCAAGTTGACTCTCGTCCTGTCATATAATTTCCACTAATATTCTTATCATCAAATAAAAATATTTTGGGGTGTTATTATCCTTAACCCATAGTGTTCCTCCCACAGACTAAGTCTCCCTAATTTATATTATACCGAATCTTAACAGAATATAATGTTCAATAGACTTGAAGTGGTATTCAACGTTAAATTCTTCTTCTATAGATGTATATACAAGTCAAAATGTTACTTATTTTAGTAACATTAATTCTGGTTCACTCACTTATTTGGAAAACAATGTTCCAAATTTCCTCAAAAAATTTAAAACCTACTCTTATAGACATCTATTCATTCCTTAGAAACATATATTCCAGACCTCAAAAAAATATCAACTCAACTGAAACATCCTTGAAAACATTGGTCGGAGAATTACCCCCTTTATATTTCTTTATTTCTTCTAAATAGATATGTCAAATTTTGTATTCAATTCAACAATTTTCACAGAATTATTTGGGCTCTTTCTATATACTTACCACTCCATGATAAATTTGGTTTTCCAAAGTCTCCAAACTCTATTATTTTCTCAATTTTAAATTTTTGATGAATGACATTAAAAAAATACTATAATTTTGTAATCAGAAACATTTTCAAGATATATTAAAAATTATGGAATCAATATCTTCCTCAAAAAACCACCTAGAATCATGAATTCCATTTTATTAATGTTTTAGTTGATCATATATCTAAATATTGTCATAATTAATTTAACATCATGTAAATGTGAAGTTCCTCAAATAATTCTGAAAACATCAATAATTTCTCATGTGAATTTTTACGGCATGTTGTATCTCACTTATTCTCACTTCTATATGCCTCAACTTATCTACAAAATATTTATTAACTTCACTATACAAGAAAAAACCACTAGCATTCATGGAATTATTATCCTATAGTTTTATTATAGAACAAACTTTATTTTTCATGAATAATTAATGCCATCAGTATCACCAAAGAAAACTACTTCATGCGTGCACATTGGTTGATATTTATTTTATATGAATTTTCAACATTCATTCATTGAATTTATATTTACTAGTGCTTCTGAAAAAACATATTTTTTGCACAAAAATATTTTAAACTATATCTGCAAAATCTAATACATATATATAATTTGATCAACTTGATTCAACATTCTAAACTAAATTACCTGTCAAATTCTTCATTATATTATATATTATCTTCTGATGGATTCACAAATACTTTTATCTTCTGTTTTCCATCCTGTGGGACTTAGCTACATCATTATATAATTCCTATAATTGATCATGTGGTCATTAATCTTGTGTTTGTTCTTAACCAAACTCATCTGACAAAATGGTTATATATTTTCCTTGCATCCACTTCAGATGATCTTACTTTATCCATTCATTACACAAGATATGATTAACATTGAGATCAATAAGAATAATGTTTTTTCCTTTTTTCTTAGAAATAAAATTTTTAAATTAGTTTTGGGTTTTTTCTAAAATAAAATCCAGAGAGGCATGAAGTTCCTTCATGCCTTTGGCTGTTTTTCATGTGGGAAAAGGTGTTTTACCCATAAAACCATTGTGATAAACTATTTCCAAATGAATTATGGGATAAAACACCTTTTTTCCATACCCAAAAAATGATTTATGTTATAAATTCCTTATATATGTGTTAGCAGATTTAAATTTTTGTTTTAATTTGTTTTATTTATATATATACATATATAAAAATGTATAATACTATTATGATTATTATAAATGATTATTAACTAAAAAATAATTTTTTAACATAAATTTATTATTAGTCATTATATTTTCTATATTACTAATGTAATTTATATTAATTTTTAATTTTAATATTAATAAATTTATTAGTTACATTAATAAATGTATTATTTACATCATTATTTATATTTATCATGGTAATTATTATAAATATTTAATAATATAATTAATATTTATTAATAATGTAATTAATAAAATCTAATAATAACATCATAATTAATAATACATCATAATATTGTAATTAGTAATATAATAGATAATATGAATGCTGCCCCTATAAATTCTAATGTGTAAATGTTATGTTTTTATGTAGTAAATTTTACATCATTTAAATTAGATTTTGTGCATTAGATTTTGAAAATTATTTTTTTTCCAATTGAATTTTATTTGACTAGTAATTCTGTCAAATTTATTTTTGATTTTATCTAGAGTTTATAATTTTTACACTTTAAACTACACCGACAAGAAGTATAATAATGTATACTAATGTAATATAAGGGTAAAATAATGTTATGTATGGGTAAAACAATGTTAAGCATGGGTAAACTAATTTATGTAAAGGTAAATGTAATTTAAGTAAGGGTAAATTTTTTTTGTTTAATGATAAACAGAAACTTATATAGTTTAAGTAATGGTAAACTAATGTTGAGTAATGTTAACAAAAGTTATGTAACGATATACTAACGTAATTTAAGGGAAAATAGAAGTTATATAAGAACAAAACAATGATATTTTAGGGTAAATAGAAACTTTTATAGGTTATGTAACTATAAAATAAACATAAATAGGGGTAAAAAATGTAATGTTTGGGTATACTAAATTTATATAAGGGAAATAATGTTATATAAGGATAAATAGAAACATGTATAGGTTATGTAAGGGTAAACTATAGTTATATAAGGGTAAAGAATGTAATGTTCGGGTAAAATATAGTTAATTAAGGGTTAATCAAGGAGAATTCTCAAAGGAATGGTCCTCGAAAGATCATTATTGTGGAAACCTTTGGTTCATGCTCTTCAGGTGGTCTATGGAAATGAAAATGGGGAGGGAATCTCCTATGGCAGTTGTTCGGATGATCCTTCTAGGGATACCTCTCCCCATTTAAAATGAGTTCTTCCTTCAGGATATAGGTGAAACTCTTGGATTCTTTTTTTTCACTAAGGAACATGCACCCTACAACTATTTGACATGTTTGTGGACTGCGTTTTTATAGAGATGGAAATTTCTCACCCTCTTCCAGAGAAGATTCTTCTATGAGTGGGAGAATCATTCTCTTGGTGAAAAAACACGGTTTACCAACTTCTAGCATGATTCAATATTATTTTTAACCGTTAATGTCACCCGATAATTTATTTTAGAAAAAATAAAATTAGTGTCTATATAGAGTCCAAACCATCATTAGGTTTCATAAATATTTCTTAGAAGTCTCTGGTTCAGTTCTGGTCCGCTTTTCCAGATCCAACAATTCTTACAAGATAAATTTCTTGGTCATCTGGATCAGAGATCTGTAAGGTCCCTCCTTCTTCAGCTTCTTCCTCTCCCAGAATATCAGAATCATCCCAACCTAACCTGAAAATGGTGGTATTCAATCATCAGTTATTTCCTAATATGATTGCTATGAACTTACCCCCAGAGAATTTTAGTACCCGCCTCAGTCCCAAATCTTCCTATACCCTTGGAATATAAAGATCTTGAGTGAATTTATCCTATTCATCGATCCAATATATTTTTATGCTCATATAAGCATCAAAATGTGATTTATATTTCAGGGGGTCTCTGCTACAGGTCCACCTTCATCTAATGGGTGTCCAGACCGAATCCCAAAAGAAAAAAGTATCATCTCATTCTCTTGATAATATGAATCAATTATCATTAACTAGAGACAGTTATAGGCACCCAGATTCCAAATGATCTACTCCACAGTCTTGAAAACCCATGTCTTGGGATATTAGGTTGAAACCTATTTTCAATCTTATAAAATTCTCAAAAACTATATTTCCCACTTTTCAGTTCTAAAAAACAATTATTCTCCTGAATTAATGAGTTTACTCTGAGGATAAGCATTCATGAATACATGAATGATCATCCAAATAATCAGAACATATGGATCTTCTGTAAACCCATAATTAATATAGAGATGGTGGAAATTTCATATCCATATATCACATCAAAAGATACTAAAGATCTTAACAAATGTTTCATTAATTTTGATTATGGTAATTATGACTCTTCTAAGAGATAAGAACTCTGGGAAAGGCTTGGGTCTTTTATCATGAAGGAAAAATCTTGGATTGTTTCTTCAAAAATCATTATGGTTTTGGAAAACTCAAAGAAAAAAGGTTCTAACCTATACCCCAGGAAATTATAATAGTATTTTCCCTCTTTTATAACCCTAATAGGACTCCAGAACATGTGTTATGAAGGTGATAAATAAACATTGTGGAATAACTGAAAGTGATCCAACCATGCAAGGTTCTGACTAGGCTGTTTCAGGGTGAACATCTATGCCATATTTCTTTACCCCATCAATTAAGGTGACATTTCTTGTTAGAACATTATCTGACTATTCATCATTCATTTTATCTTTTCTCGAGAGTATTAATCAGACATGTTAATATTTTTTTCAAAATGAATCACAATAATTCTATGTTTTTTAGATGAAATGAGGTAATCATGGAACAAACCAGTGAAACGAAAAAACTATCTATGTTTCCATAAAAAATTGAGACAATTAAAGGGGGACATTCTTGAATGGCTTTAGAGGAGGAAACCCAAAGTGAATGACCTCTCCTTTCTCAAATATGCGATAGAACAGATGGAGGCATCACTTGAAGATTCATGGAATTAAGAAATATTCTATTATATGGTATAAAATAAGAACATCATATTTGATCTCCTTTTAGAACATCACACTAAGGTCCATGAACAATCTTTGGTTACATGGCTGAAATAAGGGGACAAAAACACTGTATACTTCAATGCATTCATCAAAGAGAAAAAGTGAACCTCTAAATCCAATATCCAAATGAGAAACGAGCAATTTAATAATAACATTGAAGTTATGTGATGTGTGTAAACCACTTTTATTCATTACATTATTTTATACCCTAACCTCAACATGTAGGAAAGGTATCCAGGTGTCTATACATATATCTTTCGTAACATCCCTCAGGTGGTATCTAACTCTTATAATGGCATCATTGGTTCCTTACAGGATAAGGAGGAAATTAAGGAGTGTGAATTGTATCTTAATTTGGGAAAAAATCTAGGTACTGAAAGTTTCCCTATATAATTTTCTATTTCCTGTTGGGAAATGGTGAAGGTTGATCTCATTAATATGATCCATAATTTTGTAGGGGAGGACATCTTCCAAGAGTTTCCTATGATACCTCTCTTATCCTCATTCTTAAAGATAAAGATCCCTCGTTTCTAATCTAATATAGTCCAATTATAATGTTCAATTTATTGTACAAGTCTCTAGAATGTTTTCCTAATAGAAGAATTACCTCATACTTTCCATCCTAGATATCAAGTGAACAACATGGGTTCAACAAACAGTGGTCCATCCAAGGATCTATTAGTATAGTTCAAGAGATGATCTATGATTACAATAATAAATATCATGGATATAATATTTCTATTACAATATACATGGATAAGGAGTATGATTGAATTGAATATTGATTTATTTAGAGGGTTCTATCAAGTTTGGTTTTCTCATATTGGAATATAGAGTTATTTTTTAGGCGTTCCAGTACCTAATGGGTTTAAATCATTTTAATGCACATGAGATGTGGTTTTTTAAAATCTATTTTGTGTCTTAGTCAAGGGTACACCTATCTCCAAGTCTCTTTCTTTTGGCATAGGATACTCTCAGTAAGATGATCAAAAATAACCAGGATCAAGGAATTTTCACCCCTTATAAATTCATGTCTCGTTCCAAAGGGGTCTCTCATATCATGTTTGCAGATGAAATTATTATTTTTTCCAATGGAAATAGAACACTAGTAAAATTTATTAGTGAAAAATTGTATGATTTATGTAGATGGATCATAAAATGAATCAATCATAATAAAAGTAGAATTTTTATTTCAAGACATCGCACGGAGAGCTAGATTCATTAAATTGTGCTGACCATGGGAATTCAAAGAACTAATTTTACTGTGTATTACATAGGAGATCCAATATTATTCGGTATCCTATATATTCATCACATTGAAAAAGTGGTTGAAACAATTGTCACTTATATTAACAATTGTAAGAATAAATTTATCTCTTTTGGTGGAATAATAACTTTGGTTAATTGTGTCTTATCCTCAATTATAATGAATATCTTCTTGGTCCTTAAGGTGACTAAATTTGTTATTAAGGATATCAAAGCCCTCATGTGATCATTTATATTGGATTCCCACTTAGAAGGGAGGTGTTAGTTCGATTCATGTAAAAAATGATGACAGCCTGCAATGAAGGTGAAAACAACCTTAGATTTATGAAGGATATAATATGAAGAATGAATTCTAGACTAGACTATGAACACATTAAAGGCCAATAACTTTTAAAATCCTTCACTATAATAAAATTATTCCATTCTAATGATTTCCTCAAGGACCAAACATCAGTGCTTTGGCGGATTCTCAAAAATCTCATTCTGAACATGCAATGCAATATGGAATGGGTAATCATCTTTGATAGTATTAACCAGTGGGAAGATAATTCGGTTGGTTCTAGAATTGGATTTCTAGGATTACCTTTTCTAAAAATATCCTTTCATCAAGACTACACATATCCCAACTTTATCCAAGTTGTACTCAATGAAGAAAAATAAACTATATTTAATATTATTTCCCTTACCAAAGAACCAAAAAATGAATATTCAAAGGTTCTCCATCAGGGGTCTTCAATAAAAAAGAATAATACAAAACCATAAACTGCAATGATGATCTTGATCCTTGGTGAAGATGTATATGGTTAAATGAGGTACCGAAGAATTAAAACATTATTATATGGTGGGTCCACAACAATAATTTACCAACTGATGACACAATCCATTGTAAGGAAATTGTGATGGTCTCAAAATGATACTATGGTATCAAAACCAAAAAAACACAAACCTCCACCTATTTTTTATAGGAGATTAAAAATAGACATTTTAATGTTAAGTTGGAGATTTTGTGATAATGTCAATGGATTCCACCATTATTAATGATTTCATCCAACAATGGCTCTAAAGCACCAAGAATAATTTACAAGAAATGAAGGTGAGGACCATTATTCATACCATTAGAAGCTGGTGTTTATGGAATTCATGGAACAAATCTTGATTAAACGGATACATGAGATTGATTCTGGGCTTGGTTGCAAGGACCAAGTGCATTGTAGCGGATCATATAATTCTTATCAAGAACAGGGAGTACACTCCATCTCTCATACACCTTATTACCAACCATATCATTGATGCTAGAACCACCATTACCTTATAGGTATTATGGGTGTGCTTGATACCTCCAAAAAGTTGGATAAAGATTAATGTGGATGATTCTGAAACAATGGGGGACATGCATTGTAGAGGCATGGTCTAGGATTAACAAGGTTATGTGATTTATTCTTTATCAGCTTCTTTGGACATAGGAGATTCACTCAGGGTAGAGGATAATGCCATTAAACAGGGCCTAGAATTTTACATATCTAACAACATCAAGATGGAAGTAGTAGATACCTAATCATAAGTTCCCCATAAATCACATAAGGAGATGATCCAACCTCCCTTGAAAATAATCTATGACATTTAGAAATGTAAACAAATCATTAATGATTGGGTGGAAATCTGTCACACCAGGCATGAAGGGAACCATACAGTGGACTGTCTCGCCTCCTGTGTTACTCGGACCCACTCTTTACAAACATTTTCCATCATGGGTTCACTACCCTATGAGTGTGTGTACATAGTGATAGGTGATTTTCTTGGACTTCATTTTTATAGAGCCCTAAGATCAGAGTATGGAACATTTCATACTTGTATCTAGCTAGTTTTTTATCCAACCTTCAGGTATAAATGTAGTATTATTGTGGTAAAGGGAAATATAAATTTAATTAAGGGAAAAATAAAGCTATATAAGGGAAAGTACAAACTTATACACGTTATGTACGGGTAAATAAAAGTTATGTAAGTATATACTAATGTATGGGTGAAGCAAATTTATATAAGGGTAATGAAAAACTCATACAGGTTATGTAAGGGTAAACTAAAGATTATTATGTGTAAAATAAATGTATGTAATGGTAAATTAAAGTTATGAAAGTGTAGAAAATGTTAAGTAAGGGTAAATCGAAACTTATATTTTTTTGTAAGGGTAAACTAATGTTAGGTCAGGGTAAAAAAACATAAGGGTAAACTAAAGTTAGTTAAGGGAAAATTAAAGTTATGGGTAAACTAATGTTTAGGGTAATGAAATAAATTTATGTTAAATTTAATTCAATTGGTTTTGTATATCATCAATAAAATATTGGTTATAATGAGTTAATTTTGATCATGAAATGTGACAAATTTTTTTAATTATAAATATTATGTTTTAAAACCATAAATTTTGTATCATGTAGATTTAATTTTTGTTTATTATATTTTTGAAGTTAATTTTTTTAATTATTTTTTATATTTTTTCCAGTTTAAAAAATTTTATTTATATTATAATTATAATTTATCATTTATAGGATTTCAATGTCACCTACATGATACATGATAATTTTTAAAGTAGAAGACCTTGATTGTCTATAATTTATAAAGCATATATAAAATCTAAATGAAATTAGACGAACTGTATTAATATATAAAAATTAATTTAAAATAAAAATAATTTCACAAAAATATTTAATGAAAAATAATTTTAATGGTAAGAAATATTATTTTTTCAAGTATAACATTTTTATTTATTTTTTTAAAAATTAATCTTACTTTCAATTATATTTTATATATTTATTCAATTTTTTAAATTTAATTTATATTTAAGTTATACAATATTTTATTTTGATATATTTATTAATGTGTAAATATCTTGTTTTTAAAATATAATGTTAATATTATGTAAATTAATATTTGTTTATTATATTAATGAAATTATTTTTATTTTCATCTATATTATATATTTTTAGGATATGTTTTAAGTTTTAATTAAATTTTATTTGTAGTTTATATTTAGAAAATTTTAAAATGAACAACCTTAAATTTAATGAGTTCTTATATGTTTCAAGTAGTCTACTTGGGCATATTATAAAATTTATAAATTAAATAAATTTAAAAATAGGCTTAACATATACAATATAGTTTTAAATTAAAATAATCACATCAATATAATTGAAAAAATAATATAAATGAAAGAAAACATTTTTTCTCAAATACTTTCAAGTAAATAGAATAAATATAAATCAATTAATAAATTCAATGTTTATGATGAGGTATCATCCTATAATCAGGTGTGTGAATGGAATTCCCATATTGAGATCATTAGCCTCTATGTTAGGGTGGACTGTGATGTGATGGATGGAGATGTTCATTAGTTGATGAAACCCCACCTATATGTTGGTCTGTCTAGGAATCAATGAGATGTGAGGAAGTGCACAAGATCCTTTTCCCAGTACATAAGTGCAAGGAACATCCATCAGATAATGGAACCATAAATCCTTGGAAGGATGAGTCAAAGAAGAAAAAGGCACGATAAATGTCTTTTGATAGAACATCAAATCAAATATACCTTATGAAAATAGTTGATATACTGAATATATATATATGGAACTTATTTCTTATGTTATGAATACACAATCAGATGGGGATCCTATGTTATAGGTGTTTCCTCTTCATATAGAATATGTGAGGCTGCATGTGCAGCCTGATTTGGTTTAAGTCATTATCGGTGTGGCTCTTCAACACCAATAGCTGATTGGGGAGGTTCCTCAGCAATATCCTCATCACTAGTAGGAATATCATATTTCGAGGTTTATGATTGGAGTTTTTTTTATGTAGAGAATGATGTGATGGATTTAGATAATTTGTTACTGTCACGAACCAACCCGGGTTGACCCTGAGCTGGCCGCCCAAGTCGGTCCGCGACGTAGCCTGAGAAGCATTCCCAATCCTCTCAGGCTAGCGAGAAGCGCTATGGCATCAACAGAGGCTGTGACAATGATTTCCCCCAGTGAAAATAAATAAATAATGCATCAGAAATTAAACAGAGAAACACAAAATAAATAAACAGAGTAAGGTAACTAAACAGGAACAAGAGAAAATGAAACTAACCGAAAGAGACAACCACTATCTCCATGTGACCTCGTGGGTCACTCCCCAACTCATGAAAAAATGTCGTCAAAGGCGAACGCACCCATGTTGTAGCCTGCACAAACACTAAAACCAAAAATAATTATAGCTGTGAGTATTAAAACTCAGTAGGCAAGCCCTATATCTATTCCCAATATTCTAACATAAAATAAAGAATCTACCAATTTCATGTTTGAACTAAATAATCTAAAATATTAGTTTCCACACACTTTCATTTCTAAAACAAGTATCATCCCATTTCCATTTTTAATTTAAAACAAGTTTAATGTTTTTATGGAACAGGTGTATAGAATTTTAAAACATTTCTGCGTGAAATTTAGAAAACCGAACATTATTTATTAGAAAAAAAGGAAAACTACACATAACACACAACACAAACCAAGGGAAATAGAAAAAAGTGGCACACAGGGGCTAGATACCGAAGTATACCTCTAAATCGTCCGCCAAATACAAATAAACAAAAAAAAAGAGACATGGGTCGAACCTAGGAGATCGTGAACAATCCAGAACATACAATACATCTGACTCATTCTGATGGCATGACCTAAATCGATGATGTCATAACACCCTAATACTCGGTATATCCCAACATGGCTTAACCGAGGGGCCCAATCCCCATAGAGGGAATAACTCAGTATTCCCCTGTTATGGGGCCACTAGCCAGTGTGTAGTCTAAACTAGTGCAGCAATCGTTCTCAGAAGATTCACTCACTATGCTAGGTTCCCATGTCAACAAAAGATATAAAAAGGTGTGCATACATAATGTAAATCAATCAGTCATGATGCACAAAAATCTCATACAGCTCACACAATCAAAGCACATCAAAGATCACCCCTGAATGGGTTTTCCAAAAAAAATTATTTTATTATTGTGCCAAACGGGCCATCACAAATTTTAAAGCAAAACCTCATTTCTCAAGAAATCCCAAAACACTTGTTCAGAATAAATCATTTATATTTAAAACTAAAAGTACATTTGAAATTCCGTGAATTATTTTTAATGTCCAAACAAGAATTATTTTAATACTAGGAGTTTGATCGTCATGAAAATGTTTCAAATGTTCGGTATAAAATTAACGGTTCTTTTCACACCAAATAATCATTTAAAAATTTATTATCTTATATTATTTTTCATTCATTAGAAATTAATAAAACAGCAAGAAATTAATAAATTCTAAATCTAATGGTAAGTGCGGTGGGGGACCTACCTCGACTCGCATCTCGGTTACGAAGACGATGCGGTGGGTCCAAACTTGCGCACAAGCACACGCCACTTGCCGATGACCATAGTATCAAAGAAAAACCTTTCCAATGCGCTGAAACAACACAAAGTATCTAAAAACATAGAAACATTGTCTTAAAAATAATCCAAATGAATAAACATAGTAAATCCCACCTTGAAACCTGTGCTGACAAAATGGAACGAACCCAAAACATGCAGTAAAACAAGGTGTACCCCGCTAATAATGGTGAACAATCCGAAGAAATCTGAATCGCTTCGCCTTCGATGGAGGCAGACGGAGTCCAGTCTGACGTGACCCGAGACACCCTTTGCAAACCCAGCGAGGGGATTCGCGGCCACATCGGAGCAACACCCAACAACAATTAAACAAAACTCACAAACAATTAACGTGGAAGTACCAAAGCACGACCAAAAAGGTATCTGAGACTCACATAAACCAAAATAAAAACCAATCGCACACTAAAACCATCCCAACGTATCATTCGCATCACACTCACCAATAAATAAATAATTTCAATAAATAATACAACTTTTCTAAAATGAACAATAAGGATTTACACTAAAAACCTACTACATTTATTCTCTTTAAGGTCAAACGCACCTCGACACATTTTCCCAACATGGTTTCCACCTTTTACACAAAAAAACACAATTAAAATATCATAGAAAACAACCTCAGTAACACCCCCAAAATCTTTTAAACCTGAAGAGGACCCAAACCCTCAAAAAAACAACTACATACCAAAACCATATCAAAATACAATTTCAATCCTACACATGATTTAATAAACCACATACATGATTTATAAAATTATATTCAGTGACTCGACTAAATTCTTTCTACATAAAACAAACACTATTTCACATAAAGTCACCACTTTAAAACCAAATCCACCACAAAAAGTGACTGACCAACCGAGACGGACCTAAAACACAAGGAAGAGACCAAAACACTAAATGATAATTACTATAAACATTAAAACACAAAAGACCCTAATTTAGCAGGTGAGAAACCAAGCATCAGACATAAAACTTACCCCGAGATGAAACCAACAGATCGAAACCAATCAATTTCACAAGATATGATTAAATTTACAAACATTAATCGTCTAATTAATGATTAACAGTGGTGAGAAGAACAAGAAAACAAAGTAAACATAATTTAAATGTTAAAGTAATGGGGTTACTACCTCAAGGATGGAAAAACATCCGAGAACCCAGAGCAGAACCTACTTCACACCATCACCGCACCCCAAAGAAGAGAAAAACGACCACTTTAGGGGGAATTTGAGGGCAAGATGGAGCTAGAGGAGGCCTGGCAGACGGCTGAGGCAGGGGGCGACTGGTGCAACATGGGAGGCAGGTGGCGGTGCTGGGTCAAGGGGAGCAGGAGGGCTCGGCTAGTGCTGGCGGACAGAGAGGAGGTCGAGTAGGGGAGGGTTGCTGGCTATCTTGCGAGGGAGAGCAGATGGCTGAGGGAGGTGCGACGGGAGGTAGTCTGCAGGAGGGTAGGGTGAGCTGGGGTGGCTATCTTCGTAGAGAGGAGGAGGATCCATGGCGGGCATCCTGGTGCGCAAAAAGGGATAACCAACAAAGGGGGGGTGCTGCATCCAGGGGGTTCCGGTTGCTGGTTCGGCTGGGCGCCTTTGTAGGAGGGTGACAGCGAAGCCGGACCGGGAGGAGGGAGTTGCGCCAGAGTGGGAAACCTGGGCAGGGGGATCGAATGGCGGAATAGGCCGATGAAGGGGGAGGCGGCAGTTCGCGCGGTGCACACGAATGGGGTTTGAGGGATATGTAGATTAGGGTTTAAAATATATATATATATATATAATAACAACATTTTAATAATAATTTTAATAAAAATAGAACCAAAAAAATTAATAAACCCAATAAAAATAACTGGTTCTTATCCAATTCATTTTAAATGATAATAATAACAATAATATCAATGTTTCAATAATAATAGTAGTAATAATATTAATATAAAAATGATAATAATGTTATTAATTACAACAAAAGAAAATAAGTAACAAACATAGTGATAATTAAGGTGATAATTTCATTATGTTTCATTAATAATTATATTTATATCAATTGAATAATAGTAGTATTACTACCAGGTTAAATAACAACAAAATTATTATCTGCACAATAGTATTATTTTTATTATGGGTTAAAAATTAAACATGTTTTTCCATTATAAAATTTTATTTAGATTTTTTTTAGTCAAATTAATTTATTCACCTAATTTTATTATTTATTCGAATGACCGGGTGACAACGCATTCACTGCGATCAAACGCACGATCACTGCTAGCGGTGCGGTGATGGCGCACTGGGCTGAGACCCACTAAAAACATCTAACTTCAAAAATTTCAAACCGGGTCCCAAATAAACCTCATCCAAAAGATGCAGGACAGAGTAAAAAGTAAAATAAATAGAAGTCTGAGGTCAGGGTATGACAATTCTCCCCACCCCAGACACTTTCTAACCCCAAAAAGTCATCAATCCAATAGTCGACACAACTAGAGTCAATGCCCAAAAAAACCAAAGAAAAACAAGAGCCTCATAGTAACTATTCCCAACAAATGTCACAGCTGACCAATTCAGGGAGAAAACCCTATTTCCGAGGTTGAGGGGAGAACACGAAATGTTTCTCCCCACCATAAGAATTCCACTAAGATGAGAACCCTGAAATCCGAACACACCACCACTGGGGTGGGCCAACATGGGAGCTCCCAAACCAAACTCATTCATTTTTCCCACATGGACTGGACAACACACTTGAGACTTTGATAGAAAGCTTGATACAGAAATATCCATCAACTTGAGGCTAAGAAATTAAATCAACACCTCCCATCAACTTCAAAAAATTAACATTCCCCTATCGAACACAACTAGGACCAACTCAAAAATAGAACAGGTCTGTTTATTCCTGGGCCCACACCATTCAGAGAGACCAAAAAACTTAAGAACCACACTGAGTGCAGATAAGACCGCTTGGATTGTGGGGCAACAGGCTCATCATGCCACCACAACAAGGATGAGCTTATGACAGAAAACAGAACAGAATAAAGGAAATTTTGGATATTTCCATTCCAAATCTGAATTCATTATCTAGACCGAGGTTCTACACACCCTCGGAAACTCCTGACTATGTGTGAGCTTCACCTAGAGACCTGTGGCTGGGGCCCTGATAACTGAAGCATCTCCTTCCTCACAGTTAGTCATTTTCATCTTTAGGTCTCTAACATCTGTTCGATGATTCAAACAACCACAATGGTCATATATTTTCAACAGGATGAAACATGGAGACATAGAATGTCTAGACAGGCCATACTAGTGGCAAACAAGAGAGGGGTCTAGCGAACTAGGAGCCGGTACCGACGAGGATGATTTCTTGGAGACAGGTTCCACCGGCCCACACTCCTTTCCAGATGGGGAACCTTCACAGATGTCAACCACCATTAATCACACCCAAAAATCTAATGATGATGAGACATTTCATCTTTACTAACCCAGAATTGAACTCTCAAATAACTCTAGGGCGGTATGAACCTTGACCACCCTGGGAGTTCCCAACAACCCAAAGACACACTATATTTCAGAACAATACAACTACCTCTAACAGACTTCAACTACCTCGATAAGTAAGCAAAACTCAAAAGTAACTGAGAATTGAGCATAACTCATTGACAACTTTGGGAGGCTCTATGGGAGGCATACTCATAATAGTACAAAAAAAACCATTGAAACTGGAATTAAGACAAAACTCAATCAAAGCAACAACACAAACTAAGGGCAATATTCCCATCATCCAAACAAATACAACACAAGGAGAAATCACTTTTCCAAAACCATTATTTCTTTACAATTTTTTTAAAACTCACCTATGGCACCTTATGAACTGTCACGTGTGCGTTTAATCAATATCTCTCATATCATTTGCAAAAAAGTTCACCCATGCACTTCCATACATACTCATGCACGTGTGACCCTCCATAAGGAGTTCCAAGCTTCAAACACTTCTTTTTCTTATCAAATCCAAACACATACCATGTTTTTCAAAATCGCTACATCTTCTCTTTAAAAACCCTAATTAGTAATTTCAAAAACAATTTGAAGAACCACTTTTACATTTAAAAACCAATTTCACTTTTAACGCACACTCATATCAACTGAGAATAAAACCAAATACTAGTAATAACCCAATGGAATGAGGAACTAGTGCATATGTCTGACCCAGTGACATGGTGGTGAGCCGTGCCCCAGGTAAAGCATAACACTAAGAGGACCTTGAGCCGGACACTTGGACTCTACATGGGTCACCACACCATTTGAGTCCGCAAAGTGAACTGATTCGCCTCGATTTTCATTCCTCAATAAAAAAAACCAAAAATAAAATATTCAAATCCCGGACTATCCCTGGTAACTCAGGTCTTGTCACGAGCGGTGGTGATCAGGCACCGACCCGTAACCCACCTCCTGAGCCCCGACAGTCCAAATCTCCATCTACTGGAAAACCCAAATAACAAAGGGCACTCTGAAAAGTGAGGTCTGCTAAGATCTAACCTCCTCTGATACCATTTTTTCACGAACCAACCCGGGTCGACCCTGAGCCGGTAGCCTGATCCGGTCCACGACATGGCTTGAGAAGCGTTCCCGATCCTCTCGGGCTGGCGACAAGCGCCAGGGAATCAAGAGAGGTTGTGGGAACGATTTTGCCCAGTGAAAATAAATAAATAAAGCAGCAAAAATTAAACAGAGCAGCAAAAGAAAATAAACAAAGTAAGGTAACTAAACAAGAAGAATACAAAATTAAACTAACCTAAAGAGACAACCACTATTTCCATGTGACCTCGCAGGTCACTCCCCAACTCATGACCAAACGTCGTCAAAGGAGAGCGCACCCAAGTTGTTGCCTGCACAATCACTAAAACAGAAAATAACTATAGGCGTGAGTATTAAAACTCAATAGGCCAGCCCGATATCTATTCCCAATGCACTACCTTTAAATAAAGAATCTACCAATTTCAGGTTTGAACTAAATTATATAAAATATTAGTTTCCACACACACTTTAATTATAAAAAAAAGAATCAGCCCATTTCCCTTTTTAATTTAAAACAAGTTTAATATTTGTATGGAACAGGTGTATGGCATATTAAAATATTTCTGCGTGAAATTTAGAAAACCGAACTTTAGTTATTAGGAAAAAAGGAAAACTACACATAACACACAACACACACCAAGGGAAATGGAAAAAAAGTGGCACGCAGGGGCCAGCTACAGAACTAGACCTCTCAATCATCCGCCACATATAAATAACCACAAAAAGAAACATGGGTCGAACCAAGGAGATTGTGAACAATCCAGAACATACTATACATCTGACTCATCCTGAAGGCATGCCCTAACTCGATGATGTCATAATTCCCTAACGCTCGGTATAGCCCTACATGGCCTAACTGAGGGGCCCAATCCCCATAGTAGCAATAAATAAGTATTCCCCTACTATGGGGCCACTAGCCAGTGCGTAGTCTAAACTAGTGCAGCAGTTGTTCTCAGAATATTCACTCACTATTCCAGATTCCCATGTCATCACAAGAAATAAAAATGGGGGCGTCCACAATGTAAATAAATCAGTCACGATGCACAAACATCACATACAGCTCACGCAATCAAAGAACACCAAAGATCACCCTTGAATGGGTTTTCCAAATTAATTTACGTTATTAAAGTGCCAAACGGCCCTTCACAAATTTTAAAGAAAAACCTCATTTCTCGAGAAAGCCCAAAACACTTGTTCAGAAGAAGAAATCATTTATCATTAAAAATAAAAGTACATTTGAAATTCTGTGAATTATGTTTAAAGGAAAAACGGGAATTATTTTAATAATGGGTGTCCGCTCGTTAGGAAAATGTTTCAAGTGTTCGGTATAAAATAAAGGAATATTTTCACAGTAAATAATCATTTAAAAATTTATTATCTTTTATTATTTCTCATTCATTAAAAATTAATAAAACAACAAGGAATTAATAAATTATAAATCTAAAGGTAAGTGTAGTGGGGTACCTACCTCGACTCGCAGCTTGGTTACGATGGCGATGTGGTACATCCCAACTTGCACATAAGAACGTGCTACTTACCGACGACCGTAATATCACAAAAAAAACCTTTCCAATGCACCGCAACAACACAAATTATCTTGAAACACAAAAACACTATCTTAAAAATAATCCAAATGAATAAAAAGAGTAAAACCCACCATGAAACCAGTGCAGACTAAACGGAACGAACCCAAAACATGAGGTAAAACAAGGTGTGCCCCGCAAATAAAGGTGAACAATCCGAAGAAATCTGAATCGCTTCGCCTTTGGTGGCGGAAGACATAGTGCGGTAAGACGTGACCTGAGACACCCTTTGCGAGCCCAACGAGGGGATTCGTGGCCACATCGGAGCAACACCCTACAAGAATTAAACAAAATGCACAAACAATTAATGCGGAAGGACCATAGCATGACCAAAAATGTATCTGGGACTCACATAAACCAAAAGCAAAACCAAGAGCACAGCGAAACCTTCCCAAAGTATCATTTTCATCACACTCACCAATAAATAAATCATTTCAATAAATAATACAACTTTTCAAAAATGCACAACAAGGATTTACCCTAAAAATATACTCCATTTCATCTCTAAAAGGTCAATCACACCTCGAAACATTTTCCCAACATGGTTTTCACCTTTTACACACACACAAACACCATTAAAATAACTTATAAAACAAACTCAGTAACCCCCCCAAAAGCTTTTAAACTCGAAGAGGACCCAAAACCTAAAAAAACTGCATACCAAAACCATATCAAAATACAATTTCAATTCTACACATGATTTAATAAACCACATGCATGATTTATAAAATTATAAGAAGTGACTCGACTAAATTATTTCCACATAAAACAAAAAGTGTTTCACATAAAGTCAACACATTAAAACCAAATCCATCAGAAAAAGTGACAGACCAACCGAGACGGACCTAAAACACAAGGAATAGACCGACACACTAAAAGATATTTACTATAAACATTAAAACACAAAAGACCCTAATTCAGCAGGTGCGAAACCAAGAAAAAGACAAAAAACATACCCTGAGGCGAAACCAATGGATCAAAACAAATCAATTTCACAAGATACAATTAAATTTACAAAGATTAATTGTCTAATTAACGATTAACAATGGTACAAAGAACAAGAAAACAAAGTAAGCTTAAATTAAAAGTAAACGAAATGGGGTTACTACCGCAAGGTTGGAAAAACATCTGAGAACCCAGAGCAGAACCTACTTCACACCATCACCACACCCCAAATAAGAGAAAAACGACCATTGTAGGGGGTTTTTTAGGGAAAGTTGGAGCTAGAGGAGGCCTGACAGAGGGCTGAGGCAGGGGGCGACGGGTGCAACGTAGGAGGTAGGTGGCAGCGCTGGGTCAAGGGGAGAAGGAGGGCTCGGCTGGTGCTGGAGGACAAAGAGGAGGCCGAGTAGGGGGGGGATGTTGGCTATCTTGTGAGGGAGAGACGATGGATGAGGGAGGTGCGGCGGGAGGCAGTCCACAGGAGGGTAGGGTGATCAGGGGAGGATGGCATCGTGCTGAGGATGAGAACCCGAGGCAGGGGTCCTGGTGCACAAAAAGGGAGAAAAGACGAAGGGGGGTACTGCATCGAGGGGGTGCCAGCTGCTGGTTCGGCTAGGAGCCATTACAGGAGGGTGAGAGGGAAGCCAGACCGGGAGGAGGAAGTCGCTCCAGACTGGGAAACCTGGGCAAGGGGTATCACAGGGCGGAACAGGCCGATGAAGGGGGAGAAGGCGGTTCTCATGGCGCATAGGAATGGGTGGTGCGGGATAGGTAGATTAGGGTTAAAAAAATATATATACATAATAACAACAATGTAATAATAATTATAATAAAAATTGAACCAACAAAAATTAATAAACCCAATAAAAATAACTGGTTCTTATCCAATTTATTTTAAGTGATAATAATAACAATAATATCAATGTTAAAATAATAATATTAGTAATAATATTAATTGAAAAATGATAATAATAGTATTAATAACAAAAAAAAAGAAAATAAGTAACAAACTTAATGATAATTAAGGTGATAATTTCATTACGTTTCATTAATAATTATATTTATAACAATTTAATAATAGTAGTATTACTACCAGGTTAAATAATAACTAAATTATCATCTGCCCAATAATATTATTTTGATTATGGGTTAAACATTAACCATGTTGTTCCATTATAGAATTTTATTTATCTTTTTTTCAGTGAAATTAATATATTCACCTAATTTTATTATTTATCTGAATGATTGGGTGACAACTCATTCACTACGACCAAACGCATGATCACCGCTAGCGGTGTGGGGACCGCGCACCGGCCCGAGACCCACCAAAAACATTGAACTTAGAAAATTTCAAATCGGGTCCCAACTGAACCTCATCCAAAAGATGCGGGACCGAGTAAAAAAGTAAAAAAAATAGAAGTCTGAGGTCAGGGTATGATAGTTACAACATGATACGCTTCAGGAATAAATACATCTCCCACCTCCGAATCATAAATCGGGATAATATATTGTAATCATGTATATTGTATAGATATTAAAATAAAATTAAAAAAATTACAAAAAAACTAATTTAACATTACTAACATACTAGATATTGAAGCCCCCTTCCATGTGGTGTAAGATAGATTATATACTTTATTCTATACCATAAATCATACCCGATATGATGTGATAGATGGAATCAAATAATATGCATTCCATCGACACAAAACTATGCATGCCTGTCCCAAATTATGAGATATTAAAAATTATATTGGTTCAATTCAACATCATATCTCCTCATCAACTTTAGGGAATAAATTGGTACTGGATTTCTGGGTGGAAATGGAATACGTTGAACAAATCCAAACCATCGCATGACTATATTGATCTGATGCTACTCAAAAATATGAAATTGTATGAGATGAACTATAACTGTGGAATAAGCACGCCTAATAGTGAAATATGTAGGAAGCTATTATAAAATATCCCAATATAAAATCCATAAAATCTAAAATAACATGTAACATTTCATAAAATATTTTTTACTAATTTCTAAAAATAATAATTTTGTGAAATTTATTATTCAATAGAAGAGTGTATGTTCTTACATTGTGGGTATTAAAATATCCAACGTGAGATGGAACACACAAAAATTGTGTGGTAGTGTCCTTATGAAATGTTTTTCCAGAATCCACTTGTAATGTAAAACATAAAAAGTGACAAATAATAATCAATTAAGTATAATAATTAATATTTGGGTTAGAAAAAATGATGAGTGATTGAACCAACATCCATACCGATAATCATGAAATAAATCCATATGAAGCTTCAAAATAATAAAAATAAGAAATAGGGAACAAATACATTCCCATGACCATATCTAAATTGGGATGACATATCCCCCCATATCAATACGATCTGATCAGTATACCGTGAATAATGTTATGTACATGTATACAAAGTACATAGATCCACATCGGTAAGTCCCTATCTGACCAAATTTCTCCATTATCTCCAAATAAATCATTTTTACATGAATACTAGAATGATCAATGTACAATTCCCCTCAAATGAGCTATAAGATATATCAATGGGATGACACATGATAATCTTATCATTATCACCAGTTGGTAAATGTGTGGTGTGAATTTTCATCCAACACATAGATATAGAATCCCCATCTATAGAAGTATCATCCCACACAATGTTGAGGACAACCAATGGATAATAATTATTCCACAACCAATCTTGGAATTGAAAATTTCTATAGCTAATAGATTTGATATCCAAATTAGGTCTCATATTTAATAGAAAATGAATTCTTTACTGATGTTCTCTTAGGGTAACAAAATATGTTACCTTAACTATTAATATTGGTTGTGCACTATATGAAGCTCATTTATTGTATTCAATAACTTTATCATAGAATTTAACATTGTAATACATGATTTTCAATATGAAAATTTGTCTATGATCATGATTCAAGTAGTGTAAATAATATCTAAATGAGGAATTATCATGTATCACTGACCGTGCGACAATTGTGTAAAGTTATTTCATGGTAAATGATAAAATTATAATTTTAATAAATTATAAATTGATTATGAATCACCTAAATAAGATCCCCCATAAGTGTTAAACAAGGTGTATAATTAAGCCTAATTTTTGTACACCAAGTGATAATTCAGTTAATAACCAATCTACCCTTTTAAGGGTTATTACCCCTAGGTACAACCATGTTAGATCCTGAATCAAATTATAGTATCTAGATAGGTATTGCAATACTCAAATAACCATTCCATCTTTACTTTACCAAATTATTAGAATGTTTTCTTATATTCTCAATGATGTCACAAAAGTTTCATTGTCTAAATTTTAAAATTCCTAAAGGTATCCAATGATATGAATTAATGAAAATGTTAGTTATCTAAATAAAATCCCTTATTAGTGAAAAACTAGGAGTGTAGTTATGCCTCTTCATCCTGAACCATTTGAAAAATGAGTTAATAATCAATCAATGAACTTTTGGGGTTTTTACCCCTAGGTACAACTATGTCCATTCCGACATCCACCGGTAGTATCAAAACAATAATTTCATTATTTAGACTTCCACCTAATTTTTCATTAATCATTAATTAATTATTCATTAATAATTCATTAATCAATATTTATTACATATTTAATTAATAGTTATTTATTTTCTAATTAATATTCAATTACTAGTTAATTATTTTTTAATCATTAGTTAATAATTAGTTCATCATTACTTAATCATTAGTTAATAATTACTTGATCCTGAGTTAATAATATGTTAATACTAAGTTAATGATTATCTAATCATTACTGAATCAGAAGTTATTCCTTAATTAATCATTGGTAAATCACTAAATAATAAATAATTAAAAATTTGTTAATCTTTTATCAATCATTAATTAATCACTCATTAATCATTCACTATTCATTCATTAATAATTTTCAAATAAATAGTTCTTAAGTAGTAAATTAATAGAAAATTATTATTTTATTATTATTTAATAATTAGTTATTTATTATTTCATCATTATATCATCATTAGTTCAACATTATTTGATCAATATTTATTCCTATGCTAATCCAAAGTTAATCACTAACTAATAATTATTTAATCCAGATATAATTATTAGTTAATCCTTAGTTAATCAACACTTAATAACGGATTTATCATTCTTTTATCAACACTTAATTAATATTTAATAATTACTTAATTTATATTTAATTAATAGTTTATTAATAGTTACTTAATAGTTAATTATAACTTAATAATTATTTCATTAATAGTAAATCTATAGTTAATTATTATTTAATTCTCAGTTAATTATTAGATAGTCATTATTTAATCCTAAGTTAATGATTAGTTAGTTACTAGTTAATCATTCATTAATCATTGCATAATAATTCATTAATCAATCTCTAATCAATATTTAAATAATATTTAATTATTATATAACTAATAGTTAATCATTAGTTCACTAATATTTATTAATCCCGTAATTAATATTGATTATTAATTACTAAGTAAATTTATTAGTTATTTGTTAGTTAATTATATGTTATTAATTATAACTTCATTAATTATCTATTAGTTAATCATATTTTATCCAAATAATTATAAACTAATAAGTGATACTTAATAATCATAATTTCTTAATAATTATCCAATTATTAAGACTAATTATAATTTAATTAATAATTTTTTATAATTAAATAATAATAATTTACTCACTAAAATTAACTTACATTAAATATTATTTACAAATAACAGATAATTAAATAAAAAACTATGTAAATAAATAATTAAAAGAAACTAAAAACTAAACCGCTAATAAATAAAAAATATTAAAATAAATTAGAAAAAATACGTTTAAATGAAGATTCATAAATTTTTCAATGTTTTAATGCCACCAAAAGAGTCACTATCAATAGAGTAAAAAATTGGACAATTTTATATAGAGATCCTAAAATAGGGTGAGGTTTAGATAGAGGGATGGAAAATTGTTAGAAGAGAGTGGGGGGACTTTTATAGCGGTTGGAGTGAAAGTCATTACCGCCCCAAATTTTCTTCTTCCTTTATTAGGTGAAAGTCATTTCCCCTTAACACCTCTCACCTTATTAATGGTGAATGTTTTTTGAGAGGTAATGTTTTCTCCACATCATAGATATGGGGAAAATGTATTATGTTTTCTGATAAAGGTATGATTGGTTTTTTTTAAACCTAGCCTTATTTTAAAAAAATCTTCTAAAAAAGAGTGATAACTCTCTTTCTCCTTCTTATAGGTCCATGAGGTGCCTCAAAATTTTAGTAATTTAACTATTCACCCATCCTCTTCTAGACTCATAGGGTTAGTGAATATAACTTCCTTTCATATTATCTTGTTTTAATTTTATACTAAGAAGGCATAATAACATCGTTGAACTAACATTATGATTGAATTGGATAACTCTCTTCTTCCACCTATTATTCCCAAGATATTATATTATTTAGATATATATGACATATAGACTCTACTATCTTCCATTCAATACACTTCATTTTGATAATAAAAACATTATCCAATTGAAACTACTTTAAGTGCATACTCAAAAAATCACGTACCACAAGGTATTTTCACTATTATTTTTCATTTTGGAAAATAATACATTAGTATACTAATTTTCTAGTGAACTTCATCAGATTTTGATATTTCCATATTATTATCACTTCATGTATGAATTATTATTCTCCTTCTTTCGGAACACATCATATTATTTTCATACAGACATTTTAAGAATTCAAATGAATTCATATACTACTATTATGAACTTACTTCTGAAAATTTGTTTTTTTTATGGATTAGTTACTTCCATAAAAATATAGGAAACTCACCATCTCTTTAAAACACCTCTAATAATATATTACATCAGTTATAATTTATTTTAGATATATTTATTTTTCATCCATGTAATCCTTTATACTATTTTTTCTCCCATTTCATTGAAAGTGTGATGCTTTCATATTCTGGTTGGACTATTTATTTGTGTCCTTATGACACACTACACATGCCATATTTAAAATGTGTATTCATTCAATTTCATAGAATAGAAATTTTATGAATTTATTATCTTTATATTTAATCATTGTATAACAATTATCTATGTGGATCCTTAATCCTTCATCTTTCAATGTTCTTACTTTTGATGATTTTCCCTTCTAGAGTATGTACTTCTAGTGATTATATTTTCCAAAAACGTTACATACTCATTGAAATTTTAATGATTCGTTGATGAAAAATACAATACTTCATCATCTCCATCATTTGATGTGTAGTCCGTTCTAGTATTTCTATATTATCCCATTTTAATGTTTTAAGTTACACTTCCATAATCAAAATTATCTCATTAACTTTATAATATATATTAAATGGATTTTGAGTATTGTCAAACATATTATTATTATAACATCCCAGAACTCCCAATATCGGATCTTGTACTGAAATCCAAAACATTATATTTTCATATATGATGCTGAATATTTTGACCCCAATTTTTTCCATAAAAATCAAACAACTTAAAATGTAAAACATGGATGACTTAAATTTTGTAAAACCTTTTATATTTAGAATTTTAGAGAATTGTGAAAAAAATACTACATAAACAATTCACATAAACATGGACTCCTAAACAACTGGTTCATAAAGTTTAACATCATCTCACGTTATTCCAAACATTTCTTATTTCACATTAGGTCATCAACATCATCCTTGGGAAATCATTTATAGACATAATTAATTCAACATAATTATCTGAAACCTATGTAAATGAAAAAAAATAGAAGAGTGAGATCAGATGATCGATAAGGGTAAACATAAGCACTTACAATTAAATTTCACCAACGAGAATATTATTGCATAAGTGTATGATGTCATAATGATAGTGTATTAGAAAAACATAAAGGAACTCATACCCATCAACACCGAGATCATCAAATATGAAAACATGTAAAAAGAAAAAATCATCATAATTAATAATCATGATCCTTGGGATAATAATATGGATCATCATAAACATTATAAACCCATGTCAAGCATATGGAAAACATATTGGTATATTGGAACATCATCTCATTGAACCCTAACCGAACGACTATAAATTGGAATAACCATACGACTGACTTCCAATGTAATTATCTAGAGTACATAATCATTACCCAATGCATTGAAGTGTTATCTGGGCACACCCATCATATAATCTATATCAATATCACCTAGCACAATCTGGAGGCTTTTATAGAGGTGAATGATTTGAGTACAGTTAGTAGAGACTATGAAAAACCTCCAAAAACCATGAAAGTAAAAATAATGAAAATAAGGCAGGTTCATGGTCGATGCATGGTTTGGATAAACCATGTGAGCGCTTAGGATAAATTGTGCTAGTCTGCTGTCATTTGAGACTGTGGGAATCATACAGTTGGCATACTATTATTCTAACCATATGATCCAACCATGAAAGGGAGTGTATTGATATTGTATATCACACATGATTGGCACATAGTTTTCCAGATAGTGGGACCTAACCAAAGATATTACAATCATCACTATTAATTTTTTGGATATATTTCAAACTACCTCCTTAATCATTTAGTTTTCCGCTAATACACTCCTAACAAAAAATATTTGTATCCCTAGGTTTGTGATACATTTCCCTCTGGTCGGAGAGTGATATATTGGAAAATAAATGTTATTTAGAGGCCTGTATTCATATGAAAATACTCGTTCCTTTTTATTCTTCATGGATATTTGCTCCATCCCTTTCTCAGAAACATAGATCTAATTCGACATGGATAGATCCATTTCCTTGATGATAATTGTGATGATTCGTGGATAGATTTTGGTAATTAAATGTTAGTCATGTTAGTATCTTTATAATCTTTTTTTAATTATTCGTTTTCTCTAATTTTCATGAGGTTGGAAGATTCTATCTCAATTCCACTTGATTAGAACATGATGGATTAGTTAGAAATGAATGATTTTATTGATATGATTGTGAAATATTTGGGTGATTCTTTTTTTAAACATATTTAGTCATGGTTTAGTGAAATTTTTTAATTAGATGGATTTATTTGAAAAAAATTTATAAATGAAAATTTTAAAATTATATATTTGTGTTCATTCTTAGAAATCACATGTTATAATGTTTTATAGAATTAATTGGTTTTATGTGAAATTTTTTGTAATGGAATTTAGATTACATGGATAGTGTGGGTTCATTTTCATTATATGAGACAGAATATAAGGGACATGTTTATTTAGGGAACGTGGTATTGGTTATATTTTGAATATTAGATAAATTGATGATCGACCACTTGTAATTATAGAACTGTCACCTTGGAATGAATGTGTGAATGTTTGGATGTGTGGTAGTGTCAAATTATGGAAAGGGTATGGAAATGGAAAATAAAAAAAGGTTTTAATAGATTTGTTTGATAATTTACACAGAGAACTATTTTGATTTTATAAAAAATATTTTAAATTGATTTAAAAAGTTTTATATAAATATGATAACTAGTTTTATAAAAGTTCCATGAGTTAGGAAGCCATTGGGGAAATAAAATTGATTTTTATACTATCCCATGTTCTTGGGAACTATGGTGTGTTTTTATATGTTATATACCGAGAAATAGGTAAAGGAATGGAATCTCAATTATTTAGTAATACTTCCTGATATCATGGGCATGGCTTGTTGACTTGGAGTTAGAGTAGGTTGGGAGTTTTCTTATTGATGTATTTGGAGTCTTTGGGCTTTGTTGTCTTTTTATTCATTTGGTAATGTAACATTATTTTTTCTTATACTATGATATTTTCTATATAATTGTCATTTTATTGTCTTGTATTTATGTACTCGTGCATCATAAATGTCAAGACTCGTCCTCAGGGCCCATTCCATGACTACCCCAAGACCGCCTTCCATAGGCCAGGGGCTGGCGACTAGCACCAAAGGCGTAAATCCCATTAATTGGGAAGGAATTTCCTTTATAAAAGTAAACAAAACACCATAGAGTACAAGAAGAAGTAAATCACTAAGTAAAACTAAAACAAGATGTGCTGAAAGTAAGGGGCCGGAAATACAAGCCCAATTGTAAAGTACAAGGAAAAAAGATAAAACAGCTGGAAGGTGACAAGAAGCTCCTAGATCGTCCACCAAGGATCTTACCTGAAGGGTAGGTATAGATAGCACAGCTCCTGGATCATCTACCATGGATCCTACCTGAAGGGTAGGTACAGATAGCCTCCACAAAACTCTCGCCCGTCAACCTCCTCCAAGTGTCGTCTTGTCGTGAATCCCACCACCAGATATTGTCTCGTCATGAGGACCACCTCCGGGTACCCTCTAGTCCTCGACCACTCGGCCTCTGTCAGCACTGCCCGTCATCTGCAACCAACACAATGAGGTGCGGGCATAGCCCGTGCAAGGGTGAGTATAATGATACTCAGTAGGGACCCTGATACCCTCAAGGTCTCACTAAATCCAACAAGGATAACCACAAAGAAAAATCTCAACAGATAACCTCTACTTAGGTATATACCCATACATATACCTAAGTTATCATGGAACCCATCTCAATCATTAGGAAACACAAAGATTATGAAATCAACGGATAACCACTACCCAGGTATATGCCCATACATATACATAAGTTATCAAGTGACCCATGTCAATCATGAGGTAAACACAATGATCAAAGACTCAGCCCAAACCAGGATTTTCATTATCGAAACTGTAACTGCTGAAGAGCCCCGTCTCTGGAGTGTACAGTGGTCCTGTCACGAATCCGACGTACTGATGAGGTACTCCTCCTGTCGAGTACCGCGGGTCAGCCACCCAAACATAGTAGTGCTTCCCGCCGAGGTATGCCACCCAAACACAGTAGTACACACCCCCTAATAGCTTGCAGAGGTACTCTCCGGACGAGTACCACGGGTCTGCACATTCACACAGTTAGTGCTCCGTCCTCCATGGGTCTGCACCCAAACAAAGTAGTGCTCCGTCCACTGGGCTAGTCGACTCACTCCAAGTCGAGTCAGTCAAGAAGTCGTTAGGTCTCAGTCAGCTACACGGTCTCCGTACTCCGTACGCTCATCTCCGGGAGGGTCCTCTCCATGAGCTACTGGTCTATACTCCAATTATCGCAAAGTCCCAAGAAGAAGTATTTCAAAGGACTGCCTCATTATAGGGGTGTCAACGCAACAGACGGCGCGTCAATCAGACGCCCAGTCTGTGAGTTATTATCATTTTCATCCCAGGGGCCCGATTGGTTTCGTGTGCGAACCAACTCTTCCATATCTCAACTATACCCCGAACTCTCATAGGGTATACCCATAGAGATCTTTTCTCAACATGATCACCAATGCTGCTGACAGTTCATCAAACAGACGTCCAGTCTGAAAGTTACCAGCTTTTCCGTCCAGGGGACCGGTTGGATTTCGTGTACAATCCAACCTAGCCACTATCCAACTGCACCAAAACTAAGGCAACGTATGCCAAAAGTTCCGCCTCATCAAGAGGAATCCAATAAAGTCGACGCCACGTCAATCAAATGTCCGGAGCTAAAGTTATAAGTGATTCTGCTCCGAGGGCCCGGTTGGTTTCATTAATGAACCAACTTGACCGCATTTCAACTATACACCGAACTTCCTTAGGGTATACCCAAAGGGATGGAAATGCTCTAAGAACATCGGCGCCGCTGACGGTTCGTCAAATAGACTTCTGGTGCCAATGATATGGCCCAAGTAAGTAATGGGTCGGTAAAGGACCTGGGTCTGGTCCGACCAAGTCGGACCGACTCGGCCCAACCCAAACTGGGCCGACCCGGTCTGGGTTGACCCGGTCAGACTCGTTGGGTCTGACCCACTCCATTGGGTGGGTCAACCTGCTAATCCTTGTCCTAGTCTGCAGGGCTCAGCCCAGCGGACCGCGAGGGCTGTTCCGCCCGTTAGTCTCCACATAGGTGACTCGGTAACACAGCCCGGGAGACCGGGCTGGTTCGCCTATCGACATTGTGGGGACGACGCATATCTTTTCAAGAGGCCGGCGGTCAGGAGGCCAGTGGCAGACCATGCGTGGGGCGGCCAGGACGGCTGGACTCCGGACGGGCCGCGGGTTCACCCGGTACGGTGCGAGTGCGCCGGGCAGGGTGTGTGGGAGCCGTGCAGGGTGTCGGAAACTGGGCAGTGCATGGGGGCGCGCTGGGAAGTGTGCAGGGGAACGCCGGGCAGCATAGCAGGGCACTGAGTAGAGCGTTGCAGGGCGCCCGCAGGGCTCCGGAATGCCGGACAGGCCTCCGGCGGGGGTCGGGCAGGCCGCCACGGTGCGCGAGCAGCACTGTGTAGGATTCTTCGGGGTGCGGGCAGGGCGCCGCGGGGCGCGGGCAGCGCCGGGCAGGGCGCAGGCAGCGCCTGGCAGGCCGTGGTGGGGCGCGGGCAGCGCCGGGCAGGCCGCTGGATGGCTGGGGAAGCGCCGGGCAGGGCGCCGTGAGGAGCATGCTACGCAGGGCAGGCCGCCGCGGTGCACGAGCAGCGCCGGGCAAGCCGAGTGGCGTGCCGGCACGGAGCGGGCAGCGTGCCGGCGAGGTGTGGTTCGGGAGACGTTGGGCCAGCGGTGCGGTTCATGGAGGCCGCGGGTAGCACGGCCTTCATTCTTTGTCTTCGTCGCTTCAACCTCTTTGTCATCCCGTCGTCATCAAATAAGATCAAAAAGGGTAAGGATCGATCATGTTCGTGCAATCTGAACCCGTCTCCATGTTATATTGATAACACATGGCATAACATTCATTCACGAAAAAAACATCGAAGGTCAAGAAAAATAAACCAACATAAATTTCCCCTACCTCGGAGAAGAAGTTGAACAAAGGTTCGTCGTGGAATTGCTCGTCGCACGTCGTTGAGTCGCGGAAGTCGAACTCCGCGGTAGAATGGCGTTGCGAAGAAAGAATAGAGAGTGACGATGGTCGTTGGTGTTCGTCGCTTCCATCGTTGTAGAAGTGCACCCGAAGAAAAATCGACGTCTCATCTCTTGTCGCATGAATAAGAGGGTAGAGGTTGCATCGTCGTTCTTCATGGAAGGGTGTGTCGTTCCTCTCCGGAAGTTTCGGTGTTCTTCAACGATGGAGGAAAACCCCTCTTCCTTCACAAAGATCTCTCTCAAGACGGTTCTCCCCACTAAACAAATTCCAACCTTATTAAAATAAGAATCCACCTTATTTTAATTAATCTTCCAAGACATTCAAAATTTGAATAACTTAATTCATTAATTGTGTAGGTTTCATTAATTAAATATAGAGTTTGGAAAAGGTTAAAGTGAAAGAGGAAGTGGGAAGAGGAAGAGTCACATAAGTTAAAGTGGAGTTAAAAAAATAAAGAGGGAAGTGAGTTATGGGAGGTCAAGGGGGTTATGGGAAGATCAAGGGGGGTTAGGGTCTCGTGTGGGCCCCACCTCCCACATATCCACACATGGGATGATGGGTGGTTGTGGGTCCCACCAACAACTTCCCACGGTAGAATTTAACTCCCTTGGTTATCAAAAATAAAATTGGTCACAATTTTATTTATTTCTTCCTTAAACCCCAAAATTTAACTTCTTCTCCCAAGAAAACACACCTATGGTAAAAGTCCTCTTAAGCAAATATTGGGGCTGCGAGTTCATCGGTGTCCTTAGATTTCAATTCTGAGTACCGGTTCAAAAGATAGAAAAACCCGCTCGTTCGTTCACTGAACGTACCCGAGCTAAACATCGAAAATTGATTCCGGGCTCACCGGGCCTCGGAATCAGACGCCGTCAGAAACTGCGTACTTGTAAAATCCCAAAGAAATTAAGAAAAAAAATTCGTTGAAATTTCGGGGCTTTAAAATATAGTGGTTTGGTTATTTATGGTTATCTTGGTTTGGTTATTTGATATGTAATGGAGAAATCATCCCCTTGATTATTATAAAGACCATTCCATTTATTTCTGTCCTTTAATGTCTTGGGGATGAAACCTAAGTCTAGTAACATGCACCACCTTTTCCCAAGACAATTGGTGAGGGCATAGATTTTAAAAATGGTATCATTTTATTCGATCCTTGGGTATCCATTGTGTTTAGTCCTGGAGTAGGATATTATACCAGTCTAGATAAGTTTTTCATTTTCTTAGGATGGAAGAAATAAGATAGAATTTTATAAATGAGAAATGTAGAGAATAAAAAGGCATATTTAATCTTTCTGTTGTAAACATCATGTTACTAGGGTATTTGGGTACATATGTATTTTGAGACACTTCTAAGTGAGTTTTCACCTCATCGTCAGTGGATTAGTAGATAAGAGTTGAATGACATGCATTGGTAGTATGACTTCCCACTATGGATGAATTGTTTATTATTGAGTTAATGATTTAAGAAAATGTTATGATGTAATGATTTTTGGAAATTATTGAAAATTAATTCAAATGGTGAGATTTGGAAAATGATTGATAGTGGTAATTTTAAAATGGGTAAAATGGTTTATTGTAGATAAACATAATTAGGGAACCCGTTAAAATGGTAATTTGAAATATATAAGCCTTCAGTTTCTTCAGAGTGAGACTAAATGGAGTTTTGATTGGTTATAGAAAATGGAACTAGGTAGGTGCTATAGGAACCTACCATTAGAGGCTGCTGAGAATGTTGTTGCACTTGAGCCAAAGGTGAGAAAATAATTAGTTCAAAGTATTATCCAGGATTTTCAAGTCATAGAAATAGTGAACAGAAAGGATATACACAAACAAATGGACCAATAATTACATTTAAAAATGAAAAATACACCCATATTTTGGGGGGATTCAGATCTCGTGAAAGTGTAATTTTAGTTACTTTGGGTGAATTGAATATTCTATTTCCATAGGACACTATTAGAGTTTAATTTAAACATAAAAAAATATATACTGGTGGATCTATCATGCTATAGGTGGTATTTAGTAGTTTGAGATTAATTAGAACAAGGATTAGAATGAGAGGATTTTAATGATTCTTTAACAAGAAATTATATCCTAAAACATTCATATTTTATTTAATAGTAGACATTTTTAGATTGAAATAGAATAATGTATCAGTAATTTATTATGTGGCTAAATTTATGAATTTCGTTTGCTTTGAACCAGAAGTTCCGACAAGTGAATCCTTGAGGGAATAAATTTTTGAGTCAAGGATGAAACTATGAAATCTATTATTGATTTTTTTGCTTTATATAACAGATTATACAAAGATGGTAAATAAAGAGATGATGGAAGAAAGATGCATATCGGGAAACACTATCGAAGGAAGAATGTTTATTCAGATGGGTATAGGCGGGAACTTCAATACTAACCACAAGAAGAGTAGGGACACATATTCACAAGGTGGTGGTATATCTCATAATCAAACCATGGGATCAGTCAATATGTCTCCTTTACTAAAGACTAAGTTCATATGTTTTTAGTGTGGTTCACTGGATCACATTAATAGAGATTGTATGAAACCACATAGAGCATATCATAATTGCAACCAGATGGAGAATATTCAATGTTATATCCATAGTGATCCAATTTTGGGTTCTTGGGACACATATCATGTTCCTTAGGCATCATATACATATTTGGGATAGGTGTAGTAGAATAATTCTCATCAGTAGAGTCGATAAATCCATGGTTATCTGAGGAATACCATGACTCCTCGACCAATTAAATCTCAAGAAGGTAGAAAATAGAAAAGTGTGCTCTCTAATAAATTTTATAGATCTGAGAAATTGATTATTTAAGATCAATCTATACTTTTACCAGTGAAAGGTATGATTATTTTGTATTCAGACCTTGTGTAGGATTTGTTTGATATTGTAACATCCCATTCATTTATTACTTCTTGTGATATTGATCTGATGGATTTACAAGTCGAGATGATTCCTTCTATTTTTTAACTCCAAACACCCACTAGAAAATATTTCACTTTTTCAACCAGGGAAACATTTTAATGTAAAAGATTTTTTTTTTTGGAAAAGTGTGTAACTACTATATATGTCTCTGTCACTAAATTGTTCATAAAAACAATACATTTAAATGTTATAATGATAGATAAATTGATTATGTTTCAATTATAAAAAAACCAATAGATAATAAATATATTAGTCAAAAAATTTGGAATCAAATTAATATGACTAATATATCTATTTATAATATTATTAGAAATTATAAAAAAAATCAATAATTAATATATGTTTGAAAATTTCATTTTAAATATTTTTATTCTTGTTTTTTTGTTAGTATTTTATAATATATATTAATATAATCATATATAATTATATTATCATATTTATTATATAATTATTACAAAATTAGCTTATATGAAATATTAAGAAATTGAGATTTTATTTTGAATAACACGTTGAAATATAATGTAAATACATTTTCAAACTTCATGGAAGACAAGAATCAATATGAAATTTGTTAAAACATGTCCAAGCATGTTCAAGCATAAAGATACTTTACATGGAACCTAAAGAAACATTATCCACAATCTATTTGTTGGAAACATCATATATCGATGTTGTAGAATCCCAACACTTCACATGAGATATTATGTATTATAATGGATATGCACACTCAAAACATCACAATCATCCCTTTGAATGAAGTGGACCACCCATCTATTTTTGAAGTAGCACCTGTACACTTTAGACATGCACCATCACCAGCAATGGTCAGATCACAAGAAACACCCCTCCACATACAATAAATCTCCACAAGAAGTGCATATTTTCAAGAAAGGTTCTAATAAAAAGATGCACAAGTCTACTAGAAGAATCTATACACTTCCAAACAACATTGAAATGAATAATCTATTCACAAGAAATGTTCTAATCAAAAAAATAACATGTCCAACTTTGATCACATGAAAGACCTATCCAAACATAAAACAACACAAAAAATAGTTTTCATTTAAATATATGCTATAAAAATATCATCCAGTAACAATTAGAATATCTAACATATAGAAATAACAACCATAAAGGTTTATAACTAGAGACCAACACAACCAAAATATTATCTATCCAGTGATGAAAGACTGAATATATCACCAATGATCACAACAAATTTGATAACAGATGATATAAAAAAAGGGATAAAGAAATAGAAAAATGGATAAAAGATCCAATAAATGTAAAAAAAAGTACAAGTAACCACATTAGTATAAGATAACCAGTGACCACAACAAATGAAAAAACAACACATGATATAAAAATAACAATAATACTATCAAACCTATGGCCATTACCCATTGATAATGACACTATTTTCAATTAAGAGTGACACATAACACAAAATTCTATAATCTAGTAATACTATATTAAATTCCATAATCTAGTAAAGATGTTTTCAATTTAGTGTGACACTACTTTTCAATTGATAATTATTATTAATTAAATATCTAAATAAAATTTAGTGTAATGAAAAACCTTAGGCGTTATGGATAGAGTTACAATGACATTTTTGAAGGAAATTTTCATATTTAATAAATATAACTGGGAACATATTTTATCCTGATATTTGGTTTGAATTTAAATAAAAAAAATGTGTTTGTATAGGTTTATTTTTTGATGATATTACTTTTTATGAGATTATGGATAGTTTTCCAAGTGGGGGATAATAAAGGAGGACCCAAGAACAAAAATTCCCCGAGTAAAGATCTATGTGGACAAGGGACCATGAAGAAAAAATTGAAATTAATTGGTTACAAATTTGAATGAACATTCAGTTTCTTTAGCTATAAAGATCTTGGATGGTACACCTATTAGAATATGTTTCAATACCCCCATTTTAGTGATAAATCAAAATTTGAGGAAAAAATTGAGAAATTCATAGCAAAATAAGTGGACAAGAGAAAGAAGAAGAAACTTTGGATGAAAGAAAGATGCTTGGATGGGGAGGTTTTGATGATTCCCATTTCTCAATTCCTCCTACTATTATTATTTTCCATATGTTTAGAATTGATAAAATGAGATCTAATGTGAATCTGGGATCATACTTAGAAGTAGATTTTAAAGAGGAATGTGCGAAGGTTGGTCCAGTTGTCTCTATCATGTTTTGTGGGGATCAGTCTCAAGGTGTTGTCCTGGTGATGTTTAAGGATATGAAACATGTAAATGTGCATGGATTTAATATGTTCGTGATGGTATTTTGGGAGGTAGGTTCATGTAGGAATGGATTATGGGAGTCTCAACCACATGATGGTATGAGACCTATATACTCACACTATTCAGCTAGAGAATTTCTGCACCGAGTTGTAGGTAGACATGTAAATTATGAATTAGAAATAAATGTTCGCAAAAATGTTTTTAATGTTTTTCTTGATGTAGTAATTCCATTAATTACACATTTATATTATATTTATGACCCATAAATAAAAAAGGAACCTATTGAGGATATTTATTTTATTCTATTCTATTTCATTATTATTCTTAATAAAAGGGAGGAGTTCGTCTACACCTATTAAAAACCTCTTTTATAGATGAATAAATGGATCAGATAGTCATAAAATTTCAATTATAGACATAATGATTAGAGGAGAATATAGCTAGAATATAGCTCACATGGATACGAAACATGATGATAAAAAAACACAAGAAGATAAGGAACCATTATTTATATTGATCACATTTATATTCTTATCAACATATGGTTCTTGTTCACAGTTGTTTTGTGTAATTTTGTTAAATATTTTTTAGAGAAAATGATGTTAATATAGGATATGAATCATTAAACAAAAATCGATGAAAATAATGTTGAAACGAATAACTAAAAATATTACTATCATAATGATTTGGAGGCATGGGTGAAGTTGGTGAAACCTCATCTTACTGCAATAAAATTTAGAGTCATGGTTGAATGTGGTGAGCATACTAGCATCATGATATTGGGAAATGAATCACCCCAAGTAAATTTGGTTGATGTATAATACCAACAAGCAATAGAAATTTAAAACAAAGAGTCACAAAAATAGGAAGGATATTAAAAGTGGCATCACCATTCATGATATATAATAAAAATTCACCTAAAATAATTCTATTGAAAAACTATATCCTTTCTCAAGATTTTTCTCCTTAAAAAAATAAAATGTAACATTTTAGACTTTTGGTGAATGTTACATTTTCAAAACAACTTCATCATGCACATTACAAAATCATTATATAAATATTTTCATATCTGAGAAAAATTAGAAATAGTCTCCACCAATGGGAAAACATGGTAGAATTCAGTTGGTAAAATAATAGATTAATTAGGATATATAGATTGTAATTTGACACCCATGTTTATATTTCATAATGTGAGAAGAAATTAGACATTAAAAAATAGTTTATCAGGATACGACCATGATGATCAATTGTTAAAGTGTATAGCTACTTTATGTTGTCTTTAATTTGGTTCACTTCATTTCTTCATTAATTTTCTAGAAAAAGTAACAATAGAAAAATATTAATATAGTTAAAACCCATCAAAAGAAACACATACTTGAGAGTTTTATTTCAATGTGAAAACAACTCACTTATATGTACACTGTCAATCCATCTTTATTTGTGAAACCTCTCCTATAATACAAAAGTATCCAATGGAACTAGAATCCAAAAATGAAGTTTGACTTTTTTTCTAAAATTTAACCTATAAAAAACATATAATTCATTTACAAAACACTAAATAAAAATTTACAATTCATTATTTGGTAGAGGTGAAAAATAAGAAAATTTTCAATTTTATATAAGAAATAAGTCCCACATAACTCTCTTATTTCAAAAATAAATGTTATGAATTTTTTTTTCATAAAAAGGAGTCATATTCTCATTTATTTTTCAAAAAAACAATAATTTACATTCACTATTGGTGAAATTTTTTGGAACAAGTGATCTTCAAATAAATATTCAATAATGATGTCATCATTTAAAATCAATTACTCTTCATCATCTAAAGATGAAATGTTATGTCATTGGAAAGTGGTAATTTAAACATTATGTTCACCAACATAATAAATAACTTGTTTTTATTTGAAAAATTTTTGTAATCAGTTTATTATCTCTTTCTTCCAATCAAAAAAAAAATTTCAGAATAAATTTCATAACTAAAAAATAAATTTCATTCTCTAATTCAACATTTAATTGAAAAATTTCATGTTCAATTTAAAATTTTGAATCCTCATCCAATTCATCATATAATTTATGTTCAGAAGATCGAGTTTCCAATTTAATGTACATAAAGAATTGATTTCAGTATTAAAATTATGTTCTTCATAATAATTTATAGCAAGGAGGTCAAGTTCTATATGTTCAAAAGAAATTTTTGTGAATAACTTTTTACTTTCAATAAAAAAGAATTATGTAGATTTATGACCTGCAATAATTCAGTTCAAATTTCGATGTAAAATAAAAACTAAGTTCAGAAAACATGTTCTTGTTCATTTCCATTTTTATTTACATTATCAAAATCATCTCAAAAAATTTCTAGAATTATGTTTTAATCACTATTTTGTTGAATTTCATAAATAAATTTGTCAAAAATATTCCTTTTAGTAGTTTTTATATCATCTCAGTGTGAGTTTTCATTTTTTAATCTGTATCAAAGGATCTGAAATTGTTGGTTTCACCAAAAACTTCATTTTTATTGAACAAAACATGTGAGATAGCAGGACCAAACTTAACAAAAATTTCGATATCATCTAAATTATACTCATAAAGGACTCAAGAAACAATGATTTATTTTCAATTTTAAAATTCATAAAATATATCAAAATCATATTTGGTAATTTAAAAATAATAATCATGTTATGATGGACATAACTATAAAAGAACATACTAACAAAATACATGAGAAAAAAATATATTGAAAAAACATATTACTCACAACAATAGCAAAGTTCTTCTCTAGACACTATAATGAATTTCAATGAAATCAAGTATATGACCATATATTGTATCATCTTAAACATCTAATATGGCCATATTTTTATCATTGGCCTCAATTTTCATGTTATTTTGTAAAGTATACACTTTTGGTATGATATCAACTATAAAATCCTCAAGTATGATCTCTTAATCCATTTTAGGTATGATATATTATTCCTCAAAACACTGAAGTAAATTTTTCAACAATAAATATATAAACCAACTAGCTTTCAATACCTAATAGAGTGATATAGCGAAAATAATTTATATATAAAAATGGATAAATGAACCTCAATATGCATTGATAAATAATGTTAATAATGTTAGAGAAATGTGGAGAATATCGTTGATGCTTTGGTTGTTCCGTAATAATATGAAAACAAATGTGTTTAAGTATTTGAGAAGATAATTTTCCTATAGAAATAGTGGATAATTTCTATAGTTTATATAATAGATATAATTATTGGAATCCAAATATATGTTATGAATATATCTTATATCAAAATATATATCATTATGATTGTAGTAATAATCATTACAGAGGTTGGGATCCTAATTTTGCTCTATAGTTTTTAACAATATAAGTATTCTAAGCAACTGAGGATGGCATAAAAAATAGAATTTAAATAAACAAGAACAATAAATGTGATCATAAAAGCATATAATTCTCTAAATATGATTATAGATAGATTGAGAAAATTTTACATAACAATACAGACATGGGTATATCACTGACTACCATCATAATATGTATTAACGATAACAATGATTACACTGATATGATGTTTCACTAAGATAATGAAGTGCCTAGTCAAAGATGAAACCAACCAATACAACACCAGTCTCCTCGGTTAAACACCAAAAAATAGTGGACATTTCATTCCACCTTATCATCACCTTACCAAACTATATACTATTAAAACAATATTTTAGGATGTACAAGTCATAAATATGTGAAAAATAATTAACAGAAACCAGTTCAACTATAATATTTGATAAAACATAAATTCTATCTATTGAAATTGATTCCCACAAAAGAAATAGAAAAAAGGCCAGTAAAAAAATGGACTCCAAGCAATCAGTTAGCTAAGAAGTCAAATTTGACACACTAAACATCAAACCAGTAGAACCACCAATATCATGAGTGAAAACACATGCACACATGGAAGAGATACAATGAGAAAATGAAATGATGACCACTAGATAAATTCTTCTAGATCCACAACACTAAACCATTTAGTACAACCAAATCCAATATTGTCAGGTGCAAGAACCTATATCGATCACATGAGCCTCATCCATGTTTGTGAGGTATCATTAAATGCATCCATAAGACCTAGGTTCAAAACTAGGTAGAGGCATATTTCTATTACTATAACAGTACTGTAGCAGGCACTATAGATGGAACTATAGCAGTACTATAAACTGTGCGGGTACTGTAGTAGAACTATACACTGTACATGTACTGTAGCAGACAATACACCGTGCAGTTAATGTAGAAGAATGTACACTATGTAGTACTGTAGCAAGCAATGTAGAAAGAAATGTAGCAGTTACTGTAGCAGTTACAGTTTGGTACTGAAACAGCTAGAACTATTCACCGTGGGCCACCGGTTTGGGCTTGGAGTCCTTAAGGATTTTGGGCCACTAAGGCCTTCGGGTTAATAGGGATTTTGGTCCACCGTTAAGGACTTCGGGCCACCTCAAATCCTTCGGGCCACATGAAGTTTCCCCAGACGCACTACAAAAAATGAGCATCCCTAGATGAGGATTCAGAGCATGTGTACTCTCCAGAGTAGAGCCAAAAAAATTTCATAATGAGAGGGTATGTCAATGCCATCGAGACCAGCCTGTGCTTGCACAAGAAGCCTATCCAGACGTCCATGCGAAGGAGGAGAGATACTAACATGATGGAGATTCTGGGTATGGGTAGTTCTTTTAGATAGTCTGATTAAATTCTTTAAGACCTTCGGATCATGTAATCTTCTAAGCCTACGGGCCATGTAATCTCGGATCCTATGGGGCTTGTAAGGGTTCCCCCCTCATCCTGTGAAAAGGGGGTTATCAAAAATCAATAAAAATGAAGTCCTTCAGGACATTCGAGTAAGAACTTCTATTGAGAAACACTATGACCCAATACGTGTCACCATGCTTCACCATTATGAAAATAATACCACAAAACAACCTCAACAAGAACTCAAAACCACCATAGATGCCACAGAATCCAATCAATGTCTCCTACCAACATGAATAGAAATACTGCAAGAGGGAAGGAACAAGAGGATGAAATGTTACCAGGAACCCTGATATATTTCCATCGAATACCCCTAAAACCTTTGGGAAATGTTCAATTTCAAGGAGGAGATGAATCGATCCCTTCCCATGTAGCTATCCCTTTGGAGGTGAAGGAGGGGTTAGAGGAGTAACCATCACTGGTCTAGGGATTCATCTTTTCAAGAGATAAAATCCCCCCACATTAAAATTAAAAAATTAAATTATTATATTTATTTTTATTATATTTAATTATGTTTTTTAAATTTAAATTAGAAAATAAATTTTCATGTATAGAGTAAGTATATAAAAATATATAAAATATCAAAATGATTTAATTTTTTATAAAAAAATATTTAAATTTTTATTAAATGAACAACAATGAAAAATATACAATAATGATATTTAGAGAAAATTGACCCTTCAGATAAATTAATGAAATGTATTTAATACAACACAAAAAATGAATATTTAATTTGGTGTAAAAATAAAAATATATATAATTTGGTTTCTTGTGGTTAGTTATTGATAAAATATTTATTTTTATAAAATTTTTTATTATTAATTTTTCTATTGATGGAAAAATATTATTTGATAATTAATATTATTGATAAAATATTTATATGTTAGTAAAAAAAATATTGGCATTGGTATGATAGAGTAAAAGATTTCACTATTGGTAAAAAAATTATTGTTATTGAGAAATTAATATCAACAGGTATATATATAGGTAAAAACAAGTGTTGGTAATTCAATTTAGTACCAGTAACAATTAATATATGTTGCAATTTTTAATTTTTACAACAATACATATTATATGATTGTAAATTTCTATCGTTATTTTCCTTTTTTTTTAGTATCCTTTGGGAGAATGAAAATCATTGAAATTTGTATCATGTTCATTAAAAATTTATGGGACTAAGTTGGTATGGGATTTATATGTGATAGAGATGGATTTCTATGAATTGATTCTAGGAATGGATTGGATAATGAACTATGATGACCATATTGATTATTGTGAATGATAGGTGAGTTTCAAATCTTATGATGGTGTGATACATCTCTTTAAAGGAGATTGGGTAGTGGATGAATGCAGAACAGGACCCTTCTTACCAGTTGTTAGAATTATCTCTTACAAGTTAATAGCAGTTTCTTTGGGATCGGTAGATGAGATCATGAATATATATTTAAAAAAATAGTGGATCAATCCTTTTATGTTTTTCTTAAAAATTTATTTGGGTTTTCACCCATAAAATAATTATAGTTGATCACCTACTAGGGACCAGTCATATCTTAATTATTTCCTATAAAATGGTACCATCAAAATAGATATAATTATAGGATCATTTGGAACAGTTGGGATGTAAAGGGATCATCTGACTGATTACGTATTTGTGGGAAGCAACAGTTCTTTATATGAAGAAGTTAGATGTTACACTTATACTTGATGTGGATTATCATAATATTAACCATGTTAGGACAAAGAATAAGTATTATATTCCATGCATTGATGGTATATTTTAGCTACTGAGAGGAGCCCGATGGTTGTAAAAAATTTACTAGCATTCCGGATATCAAAAATTATAGGTTCGGAAGTAGGATATTCCAAACATAGAATTCAGAAGTAGATTTGTCCATTATGAGTTTTTATTTATGACTTTGAGTATTAAAAAATCACCAGTCATAATTAAGGAATTTATGAATAGGATATTTCAATGGTATTTGGATTCCATTGTGGTGGTTTTTGTGTAAGATATACTCGTTTCTTCTAGGATTAAGGATAATCATGAGAAATGGTGGGCTATAGTGTTGGGTATCTTTTAATAGCGTCGTCTCTATGCAAAGTTATCAAAGTGTTATTTTTTTAATTAAGTGCTACATTTACATAGCCATTTAATTTATAAAAAGTGAATTTATATTGACCTAGAAAAGATATAAGCGACTATATCTAGTAAACCACAAAATAATTTCATTGATATAGGTATTTTTCTTGGCATATCTAGATACTACAAAGTTTTTGTTACTGAAATGTTTTTTTGGCCTCACCAATGGAAGAATTGATAATAAAGGGGATTCTGTTACAATGTAATGAAGAATTTCAAAAATTATTTCAAGATCTTAACAAAGAATAAAAGAGTTTGAAGCACATTTAATATCAAATTTATGTCCACACTAGGTAAAGGGAATTCAGTGGTTGACGCATTGAGCAGGAAGTAATATGATCAGTTGGATAAAGAATCTTCTGATCTATGACAGATGTTGTCGTTCATAGTAGGCATGCACCTAGATTGTACCAACTACAGTGTTGTTGTAGTTTTCTACCCATTAATTTTTGTTCCTGATTTTTTTGGGAATGTTAGAAAGGATGTTACTTTGAGCTCAAAACTAAAAGGATGGGAGACCATTAAAGGATAAATAAATGGGCAGGAGTTTGATTTTTTGATTTAGATATTTCATTATCGTATCTTTGTTCTGTTAGGAACAAATTATTAATTCTTATCACTATTCTAACTAGTTTGTTCAACCAGGAATTGAAAATATATATAAATTGTTGATATCGTAGTTTGGGTGGGTTGGCATGAGAAGGGTAGTGAAAGATTTTTTTTAGATGCCTCATATATCTATATGTCAAGGTGGAAAACTAATGAATATTAGGAATTTTTTAGTATTTACTAATTCACATGTGGAAATGGGAGTAGATAACAATGGTTATTTTGAAAATTTTACCAACGATGGTTAGGAAACATGATTCAATATTGGTTATTATTGATCATCTCGTGAAGGAAACATATTTCATCCCTATTCATGAATCTAATATGGTGGAATAATTAATAAATATATATATTTGAGACATTTTTAATAGGTATAGTATTTTATCCTCAATTGTATTAGATATATACCCTAGGTTTACATATCATGTTTATAAATCCTTATATAATTACATTGGGACTCATATAACTATGAGTATGGGGTATCATCCTCAAATGGATGGAAAATTCAAAAGGACGATCCAAAAATTGGAATAAATGGTTAGGGATTATACAATATATTTTAGTGGCTGAGGAGAATAACATTTATTGTTGGTGTAGTTCATGTACAACAAAAATTATTATGCCTTGATACATATGGATATTTTTGATACATTATATCAGTGTTATTTTCATTCTATAATTTTTTTTGGAGGAAATATGTGAGACTTCAATGGTTGGACCAATCATTCTATAAGAGACAACATATAAGATTTAGTTAATCATAAAGAGAATGGATATTTCTTAAGAGTCATTATAAATCATATGAAAATCATCATAAATGACCATTGTCATTTGTGGTGAGTAGACATGTGTTCTTGAGAATATCTCCAGGGATTTGGAAAAAACATTTTGGTAAGGAGTGAATGATTTATATAAGGTACATAAGAACTTTTGAGATACTTTAACAAGTTGGTGATGTGGAAGACAAATTTTATTTTTTACCAAGGTTCAATTTAATATGAAATGTGATTTATGTAACTCAGTTTAAGAAGTATCAACTTGATCCTAACCATGTGATTCAATGAGATCATGTTCAACTAGATCCAGATGCTATATTGGTTCATGTGATGGTATAGATTATGGATAGGTAAGAGAAATTATTGTATGGTAATAGAATTGGTTTAGTGAAACTTTTATAGAAACATGATCAGATTTTTGAAAAAACATGTGAGTGTGAAAAAGAAATGTGGGAGCAGTGGCCTAACAACTTTTAGGATAATAGTAGATTTTATACTTTTTTGGATGGAAAGGCCATTCGTGGGGATATTGTAGCGCCCATGGTTTCAGGTAATTGAAAATTTATTCATGTATATTAAGTATATATATTATTTGGGTTATGTTTTTGAAGGTTATGAGGGTTTTTTTCATTTTAAACGATATTTTGGAGGTGATGGTTTGTGATCAGTTAGTGGAAACCATGAAACACCTCCAAAAAACTGTGTAATGGAAAACAATGATCACTGGGAAAACACACGATTTCAACATGATTTGGGCAAACCATGTGACTTCTCAGGGAAAACTGTTCAAGGCTAATATCATTTGAGATAGTCGAAAATGAATTATTGGTGCATATTTTTTCAATCCTTGTTATCCAATTGTGTGAGGGTGTTCCTTGAGATAGTATCACCCACATGGTTGGCTCATGGTCTTCTAAATTGTGTGTCCTAACTGGGCGACGTACAATCAGCTGTTGGAAATTTGAGGATATAATTTAATTTAAATCCGTAATCCCTTAGTTTTACATGAATACTCAGAAAACAAGAAATCATTATTTCCTCGGTGTGAGAAAAAATTCCCTTTGTCCTGGGAGTAATCTGTAGGTGAATCAAGGTGAGCTAGTGGTCCGAATTCTTCGGTAAGTGATTGTTCTTGGTGTTTCATCTTTTATCACTTCTTATTCTCTTTCCCAGAACCATTAATCTAATACACTATGGATAAATCCATGTTTATTGATGGGAATTGTTATGTTTTTTTGGATAGATTTAGTGAAGGAAAGGTTAGTTGTGCTCGCATTTAAAGAATCGTTTTTTTTATTCTTCATTTTTGCAACCATTTTTATGTAGGTGGATTCTCTCTCAATTACAATGGATTAGAACATGATAGAAGACTTTGAAATGAATTTTATTCTTGAAAATTTTTTGAAATACTTGGGGGATTATTGTCAAACACTTATTTATTGATTATTTGTGAAATTGTGGAAATGGGATGGTTTTGTGGATGAGGATCTTAAAAAAATTAAAATGAAGATTTTAAAATTTTGGATTCGAGTTTATTCCTGGAAAAAATTTATTGAAATGTTTTAAATAATTAATTGGTTCTATGTGAAATGGCATGTCATAGATTTTGGCATACATGGTTCGCATAGGTTCATTTAAATTAGATGTGTCCTTGAGAAAGGGGTTTCTTCCATTGGGGAACCTATTATACATTACTTTGTAATGAATGGTAGAACTATGAGATACCACTCACGAGTAAGGAACTAGAACCTAGGAAGGCTTTTTTGGAATGTGGTTGTGCATAAGTAAGGAATGGGTATGCCGAATGGAAAACAAATAAATGTTTTAAAGACTTTTTTTGATTGAATTAAATGGAAAATGTTTAGGATTTCATATAAACATTTTCAAATTTATTTAAAAGGATTAATATAAATGTTATAACATGTTTTTTACTTGTTGTGTGAGTGGAAATCCATTAAGGAAATCCTATTGAGTTATATTCTCACCCCCTTTATGGGAACTTTGGTGAATTTACATATGATATATACTGATACTTAGGTAAAGAAAAGGTTTCTCAATTCTTTAGTGACACTTCTTTAAATCGTAGGCATGAATTTTCAAGTTGGTGATTGGATGAACTTGAGAGTTCTTGGTTAATTGTCTTAAGAATATTTTTGTTTTGTTGTCTTTTTGATACATTAGTTAGGTCACTATTTATTCTTGTACTTGGATATTTTTTTCGTTTTATATTGGCTTTTATTTTTGTATTAATGCATCATATAGTGGTTTTTACGGTTATCTTGGATTGGTTGTTTTATCTCTAAAGGTAAAATTGTTCCCCTAATGTTCATAAATCCCTTATAATTAATTTTCATCTTTTGGTGTCTTAAGGATGTCACATGAGGGGAGTAACACCCACCACCTCTTCCCAAGATAATGGTTTAGGGCTGGGATGTTACAAATTGTATCAGTTTGTTTGATCTGTGGATATCAATTGTGCTCAGTCTTGGAGGAGGAAATTGTATCATTTATGGATCTATTTATAGCACTACCAAGAAGTTAGAGTAGTAATTATTTCTTATTCCATTATAGAAAAATTTTCATCCAAGAAAGAACCTTCTTCTCCATTTTCAGGGATAAAAGATATCCTTTTATGAATATTTATTCCTTTAAACCATCTTTAGAAATGTCTGAATTGATTTTTTTGCTAAATTATTTTGTAAGTGTGAATTTTAATTATATGAATCTCTTAAATTATAATTAATTCTTTGACTCATATTCAAGTATAGATCACTTATATGTTGAAATAAAAAAATCATACATAGAGTGAATTAATTAATATTCAAGAGGGAAACACTCATGTACTTAATCAAATTACTCTAATATTGATTAAAAAGACTAATAAAAATGTCCAAAATGACTCATACCAATCACAAAATGATTCATTTTAATGTCAAGAATTATTCATATTCTCTTACTAGAAGATTCATATGATGTTTAAAAATTAGTGATTTTTATGTTTAAATCCAAAATCCATAATACATTAAAATATTTAAATATTTCTTCCAAAATCATTAAGAATATTTCAAATAAACTTTAAACACTCTATAAACATTTTAATGAACATTATATCAAATGAATCAGCATCCATAACTTGATTTTGAACATGAATTATGGGTTGAAAAAAAATGAATCACAAGAATAACATCCACTTAATCCATTTCGATCCATTCTTCTCTAACCTAGTATCAAATTTTAGAGGAACTTTTTTTTATATATACTTTTCTATAGAATAGAATATTTATCCATGTAATTAATAATATTTAAAAATATCTTTCACTCAAAAATCTACATGTTTTGGATTTTGTTTCCCACCAAGGAACATAAATCACTATCAAACTCAAATCTTATAAATGAATCATCATTTAGTATTTTTAATCCTACATGAGGGAAATGAGTGTAGAAAACCAGAACATTGAATAGTAATGTCATGTTATTCTTAAAATGGTTATTGACATTCATACCATTAAAATTGATCCTATTAATTCAACATGAGGAAACGATACCAATTGAATAAATTAAAATTTCAACATAACATAATTAGAACATCAAAATTGATATGAGAAAGGATTACTTATTTTTCAATAAATACTTTATCATCACATCAAATCTTCCATAATCTTGAAAAATATATCAATAGAATCCATAATACAAAAATTCCAGCACACACTCTAAAAAACTGTTAGAATAATTCACACATGAATGATTTTAATTCATAACTTATCACTTTTAAAAACTATCACATAATACATGACCACCTATGCGATTTCTCCATCAAAATTTTAAGCACATATCAACGGATTACTCCCTATATATGTCATGTTCATGTTTCTTTGATATTTTTTTATTCATGTTTGGTTGATACATTATCATTGTCATGTTTGATTAAAAATAATGTTTATATACATATGATAAAAAAATTTATTACAGTCCCTCATTTTATTTAATGTTTTAATTATTTTTTAGTTCAAAAAAATTATTCATACATTTATGTTGTTTTATATCACATGTTTTAATTTTTTTCAAGCATAACTATATCTAGTTTTTTTGTTTTAAATCATTTAAATATTAGTTTTTTCCTAATTGGTGTTATTATTTTTATATTTTAAACTTTTATTTCATATTTATTTTATATATTCTGAATATTTATCATTATATATATAAATTATATCTTTCTCTATCTATCTCTCTCACACACACAAACACACACACATATATATATTGTCAACTGGTTATTATTCATGGAGGTTTCTTCCTCTATATATCGAAAACCAGGAAAATTTCATGGAAATATCACTCTTTTATGCCAAATCAGATTCAATAGTTTTAGTGGAAACCCTAAAATCTCAACAATTGATGACTACATACACATTGATGCTTCTTGTTAGTAGTAGAGAGACCAACTCCATGAATGGAAGCTCATGTATATCTCCTATATTCTCACACCCTACTCACACTCCTTCCTCTATTAGCTAGTAGCACCTGCCCTATAAACCAATAGGGTAATAAAAAATCACTTTGATGGAAGCATGGGTTGGTTATATGATATAAAATGAGCACCTCTTTTAAAATTATTAGTTATGCTTCACTAGTAGTGGCAGAAAGTTACCTCTAATGGAAGAAAGCCTTTGACTATCCATAGTAACATTTATCTTTCCATTATCTATATTAGAACTTTCCTCTATCACATGACACTGGTTGTAGTGAATGTCTAGGTCACATGATATAAATTTCTCCAACATGGTTACAAAAACCTCTCCTAGGACATTAAAAATATCATATCTTCCTCTATGTGTGGTAATAATTGTCTCTTAGTGGTAGAACCTCTACCTTTAATGATAGTAGGTTCACCATCCGTCAATGATAACATTATTGGAAGCCCTTTTATCAATGATAGTTATTGTAGATGCCTTATTCCATTATTTATAAAAACCTTCTATGTTAGATATAAAAATATACTAAAACTAGTTATAAAAATATATGACCATAAGTTATTAAAATATGCATCCATTGAGTGTGATATTACATATTCATTGGGTTCTATATTATTTTCATCTCTAAATTTGTTCTTAAGTGTAATTTAATTATTTTTTAGGGAAAATAATTTCATTATCTCTTTTTTTATATTTAAAATTATTTAAAATTATTTATGTTATTTAATACCTTTTATTAATTTCTTTATATACACTTATATTTTAATCATGACTTCTATATTCAATTTTTTAAAAAAAATTAAACAAGTTTTAAATATTATTCTAATTTATACCTCATTTTTCATAGAAACACACATCATATGTTTTATATAATTTGAAAATATTTATCAATGTTTATATATATTTTTAATTATTTATAATATATTTATTAATATTTTTCAATATACTAAATGTGTTTTAGTGTATTATATGCATGTAAAGTATATTTTCATAATTTATGCTTCAATGTAGAAGGTATTTCAATTTTTTTTATTTATATTCCACTTTCTTGTGATATCCCTGGTATTCCTCGATTATGTTTAATGATATTATTTAGTACAATTTTTTTTGAATATTTTAAATTTTATTAAACATTATATTCAAATTAGTTTGAATATCTTGAATCTATTTTATCTCTATGAGACTTTATGTCAATTTTTTTATTATTTAGATATATTCTAACAGTTTACTTAAGTCTATGGAACATATATTTCTCTATGTAAAGTATTCAAGGACAGTAATTAGAACTATAATGATTACATGAAATGATTATAACACCCCAAACTCATAATCCCAAATTTCATTCTAAAATCATAAACATTAAATTTCAAGATTTGATACAGATTAAGGTGAACCAATTTTCACTATCCGAAACATACAACATCAAAAGGAAATATTTTATCAATTACATTCCCAGGGAACTTCTTGGTTTATTTTTATACAGAGTTAGTAAAAAAATCTTACATAAACAACACCCATGTCTTTAAATGATCATTTCTCCCACTTAAACTAGATTTTATTCTTTCACATATAGTCATCATCATCATCAATATAAAACCCTTTTATACATAATTCATTCAAAATCATTCTTGATAATGATGGGAAAAAGAAACATAATAAGGGTGAGATTAGATGCTCACTAATGCTAAATATAAGAATTAATTGTTGAATTTAATCGGTGAATAAAATAACATAAGGGTATGCCGAAATAATAAAAGTGTATGATCATAACATAAGAGTATTCACACCCATAAATACTTGGATAAAAAGACATAAAAACATAGAATATGGATTTTATAAAGGTAAGAGTAATAATATTAAATAATCATTCACAATGTGATTTAAATATTGATAAATGGAAACATTAATAACCCATAGCTAACATAAATAAAAAATATTATTATCTTAGAAGATCATCTTTATTTAACACTTATAGAAACCATAAAAATTGGAATAACCATATGAACAATTTCCAAAATAAGTCTCTGATGAACATAATCATTACTGAGTGCTTTATAACTCTATTTGTGTGCACCCATCATATAAGCTATATCAGGATCACCCAATGCTATCTGGACACACCCATTATTTAAAAATGTCAAAGAACCATAAATAAAGTACACGAATCATGAATTTCATCTTAAAACTCATAAAACACACCTTATTCATTTGACAACATGGTTAACCTATGGGAAATAATTGGGTTCCATGATATTATCTTCGAAACATGACTAACCCATGGAAAAAATTGGTTCCCTAATAATCTCTTAGAATCATGATTTTCCCATGGAAAAGAAATGAGATACATTTCAATATCATAATCAATCCAAATAAATAATAATCATGGTATCAATGCTGCACAAGCTCAATGAAGTGTCAGTATCATTAAGGGTTATATTAATTGATTAAAGGAAATGCCTTTAAAATATCATTAAAAATATTCTTGAGGAAAATAACAATTTTTTAATTTGAAAATCACTATTAAAAAACAAAAAATTCAAAAAAAAATTGAAAATCATTTTCTTCTAAAATAACCATGAAAACATATAATGTACGGTTGAAATAAAATAATGGTAATGATTATTGGAAAATCTTTTCATGTCATAGAAGTTAAAAATAAATTTTTTTTGAAACATCCTGTAAAAGGATTAAAAAGTGACCCATTTGGAAAATGATGAAATTTCATTTTCAGAAATAATTTTTGAAAATAAGGTCAAAGATCTTATAAAATAGATTTAAGAAATAATTTATGTTTTAAAGATAATTTTTTAAAACCTTTTATAAAACATTGATATGGAAGTTAAATATTCCCAATTTAAAAGAAGGTACAAGATAGATATCACTTAAAAAATATTTCCTTGTTGTTTCATAAATAAATAAGGCACAAAATGTAAATTAACCATTTAACCCATATTTATAACTTATAGAGAGGAATATATTATATTTAATAACATCAGATCATATTATTTCCTCCAAAGGAACATGAAACATAAAAATTCATGATAATAAAGTACATTGTAATATAAATCCATTTCCATTTTGGTAACTTTTCAAAAACAAGATCCATGAAATAATTACATCAAATGAAATTGTAAATATCCCAAAAAATTATATTCATTATATAAATTTCAAATGGGTATAACATACACCTCATAAATTAATATTGGTTCATGTCAAAGATATATGTACCATGAAATGGAATTTGAGAAGAATAAACAATACAAAGATCATATAGTTTAATAGATATTTAATCAATAGAGAGATTATAGGTAATAAATATAAATATAATAAAAGTGGAAATATATAGTAAATAAATTTAGGGAATAATTCAAACATATCATTTCATAACATAGTTAATGGAAAAGAGTTATTATCCAACGAAATAAAATTGAGTTAAGAAACACTTTAGCACTTGGTAATATTCATGTCAAATACCATTAGATAAAATAATTAAAATTTACCATTAAAATTCCCTAAATTATAACATATTCATAGTGTAACATGTAAAAGGGTTAGTTTAAATACCATATAAAAAATTATGTGCATAACATTATAATATGACTCAATAAAAGAAAAATTAAGACAAATTCACTTAAGACTTTGAGAATCTATGGATAAAAACCCTAAGAAAGAGAGAACCTCATATTGATTTTTAAATAAAAATAATTTCCATGAAAATAATCATTAAATAAATTAAATGGATTTATATACACTACACAAGAAAAATATATTTGAATGTGGCGTATGTATCACAGAAATAAAAAAAATTGATGAGAAACCCTTACCTATTTTAACTCTTGTATAAAAATTTTAAATAAATTATTTTATTTATTAGTATATTTTTATTTTTTAATGCCTTATTAATAAAACATTTATTTTTTTTAATTTTAATTATAGATATAAATATTTAATCAATTAAGTCCATGTTAGGTTTTTTGAGGATGTTCGGTTCATTATTTCAAAACAGCTTCATTGTGTTGATTGTTGTCATTATTTCCAAATCTATAGATTAATAATGGAAAGAAGGTAATTTATGGAAAGAAGGTAATTTACATTTGATGATGAAAAATGAGTCGCATCGCTTTATGGATGTGGTAGTCCACATGTACTGATGGATGGCGTTATTGTTTTTTAGTGAGTGGAAAAGAAAGAATTAAAATGATATATTATCTTTTATGAATGAAAATTAATTCAAAAAAAAATTATGTCATTTATATAACATATATTAGTTAAAATTATCTTTATTACCTTCCATGTAATGCATAAGTGAAAAACAAATCACCTCGCATTGCGATGCGGTAATCTATTGTACACACAAGCAGTATTATTGTATTCCACATAGAATGGAAAGTAAAAAATGTATTTATGACATAATATTTCCATAAGTATTTATATTATATATATATATAATATATATACTTGGAATACACCATTATATCAAGTCATGAGAGGTGATAATAGAAAATGAATGACATCAGTTCGCATGGTGGTAGTCCATCATACACACAAATGATGATTTCATATCCCACACGATGGAAGGGGATATGGATATAGTTTATTTAATAAAAATTATAAAATATTAGTATATTGGAAATATATATTTTTATAATAATATTTTAATCATATTTTAAGGATGGGGAAGAAGAAAAAAAATAAAGATGCTCAGTAAAGAACGATACCACTTCTTCAAAAAATATCCTTATGTAAGCACCAAAATCCTTATTGGGAAATCTTTATAACATACATAATTGATATATGTAATATTTAGGGGATTTATAAAGTAATTTTGGTAGGTTTTTTTAATAAAAATTTATTTTAATATGTGAAGAGGAAATGATAATGGGTGACCTTTTATAAGTGAGGTGAGTGGCACACCTGTAATAGTTTGAAAATAAAAAGGCATACCCCCATTTTTCAAATGAAAAAAGGATCCAAAGTCAACCATTATAGATACTTTGACATTATAAATTCTAAATATGGAGATAAAATTTATTTAATACTAGTTTTTAGTTTATTTTTACCCTTAGCCTTTTTGTTTAACACCTGGTAAACCAGTTTTTACCTTAACCATGAAAATTAATTTTTACCAATTTCATTATTCAGTATGGTAAAAAATTAAATTTAACATAATAGATAATATAAATTATTTTTATTCAAATCATATGTTCCATTTTATAAAATTCAATTCAGAAGTGGAATAATTCAATTTGAAAATAATCCCACAAACGTGATAAAAAAGATGGTTTTCAAGAAGAGTATTTTTAACAAAAAGATGATTTTATACTAACTCTATGACTAATAATATTATTATTATTATAAATTAATATTTTTTTATTTATAAACCATAAATTTCATTTAAATAATTCTGCATTTGGTTTTTTTTAAAATTAACTAAAAATGAGAAACATTATGCACTTTAATGAAGTTTTAAGAAAAATCATGTTTTAAATAAAAAAATAAACCTATACTAAAATACAATTTTAGTATAATTAAAATCCAATTAATTTAAATATATACCTATTATTTTAATTTTAATAATATGAAAAATATAATTTTAGTTTTAAATTAATTAATTAAACTAAAATAAATCATAGTTTTACAAAATATTTGTAATTTTCACTATTTGCGAAAAAATGAATATTTCCTTAAAAATCAAAACAAAATCATAAAAATTAAAAACTTTTATGATAATTTCAAAACATAGGTTCATTTTATCAATTAAATTTTCAAAATGTTCTCAAAATGTATTTTAATATTTTTCAAAAAATAATAAAAATCAATTTGAAGAATAAAATTAATTTACTAAAAATTCGTTTATTTTTTACTAAAACTTTATTCAAAATTTATTTTCAGTAATAAATTTATATATATAAATTAATATTTAATAAATTATTTAATACTATTAATACCTTCCAATTTAACTATTATATTATAAATTTATATATTTCATACGTCGTATAAGCTCGATGTTGTGTGTTAAATACACTATAGAACATATTTTTATTTTCTAAAATCACAGGGTATTAAAATGATTATGCACAACTTTTAAAAAAGTGATAATTTTATTAAACATAATTCATCCAATTATCTATTATTTACATCATTTTTTATAAACTCACAAGCGAATAAAAAAATTCGACATTATTATCCTTAAAGAGTTAAAATGTTCCTTAATTATGGAATCTAGTGAGACTAACTCATTACAATCGAAGTTATTTTAGGTATTATAAAGACAAAATAAAGGTATTTTAAAGAATATTGTTAATGAATTTTGTACTATCAGGTTTAGAGATTATAAAATCTTCAAGGTGAACTTGAGTCTTTAAATAGAAATAATACTGAAAAATGTGTACTGAACTAAAAACTTTGGAATTATATTTATTTCTACCTTATTATATGTGTTTATATTCATATAACATATTTAAAAAAATAATTATAATAGCTGGAGGACTTTAAAATTCAATCATAAAATAACAAAACAAAATTATTGAAATAACCTTTTCATTCACATGATGAATTTTATGAACTTAGAATTTATGAACATGAATGTGTAAATGATATGTTCAAAAAACTCAAATATATTTCCAATAACATGATTCCACTAGAAAAAACTGTAAAGAATGAAGTTCACATTGAAAGGTTACTCCGAACCAAACCCAAGAAGTTAAATTCAAAAAAACTACCTTTTAAAGAAAGTAGGGATTTTGTAGAATATTTTCTTGAAGAATAATTATATCTCTATTACAATAAGATCGTGAATTAAAGATTGATGAGATTAATTATTATAATAAAATAAAGGGATTTTATTCTAAATCTAATTATGTTTCTAATACAAATTCTAGTGGTTCCTCATAATCTTCTAACTCAGGGAAGGATAATTATCAAAATTAAGTTTGATACTGCATTGATGAAATCATAAATAAAAAAGTATACCTCAAAAAATTATGAATGGTAAATCAAGATATACATGAACCATTTAAAAAAATACCAAGAAAAGTAAATTAAATATTATTTCTTATGAATATAAGAAACACATCCACACAAAATATGATTATCTAAAATTGAAATAAGAAGGGAAAGATAAGAAATACAAGAATAAAATGAATTGTGTTTATCAAGATAGTTGGAGTTTCATGGAATAATCATACTCTAATGTATAATATAGAAGTGAGAAAGTGACTTATAGCCTTTCTTTGATAGGAAAATATTATTAGGTAATAGATCTCTTTGATGATATTCTAAAAAAAATGTTTCTATTATATGGATTCCATAAAAAATGTTATCAAAAGTTATAATGTTTATTTTGATTCTAAAATATATTTTTGTTATAATTATGATAAGTTTAATGTTAAATAATTAAGTGAATTATGTCATTAAATTCTATTTAAAATTAAAACGTTTTATAAAATGTATGAAAATTTGATTTAGGATCATAATAATGTTACTAAAGTAAATAAAAAACTTATTTTGGTGAATAAAGAGTGGAAATTTTAACATATTGAGTTTGATAAAGAAAAATATTATATGACGACTATGAAGAATAATATTTCTAATCATAGAAAAGGAAAATCACATTTTGATAAATTTACATCATCTATAAAAGATAAATTCTATGATTATCTTTAGATTATTCATAAGAAGAATTTTCTTATGAAAAATAAATTTATAAATTTTAGAGGAACATTTTTTACCTTTTTTAAATAAAATATAAATATATAAATTTGGTATTTTTCATAAAATAAATACAGATAATAGTAGAATCAGTTATAATCATCAGATTAATAATATGTACAAGTATTGTTTTGTTAAATGTTTTATATATAAGTTTTCCAAAGTCTCGTGTTTCAAATTTTAGTTGTAAGAAAATTATTATGATGAATGTTCTCTTAGGTTCCTAAAATATCATTGTATCACTAGATTTTCTATGTCAAACAATTTAGATTCTCATTTTCCTTACAATAAATGTTTTAAATTTTCTTAGGCACCAAAACAATTATGTTGCAAACCTAATTAGTCTAAAATAGCTTGGTATCCAAAATGTGTTTTTTTACTCTTTTTACAAGACTATATCATATGTACTTTAATGTTTAATTAAGTGTTGGAATATATAAAAAATTCCTTCATGGATAAAGAACTATTCAATTATTGTACATATTAAAATGTTGTATTACATTCCCAAACTATTTTACAGGTTTTGGTGTTGTTATAAAGCAAAGAAAACATTTATGTGGTTCTCTTATTAGGTCTAATTTTTTTTATTCTTTTTAGGGGGATATTAACCTTTTTAATTCATCTTTATAATTTTATTATTTGATTTATCATAGAATATTTTTTTGTATATTTTTTATCTTTTTATTTAGTATTTATGGATACGTAAAATAAAAAAGGGGGATAATTAGTTAGTCTATTATAATCTAATTAAATATTTTTTATAAGTTATATCTATGATCAATCATAATTAAGGGGAGAAAAATTTTATGTTTATGTGTTTGGGTTTTGTAATCAAACAAAAAGGGTGAGTCCATGATGGTTTCTTCCTCCCCTGATAAGCAACCAAAACAACTAAATAGGAATCCCACTATTTCATCCCAACACATACTCAAGAGATTTAGTGTTAGAACTAGTTTCTTGACACTCCATTACTATGTACACTTAGAGATTCGTGGTAGAATAAATTACACTAGCTGCATTAAAGGTATCTCATTAGTTTCTCCCCAGTCCCTACTTCCTACTCACTATACTTCCTATGATGACATGTAGTTCCTAACATATTCAAGGGAAGTGGAAGAAAAATTCACTCCAATGGTATTAGGGGTTATCACCTTTATATAAGCTCAATTATTATCTTTATAGTAGAAATTATGCTTCACTGGTAGTGATAAAAAGTTTCCTCCAAAGGCAATAGACAATATAATAGCCATGTTAACAGTTCACACACCACATTCTACGGCAGAACATTCCTCCATAAAATAACCATTGAAGAAGTGTAGGTTAGGTTCTCATTATAGTAGGTTCGTGGGCACAATTGTAGTAACCTCTCTTAGTCTAATTCACAATAGAATATTTTCATCTTTCATAAACAGTAGTAATTACTTTCTAGCGGTAGAATCGTTACCATTAATAGAAGAATTTTCTATGCTTATTGATGATAGTTGTAGTGTAATATTTTCTATCAATGGTAGATATAGCAAAATCCTTATTCAAATTGTTATAAAAATCTTATAAAGCTAGTTATAAAAACTTAAGGCAATATGTTATAAAAATAGATAACATTTAGTGTGATGGTACTTATAAACTAGGTTTTTCTTTTATTTATTTTTCTCTTTTTATGATTATTTTAATTTTTTTCCAAGAAAATATTTTCATACTCTATTTTTATATATTTCAAATATTTTAAATACTAGAAGATCATTTTAATTAGTATTATTGTTTCCTTTATTTTAACAATATAATTTAATCATGTTTTGTCTATAAAAATTTTATTGAAATGTTATGAAAAGGTTTTAAATATTATTATAATTTATTCTTCATGTTTTGTATATGTTTTATAAAATTTTAAAATATTTATTGGTTCTTATTTTCATATTTTTAATTATTTACATTTTATTTATTAATATTTTTAAATTCTCTCAAAATATTTTTAATATATTTGATGCATAATAGATATGAATTTTTTATTTTATACATTAATATCGAATGTATTTTGAAGTTATTAATTATAGTCCATTTTATGTGATATTCATTGAATTTTTTGACAATGTTTTATGAAATTAGTTTTAATAATTTGTTTAACTTGTTTAACTTTTTTTAGACATTATATTCAAATTATTATGAACATAAAAAATAAATGTTATCTCCTTGATATTTTAGATTGACTTTGTTTTTATTATTTTGAATTATTTAAACAGTTTACTCTTGTGTGTACACAGATAGTTTTTTATATAAAGAACATGAGGACGCTTCGAATAACTACAAAGATTATAGATGATGATGATACACATATTTGATTCAAAGTGATAAAAATCATTTGCAGTTAAATAATCCTCTTCTTCTTTGTTTAACTGGTTTATGATAACCACTAAAGGGACGAACAAATATACTTTGACTTTATTACCTTGAAGATATGAATTGTACCTTTTATGTAATACTTAGATTAAAATATCAACATCATTTAAAAGAGACTCTTTCAACTATTTCATCATTATCTATTCTTTATTTTTTATCTAATTATAATTTGTGTCAAATATTTTTTATATGGGTAGAGGTCTATAAATAAGTCATTTATCACAAATGTTATAATAATTATAAAATGTATTAATTTTGTTATGATTACTTGGTAAAAAGAGAGGTAAACTAAGGTTGGGGATTATTATTGTAGAAAATCCTAGGTTTCTGTTTACTTCTATAAAATGTTATGTTATTAGGATTATGGATACTCCTAAAAATGTCTTGGGTTTTGATTTACCCAATTATAAAATTAAATATTTATATTGATTTCATTGTAAAAGTGTATATATATATATATATATCTTTCATAGTGCGTTGCATACTCTATCGGTTTAGCTATGAAGAGTGGAATAGTTTCATTAAACCAAACCTCTATAAAAATTCTTTCTTATCTCTATCATTTTTCTTTCTTCTTATTTATCACTTAATTATAAAAAAATATTACCTTTAATAATGTTCTATTTACCCCTCCCCTTTTATAAATTTATCCATCACCTTTATTACCTAAAATGTTATAGTTCATCTCCCATTTTTTCATAAATTATGAGAGTAAACATATAATGAAATTTATGTATTCAATGTTTGTCATAATTTGATTAAAATATTCCAACTAATAATATGAGAGAGGTTAATGAATGAAAATAACATATCCTTGAGTTATATAAGGTTGAACTCCAATTATTTACCTAAAATAATTAAAATAATCCTTTGAAAATAGTTTAGTGAAAAGCTCAGACAATTCCTCATTTAAAGGAAAAAAATTACATCTTAAGATAATTATTTTCCATATATTATTTTATGAAGTAATATTTTAAATTAATATGATTTGGCCTTGAATTCTGAACTAGATTTATGAAAACATTTTTAGCACTCTCAATAGTATATCCCATGAGTAATAGTAATTTATCAAACACATTTTGATCTTTAAACCGATTTCTCATCCACATAAGTTGAGTTGTATCTTCATTCATGGTCATATACTCTTATTCGATATTACTTAGAGTCAATGAATATTTATTCATTGTGTCCCAAAAACACAACTCTCTATAAGGAAGAAAAGTCTTCTAGATTTTGAATATTTATCATTAGCACATCCTTACCAATATATATATATGTATCCAAATAGATCAAATTTCCATTTTTCCATATTGTAAATTAAAAAATGTAGAATTTTTTATGTAATTAAGAATTATCTTTCCCAAACTAAAATATGAATCATTTTTAGATCTTTGATTCATATCCGATAGTTTAAAAATATAAACCATACCCCTTCTCAAAGACTTTAATTAATGAAAACTCATAACAATATTTTGGAATAATTTGGGATCAACTTACATTCCTTTTATAACTTTCAAAATGATATTTCCTATTGAAATGGGTGTAAAACCACCTTTAAATCTTACATATCAAAGTTATTTGTTAGTTGTTGAGCATACTTATCTTGACAAAAAAATATAATCTTCTATTTGAGAAAATTATAATCCAAAAAAATATCTCATCTCACTATGTATGGATATTTAATCTAACCTCATAATTTATAAAGAAAACTTTTCACATACACATTATTTATTTATAGAAAGTATATTATAATCTACATAAATAAAAATAATGAGATACCACTTTGTCAACTTTAATGTAGAGTTTGTTTTCCACTCTTTCAATTTAAAATTTAAACTTATTTGACAAGGAATATACCGTTGAATAAAAATATGTTAGATATATTTTCAACACATATAAGTACTTAATTAACATAGAAGCATAATTTTCTTTTTATCTATGTAATAATCTATATGGTTATTCAATATATAAAAATTCTTCCAAGCCTCAATTTATGAAGGCTGACATGAAATCCATTTGGAAAATCATGTATTATGTTTGGGATGTAATAGAGATAAATATATATATATGTGGTTTATAGAATTTTCAAAAATTAGAAGGTCGCATAAAAATACATCCCTTCCACTTGATAATATCCTTTACACATCAGTTTTGTTTGTTTCTCACAACTTCATGTTTCTCAATAAAATGATTTCTAGAATACCCATTTGGTTTTGATAACAATTATATTTTTTTGATTGGGAACCAATACCCAATTATTATTATTATATATATGATTCAAAACATCATTCATAACATTAACCCACTATTTAAACTTCAAATATTCTTTCACATCTCTTGATTCTACTTTATAAAATAGTTAGGAATGTGATTCATTCATCAAATATCTTCTTGTTTAGACTCGTTGCCCCTATTCTCCTATGTTAGTCCAAACCAAAAAATTATTTTCATCCTTGTATGAGATGAATTTAGTTTTTCCTCCAATCTAGTAATATATGAATCCACTTATACATCATTTAAATCATACACACATGCATCATTTTTTGACAATTATTCAAGTTGATTGAAAAAAACTACTTCAAATCCATCAATTATAGAAAATTCATATTCATGTATGGTTATTTTATTTGTGTGTTTAAAATAATTCACATTATTTTTATCAATAATATTATCTAATAAATTATTTAAACAAATAAATCCTCTTGAATTTAGATGATAACCAATAAATATCCCATCAATACCATTTTGCTTAAAATTTTAAAGATTTTCTTCTTTTAACCTTCATCAAAAAATGGATTTCAAACACCCATAGATACTTTAGAGATGAAGGATTATTTTAATAAAACTCATATGGGAATATATATATAAATCTTTCATATATAAGAAATGACTATGAATTTGAACCGCTTCACCAATATCTTTTCTCAAAAAAAATATTGAGAGGCTCTATACTCTTCCATTATTATCAGATACATATCCACTAAACTTATATTCTTCCATTTAATTAGAAAATTTTTATGGTGTGTATATAGTACACTGATTACATGGTGAATACCAAATTATGAAGAGAGGAATTAAACCATCCACTTGTTTATTTAACAACACTATCTGTCTAGATATTAATTAATGGAAAAAACATTACTTTTTTGTACTTAATCAAAAATTCCTTATGATTCTTAGATGCATTTCATTTTTAATGTTGATGACATATAATTCCACTATATTTTTATTATAGAAACATCACTATATTTATTTACAAATGTGATATTACTTTTTTTCTTTTGGCCAAGATGTCCAAGCCCTATATGCCATAATTCGTTTGTAGAAAAAGATGATATAATGTCATACTTTTACCATCTGTTTTTCCATAACGGATATTAAAAGTGACATGAGAATATATTAACATTAGTTTTAAAAAATAAGGAGTTAAATGTGGATCAGAATGGATATTAAATTCATTTTTAGAATTATTAACCTAAAATATGATCTAAATAAATTTTAACATCATTTTTTGTAAAGATATCAATAAAATATTTTAAATATATAATTTTAATGTCCTTCTCCACATTTTTTACACAATATTTCTTTGAAACTCCCATCCACCCAACTCTCAAAATCACCCAACCTATGATCGATCTTATATATTCATTACATTTTTATATTTATTTTTTCATTTTTTAATTCACAATATTTAATCATTTATCCTTCTTCCACAACACTCGACATTATTCGCTACACAAAAACCCCAATAGGCTCAAATATCTACCGTGATCCAAGTTTTTTCTTCAATCAATTTAATTACTTCATTTTTTTAAATGTTTCTACATAATTTTTTATCCTTCGCCCTACTACCAAAACCATCATGTGAATTATTAAAAATTAGATATCTAATTTTTCATCATTGAACTCCATATTTGAAAAGGTATTTTTTATTTTTAATAGATTAAAAGTTTATTTGTTAATTATAAATTACATTCATTCATTCATTTTTTTATGTATATCATTTTCTTTTATAAATATTTTTTATTATGGTTAGTATCAGTTTATAAATTTGTGGGAATATGAATTGTTTGTTAATGTAATTTAATATTTTTGTAACTATTTTTATTTAAATATTATTAAACAATATAATTTATTTTTAAAAAAATTTATTTATTATTAATATTTTTCAATCATAATTTTTTTAATTATAATTTATTTTGGTTATAATATTTTTTTCACATATGATTTTTTGTTAATATTTATTCATGATTATATATTTAAATACTCATATGTTATAATTTTGATTATATATATATAATAAAATGTTTATACGTATTAATATATTAATCTATAATATTTTGGATTTATTTAATTAAATGATCATAATGAGGTACAAACATGAAGAACTAAAGATGAATATAGAAAATGGGTAGTCAATTTTATGGAATTTTCTATAAAACATATTGAAAATTTGTATTGATTTTCTATCCTTATGTGATGTCTTTCAATTTGGGAAAATTTGATTAAAAAGAATTAAAATATAATTTAATTTTCTATATTTTGAATCATAATTATACAAACTTGATATGGTATAGTGAACTAACAAAAAATCCAAGATATGATAATGATGATGATGCTCCACATGTGAAAGAGAAACATCATAAAGGTTTATTTCATGTTTTTTATATAAAAATCATTGTGAAAACAACCAATGTTGAAAGAATATATAGGGATACTGATAAAACATTATTCCCCATTTACACTAATTTTATATCATTATTAGAAGTGTTGAGATAATTTAAATTTAATCAATGAAATTATTGTAGTGATAAATGTTTCATTAAATTTTAATAACTTTAAAAATAACTACATAGAGAAGGGAACGCGATTCCTTATTCCAATTATGAGGAAAAAAATATTAGGTTCAGATGTATTGGGGTATAAAATGATACATTATTTCCATAATGACTATGTGTTGTATCAAATGGATTTGGAATGATTTCTAGAATGTCTAAAATATAAGACATCATGACATAAAATAAATGAATCGTCCAATTAAGATTCATTCTTAATAACTTTACCAAACATTTTGCAAATAAATCCAATATCATTATAAAATTACTCAATTTAGCATCTATTTATGAATTGAAATTGTCAAAGGAATATAAGATGACATATAGATGAGAAAATATCATTTATATGCCTCTATCACCATATTGATTCAATACAATGGAAGTGATTTGGTCACAAATTTTTTGATTTTAGAAAAGGAGATAGAAATATAAAAATGGTACTATACTTAGATTGAATAAATCTATATTAAGATTTAATATCCAACATTGTTCACGTCCTATTATGTTAGTTTTATACAAGCTATACCCATGGATATGTATGATTATGAAATATGTGCTTATGAGATTAATGATTTCTATACCAAAATATTTTGAAAATTATATTGATTATTATTTATCACCATTTATTTATGATTTTAAATTCTATTAGGAGATAATTGTAATATTATTTAATGCATAAAAGAAATAGAATTTTATTTCATATGTTATGATAATATGAACTATAAGTGTATTCCCCATATATGAAAACTTATAATGATATAGTGTTAAGGGACATAATGATAGTTCAATTTTTGAAGAGGGTACTTCATATCATCAACTACATATTGAAAGAATGACAATGAACATGGTACATCAGATATTTTTATGAATGAGTCATCCTTATTAAGGATTAAAAATGAATTTAAATATTTATAGGAGCATGATTTTTAACTACAATAATTTTAGGTGAATAATATCCAAACAAAGTGAAAAACATCAATGTATCATTTAGAAAGAATGTAAGTTTTCATTTTCATGAAAATAAGTATAATAGATGATCCATTTTATTCAAGAAATATTATTAGAAATTTTTATTTGAGAAATATAAATTTTTTTATGAATTTCAAGAAAAAAATTAGTGATAGTCTGATTATAACATTGACAAACATAAAATGAAAAATGAAATTTATATTTCATATAAGACTGGAATTAATAACCATGGGAATACATTTAGAGTTAGCTATCATAATAAAAAAAATTGTATATTTTTGTCTCTATATTGTCACACATTAAGAAAGAGTAAGAAGATATATATTTTTTAAATGTATACATGGTATTAAATTACCTAGTGGGTTTTCTTTAAATGTGAAAATTTTAAAATCATTAAAGGATTTAATGTTAATAGATATGAAATATCGTGACTTTCATTTATTTATGAAATATTTTCTATATAATTAAATGAATTAAATATTAATGATACCTATTAAAAATTATATCATTAGGTTGTACTACCTTTTCAGATTCATTTTAATCAAATACGTTGATCTTAATTTTCTTTAGGTGTTGGAGAATAAAATTTTCTTCATACTTTTTCAATGATAAATATATTTTCCACAATAACTTTTTTGATATAATAGTTCATCATTTTATTCATTTAGAGTTAAATGAAATAATATATGGTGTCTACTATTTATGTTAAATATATAATTTTTAAATATATATGAAATTTTTTAAGGGATATGTTCAAACTTTTCATCGACCAAGGGCCTCAATTGTTCAAAAATTTATATCAGAAGAGGTGATTGATTTCTATACTGATTAGTTCTCTCTAGTAGAGTATGTTTTTTTCCCTATATCTTGACATTTTATAATTTATCGTAAACGAAAATGGATATAGGGTTTACAAGTAAATTTAATGATATGTGATGATGTGAGGGATGAATATTTAAGCATTTTTAATAACATAGGTGTGGTTGAACCATATATATCATCTCTGATTTCAAGACTAAAGGTATACTATCTGAAATAAAATTAAATGTGGTTGGTAAATTAATATAAAACAACTTTTGTTTCATCATTTATGGGGAAATTAAACACATATTTATCTATGTGACAAAAAAATAAAATGGTTAATATGGGGAATAAGTGTTAATGTGATAATGTGGTCTAGTTTTGATATTAATAGTAACACATTTTACATGAGAAATGAGGATAAAGAATTTAACCTTCAAAATATTTTCGTAATAGATGTCAACGAAGAACATAATTTTTCAACATCAAAAGATAAAACGACAATTTTTTATATAAAAACATATTTTTAGTTGTTGATGATATATGTGAGATTGATTATACTAAATTTTAGGTACTGATATTTAATTGTTACTAGGTTGATAGTAAAAGTGGTGTAAAATATGATGACTATAGATTTGGAAATTTTTATTTGAAATATTTCAGTTCCAAATAAGAATAATCTATCCTTGAGATGTTTGAAAAACATATATTTAATATTGTTAACCCATCAAATGTTCAGTAGTATTTTGTTTTTGCTGGTAAAAAATCACTTGGGTGATGAGAATGTTGATGATGTTGAAGACTTTATGAAATTTCTTCATCTATTATATGATTAAATGAGGAAAATAATGAATGTGTTGTGGATATAGTTTATACAACAAGAAATGATCATTTGTAAGGGATATGGGAAAACACTTCATTACTATCCTAATTGATTTGGTAAATATCTGTTTTTTGGGAAACTAACTCTGTTAAAAAAAATTTAACTTCAACATTTAAATATATTGATATTGAGCATTATTATTTTTATAATATTTTTTATATACATTGAATTCAGATATCTATTTTTTGGTAAAAAATTTTAACTTTATCATTTTTTTTGAATATTTTCTTTATATTATTCATTATCAGGTATATGATTGTATTCAATAAAATATTAATAATATTATTATTATTATGAACAATCACTTTTTTTATTTCTAATCAAATATAGGTACACAAAATTGGACATTTTTTATGTGATAATCATTTCTTCCATTTCTTCCTTTTTATATTTTTATTTTTTATTTACAATCATTTTTGGTTGAAAAGTCTAACATTCAATGTTGTGTTTTAATTATGAACAATCATTTTTTTATTTATAAAAATAATTTAATTTATTAAAATATAGGTACACAAAATTTTATTATAGTGGAAAACATATTTCTAAATTATTGACATGGAGGTGGTGGAATCAAGGCATTTAAATGTTTTCATATAAATGTATCTACAGTAATTAAATTCTTTAATGCAATTAAACACATATTTCTTGGAAATATGTTCATCACTTCCTCTTCCAAAGAGATAATGGTACAAAAATTTGTTAGGCATGGGAATACACATTTACCAGAATGTTCACATTCATGTAGAGAGGATAGGTACAAAATTAAGTTTGATAGTAAGGACCACCGAACTTGCACACATGTTAAGAAGTTTAGGAATTAATTTTCTATACAGAGTCTTTATAGTATAAGTTTTTTATTTCCATATTAGAGGACCATCAATCATTTAGTGAAATATATTCTATGGGAGTCCATAATGGTAAATTTATAAACTTATTTTATGTTTTATAATTGTGTAAATATTATTAATTTAATATGATTTATAATTAATCTATATAGTTATAGATGAAATTTAACTTTTAAGAGATTAAATGAATTCATAATAAATATATATCCTTTATTACAACTACACATATAGATTTTAAGACAACATTGAATTCATTTTATTTTTTTTGGAGTAAAAATAATCAAGACACATGCCTTATTTATTGGTTTATAGATACAAATACATGTTATAAGTTTATATCCACTTAGTGAGAGGAAACCTTTATTATATGTTTTTGTTTTTCTACAATTTTTTTAAAAAAATTATTTATAAATAATTGATAATTAAATAATATTTTCCTTTGTAACAAACCAATATAAAAAATGACCAAGGGATATAGCACAAGAATTTATAACCTCATACAATGTCCCCTAGTGTGTTTCCATTATTAGATTAGGAAATGATTGTAAAACATTCAATGAATTAATATCCAAGTCAATTAGCAACTCTAAAGAGGTAAAATACGACCTTCTATCTCCTCCCCTCACTTTAAAAAATAAATAAGGATGAAAATGAAAAAAGGAAGAAGTATATCACTATAACAACTTGAGATTTTATGATATATTTTTCCTTAAATAAATTTTATTTCTTTGATAGCTTATTTTACACAAAACACCGAGTCAAAACAAACTTCAACATACTACTAAAATATTATTATTTAACGTGATAGTTATGAAGTGCCCAGATCAGTGTGAATCACTGAGAGGGGGAGGGGGTGAATCAGTGATCCTTTAAAACTTTTTTACTAAATGATTCTTAATCAATTAAACCTCTATGGATGGTTAAAGCCTCGATCCACTCTTCTTGTATCTCTCACCTTTCCTCGAATGATGCAGTAAATATAAAGGCACAAGACATAAGGATTTACAAGGTTCTGCACTAAAGGCATACGTCCTTGCCATGTTGGTTATACGCCCCAACATGGTTTCTACATTATAACCTGTTAAAATTCAGTGGTCGATACAGAGTCCCAATGTATCTCTCCTGAGTCCCACATGAGGGTCTTTATACTGCGTCCCACAGTGTTACCAGAGTCCCACTGGCCTGCTCCAGAATCCCACTGAAGACTTCTTCCACCCTAAGTCTCACAGGGGACTTCTCCTGGCTCATCGAGTCACACGAGTAGCTCTTCTTCACTTTAAGCTTCTTCAAGTATCTTCATCAGTCTGGGATAAAGACTGCTAGCCTTGATCTTCACTTCTGATCACTTGATCAGGTCTTCTCGTCTTGCTCAGGATTTATCTCCTTCTTCTCAGGATGACCTGGCTTCTCTCTTCAATAATCTCCAACAGGCTCTGATAAGGTCTGTTGGTCTTGCTCAAGACTTCTGATCACTTCAGTTGATCATGCTCTTCTCAATTACTGAAAACTCAGTCAAATAATATCTTTAACTTTAGTCTGGCTTCAGTCTGACTTCACATCAACTTCATGCACTGAGTGCATGGCATCTTTGCCTCTTCATGCACTGATAGCATGGCTTCTCAATATTTTTCAAGAACTCTTGGTCTTTGACTCCTCAAATGCACACAACCAGATTTGGCTTTGTTCACGTGTGCATGTGCATGCATGCATTCATGCACTCCCCTTATTCTTATCTTGGTGCAATAAACCCACAAAGGGTGTAACACTTTTTAACACACACCTTCTTACTTCCTTCACACACTTTATTCCTTTTGGTTACACACTTAAATGTGTGTTCTTCTTTGTGTGGTTGTCTTCTTCTTCTAGGTGTTTACACTTTTAGTGCACACACTAGGTTCGGCCTACTTGTTTTGTTTGCACACACACACTTCCTTTGATCAATTAGTAAACATAAGGCTTGGCCTCCTTCACTTGCACACACTTCCTCTCGACCTTCTTCACTTCACACACAAAGTGTGGTGGTCTTCACTCTTCAAGAATGCACACACATAAGGCCCCGGCCTTGTTAATTCTTTGTGCACTCAAAGCCTCAGGTCTTCTTCTCCACTTACCACACACACACAAAGTGCGGTATACTGCCTTGCACACACTTGACCCGTGGGTGAGATATTCTTCACCTGAACTTAATCATCAAGGATGCGTGAAAGGGTAGTTTGAGCCGCGGCCTTCACTTCTTCTTCAAAGAGCAAGACACACTTGGGTGCACAAGGCAGCGCGCAAGTGTCACTACCGCGCAAGCTTAAGCACAATGGCCACACAATACTTCGGCCAACCGCGGGGTGCGCAAGTGATGCGGCCTCGGGTCTTCCTGCTGCGCAAGGGGAAGGCACGCAGGGAATCCTTCTTCTTCTTTCACGCAAGTGTGCGCGAATGGAACCTCAGCCGCGCAAGTAGAATGTGCGGGGCTTCTTTCTTCGCGAGGTAGAGAGCACTCACGGGACTTCGGATTTTCAATAAAGGATCAGCAAACCGAAACAGAGCCTCGAACTCTCCTTTTATAGGTAGAGAGATGCCAAATCTTCCGCGTGAGATATCTCTCGAATTCCCGAAATTCTCGGGTTTTCAATATTTTCTAAATCTTGATATTTCCTCTGTTTCAACGCGGGTTATTTCTCTTTGTTTTTCTCCTCCACATGCATGCGACTTAGAACGCATGCACGACCTTCGTCTAAGGGTTATCCATGCAAAATATAAACCTCATAGCCTTGGCAACGTTGTTTGCCTCAGCCACGTCCGAATTTCCTCACTACTGTGCATGCATGCATCTTTCTTGCATGGATGAGTTTGTTAGGGCCAGACGAACTCAATGAACACCTAATCTCGATCTATGGTGGCCGGGAGCTCGACTTCAGTGCTCGGAGGGCCACTGGTTCAGGCGGCGTCGTGGGAGGTGCCTCGGCCAAGCTCGAGGAAGGGGATGATGCGGCAGCCGTCGGATCAGGAGTTTGAAATACATCGGACAGCCGCGATCAGAAGATCTCGCGCGGGATTGATCGTGCGGTCGAGATCTAGCACGCGATCGATCGGGTGGCCAGGATTCTCTCCGCAGAAAAATCCCACATCCCACATCGAATCGGAGGCCGGTTTTTCCGCGGTTTATCACCCAAGCGCTCTCTACAGCCGCTCAGTTGAACTTATCCCCTCTCGGTGCCGCCCCGCACCGAGTTCTCTTAGCGGGCGCGCTCTTGCGCCCACCCCTGCCACTCGGGCACGCCACTGGCGCCCACTATGCACACACGGGCGCGCTATGCGCCCACCATGTGCTCCTCCGGGCGTGCCCCTGGCGCCTACCCTGCGTCCTGCGGGTGCGCCCCTGCCTCCGGGCTGCTGCCTTGGGCTTGAGGGTTCCCCATGGGCGTGGTGACCGTGAGTCCCACAAGTGCCTTGGGTGTTGACCCTCGGCTGGCCTCCTTGGTGGCCCATATTTTTGCTAATGGGAAATCTTAGGACTTTGTATAAAACAAAGTAACCAAGTTTCCAATGCCAAATTCCACTTCAACCTCTAAGCCATATCAAGAGAGCCACTTCAAGCCATTCTTCCACTTCTCCATTATTCTTCTTCATTATTAGAATTCCTCCAATTCTTCTTCAATATTTATTCATCACTTAGGATTGGAATTCCCAAAGTTTCTTTCTTCAACCAAATCACTTGAATCAATTAATTCTTCAACGTTCTTCATTGATCTAATCAGAGATCAAGTTGGATCTATTTCAATTCACATGCACTAAGTGATAGTGCATGGACTTCATTAAACCACTTCATCCACTTAGAACTTGTGGATGGATCATCTTCAACTCCTCATGCGTTGTTAAGGCAATTCATGGTCTTCAGACATTGTGGTGACATTGTATCCAGTTGATACAAGTTCTTGGAACTTAAAGATCAGCTCATCAATCGTCTGATGTAATGATGATGCTCCATCATCATCCATTCTTTAAGTGTTGTAACTTAGTATCATCTTGATACAAGTATTGAAACATTAAGATCAGTTCTACAATCGTCTGATATTACTAGAGAATGTTTCAACCATCATCTCCTATGTCACTTAGTGAATCTCCTAAGCGACATTCATCTTAGTACCATGGCCATTCTCCTTTCCTTACCAACACCATCACATCCTTTGTCATTCACATCTTGGCATTTTTTGACATCCATCCATTCATTCCTTGACAACAACATACCTCATTGACAACAAATGCAACACAGTGCACTTCAATCTCCCCCTTTGTATTTGTTGTCAATACACTAGAGCACATATGAATGGGTCAATATGTGTGCCAATATTTTCTCCCCCTTATTGGCAATAAAATGAAAAGGTGTGGTGTGTTTCTCTTCAAAATATTTCTTCCTCCCTTTGAATAGCATCTTCTTGAAAATCACTAAGAGAGGGATGATGTCACATGTTCTTATTTAGCAAAGAACCTTTAGTAAATCATCTCTAAGTCTACTTGGGATAACCCGGTGTAGAAAAAAAGAGTGATGTAACCAAGATTTTTCAATGTTGTCCACAATTCACAGTACATGTGAGATCATGCTTCAGGGGGTTTGGAATTTTTCAGATATATCAATGAATTGCTAAATCCTGGACATACTTCACCAAACTCATTAGAAATTTCAATGCAAAGATAAAGCTCCCCCTTTCAACCATTTGTCTTCAATCAATACTCCCCATTAATTGTCATGATGAATACAATTAAGAAACAAGGGATGAAATTATGATTGGAATACCTTCACTTTTCTCAAGATGGTAATAAATCTCAGAATCCCATCTTCTACAGATTGGCTCCCCCTTAAGGGGTGCACTCCATTCTGTCCAAACCACTCTCCAGATGAGAATGATCATCATCTTCAATTCCCTGAAATGTTAGCACATGTAAATACCATAAGTATAAGGGAATAAGATGGAACCTCCTTGGTTCATCAATGTGAACAACAAGGTTGGGAAGATTCTCTCAACCGAGATGTCCCATTTTCACCATTCTTCACACTTGCACATTTGATCTTCAATGATGTTTGTGCGGGTGTGGATCTCAACACCTCTTTAATTTCTTTGTGTGTGACTCCTCTATTTCTAGGTGCCTTCTGAGCACTAGAGTCTCCTGGTGCAATCTTCATTCTTTTGAAGAATCCCTTCTGAGCTGTAATGAATATCATGCATTTATCACTACTATGTCCAGCTTGATTGCCCCTCACACACAGAACTTGATCTTCATGTGAAATCTTCTTCTTCCCTTTTTCCTTAGCAATTGCTAGAACTTTATGTTCAGCTCTCTGCAGCTCTCTGGAAAGTTGCAACTGATTAGGCCATATGACTAGTAAGTCACTTGGAAGTGTGGCCTCAGTTCTGGAAGTTCCACATGGTTCCTTCGATGATTTCAAGCTACCTTTCTTAGGAAACATGTTTTCAACCAATCCCTTCTGCTTCATCTAGATTGATTGTCTGTTTGAGTCCAGTCTGCCTCTATTGAATTTCATGGCTTGTTTACAAAGATCCATGATATGTCCTTTCTTTCCACAGTAGAAGCATGTTTTCTTGGTGGCCCTTCTGGATGCATCACCCTTCTTGGATTTAGACTCCAAGGTCTTCTCTTCCTTTTTCATAATCTTCTTGGGAGCATCTTCCCTTTTCTTATTCTTGCTTCCCAAGGATTATTTCTGAGCCAGGTTCTGTGATCTTTTCTTCTTTTTAGCTATGGATACAGTTGGATATTGACATGTATCTTTTTGACCACTTTTGCAAACATCCCAGATGTTGTCAAGTAATCCAAATCTATTTGAAATAAACAGATGTATCTGGACCTGTGGATGTTGCCTCTTTTCCTCTGGCTTGCTCCCCCTTGGCATGGGCTTGCTTTGTGCTTTGACATTCAGTGGATTGTACCAACAATCCTTTGCACAGTGCCCATACTTATTACAACACCAAAACTGACCCACAAATCTTGACCTCTTCAGTCCTTTTGATTGTAGGGTTCTTTTATTGACTTGTTGTGTTGTTTCAGGAGAGCATTCTTTCTTCACTGTCTTCATCCATACTTGTTTGGAGTTTCTCTTCTATCCTACACTATTTGTGGAAACACAATTAGAAGCATGAGTACAAGATGGTATGGATGGTACCTTCTTTTTAGAAGATGTTTCCCTTTCATTTGATGATGTCTTAATTTTAGAATCATCCTTCTCAAAGATCACTTGAGTGGAAACATTTCTTCTTCCAGCTGTCTGGGAGGCTTTGGCTTTGGGTGATTGCTGATTTTTCAATATCACCTCTAATTCTAAACACTTCATGTTAAGGGAGTTCTTCTCATCCTCAACAGTTCTTAGCTTTCCTTCCCATTTCTCTTCCAGCTGTTTCATATAGTCTTCATTCACCTTATTCATTTCAAGCAGTGAGTTGTCAAGCTCCTTCACAAATTTGACTTTGTCTTCGAGTTGAGCATCTCTGACATTCATTGACACTTTATGCCTCTTTTCCAGTGCATGGAAAACATCATTGACCAGTATCATAAAGAATTCTTTCTCAGAAAGGCTTCTTTGAAATTCTTCAGCAGTGTCTTCATATCTTTCATTGCAAAGAGAAACAGTTTCATCTTTAGCCTTCACCAGCTTTCTGAGAGTGTTGGTTATGCCAACCCTTTTAGCCAATTGATCTTCCATTGCATTGGCTTCTTCTTCTAACTGTGATTTTTCTTCTTGAAGATGAAGGATGCCTGTAGCTATACACATTTCCACTTCCTTGGGGACTGTCTTCTGAAGATATTCGATTTCATTTTGAAGATCATTCGTTATTCCAACTTCATCACAGCTGGGACAGGCTTTCTTCATCTTCTTGGCCTGTTTCTTCTTTCTATTTTTTTGAGTCTTGGCAGATATCTCCATTTGAGGCTGGTCACTCATTTCCTCAAATCTGCACTTCATAAAGGCTCCCTTGGATCTTTTAGAGGTAACCTCGCTCTGATACCAATTTAAGTGCCCAGATCAGTGTGAATCACTGAGAGGGGGAGGGGGTGAATCAGTTATCCTTTAAAACTTTTTTACTAATTGATTCTTAATCAATTAAACCTCTATGGTTGGTTAAAGCCTTGATCCACTCTTCTTGTATCTCTCACCTTTCCTCGAATGATGCAGTAAATATAAAGGCACAAGACACAAGGATTTACAAGGTTCGGCACCAAAGGTCTACGTCCTTGCCATGTTGGTTATATGCCCCAACATGGTTTCTCCATTATAACCTGTTAAAATTACAATGGTCGATACAAAGTCCCACTGTATCTCTCATGAGTCCCACAGGAGGGTCTTTATACTGCGTCCCACAGTGTTACCAGAGTCCCACTGGCCTGCTCCAGAATCCCACTAAAGACTTCTTCCACCCTGAGTCTCATAGGGGGCTTCTCCTGGCTCCTCGAGTCACACGAGTAGCTCTTCTTCACTTTAAGCTTCTTCAAGTATCTTCAGCAGTCTGGGATAAAGACTGCTGGCCTTGATCTTCACTTCTGATCACTTGATCAGGTCTTCTCGTCTTGCTTAGGATTTATCTCCTTCTTCTCAGGATGACCTGGCTTCTCTCTTCAATAATCTTCAACAGCCTATGATAAGGTCTGTTGGTCTTGCTCAAGACTTCTGATCACTTCAGTTGATCAGGCTCTTCTCAATTACTGAAAACTCAGTCAAATAATATCTTTAACTTCAGTCTGGCTTCAGTCTGACTTCACATCAACTTCATGCACTGAGTGCATGGCATCTTTGCCTCTTCATGCACTGACAGCATGGCTTCTCAATATTCTTTAAGAACTCTTGGTCTTTGACTCCTCAAATTCACACAACTAGATTTGGATTTTTTCACGTGTGCATGTGCATGCATGCATGCACGCACTCCCCTTATTCTTCTCTTGGTGCAATAAACCCACAAAGGGTGTAACACTTTTTAACACACACCTTCTTACTTCCTTCACACACTTTATTCCATTTGGTTACACACTTAAATGTGTGTTCTTCTTTGTGTGGATGTCTTCTTCTTCTAGGTGTTTACACTTTTAGTGCACACACTAGGTTTGGCCTACTTGTTTTTTTTGCACACACACACTTCCTTTGATCAATTAGCAAACACAAGGCTTGGCCTCCATCACTTGCACACACTTCCTCTCGACCTTCTTCACTTCACACACAAAGTGTGGTGGTCTTCACTCTTCAAGAATGCACACACATAAGGCCCCGACCTTGTTAATTCTTTGTGCACTCAAAGCCTCGGGTCTTCTTCTCCACTTACCACACACACACAAAGTGCGGTATGCTGCCTTGCACACACTTAACCCATGGGTGAGATATTCTTCACCCGAAATTAATCATCAAGGAGGCGCGCAAGGGTTGTTTGAGCCGCGGCCTTCACTTCTTCTTCAAAGCGCAAGACACACTTGGGTGCACAAGGCAGCACGCAACTGTCACAGCCGCGCAAGCTTAAGCACAAGGGCCACGCAAGACCTCGGCCAACCGCGGGGTGCGCAAGTGATGCGGCCTCGGGTCTTCCTGCTGCGCAAGGGGAAGGCACGCAGGGAATCCTTCTTCTTCTTTCACGCAAGTGTGCGCGAAAGGAACCTCAGCCGCGTAAGTAGAATGCGCGGGGCTTCCTTCTTCGCGAGGCAGAGAGAACTCACGGGACTTCGGATTTTCAACAAAGGATCAGCAAACCTAAACAGAGCCTCGGCCTCTCCTTTTATAGGCAGAGAGATGCCAAATCTTCCACGTGAGATATCTCTTGAATTCCCGAAATTCTCGGGTTTTCAATATTTTCTAAATCTTGATATTTCCTCTGTTTCAACGTGGGTTCTTTCTCTTTGTTTTTCTCCTCCACGTGCATCCGACTTAAAACGCATGCACGGCCTTCGTCTAAGGGCGATCCATGAAAAATATAAACCTCATAGCCTCGGCAACGTTGTTTGCCTCGGCCACGTCCGAATTTCCTCACTACTGTGCATGCATGCATCTTTCTTTCATGGATGAGTTCGTTAGGGCCAGACGAACTCAATGAACACCTTATCTCGATCTATGGTGGATGGGAGCTCGACTTCAGTGCTCGGAGGGCCACTGGTTCAGGCGGCGTCGCGGGAGGTGCCTCGGCCAAGCTCGAGGAAGGGGATGATGCGGCAGCCGTCGGATCAGGAGTTTGAAATACATCGGATGGCCGCGATCAGAAGATCTCGCGCGGGATCGATCGTGCGGTCGAGATCTGGCACGCGATCGATTGGGCGGCCAGGATTCGCTCTGCGGAAAAATACAGCGTCCCACATCGAATCGAAGGCCGGTTTTTCCGCGGTTTATCACCCAAGCACTCTCTACAGCCGCTCAGTTGAACTTCTCCCCTCTCGGTGTCGCCCAGCACCGAGTTCTCTTATCGGGCGCGCTCTTGCGCTCACCCCTGCCACTCGGGCGCGCCACTGGCGCCCACTATGCACACACGGGCGCACTATGCACCCACCATGCGCTCCTCCGGGTGTGCCCCTGGCGCCTACCCTGCGTCCTGCGGGTGCGCCCCTTCCTCAGGGCTACTGCCTTGGCCTTGAGGGTTCCCCATGGGCGTGGTGACCGTGAGTCCCACAAGTGCCTTGGGAGTTGACCCTCGGCTGGCCTCCTTGGTGGCCCATATTTTTTCTAAGGGGAAATCTTAGGACTTTGTATAAAACAAAGTAACCAAGTTTCCAATGCCAAATGTCACATCAACCTCTAAGCCATATCAAGAGAGCCACTTCAAGCCATTCTTCCTCTTCTCCATTCTTCTTCTTCATCATTAGTATTCCTCCAATTCTTCTTCAACATTTATTCATCACTTAGGATTGGAATTCCTGAAGTTTCTTTCTTCAACCAAATCACTTGAATCAATTAATTCTTCAACGTTCTTCATTGATCTAATCAGAGATCAAGTTGGATCTATTTCAATTAACATGCACTAAGTGATAGTGCATGGACATCATTAAACCACTTCATCCACTTAGAACTTGTGGATGGATCATCTTCAAATCCTCATGCATTGTTAAGACAATGCATGGTCTTCAGACATTGTGGTGACATTGTATCCAGTTGATACAAGTTCTTGGAACTTAAAGATCAGCTCATCAATCGTCTGATGTAATGATGATGCTCCATCATCATCCATTCTTCAAGTGCTGTAACTTAGTATCATCTTGATACAAGTATTGAAACATTAAGATCAGTTCTACAATCATCTGATATTACTAGATAATGTTTCAACCATCATCTCCTATGTCACTTAGTGAATCTCCTAAGCGACATTCATCTTAGTACCATGGCCATTCTCCTTTCCTTACCAACACCATCACATCCTTTGTCATTCACATCTTGTCATTCCTTGACATCCATCCATTCATTCCTTGACAACAACATACCTCATTGACAACAAATGCAACATAGTGCACTTCAAGTTATCACCTAGCCATTGGATAAATGGTTTTGAGTAGGATTAAATAAATTATGAAATATATATAGAAATATTTTTTTAATTCAAATGTATTGGTTAATTCCTAATAAATAATCATTAAATTTTAATAAAATAATTTCTTGATTAAAAAAATTATTTTTCTAAAGAATTTAATTTTTATAGGTGTTATGTATTTTTATATAAATAAATATATTTATCACTAAATTGTAGTTATTTTAATTAAATTTATTAATATTTTATGGGTAATAATTAATACCTTAGTTATTTAATAGAATGGATTAATGGAAAATCATTTTATAGAAGAAGGAATTATTTTTTAGAATTTTTTATGTGAGAAAAGTGTTTTTAACTAAATATGATAAAAAATTAAAATATTTTAATAAAATTTATATATTATAAACCAAATAAAACATTTAAATATCCATATGATATTTTTACATGGTACTAAATAAATGTAAACTCATCTTTATGAAAAATATATTTTTATAAAAAACTGATTTTCATTGTGTTTTGAAAATTTATTTTAAAATTAAATTTATAAACTTTTTAAAGTAGAAATTAAAAAAATTGGTTCCCAAAATCATGGTTTAAAGGGTTTATTATGAGGATAAATAAAGAGATAAGTGTAAAAATTCCACATAAAATTTTCTAAAAATAATGGGTTTTAGATATTTGGATCCTATATTCTCTTGAATTTTAATTCCAATTGATTTAATGCCACTTTAATAAGAAAATCGACTTATATTATCTAAATCTTTTAAGAAATTCCATTTGTGACCCACCCCATACTTATAAAAGGTCACCTCTTCTTCGCAACTTATAATAAAATTTAATCCGTATAACTCTTAAAATCCCCATAAATAAAATATTCATATAATTCTTTCCTTCATTCTTGAGGTCTTGTTATTTCCCTAAGAAAATCCTTAGAAGGATTAATGTGTAATTCAAAGAAGGTATCTCAATGACGAGGTAAAAATCATACCTGACTCTTTCTATGTTTATTTCTTCTTATAAATACTATAAATATGTAGTATAAATACTATAAAAATGAATCCAATATCATCAATATGATGATATGTTATTATCATTGTGTGATAACCATTTAACACTTCCATTCCATAAAATGGGAAACAAATCTATCATATATGTATACATTTTGACTACCACCTTCACGTAGTAATGTGATTCATTTTCTATCATCAAATCTAATAGATAATTATAATGATTTATTTAATTTATATATATATATACATATTATATTTATTATGTAATAATGATTATTTAATGATAATAATTTATTTACCTTTATTTTATTCTTTTTGTCTGAAAATGAAATCAGGGTTCATCTGCATGTATGAACTACCATCTCCATTAATGATATTATTTATTTTTTTATCTCTTCCTTTTATGTATGGTAAAAAATATATTTATAATTAATATATATCATATTTATATAATTATTAACTTTAATATACAATTTAACAATGATCATGATTCAAGTAACATAATTGTTGAGTAGAAACATACATGAAAAATGAAGCAATAAACAACCGAAATAATGGTGATAATGAAATATTATTAATTAATGGGTGATAAGATATCATAATTTAACCATATATGGTGTTATATATGAAAATATAATGGTGGTTTAGAGTTATAATAAATTTAAATTTATTATATATGAGGATAAAAACACTTATGAACAAATTCAGACCTGATATAATGGTTTCTCACCTCGCTTTTATTTCTGTGAGAAATATATCATATTTAGAAATTGATTCATTCATGTAGAGTATATAATGAACCTATAATAATTTATTTCATGAATATATTCACATAACTATTATTTAATGATCAATTTCATGTTATTTATTTCATAGGGGTTATGATTCAAAAGTTACCAAAGTAGTTAGGGTTTATGTTATATGCTCATTTCTTTTTAGGATCGTCTATGATAAATTTACATTAAGATAAATTATATAGATATTTTCCTTTAAAACCCATATATTTTATTCTTATTTGTAAGCTCATAAAATTTTCACGTAATAGTATCATTTTCCACTCTTTAGTACTTAAACTGGTGAAGAAAAGGTTTTTAAGAATAATTTACCTTATTTTGTCGTTGGTTGATAGACTTTTTCTTCCCTGAGCATGTTTATTAAAAAAAGTATAGAATTTTTTTTCTACAATCGAATGATTGTTTAAATTCATTTTAAACCATATTTTAATTTCTTCTCAAAGGATTAAAAAAAATTACATTTTTTTATAAACTAGTTATTTATGAATTTTTACAAAAACATTTAAATAAATCATTATTTTAACGTTTACTATAAGAAATATTTTTCCTATAATAATTATTTTTATTTTCATTGAATCTTATTTTACATGATTCCATGTTTATTTTTGATGAAAATATATGTCTCAAAATTCTTTCAATTTTTTGTTTTTAAAGATATTATAAGAAAATGGAACTGTCCATAGTTTCAATGAAATGTTTAAATTATATTCTAAATGTATTTTTCTTCTATTTAAACATCCTTTAAAGGATTTTATACATAAATAAATAAATGATCTAATGATACCATAAAATTTCATTATCTAGATATCATATTTTGATTTAAGTATAACTTTATGAAAATTGTTTCTTTTCTATGGCCTATACTATGATGAAATGATAGGGATGACAATGAACCCTGTTTCTATTCTAAATTTTATGGTAAGATGAATTTATAAATGTTTTATGTTCTTGGGGAATGAAAATATATAGTTCTTATTATATGATGGTTGGGAATATAATTAAATATCTCTCAACTTCAATGGGTAAACATTGATATGTCATGAGATAATATAAACTATAATGGGGATTGAACCTAGTTTAGTTCAGGACTATATCCAATAGGATTATATTGAGAGTGAACCTCGAATAAGGAAAATATGGAATGTTGAGTGAGTCTAACCCACTATGATACTCTTAGAAATGATACATAACTAAGGATATAATTATATATTATTATATGTATTATATAAACCTATTTATTATGCTTATGATATCTTCTCAAGGAACATGATTGATTTTTTATGTTTCTATACTATTATGACTTATGTATTGTGTTATGACAAAGCCTTATACCATGATTCATGATTAGAGATCCTTGAATTATTTCATTTGAGATTCATAATATATGATCATATTATAATACTGTGATTATTATCTTATACTCACTTATGATCATTTATTGATATCTCTTATGTTTATCTTAAGTAAAAATCTAATCTCAACCTTTCTTATGTTTTGATTTTCTATAGGGTATGATGAGTTTTTTAAAGTAATAAATGGTTAACAAGGGTATCGGGAGAGAAGATATTTATGGGAGACATTTAATAAATTATATATAATAAGTAACAATGAATCAAGTATTCAATTAAACTAATCCTTTATGGATTTGGGGTGTGAATTATTTTGAGATGTTTTTATATTCATTTAAAATGATGTAATATTTATTTATGTGATTCTATAGTAAAATCTGTTGGTATCATAATAGGGTTTAGTTATTTTTAGGGATTACGATTAAAGAACATTATTGAAAACCCTGGGTATAAATCTAAGTATAGGTAACATCTTAAATTATGGTAAATAAAGAATTGTAGTTTTTCTAGAAAATACAGAATTTCCTAGATGCTATAAAGTAGATATAGTAATGTCACAAATTCAAGTAGGGGTAAAAACTCATAAATTTGAATATTTAGAAATAAATAGATCATTATTGGTGCAAGATGAGTGGGACTAAGTCTATACACCTTTATAAACACTCATAAGGGATATTCTTTTGTTAATTTAATTTTTTCCTTTATACCATTATAAAATATTTGAATAGAAGATAATCATGGATGACCTAGATTAAACCTAAGGTGACATAGGATGAAAATAAGGTGTCATAATTTTTGACATCATAATAATTATTTTTGTAATCATTTGATTGTTGAATATGGTTAAAAATGTTTAATTCTAAAGTGAACTATTTTTGTTTTAGTAAGGGATTGAAGATATAATGATGAAGTCAATATGGTGACAAGCATGTTTAAAAATTAAAGTATCTTATTTGATCATAGTTTTAATATCCAAAATTTTTAAAATATAATAAAAAAATCTTATTGATAATAATTTATTATTATTTTTATGTGAAAATGTAAATTCTCAACAAAAATGACATAATAGATGATTTAAAGGCCTCAAATAAGGCTAAAATCCCATTTTGCACCTTGGAATATTATGTGGGATATTTTTAGAGTTAGTTTCTATTCAATGCAGATTTTGAGGCTTATAGATCCTTGATTTTAATATAATAATATTATTAAATATTTATATTGACATGTGGGGGCAATTTTATCAACATAATGAATATCTCCTAAATTATTTATCATATGAGAAATAAAATATCACCATTAGATCTAGGAATAAAATTTTAAACTAGGTGTTATGTATCATTTTTGGGATTCAAGAGTTTGGTAACATTGAATTTAATGGTTACATATTTAATATTTTTATTATATTTCATTTCCAAAAAAATAGAATATCTCCCAAATAGTGTCTCATATGAAAAATATGATACCACTATGAGGTTCGAGATACTGGGTTTACCCTAGATCGGAAATAATATTTTTGTGTGTTGGGTGTTTAGTCAGATCACACATAAGGTAAATGTTTATTTTTTATTTATATTATTAATATTAATTTAATTAAAATTTTTAATTTTTTTTAATTATCCCTTATTCGTCAATTTCATTCCGACCATTGTAAAACATGTAAAAATAAAAAAATCATGGTTTTAAATCATTTTTGACTAATTAATTCCCCAATTCATTAATTTGGATTAATTAATGATTCAACCTTAGTTTATTGTTCGAAACTGTGGATTAAATAAGTGTTTTGAAATTTTTAAAAAAATACATGGATTTGACTTCTAAAATTCGTGAAAACATAGTATTCCTTGTGAGTTAATCTTTTCATGTTTAATTAACCTTGAATCTCCCTTAAATGTGTTTGGTGAACCTCCCACAAATCATCTCACCATTTTTCGTTCAGTTCCATTAGTAGTGGAAGACCCTCATCCACCCTATCTGTGCAACACCTATTATGGTTTGTTTGATTTTCTTAATTTTTTTGTTTATTTTCCACTCATCTCAATGTTGTAAAAAATGATATAAATTTAATAAAAATATAAAACCAAAAAAATTTAATTTTAAATTTAAAAATAATAAATTTTAAAACAACACAAATGTTTTCAAAGAAAAAATAATGAATTATCCTAAGATTATTTGACTAGATTGTAAATGGATAATCTATAAAAATTATCAAGATATAATTTTTTTTGATTTATCATAGGAATAATTATAATAATTATAAAATGACAATTTGATAGAATTATACTAAGATAATTATAAAATGACAATCACATCGAATGTTCATGGATAATTATTTATCATTATCCAAAAGATAATTATTATCTAAATTATCAAAATATGATTGTGAAATTTATCAAATGATAATTATAGGGATCATCAAAAGACAATTATATTGTTTTAAAAGAGGATAATTTATTGAAAATTATAAATGGATAATTTATGTGAAGTTATCAAAAGGTAATCATAAAAAGATAATTTATGAGAAATTATAAAAGGGTAATTTATAATATATTATCATGAGATAATTATAAATTTATAATTTATAATGATTTATAAAAAAATTATTATTCTTATGTGAAAAATTGTGAATGAATATTTTCACCTAATATGATATTTTGGAAATTATCTAGGAGAGAGAAAATATCATCACATGTGATATTTTAATGATAATTAGAAAATTATCCAGGAGAGGGAAAATATCATCATATGTGATATTTTAATTATAATTTATTAGTTATTCAAGAGAGAAAATATTTCACCACATGTGATATTTTTTTTAGAAAAAAAATAATTGGGTTTGGTTCTAGAATCATTTGACTAACCTCGAATGATGAGGTATCAAAAATTATGATAATAAATCCTTTAATGAGGTGTTCTTGACATTTTAGGTTTCCACTCCATCTTTTAGAGAATACATTGGGGGTTTATCCTTTTTTTTATTGAAAATTTTGAGGTAGGGAGTACCTCACCTGGTTAGAATTTTGTGGCACATGTTTCTTTAAAAATATTTATACATAGGAATACTTGATGAATGCGCTAGATTATGATTACATGTGGGTGTGTGTGTAGTCTTAAGAACATTATGTGACATTTGTTTCCATGATATATTTGTACCTTATTATTCATGTTCATTGTTGATCACATGCGTTGTTATGCTACCTTATTTATGATGATTTGATATGTTCTCTAATGTATCCTACCATATAATGTGTGATTTGGTGATATTTTCTTAGAGCCAAAGACACATTGACCATCATGAAAAGTTTATCCAAAAGAGGTGGAGTTGAAATCACTTGTGACGATTGAGATGAAGAACCTATGCACAGGGTAGGGATATGATGTTGCCTCAGGGATTCTGTGTGAGTCACTCAATGCCTAGAAGATGCCAAGGGTTATGTTCTCAATTCCTAGTTAATGCCAAGTAGATCATGATGCCTAATGAATTTTGAGACCATGAATTCCTTAATAACAAGTGTATGATGAGTTTCATGATCACATTATTCCAATCGACATGATTCTTTAGAATCAAATATATTCTTTGATTCTTATAATAACTTGATTAACCTTTTAGCATAGAGTCAAAGAAGGTACGACTAAGGATTTATAGTTTCATGGTTAGCACACAACCACTCAGTTTTGGATTGTCTGTTACTATGCTTATTAATAATTTATTATTATTATAGAATACACTTGTATACTTGAGCACATCATGTTAAGTATGAATTGATGTTTCATGTTGATCCTTTTACTGACACCCAACTCAGGCATTTTGGTGCACTAGTAAATTTCATGGGGGATCTGGGGAAGGGAAAGGGCCCTATAGTGACTACAGATCTGATGAGTGTGGTGTTGGTGATGGGATATTATAGGCACTATCAGGACCATTAGTTCATTTTTTATTTATTTATCTTATTTACTTACTCTAGACAAAATTTCCACTCTTGGGAGTTATTTCATTTACAGGACATGTATTCCATTTATTTATTTTCCCACTTGTTTACTAGGATGATTTATTATGATATTTATTTTTTATTATTGATCCTATGTCATGATATTGAGGGTATAATATCCCAACTATCAGACTCATACCCTCACTACTAGTCGGAAGCCTCTTGCATATAGAGAGGTTCACGTTATGACATGTGGGACTCTAGATCGGATTTGGTGGTTCATGTTGTGATATTACAAAATGATATCAGAGGATCTGGATTCACTAATATGTTCGACTATTTTTTATGGGATGAGATAGGATAGATAGGAAATAGGGGTCTTGGGACATAGGTAGTGAAAATATGGTGGTGCTTTGATAGAACCATTCAGTGGACCTCCATATTTCCAAAAAGATGGTATTTTGTTTTCTGTTACTATTGATTAAACTCACCATGGATGACATACATGATTTTGATATGTGACTTATAGGATATGAGGTGAGTTCTTTCATCATTAATATTCATGTAAGTTCACTTTACATAAATTTCCTTGATATTTTACTACATTATAGTTCTTAATTAATTTCCTTGATTTGTGCAATCTATTCGTGATATTTTCTTTCTGTGTGATATATTTGTTTCCATGTTGTTGTTATATATCTTTATAGGCATTGATTAGTTGGAAAGATAATGTTTTTTTATTAGTATATATATAATGATTGTGTTTATTGTGTAGGAATGGAGACTATGTTTAGTGTTAATAAGGGTATAACTTGGGTTAAGGGTAGACTCCTAGGGGAACTTTGTGTGATCCCATTGAATCATAGAAGAAATATCATGTGATCCCAGAGATTAATTAGTGTTTATCCTAAAAAATTTATGTTTCTCAATTATTTATTTCATGTTATCGAAGATTTTTCCTAGACATAGTCTTACAGAACTATTTGGAAAATAGGCCAAAATAATCCATTAAGGTAGGATGTTTCTTCTTTAGAATTGGATGTGCATCAGAATGTTGTTGAGCTTGATCCCACAAATTCTCTATGGTTTAGGTAGTAGGGAAACATCAATTTGAGGTAATTTTTAGTGAATTTACAGTGTATAGGAGTTCATAAATATGGTTTCATATAACATGAATTTAACTATTGTATTCTTCATCATTCTAGGCGACCAAATGCCCTCAAGATTCTATAGAATGAGTTAGAATCCTTGTTTGATTCTTTAACCTAGTAGAAACTCTATAGGATTGAAAATTTTAGAAGGTATTGAGATCATTCCAAGTGTGAAACCCATTTTAAAACACATCTATGATACAACACCAACAATATTGAGGTAGCTCAAGGATTAGTTGGATGACTTAGACAGTAATGGATTCATAAGGTCGAGTTCTTCACCATGGGGTTCATCGATGTTGTTCAATAAGAAGAAGGATGGTAATTTTTGAGTATGCATTGATTCCTAGAAGTTAGACTAGGTGAAGATGAAGAGATGATATTTGTTTCCTAGGATCAATGATCTTTTTTATATTCTAGGTGGATCTTGGTGGATCACCAAAATTAAATTTCTATCATGTTATCCCCATTGCGAGTTAGAGAGTTTGACTTTATAAAGATGACATTTTGGAGAAGGTTTAAACCATATGAGTGTTGGTAATTTTGTTTGGGATAATAAATTCACTAACAGTGTTCATGGACCCCATTAAATATATCTTCCATCCATATGTGGAATCCTTTTTTAGTGTTTTTAGATGATATCATCATCTACTCTCTAAAACATGAGAAATATATTAGGAACCTAGAAGTGGTCAAAGTATTCTAAGAGCACACATTATTTATTCCAAACAATTTAAAATCGAATTATAGATTCGAGATGGAAAAATCTTAGGATATGTGGTCTATGAGATGAGTATATCTATAAACCCAGAGAATGTTTAGGTAGTCAGGTCCCAAAAACCTCCCCAGAACGTGTTTTAAAATTGGATCTTTCTAGGTTTAGCAGAATATTATTGATGGTTTATCCAGGACTTCTCTAGACTACTAGAGGCCATTGATGCATTAAAAATGTTGAGGGTGAAGCTCCATGGGTTTGATCAATTTGATAAGGTTGATTATATCTCCAGTACTTATACTCTATGAGCCTGCGATTGGATATGTATTGTACTATGATGCATTAGACATTGGTCTGGGAGTAGTTCTGATGCAGATAGAGAATGTGGTATCCTATGGGTATCATAATCTATGGCCAAAATATAGGAACTACCCTAGACATTACTTGGGTTTGGAAGCTATAGTCCATGCTTTGATATGTTGTTGACAATTTCTCTTGGTGGGATAGATTTTATTTATACAGACTACAAAATCCTTCACACTATCTTAAAACAGAGGGACCTAACTTTTAGATAGAGGAATTGGGTTGAGTATCTATAGATATTATATTTTGTGATAATTTATGAATCTATAAAAATTAATGTCATTGTGGATACTCTTAGTTGTAATACATAGTCTAATAAAGATATTAGTGAGAGACCCTCATAGGAGCATTAGAGAATGATGATATTATTGCCTTTTTGAAGGATCGATGCCTTAAAGGACTAATTTTCTATGACATGAGATACCTTGGTAGTCACATATTCACTTATGGACCAGGTAAATGAAAAATAAAAGGATCAAATTTTTATTTAATGCGGGAGAAACTAGTTAGAAGCGACCCAATAACCATATGGTCGATAAATGATGATGATGTGATCTTGGTGCACAGGAGAGTAGAAGTCCATACTTATATCAGAGAGGTGTTTATGAAGTATTACCATACCTCTATATGGTAAGTACATCATACTACAACCAAGATGAATCCAGGATTCCAGTAGCTATTCTAGTGGCCAAGGATGAGGAGAGACATTTATGGGTTTATCTCTAAATGTCGTAACTATCTGAGGGTGAAGTCAAATCACCAGCATCTTAGTGGGTTGTTGGTGCCACTCTCGATACCTATGTGAAAGTGGTAGAAATTCATGATGGGATTTTTAATAGGGTTACCTTGGATCCCAAGTAGTCTTGATGTATTATGGATAATTTTTGATCATCTAATGAAGTCCTGTCACTTCATATCGATTAGAGTGACCAGCTCAGTGGAGGATCAGGGAAAGAACTTTTCCCTAGAGATTCTACAGCTACATGGAGTTCCATTATGAATTTTTTTTTGATATAGATGCATGATTTACATCACTCATTTGTAATTTCATGAAAAAATCCTGAGATAATCATCTAAGATTGATCATGAAGTACCATTCTCAGACCTACAGATAGTATGAGAATACTATACACATATTGAAGGATATGTTTTGAGATTTCATGATATACTATGGTAGAGTGTGGGATGATCACCTAGCCCTGGTTATGTTCTCTTGAAATAACAGGGGTCCGTGATTTGATTCATATTTGACCTTATGATGATATTTATGGGATTCCATATCACCCACCTCTCTATTGGAATGAGGTGGTTGAGGTAGTGGTTATTGACCCCAACAAGGTTAAGGAGACATTTCAGAGTGTGTTGATGATAGGGAATGGCTTGATTGACACTTAAAAAAGACAAACAGACTATGAATACTGTATGAGGTAACCATGGGATTTCATCATGGGAGATCAGGTTTTTTGGATAATGACTCCTCAGTTAGGGAATAGACATCTATAGAATCGGGAAAGATAAAACCTCATTTTGTTGGAACCTTTGAGATCATTGAGATGATAGGGGAAGTGGCCTACCATCTGGACATCCCATATCACTGTCAAGGAATGCCAGACATGTTCCATGTTTCACTACTTTAGAGGTACATACCCAGTCCTATGCATGTTTTTTATTCTGGAGTTATTGTGTTGGAGATTTATGAATCTTATGAAGACCATCATTTGCTGATCATAGACCAAATTTAGAAGGTCTTGTATGGAAATATTATACCACTAGTCTGGATTTAGTTGGAGTATGGATGGATATAGGAGGATATGTGGGAGTAGGATTTTTATATTCAAGCTTAGTTTCATGGGTTTTTTGGAGAAAATTGAAATAGATACTTCATGGGGATGATATTTTTATAGAGGGAGTGAATTTTAATTTCCAGAAAAATTAAAGACAATAAAAAAATCCCTATTGATGATAATTTGTTCTTATTTTATGAAAAATTGTAATTTTTCAATAATAATAATTAAAAGATGATTAAAATTATTTGGGTAAGGGTATGATCCTTGTTAACACATTCAAATATTCTATGGGATATTTTCAAGGTTAGATTCAAATTAGACATGAGATTCTGAGGCTAGTTGAGATTATGTTTTTATATAATAAAAATCTAAAATATTTGTATTGAAAGGCACAAGTATTTTTACAAAAATGAAGAATATTTATTGAATGGCTCATCATATGAAAAATTCAATAATACAGTTAGGTATAAAATATAGGGTTTACCCTAATCATGGCCTAATATTTGTGTGCACCAGGATTTTGGAAACATTTCATATGAATATTACTTATTTAGTATTTTTATTATATGGTTTTTGAAAATAATTTAATATATTCCAAATTGTATCATGTATGATAAATATGAAACCCCTGTTAGGTCTAGAATATGGGGTTTCCACTTAGAATGACATAAATTTTTTACGTGTTGGGATTTTGGTAAGTTTTCATGTAAGCTAAACTTTTTAAATTTATATTTATATTATTAATATTAATTTAGTTAATTAAATTAATTTTTTAATTAACCTTTCTTCATCAAATCCTATCCCACCATTTTTACAAATAGAAATATCTTGAAGCAAATATTTAATTATGTTTTAACTTGATTAATTCAACAATTCCTTAATGGGGATGAATTAGTGACCCAATCTTAAATTTCTCGGTTGAAATAATGGATAGAATGAGTGTTTTGAAATTTCATAGAATTTAAATGGATTTGGGGTTTCTAAAATGGTTGAACAACATATTCAGGCTTATGCGTCAATCTCATCGAGTTCAATCAACCCTAAAAATCCGTTACATGTGTGTGGAAAACCTCCTATGAATCGTCTCGGTGTTCTTCATTTGGTTTCATCGGCAGTAGTGGACCCTCCTCCATTACCAGTAATACAACACCTTTTGAGGTTTGCTTAATTTTTTTAATTAATATATTTATATTTCCATACTCATAATTGTGGGATAGAATTTTATAATCATGTAATAAGATAAAACCTATATATTTTTAGGATAATTTAAAAATTATTAAAGGTTAAATCATACATATTTTTGCAGAGATAAAAATAGTGAATTATACTAATATAATTACACTACATTATCAAGGGATGTTCTATAAATATTATAAAGATATATATTTTTTAAAACATCAAAAATAATAATTACAAAAAATATAAAATGAAAATTTCATAGAATTAACCCAAGATGAAAATAAAGATGACAATCACATCTAATGTTATATGATAATTATTTAGAATTGTCAATTGATAATTATACTGGTTTGTCCAAAAGATATTTATTAAATAAAATACCAAAATGTGATTGTACGAAATAATAAAAGGATAATTATAGGGATTATCCAAAGATAATGATTTCATTTTAGCAGAGGATAATTTATGGAAAAATATAAAAGAATAATTTATATGAAATTAAAATAAGATGTTTATAAATGAATAATTAATGAGAAATTATCAATATATATTTATAAAAGGGTAATTTATAATAAATTACGAAAATATAATTATAAAAAGGATAATTTATATGATATTATATAAATATTGTTAATCATAAGCAAAAAATTGTTAGCGCATGCATTGACCTAAAATGATAATCTTTAAATTATCTAAGAGAGAGAAAATATCATCATATGGGATATTATAATGATAATTTAAATATTTTTCAAGAGAGCGAAAATATTATCTCATGTTATATTTTAATGATAATTTTGAACATATTCAGGATAGATAAAGTATCATTACATATGCTATTTTATTTCTTTTTGAAATAACATAATTAGACTTTGTTCTAGGAGACTTTAATGAACCTAGAAGGATGACAGTTCGATAACTATGATAATTATGTCAAAAAATAACTGTTCTTGACTATTAAGGTTTCCACTTCAGCTTTTGAACCACACATTGGTCGTTTATCCTTGCCATTAACATTGAAAACACTAAGGTAGGAAGTTTCCCACCTTTTTGGAATTGTGTTACACATGTTTCCTTAAAATTGCTTATGTATAGGCATAAATTATAACCATTCTAGATTATGATTGCTTTTGGGTGTGTGTATATCCATAATAAATTCATGTGACACATTTTTCTCTGAGTGCTTTGTATATTGTTATTCATGTTCCTTTTTTATTACATGTTCTATCATGCTATTGTATTTATGATGATGTGTTATGATTTCTATTATATCCAACCATGTCATGTGTGCTTTTGTGATACTGTTCTTGAAGCCTAAAGAAAGGTGGACCATTGTAACATTATTATACCTTAGAGGGGAAGTCCACATGACTTGAGATGATGGTGACAAGGGAACTATGCACATTTTGGGTATAAAATGATGCCTCATGGATTCTATGTGATGTTCTCGATGCCCAGTACATTCTAAGGGGTATGTTATCAATGCTATTGAATTTCATGTATCCCTCGATGCCTATAGAATTACATGAACAATACTTCCTTTATGCCTAGTATATTTTGATATTAATGATCACATGATGTTGAGCAGAAATATTTATTATATTCATGGATATCCCTTAATATTTTTTAATCATTTACTATCCTTTGGTTATAGAGCCTATGTAGATACAGATGGGGTCTTATGGTGGTTCGGTTAGTGCATGACTAATTGGTTTTCGGTTTTGTTTTACATTACTTATTAAAAAACTATTATTATTATGGTATATACATTTATACTTGAGCACATCAGGTTAAGGATTCATTGGTGGTGTCTTATTGAGTCTTGTTTTCACATCATACTCGATAATTTGGGTGTGCTTATTGATTCCAACTGGGATCTGGTGAATTTTAAGGGACTTGTGGTAGACTAATGAGTTAAGGAGCATAGTACTAGTGTTGGGATATTATAGAAATCAATGGATACAGTAGATTATTGTTTATTTATTAATCTTATTTATTTACTCTTGAAATCTTTCAACATTAGGGATATACTTTTTATTTACTTCACAAGCCAACCATTTATTCTGTTTTTTACATGTTTACTCTAATGATTTATTATGTTATTTATTATTAATTATTGATCAAATGAAATGATATTGAGGGTATAGTGTACCCACTACCAGGTTCATTCCCTCTCTAATAGTCAGTTGCCTCTTGCATATGGGGAGACAAAAATGATTTCATGTGTAACTATGGATTAGACTCTATAGTTTGGGTTGGGATGATGCAATATTCATAGTAAATCATTTAAATCATGAAATGTTCTAGATTTTTTTATTTATATTCTCAATGATTAGATGTCAAATTATCCATGAAAACTCCTAATGGTACGAAGATCGCGACACAGGTCAATGACTATTATAAGATTAAATTTTGTGGGAATGTGCTTCCTAAAAATATTATTATTCTCCCACAAATAGAATTTGGTGGGATGTTTTGTATTGAATTACTCTCTTTATATAGATATCAAATAAATTTCCAGTAAAGGGTAGTCATATTTTTTATTCAAAATAAACATGTGATCATTTATCAGTGTGGGGTTGAATATCATATTCTAATGTACATTACTACAATTTTATGGGACTTAATTCATATTTATATAGGGTATTTATCTTAGATGGATGGGGAGAAACTCAGAATCAAAGGTATGGAGATTTTTTGGGGAAATTTTGATGTATTTATTGAATACTTTTGTAGTATTCCCCCAATTTGTGAAGTTCAATTTTCAAGAGTACTCATACTTTCCACTACACCTAATTCAATGACCCCATATAGAATCATCTCGATTGTGTTATTGAAATGGAAGAATCAACTCTAAGAGAATCATGCTAAGGGATTCATCTACCCTAGTGGATATCTATGAGGTTCACATAATCATTTTTGAAAGAATAAAGAAGGGTCAATGCATCTGATAATTCATTATAATTAATATTATAAGATCACTATCAAGAAGAAGTATCATGTAACCTTTATTTATGACATTTTTGATCCACTACATGTAGTTCAATAATTTTTCAAGATTGACCTTCATTATTGATATCATCAATTGAGGGATAAAAATGATGATATACCCAAGAAAACCTTCTGTATGAGGTTTTTTAATTATTAATCTTTTTTATTCCACTTTAACATACCTATTTCCATTCCATCTTCCAAGATATAATGAATGGAGTCTTTATAGATTACCTCAACCAGTTTTTGGTAGTATTTTTACATGGCATTCTTAAGTATTTTATGAGAAGAGAATAGAATGAAAATAATTTTAGAATTGTATTGTAGAAATAGGTGAATGATAAGTAGAATTTAAAAAGTTTAAATTTTGTATATAAAAAGTTTCATTCTTTTTCCTTATAATCTAAATCATGGGATATATTTTGATTATTAAATGAAAAGTGTTAATAAAAAATGGCCTAGACAAATAATAATGATAGATATCCATAGTATTCTTATGTTGGTGGGATAATCATTATGATTTTCTAGATATTTACCACTTTTATCTAATCCAATAACCATGTTGACTCTGAAGGGATCCAAGTTACATTAGATAGATGACTATAAGGAAAATTTCAAGGAACTAAAGAGAAAGTTGATTAGGGAAACTATGTTCACACAACCATATTATGGATAAATTTTTGTAATATATAGTGATGCAGTGAAGAATGGACTAGGATGAGTCCTCATGAAAAATGCAATAATGATAGATTATACATCATTATAATTTAACATTCATGATCAAAATTAACCAACTAATAATTTAGAGTTAGAATCGTAACATTTTTCATTAAAAATTTGGATGAATTATCTTTATGGTGAAATATCTAATACATATATATATACACACACACAGAGATATATATATATATATATATGTCTCATTAAATCGTGATGTATATAAAAACATAGAAAGATTTGAATATGTTTCAAGGTATGTGGTTGGTGTTTAATAAATATTATGACTATTTTTCACCTTGGGATACAGAACAAGGTGTCTGATGCTATAAGTGAGAAATACCATGCAAGATTGTCTACAATGAGGATTGAAAGAGATCCAGTTAATATAGATTTATAGAATATGAATCTGGAAATCATGAGTAAAGGGGATATATCATATCATTCGTAGATGAATATTCAACTATCCATCCACTTAAGTATGAAAGAGGTGAAAAAATATGTTTGGGAACTATAGAAGAAAGTGATGAATTTTTATGAATTCAACCATGATTGTGATGGAATGATAAGGTTTAACAGCCTACAATGTGTCCCATTAATACTAAATCTGAATAAGGATTTTTTTGATGAAACATATATCTCATCAATATCAACTTATCCTAGAAGTATGGAGATTTATAGAGTCTATAGGGATAATTTATTGTGGGATAACAGGAAGATAGATATTTCATAGTATGTGTCTCCCAGATTGGTAAGACAATAAGTTAAGGATGAGTGAAAGAATTCTAAGTGGATGTATGAACCATTACTATACCTGAATGGAAATAGAAAACATAACCAATTAATTCATTATTGAACACCACAAAACATCTAAAGGTTAAATTGTTTTTTTGGGTTTTAGTTTATCATATAATGAATTCAACACATTTCATTGAAATAATTGAATATTTATTTCTTGATAACATTCCAGGATATACATTATAAAAGTGGTAAAAAAATTTAAAAGGACCATATTTTATTATATATAATACATATCTGAAGTTTTCCTTAATTTTTAGGAGAATTCTTCAGTAAAAATTTAATATGATGTTGAACATGATTACTTTATGTCATCCTTTGAATGATACTCATTTTAAGAGAACAATTAATACCTGGGAAGACATAATAATATATTATTTTCAATATTTCAACGTTTATTTGGATAAAAACCTCCCTCTATTCAAATTATCTTATAAGAATAAAATTTAACCAAACCTTAATGTGGGCCCCTATAAATCCCACTATAGAATGATGTGTAGAAATCCAATGTTTTAGGATAAAGTTGGAGAATGTATTTTATTGGGGAATTAGATAACTAATGAAATGGTAGAGTAGTTTATATCCATTCAGTAACACATTAGGGTATATCAAATTCGATAGAAAACATTTCAATTGAAAATCATCAGTTGAGTATAAATTTTAATCTTTGTGAAAAGGTATTCCTACAAATATTTCCTTGCAAGAGGTTCATCATAATTGGAATGATGGAAAAGTTAGGCCTTATATATATCAAAACCTTTGAATATATTGATCATATTAGGATGATTTTTTATCATTTTTTGTTTCCATTGATTCTATCTCAAGTATATAATGTGTTACATGTATCTCTCATAAATAAATACTTGATCCTTCAAAAATGATTAACTTATATTTCGTACCACTGGGGAATTATCACTCTTATGTTGAACAACTAGAAGTTATTTTTGATCCAAAATAGAATGTATTAGTGAACAAGATCACTTACCCGTACAATGTTTTTTTTGGAAAAACAATAAATTTAAGGAAGCTACATGGGAGCCTAGGGGTATGACAAGGCCAAATATTATCTATTATTTGCTTCAAAGTGATTTAATTCTGAGGGTGAAATTATTATAAGGGGGTATATTATAAAACCAACATATTTTACGATAAATTTCTATTCAAATAAATTTTATTTGATTAATAGATTTATTTATAAACAACATCAATTTTAAATGAACCATGATATACTATTGAAATATTATTATTTAATGTAATGGTTATTATATAACTAATAAATTTATTGATATGAATAGAATTAACCGCATTATATATATTTATATATGTTTGTGCGTTTGTGTTTATTTTTTCCATAATTCAAACGTATTGATTAATTCCAAATAAATAATTATTTAATTTTAAGAAATAATTTTCTAATTGAATGTCCTATTTATATAAAGATGTTTATTTTTATAGGTGTTACGTATTTTTATATAAACTAATATATTAATCAATATTCAAGTGTTATTTTAAGTAAATTTATTAATAATCATTCTTAAATTAGTTTTTTAATGGATAGGAATGAAGATGAATTTAGTGGAAGGTAAAAAGAGTTATCTTTATAAAACACTTCTTTGTACACAATGTGTTATTTCTTAATAATTTAAATAGATTATAAATTATTTTAATTAAATTAATATATTATATATTAAATAAAATATTTAACATCAATCTAATAGTTTTTTACTCAGCAAGGAATGAAAGTAATATATGTTTTTTGCTTAAAAACATATTTGTCTAAAAAAAGTTTTTATTTTATTTTTCATTTTTTTAAATTAATTTCTACCACATATAGAAATTAAATTTGATAAAATTGATTAAATATTTATAATCATAATTTTAAAATTTTAAAATTTTTCCACATTCATTTTGGTCATAATGAATAGTAAAACGAGTAAAAATATTACCTCATTTAAGTTTAAAAGGGTTTATTGTGGAGTTAAACTAAGAGATACGGGTATAAATTCCACATAAAATTCTCAAAATACAATTAGTTTAAGATACTTAGACCATATATAATCTTATCATCTAGTCATTTTCCTTTTGGTTCCACTCTCACAGGGAAATATCTTTATATTATTTAAATCATTTAAGTAATCGTGTTCATGTCTTTCCCTCCGCTTATAATAGGGAACCTCTTATCCAACCTTACTTACAAACGTTTAGAATTATTTATTGTCCAAGACCAACCAAAAACCTTTCATGATTAATTCACTTAACTATTGATCTCATGTTATTACCCTAATAACATCCTTATAATGATTAATTTATAAGCCAAATGAGGTCTCTCAAAGAAGAGATAATCATGTCACCAGAATCGTTAAAGTTTATCCCTTATTATAAATACCCTAAATTTTTTATATCTATACTAAAATAATTATTATTGAATCATAAATATTATTACTTTTAATTATAATTATGGGAAAACTATTTTCCACCTTCCCTCCATAAAATGTGATATGAAAGTATCACTAATGCGAATGTGTAGACTACCGCATCTGCATTGTGATATTATATATTTTCCACCACTTACTCTAATGTATAATTATAATGATTGATTTATAGAATATATAAAGATAAATATAATTAATAATTATTCTATAATGATAAAATATTATTTACCTTTCTTATATTTTTTCATTAGAAAATGAAAACAACATTCATACAATTGTATGAACTAGCATCTACAGGAATGGAGTAATTCATTTTTCTATTCATTAATTTTATATGTGATTATAAATATGTATATAATTAATATCTATGATATTTATATAATTATTAACATTATATATATGATGGTACCATGATCAATGTGAAAGGACCGTAACTACTAAATCAAAACGTACATAAAAAACAAAATATTTCACACCTGAAATGACGATGATAGTACAATATTTTTAATGAACCTGTTAAAAGATTTTAGAAGAAAATTTTTTTAAAATTTTTTGAATATTATTATTATTTATATACATTTATAATTAAAAAATTTATACTGGAGATTAAAATCACTTATAAATCAAGTTAGACATACGGTAAGGGTTTCTCTTCTCACTTTTGTTTCTATGAGACATATGTCAGATTCCGCACTAGTTTCATTAATTTTGTGTATATACTCCAACTTTGATGTGTTATATCATGAATATATATATTTTCAGGATATTTATAGTTTCATATTATGTTATTTTGTTCCGATGGGGTTATGATTCAAAAGTTACTAATGGAGTAACTGTCGGTCTCATTTCTTTTCCGGATTGTTTATACTAAATTTCCTATGAGGAAAATTATATCAATATTATTATTTAAAGAAATATATTTTATATTTATATGGTTATTCCTTAAATTTAAAATAAATATTACTATTTTCCTATCTTTTTTACTTAAAATTATCTTGAAATTGTTTTGAAAAAGTAGACCTTATTTCCTCTTTTTTTCAATGAACATTTTTTTCTATGTCCATGTTCTTTAAAATGATTTCATTATTTTTCTTATTTATACCCAATTAATGTTTAAATTAATTATAATCCATATTTGATTTTATTTTTATTAATTTAAAAGGTAATTTTTATACTATTTTTGAACTTGTTATTTATAACTTTTTACAAAAAAATGAGAATGGAATCATTTTTTAACATTTACTGCAAGAACTGAATTTCTTATCCACATGAATATTATTTTGTTTAAAGATTAATTTAAATGTTTTGATGGTTATTTTCAATGATCATATTTTTCTCCACATTCAAGGAGTCTTTAGTTTTTAATGATACTGAATGAAATTTGTATTTTTTTCAAAGAAATTATGAAATTCTATTATAAAATAATTATTTTATATATAAATAACCTTTAAGGATTATTTTGTTTCATTAGGTATATGATCTAGAGATTCCATATAATTTCATTATTGGGATGGATTCTGATAATTTAGTTATTATTTTATGATATCAGTTTCGTTTCAAAGTTTTCTGCTATGATAAAATGATAGTAATATTTATAAAACCTGTTTTCTTTTCACAGGTTGTGATATGAATAATTGATGAAGAATTTATGGTTGCATAAATAACCTGGATTATTTTAATTATATTATGGATGGGATTTAAATTATATACCATACCAATTCATTAATTAAGGATTTTTATCTCATGATATAATGTGTATAAAAATTGATAGTGAACACAGTTCAGTGAGGCACTATGTTAAATTTGATAGTCTTGCAAGTGAACCTTGACTAAAGAAATAATGAAATGGGGAATGAACCCATTGCAATATGATAGTCTTATAAGAGATACGTGACTAAAGATTTTTTTTATAATTATGTATATTTGATGAAGTTATTTCTTATGGTTATAATATTTTCTCATTGCTTATGATTAATTATTTATGATTCTGAATTCTTATGAATTGTGTATTTTGTTATGGAATAACCTTATGCCATGATTCATTATTAAATATATTTGATTAATTGGAAATTAATTTTATAGGTAATGGTAATTTCACTATACCCTTATTTTTTATCTAATAATCGGTGATAATCATTGATTGATATCTCTTTGTTTCACGCTTTCTATGAATATGATTTTACCCATTATTATAATTTCATATTCCCCTGGTTATTATGAATGGTTTTATGTATGAAATGTTTAAAAAGTATACTATTAAGGAAGATATTGATAGGATATTTTTATTATCTATGATAAAATAATGTTATTATGTATATAGTCTCCAAAGACACTAGACCACTAAGGTTCTTGGGTTTGAATTATTATGGGATGTATTGAATATTCATCTAAAATAATGTTATAATTACACATGTTATGCTCATGTCCCCTAATTTTTTGATCAAACAAAATATGTAATAGATAAGAATGTAAGCAATAAATTAATAATTTTATTCAATATTAATATTTTTTAATTTTATCCCACTAATGAAATATTTGAAAATATTATTTCATGACACCCTTTAGAAGAAAATGACACAGAGAACCTTTATCCCTAAGGGTATGAAAAATATTATTCCATGTACTTTAGTAAATATAAAACACTTAGGTCCTGTTATAAGGTATAAAGGTGGTGTTTTAAAAAAATGGTTAGTAGTTGGTGCATCATTGGCGAGGAAGAATGAAAGGGGAGATATATTCCAAGAAGATTATGCCAAAGTAGTTAAATAAGTGGATAGATGATTGAATTAAGTCAATTATAGTGACTATGCAAGAAAAAATGAGGAGATAGACACAACCTTTATAGTCATCCAACCCAAATACTCCACTTCCTCATTCAGACCTAGTCTTGTACTATAAGGTTCATGTTGGGTATCACCATATACATATTTTTACATATAGACTTTTAAATTATATGAGGGATTATTTACATCACCAGCTTATTTTGTTGGGTCAAGTTAGAGTGATGGTAAATGATATTATTGATCCACATACCCCAATGCTACTACCTACCGAGGATATATCAATAGTGGTATTGTGTATTTTCCATTTTTTACATTGACCTGCTAGTATTTTTCATCATCTAACATATGATGTTTTTGTTGCTTTTCATTTTATTATTTATCATTAAATTAAAATTTACTTATAAATATTTATGACCCTTTCATTATATTGAAGTATCTAAAATTGAAGTAATCATTAGAAAGGAAATCAAGATTTTAGGAACTATCACCTTTATATACTCCTCAAGATGTTGATGAGATAACAATGTTAGTGCAGGTTTATGCTGTATTAGAAAATTCATAAACTTTTCTAATGAGTTGTGATATTTGTGGAAGATATAATACATTAAATATATTTAAAAATGACATAATTTTTGTTATAAAGTGAGATCACATCACTTTACCCGTGTTATAGTTTCATTGTATACGATTAAATTTCAATTATAAATTAAAATTTTAAAGATAAAAAATGTTATAATGACTTAATTTATTACTTCCCTAATTATAAATATCCACAATATTTGCATAAAATATGATATCACTAATGTTCACGGTTTTGTGGATCTAGAATACGTTTGAATAGATGTGAAATACTTGGACCAAGATACTGGAATAGAATATATATCTAAAAGATTAAAAAACTACAAATTACATGTTTCGTTTTCCCATTTCATAACTAGTAATAACACATATATATTAATAAAGCAATATTCAGTAAATTATTATTAATGCTATAATTTAAATATTTTTATTGACATTTTATTTTAAGCATACATTTCCCAAATGAATGAAAATCATATTCATTATTCTCTTTAAGGGGTGGTATTTGAATATGATTTAGAGATTTGTTAATGATGTAACACTTATTATATTTTTATAGTTATTTAATTGTAATATTTTCATTTTTCATATGTTTTGATGATCACTATTTTAAATTATAGCAGTTCATGGATTGATTTCAGTAGGGATCACATTACAACTGTGGAATGAAAAAATTAAATATGTAAGATTTCATACTGGGAACCATTATATCTGTCAATACTTTTTTCCTTAAATTTCTAGTCACTATATTTTAAAAATATTGTTTTATAAACATACTTCTTCCATTATATAGGGAATGTTAACTATTTGTATTATGTTTTATGATTTATTTATGAGACAATGAGGACCAGAACAAAAAAAATATTTTAAAATGGTTGGTTTCATTATAAAAATTATAATTAAAATAAATATATCATATTTTTAAATTGAAGGCACTTTATTTTGTATATTTTTATGAAATTTTGATATATATGTCGAATGAAATGAAACAACTTTAGAATTTATCTACATACTAATTTATTTGTTTGACTAATTTTTTAGAAGTTGTTTCATTTAGATGTATATTTTTAAAATATATTATAATAGATTTAAATAAGTTTTGTTTTTATTTTTTGGTTGTTTGTTGTTTCTATTTGGGTATATGGTTTGTGTTTAAAATTCTAGAATCATTTATTTTAGAATATTTTTCTGAAAATAAATATTAAAATTCCATGTTAGTTAAAGTGAACTACTTTCGAAATATTTTACACTAGGTATTTTGATGTTTTTCTTAAAAACAATGTTGAATGATCTTTATGAATATGATTTAATGAAAACTGACATGGAAATCTAAGTATTTTGGATTTAAATTCTAATTTATTATAAACCTATATTTAATGCCTCATATATATAATATTTTAGATTGTATTTCAATTTTATTTTAAAAAAACGGACATTGAAAGTCCCAATTTTCACATCATCTATATCAAGGTCACTTTTTAACCAATATTGTAAGGTAAAATAAACATTAATGGTGTATTTTCCATAAGTGATTTCTTTTATTATTTTATTCTTAGGTAAAATGGATTTCTATCATCACCCACTTGAAACGAATTTACCCTTGTTCAATGAACTCTTGTCCAAATGCACAAATATTTCAACCTCTTCACCACAAATCCATCCTCATGAAAGGTCACTTCATTTCCTTTATCACATAACTAAGTTACACAATGATGATTGTGTTTTAATCTTAAAAAATAATTTATATACTTCAATTTGTTACATCCCAATCATAGTGGACCCAAGATACTTTATAATGGATGACCAAAAATTTCCCATGGTAATTGAGACTTAATTTCTCTTTTTCAACACCATTTTTGTGTTCTAAATCTCTTTCAATATTAGAGGGTAATCTAATTTCCATAGTCCATGTATTTTCCCCTTGGGATTCTTTAATAACCTCTTCCAAAAGAAAATATCTTTCCTTAACCTTACTCTTAAGAAAATGAAGATTTGGTGTTTTTTTAATTATATTTTTTGGGATGGTAGAAGGATGATACAATAATTTTCATAGTGACTATGCAAGTCACGTATTCCAAAAACATCTTCATGAACATAAAAGTTAATATATAGCTTCTATCAATAATTTTCAATCTATTTATAAGTATTATTATATTAAGAGGGATGACTCCCCCAAACACAAGTAATTCTTATCAAACCATATGGTCTTATAATTTTTTTCATAATTGAAACAATAAATTCTTTCCATGTTCTCAAATCCTCCACAATTCCAAAAAAACCAATATAAAGCACACATCCCACTATAGATACACTATTGTCCAATTATTGACATGTGTATTTACTCCATCTTTCATTCATAAATAGTGATTCCATTTTGTAAACCAAAATTTTTTTGGACTTCTAAAGTATGTTTCCTTTATGAAGACTTCTTCTTTGGTACTTTTTGATGAACCAAATTTTAAAAAAATTGAGTTGGAGTTATCATAACATATATATTTCTTAAATTCATTTAATTTTTCACAAACATGGTCTTGTTTACTTTTTTTAATTAATAGCCTATACAACATCATTTTTCAGTTATTTTACACCATGTTTATCATATATTTTCAAATCAGTATGATTTTCATCACTCTTTTAACCTTTCTCAACATATTTTTCCTCAAACTAGTCTCTATCATCCAACATGTAATTTTTTAAGTTAAATATAAAATTCATCACTTCCTTTTTAGCCTACAAAACATTTTGTGAAAAAATTAAATATTTCATCCCTTATATTTAATATTTATTCTATTAGTAATATTGAATTATTTTCATAATCAAGTTGATTTTTCAATTTAAAAATTTATTTTAGTAACTTTTATTTTTCATCTGTATGGATATATTCTTTCATATAAGATGATTGGGTGTATTTCTTTTGAATTTTTTTATCCCTCTTAAATATTTATATATTTAAATAAAAATAATATTATTATCTTTTTAATATAATATTTATCTTAGTTCCTTCTTTTTTACATCTAAAATTTCTACTTTCATCACTAGTGAACATTTCATTAGTTTCTATAGAAATAAGTATACATTCATCAATTTCACAGGAATTTTCAATTTACAATTATCCATTATAGATTTATATTATTAAAACATCAATAAGAAGTCTCTATTTTATATTTTGAGAAATTATTTATCTTCTATTAATATTAAAATTTCTAGTTGTTAGTATTTGTAGAATTATCTTTAAAAGTTCTTCTCTATCTTTATTATTCATCATTACAAGATTAATTTTCTGTCCATCATAGAAATTTTCATAAATAATTCAATGGCTATACACATGAAATATTTAAATTAAATATTTCCCTTAAACATTCCATTTCCAATTATCACATTTATATATATAGGATACATAATTGTATCACAATTTATGTCCAAAAATGAATCTAAATATAAATAGTTAGCTTCAACTTCCTCAACCTTCATATTATACTTCTCATGTTTGTAGGCTTTAAATAAAACATCCCTATAAAACATAACCTTACTCATGAAAAAATTATGTTTTACCATCTCATAGAAAATTAATATTCTGTGTAAGTCTTAATGATTGAGAGTTTTTGGATATTTAACCTCTAATGATGAGCCTTAATCACCATAAATACTAGGTATGATTAAAAGAGTCTTCTTATCCACTATTGTATCTTAAAAATAATCACCAAATCCCTAGATTACACTCATAATCTGATTAACCCTCGTGATGAAACTATTTACACTTTCAACATCCTAAATTTTTATATTATTATATTTCAGTCTCTAAATTTGTTGCCCTATCTGATTCACTTTGTATTAACGTTATTAAGGTTTTCAAGTGTGCCCCATTTTTCTATTTTTCACCCTCCATTTTTTCTAATCATAAAATCACCGTATAAAAGGGAATAAAATTTAGGATTTTGTTTATGTTTTTAGTTTTCAATATTCATCTTATTTTCCACTGTCATTGTAACATGTTTAGCATAGGGAAAAAATACATTAGTTACAAATTTTAAGAAATTATAACTTATAAATAATAAGTAGGAAGGCGTTTTATCCATCCATATATGATGAACTTACCCATAAAACATTGGAATCCCCTTATTGTTCCCAAAATTTCGATTATCCATTATATATAAAAAAAATAAGTTGTTGGAACTTCAACCAAAGGAAAAATATTAACCCCCAAACACCAAATAATATATCATAAAGGGAACCTAGATCTGATACCAAATGAAAATACCCACAAGATCAATAAATTTACTAATAGGGGTGAATCATCGATTATACATTTATTTTTTATATTTCTTATTTAAAAACCAATACCCTCTTATTATGATTTCTAGTATTTTCATTATCAATAAATCCATTTGACACACAAAAATATGTATAATAGAATTTCAAGATTCACCACTCAAAATAAGAAGAATAGTCCTTGGAAGGATCTGGATTCCATTGAGACTATAAGACCCATTATTATCAATAAGTGAGTATAAATGAGCAAGGAATATCCTTTTACTCATTTTACATGCCTCCCAACTATTTCTAGTGCTTCCCACACTATTATAATGATTAATGATTATTTTCTAACAATAAGAAATCCTCTAACAGAACATGACTTCGATAATGTTTTTGTAGTACTAATTCTTTTTCTTTTTCTTTAACCTTAATTATCTAAGGTTTTTCACTTCTCTCTATGTGAACAACAAATCCTATTATTATACTCATTACTATGAAACTTATTCTCAATAAAATATATATTGATCAGTCTCTTCTTCCACTAACTATTTTTTTTCATGCACCACAATTTTTATTATGTCACACAATATTAATAATAAAAAGGAATGTTAAAATTTAATTTTAAATTCAATTTTATATAGGTATCTTACATTAAATGTCTTCCAAACCTTTTTTATTATTCCAATATCTTATTATTCACTTAAAAATCTTCTTAAGGTCACTTCAGAGTTCTATCACTACTTGGGGTGCAAGGAAACGGTTGGGAAATTAACTGCTTCTTCTTACTTCACAACAACACATTCTTCATAGTGAAAACCTTCTTCTCCCTTTTCTTAGTAGAAAATTGCCATTTGTGATGTTTTAATCCATATAAATAATATATATATTCACCTAAATTAATTTTATTTTCTCATTTGAATTTTGGAATGTTTCATTTTAATTCTATAGAACCCATGAATTTTCCCTATGTATTTGATTCAAACCCAATCCAATATCCATAATAAAAAACATAATTATCATTCATTATTAGGGTGAATTGAATCATTTCACCAGGAAACGACTCATATGATCAACAAAATGACTCATCTTCAAGCCACAATGACTCATATCCAGGTCCAAAATGACTCATATTTAGTTCAAAATGAATGATATTAAAATAAAGAGTCACTACAATAAAATTCGATTTATCTAAAAATAGGGTTTCAATAGCACTAGTTATTAGTACTTTTCAAAACCCCCTTTCTCAATGCCAGAAAAACTATTATTAAAAGAGGTCTTTAACAATGTTTTTAGCACCATTAATGGGGGTCTTTAATAGTGCTAAAAAGTTATGTTAAAGGAGTACATTTATTAATGCTTGTAAAAAACACTGAAAAAGTCTACCCCTTTATCAATACTTCAAGAAAAGCATAGAAAAAAATGGGTCTTTATGAGTGCTTCTAAAAAAGAACTGATAAAGAGTATATTCCAAAAGGAAATTATATTTCATTCAAAATAATCTATTAATATATAAATATAAATATATTGAGATAAATATAATATATATATTTTTAAATATGTTTCACATAAGGATAATTAGGAATTCATAAATAATATATGTGATATTTAGTGAAAAGGTCTTATAAAATTATTTAAAAATTATTTTTAATTAATACATTGCTAATTATTATTGAGTAATATTCATTTAATAAAAATTTTAAGATAAAGAAATAAATAAAATATCTACTATATGTTGAAAACGTAACTCGAACTTCAAAGATAATAACTTTTGATCTGGGTGCCCATTTAGGCTCTACTACATATAAAATCGAAGCATGTGATGATCTCTATGTTGTGTTGATTAGGGAGGGTATGATGAACACAACTTTTTTAGTCCAAAGAGGCCTATAAGGCCTCTAAAATGCATTTTTTAGTTAGGGTACCCAAAAGTTTTAACATTTGATGGGTTCTCAGCCTCATTTAAGGGGGTATATTTTCCCTTTTTTAGTGTGGACTAAATTTATTCCAAGTTATTATATTAATATTAATATTATGACATTGAACATTTTTCATTTTTGCATGGTATTATTATTTATAATCAAATATATAAGAAAATATTTTTATTTTTTATATATTCACAAAAAAAATTAATTTTATACAAAAGGAATTAAACATATTTATATATAAAATATATTTCTCAATATATAAACCTTATCTAAATAAAAAATAATATTAATTTTATTTAAAATAAAAATGTATGAATATTTATATACATATGAAAATAATAATATATATATTTATATATTTATATATTTCTTTGTGTATTAATAAAAAAATATATGTTAATCTATATATTATAATATATGTATATAAATACTAATATATAATATATATATATATATATATAAATAAATATAAAAATGTATAATTATATTTATTGATTAACACAAAAAGATAAATATATGATATATGTATGTTTGTATGCATTTATAAACACACATACACTCACAATAAAATATTATATATATATATATATATATTCATATATATAAATATATGGTAAAAATGTAACCGAATGTATATATATATATATCATAAAATGTAATACAAAACAATATAGGGTATTTGAAAAGTCATTGGTGTGTATTCTAGTGATTTCATGATCGAAACTAGTTGGCGGTATGGGTACATGCAGAGGGTGAGATTATCTAAAACACTAATGAAGGGGTGGAGAAAGAACTGATAAGGGTGAGTACTAGTTGAGGGGTGTGAAAAGAATCCCCTTTATTAGTTGGTCCTTTATACATTATTTTAGTGCTCTTAATAGGGGAATTTAAGAGCACTAACAAACATCTATTGAAGGTGGCCTCGAACAGCACTAAAAACAGATGATAAAGTCCCCCTTTGTCTGTGCTAAAGAAAGAGTTGATAAAGATCCCCATTATTATCACTTTTTTAGTGCTGTTAACGGGTGAATTTATCATTACTTATTTATGAGATCTATTAAAGATATCCCTTTAACATCGTATAAATTATTTGTAACTCTATATCACTAATAAATCTCTTTTACTAATTTTGTTAAAGGTCTGATTTGAATTAGTGAGTTAATCATATAGTCTACATGGATGACTCATACACACAATTAAAATTAGCCAATTTTATGTTTAGCTTCATAACAATTTTATACATTAAAATATCTCCAAATTTATTCTAAAATATTAAAAAAGTATCAATTTAACTTCATACACTCTACTCTCATTTCAATGAACTTGATCTCAAATGAATCATCAGACACACTTATTATTGGACATGATTTATGTGTTAGAAATACATGTCAACATAAGAATAACATCCACATAATCCTTATCTAGTCATTATTCTCTATATGGATACCATATTCTAGATGATTTAGTTATTTTATATATTTATTTATGGGAATAAAAATTTCCCAATTAATCAATCATCTTAAAATATCTATTAGGCCCAATAATTTTCCCCATTTGGAATTATTTGGAAACCAAGGAACACAAATAACATTAAATCTAAATACTTATCCTTGAATCATAATTAAATAATTATAATCATGATGACTATAATTGTTTTAGGAAATATAAGATTAAATAACAATGTCATGTGTTCCATAAAATAGTGATTCAAATTCATACCTTCAAACTTGACCCTCTTGATTAAACTTTACAAAATGACACCACTAGATCAAATAAATAATTTATCACCCTATCAATACCATTTGATAATTTATTTTATAATGGATCACTTATTCTTTAATCCTTTCATAATCATCACATAAAATCATCTCTCATCTTGAAATATTTAATGATGGAATCTGTAACACAAAAATTATTGTATGCACTACAACAAAAAATAAGAATATTTTTCACATTCAAAATACTAAATTCATTACTTAATCATTTTAAAAACACTCTCTAAATACATTATCCAACTAATATATTACTTCCATAAAAATTTAATAACATATAAAAGGATAACATCCCCTATATAGTTCATCTCCCCCCTTTAATAAAGAAAACATATTATGAAATTTATGTCCCCATTTTTTCTCCCCATAGAAAAAATTCATATAAAGAACAATATGTGAAATAGAACTAAATAACTATAACTTATAATTAATATATATGAGTTTAAACATCCATAATCAATAATAAACTGTAATATATATCCTGTGATAATTTATTAATTAACAACTTCTCAGATTTCTCCTTTATTGGAATAAATTACATATTTTTTAAAATATCATTGATAAAGGGATAGATTATATCAATGTTCTTTTACTTTGAATATCGAATAAAATTTCATGAAATGTTAGTTGCATTCTGCTGATCAGATCATATGGGTCATGTAAATTTCGCATCAGTTTAGTCATATTCCAACTAAATTCTTATCCACATAAGTTGAGTTATATCTTGAGTGTAAGTCACAAAATATACATTCGTTTTAATAATGGACATAAAATTTTTCATAATTGTATCAATGTAACATTACCAATCTTCATTTATGTAGCTGAATAGATAAAAATACCAAAATTTTCATATTTTAAACCAAAACCTGTTGTACCATGATTTCACTATAAATCATCTTCCCATTACTAAAATGGGACTCTGTTAGGGCACTTTGATACCAAGTAATAAGTGTAACAATATAAATATATCATTTCATAAAGAATTCAAGAATAGAGAACTACTAATAAGATTCCAGAATTCACTTTCATACACTTCCTTTAATTATATATATTTATACAACCTAGTTCCCACAAAAATGGATTTCTATATAGTCTTTTAATTATCCATGAAAAAATTATTTATAATCTCCCATGTATAATTCTGCTGAGAATGAAAAATGAGATATTCTTATTGAAAATATTGTAAACCCGGAAAATATCTCATCTCACCAAGAATAGACATTTCAAATAACTTCTTCATTTATAAACAAAATTCTACACAAAACAATTATTCATTTATTGAAAATATAATATCATATAAATAAAAATTAATAATTAAAGATTCCAAATATTCATCTTGGACGGTGAGACTTCTATACACTGTTCATTTTTTAATAAAAACTTCTTCAAGAATGAAACTATATTCTAAAACTAAGATTTTAGGTCTTGTTTCAACCCATATAAATCATTATTTAACCTCAACACAATATTATATTCTTAAAAACTAATGAATCCACAAATATATAGGTATTTTTATAACTATCCACTTATGAATATAAACTTGAGTCTATTTGGAAAATATTTTATTACATTTTGGTACCAATAAAAATAAATTTTATTACAGTTTCTAACCTTATAACAAGTTCAAAGTTCTAATCATAATAAATTAATTCCAGTCTTTAATATCATTTATACATAAATATTTCTTTGATTTTCACAACATCACCTTTTTCATTCAACTATATTCTCAAAAAAAATATTTCCAATGATATATTTTTTATTTTCTTTTATACAGACTCTGAAGTTTCATTCTTCTGTATCTAATATAATTATCCATTCAAATAATCAACCCACTATTTAAGATACAATTATTCTTGAATGTATCATTATTTAATATGATAAAATTTCAAATTGGGTAGTGTTTTCTTCAATGTTCTTCTTGTTTAAACCTATTTTCCCTTTTCTCCTATGATATACTACACCCGAAATTTATTTCACATCCTTAGATGAGATAAATAATTGTAACACCCGAGGTAAATAAAGAATAAAGTATTTTCATTTTTATTAATATTTATAAATTAAATATTAATTTTACTTTAATGGGTTTTCTATGTTCGATAGCGTAACTGATAGGCAACAATGAGTTTCTTTGAAATCTTACGTTGCACACTAGTAATATAATAATATTATTTTAAATGGTAGTTAGCACATAGCTGTTGTATTGGCGGGAATGGATAGAAATAACTAAAATATGATTACATATGTTTTTTAAATGTTTTTAAATTTATCCAATAAAAGATAAAGGCTTAAAATACGGAAAGAATTCAATTTTAGGCATATATACCCTAATTTTCACTAAAGGTTCACTTATCGCCTTTTGATGGAGAACTGTCATTAAATAAAGTTTTTGTCACTTTTATACATTATATTGGACCAAATAAAACTATTTTTTAGAATCAGGACATCAACATTTACTTTGTGTAAATTTTTGGTATTTTTTCGATAAAGTTCATCTTTTAATGAATAGTAAAAAATGTTGTATTTTAATTCAAAACCACTTTTTAATATAATTTATTTTTATAATTAGATTATCTTTTGATTTGGTTTTAGAGTTTAATTAGAATATATTTTTACAATTTAATCCAATATTGGTCTTTGGAATTAATTTCACTTTGAAATTAGACTTAAACTAGTGTCAATATTTTGATACTTATTATTTCATAAAAACACGCTATTTTCTCTGACAGCGGGAATTAATTATTAAATTAATTAATGCAACTTATATGTTTTGAATTTTTTAAAATAGACATCATTTTTGAATTTGTAATATCAAATAAATCTTAGGGTGATGTTTTGGTATTTTTATGAAAAATTTCAATTTTTGATGAATAGTGAAACCACTAAGTGGTACTTAAAAAACTGATTTTTCTTTTAAATGAAATTTTACCACCTCGGTGTTTTGAATTTCCAAAATCTGACATACATGGTTGTCATTAAGAAGTAAAATGTGGTTCAATGGGATTAAAATAATTTTTTGGTGAATAGTATCTTTTACGTTTTTAATCGCGATTAGAGGTAATTAGTGTAATTTAAGGTAAGAATAATGTTTTAATAATATAAAATGGACTTGACACATGTACTACCCTTATTGGATGTGTGATGGCCGACCAAGACAATCCATGGGTGATCTTGGGGACCCCATGGAGCTACTTTGGAAGGAAAATGACATTAATATCTTTTTATTTAATGTTAAAGAAAAAATGTCACAACCATAAGTTGTTTTACTAAAACAATTTTTAAGTGGGGTTATAAAAGTCATATTTTTTACTATAAATATTCATTAGAAAGATAAAAATATTTCCTACATCATGATATTTTTTTAAAATAATTTTTAGGCACTAAACAAATTAAATTATTTATGACACCATGATGATGCAGCGATTACCTCATTATTTAACGATTTAATTAAAATGAAAAGATAATGTAAAATCTAAGACCTACATGTTTCAAAAACCTATTGGATGGGTGGATTTAGAACCCTTATCTTCTTATCTTCTAAATATATAATTGTGGGACCTTTGAAAACCGAAACTCATTTTATAATAAAGTAACCTTTTAAAACATTCCAAGAGTGCCCCTCCTCTCCTCTTATAAAAGGCCCCCACATATACCACCTTACCCACACATCCAAAGCCTTTGTCTCGGCCAACCCCTGACCATTTTGTCTCCCCACATCCCTCTCCTACTCCTATAAGCCTCTAATTGTGCATAAGTCTTCCCAAGTAAGCCTTTGAGCTCAAATCTAAGAGAGTTACCTGATTTTAAGGTAATGTCTTCACTTGTGTTCTTTTGTTTTATTTTGCTTCTCCAACCCCCTAAGCTCATTTTATTTATTTATTTGGTAACAACTCCAGTATCTTAAATATACTATGATGTTGTTTAAGAATCATTTGATCTACACTTACACACACCTACATCTAATGGTTAATGAACATACTGTTTCTGTAGATGGCAAATTTCTGCCTCACGAAACGATGATTGTTCAATATTCTTCTAACACCTTCAATGGTGGCCATTAATATGTCACTATATTTATATATGATATATAATATGTTTATTTTCTCCTTAAGCTTATGTATTTTTCATTTATGTCATACCTTTATGAATTCCATCATGGGTATACGTGATATCTTCATTTTAGGAAGTGTGGACTACCGCCCCCTCAAAGTGATTTGATTCGTGAATACCATATGTGGGAAGTATAAAAGATGGATTTAAAGTTATTATATATGATGTTATACTATAATTATAATATAAATTTATATAATTATTATTTATTTCAATAAATGTATGAGACAATAATGAAAGTAGCATTCATGCGTACGTACGGCTTACCGTCTCCATGAACGGTGCATTAAATTTCTTATCCCCAAATGTAATGCACTATTATAAGTACATATTATAATGGGTATATATGATGTATGTTATATCTAAATGATGAATATAATTCTGGAATTAAAATATACATACCTATCATTATTTTTAATTCCATTAAGATGACATAGAAATGAAAGTAGCATTCATGCGTACGTACGACTTACCGTCTCCACGAATGGTAAATTTCATTTATTACCTCTAAATGATTATGAAATACTATAAATACATGTATATTATAGATATATATGATATATATGATATCCAAATCATGAATATCATTCTGGATATAATGAACCATTGACCACACGCACGACATGTAATTGTAAGAAGTCCACTTTCGAATTAAGAACCAAATATCGACAAAACAAATAGTATTAACCTAAATAATTACATAACGTTTATAACATGGAAATAAGTTATATAAAAGGAATAATAAACATGAAAAAGGTTCTTAAGAAAGTAGAAATTAACTTTAGTTTGTTATTCATGAGATTAAAAATCAATCGAGTCACGTCGGACACGAGGTAAGGGACTTCGTCTCAATCTCCTTTCATTGAGGAATATTTCGTTTTATACACAAATTTCTTTTGTACGGTGTATAAAACCCTTTTACATTTACTTTTATACAAAAGGAATATTTTTCTATGAAGTGTTTTACAAAACGAAAAAAAGGAATGTTTCTTTTAACGTACGCGGTGACAATGACATTTTCCGCCGCCGCGAGTATTATTTGGTCTTTGGGATCCTGAACAAGCCGTAATGTTTTTTTTAAAATGAAATAAATAACATATACTCTTTTATGTATTTTGGTATGGAAAATGGTTTTTATAATGGATTTGATATGTCAATATATTTAAGTGATATATTGTGATCAATGTGTGGAAATGTTTTCTTTCCATTATATTTGTTTTATGATTTTATAATGGTACTTGGAAATTTGATGGGTTGTTGCGTGATAAACCATATGATGGGTGGTGACGTGAATACCAGGATGGGTGGTTACGTTATAACCTCCAATTCATTGGGTATGGAAGTCATCCGTATGGCTATTACATTAACTGATATGTGTGGAAGTCGACCTTATGGTTATTCCATTTAAGTATGTTTATGTCCCAAGTTACCTTTATATGTTATGTGATATTTATATGGGTTTTATGGTAATATTTTGGTTACAAAAGGGTAAGTAATGATATTTTATTCAGTAAAGAGTTTTTACTACTTCATAAAGGTGAAATGTATTACTTTGATAAAGTATACATGGTTTACTTGTTGTTTTGATAAACTAACAGTTTTCATTCTTTGTGTATCCCTTACTGAGCTTTTTATGCTCAACCCAAGTTTTTGAAATGTTTTTCATAGGGCTTAATGTGGAATAGGGTCAAGGATGGGATTAAGGGAAAGTCATGCTATATAAAACATGGAACTATACATCTTTCTTTTTAAGATTTTTTATTTTATGGAAACTTAGTAGAAGTGTCTACTTTGTAATCTTTTGAGATGTAATAGTTATGTCCTTATTCTCTAAAACTATAAACCTGAAAATATCCTCAATGTGAATTATTCATTTAATTCAATATTAATTAAGGTTTAAGCTCGAGGACTTATAGTTGGTATTAGAGGTCGGTTTAGACAACTTTAGGAGTTAGAAAATTGTTAAATTATAAATTAATTTATGGTATGATTGAAATGATATAGCATTTAAACATTACCATGTTGCTTCGCCTAAGATATTTCTGTGTTAAGAATGGTTTTTCATAGAGGAAACAGAATAGCTTTTCTGGGAAGGCTTATAGAGGGAAATGACCTTTCAAATCACTATCCTTAGATGGTCAGAATCAGAACGAAACAGTTTGTTGCAGTGATGGATTTGTTGACTTAGGTTACTGCTGAAGGAATTGAAAAGAAGATTGGTGAATGCTCCAGTTTTGGCACTTCCTTCCAAGAATGGTGAGTTTGTTATATACAGTGATGCTTCGTGGGAGGGACTTGCATGTGTCCTTATGTAGAATGATCCGGTAATTGCATATGCTTCACGTCAGTTTAAAACTCCTGAGGTAAATTACCCGACACATGACTTGGAATTAGCTGTTGTTGTTTTTTCTCTAAAAATTTGGAGGCATCATTTGGATGGAGTAAAGTGTGAAATATATACTGATCACAAAATATTAAAGTATATATTCACTCAGAAATAATTGAACATGAGACAGAGGAGATGGATGGAATTAATCAAGGATTATAATTGTATAATTAATTACCATTCGGGAAAAACAAATAAAGTGGATGATGCTTTGAGTCGAAAAAGTAATGCTTTATTAACCATGCTACATTTGGAACGAGATCCTTTGTTTTTTGATTTGATGAACTTTGGAATAAAATTTGTTGGTGTAGGAAGTTCTTCTGTTTTGTTTCAGGTATCAGTGAGATCATCTCTATCAGACATAATTAAGCAAGTACAGAAGAAAGACAGTGGGTTGCAGAAAATGATAGAGCTGGTTCAGAAGGGTAAGTTGCCTGAATTCAACATTGATAATGATTGTGTTTTGAGGTTTGGGAAGAGATTTGGTGTGCCTGGTGATTCACAGTTGAAGAATGATTTTTTATGTGAGGCTCAGAGTTCCCCATTTTCAGTTCATCCTGGAAGTACTAAGATCTACAGAGATCTGCGGGTGTATTACTGGTGGGATGGAATGAAAATAGATATTGCTAATTTTACTGTGAAGTGTTTGACTTGTCAGTAGGTTAAAGCAGAGCGGGAGTTACCGAAAGGGATGCTTCAGCCTTTACCAGTGCCAGAGTGGAAATGGGAAAACATATCCATGGAATTTTTTGTGGGATTACCGAAGACATCTTGAGGTAATAATAAAATCTATGTTATTGTTGATCGCTTGAATAAAGCTGCTCATTTCCTTCCTATTCGAGATACTTTCTCTCTAGATCAACTTTCTCGATTGTATCTTAAAGAGATAGTCAGGTTACATGGAGTTCCCCTCTCCATTGTGTCTGATCGTGATCCTAGGATTACTTCTAAATTTTGGAAATGCCTTCAGAAGTCATTGGGTACTGAATTAAATTTTAGTACAGCTTTTCATCCGTAGTCAGATGGGCAGTCAGAATGAACAATACAGACTTTGGAGGATATGCTACGAGCTTGCTCAATGGATTATCAGGGAAGTTGGGACCAACATATTTCTTTGGTTGAGTTTTCATATAATAACAGTTTTCATTCTAGTATACATATGGCACCATTTGAAGAATTATATGGGAAGCAGTGTCGAACTCCAGCTTTTTGGGATGAAGTAGGTGAAAGGAAGCTGATGGGACCAGAATTGGTAGAAGAGATGGCATAAAAAGTTCCGTTGATTCAGAAACAAATGAGAACAGCTCAGAGCAGACAGAAAAGTTGTGCGGATAACCGGAGGAAGGATCTATCTTTCGAGGTTGGTGAACATGTTTTTCTCAAGGTTTCTCCATGGAAAAGTGTGATGCGATTTGGTAGGAAAGGAAAGTTGAGTACAAGTTTCATTGGACCATATGAAATTATGGAGAGAGTTGGATCAGCTGCATACAGAGTGGCATTACCTCCGATTTTATCTCAGGTACACAATGTTTTTCATGTTTTGATGTTGAGAAAGTATATTCCAGATCCATCTCATGTTTTGAGCCTGGAGGTAGTACAGTTGGAAGAGAATCTCTCTTATCAAGAACAACCAGTCCAGATTCTTGACCGAAGAGAGAAAGTGTTGCGAAATAAGTTAATTCATTAGGTAAAGGTTTTGTGGAAAACCCATATGGTTGAAGAGGCGACGTGGGAATCTGAAAATTCTATGAGGGATAAATACCCCAACTTGTTTTGATAAGTGAATAAAATTGTAAGGACGCAATTCCCAAAAGGGGGGAAGGATGTAACACCCTAGGTAAATAAAGAATAAATAATTTTCATTTTTATTAATATTTATAAATTAAATATTAATTTTACTTTAAAGGGGTTGCTATGTTCGATAGCGTACCTAATATGCAACAATGAGTTTCCTTGAAATCTTACGTTGCACACTAGTAGTATAATAATATTATTTTAAATGGTAGTTAACACATAGTCGTTGTATTGGTGGGAATGGATAGAAATAAAAAAATATTATTATATATGTTTTTTAAATGTTTTTACATTTATCCAATAAAATATAAAGGCTTAAAATACGGAAAGAATTCAATTTTAGGCATATATACCCTAATTTTCACTAAAGGTTCACTTGTCGCCTTTTGATGGAGAACCGGAATTAAATATAGTTTTGGTCACTTTTATACATTCTATTGTACCAAATAAAACTCTTCTTTAGAATCGGGACATCAAAATTTACTTTCTATAAATTTTTGGTATTTTTACGATAAAGTTCATTTTTTAATGAATAGTGAAAAATGTTGTATTTAAATTCAAAACCGCTTTTTAATCTAATTTATTTATATGATTAGATTATCTTTTGATTTGGTTTTCGAGTTGATTTAGATTATATTTTTACCATTTAATCCAATAATGGTCGTTGGAATTATTTTCACTTTGAAATTGGACTTAAACTAGTATCAACCTTTTGATACTTATTGTTTCATAAAAACACGCTATTTACTCTGACAGTGGAAATTAATTACTAAATTAATTAATGAAAATTATATGTTTTAAATTTTGTAAAATATAAATCATTTTTTAATTCAGAATATCAAATAAATCTTAGGTTGATGTTTTGGTATTTTTCTAAAAAAACTTCAATTTTTTATGAATAGTGAAACCACTAAGTGGTACTTAAAAACCTGATTTTTTGTTTAAATGAAAGTTTACTACCTCTGTGTTTTGAATTTCCAAAATCTGACATACATGGTTGTCATTAAGAAGTAAAATGTGGTTCAATGGGATTAAAATAATTTTTTGGTGGATAGTAACTTTTAAGTTTTTAATCGCGATTAGAGGTAATTAGTGTAATTTAAGGTAAGAATAATGTTTTAATAATATGAAATGAACTTGACACATGTTCTACCCTTATTGGATGTGTCATGGCCGACCAATAAAATCCATGGGTCAACTTGGGGACCCCATGGAGCCACTTTGGAAGGAAAATTACATTAATATCTTTTTATATAATGTTAAAGTAAAAATGTCACAAACATGAGTTGTTTTACTAAAACAATTGTTAAGTGGGGTTATACAAGTCATATTTTTTACTATAAATATTAATTAGAAAGATAAACATATTTCTTACATCATGATATTTTTTTATAATTTTTAGACATTAAATAAATTAAATTAGTTATGACACCATGATGATGCAGCGATTACCTAATTATTTAACGATTTAAATAAGATGAAAAGATAATATAAAATCTAATACCTACACATGTAAAAAACCTATTGGATGGGTGTATTTCGAACCCTTATCACCTTATCCTCTGAATATATAATTTTGGGACCTTTAAAAACTGAAACTCATTTTATAATAAAGTAACCTCTTAAAACTTTCCAAGAGTGCCCCTCCTCTCCTCTTATAAAAGGCCCCCACCTCTACCAACTTACCCACACATAAAAAGCCTTTGGATCGGCCAAACCCTGCCCATGTTGTCTCTAAAAATACCTCTCCTACTTCTAGAAGCCTCACTTTGGGCATAAGTCTTCTCAAGGAAGCCTTTGAGCTCAAATTTAAGAGAGTTACCTGATTTTAAGGTAATGTCTTCACTTGTGTTGTTTTGTTTTATTTTGCTTCTCCGACCCCCTAAACTCTTTTTATTCATTTATTTTGTAACAAATCAAGTATCTTAAATACACTAGGATGTTTTTATAATAAGAATTTGAGATACAATTACACATACCTACATCTAATGGTTAAAGAACATATTGTTTCTATGGATGGTAAATTTCTGCCTCACGAAACGATGATTGTTCAATATTCTTCTAACACCTTCAAAGGTGGCCATTAAGATGTCACTATATTTATATATGATATATAATATGTTTATGTTCTTCGTAGGCTTCTGTATTTTTCATTTATGGCATACCTTTATGGCTTCCATTATGGGTATATGTGATATCTTCATTTTAGAAATGCAGACTACTGCCCCCTCAAAGTGATTTGATTCGTTAATGCCCTATGTGGGACGTATAAAGGATGGATTTAAAGTTATCATATATGATTGTATACTGGAATTATAATATAGCTTTATATCATTATTATTTCATTCCATTAAAGTATGAGATAGAAATGAAAGTAGCGGTCATGCATACGTACGGCTTACCGTCTCCATGAATGGTGCATTTCATTTCTTATCCCAAAATGTACTGTACTATTAGAAGTACATATATATAATGGATATATATGATTTATGTTACATCTAAATGATGAATATAATTCTGTAATTAAAATATAGATACCTCTCATTTAGTTTTAATTCCATTAATATGACATAGAAATGGAAGTAGCGTTCATGCGTACGTACGACTTACTGTCTCCATGAATGGTGCATTTCATTTCTTACCTCTAAATGATTATGAAATACTATAAATACATGTATATTCTGGATATATATGATATATATGATATCCAAATCATGAATATAATTCTGGATATAATGAACCTTTGACCACATGAACAACATGTAATTGTAAGAAGTCCACTTTCGACTTAAGAACCAAATATCGACAAAACAAACATTATTAGACTAAATAATTACATAACGTTTATAACATGTCAATAAGTTATATAAAAGTAATAATAAACATGAAAAAGGTTCTTAAGCAAGTAGAAATTAACTTTTGTTTATTATTCAGGAGATTAAAGAGCAATCGAGTCACGTCGGACACGAGGTAAGGGACTTCGTCTCAATCTCCTTTCATTGAGGCATATTTCGTTTTATACACAACTTTCTTTTGTACGGTGTATAAACCCCTTTGAATTTTATTTTTATACAAAATGAATCATTTTATAAGAAGTGTTTTACAAAATGACAAAAAGGAATGTTTCTTTTAACGTATGTGGTGACAACGACCTTTTCTGCCGCCGCGAGTATTATTTGGTCTTTGGCTTCCTAAACAAGCCGTATTGTTTTTCTAAAATGAAATAAATACCATATACTCTTTTATGTATTTTGGTATTGAAAATGGTTTTTATAATTGATTTTCTTTGTCAATATATTTAAGTGATATATTGTGATCAATGTGTGGAAATGTTTTCTTTTGATTATATTTGTTTTGTGATTTTATAATGGTAATTGGACATTTGATGGGTGGTTACGTGATAAACCATATGATGGGTGGTGTCGTGAATACCAGGACGGGTGGTTACGTTATAACCTCCAATTCATTGGTTATGGAAGTCGGCCATTTGTTTATTCCATTAATTGATATGTGTGGAAGTCGACCGTATGGTTATTCCATTTAAGTATGTTTCTGTCCCAAGTTACCTTTATATGTTATGTGATCTTTATATGGGTTTTATGGTAATCTTTTGGTTACAAAAAGGTAAGTAATGATATTTTATTCAGTAAATAGTTTTTACTACTTCATAAAGGTGAAATGTATTACTTTGATAAAGTATACACGGTTTACTTGTTGTTTTGATAAACTAACAGTTTTCATTCTTTCTGTATCCCTTACTGAGCTTTTTATGATCACCCCAAATTTTTGAAATGTTTTTCACAGGACTTAATGTGGAATAGGGTCAAGGGTGGGATCAAGGGAAAGTCATGCTATATAAAACATGGATCTAGACATGTTTCTTTTTAAGAGTTTTTATTTTATGGAAACTTAGTAGAAGTGTCTACTTTGCAATCTTTTGAGATGTAATAGTTATGTCCTAATTCTCTAAAACTCTAAACCTGAAAATATCCTCAATGTGAATTATTCATTTAATTCAATATTATGTAAGGTTTAAGGAGGGGGGCTTATAATAATATTTCTCTTGATCACTTTAAAAAGACAAATCAGCTTCAAAATCCAACGCATCTTGAAACATTTCATCATTTTTTGAAACCTCTACATACTATTTGATAAAAATAACTTCTTCTTCACTTTTAGGATTGGCTTCTTCATGTGGGATTTATTTCGTAATTTTTATATAGAACCTTGACAAAAGTTTCACGAATAATATTCCATGTCATATTGATATTATAATGGTATCCTTTTATATATGGAAGATAACTAAGAAATTTCCCCTCAAAACCTTTGTACTAAAAAAATTATAATATTTCCTCGTACATCCTTAATCACACAAGGGATAAAAAACACCCATAGATACTTAAAAATTAAATAATAATTTCAATAGAACTCATATAGGGAAATATATGAATTTTTCCTATAATGTAATTATTTTTAATGTGAAGTGATGCACCTCTAGCTTGCCTTAAAAAATATCAAGATTTATCATTCTCTATCAAAATTGTACAAACCATCTCTGCTAAAACTATATTAATATATCAAAAAACTTTTTTTGTAGGGATTATTGTGTAATGATCTCATAGTGAATACCATACTACTCAATATTGGAATAAAACATTTTAATTGGGTATTGAGAACCATTATATATCAATATTTTATTTAAAGGAAACCCATATTCTTTTTATGATGTTCTTATGAAATTACTAAAAAAAGTTAGAGAATATGATTTCTATTTCATAAACATAAGACAAGTAACCTGAGTAAATTCATCAATAATTGAAGTAAAATACTTATCTCAATTCATTGATTTCTTCATCATGGACCCATAAATATCAGAATTGAGCAAATCTGATTCCTCTCTTTTTTCAATATAGTCACATAAAAAAATTTATATTCTTTAGATATCATACTAATTTAATTTTGGCATAATAGATTAAAGCCTATATACCTTAATTTATTTTATTTTTTTCATTCATAAGTAGCATAAATTTCCATACTCACCCCCTTCGAAAATATTTCCACCTATTTACAAACCTATTGTCAAAATACACACATCCTACAAAATCTTATCCACAAGTCCATGTTTTTCATATATTAAATCACCTACCTCATAACATAATTGATACACACCAAGTATATTGTGTTTTAGTTATTAAAAAAACTATTTTTTTCTTCGATTTATGTTGATACATCCCAATCACAACTATTCTAACACCTTTGATTTTGTGTGACCAATGATTTTTCAAGTAAATAATGTTCCCTTTAACTTTTCAAAACTTTTAGCTGTTTTAAATATAATATTATGTGACATGAACATCTTTTCTCTAGAATCTTTGGATTATCTCCCCTTGATTCATTAGGTTCCATTTCCACAACCAAATAATTCTTCATACATTTAATATTAATCTTATATGTATTTTGAGTATTACTACTCACATTTTTTTGTATGGTATAAGTATGAAAAAATAATTTTCATGGTTAACATGTTGGTCACATGTTCCATTGAATTATCCAAGAACAAAAAACTTTTCTTGTTTTTCTTGAAAGAACTTATTATCCTTCCTTTACTGTCTTTATTATCTTTATCTTATTTCAATGATATAATTTTTTTAGAAAATTTTCAAATGGATCTACTCATGAAATATTTTTGTTGAAGCTTTCACATAAACATTCCATTTCATATTCTCATAATTCGAAAAATTAGTGATTTGTTATCAAACATTATGTATGTATCTCAATATGAATCTGAACAATCAACATTAACTTCAACAACATTCATCTTATACTTCTCATGTTTTTAGGCATCAAAGTAAATTTAATTTTTATATTAAACCTTATTCTTTACAGTATTGTATTTTCTAATCACATAGTTAATTAAGATTCTGTGAAATTCATCCAAAGGGAGTGTTCTTAGGTCTTTATCTTTAAATACTGAGGATTTATTATCAATCCTATTAGATAGGATATGGATTGTCTTCTCAACAACTGTTTTGAATTCAAAATTACAACCAAAGACTCTAATTTTTTTCACAATTTGAATTACCTTATGAATAATATATACAAAATTTAAAAATCCTATATTTTCATATCTTCATATTCCTATCTATAAAATTATAGCATTTTCTTGTTCACTTTGGTATTGCATTCAAAGTTCTTTTCACTGTCAAATATTCCTTTTATAATTTTTATTACATTAAAATTAAATAATTAATTACCTAAAGGAGAATAAAATATAGAATTAGAAGAATGTCCGTTATTTTCAATATTCTTATTATCTTATGCTATCATCGAAATTCCTTCAGTATGGGGAAAAATCCATCAGTTTCCACATCTAAGACTTGAAAACTGATTGATAATAAGTATTGAAACATTATATTATTATATATATATAAACCCTTATCATCAAACAAGGAAATCACCATGTCATTATTTGGCTTTATATTATCCATTATATACAAAATAAATCATTTATTGGGAATTGAAACAAATATAAATTCTTTACCTACAAACTAAAAATTTAAGATTAAAATGAAGAGAACTTAGATCTAATAAACCATGAAAATACATATAATATTAGTGAAATCAATGAATTGAGGTTAATCAATTATTGTATATTAATTATTAATTTTATTCTTGAAACAATATATTATACCTATTATGATATTATGTATTTTCATTCTTAACACATACAGGAACACACACAAAGTTGCATATAATACTTATACAGTTCACCTCTAAAAATGAGAATGTTAGTACTTTGAGTATTCTGATTTCTCAAAGACCATAAAACTTATTATTATATTCATTTAAGTAAAAATGATCAAGGAATTTCCTTGAGCACATGTTACACATCTCCCAAATATGTTTATTTCTTACCACAATGTTATAATTATTAAATATTATTTTTCAAAAAAAAAATAAATCCTTCAATATAATTAAACATCCACAGATTTATTGTAGGGATAATTATTATATTCCACTTAAACATATACTATCATAAGTTCCTTCAATTATATCACGGAAAAAATACATAGAATTTTATTATTCTCCATACTATATAAATTTTTCCAAATAAAATTTACATAAGTCATTCTTTTTATCCACTAATTGTTTCCTTATTTTATACACGTCACTTTTTTATTATATCACACAATAGTAGTAGAAAAAGGGCTTGTTAAAATTTATTTTAAAATTTAAATTCAAATGGGTAACATCATTTATCCTTTTTTAACCTTTTATTGTTCCATCCACTTTTTATTCTTTATTTTAAACTCTTCTCTAAGTCACTATAGACTAGGGGAAGTGGTTGCAAAATGAGTAAACAATTGCAATAGTAATTTCTTCAATTTTTATACATAGTAACACTTTCGTCATTTTGTAAACTTTATTATCACTTTGTGTGGATAAAAAATACCATTTTTATTGATTTAACCCATAAAAATCTGTATAATTATCTTTATTTATTTTATTTTCTCCAAATAATTATATGAATTATCATTTTACTTCTATTCAACTCCAAAATTTTCACTAAGTGTTTGAGTCACACAAAAAAGTCTATATTACTCATATGAAATATCATAATCACTTTTATATATACTATATTGACACATACACAAAGGGAAATAACTCATACACTGGATTAAATGACTCATACATAGGACACAATAACTCAAAATCTGGTCTGAAATGACTTATACATAGCTCAAAATAGATCATAAGAAAGTCAATAATAATGCATATGGTCTTAAAAGATGACTCATATGAACCTAAAAATTTATCTAATTTTTAGTTTAAGTCAATATTTAGAAATAATTAAAAAAAATTAAAATTTTCTTCTAAAATATTCATTGACAATATCAATCATCCTAAAAGAACTCCATAAACATTTGAATGTAATTCATATCAAATGAACAATCACACATAAATTGAGTTTCAATAGTATTTATTTGTTGAAAACAAAAGTTAACACAAGAACCACATCCATTTTAACCTTATCCTATATTTATTAACAAGATAAATTATACATTCTAGTGGAACTTATTCATTTTATTTACTTATTCATTGGACCAATAAATTTCACGAGTACTCAATCATATTCAATAATATATAGGGCACAATAGAAAGGTAAAACCCCAATGAGCTATAGAACTTCTTCAGCCATAAATCATTATCAATTATAATTGGGATAATATAACAATGGATATCATGATAGGACTTCCATGGTTGTCTCATGAAAATTATTTGGTATGGGTTATCATATAATTGATGATGACAACCATTTATTTATCGCTAATATCTATGAACTTTTCCATCAATGATCTATTTCAATTATATATTATATAGATAGAATAACCTTATAAGGTTCCTAAAAGATTCATATATGATTAGAATTCCAACTATACATCATTCTATTTGTAAGACCTATAGAAAGAGATTTCTATAGGTGCATTTGAGCACTACCAAACATCATCAGACTGATGGAATGTTTGAGTGAACCATTCCTGTGTTGGAGGACCTACCACTGGTAAGTGTAATTATTTCATGGTGTTTTTTGGGACAATCATCATTAAATTCTTGATTCCTCCCCTAGAAATTGTTATCAGATCTTTATTAAGATAGAACCTTCTGAGGCCTCATATTGACGGTCTTCCAAAGAGTCTCTATACTTATTAGAGTCTAGGGATTTTTATCTTTTTATAATGAGTCCTTTATAGGATCTATCGAACCATGTCTATTTTATCGGGAAGCAGTTGGTGGCCACTTAGGGTAGGATTATGTCTTAATCTGAAAAATGATTACATCCTCTAGAGTTTGAGGTGGGAGACTGATTATTCATTTAGGAGTCACCTCATTTTGTACATTTTAATATTCATAGGTAAGGGAATTTAGTGCCAATTTTTTCAAGGTCATTCACCAATGTCAATAATGTTGGTACTATTTCATATTGGTTATTGTTTTACTCCTTAATGCAGTGTTATACATTAATTATTCCACAAATATTATCTCATGATATACCATCCTAATCTTTCTCATGTAATCAGTATTAATGAAGCCAATTTTGATACTAACGTGAAATTCATGGTACAATCTGTTCAAATATTACATCAAAGTGATAAAGTTCTCCAATGGAAGATGGTATCTTGGGTATTCATCTAGTGGTAACCCAAGTGTGTCCATGAGGATAGGTGGCAGTAAGAGATTGACATTTAATATTAGTGTCTATAGTTATTCTTAAGAGAGGCTCGATGATGAATCTTGAGGAATATATGATATATGTTGGGAAGGTAGTAACACCCTCCATTAAAATGAATGGATGTATTCAGGTTTAAAACCAGATTGTTATATAAATGGTTTACTTTGACATAATCCATTGGAAGGATTAGCTCTCAAAATATAATGAATTAATATATTTCTAAGAAAATGTTATTTTTATTGGTGAGGATGGTATATAGTACATTATTTTTAAAGGGCATAATTCATTACCTGAGTCTTTCCTAGAACCAACTCTAATGGATTATAATAATGAAATTCTTATAGTATAATAAAATAAAATGAAATAAATTAATTAAAAGGACATACAAATAATAAAGGATCAATATATTATAAAATATTTCATTTTTTATTCCTCATGAAGTTATATGGATATGCACCAAATCATGAATTTGAATTTTCTGTTGACCTCATCCCTAACATAAAGCCCAAATATAAGACAATTTATATAATAGATCCAATGGAATATATGTACTTAAATAAGAAACTGTAATATTTTTTCATAAGGGATTAATATTCCCTAGTGACTCACCATGGGGAAAATTTATCGTATTTATAAAGAAGAAGAATTGGTTTATGAGGGTGTACATCAACAATAGGTAAAAAATGACATTACAATTAAGAAAAAGTACCTTTATCAGACTTTGATGATATTTTTGATAAAATTATAATTGATAAATACATTAAATAGATTAAACATAGATCTGTTTTTCATCAATTAAATTATAAAAAGGGTTATATATATTATCTGGATTTTCAAATAAGGTATGGGTTATATGAGTTCATAGTAATTGCTTTTGGATTAAAACATACCCCCTATATATTTAAAAATTTGATGAATATAGTATTCAATGACTATCTTAATTAAAACATTAGGTTATTTATTGATGATATCTTTAAATACTCTATGAGATTTTAAGAAAATGGGAAATATTTAAGAATTGTTTTAGAGACTCTCAGTAAAAATGTGTTATATTGGAAATTCATTAAGTTTGACTTTTAGTATCAATAATATTCTTTTATTTTCCATATTATCTGCAAGTATATGATATCTATAAAATTTTAAAAGAAATATTTGTTCAAAAATTGGCTAATACTAATGTATATAACTAAGATGTATAATTTTCTTATCTTATATAGTTATTATTAGTGATTTTTTATTTTTTTTATAAATTATCTAATTTGTTAACTAAGTTTACATATAATGGGGTTAAATTCACAAGGTCAGTGGAACTTTAATAATGTTTTGAGAAATTTAATAGGACACTAAAATGTGAACTTGAATTAACTTTACTATTAGTGGATGAAGGATTTGGGATATATAGTGATGCATCAAAGAAAGGGTTGGGTTATGTCATTATATGAAATGATAAAGTTTTTCATTATGCATCAAGGTCCGAAAATATCCATGAACTAAAATATCCTACTCATTTCCAATATTTGGAAGCTTTAATATTTTCCATGAATATATGGAGACGCTGTATTTATAGGTCAATATGTGGCATACATACATATCATAAAATTTTTATTTATATATCTACACAGAGATATCTCAACATGAGAAAAATGAGATGGCTGGAACTACTTAGTGATTATTACTATGAAATATACTAGCACCCTAGGATGAAAAATATGTTTGAAAATTCATTAAGTAAGAATAATCATGGTGTCATATCCATATTGATGGTGGAAAAGAATCTAAATTTTATGTATCTAATAAATTTGGAAATGGAAATTATTAGGGAAGGAAAAACAACATTCCATTTCCATATAATTATATAACAATATTTAATATAGAAAAGGTAAATAATTATTAAGACAATATAAGGGTATAAAACTGTAAGAACCCAGTTTTTGCTGTGAAAGACTTTGGAATATTTTTTATGATATTCCAGAGCAGCGCCTTCAGACGACGTGCGATTCCGAGCCCCGGAGTGGCTGGAATTATGTTTTCAGTGCCTTCACACTGGAAACACAAAATAAATCTGATAACTGCTAAACAGTGATCCGGATCAGGGATCTGAGTGTACGGATGCGTCCGGAATGGGTTGTTTACCCTAGGAACGACATAAAACTTGTCTGTGTGGGACGTTTGGACCCCTCGCCCACTTATGGAACGTTAAACGGATTAATTAATTAATTAATTAATATGTTTAGTGTTGAAACTTGAGAATCTCTTAAACGGTGGCTCGGGATGGAAAACTGAGGGCACCGTTGAGTTCGGAGCGTGCCTTTTACCCTAAGAGGGTTATAAGTTTCGCGGGCGCAGGCCGTTTGTGAAAAATGGCTCCAAGGGTGTTTTCGTAATTTGGCGGCCTCGGGCGCTAAGATTAATAACTTTTGAACATGGCCTCGAAATAAAATTCTAAGACCGTAGTTGCACTCGGAGCGTGGGTTTTAGCCTAGCGGAGGCTTAACCCCGACCCTGTCGAAATTTTGTGTTCGAGGCTGTCGGGCGGGCGTTTAAGTGATTTGTACTTAAACACCCTCACCCCCATTCTTCTTCTTCTTCTTCTTCTTCCTCAAAACCTTCCCCCTCCTTCACCTCTGGTGAGGAAGCTCCGGCGAGGCGCACTCCGGCCAGGCACAGAGGTTCCGACGGTCTGCACACGAAGCGTCGGGCTACACCCTTCGAGGTAGGAGTTATTTCATTTTCGTTTTCAAATTCCCGCAATGTTTGAGCCCAATTTATACTATCGAATTGTTGTCTCATCATTGATCTAAGCATGCAGATGTGTAGTATATGTTCTAAGGTTTCCAATGCTCTTCTCGGATAGAAAATCCGAGTCCCGGGGTGCCCGGGGAAGTCCCGGGAAGATCTGACCGGAGTTCTGGTTTTCTGGCGGTTTCTGGCGGCGGACGGTGGTTCCGGGACAGCGGCGCGGCAGCGGGCGCGGCGGAAGGCCGGCCGGCCATCCGGCCAGCTGGGCGGCACATCCCCGGTGCGGGGTGGCTCGGATCGCCGGCTGAGGGCGCTGGCTACCGGAGCCGGTGAGAGGGGACGGCCGGGGTCTCGCCGTGCAACCCCGCGGCTAGACAGAGACCCGCGGGGCGCAGGTCTCTGCGTGGAAACAAAGACCCGCCTTGTCGTCCGGTCGGTGGAGGAAGCGCTCGCGCGGCGCGCGGGTGAGGGGGCTTGCACGGGGCGGTGGCCCATGGCCCCAGCGGGCCAGCCGGAGCGGGCCGGCCCGAGCGGGGCGGACCGGCCCATGGGGGTCCCCCCCCTTTTTAAAAAAAATGTTTGGACGCCCGTATTTCGGGCTACGGGCATCCGTTTTGTGCGCCGTCTGTGGAAGCGCGGAGATCGTGTCAAGGCGGACGTTTTGAGATGGTTTTGGGAATTTTTAATTCTTGAAACGAGGGGCCGCGGAGGCACGACGCATCTTTAAGTGGACAAGGGTTTTTCCCGAGACTCTTATTTTGGGCGGCGTGGACGCATCGGACGTCCATTTTGAGCGCCGTCAGTTGCATTGGGACCCTGGCGCCGGGGTGAAGGATTCCAGGGTGGTTCCAGGAATTGAAGCCAGAGTTGAGGTGTGGGCCCCATGGCCCGTCTTTTGAGTTGCGGGCAGCTTTTAGCAACTTTTTCACCAGACGGTCGTTCGATGCGTGCGAGCACTCAATGTTGGGTGTTTTTCCGAGGGCATCAAGTTGGAGCAGTTTGCCCGCTGTAATTCCGCCTAATGGTGCGGGCCCCGCGAGGGCCGTTTCGGCGTCGACGGTGATTTTTCCATCTTTATCACCGGGCGACTATTTTGGACAAGTGAATAGTCCATCTTGTGTGCTTTTTTGAGAGGATCGCAACGGTGCGATCCGTTCGTTGAGTTTCGGGACCAGGATGATGGTTCCACGTGGCGCCGCTCGTGTGCGGTGCGCCGGAAGGCATCATTTTCTCTGGGTACCCGTTCCACGCAAGTAAGCAGTCAATTTGACGTGCTTTTTCAAGAGCATTGCAATGGTACAGTTCGCCCGACCTTTTTTGGGGACGTGGTGTGGGTCCCACCCGACCCAGCTACGGTGAATAGTACCCTTTTCATCAGTTGACCGTTTCAGGCGAGTAAGTAGTCTATCTCGCGTGTTTTTTCACGAGGATTACAACTGTGCAATCCGTTTGGTGGTTCGGATCCTTATAAGGGATCTTATTAAATGTGGAAGCATGAAAGGTGCTTTGGTGGCGGTTCGTCCTCCCATGTTTGTAGCGGAGCCTTTGCGTGTGATCGCGCACTCTTGGGAGAGTGATATAAATGGTTCACAAAATGTGGCTGGCCGTGCCTGGGCCTTTGAGTTGGAGATGTTGCGTCACGCCTTCGCGTTGACGTTGGGTGATGTGCGCACGATGGCCCTTGGGCTGAGACTGTGGTATACTCTTGGAGTATATGGAAATGCTTGGAGGTACATGTGGTTGTTCGTACCGGAGAACGTTGGTGCATTCAGTTGGGGTTGAGATGGGGCCACACGTTGTGTGGGCCCCACGTGCATGTCGGGTTCTGCTTTGCGTGCCTTGACCTCTGGCAATGTAGAGGGTCCCTCTGTGCTCGTTGTTTGACCAGTAGGGTGGAGTTTTTCCCCTGGCCATGTGCTTGTTTGTTTGATCAGCAGGGTTGAGTGGTCTCCCCTGGTTTTGTTCTCGATGGATCGGCTAGTAGCGGTGCTCGTGGCACCCCGTGATGGAATAGGCACAGAACCTCTTTTGGGTGAGTTGTTCTGGAGTTGGGTGGTTGCATGATACTCACTCCGTGTTCAGTTGGCCAATGTTGTACCCTCCATTGGAGATGGCCAGAGCCGTTCTGAGTTTACCCTCCAGCGGGTCTGGGCAGTGGGTTACTCATCGGATTCTTAGGGTCTACCCTCCAGAAGAGGCTGGACAGTGGGTCACCTGACGCTATTAGGGTCTACCCTCCAGCAGAGGCTGGGTAGTGGGTCACCTGACGCTATTAGTGTATACCCTCCAGTAGAGGCTGGGCAGTGGGCCACCCGATGAAATTAGGGTCTACCCTCCAGCAGAGGCTGGGCAGTGGGTCACCCGACGCTATTAGGGTCTACCCTTTAGTAGAGGCTGGGTAGTGGGTCACCCGACGCTATTAGGGTCTACCCTCTAGCAGAGACTGGGCAGTGGGTCACCCGGCGACCTCTTAGGGTCTACCCTCCAGCAGAGATTGGGCAGTGGGTCACCCGAAGACCTCTTAGGGTCTACCCTCCAGCGGGGCTGGGCAGTGGGTCGCTCGTCGTCTAGTTCTAGGTCTACCCTCCAGGAAGGCTGGGCAGTGGGTCGTTTGTCGACTTATTCCAGGTCTACCCTTCAGCGGGGCTGGGCAGTGGGTCGCCTGATGATGTATTAAGGTCTACCATCCAGCAGGGCGAAGTAGTGGGTCACCTGATGATGTATTAAGGTCTACCCTCCAGCGGGGCTGGGCAGTGGGTCGCCGGATGATGTATTATGGTTTACCCTCCAGCAGGGCTAGGCAGTGGGACACTCGTTGACATTCCAGGCTCAGTCCTTTCTACTAGGCTATCATGTGGCTTTCCTCCGTGATTACCGGAGTGAGACCCATGGTTATACGGGTCAGTGTTGTGATGGTTTCAGCTTTGAGGAGACCTCTCGACTGCAGGGCAGTGACGAGGTGTGGTTTGACTTTCCCTAGAACTCTCAAGTACGAGGGGCACTTTCCCCACCAAGATGCATTCTTGTGATGCGATCTAAAACAATGTGGGTGAGTCAGTGCCGCCCAAAGCGGATAGTGTCAAGGTGTGGTGATTGATCCCCTTGGCTTGTGGTTCAGGGGAGACGTGCGGGATGCTTGGCATCGATGATAGTGTTACTTTTGGGACTATTGGTGACTCTTTTTCTTGGGCTGAGCTACGGGATGGTGATCCCCTTACGGTCTTGTTTGGGCTTCTTGACAGAGCATAAAGATATGTATATACCTTGTTTCCAGTACCCACTTCTTGGGTTTGGTTACTCTCCCTCCCGGAGAGGTGAAGACGCATGGGGTATGCCACGTGCTTTCCGTTTCTAGCTTCTCGTGGTTGGAGGAGTCTACTCTCCTACTATAGGTAGCGAAGACTCGACAGGAAGTTCATCTTCTCACTGTTTCCATCTCCTTGTGCCTGGACGAGTCTACTTCCTTCCACTTGTTGGGTTGAGCTGGACTCTTCACTACACTCTTTGTTGTACTCTTTACTGCACTTTCAGTTGTACTCCTCTACTTTTTCTATTCGCTCTACTGCTCACCCTTCAGTACCTCCTTTTTTTCTCCCTCGAGCCTTCAGGGTATCCAACTAAGTATTTTTATACTCACCCCTACTTGGGATTTGCCCGCACTTGGTGTGCCCTTGCAGACGACGGACAGGTGGAGCATGACTTCAGTGGAGCATAGGAGCTCGGGATCTTGGACCGCATGCGGTGGTGAGAGTCGGTTTCCAGGTGGGGGACCCTTCCAGCTGTTTGTTTTGTTTACCTATTGCCGGGTTGTGGCACTTTTCTTGTTGGGCACGTGTTTTGCCCCTTTTTTCCTTTTCAGCTTTACTTGTACTGTTTAGAGGTCGATGCATCTGTGGTATATATATATAGCAGTTGTTCTTTTTACTCAGCTTGATCTTTCTTTTACTCTGCACTATTGCATTGAGTGTGCTGCGTGTGTGTGTACAGGTACTCAGGAAAAGGCCTCCCCGAGTTGTTTAGCCTTCGGCGCTTGTCACCATCCCCTAGCCTACAGTGGCGGGCTTGGGGTAGTTTCGGCTCGAGCCCGGGTAGGGTCGGGTCGTGACAACGTGGTATCAGAGGTGGTTCGTTTCTTGGGATGTTGTTCGGACGTCCCTAAAAGAGTAATTGGTTGGGATTTAGGGAAACAGTGTTAACGTGTCTCGAGAGCGGCTCTCAGGCCAGGGAGTTCAGTGATGGTGCGTTGGCCGACGTATCCATTCACCAGGACCTTGATAACCCGCTTGTCGACTCGACATGCTGAGACACTTTTTGCGGGATAATTGGTTTGTGAATCACATATGATTGAGTCCTTGACGGTCCTTCTTGAGTCAACTCCCCATCATGGTTATTGGTATATACATATATGCTCATCTGACCGCGGCACTCCTTGATAATATTCAGGATGTCTCCGCGAAGACAGCCAGCAATGATACCAGCTTGGGTTCGTGATGACGACCCTGTGAGCTATGAGGCCACAGTCTAGGACCCATCATGCGATCCCCTTTCTCCAGGTGGGCCGGTAGCAGCACCCCCACCTGTTGAGCAGCAGACAGCTTCAATAGAGCAGATGGGGCTTGAGCGCAGGTTGAGCGCGCTCCGTGAGTTCCAGCGGTAAGGACCGCTGAGGTTCATTGGTGAGCCAAACCCTCAGGGAGTAGACGTTTGGCTAGAGGCAGTGGTTAGCCTTTTCAGGCTTGTGCAGACGTCGATAGATCAGAGAGTGGCTTTGGAAACCAACCTTGTTCATGGAGCAGCTTGGCGTTGGTGGAGTCTGGTGACTTATCTTCTTGACGAGTCGTTGCTTTCGTGGGACGACTTTCTGTTGTTGTTTCATGAGGAGTTTTCCCCTCCTTCTTGTGCTCCATTCGGATTAATGAGCTCTTGCAGTTTCAGTAGGGAGGGATGACGGTGGCCGAGTAGGCGGCTAGTTTTGCAGACCGTGCATGCTTTTACCCAGACATGGTCCATGGCGACAACCTCCGAGCACGGAAGTTTGAGCAGGGTCTCCGCCAAGAGATCCATGCTGTCATAGTACCCTTGGAAATTTCCACATATGCCGGGGTGCTAGAGCAGGCGCTGGTGACAGAGGGCTTCCTGTCACTTTCTAGTGTTGGGGGTGGCAGCAGGCGCGTTGGAGCCGAGACGTCTGTCGTAGCTAGCGGGCATCGGCAAGCAGAACCTTGACGCATGTGGCTTTCTGACAACCGGACTCAGGGGCGTGGTCGTACACCATGGTGGCATTAGAGGGAACTAGTGCATCCCAGAGAGGGTCGGTGCTATGCTTGTGACGGGCGAGGTCACTTGGCACGAGACTGCCCGACCCGAGTTCTTGAGAGCTTCGGGCAGGCAGCAGGTGCACCACCATGACAGAGGCAGCGCCGCGATCGTAGTAGTACCCAGTGAGGTGGTTCTAGTAAATGAGCGGGAGGAGCTGGTAGTGGGGGAAAAATTTACGAGATCTCCCCATCACCATTAGGCGGTCCACGTCAGGCTCCGGGAGCTGACAGTTGGGACCATGGACAGCCGCAAGCTTTGGATGTCTACGATCCTGTAGAGAATGGGATGGTGAGAGGTACCCCTTGAGACTCTTCTACTTTTTGCAGTAGAATTGTTAGGCTCTGCATGTGGGATTCTTTCCTTCCTGCTCCTTGTTTGAGGTGTTACTAGGGTGACGCAGGGCGTCGGTGTAACTTTGTGTTGGTAAGGAAAAAGGCGTGATACCTTTTCCTTTAGTCGATGGTGTTGACTCCTTCGCTCTCTGAGCGTGTAAGAGAGTCTTGGTTGTGAGACATCGACTGTAGAATCTTGCGTGACCAGATATCCTTGGGTGTTTCACCATATGGATATTCTGAAGGAGGGAATCACCGGGCCTTGTTCCAGGTGCGGTTGGTGATTCCAGTCGCGGCGTGCGACGTAGAGGTTTGACCGGGGAGGTGAGCTACCCCCGAGGGCCTTCAGGACGTTTGAGACCGTGCAAAGGGATGGTGAGGTTCCCTACCACATGCCCTAACCCCAAATTCTGGAGTGGGTGCACAACATCGGCAAGGGCCGACCTAGCATGAACAGATCAATCCTTTGGTATGTGTGCGGTGACGCAGAGCTCTGTGTGGGTTCTTCTGGGTATGGGAAAGCCAGGTGTGGACTTAGTACCCTATGTTGATCCCTAGTTTTTCTTTTCGGGGATGAAAATCTTGAAGGAGGTAATGATGTAAGAACCCAGTTTTTGCTGTGAAAGACTTTTGAATATTCATGAAGATATTCCAGAGCAGCGCCTTCAGACGACGTGCGATTCTGAGCCCCAGAGTGGACAGAATTAAATTTTCATTGCGTTCACACTGAAAACACAAAATAAATGGGATAACTCCTAAATGGTGATCCGGATAAGGGATCCGAGTGTACGGATGGTTCCGGAATGGGGGTGTTTACCCTAGGAATGTCATAAAACTTGTCAGTGCGGGACGTTTGGAACCCTCGCCCGCTTCTGGAACGTTAAACGGATTAATTAATTAATTAATTAATTCGTTTAGTGTTGAAACTCGAGTATCTATTAAATGGTGGCTCAGGCTGGAAAACCGAGGGCACCGTTGAGTTCGGAGCATGTCGTTTACCTTAGGAGGGGTATAAGTTTCGCGGGTGCGGGCCGTTTGTGAAAAATGGCTCCAGGGTCGTTTTCATAATTTGGCGGCCTCAGGCGCTAAGTTTAATAACTTTTGAACGGGGTATCGAAATAAAATTACGAGATCACCGTTGCGCTCGGAGCATGGTTCTTAGCCTAGGGGAGGCTTAACCCCAACCCTGCCGAAATTTTGGGTTCGGGGCTGTCGGGCGGGCGTTTAAGTGATTTGTACTTAAACACCCCCCCCCCCTCTTCTTCTTCTTATTATTCCTCAAACCCTTACCCATCCTTCACCTCCGGCGAGGCATCTCTAGGGATGCGAACTCTGGCGAGGCGCAGAGGTTCCGACAGTCCGCACACGAAGCGTCGGGCTACGCCCTTCGAGGTAGGAGTTATTTCGTTTTCGTTTTCAAATTCCCTCAATGTTTGAGTCCAATTTATACAGTCAAATTTCTGTCTGATCATCGATCGAAGCCTGCAGATGTGTATTATATGTTCTAAGGTTTCTGACACTTATCTCGGATCAAATATCTGAGTCTCGGGGTGCCCGGGGTAGTCCCGGGAAGTTCGGGCCGGAGTTCTGGTTTTCCGGTGGTTTCTGGCGGCGGACGGTGGTTCTGGGACGGCGGCGCGGCAGCGGGCGCCTAAGAAGGCCGGCCGGCCATCCGGCCGGTTGGGCGGCACCTCCCCGGTGCGGGGTGGCTCGGCTTGTCGGCTGAGGGTGCCGACTACGGGAGCCGGCGAGTGGGGGCGGCCGGTGTGGCGTCGTGCGACCCCGCGGCTGGACAGAGACGCGTGCGGCGCGGGTCTCCGCGTGGAAACAAGGACCGGCCTTGTCGGCCGGTCAGTGGAGGAAGGGCCCGCGCGGTAGGTGGGCGAGGGGGATCGCACAGGGTGGTGGCCCGCGGCCCGAGCGGGCCGTCCAGAGCGGGCCGGCCCGAGCGGGGCGGACCGGCCAGATCGGGTCGGTCCGGCCCAAGGGGGTCCCCCCCCCCTTTTAAAAAAATGATTGGAGGCCCATATTTCGGGCTACGGGTGACCGTTTTGCGCGCCGTCTGCTGCAGCGCGGAGCTCGTGTCAAGGTGGACGTTTTGAGATGGTTTTGGGAATTTTTAATTCCCGAAACAAGGGGCCACGGAGGCACGACGCGTCTTTAAGTGGACAAGCGTTTTTTCCTAGACTCTTGTTTTGGGCGGCACAGATGCATCAGACGTCCGTTTTGAGCGTCGTCAGTTGCGTTGGGACCCTGGTGCCGGGGCGAAGGTGTCCAGGGTGGTTCCGTGCGTTGAAGCCGGAGTTGAGGTGTGGGCCCCATGGCCCATCTTTTCAGCTGCGGGCAGCTTTTAGAAACTTTTTCACCGGACGTCCGTTCGAGGCGTGCGAGCAGTCAATGTTGGGTGTTTTTCCTAGGGAATTGCGTTGGCGCAGTCTGCCCGCTGTAATTCCGCACGATGGTGCGGGCCCCGCGAGGGCCATTTCGGCGTCGACGGTGATTTTTCCATCTTTATCACCGGGCGACCGTTTTGGACAAGTGAATAGTCCATCTTGTGTGATTTTTCGAGAGGATCACAATGGTGCGATCCGTTCATTGAGTTTCGGGACCGGGATGCGGGTTCCACGTGGCGCCGCTCATGTGCGGTGCACCGGAATGCATCATTTTCTCCGGGTACCCATTCAACACAAGTAAGCAGTCAATTTGACGTGCTTTTTCGAGAGAATTTCAATGGTGTAGTTCACCCGACCTTTTTCGGGGACGTGGTGTGGGTCCCACCCGACCCGACTATGGTGAATAGTACCATTTTCACCGGATGAACTTTTCCGGTGAGTAAATGGTCTATCTCGCGTGTTTTTTCACGAGGATTACAATGGTGTGATCCCTTTGGTGGTGTAGAGCCTTATATGCAATATTATTAAATGTGGAAGCATGAAAGGTGCTCTAGTGGCGGTTCGTCCTACCATGTTTGTAGCGTACCTTTGGCGTGTGATCGTCCACTCTTGGGAAAGTGATATAAATGGTTCAGAAGATGTGGTTGGCCGTGCTTGGGCCTTTGAGTTGGAGATGTTACATCACGCCTTCGTGTTGACGTTGGGTGCTGTGTGCACGATGGCCCTTGGGCTGGGACTGTGGTATACTCTGGGAGTATACTGAAATTCTTGGAGGTACATGTGGCTGTTCGTACCTGAGAACTTTGGTGCATTCAGTTGAGTTTGAGATGGGGCCACACGTTGTGTGGACCCCACGTGCGTGCCGGGTTCTGCTTTGCGTACCTTGACCTCTCGCAACGTAGAGGGTCCCTCTGTGCTCATTGTTTGACCAGGAAGGTGGAGTTTTTCTCCTGGACTTGTGCTTGTTTGTTTGAACAGGAGAGTTGAGTGGTCTCCCCCTGGTTTCGTTCTCGATGGATCGGCCAGTAGCGGTGCTCGTGGCACCCCGTGATGGAACAGGCGCAGAACATATTTTGGGTGAGTTGTTCTGGAGTTGGGTGGTTGCGTGATACCCACTCCATGTTGAGTTGGCCAATGTTGTACCCTCCATTGAAGATGGCCAGAGCAGTTTTGACTTTACCGTCTTGCGGGGCTGGGCAGTGGGTTACTCATCGGCTTCTTAGGGTCTACCCTCTAGTAGAGGCTGGGAAGTGGGTCACCCGACACTATTAGGGTCTACCCTCCAGCAGAGGCTGGGTAGTGGGTCACCCGACGCTATTAGGGTCTACCCTCCAGCAGAGGCTGGGCAGTGGGTCACCTGAAGCTATTAGGGTCTACCCTCCAGTAGAGGCTGGGTAGTGGATCAACCGATGCTATCAGGGTCTACCCTCTAGCAGAGGTTGGGCAGTGGGTCACCCGACGCTATTAGGGTCTACCCTCTAGAAGAGACTAGGCAGTGGGTCACCCGGCGACCTCTTAGGGTCTACCCTCCAGCAGAGACTAGGCAGTGGGTCACCCGACGACCTCTTAGGGTCTACCCTCCAGCGGGGCTAGGCAGTGGGTCACCCGTCATCTAGTTCCAGGTCCACCCTCCAGGAAGGCTGGGTAGTGGGTCGCATGTCGACTTATTCCAGGTCTACCCTCCAGCGGGGCTGGGCAGTGGGTCGCCTGATGATGTATTAAGGTCTACCCTCCCACGGGGCTGGGCAGTCGGACACCTGATGATGTATTAAGGTCTATCCTCCAGCGGGGCTGGGCAGTGGGTCATTGGATGATGTATTATGTTTTACCCTCAAGCAGTTCTGGGCAGTGGGTTACCCGATATCATATTATGAGTTACCCTCCAGCAGGGTCAGGCGGTGGGACACTCGTTGACATTCTAGGCTCAGTCCTTTCTACTAGTCTAGCCTATGGCTTTCCTCTGTGATTACCAGAGCGGGACCCATGGTTATACGGGTCAGTGTTGTGATGGCTTTGGCTTTGAGGAGACCTCTCGACTGCTGGGCAGTGAGGAGGTGTGGTTTGACTTTACCTAGAACTCTCAAGTACAAGGGGCACTTTCCCCACTGAGATGCGTTCTTGTGATGTGATCTAAAACTGTGCGGGTGAGTCAGTGTCGCCCAAAGTGGATAGTGTCAAGGTGTGGTGATTGAGCCCCTTGGCTTGCGGTTCAGGGCAGACGTGCGGGATGCTGGGCATCGATGATGCTATTACTTTTGGGATTGTTGGCGACTCATTTTCTTGGGCTGATCTACGGGATGGAGATCCTCTTACGGTCTTGTTCGGGCTTCTTGACAGATCATAAAGATATGTATATATCTTGTTTCTGGTACCCACTTCTTTGGTTTGGTTACTCTCCCTCCAGGAGAGGCGAAGACGCGCGGGGTATGCCACTTGATTTACGTGTCTAGCTTCTCGTGGTTGGAGGAGTCTACTCTCCTTCTATAGGTAGTGAAGACTCGACGGGAAGTTTATCTTCTCACCGTTTCCAGTTCCTTATGCCTGGACGAGTCTGCTTCCTTTCTCTTGTTGGGTTGAGCTGGACTCCTCACAACACTCCTTGTTGTACTCATTACTTCACTTTCATTTGTACTCCTCTACTTTTTCTGTTCGCTCTACTGCTCACCCTTCGGTACCTCCTTTGTTGCTCCCTCGAGCCTTCGGGTTATCCTACTGAGTATTTTTATACTCACCCCTGCTTGGGATTTGCCCGCACTTGGTGTTCCCTTGCAGACAACGGACAGGTGGAGTGTGACTTCAGTGGAGTATAGGAGCTTGGGAGCTTGGACCGCGTGCGGTGGTCGGAGTCGGGTTCCAGGTGGGGGACCCTTCTAGCTGTTTGTTTTGTTTACCTGTTATCGGGTTGTGGCACTTTTCTAGTTGGGCGCGTGTTTTGCCCATTTTTTTCCTTTTCAGCTTTACTTGTACTGTTTTGAGGACGATGCATCTGTGGTATATATATATAGCAGTTGTTATTTTTACTCTTCTTAATCTTTCTTTTACTCTGCACTGTTGCATTGAGTGTGCTGCGTGTGTGTGTACAGGTACTCAGACAAAGGCCTCCCTGAGTTGTTTAGCCTTCGGCGCTTTTCGCCAGCCCCTAGCCTATGGAGGCGGGCTTGGGGTAGTTGCGGCTCGAGCACGGGTAGGGTTGGTCATGACAAAAAAAATGGTTGGAGATTAAAATAATTCAATTATGAAATTTGAATTTTGAAATTTGGAATGAATTTTTGTATACCATCAGTACCTATGATGAGGATGAAATTCCTAGAAAAAGATCATAGATAAAATTTCTCTATACACCCTGGTAGCCCCAAAATGTAAAGATATATAAGAGAGAATTTCTAGTGGGATGATGTAAAGAGGTAATTTAATAAATATGTGTCAATATTCTTAGTCTATCAATAAGTGAGGGATGAGATAAGACATCTAATAGTTTTCATGAAATCTTTCTCAATAAAAACATAGAAATGGGAATATTTAAAAATGGATTTTTTTAATGGAATTATTGATACATCTATGAGAAAAAATTCAATATGGATTTTATTGAAAACTAAAAAAATATGTACATTTTCTAGATATAATGGAGCATATATCCCTGGACCATCTTTCACAGATTTATACTAATGATGTTATGAGGCTCCATAGTGCACCTGATCAATTGTATCTAAATATGACCAATTATTCAAATAGAAATTTTTTATATGTATTGAGAAATATATAGACACTGAAATATATTTGACCATCAACTATCATCATAAAATTCATGGGAAGCCTAAAGGGATTATCCATACATTAAAGTATTTGATATGGTTATTCTAAATAATCTTCCAAGGAACTTTGGGGCAATATCATCCTCTAGTGGAGGTCACGTACATAAATAGATTTCACTCTAGGATACAAATGGTACCATATAAACCCATATATGGGAAAATATATCATACTATGACCTACTGGGATAATGTTGGTGAAAATAAGATAGTTCATTATGAACACATTAAAGAGAGAACTGAGAAAGTGTGAGTTTTCTAGAATCATAACAATATGGATCAAATCAAATGGAAAATCTCTATTTATAATCTGGGGAGGATCGTAGAATTTCAATTAGGGGAACATGTATTCTAGATATTATTACAATGTAAAATATTTATAAGGTTTAGTAATAAGGGGAACCTAGATTTATATTTTATTAATCCATTTGGGATTTTATAGAGAATTTTAGCTATCACTTATCATTTTTATTTTTCACCATACCTGTTTAATGTTTATGATGTATTCTATGTATAACTATTGAGTAAGTACGTACCTACTCCAATGAAGATACTCAAAACCAAATAAATTGAACACATTCATTAATTATCTAATAATAAAAAGATTGATCAAATTCATGACACTAGATATAAAGTGTTATGGAATAAGAAAACCCATATGGTGATGTTATTTAGTGGAATAACATGATGGAGGAAGAGACATGGTAGGCTTCCAAAGTAATGAGGAAGAAATTCCTATATTAGTTCATGGATTGATTATAATCCAAAATTTTAAGGATGAAATTATATATAAGTGACTTTAACACCCAATAAATGCCTCTAATAAGTAAAAATTTTATTACAATATGTTTCACATCAATCAATACCATTGATTACATCATCCTATTAAAATTAGCTGTAGAAAATTGAATTCATTATAATGAACACAACTCATTCTATAGAACACATAACAAAATAGGGAGGCACCATAATCTTGTAACTTATTGGTTCATACTAAATAATACTGACAAATACAAAATAAAACAATAAGAAAATTAATAGTAATTTAAGTACTTTAGAGAATGAGGTGAATAATTTTAGAGTAAATAATGATGTGAATTTGAAGGAAGAAAAATATGATCGTTCTAATCTGGTCAATGGGAAACTAACTATTGGAATAACATGATAATTTCAGCAATAATAATGAATCTATTATATGTAACGTATAAGTTTCCTATAATTAATTAATTTAATTTTCAATTTTTTTTAATAATTCATTATAATGTATATTTTTCAAGGAATATAAATATAATTAAATTCAAATATGTTTAAATATAAATAAAATGTACTAAAAATAGATTTATAAAAAATTTACGCAAAACATGTAATATATAGATATGATAAAATATTTATTTAATAATTAAAATACATATATTTATAAAATTATTTTCATAAGAACTTTTAATGTAGAATTATAATTTCAAAATTAGTCAAACATTATGTGTTCATAATTTTATGATATGACCAATTTGTTTTGGTAAATATAAAAATATAATATGAATATACATTAAGTATTAGGACATTAATATAATGTAAAAATGATGTAATTATTTTTTTATGGGAATCATCGATAAAAAATATCCTAATTTATAAATATAATATATTTTAAACTATGAAAAAACTTTCAAATGTTGTAAGGGACTTTCTAAATTCTAAAATGTAAAATAATGTTTTATAATCAATTATTTTTTAATAAAACTCTTTTTCTTTTCCAAAAGAATATTAAAAAAGTATTTTTTATTAAAAATTAAATAAATATAAAAAACCATGTTATAAATATTAAAGACCATACTTAAGCCAATTTAATTTCATTTTATAGAATATATATTTCCAAAGACAACGTTTTAATATTAATAAACAACTCTCCAGCATTTTCTATAAATATTCACCCATAATCTAATTTCTCCTCACTTGAAAACTATTGATCATGGTTTTCATCTCAATTTACCCCTCAATATTCCTCCTAAGGATAGCATAAGGATCCTTAGCGTTCTATACCATGTTATTCGATGATACATGGAAAGGTATAGGTTCATAATGACATCTCATCCTTTACTTTGTATAATCCTCAAAAATTCATATTACATTAAATATAAAATATTTTTATACATAATTTTTATAAATTTATTATTGCAATATAATTGAGCGATATGTGTTACCTGTCATTTTACATAATTTAGAAGTCAATATAATCTTAATTATTTTCTATAGCCATAAAACTGCAATATAAAAATCCCTAAATATGTCGTGTATTTTTGGTATTATGTATGTATTATTTATAGAAGGCGGAGAATTTCAAATGAAATATGAATGAAATTTGTCTAGGGAAGCCTCTATTAAGAACATAGTGGATTAAAATTTATTTTTCAATAACTTAACCATTGGAATCAATACATACTAACCTAAAAGTTTCTCCTTAACAAAATTTTGTGTCCTTAATGCGTATCAAATATGTGTGTCACGTAGTCCTAATTTATAAAGGGATATTATTTATTTATCTAGTAAAGTGACATTGGGAAATTTTTGATCCAAGGACTACTTATTATTGATATCTTCATTTGATGAATGTATCCCACACTACTAATCCATTATCATTAAATTTATAAGGATTTTTTAATTTTAATTTTTAATATTATATAGTTTATCATTTCATTAAATTATATTCACTTTGTAAACCATATTATTCTATTAAATGGGGAAATTTTTTCATTTTATAAAACTATTATTTCTATAATGAAAACTATAAATTGCTTATCCATGTTTATATATGATGTGTGTTCGGGAACAATATATTTCGTATTAAGAAGAATCTCTATTCATATTTTGGATACACTAAACTTATTATATAATAGGTGGTGCTGGATATTATATTTCCCTTCAACGCATCGGTAGTTCTAATATAGAAAACTATCTTGTGTATTTTTTATATCTACCCATTTATGTATGATATCTGAGCACACAATTTGAAGGTATGATTATTATTTCCAGTACTATACATTCCACCACTATGAGATTAGTAAGTGTTATATATGTGATTATTTATTTCAGTTATAATTCTATTTGTGGATATATTATAATAATTTTATTAATAATATCACATTTATTTGTTTGTTTATTCCAACTATATTATGAATGATGGATTTATTTCATGATTTCATTCATTATATGTTTTTCCTTTCTAAGAAAAATATCTCATCCCTTTTTATTATTTCCCATTTTCCCTTGAAAACATGATGATTATTTGGGTTACTTAAGGATGACCAATAGAATTAATAAAATTTTATGTATTTTTATAGTTTTTTTTGTTTCAAATGTAATAAAATATTAATTTATGTATATAATCTCCTAAGATACCAAAACTATTATATTATGTGAATTGAGATCTTATTTATTATATTTCATTATTATATATAACCACTAGTTCTGGGTTACTGAATTTATATTGTTATATAAACTTATAGTTTTTTATACAATCTTCCAAATCATGTGGTGAAACCACCCATTATGGTGTAAGGTCACTACATTATAATGTCATCCAATAATCATAGCTTTTTTTGAATTTTAGATCCTAAAAAATTAGGGGGTTTCTATATCAATATATTCACCATCCAAATACATCATCATGAAATACTTATTATTTCAAAATAATCTACAATTATCTAGAAAATTATACCAACAAATTATGGTTCACCCTATGAACCAGAGGGTATGGGGCAAAAAAAATTTATTTACAGCATCCCACTATTAAGTGATCATCAAAACATAGGGGAAAACATTGTACTAATAATTTATCCATTAAAAAATTAAAATATAAAACAAATATATTGTGATGTGATTTTATTCTAGAAAAAATTTCATCACAATTATGTTACAAAATTGTTAAGTGATTATTTGTTTATAACATCAAGACCATGAAATTTCTTCTCCTTTGAACTAGGCATGTCACTAATTGTTCCCTGATAATATTTCCACTAACCAAAATATTTAACTCATTATTCACTAAAATTTACACAAAGAAATATTAATTCATAACCATATATATTATATCATTATTTTTTATCATATCACCATGTTTTCACTTATGGTAAAAAAAAATTCATTAAAATATATCAATGATTCCAAAATAATATAACTCATCCAATGTGTCATTTCACAAAAAACCATTATTGTCCACGCTTTAACAATATCAACTTCTGTTCCAAAATTCTACTATTGAATTTCCTTGCCTCCCAAAAATAAATTTTTATTCTTAAACATAGTTCACTGGATAATTGATACTTCTTGATCTATTAAAAAATATCCCCACTGTAAAATCATTCTTTATTAGAAACTAACCAAAAAATTCCCTTAATGATTCTTTAATTTTTAAATCATCGAGAAAACTAATTGAACCTCCTCTGACTATAACTATGTCTCTAGAAAATGAATAGGCCCTCCCCCTTTTATAATCAAAACTGTAAGTTTAACAATGTCATACTCCATATATTATCCTCCACTATAATCTCTATATAAATCAATTATCTTATAGCTGGTTTTGATATCTACCAACATCAAGAATAGCTTGACATCTAACTATCTATTTTTACAAAATTTATAAATAAATTATTCAAATGGTTATATTAATGGATTGGAAAAATTTGAACATTTTTCAGAGGTTCATGTTCAACCTATGTAGAAAGGTAAAATATCAAATAAGAACATTCAATTGGATTTTATAATTAACTAAGAAATGCATGGATGGGTTCACGATCCATGGACCATGAATAACTATCATGTGTTTATTCAATACCCAAAAAAAATTAATTATTATTCCAAAATCTTTGGGTTATATTATAAAAAACCATGCCTTCACATGTCAGTGTCATGAGAGAAATTTCCAACTCTCATTAGCTTTTTATGTTGTTAAATTTTAATTTTATGATTCAGATAGAGTGTTAGGTTATTTTAATATTTTCTAATTATTGAAATAGATAAATTGTCATGAAGGGATTTAGGGGATGTTTGGTTGAAGGATATTATCAAGGGATAAATAAATGAGTCTTATTAGGATAAAAAGAATCCCATTATAACCCCAATAAAAGGGAGAAAAATATATGTTCCAAGGAAATTGGGACATCCCTTCCAATATATATTTTATTGGTGGGCACTAGGACCCTAATAGCCTCATAAAATGTATGATTAGGGACATAGGAATTTCAATGGTCCTAGACCCCATTTTTTAAAGGGAATAAAAATGGAATTTTTTTTTTGATAATAACCACTCATGGGGTTATTCCCTGGTATCCACGTAATAAGGGAATTCCAAGCCTCTCTCATTTTACACCCTCAACTTATAATTATATATCTGGGATGGTTTAGGATAGATTAATCCGATATATTTATTTAAATACCTTCCGTTTTATCTTCCCTTTCTCCTCATCTATTGTAGTTTTTGATTTAGATCATTATTTTATAGATTTTGATTTATGATTGCACTGATGAACATTGAAATTTACTTAAATTTATAACACATTTTATTTTTGTCTCTAGTGGAGGAAATGGAATGGTAGTTTTCTATAATGCATGAAATTAATTTCAAGTACAACCCCCATTGGTTTTTATTAGATTTTAGTTAAAATAGTATTTAATTTAACATCTCTACATTATTATATTTTGGATATTTTGATTTTAGTAGGCTTAACTGCATGGAAGTAGTGGGCTAAACTTTATTTCTTGGGGTTTCAATATCATATTTCTACTCAGTGAATTTTACATCATTTATACTTGTTATCTATATTTAATATAATATGTTTAATTGTTATTTTATCACTATTATTAATAATCTTGGTGATTATATTAGTTGATAGGGGTTACATGATATTTGATATATAATTCGATAGTGAATTGAGGAATGCTACCTCTATTAACTAAGGGCGTGCTTTAAAATAGGTTATTTTATACTTGTGTATTGTTTTTATTATTTTATTCAATATTAAATTACATTTCATGGTATCATAAGTGAATAAAATGGTATTATATCAGGTTAATAAAACATATAGGACTATATATCATGCTAAACACTCTGTTTAGTGGAACCATAGTAGAATATGTGCCAGTGGTCTGAATTAAATATTGATTGTTGTTTTGAGTATGTTTTTATTTGATTTTTTATAAATATTTTTTTGGGATTTTAGTTTTTCATTAATGGTAAAAATACATTGAAATATAATTTAAAAATTAATAAGGGATTAAATTATATGTTTTTGAAATGTTATTTAAAACAAAATTATGGTCTTCCATGTGAATTTCAATGGGTTTTGGGGGGAAACTATATATGGGTGAAACAGGTTTGTGATGAATTTTTATTGATTTATAAAATATTTATTTGGATCATATTTTAACGTAATGTAAAGATAGCATGTTTTTTGAAATAGATTTATCTGATAGACCTAGTGAAGGTGATGCCAATTTTTTAAAGGATATATGCTTCTGTGTTCTCTTTTCCTGAAAAATCTTAGTATCTGTGAAAAGCTGGTCCTAAAAATATAATATAAAATAAAAGTCATAGATTCAATCATAAAACGGGGCTTTAAAAATATGGGTATGAGTAACACCCTACATGTCAATTTTATTCAAATAAGAATAATGATCAGGAATACAAAAATACCACATCAAACTCACCCCCAAGATTGAACTCTTTGAAAGATAATCCACAACAGAATTGGCCTCCCTATATTCATGTGAGACTCTCCAATTAAAGTGATGAGAATTATTAATTCAATCATTATATTTGGGAAGAAACCACTGTGGAACATCCCTCGTACCTGTCTGGAAGGCACTGACATCTAACTAAGGGTCAAATTCAATCCATATATGGTTCAAATTATGATGTACAACTTATTTGATAGCATAAATAAGGGCCCACAATTTATCCTTATAAGTAGTTCCATTCATAACATAATGTGAAAACATCCCCTAATGTAACCACGGGGAGTGATTAAAACACCACCGCACCATGATATACCAGATGTGGCAAAGGCCTCACTATCAACATTATCCTTTATCCACAGAATGATTGGAGGAATATAATGAATGGATATCATATAAACCAGTATTATTAACTTACCATGAACAACAACCATCCAAAATATATTAATATCAAAAAAAAATTCTCATTTGACATGTTTGGATGTGATTTTTTGAAAATATGGCTCGATGAATGGCCAAAATCCTAGAATGAATATATGGAATTTGACTATTGAAAACTATTACATTCCAAGGTGTCCAAGTTTATACCACAATAGAGTTCTCAACTTTGATTAGCAAAGTGTGAAATTGTATGTTGTATTCATCTGCAATGATAGAGTACATGGAATATTCCATACATCCCTCTAAACTAAACCACATGTTAAATATTCCATGAATGTAAACGCATATCATAAAGATAAAAGAAAATTCATGAAAAATAAAATTATTTGTTTCCACATCCCCTAGACATAAATTCCACTCTAAATCCAATTGTAATCCATCCACTTTAAATTGATCATGAGTAGGTACGAGATTTTTTCAAATTTCTAGAGAATAACAGCTCTTATAGGCTGAATAAAAGGAGTTCCTAATTTATGTATCTATGTCGGGGTTTCGGGACCCCCCTAACAATTAAATTTATTAAATTCCCTAAAAATAAAATGCCCATTCATATTCACAGTCCAAACATGGGTGTCCTTATCCATGAAAATGTATATATGTATTTCAGAAGAAACATGAGGTTGAACATTCACTTCATTCCTTATCCTAGTTGATAAAAAATAATCAATGGAGTGGTTATGTCTATTAGGAGGGACATGCATGAATTATTCAAGTTGTCTATCTAGCCAATGTGTGGTCCATAAGTTATGGTCTAATTTCTTGAAAGAAACCCACATTGATTTTCCAGTTAATCCATTGAGGTATCTATTTATGAAATACCATGTAGATGAAACCATATTTTGATGGAACCCATTTAGAAACTTTAAAGTGAATCTTATTAAGATAAAGTCTAGATCTTTAGATATTAAAAGAGTCTAGGTGATTTTAGTAAGGATTTCACCAATACAAATCATGAGTTCTTTTACACTGAGACATCCCATTTCATTTTGTTTAATGTAATCCTTATATGAAACCATTATAATCTTATTTTAAAAAATGGACCCAATCCATATGAAGTTATAAACCATTACCTAGAGTTTATTTATGAGGACTCTAAGCCATTTATTTGGAGACAAAGAGTAGAAAAACATGGAGGTTATTACTAAGTTGACCAATCACACCCTTCCCGCTTTAGACGTGGATTTCCCTTTCCATTTAATAATTTAATTAATAATACCATAGTAAATATATTGTAGATAAAAACTTATAAATTTTCCTAAAAAAAGGGGAAACAAAGATAAAAAATATGCCCCCTATCTTGACTCCAAGTGGCTTGGAAATTCTTTTTTATTTGTGACTAAGTACACATTTCTAACAACAATGAATATTTTATTCTAGATTATAGTTTTTCCATCCACCTACTTAAAATGACAAAAAATACCCTTAACAATATATAATGTTTTGTTGGAAGCCTTCCCAAGAATAATAATTTCATCATCATAAAAGATATGAGAGGGTGAACACTAACCTCTATCATCCAAGATTTCTTTGAACAAACCAATATTGTCTATATCATTGAGACATCAACTCAAATAATCTTCTACCAAAGCATAGAGAAGACCAAAAAATAGATCACCTTGCTTGACTCCCATGGTTCATTGAAATAATCTCCTATGAGATCCATTTACCAGAATTTATAGTCTATCAAAACTCAATACAATGCTGATCATATTAATAATGTTAGAGGAAAAAACACACTATTTAATAATGTTTGTTTTGAAGATCCACTTTGGAGTAATAAAATATTTAGAGATATAACTTTTAAGATAAAAATTATCATGTCTTGATTTTTTCCCATAATATTGAAACATTCAGATGTAGTGAATAGGCAGTTCTGAATACATGTAACCAGAATAACCCCAACTAATTTAGAGTAATAATTTCCTTAACAAGGTTCCCCAATCTGAACACAATGATTTTTCTTATAATTTTGGGGATGGTATTCCAAATAGAAAAAAGTATAATATACTTCATATTAATGAAATTATCTTTCTTGTGGGTGGGAGAAATAAATTTCGAATTCAATCCATAGGGTATATAGGATTGAGTGAAAAAATATTTTACAGCATCTCTCACATAACTATGAATAATATCCCAATAGAACATGAATAACATGTTAGTGAACCCATTAGGGTCTACCACACTATCAATGCTAACAGAGACTAGGGTTTTCTAAACGTCCACTTCTGATAGAATCAAGGTGAGACCTTGATTATCATTCTCACTAATACAAGAAGGAATGATTTCAATTATTTTATCAGTGAGATTATTACCATCATCAGAGTATATCTTTTAAAGTAGTCTATCACTGTATTATAAATATTATTTTTATATGTGAGTAAAAAACCATTATTATTGTGAGAATAAACTCCCCCGGAAATTTTTTCTATTTTCAAATTCTATTGAAGGACTAGGTATTCTTGTCGCCATTCTATAACCATTTCATCTTAAATTGATTCCTGGTAAGCCTTTCTTTATTTCCCAAAAGATCATATACCTTAGAGTGGTCATGAAAATCCTCCCTTAATGGGATTTTATAAGTCTTAAAAGAAAGATGATGGATTTAATGAATATTTGTTGTGGCCTTTACACTATAATCTATCCTAAAAAATATTTTTATACTCCACTATTTCAAGATCCCCATGATAAATTACAATTTTATAGAAAACAAATAAAGAGGGATATCATTATATCCTATATTCCTAGAATATTGAATAATTTCAATACAACCAAGTATTACTAGACCCCCACAATTAAATTTGAATGTGATGTGGGTCCCATATGATGGTTGTGTACATACATCAATAATAACATGATTATTATCAAAATGAAACATGGGGAGAGAAAATACAGATACCCCCACAGGTGCGCTATCACCATCAACTTGCACAAAACATATATCAACATTACAATCCTCCCTATAGTTAATGGTGTACCTATTACATATAAAGTCACCAAGAGAATTTATAACCTCAACTAAATCACATTGGTCAATTCACAATGAGAATTCATGGGTAGAAAGCCTATAAACATTAGACCCTGTTATTTCATCCATGTTCAATACAATGTAAAAGTCAAAAAGAATAATACATTTTTGATTCATATTACTTGATAAAAAATCATGATCCCTACATAACTCCTTTTTTCAGATATATGATATACGATCATATATTAAATAAATGGAAAAAGTATCACCCTATAATATAAAGGATATTTAAAAGTACTAGAACCCTCTACTACATGATAATGTTTGGACATTATCTTGTATTAGAACCCATAGATGATCCATTTCACATTAATGATAGTTTTGATAGATGAAGGTTCAGCAAAGAGATTCCCATTTGAAATAATTCTATTTATAAAATACCATATTTGGCTCAGTAAGTATGATGATAGGATGATTTGGGGTATCAATAAAAATTTTAAGGGCTGAGAATGTGGGAGAGTTCAAAATCCCTTTAATGTTCTAAAAAAGAATCATTATTTTTTCTGAGATTTTCCATTGGATGGAGGCCCTCTATGATTTGGAATGTCTTCTTGATAATTCTTCATTTTTCCTTTTCCTTTTTTATTTTTCCCTTTTGAGGCTTTATTTCCATTTAATCATCCCTCCAATTAGATGTGGTATGATTATCTTGATTTGTCTCTAAAGAATGGGTATCGATAGAAACTTCATCACCAAGTACACCATTATGATGGGTAAACTAATTGATGGATAGGACTAAAAAATAATTTACCTACATATACCATCTTTTCACAATGCAAGAGGTTGTAAATTGATTGAATTGTCCTTAGAAACTCACAGAAGCATCACATGTATCATTCCTTCCAGTATTCCCAGAGACCTATAATCCCTGAAATAGTGAAGAGTCCATTTTATTGGAACCAATGATCAATTGAAATTCATGTGGAGGATTATACCGGGGATATTTTAGTGTGGAAGAAATATCCTGGCTCAACCTTTTTTCATCTTACCTTTTATCCTCCGAATCAAGCACTAGATAAAATCCTTTATTCGGCTTTTCATATGGTGTGATATCAACCTCCTAGATCAATCTACTATCATCATTCCCAAGGGGAATATTAGAATGGATAAAATTTTCATTTTCATAAGACTCACAATGATGGATCAACATGTTCTCCTCCTACCATTTCTACTCATGAAAATAAATCAGATCAGGGCTATTAGAAGGCTTTGTAGAAGGTGAAATCATTATGGTATCAAACCCCAGACTCAACAGGCTCTCCTCCTTCCTGTCAAACCCCATAAAATGAATTAGTTCATCCTTCTCATTATGATCACAAACCTGATGAAATATAATAATAGGGGTATCACTTCCCAACTTCTTAATTAGAGAACCTGATACCATATGATCTTGTTGAACTCCCCCTAGCCTATGGGGATTTCTAAAATCATGACCCTATCAAGCCAAACCTATGAAATGGGACCTCTATAGTCGTGAGAGGAAATCCCCATCTCATTTGAAGCAATAGGTCCTTGAAGAAAAATGTGTTTTCATTTAATCTTCCAACATTAGGTATCTTCATTCCCCATTGATTTTTAGAATGAATAAATCAGATCCCTGTTACATTAAGTAGTAATGTGGCCAAAAAATATTGCAATTTAAATAGATCTTTGGATTATTTTCATACTGAATTTCAAGATTAATAGTGTCATCTATGATTTTAGTACTAATTTCATAACCAGTGTGGAAGAAATATTATCCTCCCTGAGAATTATAAAAAAAATTAAAGACCACATATTATCCATTTCCTATCCATTATGACTTGATTTTCCACCCAGGATGTAATATCCCAATAGATCGTCAGATTATCATATAACCAGTTCAACATGTAGATTTTAATTTGTACTTGTGCATTGGATTTCCTTACATTATGAGGATGAAAATTATGATCTCATTTATACATTTTTATATGGCTAGGATTTTGTAAAACTGATCCAATGATCCAGAATCACCTCACACAGTCATCAGAAGGGAATAGACATGGTAAAATCCTCACCCCATCCCTATCATTTTCCAATTATCGAAGCCCCATATCATTGTAATTATTTGACCAAAATCATGAAATTTATAGTCTTCCTCTACTTTGGGAATCAAAACTCTTTCAATGATTCAGATCCTACACAATTCATTCATTCTTATACCATATCCTAGTAAGAAAGTACATTATAAATACACGTAGTTTTGACGAACCTTCTAGGATATGGAGCATAAAAGTCTGAGAATGAGAGATTAGATTATTATTTGACCACTTTGACAATTTTATTATTTTCTATAGATTAATATAGAGGGGAACGCTCCTCTGAAACTGGTTTTTTCTTCCCACACAAATGAAAAATCTATTGATGACTAAAATGATCGAACCTGTCATGATTCTGGTCTATTCTAGATGGAATAAAATCTTCAGTCCGAGTGAAATATTCAAAATCTATCTATCTAGGATGTTACCCTCTCATCACTTACTCCACCATATTTCATTATTTTGTGTTACCTATTTTCATTAATGGTTTCCTTTTATGTTATCTCTTGAAACACTATAATGAATGATATAATATGAAATATATACACGACATTCCATTATGTGATTGGTTATTAATATTCAGAAAATATTTCTAGGGATTCTTATTGGAGAATTCACTAGTGGTACAATGGAAGGTACCCATTGGGTTTTGAAAAATTATAGGACTCTTATTATTCCTAATTTATTTGATATAATTCAAGTGATCCTTGATATACTTTAATAAATTTAATGAGTATTATTACTAGGTCATTGGATGACCTTGGGATAGTTTAAGATACCATATTTTTATTGACTGGTGTTTGAGACTACTCACTTTCAGGCTTTGGGAAATGTTTAATATACTAGATGGGTGATTAGTCTCATCATTTGTTGGAAATATTAGATTATGATTGGCCTCACCATTGAGTTGAAATAGGGTACTAATTTCTTTATGATCCACCAAATCAATTATGATCTATGTAATAATAGGATAATAGTTTCCATCCGAGATGTTATTAGTTTAGAGGAGAGTGGGTTACCTTATTTCTATCGGTTACTTATAAGTGAGTGTGTTTCCTCTTTTTATTGTTTCCTAGGAAGGAATAGGGTTCCCTACTTAGTGAGTTTGATTTTACAAATGTTAGATACCGTGAATAGCCACATAACCTATGAGAAATTTTTGTCATGAAAAATATATCTTGATAAAGATTTGAACCCATGTGAGGTGACTTGTGGGATATTCTTAGGATTTGATTTTTTAAATTCAAAATATGAACAAATTTTTTTTATAAGGTATTATTTATTTTTATTTTTTATTTTTATGATTTATACTCACATTATTTTTTTCATCCCCTTAAATTTGTAGATATTGAATGAGAAATGATGAAGCTATTGGGGAGATGGTTGGAGGTTCATGGGACGATTAACATACTATAAACAATAGAGTACACTTATTGATGTTCTCACTGATATATAATCCTTGGGTATAATTTTACAACCATAGTTCTATATAATCATATAGTAGGATCAAGACCCAATGATGACTTGTGTTACATGGGATATAGCTAGAGGTCTTTGATGGGTAGTTCGGAATATTTCTTTAGTAGGAACAAATGTGATGATATCGGTTGGGGCTATGATATTTTTTTATTTCATGTAGTTTGGACCCATTCATTAGTTTCAACATTTGTTATCATGGGATTATTTTTTAGATATTATAAAGGAATTTAAACCTCATTGACTACCCTTATTAACTTTCATTATTTTTCATTAATTTACTTGATAGTTAATAACTATTTAATTACCCATTGTAATATTTCTTATAACCATTTTTATTTCACATGATATTTTTGGATTGGTTACTTAAATTTTAGTGAGATAAATAATGGGACAGTTTGGACTCAAATGTGTGATTCTTTATGGTTATATGTGATACCACCTAGTGATAACATCTGTTGATATGAGAGTGACAGTATAATATAACTCATAGGTACATTAGGTTTTATTTTTTTTTAAAATTATAGATCTATCATAAGTTACCAAGATGGGTATTAATATATGAGTCATTTGGTGCATGTGTCTTTATCTCTATGATGGAATACATGAATTAATTTACATGAGATTTTGTTGGATATTTTTATTGGTGGTTTGATTAATATCACCATATTATATCACATGAATCTACAATATCACTAAAAGATAATGAGTTTTGGGAGTGGGGGTATCCCATAATGTAATTAGACCCACCTTGGGGAACCCTAGACCCACATTCCTAAATCCATGGATAAAAACACAGTCTTTAAATATTATCATTGATACGGAGTGACATGATTAAACCTGAACTATAATTTATTTCACATTAATATGACATTTCAAAAAAATATCATATAACTCGGATAAAAATAAAGGTTCAGTTTCTTTGAATAAATAGGTACATAATCAAATTATTTTAGTACAATCTTTCACAACTCCAAAAAAATTATTATAACACATTTCCCTTAAACAATTATCAAACAAAATTCCTTTCATCATAACCTAGGGAATGGAATCAGAATAAAGTGGTAAGTTTATTCTCTCATTAAGGATATTCATAGGAGACAATAATTGATTATCATAAGGGATAATAAGATATGTATGTAGATATAAGAGAAAGTTATGGTTTATTAATATAAAATTATAATATCATTCCCAATTAAACATGTATTATTAATAACTAATAAAAGAATAGGGATCTGATCATATCATAATCTATGAGTTATTATAACATGAAAACACTGAAAAACATAACAATATAGCATAAACATAATAATAATAAAAATTCCCCTATCAAGGCTCACAGTTGATAAAATTATTATACAGTGGATGGAGTCCCATAATAGATTGGGTACACTCCCCATTTTCAAAAACATATTGGAAAGAGTCCCATAATAGATTTTTTTCACTCCCTAATCCTTGACATGTCAAATCATCAGATAAAAGTCTTTACATAATGAATTGAGGGGTTGAAAAATTATAATCCCACCCAGCACTTAGTGGACATAGTACCTTTGGGGTTTGGGTTAACTCCCCATTCCCTTTATTATTATCTCTATAGATAAAAATTATTACTTAAAACATCAAGGGGATATATAATTCTAATCCCACCGATAACTTAATGAAAACCATACAAATATTTTAAACCTGAACATAAAAACGTTCATCATTTCATCATATCTTTATTAACCCACTAGAAAGAAATGGATGTTACGATAACTTCATTAAAATATTTACATCATAATCCATCCATATAATTAATGTGGATGCAATCATATGAACATATCTCATGTTTAAAATAAAAATTTTCAAAGGATATTTTCATGAAATAAAAATGCTCTTTCAACATTATAGGATAAATAACATTGATAAAAAGGAATAAATATCCATTTAATTAAATTTTTGAGAAACCCTAAAAATTTTATCTTTAGAACAAAAAATTCTAGTCTAATGTTTTGTCAAATTACACATTTAAACCAATAAGGGTCTTCCGAAAACATGTTTTATATGATAATAATTCTTTCAAAAACATTATTTTATAGGGAATAAAAAATTTAGGATTTATTTATTAAAAACATAATCAATTAAAACATCTTTTAAAATAAAGAATTCCTTTTAAAAAAATTTAGGTTAGAAACAAATTCCTTTTCATTGCAAAATCATTAAAAATTTAAAAAATAAAAACCATTTTAAAAAATATGAAGGAAAATTCACAAATAAAAATTGTCTTAAAATAATTTTTCCAAACAAAAACAAAAAAACAGGTTCTTCTCACACTTTTTGACAAAACCAATCCTTGTTGAAATAGTTATTGTTTTCTTTCAAAAAATTTAAATAATGAAAAAAATGATAGAAAATTTCATTAATCAATTTTCGAAACATTGATAATAATATCCATAAAATAATGCAATGAATATAAACATAGTTGAGGAATAATGATTGAGGATGATATAATAAATTTAACACAGTTTTTCCCAGATGGAAATTCATTCATAACAATTCTGATTTCAAATTGATATTGGAAAGAAACACTTACAACTTCACTACCTTTCGAATTAAAATCCATTGAAAATAATAACATAATATAGATTGGTCAATCTGTTTGATTTAATTATATTTATATTAAAAATACATCTATGGGAACTATATACAATATAAAATAAAATAGGTGATGGATGTGATAAATATCACAACAGAGTGAAATTTTGATAAGGAAACTCTTAAGATTAGATGAAATTAATTTTAACTCATGTATGGTAATCATAAGTTAAATAATAAGTAATTTAAATTAATTATTTATATTTTAAACCCATTTTATGTTATGTTTTTAATAATTTATTATGCATTCATTAGTTAGTTATCACTTATTTTCATTATTGGATATTGTAGTTATTATTATTTCCCATAAGTTTCACAATATAGATGTCAAAGCCCGTAATTTTAAAAAATTAATAATTTCAAGATTATAAAATATATTTAAACCATTTTTTATAAGATATAAAACCCCATGTGTTTTATATTGGAATTATTCAAATGGTTTGGTAGAAGTAGATCCATGGAAAGCTAGTTTCGGCAATCTATCAATATCAATGGATGACTTCATAATGACCATAATTTTTTGTTTCATAATTTCAGAAACACATTCATGATATATATGACTATTTATTATCATATATATTCATTAAATATGTTTTAGAACTAAACGTGTAAAATAAAATATTTCATTCCTTGGAGTTCGTAGTCTACAAGTACACACAGATAACATTTCCATTTTCCATGAAATGGGAGGAAGGTCTAAAATGGTTTATCTTTTTAGAATCTTAAACATTGTATAAAAAAATAACATTTATTTTTTAAATATAGTTTTATACACTTCATGTTAGAAGATGTTGAAAAATTAAACACATTGTTCATGAAGGTGGTAGTCCAGATGAACGCATGGACTGCATTTTCATTCTTTTAATGAGAAAGGATGTAGGAAGATATTTATTATTATGTAAACATAATAGAATTTAAATATAATAATGATGCATATTTAATTATTTAGTGATGGAATAAAATATTTTTAGGTATAATAATAAGACATAAATGAAAAATAAAATGGAGTGAATTGGTTATTTTACCTTACTCCTTGGGATAACTCGTATTCAAATTTAACTAAGCCTTTTATAGGGTAATACTATGAGCATATGAGAAAAACTAGGACATGTCTATGATTTTTTTAGATATTTACATATATATTTTCAAACCAAATGTCTTGTTGTGTGATGAAAAATGTGGTTATGAGCGTATCCTTTTATAAGTGAGGAGAGTGGAATTTTTGTAATAAGATGTGAACTATTCCTGGGGAGTGGATCTAAAAGTGGCCAAAAATAGAGGGGAAAATTTTTTGTATATAAAACCATTAACTACACACAATTTCAAAATTTTTAAGGAATTTGACACCTTTTCTACTTAGTTTATAACTTTTAACATATATTAATTTTAATATAGTAATTTTTTAACCATAGTAACTTATTTTTAAAAAATAAATATAAAATTATAGTTATTAGTTAACATGGGTATTCTAATTAATAATATAAAAACCGTTTCAAATTATTAAATTTATAAAAGGGATAAAAATTAATTTAAAAATAATATGTGTTTAACGCATAACAACCTTATTCAGAGAAATATGACTTGGGTTTGTAAATGTTAATCATTTGTTTATAAACCAAAAATAGTATATTAAGTATATAATTTTAATTATCTAATATAAAACTAATATGGAAAATGATTTAGTATATTATTAATTCATTATTATATAATAATGATGTCACAAAAGTCATTGTATTTATAAAAATGGAATCTTTAACTATTTACCTAAAAATAATTCCTTTCAAAAAAACCAAATATTAGATTTAAGATAATATTATTATATTTAATCTTTGAGTGAATTTAATTTTTTTAATTCTAAAATTTAAGAATTTAAGTTTCAAATAAAACTATAAAATACGTTTTTTAACATGTAGGGGGAAACATACACTAGTTATTAAGGACAGGTAGCCCTTTTTTAATAGGGTTTAGAGGAAACCCTTATATCACCCAAATTCCCAGTAGACTAGAGGCCCATTACAATTTTTTATGGATAAAAGGCCCTATTACCAGAGTCCCTAATATGAGCATCTAATATTCCCATCATGATCCCAATATTTTCATTGTGATTCCCCCTTACTATCAACAATTTCATTACACTACCCCACCATGAGGGCCTTCGCAGAGCACCCCTCATTAAAACCACATCTAAGTAGAGGTCAAGATGATATGTTTTAATGAACCAATCACTCTTCCAAGACTCCCACCCAGAAATGATTGAATATCCCTATTATACAATACCTCAAAGATGCATCACTTCACTTGTCTGTTCGTCACCATTCACATGACATGTCTCACCCTCTACCCAGAACCATCACATTGTGAATCTGTTTTTAATTATATAGGAGAGTATCCCTCTACCCCATGTAGTTAGAGATCCAAATGATAGTTTCCAACACACCAATCTCTCTTTTTATCTACCCAAATTGTAATGCATCTTGAAGCTAAGTTACTGAAAACAATTTTTATAGAATAACTACTTTTTAAATTATTAATATTTTTAATTTTATTAACAATTAATTAATAATTAAGTTAATGAAAATATATTATTAATATAATAAAAACATACATATCATCATTTAATCATATAATTTTTAGTTTCTTAAAATAATAAATTCATATCACCTAAAAATAAATTTTTAGGAAAATACAATTTTAGCATAAAATGATCGCATTAGTTATTTCACAAAATTATTGAATTTTATTAGTTTATTGGTAGTAAAAATAATCCTTTAATTTTATTACAATATATATTTTAAAATTAGGTCATATGAAACATATTATTCAATAAAATATATATTAAAATCTAAGGGCATTACATTCAACCACTTAAAATAAATTGCATCTTTGCAATGTTAATTTCTCTCACCAATGAGACTAGATGATGGTATTCTTAATATATTCAAGACTCAATATATAATTTTTAATGATATATGTACATTAATAACTTGTATAAGATAGTTAAACTCATATTTTCTTTCATAATTGGAATATATTAAACCTATTTATGAATATTTTTCATTAATAGTTGGTTTTAGACTTAGGTATTTCTAGATACACGATTTTTAAAATGAAGATCACTGGGTACTCCAATTCCATTACTTATTTTAGAGTCTCCTAGGTTCATTAAGTCACATCCAGGAATTGATAAAATTCATCATAAGATTTTAAAATTCTCAAAATTCTTATTTCCATACACAAAGGAGAAAACATGGTCAAAATAAGTGCAATAAAGGATACACAGTTATATGTAATGGTGGAATTTGAATATAAGGTTTTTAAATATCATTCCATATTTGTTTCCATAAAACCATAGGATATGATTTGACATGAGTTTTTTTAAAAAGGTTTTTCATTGATTATATTCAAAATATTCAACTAATAAAATAAATACAAATTCTTCTCAAAGGTAAAAATCCATTATAGCAGATTAGTGGACTGAAAGGCCTTTTTAAAATTATTCCATTGTAAAATCTTGAAAAACTTATATATGTAATTTCCAAAACATGTAAGAAAATATAATTGGGTTATCAAAATATAATTAAATACCTTCTATGACAGATAAAGATATATGTGTATAAATATAAATTTTAATTTTTTTTAAGTATGTTTTCAAGTAATTTTACTGTTAGAAAAGGTTTAAAAATAACATGATTGTAACGACCCAAAGTTTCATTAATTAAAATCCCTCTTGATCTAATTAAATTTCCATTTATGTTTATATAAACTGTCAACTTATTTGTTTTTATGATAATAATTTTGACCGTTGCTAATATAGTCGTTGAACAGTGATCACATGATTAGTATAAATATAGGGGTTGAACAAATCCAATTTACTCAGACAAAGGATGCGATGGCCTCATCTTGTAGAATTGCCCCATACGAAGCCCATTTGTCGATGATCGACAAAGAGGTGGTGTCTTTGGGCTTCACCCTTGACCAAGCCCAAGCTGAGCTTCATCATTTCAAGCTCGAACGTGACCGTCTACAGGAAAAGTGGAAGTTGATTGAAATTACCACTCGAGCGATGTTATCTGATCCACCCCAAGAGTCTGTCACCATCGCACACCTTACCCTTAGGTCTTATGCGGCTATTTTAAGGGGTTATGTAACAAATAAGTAGTACTATGTTCATGTACATTATTTTTTTTATAATAATGAATATAATTTCTAGTCATTTTTGATACATTGTAAATAGTTTTTAAAGTACAAATAGTGTTTTTAGTTATTATTTAATTAAGAAATATATTTTATTAAATTAATGGATTTTTGAATTAAGTAATATTTTAATAAAATATTATTATTACTATTAAATTAATTTTTATTAAATATATATGATCTTATAATTTTATGAATGCAATTATAATTTTTATTAAGGTTTGAAAACCATTTTCGTCAAAACCCGTGAATTTTTGATAAATAGAGGTTTTTTTTTAAAAGTGAAAATTAACATATTTAGAAAATTATTTAGATAAAATAAATGTTATTTATGGAATCAGGACGTCGAAATTATCCAATGGTGAATTTTTCATAATTTTCTGATATAGTCAAATGTTTGGGTAAAAATTAAATATCATTTAAATTAATAATGTGATTTATGACATCATAATGACCCAATAGTGATGTAATAAAATACTATAATATTTATGTTCGGCCAATATATGTTTTACCATTAAAATAATATCATTTTTGGTTTGTTTGACTTACTTTTCAAAGCATTAATGGACCCCTCAAGACTTATTAAACACCTTGTCTTTTTAAATTAATTTCCATGGGAGTGTGACTCACCTCCACATAAGAAACCTTATTATTTTAAGAAGTTCAGACTTTGGGCTTATAAAATATTGTTTTCCTCTTCCCTTTTCCAAAAAAACATGGGCAAAAACCATGGGATGGTTTGTGGTTTGAATTAATTTAATGTAAGGGGTCCCAAACCTAAATAATAAAGAATTCCCTCACCTTTTCTATATAAACCCACCCAAGATCCCACTTCCTCACCAATAAAAGCCTTTTTACATCGTCCAAACTCTGCCATACTCTCTCTATAATCCTCCCAAGGTTCCCCAAGCTCCCAAGAAGCCTCTCTCAAGCCTTTGGAAGCACACTTCCAAGTAAGGGTTTTTTCTTCCTTTCCCCTTTTTGTCAATTTTCTTTAAGTTATATTTCCCTTTTACATTCAATTATGAATGTTGGGGTATGGTTTCTAACCTCCCCCATACTTCCCCCTTTATGTTTTAATGATGGGAGACCCCTTTATCTCTCATTAAATGCCTCCCATGTACACCTGTTACTATGCCAAAATTCTGAAAGGAACTTCTCTCTCCTCATTTACTTTCAAGCAACAATTTTGTATCATGAATCTAAATTCCATTAAAATTGTTGAAAAATGTATCTAAATGACCTCCTTACTGTCCATTACATTTAAATATGATGAGTAACCCCTCTCTCTCTAATTATCCAATTTTATGAATTCTTATGTCACGTCGTTACACTGCCGAAATTGGACCAATTTTCTAAGCCAATGCCTTTGTGTAGTGAATACCATGCCCATTTCTCGATCAAGGGTATTCAACTTTATGAAAATTTACTTATTGATTATAATTTTTCATGTATGAATTAAAAATTCCTTTATCTTGGAATAAATTATTAAGTTTTATGAATCAATTTTGTACAATCCATGTGGCACACTAATGCATGAAATGAACTGCTTAAGAAGGGTATGCCCTTATAGCACTCCAATGCTTTGGGTAAATTATAGTATCATGATACGTCATGTGCAATGAGTGTTTACTCATGCTAATTCAAGTGCAACGATGGTTTACTCATGATTTATGTGCAATGAGTATTTACTCATTCTCCACGTGCAATGAGCCTTGGCTCATGCTAATTCCATGTTAAGTGTTGTTGCCACATTCCCATGTTATGATTATCATGAATTATCATGCCTTTATGTTAATGTTTATCTTGTGATCTATTGATATGTCTATTATCTAACATGTATTTTACTCCTCATGTTATTCCATGTGTATTCCCTTACTGGGATTTATAGCTCACCCTTTTCTTATGCATGTCCTTAGGTTATCCCATGCAATGCTAAGTACGAAGGAATGTAGTGCTCATGTGAAGGCATTTTTCAGTAAAGATGCTGTATTTCATGTTTATGTTTTTATGTAATGATCCTAAGCCCCAAATACACTAAACCTCTCAATCTTATTTGTTTTATCAAGTGAAGTTTTATGTAATAAATCATGTTTAAGTTTTTAATAAATGTAGGGTTGTCATAGATGGTATCAAAGGATAGGTTTAGTTATTTTTGGGATTAGGAAACCCTAGTAAAGCCTTAGATACAAGACTAAGTATAATAAAAACATCCCTAAGTTTTGGTACGTGCTGAGTAAGTGGTTTATCAAACAAATACATCCCTGTCTAGATACGACCAGGTAGAGGCGGCTCTGGCACAGATGTATCCTAGGGGTAAAACACGAAAACACCGATTTGAGCTAGACTCGAACGGGAATTGGTGCACGACAACGGGCCTTGATGCACTCTTGGTTACGACACTCCCAGGGGATATGTTTTGATAAATTCAAAAGCTTAGTATGAACACTTATTTAGGAAATTAAAAAAAAATCCCCTAAGAATATATGTTAGAAATTAGATCATGAAAAGCCTACATTAAAGCCTATAGACTCATGAGTTAAGGAAATAAATTTTTATTTATGAGTGATCAAATTTTGTCTTTGGATTAACCTTTATGTGTTACCCCTAACTTTCCTTTTATTCCACCCAATGGCCGGTAATAGGAGGACTCGGGCTAACAACTATTGTGAAGATCAGTGTGATGACTGTACTAATGTGATGCCAAATCCAATGGGAGCGGGAATCGCGAACATTGTCATGCTTCTCTCTCAGTTAACTCAAGTTTTCAATAGAAACACGGGTCAAGAGGAACGTTAAACCCCCCCTAGGAAAGAACAAGTGGCTATAGATAGATTCATGAGACAAAGGCCTCCTACTTTTAGTGGATCATCTGATCCCACGATCGCTGAACAATGGATCAACTCCATTGAAAAGATCTTCTCCATCCTTCAATGTTTTGAACAAGGGAAGGTTCTCCTGACGGCTTATCGTATGGAGGGTAAAGCTGATCAATGGTGGACGTTGATCAAAAATACGAAGCCTGAGGAGGAGATCGAGGAGTTGGAATAGAAGCATTTTCGGAGGATATTTTTCGATAAATATTTTCCGTGCACCCTTCGGCTTAAGATGGAAAGGGACTTCCTTTCCCTCAAGTAAAAATATGAATAATCTGTTGGAGCGTACGAGGAAAACTTCACAAGGCTTTCATGATACTCTTCCGGCTTTTCCATTACCCCCGAATGAAATGTTGACCGCTTCGTTGGTGGGATGAAGCCTAGCTTGTGAAAAGCATTAGCGATCCGTGACTTCGACAGATGTGAGGAAATTGTCCGATGTGCCATCAAGGTCGACATGGAAATCGGGGAATCACAGGGGTATCATGGGGACATAATAGTAAGGTGGAATTCAATGTTGGCGGTCCGATGGATAAATCCAACGGTTCTAAGAAGATCCAGCACCCTACTTGCCAAAATTCCAGAAAGAAGCACCCTAGAAATTGCCTTAAGGGGATGAGGAAATGATTCAAGTGTGGAAGGGAAGGTCACCTAGCTGTTAATTGTCGGAAAAAAAGACTCGTGGCTACGACAGAGGAGAGGAACAATCCATTCGAACCTCAACGCATTGTTCAGTGCTACAAATTCCAATAACCGGGTCATTTTGCAAATCAGTTCCCTAATCTAAGGATTTTTGGAGGCGACCAACAAACTCCAAGGAAGGAAGGAAGAGCGTTTTCCATCACTTCTGCCGAAGTGAACGCCAAAAATGAAGTGGTGATAGGTACGCTAGTTATTCATTCAATAATAGTGAACGTACTTTTTGATTCAGGTTCTACTCATTATTTTATATCTCGAATGTTTAGTAGAACAATCCCAGCCCCACCACAAATCATGGAAGTGAAGATGTCAGTGAGTACGGAAAATGGGGCAATCATTGCATCCCATGAATATAAGTCCTCCCCTGTTATAATCTGGGATTGAATTTCCCGGCGAACATCTTCATACTCCCTCTAGTGGAATTTGATGCAATTATTGTCATGGATAGACTTTCCTTGTATAGAGCTAACATAAATTGTCGGGAGAGGGAAATCACACTCCATATATAGAATCGACCCCCGATTCTTTACAAGTGTAAGGAGGAAGATGAATCTCCTTTAGCTCCATCAACTCAAGCATGGATATTACTGCCCTATGAGCACGCGTATCTGGATCAGATGATTGATTCTAAGGAAGAAACCATCCTTGAAGAAATGCCTATTGTGAGGGAATTCACTGAAGTGTTTCCCGAGGAACTGCCTGGTCTTCCTCCTAGAAGAGATGTTGAGTTCTCAATAGAACTTATACCTGGGGCATTACCAATATCCAGACTCCATATAGAATGGATGTTGTTGAGCATGAAGATCTGAAGAAATAAATACAGGAGAATCTGGATAAAGGGTTTATATGCCCAAGTGCTTCACCATTGGGTACACCCGTCCTCTTCGTCAAGAATAAGGATTGGTCAATGCGGCTTTTCATTGATTATCATGAACTTAACAAAATAATGATAAAGAAAAAGTATCCTCTCCCATGAATTGATGACTTGTTCGATCAGTTGCACGGAGCACAACACTTCTCCAAGGTGGAATTGCGGTCGGGATATTATCAAGTAAGGGTGAAGAAGGAAGATATCCCCAAGACTGCTTTTCGCACAAGATACAGTCACTATGTATTCATAGTAATTCCTTTCGGACTCACTAATGCTCCAGAAATCTTCATGTACTTGATGAATAGAGTCTTTAGACCTTGAAAAATTAGCGGTAGTCTTTATAGATGACATTCTAATATACTCCAAAACCAAGGAGGATCATGAGAAGCATTTAAGAACTGTACTAGAGACTTTGCACAAGGAGAAGCTCTATCTGAAGTACAGCAAGTGTGAGTTCTGGTTGAAGAAGGTCTCATTCTTGGGACATATCATCACAAGAAATGGGATATCTATGGACCCCTCTAAAACAGATGCAATTGAGGGATGGTCGAGGCCAACATCGGTAACGGATATTCGTAGCTTCTTGGGGTTAGCTGGATATTATCGATGATTTGGGAGGAATTTCTTACGATTGTACAACGCTCTTACCAAGCTAACTCGGAAGGGAGTAAAGTTTTCTTGGAGTGATGAATCTGAAGAAAGCTTCAAGGAGTTGAAAAGGAGTCTTATCACTGCTCTCATGCTCACTTTACCCACAAGTGGGGAAAGTTTTGTGGTATTCAGTGATGCTTCGAAGAAGGGCTTAGGCTGTGTGTTGATGCAGAATGATAAAGTGATATCCTATGCCTCAAGGTAGTTCAAAATCCATGAGTGAAACTATCCAATGCATGATCTAGAGTTGGCGGTTGTGATCTTTGCCTTGAAAATCTGGCGGCATTATCTCTATGGTGAGAAATGTGAGATATATAATGACCACAAGAGTCTTAAATATATATTCACATAGAAAGAGATTAATATGCGCCAGAGAAGATGGATAGATCTCATCAAGGATTATGACTGTTCAATATATTACCACCCTGGGAAAGAGAACAAGGTGGCAGATGCCCTATGTAGAAAGGATCCAGCGATTCTATCAATGATGAGAATTGAGAAGGATTCAATCATCATAGACTAGATGAAGATGGACATGGGAATCATAGAGAAGGGAAAATCATCAATCCTTTCACAAATGATTGCTCAATCGTCTCTTTTGGAAAGGTTAAAGGATGCTCAAAAGGATGATGTGGGAATTCAAGAAAAATTGGAAGCTATCAAAAGGGGGAAATTCTCAGAGTTTAATGTTAATGAAGAATGAATTGTGTTGTTTGGGAAAAGACTATGTGTTCCATCAAGTCTGGAGATGAAGAAGGGTCTTTTGGATGACGCACATAGTTTGGATTTCCCTATTCACCTAGGGAGCACAAAGATGTATCGAGATCTCCGAGAAAACTTTTGGTGGGATAAAATGAAGAAGGAGATCGCTGAATATACATCAAAGTGCATGGTGTGTCAGCAAGTGAAGGCAGAGAGGCAGAAGTCTAAGTGGATGATGCAACCATTTCCCATACTAGGATGGAAATGGGAGAACATCACCATGGACTTTTTCACCGGACTTCTGAGGATATCCAAAGGCAACAATGCAATCTAGGTTGTTGTGGATCGTCTTACAATGACTGCACACATCATTACTATTCGGTAGGATTTCTCTTTGGATCAACTGGAATAGATATATATCAGGTAAGTGGTATGGCTGCATGGAGTACCACTATATATTGTGTCTGACCGAGATCCGAGATTCACCTCTATGTTTTGGAAGAGTCTTCAACATGCTCTGAATACTGAACTGAACTTCAGTACGGCCTATCATCCTCAAACTGATGGCCAATCCGAGCGGACTATCCAAACACTTGAAAAAATGTTAAGAGCATGCCTAATGGACTTTAAAGGAGGATGGGATCAACATCTTCCTCTGGTTGAGTTCTCTAATAACAATAATTTCCACTCAAGCATCCAAAAGGAACCATATGAAGCCCTATATGGGAAAAGGTGTAGAACACTAGTATGTTGGGATGAGGTCGGTGAACGTAAGCTTCTTGGACTAGAAATGGTCGAGGAAATGGTGGAGAATGTGAAAACCATTCAGCAGCATATCAAGGCAGCCCAGAGTTGACAGAAGAGTTATGCAGATAACCTCCGATGAGACTTTGAGTTTAAAGTTGGAGACATGGTTTTTCTATGAATATCTCCATGGATGAAGGTCATGTGGTTTGGAAAGGGAAGTTAAGTCCAAGGTACATTTCCCCCTTCGAGATTCTTGATTGTGTCGGGGTTGTAGCCTATCGACTTGCACTTCCACCTACTATGGCCAAAGTACATGATGTCTTTGATGTATACCTCTTAAGGAAGTACATATCGGACCCTTCACATGTACTCTCATCTGAGGTGGTACAATTGGAAGATGATCTTTCTTATGAGGAGAAACCAGTGAAGATCTCATATCGTAGAGAAAAAGTTCTAAGAAACAATACAATGCTCCTCATCAAGGTGTAGTGGAGAAACCACAAGTTTGAAGAAGCGACTTGGGAATCAGATGATAAGATGAAGCTGAGTTACCCACATTTGTTTTAGTGTGGTAAAAGGAAAATTTTGAGGGCGAAATTTCTTAAGGGGGGAATATTGTAACGACCCAAAGATTCATTAATTGAAATCCCTCTTGATCTAATTAAATGTCTCTTTATGTTTATATAAAATGTCAACTTCTTTGGTTTTATGATATGAATTTTGACCATTTCTAATATAGCCATTGAACAGTGATCACATGGTTAGTATAAATATAGGGGTTTAACAAGTCCAATTTACTTAGACAAAGGAAGCGATGGCCTCATCCAGTAGAATTTCCCCATACGAAGCCCATTTTTCGGAGCTCTGAAAAGAGGTGGCATATTTGGGCTTTGCCCTTGACCAATCCCAAGATGAGCTTCATCATGTCAAGCTTGAATGTGACCTTCTACGGGAAAAGTGGAATTTGATTGAAATTACCACTCGAGCGATATTATCCGAGCCACCCCAAGAGTCTGTCACCACCGCATACCTTACCCTTAGGTCTTATGCGGATGTTTTAAGGGGTTATGTAAAAAACATGTAGTACTATGTTCATATACATTATTTTTTTATATAATAATAAATATAATTTCTAGTCATTTTTGATACATTGTAAATAGTTTTTAAAGTACAAATAGTGTTTTTAGTTATTATTTAATTAAGAATTATATTTTATTAAATTAATGGATTTTTGAATTAAATATTATTTTAATAAAATATTATTTTTATTAAATTAATTTTTATGAAATATAATTTATCTTATAATTTTATGAATGCAATTATAATTTTTATTAAGATTTGAAAGCCATTTTTTTCAAAACCCGTGAATTTTTGATAAACATCGGTTTTTATTTTAAAAGTGAAAATTTACATATTTAGAAAATTATTTAGATAAAATAAATGTTATTTCTGTATTCAGGACGTTGAAATTATCCAATGGTGATTTTTTCATAATTTTCTGAGACAGTCAAATTTTTGGGTAAAATTAAATATCGTTTAAATATATAATGTGTTTTATGACATCATAATGACCCAATAGTGATGTAATAAAATAATGTAATCTTTATTTTCGGCCAATATATGTTTTAACATTAAAATAATGTGATTTTGGGTTTGTTTGACTTACTTTTAAAATCATTAATGGAACCCTCGAGACTTATTAAACACCTTGTCTTTTTAAATTAATTTTCATGGGAGTGTGACTCGCCTCCACATAAGCAACCTTATTATTTTAAGAAGTTCGGACTTTTTCCTTATAAAATATTTTTTCCCTCTTCCATTTTCCTGAAAACCATGTGAAAAACCATGGGATGGTCTGTGTTTTGGAATAATTTAATGTAAGAGGTCCCAAACCTAAATAAATAAGAATTCCCTCACTTTTCCTATATAAACCCACCCATGATCCCACTTCCTCCACACTAAAAGCCTTTGGATTTCATCCAACCTCTGCCCTACACTCTCTAGAATCCTCCCAAGGTTCCCCAAGCTCCCAAGAATCCTCTCTCAAGCCTCTCTCAATCCTTTGGAAGCACGCTTCCATGTAAGTGTTTTTCTTCCTTTCTCCTTTTTGTCAATTTTCTTTAAGTTGTATTTTCCCTTTTAATTTCAATAATGAATGTTGGGGTATGGTTTCTCACCTATCCCATACTTCCCTATTTATGTTTTTATGATGGGATACCCCTTTCTATCTCATTAAATTCCTCCCATGTACACCCGTTACTATGCTGAAATTCCCAAAGGAACTTCTCTCTCCTCATTTACTTTCAAGCAATAATTTTGTATCATTAATCTAAATTCCATTAAAATTGTTAGGACATGTATCTATATGACCTCCTTACATTCCATTACATGTAAATATTATGAGGAACCCCTCTCTCTCTCATCATCCATTTTTATGAATTCTTATGTCACGCCGTTACGCTGCCGAAATGGCACCGATTTTCTAAGCAAATGCCTTAGTGTAGTGAATACCAATCCCATTTATCTATCAAGGGTATTCACCTTTATGCACATTTACTTATTGCTTATAATTTTTCATGTATGAATTCCACATTAATTTATCGTGGAATAAATTATTATGTTTTATGAATCAATGTTTTATGATTCAAGTGGCACACTTATGCATGAAATGAAATGTTTGAGAAGGGTGCACCCTTATAGTGCTCCAATGCATTGGGTAAACTATAGTGTCATGATACGTCATGTGAAATGAGTGTTGACTCATTCTAATTCAAGTGCAATGAGGGTTTACTCGTGATTTATGTGGAATAAGGATTCACTCATGCTCCATGTGCAATGAGCCTTGGCTCATGCTAATTCCATGTTAAGTGTTGTTGCCACATTCCCATGTTATGATTATCATGCCTTTATGATAATGTTTATATTGTGCTATATTGATATGCCTATTGTATAAGATTTATTGTACTACTCATGTTATTCCATGTGTATTCCCTCACTGGGATTTATAGCTCACCCTTTTCTTTTGCATGTCCTCAGGTTATCCCATGCAATGCTAAGTACGAAGGAATGTAGTGGTCATGTAAAGGAAGTTTTCAATAAAGATGTTGTATTTCATGTTTTAAGTTATTATGTAATGATCCTAAGCCCCAAAGACATTAAACCTCTCGATCTTCTTTGTTGTATCAAGTGAATTTTTATGTAATAAATCAGGTTTAAGTTTGTAATAAAAGCAGGGTTTTCTTAATAATCAAGATATAGTAATAATAATTGCAATCATATCCTCTAGAAGGGAAAGGAGGTTTGTGTGCAAATTCTGCACATCCACCTCAAGGGTGACTTTTATTCTCAACACTTTATTATAATGGTCTACATAAATAGTATTTATTTCATGGGTACATTGTTATTTTATTGTATAGAAGCTTTTTAATGTCTATCATCCTCGATATACCTTAGATTATGTCATTGTCTAGGATAATTCCTATGTTCCCCATAATTAATACATTGAACAATTACTTGTATATTAGGATGAACATTATTTCCCTTCATTGTGTTAATGAAAATAATTATTTTTCTTCTGTAATCAATTTCTCTGTTCCCTCTTTTTTCACAAATAAAACTAATTATAGTTTAATTAATAAATTTCCCTAGGTTATTACTATCACATTATTGACACTTGGGATGTTGAATATTCTTTCGATTGTGGTCTTTATCACTTGAAATTCCATAAAACTCCATGATTCCCTTCAATAGTGTGTCTCAAATCAGTTAAAATGGAAAATAATTACTCAAGATAATAGGTTAATCATAACTATAATATTTTTCATGCTATTTCCAATCAAATTGTTTTCCTCATCGGGAAAATCATCACATTTCCTATCACAACTTTTATTAAATTGGTTCCCCATATCCTTATCCATTATATAAATATTAGAAAGTTGATGTATAATAATTTTAATAATTGAATAAAAGTATAATATAAACATATAATACATACCACGTAAATGAATTTGATAGCCTAACCAATGAATCTATATGTTTAAATCAAGGTTATCCATGGCCAATTTCTACTAGGTTTCTTGACCTAAATATATTAAAATCCCTCATAATGGTTCAAAAAAATATTATGAATTAACCAAATAATATACCCTCCTAGTTTCAAACTACATATTCTATTATGATTCTTTTTTTCAAAAATTAAAGATCAAATTAATTCTTAACCATACATTTAAGTGTTATTACCCTTACGTGCATCTATTCCAAAGCATGAATCACTTATTTGTATACATATATGGATATCATTTCTAGTAAACTAACAACTCCATACATCACCAAATATTTAATATATTTTTAAAAATTATAATTGTCCCTAGGGTTCATGGAAGTTTTTTCTAATCCTAGTAAAAAAACAAATCCTTTATTTCATAAAAACTATTGTTACACAAACCCATAATATCAAATATAGTGGTAAACTAATTTTTTAAACACTAGATTTAATAAAAAGTGATATAACCCAAGACAACCTTGAAAATATTTGAAAATAACATTACACAATTTAATCCTGAGAACCATAATGTTTTGGTGTATTTAGAGACTATATACATAATTAACTAATTTTTGAACTATTTCAACATCACCACAAACTTTCCTCTCACACGGTACCCTTATAGTCTTAAAATAGATAATACCTTACTTAATACCCTAGGTAATGAAAATATAAGAAATTAGTGATCTTATATACTCAATATGAGTAAGAATAATATACAATAATTTATCGTCATATGTGATTATATTATACACATGTGGGTATGAGAGAACCTCATGGTGTATGAATATAACATTTGAAAATCAAAAAATAAAGAAACATGGATCATAAATAATTGACCAAGGAATAACAATATGAGAATAATATAACAAATGAGTCATCCTAACATGATAATATATCAAAAAATAAAATTATTCCACAAATATAAGAGTTAAAAATCATTTCCTTTGTCAAGGTTTCTTTCCAAGACAATCATTATATAGTAGAAAAATTCCCTTATTGGATTGGGTTCACTACCCATTCCTATAAATATAGAGTATAGAGTCTCATATAGGGTTAGTTTCCTTACATAATTATTTACATGTTATCTAATGATATATATGTATCTACCCTATTCATTAGATGGAATTATAATTATTGGTCCACCTGTCACTTAATGAACATTGTCCCATAGAAATTTCGGTTCATTCCCCGTTCTCATTCATGTTACCTCATGAGATTTTTGGAATTACAAAAATCATTAGATGGATATATAATTATACGCCCATCCATCACATAATTAAATCCATACATAATTGTGCCTCAAGATCATAAAAAAATTCATCTTTTCATCATAGATTCATTAACCTATGGAAAATTAATGAGTTTCCTGAAAACTCCCTTGTACCATCATCACTATAATACATCCAAATAAATAATGAGGATAATATCGTTAGAACATGTAACAATTTTTATATAAGGGAAATCAAATGATATTGAAATATATAAAAAACACCATTTTAATATTATAGGATAAATAAATTTGGAAAATACAAAAATGTCACTTTTTTGAAATGTTTGTGAATTTTTTAATTTTTTTTAAATGAAATACTTTGAGATCGATAAAAAAACGTAAAAATTGCCTCTTAAAACCAAAATGGGTGTTTGGAAAACAAATTTTAAAAAAGAAAGATGATTTAAAAAAATTATTTTAGTGGATATAAAAACATATAATACTTCATTTATTAAAAAATGCTTTATAATCCCTTTTAAAATTAATATTTCCATTTTAAAATCAACCTTTTACTTTTATAAAATATAGAAATATGTCATTTTTAGTTAAATAATATTATGAGTTTAAAATTAATTTGTAAAACCATTTTACAATATGAAAATTATGATTCCTAAAGAAGAATGTTTTTAATATAATATTTTCCCAACTAAAATTATAAAAATAGTTTCCTTTATCACTTTTGACCAAAACAACTCCTAGGGAAAACATTAAAGGTTTTTTTCATACTTTTGTGAGGAAATATAATATATAAGAAGATGATCTTAATTAATTATTTTAGCATAGATAATAACATTTATAAATCATCCAATTAATCCGGATATAAATGATGATAAAATGGTTGATATTTTATAGATAATGTTCATATAAAGTTTCTTATATGTATGTTTATTTATAAAAATATCGATTTGAAAATGAGATTAGAAAGAAACTCTTACAGCTTAATTACCTTTAAAATAAAAAATCAATGAAAGGTAGAACATAATATGGATTTATGAATCCAATTAATTTTATTATAAGTATATTAAAAATACATAAATGTGCATTATATACACTATATAAAATTGGTGTTCAATGTGAATTATATATTAATAAAGAGAAATTTTGATAAACAAACCATTACATTAGTTATCGGCGTCCATGAAATTTATTTAAAATAATGTACAATAAAAATAACAATCTTAATAACTCATTTAACAACCTTGTTCATACCTATAACTACTGTTACTCATTGTTTATAATAATTTAATATACATTCATTATTTAGTTGTCACTTATTTTCATTATTTGAGGATGGAATTCTATTTTTTTTGTACATGATTTGTAATGGTGAAACTAGCCCCTATTATTTGATACTAATTTAATAATTAAAATATTATAAAATACATTAAAATAATTTTTTTCTTTTATTTATAAATCAAAAAGTTTATTTAATTGTAACCATGGGTGTGATTCGAAAGAATGAGATCTATGATTAGCTAGTTTCGGGTAATCTACTGATATCAACATATTACAATATAATGATCATCAATTTTTGGGTCATAATTTCATAACCATATTTAGTATTTATATGAGTCATTAGTATCATATATCTTCATCAAATATTTTTTATAACTAAATTTGTAAAACAAAATATATCATTCTATATAGGTAGTAGTTTACACATACACATAGATGATGTTTTCATTTTCCAGATAATTAGGGGAAGGTATAAAATGGATTGTAATTTTATAATATTAATAGTGTAATAAATATCATATTTATTTGTTAAATAAAATTTTATAACTATCCATTTATGTTGGTGATGAAAAATAAAACATCTTGTTTAGGGACGTGGTAGTCCACCCATATAAATATACATCATTTTCATTCTTATAAGGAGAAGGGTGGGGGTAGATAATGATTATTCCATAAACATAAAAACATTTTAGATTGATAATGATATTAATGTTATTATTATATAATTTTATATTATAATTTGATATAAAACAACAAAAATTATTTAAATTAAAATAAAAAGGAGTGATTTTGAAATTTTACCTTGCTCCTTGGAATAACTCCTTTAAAAAATTGATTAATCCTTTAAAGGGTTGTATTTTGAGAGGATAAAAACATATATGACTTGGATAGTATTTTTTAGGACTGATTTGGATATATTTTTTTCAAACTATAGTGATTTTGGTGTTAAAAGAGTTGGTGTAGTGAATATATCCTTTTATAACTGAGGAAAATGCAATTTTTGTAATAAAATGTGCATTGTTCAACGAAAGTGGCTCTGAAAGTGGGAAATAATGGATATAGGGAGATTTTTTATTACAAATTACACTTCTCCACACACTCAAATATAATGTTGGAATATTTTTATCCTTTTTAAACATAGTTTCTAATTTTTACTATAATTTACACTTACACGTTAAATCTTTTTTACCCTCAGTAACTTATTTTTATAACTGAAAAAGAAACATATCTTCATTAGATAATTTGAGTATTCTAATTTCAAATATGGAAACAATTTAATAATAATATATTTTTAAAAATACTAAAAAATAATTTTAAACTAACTAGTGTTTAATGGAGACAAAAAAATTAGAAAAATATTTTATAAGTTGAAAAATGTTAATCATGGGTTTATAAAGTAAACATAACTTTTTAAATGTATTAATTTATGTATAAAATACATATATTATTAAGAAAAATGTTTCATAATTTTTTAATAAATTATAATTTCATAATTATTTCATAACAATACAAACTTTATTTTTCATTATTCACCTAAAAATCCATCATTTCATAAAAAACCAAAAAATTAATCATACGATAATATCATTAATATGAATCCAAAAATTAAATAATTTTTGAAATATTTTAACTCTAAAATTTATGAGTTTAAATTATAAGTTTAAAAGTAAAATATAATGAATTTTTTTAGGGAAAATAATTTTTAAATTATTAGCAGTTATTATTATTTTTTTCATATCAATTACTAGTTAATTTAATGTTAAGATATTATTAATATCAAAAAATGTAATCTGTAATAATTTAACTATAATATATTTAGTTCCATAAAATTTAAAAATAATTTATCCTAAAAATAAATATTTAGGACAATTCATTTTTAATTACAAAATGATCTTATTCGTTATTTAGATAAACTGATTTTATTTTACCAATCCATTTATATTAAAAATGACACTTTAATTTTATTCCTATATAAATTTAAATTTTTTTACTTCTGATTATACCCATAAATTCTATAGATACATGAAAATGGTCACATTTAATTCTTATTATTTCATCTTAAAAAAATGTATCATGAATTGTTTTAGTTTTATGTTGTATGTTGAGAAAGCTATTCAACATAGTATTAAAGGAAAATATATACTAAAATCTAAATAATTTACACACCTCTTACCTAGGTATATGGAATGGGATTCAAGGTATGTGGGTAGAAATTGTTATTCATTGTAGCTAGAATTAGAGTTTAGAATAATCCTTGTTTTGGAGGAAGCTTCTAAATAGTATTCATTCTAGTGAGTTTGTCCGGAATTTATTATATGTTTATTTTTAGTTGTGTTTTATATTTTTCATCTATTGGACCAAAAAAATTATTTCATCATGATTATTAATATATATATATATTATTTTTTGATTCTTCGTATATATGAAGCATCATGATGACTATTTACTTCTATATTCTAGACAATGGTACACTCTTTTTTTCTCTCTATTTTATTTCACTATTTTTTGGGGTTTTCCTCATGTATAGATGAGTCATGAGGAACTTTTAGTAGACTTTTTCATGTGCCTATGGGTTTTTTTAGGAAATTGGTTTCCCATAAATTATTCAAACCCTTGCTGATAAATAGTATCCTTTGGGATTTGGGAAGGTATAATTGAGGTCAAATAACAGTCTGGTTCGGATGTCATTATAATGTGTTAGGATGATACATTTCAAATTTAATCAGATTAAGATTTTTTTGGGACATGGTCTATTAAATGTAGAGATTTTTTTTATAAATAAGGTTTGTAGATCGCAAGAATGCATGGCTATCATGGATTTGGTTAAATCCAAATTAGTCAAAGCATGTATAATTTCTTGAGTACTATTTAAAAAATGAACGGAATTTTGATACAATAATCATATTATGGGATTAAAGACACTGGAGATGTATCTTAGGGAATAATGGGGAGAAATATTTTATATTTTTTAAGAATCATGATAGTGTGATGCTTTAAGCATAATACACACTCTCATGGGTAGTGGTGATTGAAATACTAATTTGTAAAGATATAATATTAATTGAAATAAACTAAGAATCTATTTGATTATTTGTCAAATATCTTATAATAACAAACTATATTAATATGGGTTATGGGTATTCTTTCATTAAAATGATTTTTTCTCTACCATAGGGAAATGATTTAATTTTCTCAAAAATAGGATTTTGATAAAGAAAACTCATATAATGACATAGATCATAAATAAAATAGTTTTTGGAAATTATTATAGGCATACATAGGGGTTTTGTGAATTTTTTATTTTATAAATTTGAAAAAAAAAGTGATTTAAAAAAAATAAAAATGGTATTTGAAAATGAATTGATTTAATATTAAACAACATGGACGCACAACAAATGTCAGGGTATACAGTTTTCATATAAATCCCTTGGACTCAATGAAATGATTTAAAAAATGGGAGAGTATTGGTGTGTTTGAAATGATTTTCGCAACTTTCAAAAATAACTAATTAATGATTATATGAATGGGATACTTAATGTTAATTATTTGGAAAAGAAAAAAATAAATAATTTGATTTAAAATCTGTGGTGAATGTTTATATTTTAAATTGAAATTTATTTGATTTAATATTATGTTTTAGTCTTTGATATGGTTTATTAGTTTATCTTTTGAGTATTCGAGTATGACAATAGATATTTTTACAGTTTTGACTCTATTGTTTTTATTTTAGTTTTTAGATTCCTATTTTGAGACTGAACATTTTGTGGCTTAGATTTTAGAGTCATTCATTATTGTGGGGAGTACCATAAAGATAGATATTGATTTATTGTAGGTGTTTAAAGAATAGTAGGTAAATTCATTCACTATATCAGTGTCATATTAACGCATGTAAGTTATGTTCTTGAGTGACCAAAATTGAATCATGAGAGCATGTATAGTTACTGTGAAATAAAATGAAACCAGTTACATTATGGTGATTATAGAGAAACTAGTTGTAATATTTATGATAAATGATGTTGAATTTAGTGAATAGTGTGAATATTTTTTTGAAAAAAAAATCATGATTAGTATTCTAGTTTCTATCATGGTCAGTTTATAATAAACTAATCACCATGATGTATTAGTATTATTTTGGAAAATATTATTTACTATTTTCAATGATGGTAAGTATTATGGTGGGGGTGTATAATGTGACACCCAAAATCTCAAAAACCCATATCAGGTGTATTATTTTAATACACTGACATAATTTCAAGGAATCAAGTCTCAAAGGACCAATCAGTAAAGTAGTCATGGAAAATAAATTAAATATATAAACATTACATTATAATTTTTAACATAAAACACATCATAGATAATCCTTTCGGATTTCCATTATTCCCCTAGCTTAACTATTCATATCAATCATACAACACCTCTTGGAATCTTGGGAAAATAAATAGTAAGAAAGGGGTGAGCTCATATTCTCAGTAATGATAAACAATATATAATAAGCTATCAAAATTAAGCATAAAATTCAAAGGAAAAATAAAAAACTAAAACACAATCATTTTAAAAAAATATCATCATCATAATATAGAAATAATAAATCAAATAATTCCATTTAAAAATTAACATGGATATTAAACTAGTCAAAAAATTACATGTAAAATCTATAAAAAATCTCATAATGAGGGAATACCTAATTCTAGACATCATACCCACTATGTCAAGGCCTCATACCAAAATCATTCAAAAATATTTTTTCAAAGCCTTATTACAAGACACTAGTTTTTCACATGAGACCTACAGATTCATCGAGGGGCTATAGTGTGCCCCTCACTCTACATATTATGTCTAATGCATTCCTCATATGAAAAGGTTGAAATATAACAAAATCATTCATATTAAAACTAAAATATAAAATGTTAATAATTTAACAATAAACCATTAATGGTATAAAATTAGCACATCCATAGTCAAACATATCATTACTCATTCAATAAAATATGGAATATTTTATTATAACAAATAATCCCCAAAAAAATATCTAATAAAGGATGCTGACATAGATGAAAATAATTAGTAAAATTCTTCAAGAGAAATATAGATTTTTTCATTAAATAATATCAAAGTCACAAAATTTATAAATGAATAAATTTAAAATGGGTTTTTGAATCAGAGTGTCCCATACCACTTTGAAACTTTTTAAAGTAATTGAAATTTTAAAACAATCATGTTCATATGGTACATCCTTAAAATCATTTCGAACACATGAACATTAATTAAATAGATTTAGAAATATTAATAATTGAAACATTTAAAATGATTATCTAGATAAATGTTCCCTTCCATAAATCCATTAAATATTCATTTTCAAAACATTAATATGAAATATGGACATGGATGATAAATATATCCCAGTAAATACTTACACATAAACAATCTCAGATAATAATGAGATTGAGGAATTGGACATTACCTTAGGTCTGATACTTTCTGTACATGTCTGAAACTATTGTATAATGTTTTTAAACATATTATTAACTTATTTCAGAATCATAATAATATTTATGATATCATATATGATTCTTTTATGACTTTGTATTATCCATTTATTAACAATTCCAAGTTAATGCAACATTTTTGGTAATAATCGCTTTGTTTATCGTAAATTTGTGGACTTTTTATTCCTGATCATGTTACATAGATTGGGATTTACATACTTCTGGAATGTATAATATGATTTATATATCATAAATATTCATAATATAAATATTTATAATGGATAGATATATGAAGTGGAATACACTCATCATGGAGACGGTAGGTCGAACATACACATGAACATTGTTTCCATTTTTTTATCGTATAGAATTTAAGTAAGTGAATGAAATATATGTACATACATATATATCATTACATTATAATTATTATTTTTTATATTTAATAATTCTGAATAATATTTTTTTATAGTCTTTATTGGATGGTTAATGTGGAGAATGATTCTCATCGTGTCGTGGAGACGGTAGGTCGTACGTACGCACGAGCGACGATATCATTCCTTTAATAATTAAATGACATGGAAATAGATGGTTCATTAATTATAAAGAATCATAATAATGTCATATTCTTTATCTATTTCTATTATACTCATCATTACACCCATCCAAATAATGTAATGTAGAATAACAAATTACAACACAGCATAAAGATGGTAAGTCGTACATATGCATGCATGGGGATATTATTATTTGTAGGATAGATAAAATGATGAATATAGATTTACCATGATTACAATAAAATTTAAGTATATGTATGATACTGGATTTGTTACGTTGGTATGGAAACAATATAGAAAGAAGAATTATAAGAAGAAAAGAACATTGAAATAAGGGATAAAACGATTAAATCTTATTTGGGTGTTTTCTTTTGATTTGAAAAAAGGGCTCATTAGGATAGATATCTGCCCACGTTTAGGCCTCCATAATAAATTTAGGGTGGTTGGAAGGAGAAATGGGCATAGTTTTTCCCATGAAAAAGGCTTTAGAGGTGTTAGTTAATGATAAAGGTATGATCCCTTTTATAAGAGAGGGGACATGAACATAAGAAAGATATTGATATTATAATGGGTATAAATACTCTAATATATTGATATTTATACAAGTTTTTTTAATGAAATTAATCTTATCTTTTGGGATTAACCCTTAGTCAAATAGTTTAACTCTTACCCAGTCTTCTTGTATTTTTATAATATAGGATTAATTTAGTTAATATAAAATTACAAGAGAACCTAATGTGGCTAATTAATGAAATTATTAACATTATCTCATTTATATAGAATAATCTTATATTTTTTTGACTTTTATATCATTTAATAATATAGTGTTTGTTTTAGAAACCCATTTATGTCAATTTTGACACTATTTAGTAATTGATTTTTTTAAGTCATAGAAACATGTTTCCATCATAACAGATGTATTAAATAAAATATAACATGTAATATTATTCCATAAAATCATTTTATGGAATATAAAATTTCAAAATATGTTTAATTTAATATTTATAATATCAATTATTTGATTCTTTCAATAATGAGGAAAATACTGCTTCATTATTGTGTCATAAATAAATTTATTTTTTTAATGTATAAAGATGAAAAATAAAATTACATTATTTATGGAATATTTTTATATTTATAATGACTATTTATAGTTGAGATTATCAGTTATATAACTCAAATTAAAATTTTTGTAGTAAAAGTTACCTGATTGTGTTATATTTCACTGCATTTTAAATTAAATCTTATAACATGTCATTATCACACCAAAGTGGCTCCATGTCATACCAAAATGAACCAAATGATTCCCGTTGTCATAAATATAACATCCAATAGTATTAGGAAATGTTTCATAATAGTTTTATATTATTATAATATTATTTTATACCTAAATAAAAATTATTACTGGAGTTACTATTTATTAAGTCCAAAAATAAAAGGTGCCTATTTAAAAAATGTGACCTTATGATTAAAAATATGGATTCCATTTTTCCATATTAAAAAAATAGATGTTGTTGTAATTAATTTAAAATTAATTCATGTTGTCAAAACCATAAAGTGGGTTTTTAAGAAGTAAAAACTATCAAAAGTTTTCAATGTGTTCATGAAAAATTTAAATATGAAATTTCTTCAAATTACCTACATTATATTAAATGATAAAAAATTATAATATAATTATAAATTAAAACCACTAAAATGTATAATATAACATTATAATTTATTTCAATTAAAAAATTTGTATTCAATTAAAATTTGGTATTTTCATTTTTCATCAAAATATGAATGTTATTAGAAAAGTGCCAAAAATTCATCCAAACAAAATTTTATCCCCCTCTTATAAATAAGAATTTAATTTCCTCAAATTTAATATATAAAAGTGTCAAATATTGTATTTTAAAAAGGTTCTCCATTAAAATATGAAAAAAACTACATTTCTTCAAAAATACATATTTTATCTAAAAAACTGAATTTTTTCTTATATAATGTATAATAAACACATAAGATTGATGTTAAGATTATAAATTATATATATATATAATTAAAAATGTGGTTATTACTATTCATAACCACTTTTTAAACGGCTAATTTGATAGGTCGTGATGTGCCCAAACTTGGTGTTCTGTGTAGCGTAAGCTATTGAATTATTTAAATAGAAGTGTATCGTGGAAGATTGGGGTGTAGAATTATGCCTTAATAAAATAAATTTTTTCCTCGAAACATAAACTTGGGATTGAAAACTAAGGGTTGGACGTTTCCAAATATTAGGGGTTGGACATTTCCAAATATCTTTATTGAAATCCCACATCGAAAAAGGGATTAATGAGACCTCTATTTTAGAATAAAGGGAAGTATGAATGTTACCATAAATAACACATACTATAGTGTCGTGTAGAAAAAATGGACATGAAAGAAAATAGAACCATCATGTTCTTATGGAGAGTGATATAGAACATCGTTAAGATAAATTTAACAACTAGAAAGCTATAAACATGTGTTGATCTAAGGGACCTTCTGATTCATCATAAAAGAAATATAAAGGAAAACATATTTGGTTTTAGGATCCTTTCCATATTATTGAAGAATTAATTTAATATATAGTCTAAGAACACAATGAATCATACTTATTTGACTTGTAGAGTTTCATCCATTAACTAATTCCTACGAGAAACACATCTTTCTTTTCAAAAGATAATAAAACTCAAAAATACTCTATTTATCTCAATCGAATAAGGTTCCAAATATAAAATTATATATTTAAATAATTAAAACTACTTTATACTAACCAGGTCATCATGTAGTCCTATGTTTGGCGATACACACTTGTCGCACTTTGGTTGTGGGTTCAAGTCTCGTGGCCTTACCGGACCCGACAGGTTGTCGATTGACCAGTGGGTTATTCTTTTCTTAAATGTATAACAATACAAAAAATAATAATCCTAATAAATGTATTAACCATAAAAAATTCTTTCCAATTTTCCACATAATCCATTCCAACCATTAGGCTTATCCAAAATACTTCTATCCCAACTCATAGTCCGAAAACTTATAGGGAACTTTGCATAACATAAATGTCAATACCTTCATCATGTATTCCATTAAAACATGGTAATAAATTGATTTACTAGAAAACCTTATTGAATAGATTCATTATTCCTTATTACTTACATAAAACATAGAATACAAGATATACACATTAAATCCAAAAATGTTGAAAGCTCGAAATAATGAAGGAATAAACTAATTTTTAAACAAACCATTAATCTGTTATAATGATGTAAATAGTATCTAATCTACATTATCCATATCAATTATATATTATTATGAAATCCTTATCTCAGAATCAGAAACATATTAAGTGTTATATTTCCCCCAACTGTATATTTTCCAAAAAAATTAACTAGAAACACTCCCACTTTACCTTGTACCATAAAATATCAAATCCATAATGAATAGTAATGTAGTACAATCCTTATATACTATATAATTCTTATAACTAGTAATTTATTAATACAATAATAAAATGACACAATTTATTAATAAAAAAATAATAAAACTAATCATTCCTCTTCATCTATGATAGTATCATAACTTTATTATTATCCAATATCATCATTTAGGGTATACCCGAATGATTGGGACATTGATTCGCAAAGTGTTCCAACTCCTCACAGATGATGCATTGTACATTTGAATCCTTTTTATTACCCTTGAAATCACGAACTTGGTGTCCTTTTTCTCCACACTTATAACAAACATTCATTCCCTTAAAGAATTTACCAAGTCCATTCTTTCCATAATTATCACATGTGGGAAAATCCTTCTATCCCTTCTTTCTTGTATCCATCATATTCCTTGTCATCCTCTTCTTCTCTTGTTTCCCTTAAAAGCCATAGAAATTAGAGAATTATTTACTTATATTATTAACACATGATAATATTTCTTCATATGATGATAATACGTAGGAGACTATTTACCTTTGATATTTTGGCATAAGACCATGAAAGACAAGATCCTTATTACTCTTGGGATCATGATTAATGATGGAGTTCTCATTACTTTTACTTGGAGTCATTTCTAAATGATGGCATACACTATGTTATATCATATCCTAATTTATAATCCAAATACAAGAAATATTCTTAGTATTAATTGAATAATTACACATAAGCCTTCTCATAACCACAAAAATAGTTTCTTTGGGGGAATATTAACTTATAAATCCTTCATAATGGTTAGAAAAGAAAATGTGAATTTTCCTAAGAATATCCCCCAAGAGTGTCAAACTTGGTGTGCCGTAAGACCCGTTGTCATGTACCAGATTACCCCTAGTCAATCCTGAAACACCTTTTCGAAGTTGTAACTCCTAGGTACATCTGTGCCAGAACCAAGTCCACCTGTAGTATTCAAACATAGTTTTATTTTCTAGGAATACCCACATAATCTATACATTAACAAAATTCTAGGACATTATTCTACAATTATCTTCAAATTATATCTTATGGTAATGTTCCCTAATAAAGGATTTTCTAAATCTACTTTCCATGGTTGTTTCTAAACTTTCTCTAATACCAACTGTAACACCCCAACCCCAGAATCCTAGAGTCGGTGCATTATTTTAATACATAGGTATGATTATAAGGAATAAACTTGTGAAGGACTGATTAGTACTGTTTTCTCTGGAAATAGATTACATATATTAACATTACATTATAATGTCTAATATAAAACATAGTATATATACTCCTTTGAGAAATCCATTATTCTCCTACCTTTACCGTTAAAATAAATCATAAAACACTTCAATGAATATTGGGAAAATAAAACATAATGAAGGGGTGAGCCTAGATTCTCAGTAAGGATAAACAATATAGTGGAAGCTACCAAAATTTAGCATAATCATCTAAGGAAAGGTACAAAACAAAAACACAATCATTTTAAAATAATATCTTTAGTATAATATGGAAATAATAAATCAAATAATTCTATTTAAATATTCACATGAATATTATATTATTCGAATAGTCACATATAAAATCAGTAACATTTCTCAAAAAGAGGGAATGCATAATTCCATACATCAAAACACCTACATCAAGGCCTTGTGCCAAGAACATAAAAAAATATTCTATCATGGCCTTGTTCCAAGACACTAGTTTGTCTCGTTAGACCTACTGATTCATTGAGGGGTTATAGAGGGCCTAGCCTGTCACTTTCAAAGTCCAATGCAATCCTCATATTAAAATGGTGAAACATAACATAATCATTCATATTAAAACTATCATACAAAGTGACAACATTTTAACCATAAAAAATGAATGGAATAAAAATAGCACATCAACAATCAAACATATCAGGAATGATTCAAAACAATATTTAATATTTTATTATAATAAATAAACCTCAATCAAGAATAATATCTAATAATTAATGTTGACATAAATGAAAATAATCAATAAGACTCTTTGAAAGAAATGTCCCTTTTTTTGAAATCATTGAGTCACTCAATTTATAAAGGATGACATCTAAAATATTATTTTAATAAAATTTTCCCATACAACATTGAATATTTTTAAAGTAATTAACATTTTAAAACAATCATGTTCATATAAATACATCCTTAAAATCATTTTGAAAATATGGACATTAATTAAATAGATTTAGAAAAATAAATATTTAAAACATTTAAAATGATGATCTAGTTAAATATTACCTACCATAAAACCATAAAATATTCCTTTTTAAAACATTTATATGAATCATGGACATGGATGATAACATTTTCCTAGTAAATACTTACACATAAACAATCTCGGATAATAATGAGATAGAGGAATTAATCCTAACCTTAGGCCCGATACTCTCCGTACGTATCAGAAACTCATGTATAATGTTTTTAAACAAATTGTTAACTTATATCATAGTCATAATAACATTTATTATATCATATATTATTATTTAATGACTTTATATAACCAATTTATTAATAATTCCATGTTAATGCAATATTTTGTGTAATAATCGCTTTGTTTATCAAATGTTTTTTCACTATTTTTCAGGATCATATTACATAGATTATGATTTAATTACTAAGAAAATGTATAATATGATTTATATATCATATATACTCATAATATAAATATATATAATAGATAGATATAAGAAATGGAATACACTGTTCATGGAGACGGTAGGACGTTCATACACATGAACGTTGTTTCAGTTTTCTTATCTTATTGAATGTAAGTAAGTGAATAAAATATATATACGTACATATATATATCATTCTAGTAGACTTATTATGTAATATATTTCATAATTTTTAATAATATATATATATTTTTATAATCATTCTTGGATGGTTAAACTGGATAATGAATCTCATCGCGTCATTGAGAGGGTAGGTTGTACGTACACACGAGCGACAATATCAGACCTTTAATAATTAAACAATATGTAAATGGATTTAATATTAATTATAAATAATAACAATCATGTAATATTATTTATTTATGTCTATTATACTCATCATTATACCAATCCAAATATTTTAATGGGGAATAAGAAATTACACCATGGCATGCAAAGAGTAAGTTGTACGTACAAACGTATGGTGATATTATTATTCATAGGATGGATAAAATGATGAATATAGTTCTCCAATGATTATAATAAAATATAATTATATTTATGATACTATATTTATTACTTTGTTATAGAAAAAATATAGATAGAAAAGGTTTGATAAGACAAGAACTTTGAAATAAGGGATACAATGATTACCTCTTCTTTGAGTGTTTCCTTTTTATTTGAACTAAAGGACTCCTTATCATGAATCTCTACCCAATTTTAGGCCTCTAGGTTGAATTAAGGGAGGTTTCAAGGATAAAAGATCCGGGTTTTTTCGAATCAAAAATGATTTATAGGACTGAGTTAAAGAGAAAGGGAGGTGCCCATTAATAAGAGAGGAGACGTGCAGGTTTTGAAAAATCATAGAATATTAATTTATTATAAAATTATTTTTGGTTTATAATAATTCCAAATTGATTTATTTATATTCTAATATGATTATGGGGATAAATAATATCATAAAATTATTTTTAGACGTGTTTATTTCATGAAATTACCCTTATTGTTTGGGATTAACCCTTAGTTAAACAGTATAACTCTTACTATGTCTTCTTCTATTTTTATACTATATGGTTAATTTAGTCATGATAAAATTAAAAAAGAACATAAAGTGGTTAAGTAATGTAATTTTAAAAAAATTCTATGTTATTTGGATGAATCTTAATTTTTTACTATTTTTATATCATTTAATAAAATATTATTTTTTTTAAACTCATTTATGTCAATTTTGAAACTATTTTGTACTGGATTTTTCAAAATCATAAAATATTGATTCTTTAAAAACAAGTGGATTAAATAAAAGATAACATGTCATATTAATCCATGAAATTTGTTGATGGTATAAAAACTTTAAATTTATATTTATTTAATATTTACAATATCATTTATTTGATTCAATTATTAACAAGGAAAATACTACACCATTATTGTTTCATAAATAAATTTACTTATTTAATTTCTAAAAATTGAAAATAAAATACCATGATGTAGAAAATATTTTTAGATTTCTAATTACAATTTATATTTGAGAATAACAATTATGTAACTCGAATTAAATTTTTTTTAGTAAAAGGTACATGATTATGTTATATTTCGCTTTACTTTAAATTAATTCTTACAACATGTCATTTTCACTCCCAAGTTTCTCCTCGAGGTCCCAAAAAATATGTGTGGATTCCCATGTTTGTTAATATATAATCCAATAGGATTAGGATATATATTACAGTAGTTTTATTTTACTATTATTTTATTTTTTTACCCTTATTTACCTGATTTACCCATTAACCATCGAAAATAAAAATAATTTCTGAGGTTACTATACATAGTCCAAAAATAAAAGTTAACTATTTAAAAAAAGTTTAAATTATGATTCTAAATATTTAATCCATTATTCCAAATTTAAAACACAGAATTTTAACTAATTAATTTAAAATTAATTTCTGTTGCCAAAACCATAAAGTAGGTTTTTAGGAAATAAAAATTATGAAAAGATTGACATGTGTTTAAGTACAATTTAAGTGTGAAATTACATCCAATGACCTCAATTATATTAAATTAAAAAAATGTAATCTATTTATACTTTAAAACCACTCAAATTTATAATGTAACATTACAAATTTTTTCTATTAAAAAAGTTGTTTTCCATTATAATTAAGTATTTTTCACTATTCATAAAGATATGAAAGATATCAGAAAAGTACCAGAAATTAAACCAAACTAAATTTTTATGTACCACTTATATAAAAAATTAAATTTCATAAAATTGAATATATAAAGCTGTCAAATATTAGATTCCAATAGGGTTCCCCATTAAAAGGCTAAAAACTACATTTTTTTTAAAATACTTATTTTATCTAAAAAATTGAATTTTCCTTATGTTATGTATAAGAAACACATAATATTAATATTAAAATTATATTGGATATATATATAATTCAATATTGGTTTAATAGTATTCATAAATTCTTTTTAAATGGCTATATTGAGAGGTCATGGTGCACTCAAACTTGTTGTGGCGTGTAGCGAAACCCTTTGAATTATTTAGAATGATGCATACCGTGGACGCTTGGGGTCTTAAAGGTAATGACCCAATATTTTTTATATTTATATAATAAGATAATTTTTTTTCTCTCATTGATTTAGTGTTAGGGAAAATTTTAATTTTTGTGTTTATATTAAGTGGGAGGTTATTTTAAAATCCTTTGGAGATCAAGACAGTTGTTTTGTTATAGAAGAGCTTAGAAAAACCTTGTTAAAATGATGTAAACATGGAATAACGTAAGAAATATTCGTGGGATGCTAAAAACCCCACTAAACCATTATGAAAGTCCATAAATGTTTTTGTAGTTGGGTACTAGGGACAAACACCACCACAAGGAGCCCAATGGTGGGCACCCAGAATAGGGGGATGCAACCCCCTACTTTTTCCTCTACCTCTTCTCCATGATTTAGGTTTGGTCATGATGAATTCATCAAATTAATTTCAGTTTAGATTTTCTATTTTTTCTATCTTTTTATATTTTAATTTTATCATTTCATTAGGGTTTTTTATTTTTTATTCCATAAAATAAACTTGTAATAACATAATAATGATAACAATTTTCCAGTGGTCGCTGGAGGAGGTTTAAGAAGCGTGGTTGTTTATTATAGTACATAGTTAATTTTATAAATCTTATTTAGAGAGTTATTATGAGTCTTTTTAAATTTTCATTTAGTTTATAATCATTTAGGTGTTAAATATTTTTAATTTTTCATATAGTAGGCTCATGTTCATGAAGAGAGTGGACTATAACTTGTTTCTTATGGTTATGTTATCATATCAAAACCGAGTGAATTTTAACTTATTTAGGATTATAGTGTAAATTTAATATAAATGGTAAAAATATTATTTATTTATGATATTTGATTAGATAAGTACTCGCAAGAGTTTATGGAAGTTAGTATGATTCTGGTGATATATTAGTATTTAAAACTATGCTAGGTGGCCTTTATCTGTCGAGGATTTATATCATGTGTCTTGTGTGGACTTTCTTGGTGGTTATTTGTTTCTCATGGACAACTATTATTATTGTGATAAGGATTTTATGACATTACGTGGTATCATCTCATAAATAGGGAAAGATATCTTCAGCCTAATAGACCCCAAAATTCTTGTAGATATTGATAAATAATTTCTCTGGTAGTGCCTTGGAGAATGAGTTTCATTAGGGAATTTTATATATTTATTGGTGGTGTGAGTTAGTTTTCCACTCATTTTTTTCTATAGAAATTTTTTCCCATTAAATAGGATTTTAAAATAATAAAATTTAAATTAATTTTTCACATAAAAGGATGATCTAAATGAATAGTTTTGAAATATGATTTAAAATAAAGTGTCGGTTTTTTCAATAGCATTTCATTAGGTTTTTTGACATGAAACTTGTGAGGAAAAATGTATCATGTATCTCCCTTTTAATGATTTATAAAATATTAATTTTATATTTATTTAAATATAAATTAAATAGGGTTTGTTTTGGTAAATGGATGACCTAAATGACATTGTAAAATAAATACTCACTTTTTAATAGATGTGCACTTATGTTCCCTCTTTTCATTAATGGTTTACTTATATATTATTCAATGATACATTATAATCCATGTTATTATAGGAATCATAAATATAACCTTCTATTATGTGATGGTTGGTAATACTAGGCTAAGATTTTTAGTGATTTTTAGTTGGTCATATTCTAATGGAACCATAGAACTTACCCATTTAGATATCATAGATTTAGTAATCTTGGTATCCATGAATTCTTTGATGAATGTAGAGGGATTCCAGTGACACTTATGAGTGATTTCACATTTTTTACCATATTATGGAATGATTTTGTCTAGTATAAGATAAATTACATCGATTGAGTATTATGTGAAACTATTAGCCATTTTCCATTGGGAAATGTTTGAAATACTGGATCATTATAAAAACTTATTAGTTCCTTAAAGTCGTGCCTTATGATTTACCTCTATGTTAAGTTAGGGTACAGTCCTAATGTTTTGATGTTATATGGTATATAATATGGATTTGGTAATAAGAGAAGAGTGGGTTCATTCCTTGATGATAAGGGTTTGGAGGAGAGTGGGTTACTTTTTATGTGTTGTTTGTTAGGAGGATAGTGGGTTTCATTATCCCTTGTGAGTTTTCCTATTTTGATATATAAAACATTGATTGAAAGTGTTTATTTTTAGGTAGTGTAGTCAAATGATAGACCAATTTTTTTGATATGAACCCATGGGATGTAAAATATAAGACAAACCCAAGGATTTAGTTCAGTTTGAGTATCATTTTTAAACATTTCTTATGAGTTCTTGTGAAATATTTTTTTTCCCGTGTTCTTATTTTTACATAAGATAGTTTCTCTATTCCCGGTGGGATTATGAACATGGTTTATAAGTTAATGATGTTGTATATGAGTTAGTGGGAGGTTTTTTTGAGGATTCCAAAAATCCTTGTGATGGAGAAAACTAAATTCCTCCTTGGGTACACATATTATTTGATAATGACCAATGAACATGATGATTGATATTAACATGAATATCTGATAATAGGGAATACTATGAAACCCTAGTTTTGTATGATCTTATAGTGGGATCTAGTCATTATAATGTCTTGGGATATATGGGATAGGTTTAAAGTTATTATGATTTTTATTCCACAAAAGGTATAGAAATGATCAATGAATGATATGGGGAAATATATGAGATATGGGATTTTCATTTAATTTGTTTAGGACCATTCTTTTGTTTCCCCAATTTTCATATTATACTATTATTATTTAGATATTATTATAGATTTGGGCCTTCATTGAAATTCCTTCTGGTTTTTTTATTTTTGTTTGGTAAATGAATTGTTTATTAAGCCCCATTGAGTTAAAAATGATTTATTTCTTATTAACATCATTATTACAAACGGTATTTTGGGTTTGGTAACTTAATTGGTTGTGACATGACCAATGGGTCTTGTGGTAATTTGGTTATCGATTCATTGTGGATTTTGGTCATACCAATTGGTGGGTTGAGAGTAATTGTGTAATGTACCTCATATGGATATAAGTGTATATTTTTTATGATATTGGGTATGTTGGACATAACCTATTTTGTAAGTATTATATAGATATTTAGGGTCTGTATGTATTTACCAACATGAAATAATGTCACTTTTTATTTTTATAAACATGAATAAGTTATTTTTTGGTTTGGACGAGTAACACTCACCACATTATTACACATAAATACACTTGATCACTAGTATATAGTGAGCCATGGATAGTTGGGTAATCTGACTAGGTTGTTGTACTCACCCCTATAAGAATTCATACAGCATGGGATTTAATTTATATAGGTAAATCTTATGTTTTATTTCCAATAAAATTTTGAGATCAAAGTTGGAAATCTTATTCAGGATAATCATTGTAATAGGGGTCATTTCTGGGTGAAAGTTTGTCATGTGATTTGGCCCAAAGTAAACTATATACTAATTTTTTGTTATAGTGTATCTATATTGACCATGTAGACAACCAATTTACCATATTATTATATCTATTATGTATATTTTCTCCTCTAATAATCAATATGAATGTTGAATCATATAGACTATTTACCTTAATACATTATATTTTGGGATGACTTCTTATCTCTGTATTTTATTTCTATAGATTTTTTGTATGTCAAGTGTAAAAACAGGTCATGCTAATTTTTTATAAATTCAATCATGACCTTGGATCATTTTATTTAGTTTGATAGTCTCCCTAAGACTTATTCAAGCACTTAACACTACTTATTGACCAATAAAAAAGGAGGATACATTCCTATGTTCCAATGATGGACTTGATCAAGCATAGTTTGTGAATTCTTATATTGACCCAAAAATAAATATCCAAACTTTAACCAAATTAGGTCTTCCACTAACCATAATGATATTCCAAAATCGTAAGTGGTTGAAAACTAGTGTTAACGAGTCTGAGTTTGTTATTGGGGAGTTATTTACCCAACATGATTTATTTAAGAATTCATGATTGGGGTCCTCCAAGAATCCTGTATGACTCATCCATAATATGAAAATTCCATGATAAATAAATAAAAAAATTATCAACGAATGAATATAAAACATAAAATAAACAACATCTCTATATGAATGAAAAAGGAATATAAATTTATCCCAAACATATACACACTAAAAAAAATTTATACAAATAAATAGGCTGAGAATAAATGAATATAATAGGTTATCTCATAATAATAATCAATCCAACAAGTACTCCCACCCTAAAACATTATAGATATTGAATACACATGCCCATAATAAGGCTCAATTAGCTAAAAAAGGATCCAAAAAAACCCACATATTGATTCAAACTTGAAATAAAATAAATGAAATTGTATGTCCCTAGAGTTGTCCACAAAATGTGTAAAAATTAATACTCAGTATGGAACCACAATGATGTCTCGGCTCACACAATGAATAAAAATTTAAATACATAACATTTCTTCACATTTATATATATGAATATATAAATATATATTGAAGTCAACAACCAAATCATGGAAGAAATTTGGAAAAGATAGATTCATAGGATAATATCACCTATAAGTAACAACTCCTTGCACAATGAGGATTCATACTTGGCTTACCTACTATGGTTATATCATGAAATTGATAGCATAATATTGGTTCAATCTATTAACGGAGGCGTTGTACACACATGTATAAATATACAAATATGCATATATATATATATATATATATATATATATATTTGTGTGTTCCTTAAACATCCTACCTATGAGGCCACTTATAGCCTCATATAAAGGAACTAAATATATTTAAATCATCCATATCTTGGAGTATACTCATCTTCTCATATGAAGTAATTAAATATATATCAACCTCACAATGGAGTCCACTGATCTCCTCATTAGGATAAATTACTTATATATTATTCTAACATATTATTCCTATTATATCATATTATAGAGGAATTATATGTGTGTGTGTGTCTCCTTGTTTACCTAGCATGAAATTATTAATTTAAAACTTTTAAAACATAGTTTAAACACTAGTATATGAATAATATAACAAAACTAGGGTTATATAAAAGAAATAGACATGTTTTTTACAAAAAAAATGATTTATTTGATAAATTAATACAAATGATCTTTTTCATAACCATACCATCATACTAACAATATATAAATAAATATTTTTATAATTATGAAAAAACATTTAAGAAATTCCATGAATGATCTATACATCGAAAGAAACCAAAATTATTCATTTTAATTTCAATAAGTCACAATTTTTGGGAAAAAATAATTTAAATTTTTTATTAAAAACTAAATTTGGTATTAACTATTCCATAAAATTAATAATACATAAATAACATTAAATATTAATAGCCAAATATTATATTACAAGTTCATATAAAGATCAATTAACAATATTTATATCTGGTTCATGGGATATTTTTTCACACATTACAATATTAAATATTCATATCCATTATAAATTTTGATCTATATTTTGGTTCAAAATTACACTTGGTACTCTCTACATCAATAAAACACTTTTTTGAATTTTATTACCAATATCAAATAATTATTTTAAAATGTGGCATAAAATTTAACACTTGGATAATGAAAACAACAAGAACAAACGGTTTTGGAAGTAGGTTTCAAAAGAGTGAAGGTAGTTTAAAAAAAGAAGAAAATTATCACCCAAAGGAAGTTTCTATAAGTGAAACAATTTAAAAAACTGGGATTCTATACAAAAAATAAATTCTATATTCAATTATTTACAAAAAACCAAATATTGTATTAAAATCATAGGTTGTTGTTGTGAATAAAAAAAATTACAGCCAGAATCATTACACCCAAAATTGTCTTACCAAAACAATATATCATCACTAATGAAATCACTAAACCATAGGTTAATAACGGATATTTTAATTATAATTCATTCAGGTTGATGTGGAAATAAGTGACTCCATTTATAAACATGGTAAATGATCAATAGCGTTTTTTGATAAAAACATGTTCATGTCATTCCACATAAATTTTGGAATGAATATCAATACATGAAGTCATGAATGGAATTTATGGGTCTAAGGGTTCACCCTTAGTTTAGGGAATGTCATTTTTTAAATCAATAAGTCATTATTACTAGATACTAAGAATGAATACATAATCTATACAAGTAATTTATAAAAAAAATAATGCATTATCAAAGGATAAATATCATATAAAAATATAAATCTATAATATAAAACCAATAAAAACAATTTATTTTTAGTATTTGGGAATATATATATTAAAATTAAACATTTATATGAATGAAATAATACTACTAAAATAAACTCATCATATTGGTTTAGATCAATCGTTTGGAAAATAATGGGATGAAAACTAATTCATAATTTAATTTAAATTATAACTTTAAATTACCAACTTGGTGAATAAAGACATATTTGAAGGAAATATATTAATATTTCCCAAAATATTCTATCAATATTTATTATTAATTTGAAAACTAGTTTAAAACATGTTCTAATAATAACAAAAATATTCACCCAAATTCTTAATACCATATAGCATAATCATATCAGTGGTTTTTTTTCATCTAAACAATCACAAATTATCCCCTAAAAATTTTGAAAAATATTAAATAAACAAATAATCCAAAATACCTACTCAATATAAAATATGAAAAACTGTATCCAAAAGAACCCCATGCGGATAAATCTCAAATAAACCCAAAACTATAACAACCTAAACCATTAATTCATACTCACTAACCATCTTCCACTTCCAACCTAAAATCCTAAAAACACTATAATAAATCATAACTCAATTTAATTTCATCAAAATAGTTTTGAACGATGTTAGAATATCATTTCAAGAGCATATCCTTCCACAAAAAGAAGAATCAACATTGATTTAGATGAACTCAGCCATGCTCTTGTGAAATTTATCTATAATACAAATACAATTTTTTGGAAATCATAATGAATGTACTGAAGAGAGAAAATGAAAAAAATGGAGAAGGGTTATATTATATTTTTGATGGAAAATTCCCATTAATCCAACATGAAGATTGTTGATAATGGATAATTTAATGATGAGAAATAGAGATCTATGAGGTTCTCCTAATCGTATGGAACAAATGGGGATCGATGATATGGAAAGATAGGATTAAAGAGATTAAGGGAAAAATTAAAACTTGTTCCCTTTTTTAAAATACAATTAGACCAGTTTCTAGAAACTACTTAGTATGAGGCCACCAAGTAAAGGTGGAATGTCCAAGACACCACCCCATCATCCTGAATCAATTTATAGTGACCCATTATTTTCATACAAATATATTGCTTCTTAATATATGAATATTCATTATATTTCAAAATTTCAAATTTAAGTAATGTAAAGTTTTAGTGTCTATGGAGACTAGATACACAATAGTATTATTATATGAAATATTTTCAATATATCGCACAAATATCTCCCCCATAGTACTCTTCTTAGATATTACCTACATAAAAACATTTTTCAAAACTATGGGAAATAAATATTAAGAAAGGGTGAGCTCCAATACCTAGTAAGTGTAAACAAGGGAGATAACAATAATAAGTTAAGTGTAACTTTAGCATATTGTTATGAGAACATGCACTTATAATTTTAAAACAATATTCATCAAATCATAGAGAATAATCTCGAGACATGGAATAAATCTTGGTAATTCATAAGACATGTATCATAAATGAATCAAAGAACATCTTCCAAGAGAGAATAACATAGGTATATGACATAATATTATCTCATGCACATGAGCATATTAAATCATTACACTAGTATTCAAGGATAACTTTCATGAATGTCATAGTTAACTTGGTTTACTCCCTAATCCATCATATCCTTGGTTAAGGTTTTTTCTAAGACTATCATAGTAAACATAGTACCCTAATGAAATGGGCTTACTCCACCTTCTAGTTATTATTATCTCAATAGATTTATATTTTTCCAAATTAATTGGAGGGATATATAATACCTAACCCAATGATAACAGAATTAAAATATTATATATGTGTTCTAGAAGATCATAAAACATTCATCTTTTCATAACCCATGAAAATGTAATGGGTTTCATAAATATTTCAACATTTCATTATAGTATAACCAGATAAAAATAAATTGGCTTCATAAACATCTTATTAACATAATAATAAACCATATATATAAATAATAAGGATAGTATCATTTAAACAAATCTATATTAATTCTTAAGTAACATTATAGGATGCTATCAAAGATGAAAAAGGCCTTTAAAATATCACTGAACCATTTCTTGTGGAAAATACCTTTTTCATTTTAAAATCACTTATTTAAAATCTAAACAATTTCCGAAATATTAATAATTTTTTCCTTTTAATAAAACCTATAAAAATTTAAAGGAAGCCCAAAATAATTTATTGTCCATGATAGTGGTAAATACAATTCATGACGTGTATGTTGAAATAAAGATTATTTTTACTTTTTCAGAAAAAATCCAAAATTAACTCATTTAGAAAATAACAAGAAGATTAGTTTTAAAATATTTTTTAAACAGTCCAACATGTTTAAAAATGATTTCATAAAATCATAGTATAATATAATAATAATTCTTGAATTGTTTTATAAAATATAGATATGGAAAAATGTATTTTCAACCACAGAGATAAATAAAGTCAGTTTTTCTATAAAACATTCTTTTAGTATCTTGAGTACATAAATAAATAAAAATTGAAGGAAATAATTTAATCTATATAAATTACCATAATACAATAATATTCATGGTATTAGGGATATATAGGTCTTATAATATCATATAAAAACATAGTAATAAACAATCCTAATAAATAATGAGATTGTATAATAAATCCATTACATTGAGTTAGGCTTGATAGAGGGAAATTTCAACCACCTGTATAATAAATTTATTTTTATTATAATTATATAGAAGATTTATCTACATAGTTATAATATATTATATGATCCTATTATAAAATTTAAACACCCATTTATCTATAACTACTAATTAAAATTATCATTTCAAGGTTTTAACTATTTTATTTTTCATTAGAATTTAGGTTGTGTAGTTTTCTTATTTCTACTTTTATCAATATTAAATGATATATATAATTCTAATAGTGATATAAATATCATATATATTCAATATATATATATTTTTAGAGTCATTCATAAAATTTCAATTGTGAAAAATTAATTATAACATTCATGGAGATGTTTGGTCGTACATACACATGAACATTGTTTTCACATTTTGAAAGATGTAAGAAAATAAAGGAGAATAATAATTAACATTTAAATAATAATGGTGATGAAAAACAATATACACCGCTATGTAGACATGATAAGTCGTAGATACGCATGAGAAATGCGTATTCACCATCCAAATACATCGTCAAGAAATACTTATTATTTCAAAATAATCGTCAATTATCTAGAAAATTATACCATCAAATTATAGTGCACCCTTTGAGCCAGAGGTTATGGGGAAAAAAACTTTTATTTACATCATCCCACTATTAAGTGATCATCAAAACATAAAAGAAAACATTGTACTAATAATTTATCCTTTAATAAATTAAAATATAAAACAAATATATTATTATGTGATTTTTTTCTAGAAAAAAATTCATCACAATTATGTTACAAAATTGTTAAGTGATAATTTGTTTATAACATCAAGACCATAAAATTTCTTCTCCATTGAATTTGGCATGGCACTAATTTTTCCATGATAATATTTCCTCTGAAAAAAATATTTAACTCATTATTTACTAAAATTTACACACAAAAAATATTACTTCATGACCATATATATTATATCTTTATTTTTTCTCTTATCACCATGTTTTCACTTATGGTAAACCAAAATTCATAAAAAATTATCAACGATTCCCAAATAATATAACTCATCCAATGTGTCATATTACAAAAAAACCATTGTTGTCCATGCTTTAACAATATCAACTTCTATTCCAAAATTCTACTATTAAATTTCCTTACCTCCAAAAAAAAAAAATTTTCTTAAACATATTCCACTGCATAATTGATACTTCTTGATCTATTAAAAAAATATCCCTACTGTAAAATCATTCCCTATTAGAAACTAACCAAAAAATTACCTTGATGATCCTTTAATTTTAAATCATCCAGAAAACTAATTGAACCTCCTCTAACTATAATTATGTCTCTAGAAAATGAATAGACCCACCCCCTTTCATAATAACCACTGGAAGTTTAACAATGTCATACTCCATAAATTATCCTCCACTGGAATCTCTAGATGAATCAATTATCTTATAGCTGGTTTTGATGTCTAACAACATCAAGAATAGCTTGAACTATAACTACCTATTTTTATAAAATTTATAAATAAATTATTCTAATGGTTATAATAATGGATTGTTAAAATTTAAACATTTTTCAGAGGTTCATGTTCAACCTATGTGTAAAGGTAAAATATCAAATAAGAATATTCAACTAGATTTTATAATTAACTACGAAATACATGGATGGGTTCATGATCCATGGACCATGCATAACGATATTCTATTTATTCAATACCCAAAACAATTTAATTCTTATTCAAAAATCATTGGGTTATATTATTAAAAACTATGCCTTCACATGTGAGTGTCATGAGAGGAAGTTCCAACTCTCATTAGCTTTTTATGTTGTTAAATTTTAATTTTATGATTCAGATAGAGTGGTAGGTTATTTTAACATATTCTGAGTATTGAAATAGATTAAATGTCATGAAAGGCCTCAAGGGATGTTTGGTTGAAGGATATTATCAAGGGATAAATAAATGAGGCTTATTAAGATAAAAAAATCCCATTATAGACCTAATAAACGGTAGAAAATTATGTGTTCCAAGGAATTTGGGACATCCCTTCCCATATATATCCTATTGGTGGGCACTAGGACCCTAATAGCCTCATCAAATATATGATTAGGGACATAGTAATTTCAATGGTCCTAGACCCCATTTTTTAAATGGAATAAAAATGGAATTTATATTTTTATTTTATAATAACCACTCATGGGGTTTTTCCTTGGTATCCACAGAATTAGGGAATTCCAAGTCTCTCTCATTTTACACCCCCAACTTATAATTATATATCTGGGGTGGTTCATGATAGATTAATCCTATATATTTAATTAAATACCTTCTATTTTATCTTCCCTTTCTTTTAATCTATTGTTATTTTTTATTTATATCATTATTTAATAGATTTAGATTTATGATTGCACTGATGAGATTTGAAATTTACATAAATTTATAACACATTTGATCATAGTCTCTAGTGGAGGAAATGGAAAGGTAGTTTTCTATGATGCGTGAAATTAATTTAATGTACCACCCCCATTGGTTTTTATTAGTTTTTAGTTAAAATAGTATTTAATTTAACATCTCTGCATTATTATATTTTTGATATTTTGATTGTAGTAGGCTTAACTGCATGAAAGTAGTGGATTAAACTTTATTTCTTGGGGTTTCAATATCATATTTCTACTCAGTAAATTTTACATTATTTATAATTGTTAGCTATATTTAATATAAGTTGTTTAATTATTATTTGATCACTATTATTAATAATCTAGGTGATAATTTTAGTTGATAGGGGTGACATGATATTTTATATATAATTCGATAGAGAATTGAGGAATGCTACCTTTATTCACTAAGGGTGTGTTTTACAAGAGGTTATTTTATACTTGTGTATGTTTTTTATTATTTTATTCAATATTAAATTAAATTTCACGGTATCATAAATAAATAAAATGGTATTATATCAGGTTAATAAAACATATAGGACTATATATCATGCTAAACAGTCCGTTTAGTGGAATTTTAGTAGAATATGTACCAGTGGTCTGAATTAAATATTGATTGTTATTTTGAGTATGTTTTTATTTAATTTTTTATAAATATTTTTTGGGATTGTAATTTTTCACTAATGGTAAAAATACAGTGAAATAGAATTTAAAAATCAATAAGGGATTAAATTAATTGTTTTTGAAATGTTATTTAAAACAAAATGATGGTCTTCCATGTGAATTTCAATGGGTTTGGGGGAAACTATAAATGGGTGAAACATGTTTTTGATGACTTTTTATTGATTTATAAAATATTTATTTGGATCATATTTTAATGTATTGTAAAGACCGCATGTTTTTTGAAATATATTTATCTGATAGACCAAGTGAAGGTGATGCCTATTTTTTAAAGGATATATGCTTGTGTGTTCTCTTTTCCTCAAAAATCTTAGGATTTGTGAAAAGTTGGTCCTAAAAATATAATATAAAATAAAAGTCGTAGATTCAATCATAAAAAGGGGTTTTAAAAATATGGGTTTGAATAACACCCTACTTGTCAATTTTAGTCAAATAAGAATAATGATCAGGAATACAAAAATACCACATAAAAAACACCTCCATGATTGGACTCTTTGAAAGGTAATCCATAACAGAATTTGCCTCCCTATATTCATGTGATACTCTCCAATTAAAGTGATGAACATTATGAATTCAATAAATATATTTGGGAAGAAACCTCTATAGAACATCCCTCGTACCTGTCTGGAGGGAACTGACATCTAACTAAGAGTCAGATTCAATCCATATATGGTTCAAATTATGATGTAAAACTTATTTGATAGCATAAATAATGGCCCACAATTTATCTTTATAAGTAGTTCCAATGATAACATAATGTGAAAAACATCCCCTAATGTAACCATGGGGAGTGAATAAAACACCACCGCAACATGATATACTAGATGTGGAAAAGGCCGCACGGTCAACATTATCCATTATCCACATAATTATTGGAGTAATATAATGAATAGATATAATATAAACTGGTATTATTAAATTACCATGAACAACAACCATCCAAAATATATTAATATCAGAAAAAAAATTGCTTATTTGACATGTTTGGATGTGATAGGTTGAAAATATGGCTCAATGAATGGCCAAAATCCTAGAATGAATATAGGGAATTTGACTATTGAAAACTATTATATTCCAAGGTGTCCAAGTGTATACCACAATAGAGTTCTCAACTTTGATTAGAAAAGTGTGAAATTGTATGTTGTCTTCATCTGCAATGAAAGAGTACATGGGATTTTCCAAACTTCCCTCTCTACTAATCCACGTGTTAAATATTCCATGAATGTAAACACACCGCATGAAGTTAAAAGAAAATTCAAGAAAAAAAACTATTTGTTTCCACATCCCCCAGACATAAATTCCAAGATAAATCCAATATTAAGCCAACCCCTTTCAATTGATCATGAGTAGGTACGATATGTTTTCGAATTTCTAGAGAATAAGAGCTCTTATAAACTTAATAAAAGGATTTCTAAATTTATGTATCTACGTCGGGGTTTTGGGACCCCCTAACAATTAAATTTATAAAATTTCCTAAAAATAAAATGCATATTCCTATTAACATCCCAAACAAGGGTGTCCCTATCCATGAAAATGTATATATGTATTTCAGAAGAAGCATGAGGTTGAACATTCACTTCATTCCTTATCCTAGTTGATAAAAATCATCAATGGAGTGGTTATGTCTATTAGGAGGGACATGCATGAATTATTCAAGGGGTCTATTTAGCCAATGTTCGGTCCATAAGTTATGGTCTAATTGCTTGAAAACAACCCACATTGATTTTCCCGTTAATCCATTGAGGTATATATTTTTGAAATACCATGTAGATGAAACCATATTTTGATGTAACCCATTTAGAAACATTAAATTGAAGCTTCTTGAGGTAAAGTCTAGATCATTAGATATTAAAAGATTACAAGTGAATTTAGTAAGGATTTCACAATTAAAAATCATGAGTTCTTTTTCACCAAGACATCCTATTTCCTTTTGATTAATGTAATCCTTATATGAACCCATTATATTATTATTTTAAAAAATGGACCCAATCCATATAAAGTTATTGATCACAACCTAGAGTTTATTTATGAGGACTCTAAGCCATTTATTGGGAGATAAAGAGTATAAAGACATGGAGGTTATTACTGAGTTGACCAAGCACACCCTTACCGCTTTATACGTGGATTTCTCTTTCCATTTAATCATTTAATTAATAATACCATAGTAAATATATTTTTGATAAAATATTATAAATTTTCCCAAAAAAATGGGGAAACAAAGATAAAAAATAATCCCCCTATCTTGACTCCAAGTGTCTTGGAAATTCTTTTTTTTTACTAAGTACGCATTTCAAAAAACAATGAATATTTTATTCTAGATTATAGTTTTTCCATCCACCTACTCAAATTGATAAAACAATTCCCTTAACGACATATAATTTTTTATTGGAAGCCTTCTGAAGAATAATAATTTCATCAGGATAAAAGAGATGAGAGGGTGAAAAATAACCTCTATCATCCTAGATTTCTTTGAAAAAATCAATATTGTCCATATCATTGAGACATAAACTCAAATAATCTTCAACCAAAGCATAGAAAATACCAAAAAATAAATCACCTTGCTTGACTCCCCTAGTGCATTGAAATAATCTCCTATGAGATCCATTTACAAGAATTTATAATCTATCAAAACTGAATACAATTTTGATCATATTAATAAATTTAGAGGAAAAACATACCATTTAATAATGTTAGTTTTGAAGCATGACTTTGGTGTAATAAAATATTTTGAGATATAATTTTTAAGATAAAAATTCTCATGTCTTGATTTTTTTTCCCATAATATTGACACTTTTGGATGTAGTGAATAGGCAGCTCTGAATACATGTAACTAGAATAACCCCAACTAATTTAGAGTAATGATTTTTTTAATAAGGTTCTCCAATCTGAACACAATGATTTTTCTTATAATTTTGGGGATGGTATTCCAAATAGAAACAAGTATGATATACTTCATATTAATGGAATTATCGTTCTTGTGGATGGGAGAAATAAATTTGTAATTCAATCTATAGGGTATATAGCATTGAGTGAAAAAATATTTTATACCATCTCTCACATATATATGAATAATATCCCAATAGAACATGAATAAATTGTTGGTGAACCCATTAGGGCCTACCACACTATCAATGCTAACAGAGAATAGGGTTTTCTAAACATCCACTTCAGATGGAATCAAGGTGAGACCTTGATTATCATTCTCACTAATACAAGAATAAATGATTTCAATTATTTTATCAGTGAAATTAGTACCATCATCAGAGTATATCCTTTTAAATTAGTCAATCACTACATTAGAAATCTTATTTTTATATGTGAGTAAGAAACCATTAGTATTGTGGTAATAAACTCCCGGTGACATTTTTTCTATTTTCAAAGTCTATTGAAGAACTATGTATTCCTATCACCATTCTATAACCATTTCACCTTAAATTGATTCCTGGTAAGCCTTTCCTTATTTCCCAAAAGATCATCCACCTTAGAGAGATCATGAAAATCCTCCCATTATGGGATTTTATAAGTCTTAAAAGAATGATGATGGATTTAATGAATATTTTTTGTGGCATTTAGAAAATAACATATCATAAAAAATATTTTTCTACTCCACTATTTCAAGATCCCCATGATAAATTACAATTTTCTAGAAAACAAATAAAGGGGGATATAATGATATCCTATTTTCCTGGCATATTGAATAATTTCAATACAACCACGTATAAATAGACTCCCACAATTAAATTTGAATGTGATGTGGGTTTTATATGATGGTTGTGTACATAAATCAATAATAACAGGATTATTATCATAATAAACCTTAGGGAGATAAAAGACAGATACCCCCACAGGTGCACTATCCCCATCAACTTGCACGAAACATATATCAAGATTACAATCCTCCCTACAATTAATGGTGTACCTATTACATATAAAGTCACCAAGAGAAATTATAACCTCAACTAAATCACATTAGTTAATTCACAATGAGAATTAATGGGTAGAAAGCCTATAAACATTAGACCCTGTTTTTTCATCCATGTTCAATACAGTGTAAAAGTCCCAAAGAATAATCCATTTGTGGTTCATATTACTAGATAAAAAATCATGATCCCTAAATAACTCATTTTTCGGATATATGATATATAATTATAGATTAAATAAATTTCAAAAGTATCAACCTATAATATAAAGGATATTTAAAAGTACTAGGACCCTCTACTACATGATAAAGATTGGACAATATCTCGTTTTAGAACCCATAGATGATCCATTTCACATTAATGATAGTTTTGATAGATGAAGGTTCACCAAATATATTCCCATTTGAAATAATTATATTTATAAAATACCATATTTGGCTCAGTAAGTATTATGATAGGATGATTTTGGGTTTCAATAAAATTTGTAATGGCCGAGAATGTGGCAGAGTTCAAAATCCCTTTAATGTTCTAAAAAAGTGTCATCATTTTTTCTAGGATTTTCCCCTAGATGGAGACCCTCTATGATGTGGAATGTCTTCTAGATAATTCTTCATTTTTCCTTTTCCTTTTTTATTCTTCCCTTTTGAGGATTAATTTCTATTTAATCTACCCCTCCAATTAGATGTGGTATGATTATCATGATTTGTCTCTAAAGAATGGGTATAGATAGAAACTTCATCACCAAGTACACCATTATGATGGGTAAACTAATTGAGGGAGAGGACTAAAAAAATAATTTACCTCTATATACCATCTTTTAACAATTCAAGAGGTTGTAACTTGATTGAATTGTCCTTAACAACTCACAGAAGCATCACATGTATCATTCCTTCCAGTATTCCTAGAGTCCTATAATCCCTGAAATAGTGAAGAGTCCATTTTATTAGAACCAATGATCAATTGAAATCCATGTGTAGGATCATACCGGGGATATTTTACTGTGGAAGAAATATCCCGGATCAGCCTTTTTTCTTCTTACCTTTTATCCTCTGGATCATGCACTAGATAAAATTCTTTAGTTGGCATTTCATATGGTGTGATATCAACCTCCTGGATCAATCTACTATCCTAATTCCCAATGGTAATATTAGAATGGATAACATTTTCATTTTCATAAGACTCACCATGATGGATCAACATGTTCTCCTCCTACCCTTTCTATACAAGAAAATAAATCAGATTAGGGCTCTTAGAAGGCTTTGTAGAAGGTGAAATCATTTTGGTATCAAACCCCTGACTCAATAGGTTATCCTCCTTCCTGTTAAACCCCTTAAAATGAATTAGTTCATCCTTCTCATTATGATCACAAACCTGATGACAGATAATAATAGGGGTGTCACTTCCCAACTTCTTAATTAGAGAACCTGATACCATATGTTCGTGTTTAACTCCCCATATCATATGGGGATTTCTAAAATCATGACCATATCAAGCCAAACCTATGAAATGGGACGTCTATAGTCATGAGAGGAAATCCCCATCTCATTTGAAGCAATAGGTCCTTAAAGAAAAATGTGTTTTCCTTTCATCTTCCAAAATTAGGGATCTTCATTCCCCCTTGATTTTTAGAATGAATAAATCATATCCCTATTACATTTAGTAGTTATGTGGCAAAAAATATTGCAATTTAAATAGATCATTAGATTATTTTCATATTGAATTTCAAGATTTATAGTGTCATTTATGATTTTAGGACTAATTTTTTAACCAGTGTGGAAGACATATCATCCTCCATGAGAATTATCAAAAAAAAATTAAAGACCACATATTATCCCTTTCCTATCCATTATGACATGATTTCCCACCCAGGATGTAATATCCCAAAGGATCGTCAGATTATCATATAACAAGTTCAACATGTAGATTTGAATCTGTACATGTGCATTGGTTTTCCTTTCATTATGAGGACGAAAATTATGATCTCATTTCTACATTTTCATAAGGCTAGGATTTTGTAAAACTGATCCAAAGCTCTAGAATCACCTCATACAGTATCAGAAGGGAATAGACATAGTAAAATCCTCACCCCATCCCTATCATTTACCAATTATTGAAGCCCCGTATCTTTGTAATTATTTGACTGAGATCATGAAATTTATAGTGTTTATCTGCTTTGGGAATCAAAAATCTTACAATGATCGAGATCCTACAAAATTCATTCATTATTATACCATATACTAGTAAGAAAATACATTATAAATACACGTAGTTTTGATGAACCTTCTAGGATATAGAGCATAAAATTCTGAGAATGAGAGATTAGATGATAATTTGACCACTTTGACAATGTTATTATTTTATATAGATTAATATAGAGGGGAACGCTCCTCCGAAACTGGTTTTTTCTTCCCACACAAATGAAAAATCTATTGATGACTAAAATGATTGAGCCTGTCAAGATTCTGGTCTATTCTAGATGGAATAAAATCTTCAGTCCGAGTGAAATATTAAAAATCTATATATCTAGGATGTTACCCACTCATCCCTTACTTCACCATATTTCATGATTTTGTGTTACCTATTTTCATTAATGGTTTCATTTTATGATATCTCTTGAGACGCCATAATGAATGATAGAATATGAAATATACACACAACATTCCATTATGTGATCGGTTATTAATATTCAGAAAATATTTCTAGGGATTCTTATTTGAGCATTCACGAGTTGGACCATGGAAGCTACCTGATGGGTTTTTGAAAAATTATAGGACTCTTAGTATCCCTAATTAATTTGATCTAATTCAAGTGATCCTTGATATACTTATAATAAATTTAATGAGTATTATTACTAGGTCATTGGATGACCTTGGGATAGTTTAAGATACAATATTGTTATTGACTGGTGTTTGAGACTACTCACTGTCAGGATTTGGGAAATGTTTAATATACTAGATGGGTGATTAGTCTTCTCATTTTTTGGAAATAGTATATTATGATTGGCCTCACCATTGAGTTGATAGAGGGTACTAATTTTTTTATGATCCACCAAATTAATTATGATCTATGTAATAATAGGATAATAGATTCTCTCCAAGATGTTATCAGCTTAGAGGAGAGTGGGTTACCTTATTTATATTGTTTACTTATAAGTGAGTGTGTTTCCTCTTTTTATTGTTTCCTAGGTAGGAAGAGGGTTCCCTACTTAGTGAGTTTGATTTTACAAATGTTAGATACAGTGAACGGCCACATAACCTATGAGGAATTTTTTTCAAGAAAAATACCTCTTGACAAGGATTTGAACCCATGTGAGGTGACTTGTGGGATATAATTAGGATTTTATTTTTTACATAAAAATAATGAACAAATTTTTTTTATAAGGTATCATTTATTTTTATTTTATATTGTTATGATTTATAATGACACTATTTTTTTCATCCCCTTAAATTTGTAGATATGGAATGAGGAATGATGAAGCTATCGGGGAGATGGTGGGAGGTTCATATGAGGATTCACTTACTATAAACAATAGAGTACACTTGTTGATGTTCTCACTAATATATAATCCTTGGGTATAATTTTACAACTGTAGTTCTATATAATCATATAGTAGGATCAAGACCCAATGATGACTTGTGTTATATGGGATATAGCTAGAGGTATTTGATGGGTAGTTTGGAAGATTGCTTTAGTATGACCAAATGTGATGATATGGGGTGGGGCTGTGATATTGTTTTTTTATTTCATGTAGTTGTAACCCATTCATTAGTTTCAAAATTTGTTATCATGGGATTAGTTTTTAGATATTATAAAGGAATTTAAACCTCATTGACTACCCGTATTATCTTTCATTATTTTTCAATAATTTACTTGATGGTTAATAACTATTCAATTACCCATTGTTATATTTTTTATAACCATTTTTATTTCACAATTAAGCATAAAATTCTAAGGAAAAATAAAAAACTAAAAGACAATCCATTTAAAACAATATCTTCATCATAATATAGAAATAATAAATCAAATAATTCCATTTAAAAATTAACATTGATATTTTACTAGTCAAAAAATCACATGTAAAATCTATAAAAAATCTCATAATGAGGGAATGCAAAATGCTAGACATCATAACCACTATGTCAAGGCCTTGTACCAAAATCATTCAAAAATATTTTTTCAGAGCCTTATTACAAGACACTAGTTTTTCTCATGAGACCAACAGATTCATCGAGGGGCTATAGTGTGCCCCTCACTCTATATACTATGTCCAATGAATTCCTCATATGAAAAGGGTGAAATATAACATAATTATTCATATTAAAACTAAAATATGAAATGTCAATAATTTAAACATAAACCATTAATGGTATAAAATTAGAACATCCATAGTCAAAAATATCATAACTCATTCAATACAATATGGAATATTTTATTATAACAAATAATCCTCAACTAAAAATAATATCTAAAAAAGTATGCTGACATAGATGAAAATAATTAGTAAAAATCTTCGAGAGAAATATACCTTTTTTCTTTAAATAATATAAAAGTCAAAAAATTTATAAATGAATAAATTTAAAATGGGTTTTTGAATCAGAGTGTCCTATTGTACTTTGAAACTTTTGAAAGTAATTAAAATTTTAAAACAATCATGTTCATATAGTACATCCTTAAAATCATTTCGAACACATGAACATTAATTAAATAGATTTAGAAAAATTAATAATTGAAACATTTAAAATGATGATCTATATAAATATTCCCTTCCATAAATCCTTTAAATATTCCTTTTAAAAACATTTTTTTGAAATTTGGACATGGATGATAAATATATCCCAGTAAATACTTACACATAAACAATCTCGGATAATAATGAGATTGAGGAATTGGCCATTACCTTAGGTCTGATATATTCCATACATGTCTTAAACTACTGTATAATGTTTTCACACATACTATTAACTTATATCAGAATCATAATAATATTTATGATACCATATATGATTCTTTTATGACTTTATATTATCCATTTGTTAACAATTCAAAGTTAATGCAACATTTTGGGTAATAATCGCATTGTTTACGTAAATTTGTTGACTTTTTATTCTTGATCATATTACATAGATCATGATTTACATACATCTAGAATGTATAATATGATTTATATATCATAAATATTCATAATATAAATATTTATAACAGATAGATATATGAAATGAAATACACTAGTCATGGAGACGGTATGTCGAACATACGCATGAACATTGTTTCCATTTTCTTATCATATAGAATTGAAGTAAGTGAATGAAATATATGTACATACATATATATCATTACATAATAATTATTATTTTGTATATTTAATAATTTTGAATAATATTTTTTATAGTCTTTCTTGGATGGTTAAAGTGGAGAATGATTCTCATCGTGTCGTGGAGACAGTAGGTCGTACGTACGCATGAGCGATGATATCATTCCTTTAATAATTAAATGATATTAAAATGGATGGTTAATTAATTATAAATAATCATAATAATGTCATAGTCTTTATTTATTATATTATACTCATCATTACACCCATCCAAATATTGTAATGTAGAATAAGAAATTACAACATGGCATGAAGATGGTAAGTCATACGTATGCATGCATGGGGATGGTATTATTTGTATGATGGATAAAATGATGAATATAGATGTACCATGATTACAATAAAATTTAATTATATGTATGATACTGTATTTACTCCTTTGGTATGGAAACAATATAGAAAGAATAATTATTAGAAGAAAAGAACTTTGAAATAAGGAATAAAACGATTACCTCTTCTTTGGGTGTTTTCTTTTGATTTGAACAAAATGGATCATTAGGATAGCTATATCCCCATGTTTAGGCCTCCATAATAAATTTAGGGTGGTTGGGAGGATAAATGGGCATGTTTGGTCACAATAATAAGGCTTTAGAGCTATTTGTTAATGATAAAGGTAGGATCCCTTTTATAAGAGAGGCGACGGGAACATAAGAAAAATATTGAAATAATAATTTATTATAAAATAATTTTCGGTTTATAATAGCTAAAAATTAGTTTATTTCAAGGATAAGATTATTATGGGTCTAAATACTCTAATATAATGATTTTTATACAAGTTTGGTTAATGAAATTAACCTTATCTTTTGGGATTAACCCTTAGTTAAATAGCCTAACTCTTACCCAGTCTTCTTGTATTTTTATAATATAGGATTAATTTAGTTAATATAAAATTACAAGAGAACCTATAGTGGCGAATTAATGAAATTATTAACATTATCTCATTCATATGGAAGAATCATATATTTTTTTGATTTTTATATCATTTAATAAAATAGTATTTCTTTTAAAAACCCATTTAAGTCAATTTTGACACTATTTAGTAATTGATTTTTTTAAGTCATAAAAACATGTTTCCATCATAACAGGTGTATTAAATAAAATATAACATGTAATATTCTTCCAGAAAATTATTTTACGGAATATAAACAATCAAATTATATTTATTTTAATAATTATAATATCATTTATTTGATTCTTTCAATAATAAGGAAAATACTACATCGTTATTGTGTCATAAATAAATTTATTTATTTAATTTATAAAGATAAAAAATAAAATTACATGATTTATGGAATATTTTTAGATTTATAATGACTATTTATAGTTGATATTGTCAGTTATATAACTCGAATTAAAATTGTTGTAGTAAAAGTAACATGATTGTGTTATATTTCACTTCATTTTAAATTAAATTTTATTACATGTCATTATCACACCAAAGTGGATCCATGTGGTCCCAAAGTCAACCCAAAGATTCCCATTGTCATACATATAACATCCAATAGGATTAGGAAATGTGTCATAATAGTTTTATATTATTATAATATTATTTTATACATAAATAAAAATTATTACCGGTGTTACTATTTACTAAGTCCAAAAATAAAAGGTGCCTATTTAAAAAAATTTGACCTTATGATTAAAAATATGGATTCCATTTTTCCAAATTCAAAATATAGAATTTTTTGTAATTAATTTAAAATTAATCCATGTTATCAAAACCATAAAGTGGGTTTTTAATAAGTAAAAACTATCAAAATTTTGTCATGTGTTTATAAAAAAATTAAATATGAAATTTCGTCAAATTACCTACATTATATTAAATGATAAAAATATAATATAATTATACTTTAAAACCACTAAAATTTATAATTTAACATTTTAATTTATTTCAATTAAAAAATTTCTTTTCAATTAAAATTTGGTATTTTCATTTTTCATCAAAATATGAAAGTTATTAGAAAAGTTCCAAAAATTCATCCAAACAAAATTTTTATCCCCCTCTTCTAAATAAGATTTTAATTTAATCAAATTTAATAAATAAAAGTGTCAAATATTTTATTTTAAAAATTTTATCCATTAAAATATGAAAAAAACTACATTTTTTGAAAAATACATATTTTATCTGAAAAATCGAATTTTTCCTTATATAATGTATAAGAAACACATAAGATTGATGTTAAAATTATAAGGTATATATAAAAATTTCAAAATGTGGTTAATACTATTCATAACCTCTTTTTAAACGGCTAATTTGATAGGTCGTGATGTGCCCAAACTTGGTGTTTTGTGTAGCGTAAGCTATTGAATTAATTAAAAAGAATTGTATCGTGGAAGATTGGGGTATAGCATTATGCCTTCATAAAATAAATTTTTTCCTCTAAATTTAAAATTGGTATTGAAAACTAAGGGTTCGACATTTCCAAATATTAGGGGTTGGACATTTCCAAATATCATTATTGAAATCCCACATCGAAAAAGGGATTAAAGAGACCTCTATTTTAGAATAAAGGGAAGTATGAATGTTACCATAAATAACACATACTATGGCGCCATGTAGAAAAAAATGGACATGAAAGAAAACAGAACCATCATGTTCTAATGGAGAGTGATATAGAACATCGTTAAGATAAATTTAACAACTAGAAAGCTATAAATATGTATTGATCTAAGGGACCTTTTGATTCATCGCAAAATAAATTAAATGGAAAACATATTTGGTTTTAGGATCCTTTTCATATTGTTGAAGAATTAATTTAATATATAGACTAAAAACACAATGAATCATACTTATTTTACTTGTAGAGTTTCATCCATTAACTAATTCCTACCATAAACACATCTTTCTTTTCAAAAGATAATAAAACTCAAAAATACTCTATTTATCTCAATCGAATAAGGTTCCAAATATAAAAAAATATATTTAAATAATTAAAACTACTTTATACTAACCAGGTCATCATGTAGTCCAGTGTTTGGCGATACACACTTGTCGCCCTTCGGTTGTGGGTTCAAGTCTCGTGGCCTTACCGGACGCGACGAGTTATTGCCTGACCTGGGGGTTATTCTTTTCTTAAATGTATAACAATAAAAATAGAATAATCTTAAGAAATGTATTAACCATAAAAAATTCATTCCAATTTTCAACATAATCCATTCCAACCTTTAGGCTTATTCAAAATACTTCTATCCCAACTGACATTCCAAAAATATATAGGGAACGTCACATAACATAAATGTCAATACCTTCATCATGTATTCCATTAAAACATGGAAATAAACTGAATTACTAGAAAACCTTATTTAATAGATTCATTATTCCTTATTACTTATGTAAAACAAAGAATACAGGATATACACATTAAATCCAAAAATGTTGAAAACTCCAAATAATGATGGTATAAACTGATTTTTAATCAAACCATTAATCAGTTACAAGGATGTAAATAGTATCTAATCTACATTATCCATATCAATTATCTCTTATTTCGAAATCCTTATCTCAGTATTAGAAGCATATTAAGTGTTATATTTCCCCCAACCATATATTTTCCAAAAAGTTTAACTAGAAACACTCCCACTTTACTTGGTACCATACAATATCAAAGCCATAATGAATAGTAATGTAGTACAATCCTTATATACTATATAATTCTTATAACTAGTACTTTATTAATACAATACTAAAATAACTCAATTAATTAATAAAAATATAATAAAACTAATCATTCCTCTTCATCTATGATAGTATCATAACTTTATTATTATCCAATAGAATCATTTAGGGTATACCGTAATGATTGGGGTATTGATTCGAAAAGTGTCCCAAATCCTTAAAGATGATGCATTTTACATTTGAAACCTTTTTATTACCGTGGAAATCACGAACTTGGTCTCCTTTTTCTCCACACTTATAACAAACACCCATTCCCTTAAAGAATTTACAAAGGCGATTCTTTCCATAATTATCACATGTGGGAAAATTCTTTTATCCCTTCATTCTTTTGTCCATCATTTTCCTTATCATCCTCTTCTTTTATTGTTTCCCTTCAAAGCCATAGAACATAGATAATTATTTACTTATATTATTAACACATGATAATATTTCTTCATATGATGATAATTCGTTGGAGACTATTTACCTTTGATATTTTGGAATAAGACCATAAATGACAGGATCCTTATTACTCTTGGGATCATGCTTAATGATGGAGTTCTCATTACTTCTACTAGGAGTCATTTCTAAATGATGACATATAGTAAGTTATATCATATCCTAATTTATAATCCAAAAACAATAAAAATTATTAGTATTACTTGAATATTTACACATAAGTCGTCTCATAACCATAAAAATAGTTTCTTTGGGGGCATATTTACTCATAAATCCTTCATAATGGTTAGCAAAAAAAATGTGAATTTTCTTAAGAATATCCCCCATGAGTGTCAAACTAGGTGTGCAGTAAGACTAGTTGTCATGTACCTGGTTACCCCGAGTCAATCCCAAAACACATCTTCGAAGTTGTAACTCCTAGGTACATCTGTTCCAGAACCAAGTCCACCTATAGTATCCAAACATAGTATTATTTTCTAGGAATACCCACATAATCTCTACATTAGCAAAATTCTAGGACATTATTCTATAACTATCTTCAAATTATATCTTATAGTAATGTTCCCTAATCAAGGATTTTCTAAATCTACTTTCCATGGTTGTTTCTAAACATTATATGATACCAACTATAACACCCCAACCCTAGAAACATAGAGTCAGTTCATTATTTTAATATATTGGTATGATTACAAGGAATCAACTCCTAAAGGACTGATTAGTACTATTGTCTTGGAAAATAGATTGCATACATTAACATTACATTATAATGTCTAACATAAAACATAGTATAGATACACTTTTGAAAAATACATTATTCTCCTACCTTTACCTTTAAAATCAATCATAAAACACTTCTTAGCATCTTGAGAAAATAAAACATAATAAAGGGGTGAGCCTAGATGCTTAGAAAGGATAAAAAATATAGTGGAATCTATCAAAATTTAGCATAATAATCTAAGGAAAGGTACAAAACAAAAACATAAGCCTTTTAAAATAATATCTTCAACATAATATGGAAAGAATAAATCAAATAATTCTATTAAAATAATCTCGTGAATATTATATTATTCAAATAATCAAATATAAAATCAATAATATTTCTCATAATGAGGGAATGCATAATGCCAGACATCATAACACCTACGTCAAGGCGTTGTGCCAAGAACATTCAAAAATATTATATCATGGACTTGTTACAAGACACTAGTTTGTCTCATGAGACCTACTAATGAATTGAGGGGTTATAGAGGGCCTAGGCCATCACTTTCAAAGTCCAATGCAATCCTCATATTAAAATGGTGAAACATAACATAATCATTAATATTAAAACTATCATACAAAATGACAATATTTTAACCATAAACAATGAACGACATAAAAATAAAACATCCACAATCAAACATAGAAGGAATGATTCAAAACAATATTGAATATTGTATTATAATAAATCAACCTCAATCAAGAATAATATCTAATAAAGGATGTTTACTTAGATGAAAATAATCCGTAAAACTCTTTGACAAAAATGTCCATTTTTCTTGAAATCATTAAGTCACTCAATTTATAAAGGATGACATCTAAAATATTCTTTCAATCAACATTTCCCATACCACATTGAAATTTGTTAAAGTAATTAACATTTTAAAACAATCATGTTCATATAAATACATCCTTAAAGTCATTTTGAAAACATGGACATTAATTAAATAGATTTAGAAAAATAAATCTTTAAAACATATAAATGATGATCTAGTTAAAGATTACCTTCCATAAAACCTTAAAATATTCTTTTTTAAAACACTTATATGAAACATGGACATGGATGAAAAAAATGTCCCAGTAAATACTTACATATAAACAATCTCAGATAATAATGAGATAGAGGAATTAATCCTAACCTTTGGCCCGATACTCTCCAAACGTATCAAAAACTCTTGTATAATGTTTTTAGACAAATTATTAACTTATATCAGAATCATAATAACATTTATTATATCATATATGATTATTTTATGACTTTATATAACCCATTTATTAATAATTCCATGTTAATGCAATATTTCGGGTAATAGTCGCTTTGTTAATTAAATGTGTTTTCACTGTTTTTCATGATCATATTACAGAGATCGTGATTTAATTAATAAGAAAATTCATAATATTATTTATATATCATATATATTCTTAATATAAATATATATAATAGATAGATATATGAAATGGAATACACTGTTCATGGAGACAGTAGGACGTTCGTACACATGAACGTTGTTTCAGTTTTCTTATCATATTAAATGTAAGTAAGTGAATGAAATATATATACATACATATATATATCATTTAAGTAGACTTATTATGTAATATATTTCATAATTATTAATAATATATATATTTTTATAATCGTTCTTGGATGGTTAAACTGGATAATTAATCTCATTGTGTCGTGGAGACAGTAGGTCGTACGTACGCACGAGTGACAATATCAGTCCTTTAATGATTAAAAAATATGTAAATGGATGTAATATTAATTATAAATAATTATAATAATTTAATATTATTTATTTATGTCCATTATACTCATCATTATACCAATCCAAATAATGTAATGGGGAATAAGAAATTACACCACAGCATGCCGAGAGTATGTTGTACTTACAAACGTATGGTGATATTATTATTGATAGTATGGATAAAAAGATGAATATAGTTCTACAATTATTATAATAAAATATAATTATATTTATGATACGAGATTTATTACTTTGTAAAAGAAAAAATATTGACAGAAGAAGTATTATAAGATAAGACCTTTGAAATAAGGGATACAACGATTGCCTCTTCTTTGAGTGTTTCCTTTTTATTTGAACTAAAGGACTCCTTATCATGGATATATACCCAAATTTAGGCCTCTAGTTTGAATTGATGGTGGTTGGGAGGATAAAAGGTCCGGGTGTTTTTGAATCAAAAAGGATTTATATGTGTGAGTTAAAGAGAAAGGGAGGTGCCCTTTAATAAGAGAGGTGAGGTGCAGTTTTTAAAAGATACAAGAATATTAATTTATTATAAAATTATATTTGGTTTATAATAGTTTACAATTGATTTATTTATATTCTAAGATGAGTATGGGGATAAATACTATCATAATATGATTTTTTGATATGTTTATTTCATGAAATTATCCTTATTTTTTGGGATTAACCCTTACTTAAACAGTATAACTCTTACCGTGTCTTCTTCCATTTTTATACTATATGGTTAATTTGGTTATGATAAAATTACAAAATAACACAAAGTGGATAATAATGAAATTTAAAAAAATTATAAGTTATTTGGATGAATCTTAAATTTTTATTATTTTTATATCATTTAATAAAATATTATTTTTTTAAAACTCATTTATGTCAATTTTGAAACTATTTAGTACTTGATTTTTAAAAATCATAAAATATTCATTATTTAAAAAAAAGTGTATTAAATAAAATATAACATGTCATATTAATCCTTAAAATTAGTTGATGGCATAAAAACATTGAATTTTATTTATTTTAATATTTACAATATCATTTATTTTATTCCATCATTAATAAGGAAAATACTACACCATTATTGTTTCATAAATAAATTTAATTATTTAATTTCTAAAAATTAAAAATAAAATAGCATGATGTAGAAAATATTTTTAGATTTCTAATCACAATTTATATTTGAGAATAACAATTATGTAACTCGAATTAAATGTTTTTTAGTAAAAGGTACATGATTATGTTATATTTCTCTTTACATTAAATTAATTCTTACAACATGTCATTTTCACTCCCAAATTTCTCCTCGAGGTCCCAAAAAATATGTGTGGATTCCAATGGTTGGTAATATATAGTCCAATAGGATTAGGATATATGTTAGGGTAGTTTTATTTTATTATTATTTTATTTTTTTACCCATATTTACCTGATTTACCCTTTAACCATGGAAAATAAAAATAATTACTGAAGTTACTATACCTAGTCCAAAAATAAAAGGTAACTATTTAAACAAATTTTAAATTATGATTCTAAATATTTAAACCATGCTTCCAAATTTAAAACACAGAATTTTCACTAATTAATTTAAAATTAATTCTCATTGTCAAAACCAGAAAGTAGGTTTTTAGGAAATAAAAATTATGAAAAGATTGACATGTGTTTATGTACAATTTAAGTGTGAAATTACATCCAATGACTTAAATTATATTAAATGAAAAAAATATAATCTCATTATACTTTAAAAAAACTCAAATTTGTAATGTAACATTATAAATTATTTCTATTAAAAAATTGGTTTTCCATTAAAATTTAGTATTTTTCACTATTCATCAAAATATGAAAGATATCAGCAAAGTACCAGATATTCAACAAAACTAAATTTTTATGTCCCACTTATATAAAAAATTAAATTTCATAAAATGGAATAAATAAAGCTTTCAAATATTGGATTTCAACAGGGTTCGCCATTAAAAGGCTAAAAACTCCATTTTTTTTAAAATACTTGTTTTATCTAAAAAATTGAATTTCCCTTATGTTCTATATAAGAAACACATAATATTAATGTTAAAATTAAATTAGATATATATATAATTCAATATGTGGTTAATAGTATTCATAACTTCTTTTTAAATGGCCATATTGAGAGGTCATGGTGCACTCGAACTCATTGTTGCGTGTAGTGAAACCCTTTGAATTATTTAGAATGATGCATATCGTTGAAGCTTGGGGTCTTAAAGGTAATGACCCTATATTATTTATATTTATTTAATAAGATAATTGTTTGTCTCTCATTGATTTATTGTTAAGAAAATTTTAATTTTTACGTTTATATTAAGTGGGAGGATATTTTAAAATCCTCTGGGGATCAAGACAGTTGTTTTATTATAGAAGAACTTAGAGAAATCTTGTTAAAATGATGTAAACATGGACTAAGGTAAGAAATATTTGCGGGATGCTAAAAAATCCCACTAAAACCATTATGGAAGCCCATAAATGTTTTTGTAGATGGGTACTGGGGACAAACACCACCACTAGGAGCCCAATGGTGGGCACCCTAAATAGGGGGATGCAACCCCCTGCTTTTTCCTCTCCCTCTTCTCCATGATTTAAGTTTGTTCACGATGAATTCATCAAATTAATTTCGGTTTAGATTTTCCCTTTTTTCTATCATTTTATATTTGAAATTGATCATTTCATTAGGGTTTTTTATTTTTTATTCCATAAAATAACCATGTAATAACATAATAATGATAACAATTTTTTCATTGGTCACTGGAGGAGGTTTAAGAAGCGTGGTTGTTTATTATTGTACATAGTTAATTTTTTGAATCATAGCTAGAGAGTTATTATGAGTCTTTTTAAATTTCAATTTAGTTAATAATCATTTAGGTGTTAAATATTTTTAATGTTTCATATAGTAGGCTCATGTTCATGAAGAGAGTGGACTATAACTTGTTTCTTATTGTTATGTTATCAAATCAACACCGAGTGAATTTTATCTTATTTAGGATTATAGTGTAAATTTAATATAAATGGTACAAATATTATTTATTTATGATATTTGATGAGATAAGTATTAACAAGATTTTATGGAAGTTAGTATGATCCTGGTGATATAATAGTATTTAAAACTGTGCTAGGTGGCCTTTATCTATCGATAATTTGTATCATGTGTCTTCTGTGGACTTTTTGGTGGTTATTTGTTTCTCATGTACAAATATTATTATAGTGATAAGGATTTTATGATATTACATGGTATCATATCATAAATAGGGAAACCTATATTTAGCCTAATATACCCCAAAATTCTTGTAGATATTGATAAATAATTAATTTGGTAGTGCCTTGGGAGAATGAGTTTCATTAGGGAATTTTATATATTTATTAGTGGTGTGAGTTTGTTTTCCACTCATTTTTTTCTATAGAAATTTTTTCCCCATTAAATAGGATTTTAAAATAATAAAATTTATATTTATTTTTCACATAAAAGGATAATCAAAATGAATAGTTTTGAAATATGATTTAAAATAAAGTGTTGGTTTTTTCAATAGGATTTCATTAGGTTTTTTGACATGAAACTTATGTGGAAAAATGTATCATGTGGCTCCCTTTTAATGATTTATAAAATATGAATTTTACATTTATTTAACTATAAATTAAATATGGTGTTTTTTGGTAAATGGATGGTCTAAATGACCTTGTAAAATAAATACTCACTTTTTAATAGATGTGAACTTATGTTCCCTCTTTTCATTAATGGTTTACTTATATATTATTCAATGATACATTATAATTCATGTTATTATAGGAATCATAAATATAACCTTCTATTATGTGATGTTTGGTTAGACAAGGCTAAGATTTCTAGTGCTTTTTGGTTGGTCGTATTCTAATGGAACCATGGAACTTACCCATTTGGATAAGATAGGTTTTAGTAATCTTAGTATCCATTAATTATTTGAATAAATTAGAGGGATTCCAGTGATAATTATGGGTGATTTCAAATTTTTTATACCATATTATGGCATGAATTTGTCTAGTATAAGATAAATTACATCGATTGAGTTTTATGTGAAACTATTAACCATTTTCCATTGGGAAATATTTGACATACTTGATCAGTATACAAACTTATTAGTTCCTTAAAGGTGTGCCTTATGATTAACCTCAATGTTAAGTTAGGGTATAGTCCTAATGTTTTGATGTTATATGGTGTATAATAGGGATTTGGTAATAAGAGAATAGTGGGTTCCTGCATTGATGATAAGGGTTGGGAGGAAAGTGGGTTCCATTTTTTGTGATTATTGTTAGGAGGATAGTGGGTTGCATTATCCCTTGTGAGTTTTTTTATTTTGATATACGAAAAATTGATTGAGTGTGTTTATTTTTAGGTAGTGTTTTCAAATGATAGACCTATGTTTTGAGATATTAACCCATGGGATGTAAAATATAAGACAAACCCAAGGATTCAGTTCAGTTTGAGTATCATTTTTAAACTTTTCTTATGATTTCTTGTGAAATATTTTTTTCCCGAGTTTTTATTTATATATAAGATAGTTTCTCTATTCCCTATGGGTTTATGAACATGGTTTATATGATAATGATGTTTTATATGAGTTAGTGGGAGGTTTTCTTGATGATTCCAAAAATCCTTGTGATAGAGAAAACTAAATTCCTCCTTGGTTACACATATTATTTGATAATGACCAATGAACATGATTATTGATATTGACATGAATATCTGATAATAGGTAAGATTATGAAACCCTAGTTTTGTATGATCTTATAGTGGGACCTAGTCATTTTAATGTCTTGGGATATTTGGGATAGATTTAATGTTATTATAATTTTGATTCCACAAAAGGTATAGAAATGATCAATGACATTATATGAGGAAATATATGAGATATGGGATATTCATTTAATAATTTTAGTACCATTATTTTGTTTCCCCCATTGTCATATTATAGAATTATTATTTAGATATTATTATAGATTTGGGCATTCTTTGAAATTCCTTCTGGGTTTTTTATTTTTTTTGGTAAATTAATTGTTTATTGAGGGCCATTGAATTAAAAAACGATTTATTTCTTTTGAACATCATTTTTACAAACGATATTTTGGGTTTGGTAACTTAATTGGTAGAGAGATGACCAATGGGTCATGTGCTACTTTGGTGGTCGATTCATTGTGGATTTTGGTCATACCAATTGGTGGGTTGAGAGTAATTGTGTAATATACCTCATATGGATATAAGTGTATATTTTTTATGATATTGGGTAGGTTGGACCTAACCTATTTTGTAATTATTATATTAGTATTTAGGGTGTGTATGTATTTACCAACATGAAATAATGTAACTTTTTTATGAACATTAATAAGTAATTTTTTGGTTTGGATGAGTAACACTCGCCACATTATTACACATAAATACACTTGATCACTTGTATATAGTGAGCCATGGATAGTTGGGTAATCTAACTAGGTTATTGTACTCACCCCTATAAGAATGAATACAGCATATGATTCAATTTATATAGGTAAATATTATGTTTTATTTCCAATAAAATTTTGATATCAAAGTTGGAAATCTTGTTCAGGATAATCATTTTAATAGGGGTCATTTCTGGGTGAAATTTTGTCATGTGATTTGGCCCAATGGAAACAATATAATAATTTTCTGTTATAGTGTATATATATTGACCATTTAGACAATAATTTTACCATATTATTATATCTTTTATGTATTTTTTATCCTCCAATAATCAATATGAATGTTGAATAATATAGAATATTTATCTTAATACATTATATTTTGGGATGACTTCTTGTCTCTTTATTTTATTTCTATAGATTTTGTGTATGTCAAGTGTAAAAACAGGTCATGCTAATTTTTTATAAATTCAATCATGACCTTGGATCATTTTATTCACTTTAATAGTCTCCCTAAGACTTATTCAAGCACTTAACACTAGTTAGTGACCAATAAAAAAGGAGGATACATGCTTATGTTCTAGTGATGGACTTGATCAAGCATAGTTTGGGAATTATTATAATGACCCTAATTTAAATATCCAAACGTTAACCAAATTAAGTATTCCACTAACCCTAATGATATTCCAAAATCCTAAGTGGTTGAAAACTAGTGTTAACGGGTCGGAGTTTTTTATTGGGGAATAATTTACCCAACATTATTTATTTAAGAATTCATGATTGGGGTCCACCAAGAAACCTGTATGACTCATCCATAATAAGATAATTCCATGATAAATAAATAAAAAAATTGTTGATGAATGAATATAAAACATAAAATAAACAACATCTCTATATGAATGAAAAAGTAATATAAATTTAGTCCAAACATATACACACTACCAAATTTTTATACACATAAATAGACTGAACATTAATGAATATAATAGGTTATCTCACAATAATAATCAATCCAAGAAGTACTCCCACCCTAAAACATCATCGATACTGAATACACATCCCATACCCGGGCTTAATTGGCTAAAAAAGAATCCAAAAAATCCCACATATTGATTCATAATTGAAATAATATAAATGAAATGGTATGTCCCTTGAGTTTTCCACGTAGGGTGTAAAAATTAATACTCAGTAAGGAACCACAATGATGTCTCGGCTCACACAATGAATAAAAATCTATATACATAAAATTTCTTCACATTTACATATATGAATATATAAATAGATATCGAAGTCAATAAACAAATCATGGAAGAAATTTGGAAAAATAGAGATTCATAGGATAATATCAACTATAACTAACAACTCCTTGTACAATGAGGATTCATACTTAGCTTACCTACTCTGGTTATATCCTGAAATTGATAGCGTCAAATTGGTTCGATCTATTAAAAGAGGTGTTGTACACACATGTATAAATATACCACTATCAATATATATATATATATATATATATTTCTCTGTTCCTTAAACATCCTACCTATGAGGCCACTTATAACCTCATATAAAGGAACTAAATATATTTAAATCATCCATATCTTGGAGTATACTCATCTTCTCATATGAAGTAATTAAATATATATCAACCTCACGATGGAGTCCACTGATCTCCTCATTAGGATAAACTACTTATATATTATTCTAACCTATGATTCCTATCATATCATATTATAGAGGAACTATGTGTGTGTGTGTTTCTCCTTGTTTACCTGGAATGAAATTTTTAATTTGAAACCTTTAAAACATAGTTCAAACACTAGTATATGAATAAGATAAAAAAACTAGGGATATATAAAAGAAAAATACATGTTTTTACAAAAACAATGATTTATTTGATAAATTATTACAAATGATCATTTTCACAACCATACCATCATACTAACAATATATAAATAAATATTTTTATAAGTATGAGATAAAATTTAAGATATTCCATGAATAAAGTACACATCGAAAGAATCCAAAGTTAATCATGTTAATTTCAATATGTCACAATTTATGGGAAAAAATAATTTAATTTTTTTATTAAAACTAAATTAGGTATTAACTATTCCATAAAATAATAATACATAAAAAACATTAAAAATTAATAGCCAAATATTATATTACATGTTCATATAAAGATCAATTAACACTATTTATATCTGGCTCATGGGCCATTTTTTCACACATTACAATATTAAATATTCATATCCATTATAAAGTTTGATCTATATTTTGGTTCAAAACCTCACATGGTACTCTCTACATCAATAAAACAATTTTTTGAATTTTATTACCAATATCAAATAATTATTCTAAAACATGGAATAAAACATAACACTTGAATAATGAAAACAACCAGAACAAACTATTTTGAAAGTAAGTTTCAAAAGAGTGAAAGTAGTTTAAAAAAATAAAGAATAAAATTATCACCCAAAGGAAGTTTCTAAAAGTGAAACAATTTTTAAAAACTAGGATTATTTACAAAAAATAAATTATATATTCAAATATTTACAAAAAAAAGAACCAATTATTGTATTAAAATCATAGGTTTTTGTTGTGAATAAAAAAACATTACAGCCAGAATCATTACACCCAAAATTTTCTGAACAAAACAATACATCATCACTAATGAAATCACTAAACCATAGGTTAATAATGGATATTTAAATTATAATTTATTTAGGTTGATGTGTAAATAAGTGACTCCATTTATAAACATGGTAAATGATCAATAGCGTTTTTTGATAAAAAGATGTTCATGTCATTCCACACAAATTTTGGAATGAATATCAATACATGAAGTCATGAATGGAATTTATGGGTCTAAGGGTTCAATCTTAGTTTATGGAATGTCATTTTTTAAATCAATAAGTCATTATTACTGGATACTAAGAATGAATACATAATCTATACAAGTAATTCATAAAAAAATAATGCATTATCAAAGGATAAATATCATGTAAAAATATAAATCTATAATATAAAACCAATAAAAACAATTTATTTTGAGTATTTGGGAATATATATATTAAAATTAAACATTTATATGAATGAAAGAAGACTAATAAAATAAACTCATCATATTGGTTTAGATCAATCGTTTGGAAACAAATGGGATGAAAAGTAATTCATAATTTAAATTATATTATAAATTTAAATGACCAACTTGGTATATAAAGAAATATTTCATGGACATATATTAATATTTCCCAAAATATTCTATCAAGATTTATTATTAATTTGAAAACTATTTGAAAACATGTTCTAATCATAACAAAAATATTCACCCAAATTCTTGATACCATATAACATAATCATATCAGAGGTATTTTAATCTAAACAATCACAAATTATCCCCTAAAAATTTGAAAAATATTAAATAAACAAATAATCCAAAATACCTACTCAATATAAACTAGGAAAAAGTCTATCCAAAAAAACCCCATGTGGATAAATCTCAAATAAACCAAAAACTATAAAAAAAATAAAGTATTAATTCATACTCACTAACCATCTTCCACTTCCAACCTAAAATCCTAAAAACACTATAATAAATCATAACACCATTCAATTTCACCAAAATATTTTTGGACGATGTGAGAACATAATTTCAAGAGAATATCCATCCATGAAAAGAAGAATCAACATTGATTTAGATGAACTCATCCATGCTCTTGTGAAATTTATCTACAATCCCAATCCATATTATTGGAAGTCAAAATAAATGTACTGAAGAAAGAAGATGACAAAAATGGAGAAGGGTTACACTAGATTTTTTATGGAAAATTCCCATTAATACAACTTGAAGATAGTGGATAAAAAAGAATTTATTGAAGAAAAATAGAGATCTATGAGGTGCTCCTAGTCAGATGGAACCAATGGGGATCGATGATATGGAAAGAGAGGATTAAAGTGATTAAGGGAAAAATTACAACTTGTTCCCTTTTTTGAAATACAATTAGACCAGTTTCTATAAACTATGTGGCCACCTAGTATAGGTGGAATGTCCAAGACACCACCCCATCATCATAAATCAATTTTTAGTCACCCATTATTTTCATAAAAATATATTGCTTCTTAATATATGAATATTCATTATATTTCAAAAATTCAAATATAAGTAATGTAATGTTTTAGTGTATATGGAGACTAGATACACAATAGTATTATTTTATGAAATATTTTCAACATATCCCACAAATATCTCTTCCATAGTTCTCTTCTTAGATATTACCTACATAAAAACATTATTCAAAACTGTGGGAAAGAAAATTTAAGAAAGGGTGAGCTCAAATACATAGTAAGTATAAGCAAGGGAGATAAAAAAAATAATTTAAGTGTAAATTTAGCATATTGTTATGAGAACATGCACTTATAATTTTAAAACAATATTCATCAAATCATAGCGAATAATCTTGAGTCATGGAATAAATCTTGGTAATTCATAAGACATGTATCATAAATGAATCAAAGAACATCTTCCAAGAGAGAATAACATAGGTATATCACATAATATTATCTCATGCACATAAGCATATAAAACCATTACATTAGTATTCAAGGATAAATTACATGATTGTCATAGTTAAATTGGTTTACTCCCTAATCCATCATATCATTATTTAAGGTTTTTTCTAAGACTATCATAGTGGACATAGTACCCTAATGAAATGGGTTCACTCCCCATTCTAGTCATTATTATCTCAATAGATTTCTATCTTTTCATAATTAATTGGAGGGATATCTAATACCAAACCCACTGATAACAGAATTAAAATATTATATATGTGTTCTAGAAGATCATAAAACATTCATCTTGTCATAACCCATGAAAATGTAATGGGTTTCATAAATATTTCAACATTTCATTATAGCATAACCTGATAAAAATTAATTGGATTCATAAACATATTATTAACATAATAATAAACCATATTGATAAATAATAAGGATAGTATCATTAGAAAAAATCTATATTAAATCATAAGTTACATTATAGGATGCTATAAAAGATGAATAATTCCATTAAAATATTACTGGATCATTTATTGAGGAAAATAACTTTTTCATTTTAAAATCGCTTATTTAAAATCTAAAAAATTTCCCAAATATTCATAATTTTTTCTATTAAATAAAATCTAGAATAATTTAAAGGAAGCTGAAAATAATTTTTTGTGCATGATAGTGGTATATACAATTCATGATGTGTTTATTGAAATAAAGATTATTTTTACTCTTTTAGAAAAAATCAAAAAGTAACTCATTTAGAAAATAACAAGAAGATTAGTTTTAAAACATTTTGTAAACAGTCCAAAATGTTTAAAAATGATTTCATAAAATCATAGTATAATATACTAATAATTCATGAATTTTTTTTATAAAATATAGATTTGGAAAAAGTATTTTCAACTGAAGAGATAAATAAAGTCGGTATTTCTTAAAATCATTCTTTCAGTATCTTGAGTACTTAAATAAATAAAAATGGAAGGTAACAATTTAATCTATATAAATTACCATAAGATAATAATATTCACGGTATTAGGGATATATAGGTCTTATAATATCATCAAAAAAACATAGTAATAAACAATGACATTGTATAATAAATCCATTACCTTGAGTTAGGATTCATATAGTGCAATTTCAACCTCATGTATAATAAATTTATATTTATTAAAATTATATAGAAGATTTTTCTACATAATTATAATATATTATATGATCCTATTATAAAATTTAAACACCCATTTATCTATAACTACTTATTAAACTTATCATTTCATGGTTTTAACTATTTTGTTTTTCATGAGAATTTTGGTTATGTAGTTTTTTATTTATAATTTTATCATTATTAAATGATATATATGATTTGAATAGTGATATAAATATCATATATATTCAATATATATATTTTTAGAGTCATCCATAAAAGTTAGATTGAGAAAACATAATTATAACATTCATGGAGATTTTTGGTCGTACATACACATGAACATTGTTTTCGCTTTTTGAAATACGGAAGCAAATAAAGGAGAATAATAATTAACATTTAAATAATAATGGTGATGAAAAACAAAATACACCGCTATGTAGACATGATAAGTCGTAGATACGCATGAGCAATGCTTCCATTTTTCATAAGATGGAATAGTGGTAGGAAAAGTTAATCTCATAAAAATAATACCATATTTTCATATTTATGATATATTATTATTTATTTTAAAATGTATTCCATAGAATTATAGGATTTAAAACAACAAATAAATTTAATGATGAGTAAAAGGATCATTACCTCTTCTTCAGTTGGCCTCCTATGGATCCTTTATTAAGGACCCTGGTAATGGTATTTTGAGAATAAAATCCCATATAATTCATGTATTTTTAATTTTAGAATATAATTAGTCAGGGTTAAGGTGATAAAAAATTCTGAAGATGTGTTAGAAAGTTAGGACAATAGACACCCTTTTATAAGTGAGGGGAGAGTCACTATTGAAATTACATAAAGTATTAAATTAATATAAATAAATTTCCAAAATATAGTGCCTAGAATGGGTATAAGTAAAATATAAGGTGAATATAAGTTGAAATAATATCATAAAATTGTATTTTTACGTCTTTAGGTGATGTTATAACCCTTATCTATTAGTTTTGAACCCCAATTAAACATTTTGAAAATTACCACAATATGAAGGTTTCTTACTATTTAAGGGTTAATAATGTTATAATAAAAGTAAAAGTGACACATAAATGGAAAATGGTTAATATATTCATGAATATGTCATTACCTTGTCCTCAGGTAGTATTTTTATGAATTTTAGTTCATTTAATAAAATACAGTTTATTAGAAAATATCATTAATGTCATTTTTGGAACTACTCATTTACTTCAACTTTAAAGTCATAGGGATATTAATTGGATTTAAATATAAATATTTAATATATACTAAATATGTTATATTAATATATAAAATTCATGTGACATAATAATCCATACAAATTATATTAAAGTTAATATTTCTAAAATCATTTATTTTTTCTATTAATTGAAAAAATATTTTGTTAGCATTGCTTAAGATTTTAAGCTAATTATTAAATCACTAAAAACATTCAATGATAAAAAAAAATTTTATATTTAAAATAAACATTTAAAACTAAAAATAAAATCATTTTATCCTTATAAGGAAATATATTAACTATTAGACTCTGGTGAGTGACACTTTTTATTTATTCTTCTCATAAAATTATATAAAAGTCCATATCAAAGAAAAATGTCATTAAGTGGTAATATTTTAGATAAATTTTTGAGGACAGTAAAAATACATTCGTATTATTGCATAATGTAAAGTTTTAATAAAATTTTAAATCCCTATCTAAATATTTTGACCATGTTTTACCTATTTTACCCTTATTGAGGTAACAAATATTTCCAAAGGTAAATATTCATAATTAGAAAAAAAAAACGGGTCCTATTAACCAATTTTGAATCACCTAATTACAAATATGGAATCTGTTTTATCAAATTAAATTCTCATAAATAATTTAATTTATAGTTGAACCAAAAAAACATGGGGAAAAGCAGTTTTCCAGAAAAAAATGACTTCTTAAGTATAAAAATTTTTATACCAAATCCAACATAAGAGTGATTTGAATGAACTATATTATATTATTAATAATATAAATTAATTAATTTTAATTTGAAATAATTTAGAACAAAATGAAAATTTGTAAATTCTTCAAAGGAAAAGTTATTTTTGTTAAAAATCAGAATTTATTACTATTCATTGAAAAATAAATCTTTTCTGGGAATTCTCAAAATTTCACTCAAATATAATTCTGAAAAGATGATTTAAAATAATTAATTTCACCTTGTTGAATAAAGTTTCTAATATAAGAAAATATAAATTATATTATTTTATCAAAAAATCAATAAAACCCATTTTGGTGTAAAATGTATTTTTGAATCATATAAATCTTTAATAAAAAGCGAGGACACATTTTTTAAAATAATTACTTTATCTAAAACAATTAAATATAATTTTAAAAATGAGTTTATTTATATTCATCCCTCTAATTTAATGGTTAGGTTATAAAATTATGATATTTTATGGTTCATTCAGACTTGGGTTTGCATGTGTCACAAGCTATCGAACAAATTAAATTTATTTGTAGAGAAATATGCCATAAAATCTCATCTTGCTTCCAAATAGGTACCCAATTACCCTACTAACAAACCTGATGTCGCATAATGTTCTAAATTATAGGAGGATTCAACTTTTTTCTATTACTATTCCCTTGTACCTTCTATAAAAATTAGAATTATTTCTAAAAATAGATAGTATTTCATCCTTAAAGTCTAGATTTAAATTTTAAATCCAAAAAAGAAAAAAATGACTCTTAAAAAACCCAAATTAAAACAATCCCTTATTTTAATCACGTTAAATTAACTCAAAAGGTCAAATTTATTCTAAATTTAAATCACTAAATAAATGCATATTTGTAACATCAGCACCATAAAAATTCTAATCCTCATGAAATATGAGGACATACTCACCCAATTATTCAATATTTCTTTTTGTAATAAAAAATTATAAAATTTTCTAATAAATTCTCTAATGGTTGTACCAAACACTATACGCACAATTCCTAAATAAATACTTGATCAATGAAAATTCTAGGAGAGTAACATTCAAGCAGAACATTGATATTTGAGACATTGACATGAATCCAAAATTTCACTATTATTGTAATAAACAAATATGAGTTACCCTGAAGTGACACTAGACCTAGCCCTACACTAGGCCCAATATTCATTTTTTAAACCCACTAGATGGAAACTAGTGTTTGGGTATCATGAATAAACACTTTATGATGTTTTCAACATTATATAATAAAAAACTGTAGAATAAAAACTAACTAAAAATATACCAGGTGATGTCTATACATTGGTCTTCCATATAAATAAAATAAAAAGTTTTAAATAAGGTAACAATCCAAATAAGGAATAAATGATATAATTATCCAAAAGAAACATATAAAATAAGACTAACTATAATGATTAAAAAACATAAATAGTTAAAATAACTAAACATTTCATATAGATACCCAGTGAAAACATACATCCTATAAATTAAAAAAATCAACAAATAATGGAATGACTATCAATCTTGGCCAATTATCAAGTATCCCAAAATAAACCAAAATCCCAGACCACTATAAAATAACCTAAACATGACTCATGGTGACCAACACATCCCAACACATCCATCAGTAGACCCAAAACAAACCATAATGATCTTGATTAATACATGGTCACCTAAGTGAAAGATTAGATGTCACCCCACCCATTATATATATAGGTTGTGAGATAAATTTTCCCAATAGGATTCCTTAACATTTTATATGAAGTTATTTTTATCAAACATTTCATAAATATAAATTTAACCTAAAAATTGAATGTATGTTTCATTTTATACATAAAAAAGTTAAATAAATCACATGTTCTTGTCATTTTAACAAAAATACTCCCTCAGTTTTTATGAAAAAAAATTAAAACCATATATTTTCAATAAAAAACATCCAAACCAAGAAAATTTTAATTTTAAAGGTCATGGAGATAAATTTAACCTCTCTTTTCCAATTCAAAACCATTTACCAATCTTTTTTGTAAAACAAAAAATAATTTTTTCCTTTAAAATTTCAAATTCTAAATGATTTTATAAATATTTTTGAAAGTCAATGAAAAATCATAATTCAATTAGATAACAAAAAAACATTATTTTAATAGAACATGATAAAAAAATTCATTCTTTCAATATTTCCATATAATCAAATGAGGAGATAAAGGGCACGAATAAGTTTTATAAAAGGATCCCCTAAATATTCCACAAATAAATCCAAGCATCATAGAAAACTCCCTAGGTCTTATGTAATAATATTTTATGATTATAATATTCAAATAATATATCTACCTAAAAGTACCTTTCTATTATCTCAGTATACTAAATAAACTATTCATGTTAGACAGTCCAACCCCATAAGGCCTTATAATTCATCTCAAGAGACAGCAAACTCTGTAGACCACAATCTCTTAGACAAAGAACAATATCAACAAGGGAGATAGAAAGTTCACAAATTAAACTTTTGTATCTCTCATACAGTGACATATTCTCACTTATGATTCCCAAGACATTAATCAAATATCTGTGGGCAAAATTAATAACAATATCATAAAATAAAAACACTTTTAAATAAAAAATAAATCTTATCTCACCCCGAATAACCACTAAATAAATGGGACCATTTCTCATTATCCAAGACTCATAGAATACACTCCATATTAGGTAAAAGTATTACAATACATAATATAAAGGTAAGGGGTTACATGTGAGTTTATCTCATAATTAAGTAAAAAAACTTTTTGGTGAAGTGAGAAATGGGCCTTTAAAACAATAATTGAAGGTGGATCTTATAAAACTATCCATGTAAGACACACCATGAATAAAAATATAATTAAGTGTCAACCAGACCAGTTTTCCAAACATATAAAGCCATGTAACATATCACCTTTTGAAAATAACCCATGGAAAAATTCTTTATAAATAATTTATTGGAAAACTCATCCCTCTTTAACAAACCAACCAAAATCAAACACCACTTTAAAACCTTTAAATTCACTTGGAAAATCCTCTCATACATTTAATTAAACACTTCAAATTCATAAATACTTAATTTTAGAATCTAAAGCTGGGAAACCATTAAAATACCATTTATAACATGTATTAAAACAAAAAAAAACATTTTATAAACCCCTCATATATATCTCATATATGTTTACATTAAATTAAAATCATAAGAAAATTTCAATAATTTCAATAAATATAAAATAAATGAATTTTATAAAAGCAACAACCTTAAATATAACTAAATTTGATGATGAAAGAAAATTTGAAAAATTATATTTCCTCAAAAAACACTAGACATAAAAATAACTATGATTAAATTAACACAAACATTAAATTCATCTAACATGGGAATTATATTTTCTATGATGAAGTGAATCCAAGTGCAAAAGAATGAGGAAGGATCAGGAATAATGAAATAGAATAACCCCTTTTAATCCTCTAAAAACCCAAATAAGAGGGGCTAAGAATCAAGAAATAATAATGAGAAGCCCTACATTGATCTCCCCATGAGTTTAGTAGTGTAAGATAAAGGGAAATTGGATAATAAAGGCATTAAATATGGTAGGGTAAAATGGTAAAACAACTAAAACTAAAAACATAGAAGATCAGTTCATAGTGAAATCTCTCCTGTTATGATGCAACATACCACCCTCAAAATATTACCTCACTAATTGGGTTACATCCCGTCCTGGAACTACCCTTACATAGTGTGATTTAGCACCTCAAAGAATAATAAATTTGATTGGGTTTTGTCTTGGTTTGATACTCCCCCTTTATGGTGTGACACACCACCCCAAACTACAGATCTACTATCCAGATTGTGTTGCAAGGAAACACCCCTAGTTAATGGTTCACTAACATCTTCACTAACCCCTACCCTAAAATTACACAAAGGAATGGTTGGTCGCCACATGACCTCCCTATCATGGATTGAACCATTATAGTCCAAAACATCACCTCTTTGTGACCTTCCAAAAACACTAAAAAATAACAGATATACCATGATATTTTAAATTAACATTTAATAGTCTAATAAAATATTCAATAGTGAAATGGGGTGTCACAAGTCTCCCTACTATGCAACTTCGTACTCCTACAAATTCTATGATGAAAAAAGAAAATAAATTTAAAATCTATACACCTGAACATAATAGGTGAGAAGGAAGGGAAATCTCATGAAGGATCCTTAGAAATGGAAACACTACTCAGAATGAAATTCCTTAATATCTGTAGAATAATTCCTCTATACTCATTTAAAAGCCTCATGCATAACCCGAATCACAACCATTAAACATGGAGCTCTAAGAAAATAGAGACCACATTTTGGTATCCCCACCATTTAGATTCCTTATAAATAGATTTATTAAGGATATACCTAACCAAGGTATTCATTATTACCAAAAAAACCACATATCCATAAAACAATGAAGAAAATGGGAATCCTTTACCAAAAATTCTTAATAATATGAAAAAATAGATTTCTAAAATCAAACACAAACCAGTGAAGATACAAGGGATCATAATAAATGTCTTAAGAACAAATTACATCCCCTAATAATGGTTTAAATTCACCAATATTAAACATGAATCAAAATCACACAATAGGGTTCTAATTTAATGTCATGTAACTAAAAAATAGGGTAACTTATGGATAAATGTGTAAAATATAATCTCATAGTGATCCAAATATAAAATTATAACCTGGTAGTACTCTCGATACAACTAATAAAAATCCACTCATTTAGTTAATACAGAAGTCTTCCCAACATTTATCCTTGTTAAATCCATGAAACCAAATATCATCATAAATATTTTATCGCGTATCAACCAAACAAACATAAAAATTCAACGAGTCATGAAATTAAAAAAAATAATGAATGTCTCATAAAAATTAAAATCAAAGATATACCATAAATAATATACTAGGAAAGAATCTCCTAAATACTAACAACATGAAAAAGTATCATTCTCACGAGGGGTAATGAGGATATGAGTAGAATGTCCCTCAATAACTAACCAAATATATAGAAAAAAAACTCTTAATTTCACAGGATTCCAAAAGATCATTGATGACTCTATTGAGAGAAAAGAACACCAGTTTTAAGAAATAAGACAACATCGAATCCCAAAACTCTATTTGAAGCATGGGTAGGGAAAAAACTAGAAGTATCACAACTAAGTGCTAAGAGGAATCTCCCTAAGAATCATTATAATAAATATATTGTCCACATCCCATCATGACCTTTATGGGAGAAATACCTTTTATAACATGGATCATTAATTCAAAAAATTCATGCTCCATAATACAAAACAAATAGTCTTGATGTAAACTAAGTTCCAAAATGATAATAAATCAAACATCGTTATAGGAATTCACCATAGGTCAAAACCTCAAATTATCTTTAAAAAATTTTTAAATACACATTTTATTTAAAAGCATTTCACCTCATTTAAAAAATCCCACAAAAATTAATTTTATAATTCAATCATAAAATGAAATCATAAATCCTCTAATAGGGAAATCAAAACAGCCAATCAGGCATTGAAATCCACAAACATATATATAAAATAAGAAACTCATTCTATTTAAAAAAACATCACCACTTTTAAAACATTTCAAAAAATCTTCCTAATTTTTATTTTAAACCCACCAAGTATTGGAGACACACTCTATGAGTGTCAAAATATTTCATAGATAAACAACCAAATTGGTTTTAAAATAAACACATTTAAGGTAAAAATCATTATATAAATTTTCTCAAAGGCCTTATTTCTAAGAGGAATCATTTTTCGTCAAATTCTATTTTTCACCTAAATTAATTTTATAACAACCCCATAAAAATATTACAAAAACATAAACTAAAACCCACTCCAATAATGTCAATAAATCAGAAAAAATCCATTTAATTCACCTCAAACTATTCATAGTCGCCATTGGTAATAATTGGAAAATGAATGGAATCAATGAAATGAATACAAGTATGATATTGAACTATGCATGGCTTCTATTAATAATTTAACAGACCATAAACAAGTAATTAAAAATCCATTGAAACATTTTATGATTCATTATAGATTCTACATTTTTTGTCAAGTCATACGATCTAATAATAAACTTCTATTTTTTATCTTGTTCACATCCTAAAACTAAACAACCCTACCCCCCAGTTTCTAATATAACTCAATAGGAACCAAAACCATCAATATTGACCATAATACATTAACAATAACCAAAAACAAAACTCAATATCAATATCCAAATCCTAATTAACCATGGTATCTCAAGGCTCAGGATGAGAAAGTGCTATTTTTAATCTCTCCACACATACATATCTTTTCACAATATAACATTCCCTATACAACTAGACTTCCAAATAATAATATGTATATTAATAAATCTAGGCCTTTTAAAAACCTAGGTTTTAATACCAATTGTAATGAACTCAACCAAGAAGACCTAATATAATAACTGGCCTGGCCTACCACTAAGCATGAATGGTATGATCAATCCCCACTGGTTGCAAACTTGTGAAAGTGTGTTAAGAATGAAAACATGGGAATTATTTCACATTTATATGTTAAAAAATCACATAGGGGAAACTAATTGAGAATATATGATATGGTGTATATAAATTGGACTTAAATGGTAATATAATAAATAGTTTTAAATTAGGTAATAATATAAATATAGCATAAATGAAATAACAATTCAAATGAGACATAATGAACATGAGGGAAAATTCCCTTTTGGAAACATAATCAATTAAAATAACTGAATGTCACATATAGATATTCAACCTAAAAAAATACCTCGCATAAACTAAAATAGGTCCACAACTAATGGTATAACAATAGGCCATGTCCATTACTCAAGAATCCCAAAATAAAAAAAAACTCATACTTCTGCAAAACCACCTTCTTATAACCCTTATCCATCACCATCCCTACACATCCTTCAGCGGACCTAAAACAATCCTAAATGATTGGGACCAATACCTAGGAACCTAAGAGGAAACACAGATTCTACACACTCACACAAACTATATTATATGTGGGGTGGGAGCTAAATATGCACAGTAGCATTCTAAAATAGAGTTTATATAGTTTATTTTACCCACAATTTCATTAATTCGTATTTTAAATACACTTTTAAGGTAATTTTATTCCTGCATATACATAATTATAACAAAAAAACACAAGTATTTACCCTTTTAATATAATCGTTCACCCAGTTTTGAAAAATCAAAGGTGGGGCCATTACTTTCAGAGAAAAAGCATACAAACCCTGAAATCATACTTTTAAAGATCATTTAAAAAACCCAAAACATTCTTATCTTTTTCAAAAACATTTCTCGTCCCTTTTTTTATAAAAACGCATTTTCCCTTTCATATCACACTTTCCAAAATATTTTGTAAATATAATTCAATGTAAATAAAAAATATAATTGAAATTTAACAGAACTCAAAATGAACTAAGATTTTAAATTTACCTAATAAAAATAAGTGATCAAGAAATGGTGACATATTATCACATCAAGAGCTAATGATATCAAACAAGGTGTAGAATAAGATTCCCTTAATATTCCTCAATAAAATCTTGGCATCATGGGAAGTTCTGTAGGACTCAAGTAATATGATCCTAGACCTTGCATCTTGGAACCCTATTTAAGCCTAAAATAATCTTTTAATCATTCTATTAGTCCAATTGGATGATTCATGTCACATAGTCCATCCCTATTAGTCCACATAAACAATATGGGGGGCCTCGAACTCCATAGGCTAAAATCCCATAGAAAAAAAACATTTATAACTAGGTAACTGGAAAGTTCTCAAAAGTAAAATATTGTAGATCTCATCTAGTGAATACATAGTCACCTATAATTCCTATAAAGTAAATTAAATAATGTTAAGGAAATAAAAAATCACAAGACCATCACATAAAGGAAAATTTGAAGATTAAACAAATACCTTATCAACTCTAAAACCCTCTAAAGAAACATCACATTTTAACATTAATCTAAGACTCACACAATACATGTCATATTGTTTAAATTTTTAATAAGACAAAATATAAAGGTAAGGGGATCATATATGGGGGTAACTCATCATCAAGTAAAACCCCATTTTCATAATGTTCCAAATAGGCCTTTCAAAAGTTATTGTAATTCCAAGATAATAAAAATAACCATGACACACACAACAAGGAATCCTTTTAAATGAAGTGCTAAATAGGCTTTTTTACCACACTAAAAATCATGTTTCAAAGAATATTTAAAAACTATAATCTATAAAAATTTATTCCAAAAATAATTTAATTGATAAAAACTCTATCTTTTAAAATCCATCCAAAGTCAAACACTATTTTAAAACAAATAAATTCACATGAAAAAATATGTAATGCATTTAATCAAAAACTTCTATACATAAATGCATACTTTCGAAATACAAAACTAGAAAACTAGTAAAATCCCATTTGTTCCAGGAATGAAAATAATTAAAACCAGGTTATAAACCCCTCATGCGTATCAAACATAATTTTAATATGAAATTAAATGAATATATAAATCTCAAACATATCAAGAAATGACCAAAAAAGGAATTACCCAAAAACACATAACATAAATAAAACAAGAACAAGGTTAATGTTATGGTTAATATAAATTTGAGTAAGGAGATGACCTCTTAAAATCCTAGATATAAAAATCCCAATGATTAAGAAAACTAAAACCCCAAAATCATCCAATATGTGAATTAGGGTTTTTGAGAGGAAGAGAAACCAAGTTTAAAAAATATATTGGATAAGGAAGTGTGAAATAGAATACCTTCCTTCCAATATGATTGACACCCAAATGGAGGATCTGGGAATCAAATAAGAAGAATAATATAGTAACCTACATTAAACTCCTAAAAATCTAGTCGGCATGAGAGAAAGGGAATGAAATGAAAAAAGGCCATAAATTTGATAGTGGAAAATACCAAAAACCACAAAATTTTAAAACTGTGTAGACTAGGTCATAATGTGACCTCCCCTAGAACTGTGTGACACACCATTCCATAAAAAACGGTGCCACTACTTGGATTGTGTCTTTTTGTGACCCTTAACTTACATGATGTAACACACTACACCAAAAAAATAGTCCCTCTATATGGGATATGTCATAGCATGACACTCCCCTATGTGATGCGACACACCACCCTCGAACTGTAGCTCCACTATCCATAATGCATCCTAGAACGACACCCCTAGTCTTGGTGTGACCAACCTTGATCCCAGATTTCCAAAAGGGAAATGAAGGCTGGTTGTGGTGTGACCTCCCTATCATGATGCGACCCACATTAATCCATAACTATAGATCCCTAAGACTTCAAAAAATCACGAAAAAATATAAACACAATAAATATAAATATAACCAAGAATTATTTAATACCATATTCAATAGTGACATGGGGGTTTCATAATGATTTTGATGAGAGACTCAAAAATCAATATGTATTACCAAACACTCAAATATACCGAAACCAAAAGTAGTACTAACATTAATATGATTCACTAAATTCCACCTAAAAATCCAAACAAAATTTAAGGTTTTACTAACTATATGAATTTATTAGGGTAATTATATATATTTACTTCTACTAATTCATTTATATTATATAGGTTTAATTTCCAAATGTTTTATATAAAACTAGATTTAATTTCAAAATTCACATATAAACTAATTATAAAATAATAATTAGAAATATTAATATCTATCATACCTTTAAAAATTTTATAACTTATAAAAGAGGGATTATAAAACATTTGACATATAATTATAATTAATTTTGAAATAAAACTAAAATATCACTTTTAATACATCGATTTCTCAAAAAACTAACTAATATAGAAATAAAGTTTTAAAATAAATCACTTTCCTTTTTAGACACCTTTCCGGATATTCTATCATTTAAAATACAAAAATATCAACTATTTTTTAGATTTTAAATATAATGATATAAATAATTTTCCCTTATTTGAAAACAAAAATGGGATTCACATATCTTCTCACACATTCGGAAACACAATTCACATGAACATTCTAAAAAATACTTCATACAATGTTTGATGAATAAATTTCAAAAAAATCATAATAAATAAATAAATAAATAAGTCGATTTCCCAAAAATTAAATATAAATGGATTACGAGAATCATGATGAGAGTTTAAATTATATAACAATTATAAAATAAATTATTGAAAAATATTTGGAAATTAAATAAAAATGAACACATTTATGAATAAATATTATTAATTAAATAGTACCTTATAAGGTATTTAGGAAAGAACTAATATTTTATTTTTTATTATTTAAATAACTAAGGCACTTCACATATATAGATAATAATATTAATAATATTTAAACATTATAATGTTCCACTAGTTCTTCTGATGAATGAACCAATATGGGAATTGGATCTCAACTGATCTCTAAGCTTCTTCCCGAGATTCCATGATTTCATACTTGCGATTCCTAAAATAAATCACTCAATTAATAAGGGGAAAAGATTAAACACTAAAAAACTCTATAATAATCAGAAATTTTAACATAAATATGTTGATCAAGCCTAATAATTAGTTACTTATCAGGTCCCAATAGTCCTAGATCATATCTAATAGATCTAAAACTCCCATAAAATCTAACATTGTTTTGATACCACTTATAATTTCCCTAACCCATATACCCAAACTGTAACTAAATCATGACTTCCAGTAAATCGTAGGGATTTCCTCAATCCCCAGAGGTTGGAAATTAGAAACTCTAGTATGATTTTTTCATTATTGAAAGATTTACCCGTGTTTATTTTTCTAATATCACATGACTAGGTTCTTCCAAGAAACCATCATAACACATTTATAAACTATTTATTAAATATGAATAAATAAGATGACCTGAAATGACTAAATTACTAGATAAATAAAATAATTATATTACTATATGAATAGAATATATATATAAAATAGTATTAAATATAAACACTTAGATAAATTAATATACAACTAAATGAACTAAACATAACTGAATATAATAAGTGATGTTCCAATAGTACTCCACCCAACATGACCTCTAAATCTAATACCTCCTAGAGACTAAATTCATGAACCTATTCTAATTCTCAGATACTCAATGAAGTATCCAATTGAATACCCTGAACTTATCCATTCCAAATATGTAAAAAATGAAATTGTGTTTCCACCAATGTTTCTATTCAATGTGTGATAATACATACACAATTGGGAACCACTAATGATGTATTAAATCACACATTTAATAAATAGTGTTTTTCATGAAAGTGTATAAAACAATTTATATGTATATTGGAAAACAAATTTTTCATCCAATAACCAATAAATGGAAACAAATCAGAAAAATAATAATCCATATACCTATATCAAAAATAACTAGTTAATCCTTATAGTCAGAGGTTCCATAATTGGTTTACCTACTTTAGACCAAGCCTGAAATCCAAGGCATGGTATTGGATTTATCCTCTATAGAAGGTAGTGTACTCATAGTCATATATATACAACTATATGTTCTTCTATATACCTATGCACATCCTCCTTAGGGGGAAAATCATCTTTGCATATAGAGGGACTATATATATATATTTATGTGTGTGTATTATCCCCAGCTAAAAGGACATACATTTCCTCCTTGAAAGGAAGTATATATATATCATCCTCACTTAAAATTCAACTCATCTCCATGTAGGGAGAAACTAACTTAATATATATATATATATATATATCCATGTGTATCTAGTACATAATATTAAATTTATAACTAGAAAACAAGGTTCAAACACTAGTAAATTCCGCACATAGAGAAACCAAGGATATATTACCACAATATAAGTTCTCCATACAATTGTGATAAACATGATTCATTTGAAAAAGTAATAAACTATCACATATATATAATAATAACATTATACTAATAAAATAGAAATCAATAATGCGGGTAACATAAAATAACAAGAAAGTTACACCATGGATAAAGTATACCTGGAAAGAAACCAAACAAGCTTTGGTTAGATTAAATAATTCATAGTTCTGAGGAAAAATAAAAATTATTTAAAAATTATATATATACTTAAAAATAGGAACTAACCTATTGTATCTGAACAAATATTACTGATGGTCTATAGGGGGAGTTAATAGAACCATTTAAAAGATCAAAGAAATTAAATCACAATTATCTTAAATATGCACGAATAGTAGAAAATAAAAAATGAAAATATGATTTTTTATAGTAGTTCAGATAAAAGTGATCTAATATCTACTATTAACAACTCTATTATAGGGACCCATACTCTTCATACATATATATTACCTATTAATAGATAAATATGCATTACATAACATTTTTAATGAAGACAATATTGTTTAGGTCTAGTATCATTAGAAACCTGGAAACATAAACAAATGGTTCATTAAATTTATATATCATCACCAATTTATTTCGTCATAAATTGTTTCTTTATTATACATATCATACTAAATACATTTTTTTATAATCTGTAGAAATGAAACATAAGAAAAGGGTAATCTTAGATGCTTAATAAGGGTAACCAAGAGATATATCAATGATCACATAATCATAGTATGATCATAAGGGTGTAATAACATTATCTTAACATTTGAAAAACATACCATTTATATCAAAGATATTAATCTTAAGTCATGGAATAAATCATAGAAGTTAATAATAAATTAATCATGAGGGAATCAAATAACATTAACCTTAAAAGTTTAACCTAGGGATAAGACATTGATTTCTAAAATACACATAATCATAGAAAATCATTTCCTTAGTAGTAAATGATCATTTAAAAGGATATCATAGTGGAATGATTTCACTTTATAAACCATCATAATAATAAAGGTTCACTCCCTAGACTATAATAATGGATTTAGTTCCTTACTAAACCGAGTTCACTCCCCATTCTAGTCATGTTTATATCACCAGATGTCAATCTTTACCCAATGAATTGGAGGGAGATATAAATCCCACCTATCATATACTGAAAATCATACATATATATGGCACAAGATCATAATCCATTAATCATATGACAACCCATGAAATTAAATGGGTTTTATAAACATTTTATCACATTGAAAATAAATGGGTTTCATAAACATTTAATTATTTCATCACATCATAACTCATGGAAAAGCAATGGTTTTCATAAAAATTATGTCATAATATACATAAAACATATAGAGAAAATATAAAAATGGTATTCTTCAATCATATCCATAGTAAATAATAATTTAAAAATAGTGTTGTTTTTTATGAATAGAAATACCATTAAAATATTCTTGGGGAAAATAACCTTTCCATTTTTTAAATCACTTATTTAAAAAACTACATAATTATGAAGGAAAAAAATTTCATTGAAAATAAACTTATAAAAATTTAATGTAATGTTAAAATAAAATATTATTCATGATTGTGGGAAAATATATTCATGTCTTGTAAGTTTAAATACATTCCTTTCATTCTTTTGTCAAGAAAATCACAAAGTACCTTGTTTCGAAGAAGATAAGAAGATAACATTCAAAACATTTTGTAAAAAGTAAAACATGGGTTGAAATAAATTTTAAAATAAAATTAGAATTATAAAAACCTTCTTTAAAATATTTTTTGAAGACATGGATATGGAAGAAAAGTTTTTATAGACTGAAGAGATAAATTAAGTTGTTTTTCCTTAAAAACGTATTTTTTGTCTCTTGAGTACATAAGATGATAAAAATGAAAATAAAAAATTTATTTTAAATAAAAAATAATAAGATAATAAAATTAATATTTTTATTGAGATATATATCAAAATATGTCATTATCATAGTCATAGTCATAATCAACCATGACAAACAATGATATTGTGAGATAAAACGATTACCTCGAGTTTTACTAACATCGAAAGTACTCTAACCTCATGTATAATAAATTTAAATTTATTATAATTAGATAATAGAGTCATTTTAAGACTTATAATATCATATATTATCCTTTTATAATATTTCAATATACCCTTTAATCAATATTTTCTTATTAAAATCTTCTTTTCTGGGTGTTAACTATGTCATTTATCCGAAGGCTTTCAGTTCATTAGTTCCCATCCAAGTATATTTATCATGGTTCCATCATCTCAAAAATATTAATTATGATATAAATATCATATATATTAAATATATACATATTTATAGTCATCCATAAAGTTAATATATAGAAAAATGAATTACAGCGTTCATGGAAATGGTAGACTGTACGTATGCATGAAAATTGTTTTCATTTTTTAGTGGATGGAGTGAAAGAAATAAATTAATTAATTCACCATTATTGGATTATTATTATATATCATATATCATATATATTTTTAAAATCCTTCCTCATTAACATAAAAGTAAAATATAAATAAAAAATTAATTACATCGTGCTATGGAGGTGGATGTCCTCACATACGCATGAGCGACGTTATCATTTCCCAAAAGATTGGATGCTAAGTATGTAGATGTGATGTTATAAGAAAATTAGTATAATTATTTCATAAATAACATATATAAATATAGAACCAAACATAGTACCCATCCATATAACATGATGATGAAAAATGAATGATATCGCTATGTGGAGATGGTAAGTCGTACATACGCACAAGCGATACTTTCACATCTCATTTGAAGGGAAATAGGGTTTACAATAGTTTTTTAATAATAATAATAACATTTAAATATATATATAGTACTTAAGTTTTTATTTTATGATAAATAACATAGATTTATGGGTGGAAAATAAGATTATAAAGGAAAGTGATCAGTTTAAGGTGATTCCCTCTTCATTGAAATGACTCCTTTAGATCTCCTCCAAAGGGATCTAGGGTTTGTCATTTGAGAAGAACATAAACTATATAATTTTTTTATGTATGTTTATAAGATAAATAGTCATATATGTTTCTGAATATAAAGCTCAAAGATGTGTAAATAAGTACGGGAGGAGGTTCCCTTTTATAATTGATGTGATTGGAACTTTTGGAATTTCCTAATAGATTATATTATTATAAATTCACTATCAAGAAAAAAATCCTTCAAATATAATAGGATTATACTATAAGATTCTTTAGTGTTTTAATTCAATCAAAAAAAATATACAAGTTTTTATTTTATTTTAAACATTATAATTTTGATTGACCCTTAGTTAACCAATCTTATTTTTAAATATGTTAACAACTTATTTAATATTAATGGGGTTATAATTTTTATAAATTAGGTGACAATTGAACTATAAATGACAAGTAATTAAATATTAAACCATCTAATATCAATATTTTTTAATTTAAATATTCTTATTATTTTTAAATAATTTAGTAAAATATTATTCTTATAAAATATCATTATTTTAAATTCTGACACTACATATTTAAGTTGACATAAAAGACACAAAGAAAAAATTAATTTAAAATATATATTATTAACCAAAAAATAATATGTAAAATTCCCCAATAAAATTAATTTTTTTGTATAACATACAAATATTATATCACTTTTAATATTTTAAAAATCATTTATTTTATTTTTCTATTAACTGAATTAATTCTATTTTGGCATTATGTAAGAATTTAAAATATTTATATAACACATGAAAATTATGATTAAAATAAAAACTTGAATATAATTACATTATTTAAAAATATAATATTAATATTCATTTAAAACCTATTTTTGTACAAATGTCCACAAGTAAAGTTTTTTCAAAATCTAAGAGAGTTACATTTTGTAATTTTCTGTGATTTTAAATATATATATGTCATTTTCATGGAAAATATTCCATTAAAAATTTAAATTTAAGGCCTATGGTGTTTAGGGTAAAATTTAATTGATCCAATAATAAATATTATAAATAAGTATGGCATTATCACTAGTTTTTTATCTCGATTTACTTGATTTATTATTTATTGAATTTATAAATTTTACCGTGGTTACTATTAATATTAATCAGAATTAAAAGGGGACTATTAAGAAAATTGAACCTATGGATTCTAAATATATAAATAATTTCATCTACTTCATTTCCTATAAATTGTAGAAGTAAATTTAAATTAAAGAGTGTAAAATGCAACAAAAAATTTATTATATAGAAAATATATTTCTAAGCATAAAACTGGATTTATTCTAATCCCAAGCCTAGAAAAATAATTTCTCAATATTTAAACTATTTTATCAAGTCAATAATTTATAAATTTCATTAAAATTATTCACCAATAGTTATTAATATTAAATATTTATATAAAAATACATTACATTCATAAGAACTATTTTCAGAAGAAAAAAAATGTCCCTTATATTTTTTTAAAAATGGATTTAAATTATAATTATTTGATAACTAATGAATTCATTTTATAAATATGTAGACAATATAATTTTTATAATTTAGTTTTTACTACTCACGCCAAATAATCCAATGGTTAGGAAATCATGGACACATAAAATTTTAGTAATGTTACGTGGTTTGTCTAAACTAATTATTTCATGTAACACAAGATATCGATGAAATAAAATTATTTAAATAGAAATATTTCATAAATATTATCAAGTTATTACATTTTACCCCTATTAAAATTTATTTCAGCATTAAAATTCATCATTTTGATATAAATAGATGAGGATATTTCTGCTACATCGCATCGTCAAGTATCTATGTAGATTACTCAAATTAGTGGTTTCACCATAAAACATTGACCAGGTTAGTGGTATTGTTTTGTATAATATTCTATCTATGATCCATAATCTATAATGACTTTTCTTCATAAGAATGATCTTTATCCATCTGTATGAACTATGATTTTAGTACATGTAAAGGATCAGGTATGTACTTATTCAGTATAAATACACAGAACACATCATGAACTCGAGCGAGATTAACTCGAAGCTCCAATTGATAAGCTACCATCCCAACACAATGAATCATTTCAAAATGGCAAATTTATTAGGTATTACCTTTCTCTTATTTCCAAAACTCATCACCCTCTTCGAGAGAGATATTTTTTGGAATACCTTATCCCCAACTTGAAACTCAATATCTTTCAAATGATTGTCAACAAAACTTGTTTTTCGACTTTGAGCTTATATTATGTTCTATATAATAGATCTAAACTTCTATGTAATTTCCTAAAAAATATAGGGTTTCAATATCTTTCTTCCTCTAACTTTATTCCATCATGTTTTATTTTACCACATCCTACCATAGAGGGATTCATAAGAAGCCATCTAAATAATTGAGTAAAATATATTATCATAATAAAATTCCACTAATGTAAGTTTTTGGTCCCAACCACCTTCAATATCAATATAGAAATATCTCAATAGGTGTTATAGAGTTTGAATGGTCCTTTAAGACTTACCATTTCTCAGAGGATTTCAAGCAAGGTTGAAACATAACTTTGTAACCAGAGCCTATTGAAGACATATCAAAAACATAAAGGTAAACCTAAAATCCCAATAAAATAAAAATGATAGTGTTCCACTATGAAATATCACCACTTCATTATTGTATAGATGAGTAAGTCAATCAATAAAGAAGTCTTCTCTAATAGAAATTAAGTGTGTGGACTCCATAGGGTAGTCGACTAAAACCCAAAATAAAATTATTCCCTTTAGATGTTTTAGGGAGATTGATGAAAAAATCTATGATGATGTTTTCCCATTTCTATTATTGCATGGGTAATGGATGTATCATAAACTATTAAATATTTTATCGACATTCATGTTTTAAAACTCTGACAATAGAATATTTTGATGATTTTCCAAAAACAAGGCATGTAGAGCTTTAGTAATAGGTCTCTCTATTTCCATGGATTAATCAGGGAAATAGGAATGGTATAGCCACAGTTTTAACAATAAAAATTGGTAGCCTATATCCATCGTTAAACCATGGTAATAGGGCACTATATAAATGGAAAAATACATGGCCATATGGCTTATATTTCCATGGTTTCTCCATGGATATAGGTCCCAAATTTTCATGGTTTTAACTATGGTTTTATAATTTATATGAAATAAAAAATGGTACCCAAACCTCCATTTCCACTCAAAAACAAAATTAAAGAAATGAAAAACATTAAACTAGTACATAACTAAAAATAATTAAAAATAATTAAAAAAATACATATAAAATAAATATTTTGTTATAAATAAAAAAGGATATGATAGATAGAAAAACTATAAAAAATTCAACTCAACATTGTCATCTTAATCCTTATCATCATCAATACCGATATCAACATCGCTGACATGTGTTCCCCCAATAATGGCACCAGCGCCCTCTCTACTAGCATCCTCTCCATCATCATCAGACTCTCCACCATCACCCTCTCCATCATCATTATCCTCTCCACTAGCATCATCAGCTTCCAAATCATTTTCATCCTCATACATTGAGTATAGATTCAAAAACCTTCCATCCATTATTGTTTCACCCTCTGGTAGAAGTGAATATCATTTAGTAGATATCATTTTGAACAATTGTTCTTTTTTTTTGACATTTCTTCTTCTATTGAGACTCAAAAAAAAATTGTTTCTTTACTATCTCAATGGAAGAATTTAGATATTATTTGTTAACAATCATTTTAACGTTACTAGAAGATTCAATACCTGAACACCAATACTTAGATGAAGTAATTTTCGTCCCAGGTCTATAATAAACTCTACCACTGTGCTTGTTACCTAGGACCTAATGTAAATGATTGTGTGGTCAAAATTTCAACGGTTCATTCATTTATAGAGCTTTAAGAGAATCCTATAAAATGGGTTTATCATTATAAAAGATAATAAAAACTAAATAATATAAAACAAGAATGTATCTTATAAAATATAAAAAACTACACATTTAATTTAAAGAAACCAATTTGTCTAGAATTTAAAGACTAAGATAAAGTTCAACTAATGAGAATTGGAATAAAAACATCATCATTATAATAGTATTATACTATAATAACTTCTAGTAGTGGTTACATATTAAATTTTTTTAATGCATTAGTATTAGCACTACAGTATGAATATTCTCATGGAATAATTAAATATCATGTTATGTAAACTGAGATGTCATATGAAATTTGGTTTAAATTTCCTCAAAAAAAATATTCACTCATAAAATACAATAAATTAATTTAATACGAATATTACAATAGTTTTTAGTTCTTCTTGAGGCATAGTTGACAATAAATCTTACTAGAAAAAATCTCTAATACCGAGGACATGTTCAGTCAACAAAATTGGTATTAAAATAAATGATCATAGCATTGTTAGTGTTATTCATTGGAAAAAATGATAAAATATTATTAAAGGATAAAATAGTTAAGGCTTTCAATTAGTTCATTAAGGATAATTATGTTTATTTAATTCAGAATAGTAATTTATACCTGAATACCATAGATTCGAAAAATGATCATTGTCTATAATACAAGTTGAGAAATATAATCTCTTTCTATTATAATATCATATCTACTATATATTTCAAATAGTGTAAAATATAAATGATTCAATATTTAATAATAAATTAATTTAAAATCATGATAATATACTAGTGTACTAGAGAATTCATCATCAATATTAGGTTTTACAAACTATAAATGCAATAAAATTGGTTGATATTTTCTATTATATTTTGTTTCTGAATGCATAATCTAAAAAATGATATGGTGATTTGGCCTAATTTCCCTAAATAAAGTATCACTTAATATATTGGAATAAAACAACTTTATTCTTTTTGAAATTATTATTTAATTTTCACAAGTTTCAGTTAAGATTTATTAGTTAAATTGGATGATTTGGAAAACCAATAATTTTTTTGATATTAGATATATAATATGTGACCTTATTAAAATTAATGATGAGTTCCAGAAAGGAATATTTTTTTATTTCACCTAGGTTCTTAATTTAATATATTTGAGTATCTTATTGACTAATAAAGTTATGAATTCTACAAGGATGGTAAAAATAATCTTAGGATTAGATATTTAAAACTCTATGTATGTAACCTATATTATAAGGTTATAGGATTTACCAAGGATAATTCTCAAAATGCTATTATTTTTTCTTTATTATTTCTAAAGACATCTGAAACTTCTAATTTATAATGTAAAATTCCATAAAATATCAAATAGGAATTATTTTGACTCAAATTGAAAAGGATAAATAAAATCAAGGATATTACTTAGAAATTAATTTGGATAAATCTATTAATTCTCATGTTAACTATATGAAAGTTGTTGATCATGTAAACCCAACCAATAGTGATTAATACATGTTGTTATTTTAAATAATTATAATATATTTTTTGGTTATGGAGATATGGGTAGGGTAGGATGTGCAGATCTACAAGTCCATGATGTAGAAGATACGTCTCAATCAACTTAATCAGTTGGCGATTAAAATTTTATTATGGGCACAACTCAACTAATACTCCTTATATTGGAGTGAAATTGAACACTAAATTTACTAGATTGCATATGGAGTAAAGAAAACATAATGATATTGATTAGTTGGTTACTCAAATTTTGTTATGGGTACACACTCAACTAATACTCCTTAAATTGGAGTAAAATTGAACCCTCGATTCATTGGAGTGCATGTGTAATAAGGTAACCATAATTCTTTTTCTTCGATTTACAACTTGTCATGGTAGTGTGTAAAATCTCATATTAGAAGATAGGGACTACCAGTCATTCTATTTAATTGGGGTTCAATTATGTGACTTTCAAATTTGGTTCACACTCAATCAATACTCATTGATTTGGAGTGTAAGTGGTCACTCCGTGAATTTTAGCTGAAGTGCCTATTGAAAATAATTCAACATTTCTCTCAATTACATGATGGGAAATATCCCCCCATAATAGAATGTTCTGAAACCTAATAAAGCTAAACAAAGAAAGTCATGCATAATACTACCCATATATATATATATGAAACTATAAGAATAATAATCATAAATATTTATATTAATTACTTCCCAAGGGGTTACCCATGCGACTCATTTGGATTCTGCCCAGTTTCCTCAGTTGGAGGCTTCTAGTAAGTGAGGCAATGGGGTCTCATAAGAGAATTAATCAATAAATTTAATGGGCATTAGAATTCCATATCCCTGATCAGGTGAATTAATTTTATTTTTATGGATATAGTTCTCACCTAAAATCTTATTTTCCTTGTTTCATTACACAACAACAAAATTTCCTAGATTTCAGTAATAAGAGAAACACATAGATTCACCCTTTATTAGAGTCAAACTCTATATTATTTAACAAGGCAATAATTAATTTACCTAAGATACCTTGATAAATAGGCACACCAATGAAACTACCTAAGAAATTCTATGTGAATCATACTCACTCTCCTTTAATAAATAGGAACTCGAATGACTCGTTTTTATCATTACTATAATATGAGAATTTGGAAACAAGAGATATACCATTCCATTGAATCAAATAATAAATGGGGATTCCCAATGGTGTAATTAACCATACAAGAAAACTATGTATAACTAGTAGGGTTCCTTTTTAGATACCTTTTTCTAATGGATCAGAACCCTGAGGAATATGATCAAGATTCTAAAATTAAATAGTTATAAACAATCCTAGAATAGTAAGAGTAAAAACAAAAAAAATCCCATTAAACATATTGATGTTTTCACGTATTTAGTTCTATTGTCCATCCAAAATGTTGTTGAGAATCCTAGGATACTCCTTTTTTTCATGGAAATGCACGTTTATATATAGAAAATATTGGAATAAGAGCACTAATCCAAACTTGTTTTCAACCCATAATGAAATATTCCCACATCCAGAAATCTATCTTCAGTTCTAATATAGAATTTGAAAGAAATATTAAATACCAAACTAAAGTGAGTTTTTTAACATGAAATAAATATAGTTGAATAAAATAAAATAAATATTTGAACCTTATGAAATATAATCTAAAAATCTAAACAGTCTTATAGATTTTTCCAATGCTTCTTTATTTACAGTGCTTCCATTTTATTTAAATATAGTTGAATAAAATAAAATAAATATTTGAACCTTATGAAATATAATCTAAAAATCTAAACAGTCTTACAGATTTTTCCAATGCTTCTTTATTTACAGTGCTTCCATTTTATTTTTTCTACTGGAAAAAAATAGTACGGATTGGTGAACAAGTCCATCAATATTTAATACATGTTTCAACATGAAAAATAAATATAAATTAATGAAAAAAATAAAAGTGTATTCAATGTAAATCATATATTTCCTTTGAACAGTCATGATCTAGCATTGTAGTGCTCCCCATAGTATGAATATATTTCATGACGAACTTATATAATATGTTCCTTTTGGATGAATAATATTATTAAAAAAACAAACTATAATTTTAACAAGTCACAAGGTATAATAATCATCATTTCAACTTAATGATTCCAAGAGTTCAAGACATGTCTCAAATAACCAAGTTTTCCAAATTTCTTAAAACTAAAATCACTAATAAGCACCTAATTTAAATTCAATTAATAGAAAAACTAATTAATTATAATATTATATGAAATATACATCTTAAATTATAATCAAACTAAAAATTCAGCACTAAAAATTGGAAAAGCAACAAAAAAACACTAGTTTTAATATCATCCTAAAAGATTAATTTAAAATATATAAGAAATCTATTTTAAAAATAAAATCATATAATTGAACTATATATAACTACATTTGATATGTTTCAATTATGTTAAATAAAGTTCTCTTTTTTCTCTTTTTTAATTACATATTCAACATGAGTATGTAATTTTTTATTTTCACACATCCTTATAAAGACATTCAAGGAAAGAGTCCAGTTATTTATCTTTAATTCTAAACATAAATTGTTTTCAGGTATGTTAAATAATAAATTATTTCTAATAGAAAAAAAAATTATTAATTTTACAATTCATTTTATTACCTTTAAAGTGGAACTACTCTAATATGAAATTAGTTTTTTGTATTGTGAAAGTGGGCATTCATTAAATATTGTTATATTTCAAAGATTTGTACCTCATATGTTTTTTCATCCAATATAAATTTCCTTCTTGTAGAACCACAACATATAACTTAGTTACATTAAAATATCTACCTTTCCATGTAAAAAATCATGTCAGTTCTATCAAAGATGAATATTAAAACCAATTTTCCAATAATACCTTACAAAGATATTTAAAATTAATTTTTTAAAAAAATATACTACACAAATTTATGCTTAACACTTCGATTTTGTTTCCTTTTCAAATTTATCCCACATGATTTCTTGAAATATAATAATTTTTCTATGTTTTCTATGTATCCCCATGAAACTCCTCAATTCCTTATTTTTTTCAACAATATTCATGTCCTCATTATACTAAAACATGATTAATATGTATCTATTACACACTACCCAAATTTGTGAAAAACAACTTCTATTACTAGAAGATTATCCTAAAAAAAGAAAAAAATATTTTATACACATATATTACTAAAATTTAATAAAAATGTATTATCCTCACTACTTTTTAAACATTTACTTGTAGTATTGTTTGTAGACACTAGACCTTTCACACTATATCTAGGGATGAAAACTAGAGGACTGTCCTCTATAGTAGGTTGTGTATAATGTAGTTGGGTAGGGGATATGAGAATACATGGGTTATAAACAATGGAGGCGTAACCCGTAGATATGAAGGTGTATAAGGGGAAACGAGATGAGGGTGGAAGGAGAGGGACTACCATTTATGGTAGTAGGATAAAATGGATAAAAATGATGGATTCTCGGGTATAGGTAAGGAATATAAAGGGGAATTCATTATGGGAGGAATTTGTATTTGTGACTATATATCCATGGGATATAAGGCACTACATGTAGGGGAACTACATATAGGGTCGGTCCTATTTTATGGACTACATGGCCTATCTTCACTGAAAACAAATTTTCTCCTTAATTATTCCTATTAATATTAAATATAATTTGTTTAATGCTCATACATAGACAATAAATAAATAAGGTACTAACTAAAATAATAATATCGGATATTCCATCTTCTCTAAACTAGAAATTTTTTCATCCTTTTTTTTCTATGAACATCCTTATAAGACATAATAACTTGAAAATCCCATAAGTGATGTAAAAATTTTAAAAATTTAAAAAATTAAATAACTATAAATATGAAAACAAAATCATATAACTTTCCATAACATTTCATCTTCCATTGTGTTTATTTTTAATAAGTTGTTTATGCATACAATGAAAACATTACAGTACAATATAAGATTCTACGTTAAATTTCAAACAAAGAAAAATAATTGTTTTTTTCTGTAGGGATATTATTATTAGTTAACACTAAAAAACATTATATTATATTTCCACTTATTAAATGTAACTTATTATTTGGTACACATTTTGTGGATATATAAGGCATGATAAAATAAAAAAAATCAAAAACAATTGTTTATAATGGTAAAGATGATGTCCTTTTTCATTTGAGTTCATTTGTATTCTTAATTATTCCATCCATTTCAATAATATTAACTATAATCAAGTACATATGACCAAATAATTGGAACTTTATAGAATACATTTCAGAAATGTGATGCTATAATAAATATCTACTAAAAATATTAGAAAACCATGTATAAACTAAAAAATAAGAATATCGATAACAAAATTAATTATGTACTATTTTTTAAAGTTTTAAAAAACACATACCATGTTAGAATAATATAAATAAAATACTTCCCAAAAATTCAACACTATGTTTTCTCTGTTATTATTTTTATTTCACAATCTATTTTAACAATTGAATCATCTATGTCATCGAATGATACATTTGAGTGAACACCCACTAGTTCAGCCAAAATATCACTATTATCAATTCCTTCATCAAAAGTGTTTCTTGAAATAACATAAAAAACTCAAAATTTTGGTTTTAAATGGTATTTTAAAAAAGTAATTTTCTAGATTGTGAACCAAGAATGTAAGGCTCATTTTTTCAATGTTGAAAGTTCATATCAATCACTCTAAATCCACCACTGTCTATATACAATCCATTCCATGTCATTGAATCTAACCACTAGCATTCCATCATTAGAAAATAACAATGTGAACATTAATCTTTTAAAAATATTATCTTAACAGTGGCATGATATAATATATTTTCAGATCAAGGATGTCCATCTAATGCCCTAGTATAACAATTCATCAGGACACTAATTGTGAAAATTTCATGTTGTTTTGTCATGTTTGTTGAAAAAATATTTTTAATGAATTAAAAACCATTGACAGTCATTTCTTTACAATCACATTCCTCATTGTTTATACCATAAAAATGCCATTATTTTAGTAGAGGCTTCATTAATGTGTAAACTTTGGACCAGAAAAATATCAACATTGAATATTAAACTACCCATGATTTAAACATGTAAGAAAAGAAATTTTTACCTTTTAATTCAACCAAGAAAGAAATTATTTACTATGTAATTTCTCCCACGACATAATAAATAAATAATTATTTGATATTTTTATAATTTTAATATATTCCATGAAAATATTCCAATTTAGTAATTTTAGCTGCAATGAAAAAATAAAAAATAAAAATATATTTATTTATAATTTTACTTACATTATGTAATCGTCAACCATGAAACATATAAATAATACTATAATATAAACTATTTAATAGTCATCCCTATTCCTAGTACACAACCTGTATGATCCATATATCCCCCTTGTTTAGGACAATGATGTAAATGTTGGCTCAATTAGATCTTACTACTCTACTTTAGTACTCATTAGTCGATTAAATATCGTTTTGACATTAACAAAATACAATGAAAAAAAATCTATGAATTACAGCACTAAATAAACATTCCCAACATAACCATCAGTATGATTCTTATTTATAAAATAATATTTCTACTTAAACATCATTATTTATATTAGATACAAATGGAGACTAAAAACGGTACCAACAAAAGAAATTTTGTTTGAAGATTCATGGTCTGATGTAACATACATGTGAGAAAAAATATAGGGAAAACTTTCTCTATGTAAAAAAGAATGATCAGTTCATCTTTATATAGTTTTTTCACAACACTTTTGTTCAATATTTTAGCACAATGGTCTTGATAAAGTGACATAATTTAATCATGTTGACCTTAATATTATGTTATTGTAAAATTAAAATATAAATAAGAGTCATTTCATGGAACAGGTTATGATATTTATGGGTTTAAAGGGATTTTAGTTTCACATCCCATGTATTAACACATTTTAAAATGTTACTAAAATAACAATATAGAACACTTATTCTTCCAAAACAATAAGAAATTGTTTTTTCGTAGTATTTTTCTTCAAAAAAAACGAAATGTAAATTTCCACTAGTTCTAACCAATTAACTTAGGATAATTTCGTGGTTTTATACCCTAATCCATTAAATCAAGATATGAGAATAAATCATATTTTTTCCCATTATATTTAAAAGATTTTGAACTAAAATGTCACATTCCTTTTTCTTAATATGCATTAATACTAATCATCGACACCGAAAATTTGATAACCAATATAATAACTCAAATAATATACATTTCTTTCTATATTTTCTTAAAATTAAAGAAATATTATTCCACATTCTAGAATTGGCCTAACCATTTCCAAGAAAAAAATTCTGACTATCATGTTCCTTATGGTTTTCACCCCAAAACTTTATTGTGGTAATTTATCTATCTTTATGTAATTATAAAACAATATTCTATTTTCCTGTATGGATGATCCATTTATAGAAATCATTGAAGCCTTATGAAACCAAAAATTATCCCTAACAAAAATCTCTAGAATGTGTCTATAGAATACATATATAACAAGTTAATATCCCCTTGGTACTTCAACCAGACATCATTCCATAAGAATGGGAATCATTTATTTTCCATAATAATGATGCACTACATATAAATTAATCCTTTATCAATTCATCATATGCCTTCACTTCAATGGTTCAAAGCTCCTTCAACTCATCAATTATGGTTTGAATTATATGTCAATATCATTTCCATGATAATAGGGTAATGAAATCTATATACTCATGATAGTAATTGGATTTTTCATACACCTCCATGTTATAAATTTATAAATATGAATGAAAATTTCCCACTTACTATGTGCAACATGCATCTGTTGAAATGGGTTGAAATCATCACATGACAATACCAATCCAACATTCCTTGTGTCAGCTACAAAAATCGGGATATAAACTATCAAATTGTTTTAATAGTAAACTCTTGGTAGGATGAAATATATCATCATTATCCTTATTTAATTCATATTAATGTTGTAACACACTAAGGTTTTTTTAAATAAACTGAAATGCAAGAAATTTTATTTAAAGTATATATTTATAACTAGCCTTTAAACATAATTTTACTGCTTCTATGTTTTGAATTTTGAAAAATAGTCATCAAAAATTATATCTATTAAGTTATTTAGAGTCTAATGGAACCAACTTTTTTTTGGTGAATAGTAACATACCCATATAAATAGTAATATGAATATTAATATTATAGTAATGAATAGTAAATATTATTATTATTTTATTTTCTTAAGGCTTGAAGATAATGAAATTTCTATTAATTTGTCAATGTTATATAAAAGCAGTTATAGTTTTAAAATTGTTAATTTTTAAATTACGTATGATTTTATTTAAAAATTAAATTAATGATATTTAAAACAAATATTTTCAAAAAATGGAATTCATTTTTTAATTCTACACGTTGATAAATTGTTAGGGTGAATTTTGGAGATTTTTCATAAACAGGTTATTTTTTGGCGAATAGTAAAAAATACAGTTTTTGAGTTTCGGTGTGTTAATGACATCATTAATGATTTAATAATGATGTAATAAATCTGATCGAATTTTGTACCATTAAATAGTATGTTAGGTGTCCCAAGTGGCTAATACCATGGGAAAATTCCATGGGAAAGCCCATGGTTTTACAAATACCACTAATGAGGAGTCCCTTAGAAATTATTAAAATAATCCCTCACTTTTTCTATAAATACCAACCCATTACTTCATCAAACTCATTAAAAATTATTAATAAATTAATCCCTACCATAATTATCTCCATAGTTTCCCTCCCAAGGATTCCTCAATCCCCTAAGGTCCCAACTATCATGTTCTAGGTGTTACTCTACAAGGTAAGAAAATTATCAATTTCATTATTTTTCCACTCAAGTTCTTTTTTTGTGGTATAATATTCAAGTTTCCATACCATGTTATTATTTACTTATTTTTCTTGATTTATTTTGTACTATGATACATTTCTAGAAGGTTTCCCCTTTTCCCTGTATTTTTAATATTTTCTAAACCATGTCACATAGCTGTTAAGGTGCCGAATTTTTGTAAGAGATTTCTCAATTATTCTTTTATTTTGAGTTCCTTTATTTTCTTATTAGTTCCTTATATCCTCTTACATAAGAGGCATTAAATCTCCATAAATCATGTATATTCAGTATTTTCTCATTTTCATGGAAAATTCATCATCATTCTTCTTCTCATATCCCACTTATTCATAGAATAAAAACATTGTCTGTGATGTGTCGAATTACCGACATCGTGGACGATGTGATTTCAATTTTCATTAATTATTTAAATTCTAGTAATGAAACCATTTTTATTATTGAACCAGGTTTTATTATATGTTTTATGTCCCATCCACGTTTCTATAATTATTTTGTACAATTGGTTTTAGTTTATATGATAAAATGAAGTTGTTATTATCAAAAAAACATAAATGATATAAACGAACATCATTAATGTTTTAAAATATGAATCATTATCATATCAAAAATGAAAATTATATATGGTATAAATAATGGTATTTTAAAATTTTAAATACCTTTCCATTCTAATTCTGGTGTTTCACTTCCAATCAACACGAAAAAACAACCATCAACCAATCATGAAAACCATGTAAAGAACTTACCCAAAACAGTGGAAGGAACAAAATACTAACAATTAATGGGTGAAATGATGTGATGAAATGATCATTGAAATGCATGGTCGATTATCTCCAATCGATAGGTCAAGGTTCTGGTGCTATGCTAATGTGTATAGCAGCACTCGGGTTGAATCCTCGGCGATGATATATTGTAATAGTCGTCTGTTTTTAGTTGATTGTATTCTGATTGGGGGGTTTCTTTGTAGAAATTAAATGAAGTGATTAATGATTGGAGTTTGATTTAAAAATTTTATAAATATTGGGGTGAGTTCATTTTTATGGAGTTATGCTTGTGATATCCTGGGGCTTTGCTTTATATTACAGTTAATTTATTACCCACTTCGCAAGATAATGTTGATTGGAATTACTAAGTGTTAAGGCTTTAATCCAAGACTTAACATAACTTAGTGTTCTAATATCAATCAGAGCTTATTGATGGTAGTGTATTTATGGTTCCAACAATCCATATAAACCACATGTTAAACAGAACAAGTCATTAATCCATGACATGTTAAGTCTAACATACACAATGTTAAATTAAAGAATATTCATCGAGAAAATAATCTCAATCACTTAACATCCCTAAATTATGACTCACCCCAATAATATATTTACTCATCCATTAATATTAATATTAATATGGTTCATATATTTAAGATAATGAATTAACAAAAAGAAGAAAAATAAGGGGATTATAAATGGGTGGTACGTCGAACACACACACCCGAACAATGATGATAATTAAAAATAGATTTTTGATTGAATGAGAAAGAAAAATAAGGGAAGGGGATTCAACTGTATTTAAACTATTTTAAGAAAATTAATATTAAACTACAGAAAGTTAATTATAAAAAGAGATATTTAAGAAGAAACTTTCATTAAAACAGAATTACAAAACACAAACTCACAATATTACAAATGAAGAACAACACAAAAGTGAAAGGAAGAAAAGAGAGTAGGAAGGGTATCTCAAGTGAAAAAATGAGTATATAAGGTCCTCCCAAGCCTTTTTCAAGGCTTTGGTCATGTCAATTGATTATCCTCTCTTCTAAAATGACATCCCCTTTAAAGTAGTGGAGGGGGATGTATTTATAGCCCAAGGAAGTGGACTGTTTGCATTCCCAATCTGTCCCTCCACTTGTCTCAATAATTTGGACATCCAGATAGCATAATCTTGAGATATAAACTTCTTAAAAGTTGTATATAATAATTTCTACCGACTACTCTCAGAATGTGGAGGAATTTGGACCTATGTAGCCAATGTTTTGGCCGGCTGATTAAACAATTTTAATATGTCCCTTTCAATCCAGTGTTTTTGAAGTCCAAAATATGAAAGGGTTTTTGAATAGTAATATTCCTTCAAAACTGAATGATTTCTTTAACAAAGTCGGCTTTCTATATCTCCTCTTTCACACTGCAAAATTGCTGCTCTATTTGATGATTACATCTTAAGATATGTCATGAATAGTGATTGGATTTTAATTCTCATCCAAAATGGTGTGTTGGTCTTAAAATCTTTATTTGGGCCCCTTGTTCTTACATTTGGGCCCTGAAATTTTAACCCAGTATTATTTTTGATAATACTGAATAGGTGGTGGAGTTTCAAAAAATATGGGCTTCGGGAGTGAGACCAGTAACTCAATCATCATGGTTGGTCCAGTTTCTTCATAAATTCATTGGGAAATAATTTTTGGTATATATGAGCCTTCAAAAGGCCGAATTGTCCCATGATTTCTTCTAATGATATGTGGAAGATTGAATAACGAATCCTACAAAACAAGAAACATGCAATTTGAATCTATATGGTGAGAGTTATAAATAAAATAGAAAACTGACTCAATTGGACTACTTCTAAAAATGCTCAAAAATTATATTTAGTTTTAAAACATTAATATTTCACACAAATTATGCACATTTCATATAAAATAATTAATGGGAGTATATAATAAGTCATGAAAATATTAATAACATCAACTCCATCACACTTATTCTTGTGCATGTCCTCATGTACAACAAATATAAAAACATAACAAAATCATTTTCACTCACCAACAAATAATAAGAAAAATTCTCCAATAAGGGGAGGTTTATACTATTTCACTCATCCATTTTGAATTCCACCACAAGTTGTTACAGAAAAAAATTTCCAAAACTAATTCATTTTTTTTCTCATCCTCAAATTTAGAAATGGAAAATGTGGACACTCAAAGCTCACACCTCTCAAGATGATAAAATTCATTTGTGGATGTTCACTCTTTCACCAACCAAAAGTGAAAATCTTAGAGTTTGAAAGAGATATCAGCTTACAATACCTATAAAAAGAGCACAATAATCAATAGGTATTTTTAAGGGGTTTTTATGTGACTATGGGATGGTAGGAATATAATTTCCAAGAGAGATAAGAAGAGGGGTAAAACACTAACATAGAAAAAGCAATACACATTTTTTTTGAAATAAAACATGGAATGGAATGAAGACACATATTTACAAGGGAATGATTGTGTGAAGAAAGAAACAATAGAGGATAAAAATTTTAAGGGGATGATAAGATGAAATATTTACAAACCACAAAATTTTTCCAAATGACATAAGAATATAATGCAAGTGTTATTTTTTTTCTTTTTTTCTCTTTTTTTGAAAGTTGAACTTGGAAAATATCTCACACTAATATCCCGGTCCATGATTGATCTTCTCACAACACTAATTGTAATAGTTATATCAAGATCAAAGGTTGAGTAAGAGTGATTTGTGACCTACCCAAGAAACAACCCAATTTTTTTGTTATCTTTTGTTCTTTTTCTTTTTTTAATTTTTTTATTTTATTTGTATTTTTTTGGACACTTGTCAATAAAATTTACAAAATTATATAATTTAAGTACATTAGATGGCCCAAAACACACTAAATGACAACCTCTCCCCCACACTGAAATGGATGCTTTCCCTCAATCATATAATAACACATTGAAATCAACAAAGGGTACCCATAATGAAATCCATCCCCCCCCCCACACTTAATTTCAAAAAAATAAACAATGAAAATACATGTTGATATTGGGTGGGAAAAGGTATTGGGATTTTAATGTGACTATCAAAGAAAAGGTATTCATAGGCTCGAAGGGGCTTTCAAAAGGAGGATTAATTTAAGGGAAATTAGAGGCTATTTGGCTATTGTGATTCTCGTGTAGTTCTGAAAATGCCTATATCATATTAATGCACGCTAAAGTAGGAAATTCCACTCAAAGGTCCACAAACTCAAGACTCACAAATGGGGGTGAAAACACACATTTTTAAAAGATGTAAATAGGTTTACTTAGCATTAAAGCAAATGGTGTTCCTCACGGTTTGGGAAAAGCATTATCCAAATTAAAAATTCAGCATTCAAAATTTGTTAATATTGACACAAAATTCCTTATCCAAAGTCATGATGAAAATAAGAAATTTTTGATATGAAAACATGTTTCTTGACTCCACAAAAAGGTTGGACAAAATTAGAAAATTTTAAGGTGTGTAGTCATGACTCTTGATTTTTTTGTATTTTTTTGTTATGATTCATTTTTTTAGTTTTTTTTAGTTTTTAATAAAGATGAACCCACACAAAAGAGAAAGTGAAAAATAAAGGTTTTGATAAAAAATGTGTTAAAAATTTAAAGAGAGAGTAAGAAGAAGAATGAGGTAGAGAGAGGAATAGATAGAGAGAGAGTCAAAGTGAAAGAGGTTCCCCTTGGTTTGGATTTGGTGGGTTTCCATATCCATCTAGTGGTAGGTCAACTGGAGAATTTGGGGATCTAGTGGAGGTCAATATTGATCCAGGATTGTGCATCCTTTCATGGTGATGATTTAACTGATGTCCATAAACTGTGAATGTCCTTTTGGAAGAGGGGTCTTAGACTTGTACTTCACCAAATGGGTAAACATTATTAATAACAAAAGGACCTTCCCAATGAGAATTAAGCTTACCTGGGTGAATCCAAAACCAATAATTGAAGAGAATTACCTTTTCACCTTCATGGAATACCTTTCTCAGGATGTTTTTGTCATGGATTACCTTAGCATTTTCTTTATACAGATTGGAATTCTCATAGGATTCAAGTCGATGCTCCTCCAATTCAGTCAATTGCAACAATCTTTCTTCACCAGATTTATCACAATCAAAATTACATATTTTCACTTCCAAAAAAGAATTATTTTGGATTTCAACTGGTAGATAACATGCTTTACCAAAAACTAGCCTAAAAGGAGACATCCCAATGGGTGTTTTATAGGCAGTTTGATAAGCCCAAAGTGTTTCACAAAGTCTTTCAGGCCAGTCTGTTCTGGTGGGTTTTACAATTATCTCAAGAAATCTTTTCACTTATCTATTAGAAAGTTAAGCCATTCCATTTGTTGGGGAGTGATATTTAGTTGATGTTTTTTGTACAACCCCATTCTTTTTCAAAAGATATTCCATGGTTCTATTACAAAAATGGGTTCCTAAGTCACTTATCAAGGAATGTGGTGCGACAAATCAGTTGAAGATGTGTGTCTTTAGGAACTCACTAACAGTATGTGAATCATCCTTTCTAGTGGGTTTATCCTCAAACCACCTAGAAACATAATCAACCACAAGAAGGATGAATGAGAATCCATTGGAAGGGGGAAATGGTCCCATGAAATCGATACCCCAAACATCGAAGATCTCATAGAAATTTAACTTCTTTTGGGGAATTTTATTTCTCTTTGAAATTGTGCCAAACTTTTGGAAATTGGGACATGATTAACAAAACCCATGAGAGTCCTTGAAGAGTGAAGTCCTGAAGAATCCAGAGCCTAGGACCTTTCAGGAGGTCCTTTGGGGTCCAAATTGGACACCACTGGGAAGTGAGTGATAGAATTATAATATGGAAGAATGTTCATTTCCATAGACATTTCTCTGTATTACCATGTTAGCCCCAGTTTTCCAAATTTTATTTTCTTCCCAAAAATAGTATTTTGAATAACTTTTGAACTTCATTTTTTATTATGTTGAAAACATTTCAGGAAAAACACCAAAAATCAAGTAATTTTCAATTGGGGTATACCATGGTATTTTTGGAGTGAGAGATGAATGGTGATCAGTGAGGAATTCAATATCAATGATTTCAGAATGAGAAGAATTAGAAATTCTACTCAAGTGATTAGCCACAGGGTTTTTTTTCCTGGTCTATCTTTGATTTCGATGTCATTCTCTTGGATCATTAGGATCCATCTTATTAGCCTCGGTTTGGAATCACTTTTCTTGAGTAAGAACTTTATAGAAGAATGGTCTGTGGAGATGATTATTTTGGAACCTAAGAGATTGGGCTGAAATTTATCTAAAGAAAAAACCACTGCTAAAAGTTCTTTTTCAGTGACATTGAAGTGAGATTGTGTTTCATCCAATGTTTTTGAGGCATAATAGATGACATGAGGAATCTTTTCTCTTCTTTAACCAAGAACAGCCCCAAAGTCTCTATCAGAATCATCACACATCAACTCAAAGGGTAAGGACCAATCTGGGGGATGGATTATTGGGGCAGATGTTAGAGCAATTTTGAGTTCAAAAATGGATTTCTTTCAAATCTCATTGAAATGGAAAGTGACTTCATTTTGGTGCAACCTAATGAGTGGTAGGGAAATCCTACTAAATTAATGGATGAATCTCCGATAGAAATCGACAAGACCTAGAAAGGAATAGTTGTCTCAAATAGAAGTGGGTTGAGGAAGTGATTGGATCACATCAATTTTGGCAGGATCGACTTCAATACCATCTGTTGAAACTATGTTCCCTAGAACAATCCCTTTTTCAACCATGAAGAGACATTTTTCAAAATTTAACACAAGTTTACACTTTACACACTTTTGAAGGTCTAGATATAGTGAATTCAAACGAGATTCAAATGACTCACCATAAATGGTGAAGTCATCCATGAAGACTTCCATGCAGTGTTGAATGAATTCGGAAACGATGCTCAACATACACCTTTGGAATGTTGTTGGAGCATTGTAAAGGCCAAATGGCATTCTTTTATATGTATATGTTCCAAAGGGGCATGTGAAAGTAGTCTTTTATTGGTCTATAGGTGTGATTGGGATTTGGAAGTAGCCAGTGTATCCATCAAGAAAGAAATAGTGTGAATTTCTGGCTAATCGTTTCGGCATTTGATCAAGGAATGGAATAGGGTAGTGATCTTTTCTTGTTTCAATATTCAATTTCCTATAGTATATGCAAACATGACATTTATTCTTCACTCTAGTTGTGACTGCCTCTCCATGTTCATTTGTGAAAAAAGTTATCCCAACCTTTTTAGGTACAACATGAATTGGACTAACCCATTCACTATCAGAAATTGGGTAGATAATACCAGCTTGAAGAAGCTTGGTGATCTCTTCCCTAACTACCTCAAGTATGAGTGAATTGAGTCTTCTTTGTGGTTTTCTAATTGGTTTGGATGACTCCTCAAGATGGATGTAATGAAAGAAAATGGTAGGATTGATTCCCTGTTTGTCATCTAGGGTCTAACCTATAGCATTTTTTTTCCTCTAACACTTGAAAAATTTTGGGCTCTTCGGTTTCAGTAAGTGAGGTAGAGATAATGACAGTATTTGAGTGATCATGGAAAAGGAATGAATATTTCAGGTGTTCAGGAAGAGGTTTTATATCAGTCTCATCTTTAATTTTTGGGTTAGACAACTCAGGAATGGAATAAGGGACTTCAGTTGCATCGGATTCATTTTCCTTAATACTATCCAAGGTGGAGCAGTGGAGATCAGAATTGATGTGGGATTCAAGGGAGTTTTCCAGATCCTCTAGATTGATAGAGTCTATAAATGATAGGTCCACATCATCTTCACCATCTATGAATTTTTTAATCATGGTGCAGATTTCAGAATATCCTTTGTAAGTAGAACATGAAGAACATGGTGGATTGGGGTTCGATTGACTCTTAGAAGTGTCCTCAGAAGCATGGATTGAGAATGCAGATTGATCCTCAGATGGGTATTTTATGGCTTGGAAAATGTTGAACATGACCAGTTGGTCACCAAATTCCATGGATAAGATTCCTAAATGGACATCAATCATGGTTCTCTCAGTCAGGAGGAATGGTTTTCCTAGAATTAGGGGAGATCATGAAGAGTTCATCTCACCTTCCATGTCATGGACATAGAAATCAGTAGGGAAGATAAGATCATTGACTCGGACAAGGAAATCCTCAATTATTCCCTCGGGACTAGTTGTGCTTCGATTGGCCAATTGAATGAAAACACCCGTTGAATGTAAGGGACCTAGACCAAGGTTAGAGAATATGGATTTGGGCATGACATTAATTGAGGCTCCTAGGTCTATGACTGAATCATCAAAGTTGGAACTTCCAATTTGGCATGGAACTGTAAAGGTCCCTGGATCTTTTCACTTAATGGGTATGGACTCTTGGGTTGAAACATTTTCGAAGGTCCTAAGTTGCCTCTTGTGGGTACACAACTCCTTGAGAAACTTGGCATAATTAGGAATTTTTTTATGGAATCTAAGAGGGGAATTTTTACTTCAACACATCTAAACATGTCGAGCATTTCAGGATCGGGTTCAAAGGACTTATTTGGCTCAGAAATGGCTTGAGGAAACAGAATTGGATTCTTATGAGGAATATAAGGAGGTGAGGGAATGGATTCAGGTTCCTTTTCAAGTTTCTTTTTCTTTTTATTTTCTAGGTCAACATTTAAAGGTGGTTTATATGACTTATTTTGAGGAATAAAAATTTTCTTTCCTAATCTAAGTGAAATTGAACTTACATTACCCTTGGGGTTAGGTAATGGTTGAGCTGGGAGTTGGGAAGAATTGGATGGCGCCTGCTGACTAAGGGGGGATTAAAGTTGACCAATTTGGGTTTCAATAATCTTGAGGCTTGAACGGGAGAAGGAGAAAAGATCTTCCACTACACTTTCCCATGGTTTCTTGGAAGAAGAGGCTTGTCTCGGATTGGGATTACCAAGATTTTGGTTCTTGGGAAATCGATTGTATTGGTTTCAGAATTGGGAAGGGTCACTAAGATAATGGAATCTGGGAGGAGGATTGTTCCTTTGAGGTTGAGGAATAAAAGGATAAGGTTGTTGGAAATTACCAACACCTTGACCATATTGAAACTGGTTGGGGTTTTGAGGAGGGAATTGAGGGGGATGAGAGATGGGATTACCATACCTCAAGACTTGATTATAGGAAGAAGAGAAGGGCTTAGAGTGAGGTTGGTTGAAGTTTCTAACAAACTGACCGGATAGTTGAGGGTTGGTGTTTCGCTGAGCATATGATGCACTAAGCTCCATTGGTCTAGATGAATCACATTGACCCTCTTCAAGTTGTAGACATGTGTATGTTGGATGAGATGAAGAGTTGTAGATTCCACAATTTTTGACAGGTCCAGGAAACATTGATTGCGAAAGAAGATGAGGTTGGGTATTTGGTAGCCACAGCTAGTTTTCGTACAAGACCTGTAAGTTCACTCATCCACTCGGTCATCTTGTTCACCTCAATTGATTTCTTATCATGTGCTTGATTGAATTGATCATGTCCTCGAGTATGTAATTGTTGTGTTTTTGCAGCCATGTTACTTATGAGATCTCTTGTAGATGCATGAGTTTTATCAACAAGAGCACCGCCACTTGCGTCATGAATGAGAGTTCTCTCCATAGCCAATAACCCCTCATAGAAGTATTAGATCTAGAGTTGGTCAGGAATTCAGTGATTTGGGAAGGTTTAAATAAGATTTTTGAACCTTTCCCAGTACTCATGGAGTGATTCACATGGGAATTGATGGATACCACTTATTTCCTTTCGGATAGAAGTAGTACGAGAATCAAGAAAGAATTTCTCTAAGAAAAGTCGCTTCATGTAATTCCATGTGGTTATGGGACCAGGAGGGAGGTAGTAAATCCATGAAATGGTAGTGTCAACTAGGGATAAAGGGAATGCTCGGAGTTCGATTTGTTCCTCAGAAACCCCTTGAGGCTTCATGGTAGAGCACAATACTTGAAACTCTTTAAGGTGGAGATGTGGATCCTCACCGGCTAGCCTATAGAAATAAGGGAGAAGATGAACCAAACCCGATTTCAGTTCAAAGTCAACCTCTCTGTTTGGATATTTAATACCAAGAGGTTGGTAATGGATATTAGGGGCAGCAAGTTCTTTAAGTGTTTTTTCCCTAGGATTGGCCATATCTAATTTAATTTGTTGGACAAGGACTGTTTCTTGAATTATTTAATTATCTCTTATGTTCCTACTAAGTTGGAGAAGTGTTCACTCAATTTCCTTGTCAAACAAATCCTATGGATTTTATGGAAGGATACAGAGCATTCAGAGAGATTTTGGATGAAAGAGTAAGACTTTTTTCTTTGTATTTTTTTCAGTTTATGATTTGTATGAGAAGATGGGTTTTTCTTTGTGTTTTATTTTCAATTTTTTTTAATATTTTTTTTACAATAACCAGAAACTAATGAATACTTAAAGAAACATCCCTAGAAACGAAGCCATTTTAAATTCATGGCCGATTGTCTCCAATCGACCGTTCAAGGTTTCGGTGCTCTGCTAATGTGTATAGCAGCACTCGGGTCGAATCCTTGGAGATGATACTTTATAATAGTCATTTTTTTAGTTGATTGTATTATAATTGGGGGGTTTGTTTTCAGATCGTAAATTAATTGATTAATGATTGGTTTTTTATTTAACAATTTGATAAATATTGGGGTGAGATCATTTTTAGGGAGTTAATCTTGTGATATCTTGGAGCTTTGCTTTATATTGTAGTTAATTTAACACCCACTTCGCACGATAATGTTGATTGGAATTACTAAGTGTTAAGGCTTTAATCCAAGCCTTAATGTAACTTAGTGTTATAATATCAATCAGAGCTTGTTGAGGGTAGTGTATTTATGGTTTCAATAATCCATGGAAACCACACGTTAAACAAAACAAGTCATTAATCCGTGACATATTATGCCCAACAAACACAGTGTTAAATTAAATAATATTCGTCGAGAAAATACTCTCAATCACTTGACATACCTAAATTTTGACTCACCCCAATAATATATTTACTCATCCATTGATATTAATATTATTCTGGTTCATATATTTATGATTATGAATTAATAAGAGAAGAAAAAGAAGTGTATTAGAAAAGAGTGGTACGTCAAACACACACACACGAACAATGATGATAATTAAAAACTGATTTTTTATTGAATGAGGAAGAAAAAGAAAAAAATGGGGTTCAACTGTATTTAAACTATTTTAAGAATGTTAATATTAAACTAAATAAGGTGGATTATAAAAACATATATTTACAAAGAAACTATCCTTAAAACAGAATTACAAAACACAAACTTACAAGATTACAAATGAAGAACAACATAAAAGTGAAAGGAAGAAAAGAGAGGACGAAGGGTATCTCAAGTGAAAACATGAGTATGTTCAGTACTAAAAATCCATTGTAAAGGATTTGGTCATTTAAATTGAATCTCCTCTCTTCTGAAATGCCAACCCCTTTGAAAGAGTGGAGGGGATGTATTTATAGTCCAAGGAAGTGGACTGTTTTCATTCCCAATCTGTCCCTCCACTTTTCTTGACGATTTGGACATTCAGAGAGCAGAATCTAGAGATATATCCTTCTTAAAAGTTTTATATAATAATGTCTTCCAACTACTCTCAAAATGTGGAGGAATTAGGACCTATGTGGCCAATTTTATGGTCGGCTGATTAAACAATTTTAATCTGTCCATTTCAATCCAGTCTTTTTGAAGTCCAAAATGTGAAAGGGTTTTTGAATAGGAATATGCCTTCAAAACCGAATGATTTATTAAACAAAGTCGGCCCCCTATATCTCCTCTTTCACACTGAAAAAACCTCTGCTTTATTTGATGATTACGTCATGATATATGTCATGAATAGTGTCTAGATTTTAATTCTTAGACAAAATGATGGGCTAGAATTAAAAGATTCATTTGGGCCCTTTTTATTATATTTGGGCTCTAAAATTTTTACCCATGATTATTTTGGATAGTCCCAAACACATGGTGGAGTTTCAAAAAATATGGGATTCGGGAGTGAGACCAGTAACTCAATCATCATGGATGGTCCAGTTTCTTCACAAATTCATTGGGTCATCTTGTGTGGTCCATATGAGCCTTAAAATGGAAGAATTGGCCCATGATTTCTTCTAATGATATGTGAAAAATTGAATAATTAATCCTACAAAACAAGAACCACAAAATTTTTATCCGTAGGGGGAGAGTTATAAGTAAAATAGTAAACTGAATCAATTAGACTACTTCTAAAAATGATCAAAAATTATATTTAGTATTAAAACATTAATATTTCACACAAATAATGCACATTTCATATAAAATAAGTAAATAGAGTATATAATAAGTCATGAAAATATTAATAACATAAATAATATAAGGTATTATAAAGATGGATATAATTCTGTAATATATTAATAACACTCTCTTAACTATTATACTGGATATTTAAATGAGTTGGAACTAAGGAAAAGATAAGGTAAGGGAATTATTAAACTAATTTCCTTCCATTGGGTTAGCCTCATAATTCGTTATTTTTATGGTATTAAAATTGATTTGGTGATGGATTTTATTTATATTACGTTTAATTATGTCTAAATATATCGTATATACATATTCCATCCACTCTATTAAGTCTCGCATTAATTATATGATTTATGTATGGGGCTTTTCTTTTAAAATCCTCTTATAAAATTCTATTTTTACAAAATTCAAAATAAATGTTTTTTTCAATTATTCATGTTGTATGATTATGTTTTTTTTCTTGGGAATTTTTTATGATGAATGGTGGAACCTATATCTCTCTCCAATTCATTGGGTATGTGTATGTTGGAGGTCGGTCGTATAGTTACTCCAAGTGTAACTGTGATGGTTACACAAATTGTAATGTAGCCATGAGGGTTAAAAATTATAAGGGAGCTAAGAGGGTTACAAGATTATGTAAGTAATTCCCTAGGATACCTTTATGATTATGTTTATGTTCACATGTTTTGTGTGGATCTTTTTTAAATCTCATGTTTCACAAAGTAAGTATATATCAGTGACAAGCATGTATTTTGAAAATGTTTTCATACGTTAAAAGTCTTCATGGACTAATGTGCTATTTCATTCGTGTACATCCATTACTGAGAATTTTGTGCTCATCCCAGGTTTTTTTAAATTATTTTCACAGGTCATAATGATGTGTAAGAAAAAAAATGAATCCAAGTTAATCTTTTGAAGAATTTTAAAAGAAATCGTCTTTTAAGCTTTAATGTTTTATATTTTGAAAAAATTTGGAAATTTTTTTATGGTATCCACTAGGTAACAATATATAAGTTTGTTAATGTATTATGTCCTTATTATGTAAAGATCTAAACATGAAAACATACTCAATGTAAAAGTAAATTTTTTCTTGTCTAAAATCAAGACTATGTAATGTAATAAGGTCGGGCCCTTATAGTTGGTATCAAAGGATGGTTTAGATAAATTTAGGGGTTAGGATGATGTAAAAAAGAGTACCTTAAATGATTTTTACTCAATGAATATTTTGAAATGTTATATCATTTAAAGATTACCATGTTACTTCATCTAAGATATGTTTGTTCATAATGGTTGTCCGAAGAAGAAATATAGAAGCTGAAGAGGAGAGGCACCTCTCAAACGACATCCTTTAGAATATGCCGCCTAGAATGGTAGGGATTGGAACCGAGAAGTTTGTGATAGTAATGGCTCAGCTAACTCAAGAAATAAATGGTGGTGGCATCCATGCAAGAGAACAACCAGAGGTACCATGATGGAACATGACAATAGTGGAACATTTTATGAGACAACACTCTCCTGCTTTCAAGGGATCTTCTAACCTAGTAGAGGATAAAGGATGGATTGAAGCCCTTGAAAATATATTCGATGTTGTGGGATTTTCAGATAATCAAAAGGTAAGTCTTTCCATTTATTGTTTTGAAGGTGAAGCTGATCAGTCGTGGTCAATGTTAAAGAATATTAGGAATAAAGAGGATATTGATTCCTTAGAGTGGGATGAATTTAAAAGTATTTTCCTGGAAAAATATTTTAATAAGGTGGTGTGACTTAGGATAGAGAATAAATTCCTTGAATTGAGGAAAACAGAGGAAGATCCAGTGGCTATTTATGAAGATAACTTCAACTGACTGGTGAGGTATCCTCAAAATCTGATTCAGGATCTTGATAGAAAAACCAACCACTTTTACTTGGGATTGAATCTAGGGTATCGAAGGGCGTTGGCCTCCCATAAATTCAAAAGTTACTAGAAACTTGTCCAATGTACTGAGAGGGTAGAGATGGAATTTTTTGATGATCAAGTTCATTTTAGCAATAAGGAGAATAAAATGTATAGATGGCATGTGATGGGTAAGAATCAACCAAATAAATTTGACGCTAAGAAAATCTAATTTACAGTTTGTGAAATGTGCAGCAAGAAACACCATGGGGAATGTCTTATAAAAACTGGGAAGTGTTTTGAATGTGGTAATTTAGGACATATGGCCTGATATTGTAATGAAAATTATCCTAAGACTAATATTGATAATAAAATTATAAAGTGATTTAAATGTGGTGGGATGGGTCACTATGAAAATGCCTTCCCAAAGAGAGATATAAATGATGCAAGGAAGCCAAAGTATAAGTAGAAAGGAGTAGTTAGATCCTTTGTGACTACGTCAGCTGATGTTTTTCCATCCAATTAAGTTGTATAAAGTACTTTTTCAGTTTACTCATATTTTGCTAAAGTTTTTTTTTTGATAGAGGTTCTACATATTCCTTCATCTCTGAGAAATTTTCATGTAAATTGGAAATATAACATCAAAAAATGATAACAGAACTTATTGTTAAAACAGTAGGGGAAATATTATAGTAATGAGTAATTATAAGAATCTTTCTATTATGGTCTATGGAAATACTTTACCTGCGAACCTTGTTTTTCTTCATTATTCGAGTTAGATGTTATTCTAGAAATGGATTGGCTTTATGTTTATCATGATAAGATTGAATATAGAGCTAAAGAAGTTGTTCTTTAGAAAGAGTTTCAGTTTGTATATAATAATGGACACCTACAATTGATAACATTTCAGGAAGCTGAGAAACTATTGAAATATGGAAATGAATGTTATCTTCCTCATATTTTTAAAAATAAGGGAATTGTTTAGATTGATGATGTTCCTATGGTAAATGAATACCTTGATGCTTATCCTAAAAAGTTACCCAGTGTTATACCTGTTCGAGAAGTCTAATTCACAATTGACATAGTTCCTGATGCTAAGACAATTTCAAATCCCACATATCGTATCGCTCAAATAGAACATTTTGAATTGAAAAATCCATTGTAGGATTTTCTTGTAAAAAGGCTCCATATGTCCTAGGACATCACCATGGGGTGCTTCTATTTTTTTTTAAAAAGAAATATGGTTCCATGATACTTTTCATTTATTACAGAGCATTGAATAACATCAGTATTAAAAACATGTATCATTTTCCTCACATAGATGACTTGTTTTATCATCTCTGAGGAGCTCAGTACTTTTCCAAGAATTACTTGAGATTTCAATACCATCAGATGAACGTGAAAGAGGATGAAATCCCAAAAACAACCATTCATAATAGATATGGGCATTATAAATTTTTGGTTATGCCATTTGGGTTAACAAATTCACCTATTGTATTCATGAATCTTATGAATAGAATATTTCATGAGTTTTTGGATAAGTTTGTGGTTGTATTTATTGATTACATTATGGTATTTTCTAAAAATAAAGAGGATCATGAAAAACATCTAAGTGTTGTTTTACAAACCTTAAAAGAAAAGAAACTATTTGGAATATTCAGAAAGTGTGATTTTTGGTTGCAACAGATTTCTTTTCTTAGACAATTTGTAAATAAAGATGGAATAATAGTTGATCCTACCAAAATAGAAGTAGTTGATGAATTTCCAAGACCTATAAATATTACAAAGAATCTTAGTTTTCTTGGATTATAAGGACTAATGATTTGTTAAGAACTTTTCACGGTTATCTATCCTGATAAATATGTTAACACGAAAATGGGTTAAATTTTTTTGGACAAAAGAATGTGATGATTGTTTTCCGGAACTGAAGAAGAGATCATTGAATGCCCTAGTTTTGGACTTGCCATCCTAAAATGGTTTGTTTTTTCATCTTCAACGACTCTTATTTGAATGGAATTGGTTGTGTTTTGATGCATAATGATTAGGTAATTGCTTATGCTTCAAGAAAACTAAAACCTCCTGAGTTAAATTATCCCACTCATTATTTGGAATTGCAAACTGTGGTTTTTTCTTTTAAAATTTGGTTAAAATGTTTATATGGAGCCAAATGTTAAATATATAAGGAACATAAAAATATAAAATATAAATTCACTTAGAAATAATTAAATATAAGGTAGAGAAGATTTCTAGAACTGATAAATGATTATGATTGCACGATCAATTACCATCTAATAAAAGAAAACAAAGTGGCAGATGCCATGAGTCAAAAACATCATTCATCATTAACCATGTTATATTTGGTATATGATATCTTGATTAATGATTTGATGATTTTTGTCTTATAAGTTCTTGGTGTAGGGAATACATCTGTTTTTTCTTAGATTTCAGTGCAGTCATCATTATCAGACAGAATTAAGAAAGCACAAAAGGACGACCATGAGCTAAAGAAAATGGTATAATTGGTTAAAATGGGTAAGTTTCCAATATTTAATGTTAATAAATATTGTGTTTTTCGATTTGTAAAATGGTTGTGTGTGCCTTTTGATTCCCATTTGAAGAAAGGATTATTGTCTGAAGCTCATAGTTCTCCATTTTCAGTTCTTCATGGTAGTACTAAGATGTACAGAGACCTTCAGGAGTATTATTGGTGGGATGGAATGAAAAGAGATATTACTAATTTTACTATGAAATATATGCCATGTCAATAGGTTAAAGCAGAGTGGAAGTTATTGAAGGTGAAGCTTTATCTTTTTCCACTGCTAGAGTGGAAATGGGAGAATGTATCCATGGACATTGTGGTGGGACTACCAAAGACTTCTTGAGGTAACAATGTGATTTTGGTTAGTGTTGATCGGCTGACAAAATCTTCCCATTTTCTTTCTATTCGAGTTTCAATGTCTTTAGATCAGCTTTACCGACTACACCTCAAATAGGTTGTTAGGCTACATGTAGTTCATCTTTCCATTATATCTACCCAGGATCCTAGGTTAACTTCTATATTTTGGAAGGTACTTTAGGAGTCATTGGGCACAGAATTAAATTTCAGTAAAGCTTTTAATCTTTAATCAGATTGGAAATCAGATCGAATGATTTAGTCTTTGGAGGATATTCTTAGAGCTTGTTCAATAGACTACCAAGGAAGTTGGGATCAACATATTTCTTTATTTGAGTTTTCTTATAATTACAGTTTTCAGTCCAGTATATAGGTGGCACCTTTTGAGGCTTTATTTGGGAAGTGGTGTCGGACTCCAGAGTTTTGGGATAAAGTCAATGAAAGAAAGTTGATGGGATAAAATTTGTAAAAGTGGCTAAGAAAGTGAAGATGATCTAGCAGCACATGAGGACAACTCAGAGTAGGTAGAAAAGTTTCGTAGATAACAGAAGGAAAGAAATATCTTTCGAGGTTGGTAACCATGTTTTCCTTAAAATATCTCCTTAGAAAATTGTAATGTGGTTCAACAATAAAGGGTAGATAAGTCCAAAGTTCATTGTCCCTTTTAAAATATTTTAGAAAGTTGGAATAGTTGCATACTGAGTATCTTTGCCTCCGAGTTTATCTCAGGTACACAATGTTTTTCATGTTTCAATGTTGAGAAAGTATGTGCCTTATTCATCACATATCTTGATCCTAGAAGTAGGTCAACTGGAAGAGAACCTTTCTTATAAAGAGAAACCAGTTCAGACACTTAATCTAAAGGAACATGTATTGGAGAATAAGGTAATCCACCATGTGAAGGTTTTTTTTGAGAAACCACATGGTAGAAGAAGCAACATGGGAGTCTGAAAATGCTATGATGGAAAGGTACCCTCACTTGTTTAATATGTAATTAAAATTGCAAGGAAGAAATTTCTAGAAGGTAGGGATAATGTAACACCCCAAGGTTTTATAAAAAAAATTTAAATGCATGAAATTTTGTTTAATGTTGATATTTATAACTAGCCTTCAAAAATAATTTTACTGCTTCTATGTTTTGAATTTTGAAAAATAGTCTTCTACAATTTTGTCTAGTAAGTTTTTTGGAGTCTAATGGAACCAACTTTTTTTGTAAATAGTAACATACCCTTACGAATAGTAATATGAATAGTAATATGACAATAATTAATAGTAAATTTTATTATTTTATTATTTTTTTAAGCCATGAAGATGATGATGTTTTGGTTAATTTTTCAATGTTATATAAAAGCAGTTTTAGTTTTCAAATTGTTGATTTTTGAATTAAGTATGATTTTATTTCAAAATATTATTAATGATATTTATAAAATTATTTTCAAAAAATGGACATAAATTTGGAATTATACACGTTCATAAATGGTTAGGGTGAATTTTGGGTATTTTTCTTAAATAGTAGATTTTGTGAATAGTAAAAAAATACTGTTTTAAGTTTCGGTGTGTTAATGACATCATTAATGATTTAATAATAATGTAATAAATCTGGTAGACTTGTGTATAGTTCAATAATATGTGAGGTGTCCCAAGAGTATAATACCATGGGCAAATACCATGGTAAATCCCATGGTTTTCATATACCACAAATTTGTTGTCCCTTGGAAATTATTAAAATAATCCACCACTTTTTCTATAAATACCAACCCTACCCTTCATTAAATTCCTTCCCAATTCTTCCTCAATGAATATATAGACTCCTTACCTCCATATTAGTACTCCCAAGGATTCCTCAGGCCCCCAAGCTCCCAACATTCATGTTCTAGAAGTTACTCTACAAGGTTAGAAAATTCTCAATTTCTTTCTTTTTCCATTCATGTTCTCTTTTATGTTGTATAACTTTCACGTTTTCAAACCATGTTCTCATTTCTTTATTATTCTTGATATTTTATGTATTATTATTCATTTTTTGGATGGGTGACCCTTGTCCCCTCTCTTTTTAATATTTTCTAAAACCATGTTGCATAGTCGTTAGACTGCCGAATTTTTGTATGGGATTAATCATTTATTCTTTAATTTTGAGTTCCTTTATTTTATTATTCTTTCCTCATATAGTCTTAACCAAGAGGCATGAATGCTCCATAAATCATGTATATTCTTGATTTTCTCATCTTCATTGAAAATTTATCATTATTATTCTTCTCCTCTCCCACTTATTCAAGGAATAAAAACATTGTATGTGATGTGTCGAATTACCGACATCGTGGACAGTGTGATTTCAATTATCATTATTTCTTTACATTTTGGTAATGAAACCATTTTTATGGTTTAAAATGCTATAATATATATTTTATATATCATCCATGGTTCTGGAATTCTTTTTTACTCATGGTTTTAATTCATAAGACAAAATGATGTCGTTATTATCAAAAAACCACTAAAACGATCTAAACGAACATCATTACTGTTTTAACTTTTGAATCATCCTCATATAAAACATTAAAATGATAAATTTTATAAATTATGGTACTGGAAATATGTAAATACCTTTCTATTCTAATTATTTAGTTTTACTTCCTATCGACAAGAACAAACCATCATGAACCAATCTTGAAAATCTTGTAAATAACTTACCCAAAATAGTGAAAAGAACAAATAACTGACAATTAAATGGTGAAATGATGTAATGAAATGATCATATATGGTATTATAATGACAGATATGATTATTAAATATATTAATAACACTCTCATAACTATTATACATGAGTTTTAAATGATTTTGAACTAAGAAAACCCGAGGTAAGGGAATTATTAACATGATTTCCTTCCATTGGGTTAACCTTCTTCTTCCTTATTTATGTGGTATTAAAATTTATTTTGTGATGAGTTTTGTTTATATTATTTTTAATTATGTCTAATTACAATGTATATAAATATTCCATCCACTCTATTAAGTCTCTCTTTAATTATATGATTTATATAAGGGGATTTCTTTTAAAATCCTCTATTAAAATTTTATTTTTACCAAATTCAAAAGCAATATTTTTATGATATTATTCATATTGTATGAATATGTTCTGGTCATTGGGGATTTTTTATTATGAATGGTAGGAAATATATCTCCCTCCAATGAATTGGGTATGTCTATGTTTGAGTTTGGTCATATGGTTTCTCTAAGTGTTACTGCGACGGTTACACAAATTGTAAGGTATCCATGAGGGTTACAAATTATAAGGTAGATGAGAGGGTTACAAGATTATTAAGTAATTACCCAAGATACCTTTATGATTATGTTTATTTTATCATGTTTTGTGTGGATTTTTTTAAATATCATGATTCACAATGTAAGTATATATGGGTGACAAGCATGTCTTTTGAAAATGTTTTCATATGTTACAATTATTCATGGACTAATGTGCTCTTTCCTTCTATTACATCCCTTACTAAGCTTGTTGTGCTCATCACAAGTTTTTTAAATGATTTTTACAGGTCATAAGGATGTGTAAGACAAATAAGGATTCCAAGTTAAATAGTTGAATAATTTCCAAAGAAATCATGTTTTAAGCTTTAATGTTTTATATTTTGAAAAAAAATGGAAACTATTTTTATGGTATTCTCTCTATAACAATGTGTAAGGTTATGAATGTAATATTTCCCGATTATCTAAAGCTATAAACATGAAAATATACTCAATGTAAAAGGAAAATATTTCTTTTCTAAAATCAGGATTATGTAATGTAATAAGGTCGGGTCCTTATACATGCCAACTCATATTCTTAGCCATTTATTCTGACATAAAAATTTTATGAAGTCTGGGAATCAATGGACAGTTCCTAATCACATTCTTTGGAACATGTGATTGAGTTATGTATTTATTAGTATTCCATCACAATGTAACGGATTATAATTAATCATTTAACTAAACATTAACCTTAAATAATAGAAAAATTTATTTAGTTCATGTATGGATTTTAGTACTTTCTAATCTAAACTTTTCAACCAACTTTGATTCTATATAATAATTTTCATGAATAAATTTATCATTAGGTTGTAAGTACATAAAAAATGTAATTAGATGGTCAAATAAAATATTAATAAATCCATAAATTATTTTCCCACGATGTACTTGCATTAAAAACTCATTTTTTGTAATTTTTTCACAAGACTATTATACTAGGGTATTCATATCTTCTTACAACTTTATAACATGCTCAACGTCTTCATTTTGATCATTAGATGAAAACTTTGTTTCTGTATTCCTTTCATCCTCCACTTCTATACATGATTTTTTGTCTTGAGAAAAAAATAGAAACCAATGGGAAATCAAATATTCCATTCTGATCCATTCAGCTAAATCAATTTAACAATCTATTTGAACTTTTTATCCATTATGATACCAAACATGATATTATTTATGAAAGACTTTTTTAGTGATATAGAAACTTACTTCCTCACATTTCAATAATGATCTTCCAATGCAATCAATACATGGGAATTGAATCAATCCACCTTATAAACCATTATTGAATGAAACATCAAAAAAATTCCAAATCCTTTTAAAACTCATCAGTGATCTGATCAATGTTACCCATCCAATCCATTCTAATATAAATAAAAAATATTTATTAAATTTTTTGATTTTCAATAAAAACATTATAACTCATTCTTGTTTATGAAAACTAATATATGGACTCATTAATTTATTATCCAAATTATTATATAATTCATAAGTATAACCCATTTATTATATATTAGATACAATTATTTCTGGTTACTACCTTAGAAATTTAGAATAATTACAATTAATTTAATTATTATAACAATACTTATGAAAAAATAATCATATATTATAAATGGTATAAATCGCATGGTTTTTACAAATACCATCAACATTATATTTTCCTTTATAAAATCAATATCATTAAAAAATTTACAAATTCCTCTATTGAATGAATTCACTTATCCCAAACAAGTAAACAAATAAATTCATACCAAACATACTTATATTTTCCCTTTTTTAACTTTTATGTAATTAAAATCTTTAAAAATACAATAATTTTAAAATAAATTTAATAAAACATTCATAAATAAAAAACATTAGAAAAAACACAACCTATAATGTGTATTAAGAATAACCAAATTGAAAAATAGGGGTTAAGACACCATATATAATTGAGGAATTCAAAACCAAGGAAAACTATTCTTCATAAAAATATAAATCCAACTTTTTTATGTTCATTGATAACAACTTTCCTTCTAAAAATTTAAAAAATATCTACACAAAAAAAATTGTATAGTTTTTATGGATTATTTAATGCATAAACTAAAATCAATTCCCCTTATATTAAACTTTGTAAATTCAAGAATGGGTTTTTGATGCAGAACATCTATTTTTATTTTATTTCATATTCTTTGGAATCAATAACAATATCATTCATAATCTCTGGAATCCTTGTAAATAGTGTCCTAAAAACAACATTACATTATCTTGTCTACTAGTCTATGGGACCATGTTTTCCTCTAGTAGGAAATGAATGAAATAATTATATATTACTCTAGAGATGATTTTTGGGTACACATAAACAAATTATTACATATCTATATTTAATAAAACATAAAAGGTCTTCACATAAATAATGAGTTGCCTCAGTTATATATTTACATTTATTAATATGTAAAGAGGTGATAAATGGTTCCAATTGAAAAATAATTCATCGTGTCACCAAAACATAGATGAGATTTTACATTATCATAAAAGTTTTAATCAATCAATAAATCATCATAAATATCAATCTCTTCATCTACCTCTACGTTATCAAAGTTAGCTAGTTTTATTAAAGGCACTCTAAGGAACCCACCTTGGTGAGAGGTGGTTCGATGCACCCCTGATGTGCCTCGCCATTGGTGAGGCACTATGACCTCACTAACACATGAAAAAGGTGTGGACCTCATTCCCCATAATTAAAGTATCTAATGTGACATACTCCATAAATTTCTTCCCCCTAATAATTTTGGGCTTCATGACACAAAAGTTGTGGTTATCAGAAAAATATTATAAATTTATAGATATTCAATAGATTTTATCTATTTTGTTCAAATTAGAAGTTGTGGTTTATAGGGAAGTCAAAGAAGACTATTTAATGTTTAGCTCTAATGAGAATTATTATATGATATAGGTGTTAATCTTGTATAAGTAGTTGAACTATGAATCTCATTACACAAAAGATTTGAGCCTGAAACAAAATTTAAAAATATTTTAGACGAAATGATTTTTTGGATCTTGTTTGTATAATTATAATTTAGTTTACTCTACAAAAACAATATTGGATGTAATAATTCAAAAATTATATATATGAATCTATAATATGGTAACTACTTGTAGTGTGATAAGGGATGTAACATGATCATGATATTAAAATAAGTTACACATAATTCGTTAATAAAAAAAGAAAACAATATTAGTATTTGAATTTTGATATTAAAAAAAAGCTCATCATTTGTTTAATTTTGTCAAAAATAAATGAATTTTTGTAAGTATGCATTATGATATGAGTAATTTTTAAAATATAGATATTTTTTATAGATTAATATGTAATATGCTTATAGTGGATATGCATTATTCAAATAAAACATATACAAAATTTATACAAATTATATGCAGTTATCATATAACAAGTATACCAAATATGAAAAACCCAAATATACATTTTGAATTTCGAATTATAATATAATTATTTTTTAAAATTGATAATGAAATAGTGGTAAAGGTGAAGAAAATAAAGAACTCACCTATACCAAGAAGACTGTTGTGTTTCATAATCTTATGGTATGAAGAACAAACTAGCCTCAATGTTTCAAAATTTGAGAAGATGGTATATGGGAATATGGGAAATTAAAAGAGAGTTGAAATAAAATAAGTGGTTGAATTATGATAGAATAAAAAGAATAATTGTCCCAGGATTCCAATGGGATGCTAATTTGGTAGATGTTTCAAGAGGAGAAATACAAATTTTTCTTTTCTTTCAATGGGAAAGAATAATTGGCTTACCTATGGGAAAGGGTGAATCGTGTTATAAGGTAGAGTATGGAGTGGGTAGGGTTCTATTGATGTTACGAGAGTAAGTATCAGGTAGGGTTCTATTTCTTGAGCTGATGTTGCAAGAGAATGGACCTGATCAAGTTATTCACGAGAGCAGGTAGGCAGGGAAAGGATGTTTGATCATCCAGATAGTAGGCATAGAAGGGAGTTTTATCAAGACCCAATTAGGTTATTCATGAGGGTAGCTGGATAAGGGGTTCAATTATCTAAGAGATTTAGGGAAGTTATTTTGGGTGGTAAGGGCTTTGATCGTCTGAGAGAGGAAGGGAGGGGAGTTTGGGTGGGAAGTGGTGTGATCTATCTTCGAAGAGAGGTAGGGATGGGGGTTCAAATGGGAAAGGGTTAGATTATTTGAGAGAGGAAGGGAGGGCAGGGAGTTTGGGTTGATGGTTTATTTATCTATATGCATAGATAATATTTACATGTTTTATTTATAAACCATGTAAATATGTTCCTACAATGCTATAGTCAATAAAACTATAGAATATAGGTGTAGAAATATCCTTTTTTCTTAGTTTTGATCCCCTTTGGCTTCTTTCTCTCAACCTTAACTTTAGAAAATCACATGAACTGAGAATTATACTCTACAATATCTATATCCATTCCATAAAACCAAATAAACATTTATAATTATCTAAAAAACATTTTTCTTTAAGGATGAGTAAATAATGAAGAACTATGAGATTTATCCATCATCTCCTTCTTCAAATATTGTACTTAAGGGACACATTCAATGATATTGAACTTTATTATTACATATCAACGATAGTTGAACATAGGAACATTTCACAAATTATTTTTTAGATCTATATCTTCCATATGTTCCTCATTAATATTCACTTGAGTAGATGGTTGAACACTCATTTGAGCCATATAAGATATCTACCCTTACATTAATATTTCATGATCCATAATTTTAAAGTTCATAAATATTGGATCTTTTTTACCCTAATCATAGATAAGTTAGTACTATCCCTTTGATTCACAGTGTCTAGAACCTTTTTCACCTTCCCAGGGATGCAATTTATTGAGATTTCATAATACTTAATTAGCTTGAACCATCTTCTCTATAACATTTTCATTTCTTTATGAGTGAATATATATATTAATTTTTTTATCAACATATATCTCACACATTTCTCCATATATATAATTCCTCCATATCATTAATGTAAAAATTGTCATAGATAAATCCAAATTATGATTTATTAAATTTTGATCACATATCTTCAATTTTCAAGATAAATAAGTGGTAACCAAATCATTCTGCATGAGGACACATCCTAATAAAATCTTTTATGCATAGTTATATATTGAAAACCCTTATCCAATATAGGGTAGTATTATCACAAGTAAGATGACTATACTTCTCTTAAACTCATTAAAAAATTCCTCAAATACATCCATCCAAAGTAAGTAGGATACCATTTGTGTTAACATTGTGAGTGGATTTGATAGCCATGAAAAATTTTTCACAAAGTGATGATAATATCACGAAAAACCCCTAAAATTATAGATGTCATTCATAGTTGTTGGTTTAGTCTAATGTTAAATAAATTATATCTTTGAATGGTCTAGTTATATACCTTCACTTGAGATTATATGAACCATGAAAGAAACATTCCTAAGACAAAATTATATCTTCTAAAATTTTGAATAAATATTATCCCTATCCAGGGTCTTCAGAGCAATTATAAACTGATACTCATTCTCTTCCTTTCACTTTGAATAAATAAAAATATCATCTATAAATATTTCTACTAACCAATAAATTTAATATTTAAAGACTATATTCATTAAGTCTATAAAAAATTGGGGGAATTTGTAAGACCAAATGGGATCTCTATAAATTCATAATGTCTATACCTTGTACAAAATACTAACTTGGGTATATCCTTCTTCTTGACCCTCTGTAGATGATATCCAAAATGAATATCAATCATGTAAAAGTATTGAGATCTATTCAATTTATCAAAAAATTCAATAATACAATATAGATTATACTTTATCTTGATAGTGTTCTTGTTAATATATGTATAATCAATAGAGTGTTGCATTGATCCATCATTATTCTTAATAAATAAAATAGGTTCACCCAAAGGTGATGCACTTGGAAAAATGAATCCCTTATCAATAATCTAATTTTGTTGATTATTCAATTCAAACAATGTAATTCGGTCCATTATATATAGATTCTTTATAAGATACATATTTTCATACAGATCAATATAAGGTTCATTATTATAAGTTACATAATCATGATAAGTTTTATTATAATCATAACATTTATTATATGGTTAATTGTATTGTTCATTATTAGGTACAACACTTTACAAAAAAATTACATCATACGGTAAATAGATAATCATTGTAAGGTAAACTGATAGATCTTCATAAGATACAAGACTTATAATAATTTGAGAATAAGTACAGGATTAAATATAACAGAATAAAAAAAATATTAATCACCATTATTTTCTTTTTTGATAATTTAATGCTTAAAAGAAAGTTGAAGGATATAAATTAAGAATATTATTGTATTTTAAATTAAAAATAAACAATGTAAGGTATTTTAGTTATAAAAATAAGAAATAAGTAAAGTGAAAAGGTATTAGGAGCTACTCAACAATATCCCCATTTTAGATAACCAAAAAATCAATTATTTAATATATGACCCTTCCCCCACCTTTAGAATAATCCAAAAATGTTATGACAAATAAAAAACTAAAAATATTAGTAAATTTAAAAAAGTTTTAAAATTTAAGATTACTTCAACAAAAAAATATTTAAACATGAAAGATACCCCTAAATTTATAAATTCTATACATAAAATAAAACTAAAATTTATATAAATAAAAATATTAAATATCTATATAAATTTTATCATTTTTTATTTGGAATAAAAAAAATTAGTTTATAAATATTTTTAAAAATATGGAGAACTCATTCTGTATTAAAAGAATTAAAATATATAATGATCTATAAAATAGTTAAATTATACTCAATTAATTCATAAAAAACATTCAATGAATTAAAAAAATACACAAAATATTTACCATATACTATTAAAATTTATAATAAAATCACGATATCATGATCACTGACTAAAAATAAAATAAAAAATCATAACTAATCAAGCCAGTATAATAAAAAATAAAAAATTAAATGGTTGGAAAATATTATTGAAAAATCCTGCATATAGAATGTGAATTGAGAAATTAACATGTCAAAACAATGATGCATTCCAAAATAATTTATTCAAAATGAACTGAGATTCTAAAGGGGAAATTATTTAACCTTTAAGAAGGATATTGAACTCAATATAGTGGTTTGATGGCATAAATCAAATTGAAAACAGATATAATGTATTCATTTCAAACATCTATCATACCAAGTTCATTCTTTATTTTTTCAAAATTTTACAATATCTAATGGATTAATAATGATATTTTCCTATTGGTTATCAGTTGAGACATATTCTAAAATAATGTCATCTTTATTAACACGATCACTATTAAAATGAAATCTAACATATAAATGATTAGTTATATACTCTTTAGATCAGTTTCTAGAAATTGAATTAGTATACGTGTTGTCACAATAAATATAAATCTTATTAAAATAAGCATTAAAATCTGACAAGGATTTATTAATACATAAATTTTATGGATAATATAAATCATGAGATAAACAGTCAGCATCATCTTTTTATAAAGAAACCGATAATTATTTCTTCAAGATCTAATAAATTTATATTTTATCTATAAATGATCATATGTAATTAATTTTTCCTTTAATATATCAAATGATTCTTTTAATATGTATTAAGTTTAAATATTTATATTCATATAAAAATTTTGCAATCAAACATACACAAAAATAAATTTCAGTTCTAAAAGAATTTTAATAAAGTAAACAACCAATCATGCCTCTAAATAATTTATTAACAATACATTTTCTTGTGATTACTAAATCCAATTTATAATTATTACAAATAAAGGTTCCAAATATTTTACCAGAGTCATGTCAAAATATTTTTTATTTTTTTTATCATATTTAGATTGATTAAATAAATATTTCATATTTTCATTGACAAATTTTATGCTATCAAATGAGTTTTAATTCCCTTAGTAAACTCATTTCAAATTTACATACCATTATATTTGAAAATACATTAAAAATCAACTCAATAGTTAAAAACATATACCATAAATAAAAATTTTTAATAATTAAAATTACATTAGGAATATTATTAGTTAATAAATAAGAATATAATTTACCTTTAAAAATTAATTTTTTAAAATAAATTGATATTACCATTTATATAAATATCTAAGAGATTTATTAAGTACATATAAATATTTTGATAAATTAAAAACATTATTATAAATATTTTAATTTTAAAAATCCAGTGGTAAAATTAAATAAACTTCATTATAATTAAAAAAATCAAAAAAGAAAGTTTAACATCAATTTTATATAATGTAAAACCATCAAAATTTGAAAAATAAAATATAATTATAATAGATTCAATCATATAAATGGGTGTAAAATATTAATTTAAATCTATACATTCTCTTGAATAAATCATTGAGAAATTGATTCATTCTTATTCTTTACAATTTTTCAAGAATCATTCATTTCATTTCTAAAAAAACAATTTATTTCTGATAATATTTCTAACTTTTGGAGGATTAAATAAATTAAAAACATTATTCCAAGTATATTTATTGAGTTTTTCATCCATATAAACAGTCCATTTAGAATTTGAAAATCTTTATTAATATCATTTGATACGAATTCATAAACAAATGCCGAATCTTCATTGAAATTAAAAATATATTTCTATTTTTAATTATAAAATAAATATTACAATTAAAATTTTCAATAAGGATATCTTTTTTAGAATAAAATGATCATGGATCTTATTGAGAAGGATTATGTTCCCTATAAATATAAATATTTTTCTCATGTTTAATATCTTTAAAAATAAATTATCTATATTCTTCTTAAATGTTCTATAAATCCAAATTTAGTTTCTAAAATTATATTTAATATGAATAATTTCTTCAAAAATCAAATTTTTTTATTACATTCTCTATAATATTTACCAATATTATAGTAACCTAAAAAATTCCTTCATCATATTTAGATTCATATTTATCCAAATTAAATTTTTTATTTAAGATAAAAAATCTAAATCCAAAAACAGTAAGATGGACCACTCATGGTTTCTTTACATTCTATAAATCATGAGTATTTATATTTAAAACCAGTATTATTAGAATTATATTTGAAATATAAAAATAAGTAATTATAGATTTATCCCCAATATATTTATTTTAAATATATACAGTTAGTATATTTATAACCATTTCAATTAGAATTATATTATTTGTTCTTTCACCTCCATTTTACAGAGGAGTCCTTGCCACTGATTTTTATAAATTACTGATATTTTCATGGAATTTTTTAAATTCTATGTTACTAAATTCAACTCTTCTACCACATTGAATAGAAACTATAAAAAAAAATTCTCATTTTTTACAAAATTATAGAAAATAGTAAATATAGGTTGAGTTTTAATTTTATGAGTGAGAACATATACCCATGTGAATCAATTATAATCATTAATGATATATTATAAATACCTTTTCCCACTAAGAATATTAATCTAAATATGACCAAACAATTCAAGATGAGCTAATTATGGTGGTCAGTTAATGTTCATTTCCTTAAATAGTTTGAATGATTCGTTGATTAGTTTTTCTTTCAAGTAATTATCATAAATATGAAACTTATCATTATTCAAGTCTGGTAATTGTATAAATTTTTCATTCTTATATATTTTATGAAAAAATATAAAATTATCTTGACTATGGATATTATTCCATTGTATACTTTTAGTCTACATCATATTTAAACACTTAACATGTTGAACTGTTATCTCATCAAGGTCTGTAAAATTGTAATTTTCCTTATAGTTAGCATAAATAATATAGATTTGTCTTTAAAAACTAAAAAATATATTTTTTAATTTAAAATTAATATAATCATCACATAATTAATATGATAATTAAGTTATTTTGTAAACAACCAATACATAAAACAATAGAGATAATAGTATTGATAGAAATACTAATTTCACCAAATCATTTTACTTTTTATTTTTATTTATCTTCATATATATCATCATGTATACATCACATATATTTTATAAAATAAATATTAATGGTTATCTAGTCATATTCCTATATAATACACTTTTAATACGTCATGCATAATTCATGCTACATCAAAGTCATTTTTTCTGAAAATAAAATTAATATATCATTTTTGGAAACATGGAACATTGGTTCCAAAAGGGTTAGTAAAATTATTTAAGTACCCATAAAGATATTAAAAAATTATGTATAGCTATCCTAGAAGATAAATATACAAAACATTAATTATTATTATTCCTCATAGATTGTGGAAATATGAATGAACATTAATTATTATAGTTTCACTTCATATTACATATAAAACAAACAATATTAGAGAAACAACCATTTTAAATTTTCAAAAAAATTGATACACCTGAGTTAATTTATTTTCATATACAATACCATTTTCGTTTCTATTAAACTCATTTAAATACAAAATTTTAACAAAAAAATTATTCCATGAACAAATTTGGAATGATTTTACTTCAAAAATTCAATATCATCAATCATATTTTCATTCTATTTCTATATTATTTTTCAAAATTCATAAACCTTATCATTTTAGGTAGAAGCAGTATTTATTATTTTTTTATTTTCATGTAAAATACCCTTGTTATCCTCAAAAAGTTTATTTTTTCCTTTGATGTCATTATATTATTATATAATCATAAATATATCTTTTCATAGAATATAAATTTATTTATTTTATTCATCAATATGTATTTTATTACTCATTTTTTTATTATTTATTTCATAATGATACACTTAATATAACCTCAGAAGATCATGAGGCTAATTTATTTGGCAAATTTAGAAAATGTCATAAAAATGAAAAATCAATATAACATCATTATTTAAAAAGAAACCTGACCTAATTTTTCAGGGATATTCTAAAATTACATAGGATAACATGGGGACATTCCTAAGAAAGGAGATATATCTGAATCCCAATAAGGGAATAAACAAATCATAGAATAGGGTAATGTAGTACATGTGATCTATGAGGCATATCAAGGTAACATAAGATGGGTGAGAATCATAATGTTGAACAATATGGCATGATATAACATGATAACTTAAATGAAACATGTTAATGTGGAAATAAAATAAAACATGACATCATAAACATAAGTCGCCTCTAACTACCAATAAAAAATAAAATTGTTTTCTTAGTAAAACCTATCATGCACCATACATGGCATCTCATGAGAAAGAAAAATTACTAATTTCATTGGAAGGCTATATAATTCTGATCCCACCATCAAATTCATATTATGTAAATGTATAAGTTTTCTATAGAGATCATTTAACATAGGATGATATTTTATAAAAATTAATCCGAAGATTAAGGACTATGTGTTACATACATAGAATTCCCAAATTAATGTAGGATAGGTAAATCTAGGTAAATACCTTTTAGTGAAAATGGGATAGGTATTCACTACACTAATGATTGGCATGGAAAATTCATATGATAATTTCTTTAGAATATATAGGGGTACATACATATTCATATAAGTGATTAATAACAGTGAAATTAGCCTCTCATCATTTGGAAATCATATTGAAAGTAGTAGGCATGTGTAAGAACATATCCGAGCATAAAAATTTGGAAATTAAAAGGAAGAATATAAATAAGTTTCATGAATAAATTGGAGATGCAGAGAATCCATTAACCTGAGAAGATTATTTTAAAACATCGGTAGGAGTTTCTTAAGGGATTGTGGGACACCATGGGAGGACTCTATAGAGGTAATGGTTGAGTAATGTCATGAACAAATAGTTTTTAGTGAATAGTAACATGATTTAGGGTGGATTTATAAAGAAAAAGAGATGATAATTATTTATTAATTTCCAAACATAGGTTTTATACTTTATATGATAAATTAATCAAAAAAACCTTCTAATGTTATTTCCTGTGTTTTGTAAAGAATTTATTGTAAAACCATAAAATATAAAATAGATTTTTTTGGATTTATTAAGTAATTATAAAATTAATAAAATAAATTTCAAAACACATTATTTTAAAGGGAAAACATAATTTTGGTCATGGATACTTTTGATGGAATATATTATATCACTTTTGGGTCATTTTGTTGTCATAAGATATACTATGTATTTATACCATATCTAATTTTTACATAATAAATTTAACTCAAATTTTTTTGAAAAATTCACCATTAGATAATTTTTACATTATGATTTCAGGAATAATATTTATTTATTCAGTGTAATTCTCTATATATGATAATTTATACTTTTAAATCCAAATTCCACATTTATGGAAAAAATACTGGGTTTTATTTACAATAATGATTTTTGAATCCTTATAAAAATGTCATTTCACTTCATAAATTTATTTTATCATTAATATTTAACAAATATTTTTTAATAAATATTATTTAATAATAATATTTTTTAAATATATCCTTTATTTCGAAAAATATTATATTTATAAAAAATAGTGTCTTAAGTGAAACTACATATTTCCCAAAATTAAAATTTTTGGTTCATCGTATAAAAATCTAAATTTTATCATATTCTTTATTTAATCATTTAAAAATAAATATTAAAAGGGAATAAATATAATAATAGTTTTATTAAATATAAAATTAAAAAAAATTATACTATTATGGTCTATATACATGACCCTTTATTACACCAGTGAATTACCTTTGGGTATGGTGTGTGATGGGCATATTTTATTAAGGTGGTTTAGCAAACAATGTTTGGGATGTGATCTCGATGGTATTTAAATTATACCTTAAATTTTATCACTCATGATTTAGTTTTTTAGTCATGGATTAGTCTTAGTCAAGATAAAATCTAAGTGATGTTATCTCCAATAAAATCTCTAATAAATGGGATTCATTGGGTACAGTCCTACTAGTTGAATTTATTACCTCTTCCATCTAAATCAACTATAATTTATCAAAACCCTTAATTAACTAATCATATTGGTCACTGTAAAATGGATATATTATCAATGGTTATTATTCTTAATAGTATTTAAAATCCAATATACTATAACTATACAAAATGACTAAAGTAGTGCATGTTTTTTCGATAAGAAGATTATATAACATGCCATTTATTCATTCAAAAGGGTAATATAATTGATAAAAGTTTGTGTTGCTACAATAAATACATGGATTTTAATTATTAGAACCACTATTAAAATATCTAGAATAAAAACAAAAATTGTGAACCTCATATAAGATTCAATAAAACACAAGCTAGATAATTGTTTTTCATTTCCTCATTCTTCATTAGAATTTAATTCTTCATAGTGACACTAGCTTATAGTTGAATCCTTTTTATGTTTATTTTTATATGTATTATCATATATTAATTTTTCTATTTTTGACAGTCTATCTTGATATTACATGTCTTATTTCATTCAGAATAGTAGAATCAGAAGTATTATAATTAAAGTTGGTATAACCTTTTCTTTTCTCTGTTGTGATTATCCTTCTAAGTGTGTCTTTTGGATTAGTTTTTGAAACCTTTCATTTTCATTATTTTGTAAACATCTTTCATAATCTGATACATTTTTTATTTTTCACTTCCTTGAAGTTCAGAATCACAAGATTTAGAAGAAACGTCACTAATAAATTTCAAAGGAATGTCTTTCATTTTTTTGGTTTCTTCATCGATTGTATTCTTTAGTTTCAATTTATCTTGAAGCACTAAACCAATCAGAACATAAATAGTTTACTCCTTTAATTTATTTCTCCCATCATTGGAAAACATCATTACAGGACACTTATTTATTAAATCTCTTAAAAATAATTCAACAAGCACAGGGTTTTCCAATGCTTCTCTAAGAGAATTCTTTCCATTTACACTTTTATAAAACCTATGGAACATCAAGTTGACAGTTTCACCATCTACCATCTTATAATATTGATATTAATACCAAAAATATTTATGTTTATTCCTTATCTACTAATATAATATACGGTGGGTAGCTTAAAATATTCTCTAAATTTTATGAGAAATTTTAAAATAAGAATCATGACTAAATAACATTATATTAAAATAAAAATATTAAATATAAAAAAATAATAACTTTAAAAATAAACTTCTACATCACTTATGATAAGAGAGTCAAGGTTAGAATATTTTAATTTATATGTTTTTACCATAGTATTCAAGTAATAAATGTCGAGTTTCATAAGATTGGATTCTATTTGTGTTTTTTGAAATATATAGTCTATACACTCAGAGTGAGGTGATTTTTATATAATTCATCCTTCAATTTAACTATTTCATGTCATTATAAATATAGTTATCTTAAATAGTTATGTATAGGAAAATGTTAGTAACAAAAATATATATATTCTAGAAAGAGTTTCTCCCTCTCGATAACAATTGTGGTATCAAGATAAAATAAACAATGCACATTTCTTAATGGGTAAGGATTTGAAACCAATTTTTGGTCGCAAACAAGATATATGGTGGTCTAGAGGGTGGTGAGTAGAACTATTTGAAAATTGAAAGAAATTTAACCTAATTTATCATGAAAATTAAAGATAACTTAATACTAAACAAATAAAACATGCGATTTTTATAGTATTATGGGTCAAAGTTATCATACATCTACTCTTTACACCCCTTTATCCCATGAGATATTTTATATACACTAAAGAACTAAAATTTTAAATGGGAGTCACAAATATATTACAATATACCTTTTCTATTGGATGAAGAACCACACAATAATCTTAACTTTAGATAGGGAGTCCCATCCTGATCAGACATTTTGTGGATGAATAACTTCATAGAAAAGAGAACAAGTTTTGGAAGGGGAAAGAATAAACCAAAATATAGTTTAATCATAGAATAAAAATATAATGAATTAAGTTTAGAATAAAATAACAAGAGGATAGTATTCTATATAGAATAGTTGAATCATTGAAACTAGTTTTTTATTAATGAAATAGTTCATTTATCAAAGTCATTTAAGATGGTAAATGTTTTAGTTCTTCTTTGAGAATTTTCTAGAATATGGAATATGTTTCTCACAATATCAATTGTAAAAGTATGGAAGATTTAGTTTCATGTGTATATTTATGTATCAGTGAAAAGGTGCCTCAGATATAGCTTCAATTACATTTAAATAGGAGTAATATATCTATATAAATTATATATCAGTTATAATAATTCCAATGAAATAATAATCATGTTACTTATAATATTAGACTTATATTACCCCCAAAAGGGGATTGTGTGTATGATACCTTGAGTATGTGGGGAGAATTAAGGTATGAAATGTTTTCAAAATTTCGTAATTTCTCTTAAACAAAAAATTCCTAATTTTTTATAAACCTCTTAATTATTAGGGTAACTCACATTTCTCACCTTTTTCTATGTTTATCTGATTATTTCCCTCTTGTATTTATGTATTAAATAATTTATATTCTGATTGAATTTCCTAAATTTTTTAGTTTTTTTGAAATAGATATATAATCATTCACACATTATAATTTTTACTTGGTTCACCCAAATGGAAAACTCCAAGGAGTATGAAGCTGACTTTGTGTCGATAAACCAATTAAACACTAACCTCATGGGTCAACGGTATGGTTTAGGCGAGGTCGCTACTACTGATATTCTCTCCCATTATAATGGATTTGTTTCTTATCACTACAAAACAAGTATCACTACCTACACTTACTTTCATTTATCTCATAGTTATAATAAAGGATAACATTATTGAAAAATTGGTTAAAATAAAACAGTCCACTAATTTTGATCTTTCTCCAAATGTGGGTTGGTTCCCTTTGAACACATATGGATGTTCTTTCATTGATATGATTTGATCATCCAAAAAACATAATCATCATCATAATTGAAGGATACTTCCTTAAAAAACTCATCATTCTCCTCCTCCTTCCCATAAATGGTTCTAGAATATATTTACATTATATTTTTATAATTAGAATATATTTATATTGTTATTACTATTGAAACTATTTTTATTTAAAATCTCTTAAATGTGGCATCAGTACTTCTATTTTACTGATTATGAGGTAAATATATATTTTCCCACAACTTGAAGATGTTACAAGGATATATAAGTGTCAATTACCTTCTACATTTCTCTCTATTCTCCTTATATTTCAAAAATAATCTTATAAGACAACATTCCATAAAAGATATGGAAACCCCCTTTATTCTTGTGACTGAAAATATCTTCCATATATGATTCAAGGATGACTTAATTTTTTCATTTATAAGTATTCTCTCGTATTATTTTGAAATATTAATCATAATATAAATTATGGAAACTCTAAGAAACTATCTTGATTTTAAACATTATCAATCCTCTTTGATAACTCAACAAGAGATATTTTCTATATTTTAAGATATAAAAATTTTGAGTCAAACTCATTTATTAATATTTAAAAATATTCCTAATATCCTTCATAAACATTGTTTTGTTGTCTCTCAAATATATCATGGTTTACTTCATCATGCTTACCCAAATAATCAATATTTTCCCCATTGGTCCACTTGAATGTTTTCACTTATACTTTTCAACTCATATGTTTTCACTCATACATTGCAACTTAAACATAGTAGATTGATAACAACCTCCATAGGCAGAATAATTATAAAATATGACTCATAATTACCTTCTTACATTTTTTCCCTCATACACTACTCTTAAGAAACTAATATTGTAATTATAGCACAACTCTCAACTTTACAATGTGAATTCCATAACTTTCATTTTTTATAGATACCAAGATCTTACCTATCACATGAAGATATATTTTTTATGTTTTTAGTCAATATTTAGTGAATAAATATTAATCTCATGAATGAATATCATGAATGATATGAGAGGGAGGTTGAAGATGATTCAAGATGGAATCTTTCATCTTTTTTCAATTAATGTTTTAATTGATAAACAATATCACTATTTCATACATCCTACTTTGTAAGAGTAATTTTCCTCATATATGATTAGTAATATTGGATGTGGTCATTGGTTTTTGCAATTACTTTATCCCCAACCCTAGTTGGTGGGTCATTATGTCACCCACATGGTGTTCTACTCCTTTTATTTACACATTCCAGTGCCAACCCACACTGGCACAATAGTCACAGTCTTAAAATCTGCTTCTTAGGATGGATCCTTTTAGCTCGTACCCAATCACGTATAGTATGTTTATTGGGTACTATAATTGAGTGGGGAGCCGTTTTTTTATCCACTCACCCAAAATGTATCCACGATAAACCTTTTTCTTGTATATAATTTTTTCAATCTAAATAGTAGAAAAAAGTGAAACTTACTTTTTTAATACATTTTTAACAATGTATACCCTTCCCTATACCCTTCTAAAATTTTCATACCATTTTATGTACCCTTACAAAAAAGTTACACCATTCTTGTTACTCTTTTCACAATGTATACACATACAAATACACTTCAAAAATCATCATACCTTTCTATAAAATACATTTCCAAAAATTTAGAATGTACATCCATTAATGGAACTGAATATATAAATCTTGAATGGTGAATCCATAACAATAATCCAAACATCACCACTTTCTTTAACATATTCCTTATCAATATGTTCATCCAACTATTAATAAAACTATATTTTTAACAAAACCATATATCCAATAATAACATATTATCAAAAAATTCACTATGAACTCTTCGGGGTTCAAAAATATCCCCCTTACGATTTTATTAAAAAAATCCCCTTATATAAAACTCTATAAAATCTTTACAAAACTAAATGAGTGAATCTAATAATTGAAAAAAACATGGATTTATGACTTTTCTCTCCCACATTATCAATGAAAAAAATGGGTCAACTCAAAAAAAATCCACCAAATCCATCAAATATACATGAGAGAAATTTTCAACCTTTATCACCCTTCATGTATTAATTTCCTTGGAAAAATATTTAACTTATTTCACTATTTTTTAATCAAAGATAATTGATTTAGTTTTCTTATTACTCCTTAGTTTTCAATGGAATGTGAAAATGATTCTTTCTGATATTATACCCCCCGCCCCCCTTAACTTTTGAATTCCATGAGGAAATCTCCAATGGTGCTCTGGAATTTTTACCCTTTTTAAAAATTTAATTTTCACAAATGGATCTTGAAACAGACTATAATAACATTCTATTTGGATTATCTGAATCCATAATCTCAACCTTTCAAAATTTGAAATTACTTTATCTATAATAGCTATATTAACTCACTGAATTCTAGTGATTGAAATTATAACATTGCTTTTTAGTGTCAAAAAATTATCTAATCCTAATTAAAAGAGGCTCAGTTTAGGAAACAAGAGTCTAAGTTAACACACACAACATTGTCCATGTCACTCACTTGATTCATTAAATCCATAATTATTTTACTGTTCTATTTTCTCTAAAATGCCAATTATCTCAACCAAACTAACACTAAACTATTATTTTATAAACTGTGAATCCCAATTGATTGTGACTTACCACATAAAACATCAATTAATATAATTTTTTATCACAAAATAGGTAATTCTAATTAAATTCCATATCAGATAAAAATCTCAATGGTTTTTTCATTCAATGATTTGACGGAATAACCATTAAAATTTCATATCCAACTTCACATTATTATGAGCCTCATATATTTAAATAATTATTCAATTTTTGTAACCCATTATATAGATATATAACTATTCTTGATATGAAATATTTAATAAAATAAGAAGATAAATTCCTAACAGCAATTGTATCAATATATATAGATAAATACAAACTATATTCGTGTTTCTGCTCTAATTTTTATTCCCCTTTTAGTGGACTAATTGTAGTAAAACATATCTTGAAACCACTTATCATAATAAATATTCATAATGAAATAACATATTCCATCAAATATTCCTTTATGCACTAGTTTTTAACCATATTATTCATTAATTAATGAATTTAAATAAGAAAATACAATATAACAAACACCACCATGCTTAAAACTTGACAAAAATACCCCAACCACCACTTATTACATGGACCTTTTAGCTTTAAAAAAGTAATATTTTATACTATAAATATATTTTTTTTATCACACATACTCTATATATTTCATCTCTAACTGAATTTTACACCACTCAAAATATGTTAGAAACATTAAAATCATATTTGGAGAGGGGTAACCGTCATTTTCCTAAATTTTAGGAATGGGACTATTCATATTAGACCATCCCTTTGTTTTCTAATTTCTTCCAAGAATTTATAGTGGTCATATTTACAATTTAAATTGTACATAATTTTTTATGGATGTGAGAATTTTTTTATTTCCTTTGATTGGGATTATTTATGGTTATTAGATTAAACCGATTTATAATTATTTTCTTTTGAAATGAGTCTTTTATGTAATCCATGTTATTCTTAGTTATCAATGAATAGACAACTCAACCTATGTTCCTTTCATACTTTTATGGGTATAAATGAAACCACACAATCATGATTCATGATTTCATTCTCCAAAGGGCATCAAATCCTCATTTTATTTTTTTATCAATGGTGATTCCTTATTTAAATTCATTATCCTTTCCCTTAAAATTGGGATAACTATATCCTCTTTATTTATTTTTATAATATTCATCCTTTCTTTTGAAGAAGTTTGTTGATAGTAAAACCTATTATATGTATGATTTTCCTACTATTGAGTCCCATAATACTAATTTAAAGTAGTGAAACTTATTTTTATTGTAATAAGTTTCTTTACAATGTAAACAATTTCTTTATATTTCACAAGAGTGGAGGACCTCCCAATGATTATTCTTTCTTCCATCCTATTTTTTTACTTTCCATATAAATCAGGTTAGAACGTCTAAAACACACCCATATAAATCTCACATCATGTAGTTTTCTTTAAAATTGATATGTAGAAGTTGTAGAGTGTCTTACATCATTGATCTCTTGGACTTCAAAACACTTCCTCTAATGACACGAACCACAGAGGATTGCCTATCCAGAATAATATTAGCCCACAATAACCCTAATATTTTTTATATATGTCTGGGGTTAGTTCTGAGCACTGATAAGGAATAACTAAAGTGGGAGGCCTTTTTTTAATGTACTTGTATGAACACACCTAACTATATCCATGTATAAGTGAAGAATCGTAATAATAAAAGACAAAATCATATATATTATAAACTAGGATAAAATACTCCTCGTAAAAAATAGTGTATGGCAGCATAATCTGAAAATTAATTGGAAAAGTACATTCCCAACTGGAAACATGTTTCAAACTGACAATAACTATAAAAGAAATAAATATTTGAGAATTATACTCTCATCTCCAATCCCTGATCACCATACGAGGTCAAATGAACCCAAGTATTTTGGAGCTCCACTAATCCCACCGTAGAACTATCTATTATCTTCAAAAGACATAAAACATAGTAGAATATACCATAAAGGGGTAAGTATATACATACCCAATAGCCACCCTGAAAACTGATGAGGGAGTATAATTTGATATGATATAAGTATTCATCTCAATCCAAGGTAAGTGGGAAATGAAACCCAACATCATAGATATATGCTCATATAGGAAACCTAAATGGGAGAGAAAATGTATCTCTATCTCATAGCCCAACCCAATATGATGAGTCTGCCTCAACTCAAAGATCCATCATCAATTCCCTTCATCTTGTGTGTATGTCTAAATAATTAATGAGGTGGGTCCTCACCTCAAATATTTTTCATACCACAAGGGAGTAAAATCCCCAAAATATGGAGAACTCATACCCTGGTATGAAAGGGGAGTACCATATCTATACAAACATCAATTATGGAGGAATTGTGTCCTGGTATGAAAGGGTAGTACCATATCTATGGATATATGACCTATGTCTAAGAAATATAGGGGAGTAATTCCTCTTCAAGCAAAAAAACTAAATTTAGGAACCACACCCTGGTGTAATGGGGGAGGAATATCTATGTGGATAGAGGACCCATGACCTAGTGTGATAGGGTAGTACTACATTTTCTTGTAATAAATAGTATGAAGGTATTGTGCCCTGGTGTGATAGGGAAGTAATGCATCTATGAATAGAGGACGTTATCTCTAGTGTGACATAGGAGTATTACATCTTCTTGGATTATAAAATATGGGGGACTCATTCCCTAGTGTGATAGGGGAGTACCATATCCACATACAGAGAACTCACACCCAAATACAATAACGGATTTCCACCTTTATCTAATCTCTCTGATGACCCTACTTGATCACTTCAATTATCAAACATCTCCTAATGAAGCAATGCATTTGGAACCTGTCGCATTGTCTCTAAAAATAAATAACAAAGACCATTGTATCACTCTATGAAGAAAAACAATAAGGATAGGCTACTCTCATAAAAAATCATTGTCAAAATGAACAATATATGAGAGGTATAGGATTCATAAATAAGTACATGGTGTATCTAGGGATCCATATGGCATGTGACCCAACCTCATCACCTGAACATGTATTTTGTAGATAATTATTGTTGTTCATGTCAATAGAAATGGAATGTATGGGGACTTCATGGAGTTTCTTTGACACTAGAGGACTTCATATGTGCTCTTAGTCCTTCCCATGTCCTCTAGACTGTGCATGTGTACCTATTTATATACCTAGCCATCTACCTGGTCTGGGTACCTGCCCACGTCCAAGCATATGTAGTTAGGTTGGGTTCTTGTGTCTATCCATATCCATGCTCGTGTACTCTTGGAGTACACTTTGGGCCACCACCATTGGTTAACATTGTGTGTTGGTATCCCTCATGCTGTGTGATATTTATCTCCACCCAAAAACCCTTTCAACAATATCTAGAGAATTATATGTGATGTGTAATTCCAAACAGCACTTTGTGTGATCATGAATATCATTGAAAGATACGTTCATTCACATGTTCTATTGATCTCTGTATTTCAACAAAATTTCCACCTTTTGACCACATGAAATTTGTGGTGGTCACCTTTAGTCACTGATTCCAAACCTCCAGTGGCCAAAAATCATATTCCATTGATTTGTATGAAGGTTGAATACCTTCTAACGCTCTACCCATCACTTATTCTCAATCTTAGATCCTAGATATATGATATTCATCACCTTCATCCCTATATCTATGTTAATCCATCATCAAGTCACCTATCTACTCATCAGACACATATCTTCCATAAATTGTTTTGTGTGATCACGCTCAAACCTTCCCAAAAAAAGTCGAACAATGACCCTATAGACCAACATCAAAGAATGTGAATAATGATGGGAGAAAATAATTGTAACAAGGATGATAAACATCATTGTAAAATCATTCTCATCCAATGATTACAAAGTGGGGAAATCCAGGGATATATCATTGAACAAGAAAATATAATAAATTAAATAATAATTTAAGACAACAAACTGGCTCATGTGAAGGGTTTTAAATCACTAAAAAAAGATAAGAAGATCAAATTAATTCTTTAACAATTGAAAAAGAGGTCAGAAACCATAATTGATGAGTTATACTACTATTAAGGATCAATCATTGGTGAAGAAGTTATTCAACAGTGATGGGGAAGATCCACTTCATTTTTTGTATGTAAATACAACTTTATCTTGTCACTGATCATCGTCTGATCTCAATCTGCCACCGAACAATGATGAGACCTCCTATCAATGATCCCAATGTTATGAAATTAAACCTAGATATTTTCCAAAATAGGATATTTATAGATATAAAATGTTTTTTATAATTAAATGGATTAATTAAAAAATAAAATATTTAATCCCCTTAATGTACCCCTTAACGGCTGACTCATCATAATTTTTGACGCCGACCAACTATAGGTCACACCTAGGCTGAACCCCACTCTCTGAATTCAACTGTAATCTCTTATTTTTTATTTAATACTTTTTCAAGATATATTACATTATTTTTGAAATACTGTATTCATGTGAAATAAAATAATTTTAATATTTTTATAAAATTAATTCAAATCTCACTGGACCTTGGAATCATTTGTCATCTCAATGTTTGGAACTGAAAATTTTACTTAATTTATTTCAAAGTCTTAAAAGAAAAAAATAGAGTCTCTACATTATAATATCCTTCAAAAAATACATCCTTGAAAATTTAAATATTAAAAGGTGGGGATATTAGGCCCAAATATGACTCTCCTACTCCTGGGAGTTCTCCTGCATGCTCCCATGCTGCCACATCACATGAAAAAATAGAATTGTCCATCCACACAGGATCCTCTCCTGTTAATCCTTGATCTTCATCAGGGATTCCATGAATGTGTCCCCATCCTTGATTTCCACCTTTGCCTAGTCAATAATGTGAATTGGATCATGCATCTATCTCCTTAAATGTGACACATAAAAGATTTCCTGCAATAAATCAAACTTTGGGGGTATGGCTAGATGGTATGAAACCTCTCATAAACTCTATAGTATCTCAAATGGCTCGATATACCTTAAAGATAACATTCCACCCCAGCTAAATATCCATAATCCTCATCATTGGTAGACTATTAATAAAATGAGGTCTCCCTTCTCAAACTCAATGGGCCAATGATGTCAATTAAAATAATATTTTTTTCCTTCTATGGGATTTACTCATCCACTTATGGATCACCTTGACCTTCGCTGTCATCTCCTATACCATCTATGGACCAATAAGGGATGCATCACTGATATATGTCCATCGTAATGGTGAACTAAAAGGTCTCTCATATAGGGCCTTAAAGGGTGTCATGTTAATAGTAGAGTGATAGTTTTTATTATAAATAAACTCTACCAAATGTAAGTGATCCTCCCATCTCTATCTAAATTCTAACACACAATCCTTAAGAATGTCCTCCAAAACATTGATAGTGTGCCTTATATTCCCATATTTATGGAGTTGAAATGTTGTACTCATCCTTAACTGGGATATGAATGTTTTCTAAAGGCCTATCCATAACTATTATGTAAATTTTACATCAGGGTTGGAGACAATCATCATAGTAACCCCATGATGGTATATGATCCTTGAATATAAAACTTCCCTAAAAATTCCAGCAAAATCTGATCCTTGATAGAATGAAAGTTCACAAACTTGGTAAGCATATCAATTATCACCTTGGTTGAAGCATGTACTATCACAGTCTGCAGAATATATATTGAAAAGTCAATGGATATTACATTTCATTTCCACCCTTGGATTATAAGAGGATGAAACAAACCTACCATAAACTGATGCAGTTCCTTCACTGACTGACATGTGAGACCCTGAGAGATGAACATATCAATACTCTACCTCATATCATCCCACAAAAACATCCATAAAAGTTCTTTTTACATATTCCCAACATTGGGATGTACAACAAAAGGATAAGTGTGAAACTCCCTCATCACCCCCTCTCTCAACATGATTGAAACCACCTTCAATCCTTGGAAAAGTATGATGTGATTCCCTCCTTCAGATAATCCATTTGGTGAATCTTATAAAGATATCTAGTCATGTAGGACATCAAATTTTATGTCTCTTAACTGATCCTACCATATATGTTGATGACACAAAGTCAACACTATTGACTGAACATAATTTTCACCACTATCCTCCACTATATTTAGCGGAAAAGAACTCAACTACTTAAATTCCTCCTCTAGCATGCGAGAACGGGACTTCCTACTAACTGAATATGCCACCATTTTTTCATTCCTGGGGGTATAGACTATCTCAATGTAATAGTTTTATATAAAATCCAAGCATCACCTCTATATTAGGTTTAAATTACTCTATGTGATGAAAAATATGATACTATAATGGTCATTGTAAAAAATAAAGAACACTCCTAGAAGATAATTCCTCTAAATTCTCAGAGTGAAGGCTATCATTGCCAACTCCATATCAGAAGTCACATTGTTCTTCTTGTGGGGTATAAAATTCTTTAAACAATATGAGATCACTACCTACCTCTAAATCAACATTCAATTAAGTTCGGCTTTAGAGGTATGATAATACACTACATACTCTACACCCTCCTTCAATAGTCTCAAAATAAGAGCACTAGTGGGCCTCTTCTAAAACTCTACAAAGGCTCTCTCGTACTGCTTAATCTTGGTAAAGAGATACCCTTTAAGATTTGAGATATTCAAATGGGATGTAGTCCAAGATAATTCTTAAAATAACCTCCTGTATTACTCCACCAAGTCAAGGAAACATCACACGTGTAATGTAATCTTGGGTGGATCCCAAGAAAGCATTGCATCTGTCCTCCCCAGGTCCACAGGTAATCCGTGTTTAGAAATGAAAATCCCCTAGAAAGTGAAGCTTATGGATTTAAACTCAAACTTCAATATATTACCATAAATCTAGTTATCATAAAGAATGTCTAGGGAAATCCTCAAATGATTTGTATAATCATCCTCTAATTTAATTTAAATAAGTATTTCATCAATGAATATAACCACAAATTGGTACATGTATGGATGGAAGATAAAGTTTATCAGATCCATAAACATAGAGGAGGAATTCATCACCCAAAAGGAATCACTTGGAACACATAGTTATCATAATGAATTTTAAATGCTAGCTTAAAAATATCATCATTATGAACCCTCAATTGATGGAAGTAAGACATGTGATCGATCATCAAGAACCATATTACTCATTAAAACTGATCAAAGTGGTCACAAATTCCTATAAATGGTAAATTATTCTTTATCATGGCCTTGTTTAGGTGATTATAATCAACACAAATCCATAATCTTTTATATGTCATTTTCAAGAACAAAACTAGATCTTCCAGGGGTGAAAAAATGGGTTTGATAAAAACCTTCTCTAGATGGTCCTCCAACTGCACCATCAACTCCAATAGCATGGTAGGGGCCATCTGGTATGCTGAATAAGATATTGGAATGGTCCCATGGTACATGTGGATGAAAAAATATATCTCCCAACTCAGAGGTAGTCTTAAAATGTCATCAGATAAGACGTCCATATGATCCTCCATGCCTTTAAGAAACTAGATTCTGGAAGAGCCTTCCACACCAAGGGGTAGACTATCTAATTGATGGTTAATGGGTTTCATATTCTTATCCAAAATTACCACTCTCTGCCTCATGATATCTATATCACCAATAAAATAGAATCTCATACCATCTGTCCAATGGAATTTGACTCATCTTCGATGACAGTTAATATGGGATCAAACTAAGGAATACCATTCCTTGACTAATAAGAAATCATAAGAACTCATTGTGAACACCATGAGGTCCCATGATAAACTCTCTCAAAAAATTCATATCTCAAACTTCTATTATATAAGATATATCTCATATTATTTCCCTATATGAACCTCAAGAAGAAGTGGTTGGGATGAAGTCACAACTAGGAGCCCCAACTCTTTCACTGAGAGTAAGTATATTAAGGAATGAATAATACATGTTTCTAATTGTATTAAAGAAACATTATAATAAACACATATTGTAACTATAATCATATTATGATTGACTAAGTTATATGCCTCCATATCATGTAGCTTCTTGCAGCCCCGACCACCATCTCCTGAGCCAGATGTGGTTTGCATGGGGGCGGTGGTGGTGGTGGTAATAGATCATGATGTTATCCACTACCAAAAGATCCTCTTATAGGTTCCCCACATACTAATCTACTAGATATGCCTTCATGAGGTATTTCATGATCTCACCTAGTTGATACATGATAATGGTTCAGCCTCTACCATGGAATTCCATCCATTTTTTCTTCCCTCCTTAGCACATCGGGTCTGGAAATTGGGTTCCATGTAACCTCACCTATCACATTCATAACATTACACCTCTTCGGGCTCCCCTAGTCCTATGTTTTTTTCCTGAGCCACATGACCATGTATCAAATCCAACGAATATTTATTCCTCTTATACATCAACTCATGCCATTTTCCAGCAGCTTCATACAACTAAACCCTAGGATTCCTACTAAAAGAACCAGTCATATGGAGTTCCTCCTAGAGAAAGCTCTCTATCTCTAGTTCCAAATCTAGTACTACATCATATGGGGTAATTCATAGGGGTACCACACTGTTATTCATATCTTTATTGATACCTTTCTCTAAATTTTGTTATAGGATGTAAACATCTAGAATCATGTTGACAGAGTGCTATGTAAGGTCATTGAACCTTATAGATGGTCAATAACTATAATCCATCCCATCTACACCTCAAAAATGTTCTATATCCAAACTCAGCACAAGAATGAGTTGTAGTACTCCAAAAAAATAGATTCTACGTGTTAGACCATGAGAGTGTTAAATCATGGTGTGTCTTTGTTATTAGAATCCAAAAGCACCCAGATGATCCATGGAAAAGACTAGTTTTCACCACAACCATATGATCATTCATGGTCCACACAAGTCTAAATACTTGGATCACTAACTCAAGTTGATCCTCTACTACCTGGGGATCTGAATCTCCTACAGATCCTCATAGATCTTTGGTGCTAAAACTCATAGAGTTCACTAAGCCTACATAAATCCTAATCCTTCTATTTAGGTATTATCTGTTGCTTGACATAAAAGGGGTCTGCTATCTCTTGAGATTACTCCAAAACTAAGGAATCTTCACTCAACATATCATCATTGTAATATTGAATCAGTAACCTGGATGGACATATTCATGGAGGAATCTTAGAAATTAATCAAGACATACCATAGTTAGATGAGCCTATATATTTGGGGAGTTAACTCAAGAGGGATAGTTTAAGGACTAAATGATGTATAATGCATGTACCGATTTTCCTTGCACCCAATTTCTCAGTATTCTGAGACTATAAGAAGGTATTCAGATTCCTGGTGAATGGATATATCGACCACCACACCAATATTAGGTTCCCTATCCAAAAATCCACACTTGAGACACTTCCAAATTTGGATGTCCTATAAAGAAGGAAGCTGTTACCAGGATAGGAAGGGGTTGTTGTAGTGTAACCATCTTCATTTCTACTTGAATTGCGGAATGAAATATATTAGCGCTTCTTGAACACCAGGTTCTCATAGATCTGACCCGAATTGGGTGAGGTTCAAAGATCTGACCCTTTCTAAAGGGTAAGGTTTCCCTAAAATCCCAAAAAACCCTCATATGGGGAAAAACTCCAAACACCATCCTGAGGTCGAAAAAACTTCAATACCAATCTATAATGACTAAAATTACAGGGAACCACCTGGCTAACAAAATATTGATCAATCCCAACCCTAATCCCTCCACAATAAAATAGGGGCTGGTGACAAGTTTTGAGAATGAATAACTAAAATGTAAGGTCTTTACCTAAAAAACTAATACAGAAACACCCAAACATCTCTATATAGAAGTGTAAATGAATATAATAAAAGGTATTTAAATCTAGAGTTGAAACCATGAATGCAAATCCATAATGGAAAATAATATAGTACAATAGTGTAATCTGAAAAGTAAAGGAAAAAATACACACCCAACCCTAATGATTTCCCAACCTAACATTAATTGGAAAATATAGAATGATGAGAAATCTAAACTCATAATCTCTAATCTTTAACCACCTTATATGGTCAAATTCACCCCCATGTATCACTAATCTCTGTGAAAGACACCACTGACCTCTCTATTCACTAAAACAGACACAAAACATGAAAGAAAATCACATACAGATATGAGTATATACATATATAGATGGAAGAATTGAAAAAAAAAGAGGTAGAAATATAGATAATGATAAAAATACTCACCTTATCCCAAGGTTAGAGGGAAACAAAACAAAAAATCATAGATATATGATCTTATTAGAAACCTAGACGGGAGAGAAATTAGATATCCATATCACACCCTAGCCCAAGACAGTGAGCCTTCCTATATCTCCAAGGTCCATAGTTGATAACCAGTATATCACATGGGTCTCTGAAGAAGTAATTAGGAGGGACCGCACCTTACTACTACTCCATAGCCTGAGGGATTAAAGTTTTTAAAAGATAGAGGACCAATTCTCTGTTATGATAGGTGATTTTCATCTTTATATGAAAAATGAGTATGGAGTACATGCACCCTAGTGTCATAGGGGAGTACCACCTCTATTGATATAGGACATACACTCTAGTATGATATGGGAGTACCACCTCTTCATCAACTATGTGCATGGAGTGTCTTCTACCTAGTGATATTACAAAGTATTGTCTCCATGGATAGAGGACATGGTACAGGGTGACATAGGGGTGTATAGACTCTACCTAGAGTAACAGGTATGGTAGACCCACACCCTGATGTGATAGGGTTGTAACGCCCCTGTGGATAGGGGACTCATGCCTTAGTGTGATAGGGGAGTACTTCCTTTTCCTAGAATAAAAAATATGGAGCACCTGCTCCTTGGTGTGAGAGGGGATTACTATCACCTCATATAGAGGACCCATGCCCTAATACCTTCCTGAATAGCCCGAAGGCCTTCATTTTTATTGATTTTTTATAACCCCCCTATCAAGGGATGAGGGGGAACCATTACAAGGTCTGTAGTCTTAGAGGTTACATGGCCCGTAGGCTTAAGAGATACTTGACCTAAAGGTATTAGGTAATTCAACCAAACTATCTACAAGGAACTTCCCCTCCCCAGCATCTGCATCCTGATAGAGCTCTCCACCTTTTCAGGACCATTTGGCTAGGCTTCCGGTGCAATCATAGGCTGGTACCGATGGCATAGCCATACCCTCTCATTCTGACAATCCATTTGGCTCTGCTCTGATGAGTGCACCTACTCTGAATCCTCTTCTGGGGCTACTCTTTTTTTGTTGTGTGTTTGGGTCCGGCATTCATGTGGCCCAAAGGAATTGGGGTGGCCATAAGGCCTTAAGGTGGCCTGAAGGCCTGGATAATCAATTGGCCCGAAGGCCTTGGTTGGCCCGAAAGCCTTGCAGGACCCAAGGACCAAACCGGTGGCTCGAAGGCCCAGATGGATGAATAGTTCTAGCTGCTACAGTACCAAACATTTCATGTTATAGTATTGCTACAGTACTGATATAGTACGCAGAAATATGCCTCCACTCATATTTGATCTCGGGTCTCTTGGATTCACCTAGCGAGTCCTCACCAACTGGGCTGAGGCTCATGTGCCATGCCCTAATACAATAGGGGAGTGTCAGATCAATGTAAAATATCTAATGACAATACCATATCACTTCAATCATCAAGAATCACCTAAAGAAGCATGACACATGGAATATAACCTATAATATGTCAAAAAACACAATGAACTGCACCATCAATTTTTATGTGGAAAACAATTAGGATAGGCCACTCAGAGGACAAAATCTGAGTCAAAATGAATTAGATATGATAGGTACAAGTTCCATAAATATGTGCATGGAATGTAAGGGGGTCCCTATGGCATGAGACCCCAACTCGTCTCCAGCATGTGTCTCCTTTAGACATGGATTTATGTCCATGTCATCATACATGACATTTATGGGGACCACATAGCATGTCTCGACCTTCAAAGGCCAACCTGAGTGCTTCTGGTCGTGCTTGTATCCTTTGGACCATGCCCTTGTACCAAAATGTGTACTTGGGTTGGGTACTAAGCCATGTTCAAGCCTATATTGTTGGGTTTTGTTGATGTGTATGGCCATTTCAATGCCCATGTACTCTCGAATTACAAGTCGGGCTACCACATTAGATCATATCGTGTGTATGATTTCTACACATTTTCTGATACTTATCTCCACCCATAAAACATATTTGTCACTTCCAAGGTAACACACGACATGTGTTTCTCTAGACAACATGTCATGTGGTAAATAATTTTATAGAAAGATGATTTCCTTCACACATTAACCCAGTTAGTGGATTCCACCATCATTTCTACCTATTGACCTCCCAAAATTGGTGGTAGTCACCTCTGGCCATCGATTTCATCCCTCCAATGGCCAAAAATTATATTCCATATATCGGCACAATTCCCACATGTTTCCAAATATTCCACCTTCTATTTATGATCATTCCCTGATCATAGATACATGGGTGTCATCACCCGAATCTTGTGATAAATCCCCATTGTAACACCCTGAGATTTTATGTGATATATTATTTTTAATTTCTTTGATTTCTTCTATAATACACTACACCAAGATTAGCTTGTACTATACGCATCACCGTATTATCTTTCCATGTACGCAACACTATTCTTGGCTTGTGTTACACACAATTTCAAGTTTGTTTTGTGGAAATTATTCTACGCAGCATTAAGTATATATTTTGTTTAATGTATAAATGAAATAAGTTTTGATTATGTTATGCTCAACACCAAACAGAGCTTTCACTACATGCAGCCCTGACTTGGCTTGCATTACACGCAATCTAGACCTTCTTCGATAGCGTGTCTAGTATGTAATAACAAGTTTCACTAAACGAGATATGATTATAATATTTTTATGAACTAGCCATTATGAATAGTAATACCCACTTTTTAAAATTTTATAAATTTTATCTTTTAAAATGGACTTCATTTTTGGATTCGGAATATCGAAATTATCCTAGGGTGAATTTTTTGTATTTTTCTGTAAACTTTCATTTTTTCATGAATAGTGAAAACACTCGGTTACTATTTAAAAATCAACTTTTTATTTAAATAATTATTTATTTTATGTAAATTTATTTTAGGACAAAATTGATACATAATACCTATATAAGTTCAATGTAATTCATTTGAGTCATTTTGTAATAATTTTAGATATATAAAAATTTTATTCAATTTTTCACCGTATTTTACACACCTCCTAGGAGAATTTGAAAAGATAAATAAAACATAGTTTTACCTCTTCTATGAGTGGAATTTCGAAAATCCGAGAGAAACAGTTAATATCAAGGAGTAAAATGTGGTTCAATAAGATAAAAATATTTTTTGGTGAATAGTAACTTTTTACATTTATTTGGTAAAAAAGATATTATTATTACCATAACACATGTCCTAATTATATTGGATAAGTGTAATTCGAACAAAAACAACCTTATTAATAAAATATTACCCTTTAGGTCGACTTGGATTAGATTAGGAAACTTATTATTACATTATTTAAAGAAGCATTAAAATAGTTTAAATCAATGTTTAATAACTAAAACATTTTTAATATAGGGATATACATATGATAAATTAGACTATAAATATTCATTATAAAGCTTAAAATATTTCCTACTTAATGGTATTTTATTTATAATTTTTATACATTAAATAATTTATTTTATTTAGGACATAATGATGATGCGGTAATTACCTTATTAATGAAATATTAACATAATTGATGTTATAAATACCCAAATAAATGTAATTTGAGACTTTTTATGAATTACACTAATTTTATAGGTTACTATGACATGTTAGTATTGATTAAATTAACTATTTTAGAACTAATAATGTTGTTTTTATTTTCACAAAAATCAATTACCAAATAGTGTCAAAATTGACATAAAATAGTTTTTTAAAAAAATATTATATTTTTAATTGTTATTATATTCCTAAAAATCTAAGGTTCGGCCAAATGACTTATATAAGGTTATATATATTAATAATGAACCACTTGGGGTTCTTTTGGCTTGTTATAGTATGTTTATTAACCATATAGTGTAAGAAAAAAAGAAGACATGGTAAAAGTAAAATTATTTAACTTAGAGTTAAATCTAAATGATAATGTTAAAATAGTAACCTAAAATTGTCTAAAACCTATTGGTTGAGAATATTTAGACCCATTACCACTTTAGATTTTAAATAAATCAATTTTGAGCTATTATAAACCGAATATGACTTTATTATAAAATAATATTTTATGTTTTTCCAAAGGTGCCCCTCTCCTCCCTTATAAAAAGGGAACCCCTTCCTTCTTCTCTTCCCACCATTTGGAGCCTTGAAGCTCGGCAAAACCCTGACAATTACTCTTATAAACCTCTCTAGTTATATCATAGAGGTTCTGGTCTTCTCAAAATACCAACTCTAGTTACCTAATAAGAAGTTTAAAGGAGGTGCGTCGAGGAAGAGGTAATCTCTTCTACCCACTATTTCATGTTTCTTTCTTATTCTACTTCCTATTATTTAGTTTATTCATTATAAAGTAAGAACATATATATTACTTATATACTTATATGTTATTATAAATATTGAACGACCCTAATTCACCTTTTATCCATCCTACGGAAAACGAAATCACCGCGCGTGCATACGTACGGAATACCGTCTCCACGTCGTGGTGTAATCTGTTTTCCACCACCACCTTACTTGGATGGGTATAATGGTGTAAAGAATAAATATATATGGTTATTATAACATCATACTAATTCTGAAATATTATATCATCCTCTCCAATTCCATTCAATAATTATGGTAACGATATCATCGCTCGTGCGTACGTACGGATTACCGTCTCCACGACGCGATGAGATTCATTCTCCATGATAACCATTCAAGAATGATTATAAAGTATATATAATGAATATTAATGAAATATATGACAATTAATCTACTAGATTTATGTATAAATATATATATATATATATGTCATCTACTTACTTCCATTCAAGTCAACAAGGAAAGGAAAACAGCGTTCATGCGTACGTACGGCCTACCGTCTCCATGAACAGTGTATTTCATTTCATTTATCTATATATTATATATATATATACCGAATATATATGATATATACATAATTATTTAAATTCTTTAAGTAGTTATATCATGATATAAATAGTAATAATATCAAGAAAAACAAGTCCAAACACGTACGATAAATAAAACGATTTTACCCAAAACGCAGCTTTAACATGGAATTTACAAAAGAATGGGTAATATAAAGTCCTAAGTGAACAATATATGATATAATAACAATTAATATGATTCTTTAATAAGTCAATGAAATTATTTAAATCATTATATAGGAGGTTCGGATACGTACAAATCATATCGTACCTAATGTAATGAAAAATCATGCAATCTCATTTTTATCCAAGATTGTTTATACTTCAAAATTTGCTGCGGAATATTTATCATCCACATCCATGTTTCATAAATATGGAATATTATTTCTATCCTCCTACAATTTTCTAAATCTAATTTTACCCACTGGTGAGTTTTTAGTAAAAGATATGAAAGGAATCTTTTGTCGTTTTTAGTACGAGGTACTTTTTGACTTTTCTGGTCAAAGTACGAGAAGAATGTTTTTTTAAATTATACGGAATGAATGGATTTTTATGATTTCATAGAAAATTATTTCCATGGAGCTTAATTTACATATTTTCAAGTTTATTTTTAATATAGTTATTTTAGTTTAAAATTTTATGACATGTTAAGAAATGAAAAATGTTTTTGAAGTAGAAAAGATATTTTCCTCAAGAATGGAGTTCAAGTGTTTTATCAAAATTATTTTCCATCTAAGATAATATAGGTTTCTATTTCTATTACTATTTTTACATTGATTTGATTATGTTATGATGGATTATTTTTATTATGTCCTTTTATCGTATATGGATTATGTTATGATGGCATGATGCTTAAGAATCCCATTTTTATTACATTGGATATGCTATGACGTATGATTTATGATTTTGTGGCAAACATAAGAATGGTTTAATTATGATATGGGTGGAACCTATATCTCCCTCCAATGCATTGAATAAAGATTTATATCTCATGGGATAGACATGGCCGGAATGGTAAGTTAATCAGGTTCAGTGTTACAGGACTGAAATGAGGAGTGAACTCGATTCAGAAAGGGACTTTGTCCACTAAGACAGTCTTGGTAGCAATGCCTTGGATACTATGGAAATCATATCCTATGCTTAATGGTTTTCCACAATTAAATGTTTTATTCCCATGCTATTTTATCATGATTAATTTTTCTTTATGATCTATGCCTTATGTACTGCCATGTTTTATTTCATTGCTAAAGATTTTGATGTTTAAACAATATGTTCATGTTTTTTTAAAGTTAAAATGTATATGATTTGTTTTATTTTCTCCATGCTTACCATTAATGAGAATTTAATCTCACCATTTATATGTTTTATTTTTCCCCAGGATTTAATGAAAGGTTTTAGGTAAGAAAACAAAAGGGGAAGATCATTATGGGAGAGGTTGAAGGTCTTTCACCATGATTAGAAGATTATATTCTGAGTTTCAAAAGACACTAAACTATTATGGTCCTTGTGTGTCTGTTTTTGTTATATATTAAGTATTACACAAATTTAATGTAATGTCCATGTATGTCAAGTTTGGAGTCTCTATAGTTGGTATCAGAGGAAAGTTTTAGTTAACCTTTGGAAACTAGGATGCAAAAACTTTAGTGAGATCCCTAGAAATATTTCTAAGGTATGTCTACGGATGTCCCTAAGGTTAAGTATAAGTATAGGTTATAGTCCTATAATTATGTTAAAAATATTAGAATTAACCCTAAGATGTTATATATTTAAGGTACTCCCCCTTTATTATGTTTTTTTCCCTAGCATGATTTTTGCCTCTCACATTATTCTTTTTGGGTTTTAGATGATGGCTGGAACCTGAAGGAACCGTGTTGATCGATGTAATGGAAAATGCAATGATTTTTCTCTTGAACAAACCCGTGTTATAGGATATGGAGTGAAAAATCTTATTGTTATACTTACACTAGCTATTAATCATTCTGGACTTCCAAATTAGCCAAGAAGGGAATAATATTCTATTGAGTCCTTCATGAGGCAAGGTCCACCTTCTTTCAGTGAGTCTTCTGATCCACTTGTTGCTGAACAATGGATCAGTACCATTGAAAATATATTTTCTATACCTCTCTGTTTGGAACATGAAAAATTCATTCTGGATATTTACCGTTTAGAAGGTGAAGCAGATCAATGGTGGACTCTAATTAAGAATACAAGGCCCCGAGCTGAAATTGAATCCATGGAATGGGATGAGTTCAAGAACTTATTATTCAATAATTAATTCCCTCATATTATTCAAACAAAGTTGGAAAATGGTTTCCTTGAGCTTAAGAAAAAGGATGATGAATCTGTTGGTATATACGAAGCGAATTTTACAAGGCTTGCAGGGTATGTATCTGGCATTATCATCCATCCTGAATGTAAAGTTGATCGATTCTTCAGTGGCTTAAAACCAAGTCTTCAAAGGGAATTAGCTATAAGAGACTTCTATAGCTATAAAGAAATTGTGCGTTGTTCTATCAAGGTAGAAATGTAAGTTGGTGTTAAATATCCATCTCATGGTTTTGAAAAGAAAATAAAGATGGAGTTCAAGGAAAAATTTTAAAATAATGGTCAAAAGAAGATGAATGTTTCATTATGCTCAAAGTGTGGAAAGAATCACGGTGGAGATTTCCTTAAAGGGACTATAAAATGTTTTAAGTGTGGAAAAGAAGTACATCGAGCAGCTGAATGTCGAAGTAATGGAAAAAGGATTGCTAATGATGTGAATAAAGAAAAGACTACAGATAATGCACCACCAACACTTCATCGCTTCAAGTGTAAGGAAATGGGGCATTATGCTAATCAATGACCTAATCCAAGGGTTAATGATGATCAACCAGAGCAACCACTTAAGGCAAAGGATAAAGGGAAGTCACATGCGATCAATGTTTGTGATGTTGAGTATGATAATGATGTTGTGTAATGATTAAGTTTTTGTGTAATGGGATTTCAAAATAGTATCATGGAATCTCATTTATGGTATCGTGGAATTTTGGAATATCTATGTTTTCATTTTCAATAATGATATGGTACTGGTAACCATGAAAAGTGATTGAAATATTTTTGGAAAGAAGATGATATGCACATAATGAAGGGATAAAGAAAAAAATGAAGTGAGCTCATGGCTGATATAAGGACAAACTTATATCATGGTTTGAGTATATAGAAATTTTGGGATTTTGGAATGTAGAAAGTGTTAAACTTTGACAGCATTCTTGTTTTCACTAAGGGTCAATGAGTATTAATTTTTCAAGAGAATACATGATTAAGGTATTCACATGTTTGTAATTTGACCAACAAGATATATCGTATTATATATGGGGGATAAATGATGGTATTCACATGATCGGAAGATGACATTTCTAGTAATTTTTTTCATTATACTATGAGCTTGGACAGAAGTATTTTGGATGATACTAAAGATGGGAATGGATTATGTTAAACATAATTCATTATTGTTTAAGTCTATAACTTTTTTCGAATTTATTTACGGAATGTTATAATAATGTAGTTTTAGAAAAAGGACAACATGTCGGACGGGCGACAACTCGTCGTGTTGGACAAGGCTGTGGGAATCGAACCCACAACCAAAGTGCGACATGCCTTTATCACCTACCACTGGCCTACAGGAAGTCCCTGGTTAGTAGAAACTAGTTTCATTATATTAATAAGTATGATATATGAAGTATAAGTCCATATTAGGAACCATATATGATTAATCTTACTATATATGGACGTATGTATTTTTTATAACTTTTTCTAACCTTTTGTTTAAGATAGATGGAATGACCCATCATTCTATCACTTGATCTTCTAACACTTCACGAATAAAAAATTCAACTTCTTTTCTTTAAGAGATGAAGTGGAAATTGTCCAAGGAATGACCAACGGTGAGATTGTACCAAAATCAAGAAAGTATTTCTTCTAATTCCAATTTCTTCAACTTTAGGGAAATGAGCTTGAAAACCAAAAAATTTGTCCTAGTGCCCTTATATCTGATGAATTAGATGGAACCTTAGATCATCACAAATTTATGGCTTTGTGATTGTTGGATTTTTCATAGTCATGTCCTCTACCACTATTCATCAGAAGTTTATGGTTATATTTCTCTTCCATATCCATATTTTCACCTATGTTGTCCTATGTGGAAACCCAGTGCTGAGTTACTTTGGGTGACTATTATGATTATAACAACCCTTTTTAAAATAAATTTTTAGTATTCCTTTTTACAATTTGGGTTTCTATGAAAGAAACTTTCAAATAGTAAACCATTTATAACCCCGATGAATTTCGAGGATGAAATTCATTTTAAGGGGGGTAGAATGTAACATCCCGAGATTTTATGAGATATATTATTTTTAATTTCTTTGATGTCTTCTATTATACAGTACACCAATATTATTTTGTACTATATGCAACACCGTATTAGATTGCGGTATAAGCAACACTATTCTTGGCTCGTGTTACACACAATTTCAAGTTTGTTTTGTGGAAATTATTCTATGCAACCTTAAGTATAGATTTTGATTAATGTATAAATGAAATAAGTTTTGATTATGTTATATGAAACACCAAACGGAGCTTTCACTGCATGCATCCCTGACTTGGCTTGCATTACACGCAATCAAGACCTTCTTCGATAGCGTGTATAGTACTCAATACCAAGTTTCACTAAACGACATATTATTATAATATTATTATGAAATAGCTGTTATGAATAGTAATACCCACTTTTTGAACTTTTATAAATTTTATCTTTTAAAATGGACTTTATTTTTGGATTCGGAATATCGAAATTAGCCTAGGATGAATTTTTGGTATTTTTCTAAAAACATTAATTTTTTGATGAATAGTGAAAACACTGGGTTACTATTTAAAAACCAACTTTTTATTTAAATAATTATTTATTTTATTTAAAAATATTTTAGGAAAAAATTGATACATAATACCTGTATAAGTTCAATGTAATTCATTTGAGTCATTTTATAATAATTTTAGATATATAAAAAGTTTATTGAACTTTTCACCATCTTTTACCCACCTCCAAGAAGAATGTGAAAATTTACATAAAACATAATTTTACCAATTCTGTGAGTGGATTTTCAAAAACCGAGAGATAAGTTTAATATAAAGGATTAAAATTTTGTTCAATAAGATAAAAATAATTTTTGGTGAATAGTAACTTTTTACTTTTATTTACCACGATTAAAAGTAAATAGGGTAATTAAGGGTAAAAATGATATTATTATTACACTAACACATGTCCTAATTCTTTTGGATAAGTGTAATTCGACCAAAAACAACCTTAGGAATAATATATTACCCTTTAGGCCCACCTTGATTAGATTTTGACACTTATTATTATTTTATTTAAAGAAGAATTAAAATAGTTAAAATCAAAGTTTAATAAATAAAACATATTTAATATAGGGGTATACATAAGATAAATTCTACTATAAATATTCCTTATATAGCTAAAAATATTTCCTACATAATTTTATTTTATTTACTAATTTTTAGACATTAAATAATTTAATTTATTTATGACACAATGATGATGCAGTAATTACCTTATTAATGAAATATTAACATAATTGATGTAATAAATACCCAAATAAATGTAATTTGATACTTTTTATGAATTACACTAATTTTATTGGTTAAAATTACATGTTATTATTTATTAAATTAACTTTTTTTCGAACTAATCATGTCGTTATTATTTTCACAAAAGTCAATTACCAAATAGAGTCAAAATTGACATAAAATAGTTTTTAAAACAAATATTATATTATTAATTGTTATTATATTCCTAAAAATCTATGGTTCTGGAAAATGACTTAGATAAGGTTATATATATTAATAATTAACCACTTTGGGTTCGTTTGGCTTGTTATTTTATGTTTATTAACCATATAGTGTAAGAAAACAAGAAGACATCGTAAAAGTTAAATTATTTAACTTAGAGTTAAATCTAAATGATAAGTTTAAAATAGTAACCTAAACTTGTCTAAAACCTATTGGTTAAGATTATTTATATCCATACCAACTTTTTCTTCGAAATAAATCAATTTGGAGCTATTATAAACCTAATATGACTTTATTATAAAATAATATTTTAATATTTTCCAAAGGCGCCCCTCTCCTCCCTTCTAAAAAGGGAACCCCTTCCCTCTTCTCTTCACACCCTTTTGAGCCTTGAAGCTTGGAAAACCCCTACCAATTACTCTTCTCAACCTCTATAGTTATATCATAGAGGTTCTGGTCTGCTCAAAAGTACAACTCTAGTGCCCTAAGAGGAATCTTAAAGTAGGTACGTCGACGAAGAGGTAATCTCTTCTACCGACTCTTTCAAGTTTCTTTCTTATTCTACTTCCTCTTCTTTAGTTTTTTCATTATAAAGTAATAACACCAGTATTACATATATACTTATATGTTATTATAAATATTAAACAACCCTATTTCACCTTCCATCCATCCTAGAGAAAACAAAATCACCACACATGCGTACGTACGGAATACCGTCTCCACGCCGTGGTGTAATCTATTTTCCACCACCACCTTACTTGGATTGGTATAATGGTGTAAAGAATAACTATTTATGGTTATTATAACATAATACTGATTCTGAAATATTATATAATCCACTCCAATTCCATTCATTAATTATGGGAATGATATCATCGCTCGTGCGTATGTACGGATTACCGTCTCCACGACGTGATGAGATTCATTCTCCATGATAACCATTCAAGAATGATTATAAAGAATATATAATCAATAATAATGAAATATATGAAATAATGAAGCTACTGTATTTATGTATACATATATATATATATATATGTCATCTACTTACTTCCATTCAAGTCAATAAGGAAAGGAAAACAGCGTTCATGCGTATGTACGGACTACCGTCTCCATGAACGGTGTATTGCATTTCATTTATCTATCAATTATATATATATATATATATACTGAATATATATGATATATACATCATTATTTACATTCTGGAAGTAAGTAAATCATGATATAAGTAATAATAATATCAATAACAACAGGTCCAAACACGTACAATAAATAAAACGCTTTTACCCAAAACGTTGTTTTAACATGGAATTTACAGAAGAACGGGTAATATAAAATCTTAAGTGAACCATATATGATATAATAACAATGAATATTATTCTTTAATAATTCAATGACATTGTTTAAATAATTATACAGGAGGTTTGGATACGTACAAAGCATATCAGACCTAAGGTAAGGGAAAATCTCACAATCTAATTTTTATTCGAGATTGTTTATACTTCAGAATTTACTGGGGAATATTTATCATCCACATCCATGATTCCTCAATATATAATATTATCTCTATTCTCATACAATTTTTTAAATCTAATTTTACCCATTGGTGAGTTTTTAGTAAAAGATATGAAAGGAATCTTTTGTCATTTTTAGTACGAGGTACTTTTTGACTTTTCCGGCCAAAGTACGAGAAGAATGTTTTTTTAACTTATACGGAAGGAATGGATTTTTATGATTTCATAGAACATTATTTCCATAAAGCTTCATTTAAAAATTTTCATGTTTATTTTTAATCAACTTCTTTTAGTTTAAAATTGTATGACATGTTAAGAAAGGAAAAATATTTTTGAAGTAGAAAGGATATTTTCCTCACGAATGGAGTTCAAGCGTTTTATCAAAATTATTTTCCATCTAAGATAATATAGGTTTCTGTTGCTATACCTATTTTTACATTGATTTAATTATGTTATGATGGATTATTTTTATGATGTCATTTTATCTTATATGGATTATGTTATGATGGCATGATTCCTACGAATCCCAGTTTTATTACATGGGTTATACTATGATGTATGATTTATGATTTTCTGGCACCGATAAGAATGGTTTCATTATAAGATGGGTGGAACCTATATATCCCTCCAATGGATTGGGTAAGATTTATATCTCATGAGATAGACATTTCTGGAATGGTAATTTAATCTGGTTCAGTGTTATAGGACTGAAACGAGGAGTGAACTAGATTCAAAAAGGGACTTTGTCCACTAAGATGGTCTTGGAAGCAATGTCTTGGCTACTATGGAAATCATATCATGTGATTAATGGTTTTCCACAATTAAATGTTTTATTCCCATGCTATTTTATCATGATTAATGTTTCTTTATGATCTATTCCTTACTTACTCCCATGTTTTATGTCATTGTTCAATATTTTGATGTTTAAACATTATGTTCATGTTTTTTTATGTTTAAATGTATATGATTTGTTTTATTTTATCTATTCTTACCCTTACTGAGCATTTGAGCTCACCTTTTATATGTTTTCTTTTCCCCAGGATTTAAAGAAAGGATTTAGGTAAGAAAACAAAAGGTTAAGATCATTATGGGAGATGTTGAAGATCTTTCACCACGATTAGAAGATTATATTCCGTGTTTCCAAAGACACAAAACTATTATGGTCCTTGTGTGTATTCTTTTGTTATATATTAAGTATTCTGTAAAAGTAATGTAATGTCCATGTACGTCAACTTTGGGGTCTCTACACCCATCCATCCTCAAATCTCCAATTCATTCCTCGCACCTGAATCAACCATAAATACAGGGATTTAATCCTTCTTGAACCCACCCAGATAACTTGAATAGTAACCCCTTAGTAAATCAATTAATAATGCGAAGAAATATAGAGGAAAATGCTATAATAAGGTTTATAAACATTTTTGTCCAAGAGGTCTCATACAATTTTAGAAAAGTTGGAAAAAATCCAATGGTGACATTATTCAATAAGAAAACATAATAAATTTAATAATATTTTAATTTGAAAAGGTGGATCATGAGAATGGAATGTAATCACCAAAAAAAGATAATAAAATAAAATTAATTCCTTAAATATTTAATCAAGATTGTGGAAACCACAATTTACAAGTCATATCTAGATGATGGATTGATCATTGGTAAAGAATGTGTTCTCCAAAGATGCAGAATATCCACTATGTTTATTGTCTTTCAATCTGCTTCGATCTATTCACTGGTCATCATATGATCTTGAACAACCAATTAATAATTATGAAACATCCTTTAAATAATCCTAGGGTTATGATAATAACCCTAGATATTTTTTATAATCGACTATTTATAGACAAACAAAATTTAGGCATTAAATGGATTAATTAAATTAATTAATTAATTAATTAATCAAACTAACATGCGCACCAATAGCTACCTGAGGCAACATCCCATGATAACCAACATGAGATCCTAGATAGGGTAAATATAACCTATATATTAAACAGTGGTCTCATATTTTTGAGTTGAGACTTTGTTCAATATATATTCAATTATTTCATAAATATTTCATATGTGTGATATAAAATATATTTAGTATTTTTATAAAATAATTCTGGGATCACCAGGCCTTAGAATCACACATCATCTCAATGAATGGATTATAAAATATTACTTAATATATTTCAATGTAATCAAAGGGAAAAAAAGTCACTACACATGATCATAATATGAAAAAATAGATTTCAGTAGTATAATTTCAGGGCAACCTTCCTTTCCAAATATTTTCTTTCTAATTTTTTAAGAATATTCTATATATATATAGAATTATGATATATAATTATACTTTTTTACTTTTCAATCCCTCTTATTAGAGAACTTTAATATTTTACTTTCTCTTCAAATAAATGATGTCGTTTCATGTTTCATAACAATCACATCTTTCTTCCTTATATTGATAGTCGTTTCTTCTATTATTGTGGTTGCATTCATGCATTATTTCCTACTCTACTCATTTTATTATTTTAGAGGAATGGTTATTGTCTAAAATTCATTTTTTATGTATTTATAAATAATGACTTCTTGAGAAATCTCTATATGTTGACCGCTTAGATCCTTTATTTTTGATCCTATAATCTTTATATCAAAATTTAGGGCCACTTAAACTTTATATAGCCTCTTATTCTCTATAAAAAATCATAAATATGCATATAAAATACTCCATGCATGTTTCCCCATTGATACTCATTTTCCTTATGATTTTAGATCTATTTTTGGTGCATTCATAATCAATATCCTGATTTATCACATGATTAAGTTTTTATGTTATCATCATAATTTCTTTCATTTATTGAGTAAACATCTAAATCTTCTAAAATAGAATGATATTTCATGCCCAGATTATAATTAGATATAGAAAAAAATGCATAATTAGTTACCTCATTATAGATTATTGTCTTCTAGGGAGTCTCCATCTTACTTTTATTCTTCTTGTATTTAGACATAAGTAAATTATCATATGTCTTCTCATAATGATCATATTTTTGACCATATTTATAATATGAATATTCCAATTACATACACATATCCTTATAGAATATGAAATGAGCGCACTTCTTGAAAATTTCATTTCTGAAAGAACACATTGAAAGAAGCATCAGTTTCTATAATTCTTTGATATATTTCAAATGTTAATTCATGTTGTCTTGATATATTAATTCCATCATTTATGGACTAAAGTGGACTTCTATAACTCCTTACATGTATTCTAGTAACTCCTTTTTATAACTATGTAATTTTGTACCATTAAAAAATTGTAGCTTCATTTTCACAAGAAGTTCTACAGGTACTCCAAAATCGAATTATATGGTTGAAGATAAGATGAAAATTTTAAGATCTGATACCACTTGTTAGGTCTCTTACATTTTCTATTTAACTACTATAAAAATAGGCTATGGCCATAGACCAATATCAACAGTTTTAAAACCATGGCTATAGATGGATACAGAGACAATTATGTGGCCTATAGTCAGGGTTTTAAATCTTGGATATATGTCTTTTTTCATGGGATATAGCCATGGTTTTAAAAATTATGGCTATATCCTACTCTTACAGCCATTTTTATGTCTCTTATAGCCAACGTTTTGAAAATCGTGGCTATAGGTATCGCACCATTGAGTGGGAGAAAAAAATTCCCTTCAAAAAAATGGAGAGAATAACTATTTATATGGATTTCAGGATATTCCCAAAGTTTAAAATAATATATATAACATATTATATATATACACACACAAGATCCTTGGTGGTATAGTGGTTAGGGTGCTAAAATGTGAAGGGAAGGTGCTGGGATCAAATCCGACTGAGCACACATTTTTTTAGGCTATTTCCATGGTTTTCTAGCGTTGTTACCATCATTAAAATCATGTCCCTAGGTTAACTTCCATAGTTGACAATAAAGACACCTATTTCCATAGTTTTCAAAATCGTGTCCATATGTTAGACTTTACTGCCACGGTGATAGCACCCACGGTTGGGAAAAATCATGGTCGTATTCTACGGCCATAGTTTTGGGCCCTATTGCCACTGTTTTAAACTGTTGCAATAGCCTATTTTTTGAGTTGTGTTTTTTACATTCACTTAACAGAATTTAGTGACGCTATGAGTAAAGGATTCGACAGAATATTTGAACACAGTTCCTACCAATATGGGGACACAAACCGTAAATGGAAAATCTAAATTAACCTATACTTTAATTCACCCTCCCTTTAGGGTTCTTTGAGACCACAAACAAATATTATCACAAAAAAATAATGACTTGAGAATAGTCAAAAAAATTCCAAAATATCATCTCTGAGATAATGACCTGCATGATAGTGGTTCAAACTTTTAAAATAATCATTTAATATATTTTATAAAAATAATCCTTTAATACTTATTCAAACTACATTGAATAATACCCTAAATATTTAAATATATCTTTCTTTCCAAAACATTTGAATTTTAATATCACTATAAAGAAAAAAATTGGTCATAAATAAGTATTTACAAAAAAAAGATAATAGTATTCAAAAATATAAGATATAGAATTTGGAAAGATAGACATTTGTATAAGATATATTCTCATAAAATATAAATCATTTTAAGATAAAAATATTAAAAAATATAGTTTTTCATAAGATACCAAAAAACTTCCTAAAAGAAAAACTTTATATGAAAGTAAATCTTCTGAATATATATAAATTTAAGAAAGATATAGATTTTCATAAGATATGAAATCATTTTAAGAAAATATTTTTGTATGGTTCATTATTGTAAGGTATATCCTCATTATATTGTTCATTCTCATCATTTAGATCATTATAAGGTTCAATATAATGTTAATTGTATATTTTTATCACATTGTTCATCATAAGGCACAAAATAGAGTTCAATAATTTACAAAAGAACTGGAATCAGAGGGTACACATATAAAATTCGTAAGTGAAACTAATTAATCTTCATAATATGGAAGTCTTATCATAATTTCATAATAAGTATTACAATAAATAAAATATAATAAAACAAAAATAATTAATAATCAACATTCATTACTTTTTCAAGTAGTTTATGCTTCAAAAAAAGTTAGAGGGAATAAATTAAGGACATTGTAATATTTTAAATTAGAAACACAAGTAAGGTTATGATTTATATTTGTGAAAACAAAAAATAAATAATGTGAAATGTATATATATCCACTCTAAATGACCATGGAATACTAATAGTAATATGTAAAAAACATAGGAAAATAATATCACAGTACAAGTTCTAATAAATCCCACATAACACAATATTTTTTTTATTCTGGTTCTCTATTTCACACCCATTAAATTATTAGAAATATGTATCCATTATTAAATTAGATATTGAGTTTTTATTAAAACATTGTACACTATACATGACCCGAAACATCCAACTAATGGTTTGTATCCTTTGCCAAATATGATGGAATAGAGATAATGATCCTTGATTCTCACCTTCAGTAGTACCTAGTTTAGAGACTATAATTGAGTGTATAAAAATAACTCATATAGAAGTAATTGCCATAAAAATAATGAGGATCGTGAGATAGGATAAATAAACCACCATTAAATTCCATAACATTGTATAAAAGGGAATCCAAACCATCCCACAATGAATGAGAAAGGCGAAAAATAATGATAAATGTATATGAATAATACCAAACGAAATTTTACGGTCGAAAATCCCCAATAGCTCCAATCCCCATACTATTAATTCCTAGCTAGGTGATATTTCCTAGGTTGAATCAATGTATCATTGATATGGGGAGGGGTGAATCAGTGATATCGTTTTCTTTTAATATTCCTTACTTATGAAACAACATTCACCTCCTTTAAGGAGTTATTAATTTTTCTGAAAATAAAAAAATCATACATCCATAGGAACATATGAATTTACATAATTCACTACACAATAACAGTAACTACCTCATTGGTATGGTTTGGAAACAATCGAATACCACAAAATCCACAAGAAAACAATCCTTTTGTGTGGATACCACAAGTTAGATATCCGCTTACACTTGTATAGCACTGTGTTCAATACAATAGTGCATATACCTAAAGTATCAAGAAATGATGTAATATAAATTTGTTTAAAATTTAAGAATATTTCACCAAATGATTCAAAAAATGTTATTGTACAACCTTATCAACTTTTTAAAATATAATATATAACAAAATCATTACTTTACAACCAAACATCATGTAAGAACTTATCTGGAATTCGCAATGATTCTCAGTCTAATATCCCAATCCAATTCTTAGGTCTGATTTCTCAGTATATAAATATAAGACTACTAGAATACTACTGAAAAAATTCTGAACTACTTCTTTATCAGTCTATAAATCTCTGTCCTATTGCTCAGCCTGATCCAGAAACTCTGAATATGATCTTTCTTCTTCTTCTTCTGTCCTGAAATCTTCCTTAGGAAAACCAAACCTGGATACTTCTTCTCTCTAGAAACATTCAATGCTCCACCTTCTCTAATCACCCATGAATAGTTAATTTTTTAGAAAGTGAAAATTACTCTCCACCTTTTATAGGTGTGCCAAAATTGGTTTAGGTGGAAATCTAAAAAGTTTTCCCGATTAACCAAATTTCCAAAAACATCAATTTCCCTTACATTTTAGAGACATATTTGACTTCTCCAGTGCTTCTAAACTCTTCTATATTCTTCTAGAAAATTCTAGAATCTTAACACATATTAATATCAATTTATAGTTTCTAATCATTCTTTAGTACGATTCTGATTATCACAATTATTTCCTATTTATTTAAATAAATATACACAGAAGGTTATTATTCATTATGTTGCTCCACACCAATGGCAAGATATTAAAAAAATGCCATCTCATTATGATTCTCAAAACCAACTTAAAAAAACTGATCATTCCAATGCTCTGTACTAACTATTAGATATTACACATTAAAAACATTCTTCCATAAACATTGTTGTTACTTTTTTAGACTTCAGTTGCCTTTATTTTTTGATAAACATGGTCTCAACTTTTAAATATTCCTATACTTCCTCGAAAAAACATCAGTACCAATCTCGAACTCCTTTGAAAACACTTTATCAAAATTTTAGCTTTTCATCCTTTTCCTTATACTGATGATCCTCTATTCAGTCATGTTATTAGAGTTAGTCGATTTCCGAGAGATCGGTCTCTGAATTACTTTGATGTAATGGTGCCAACTCTAGTGTTATAGTATTGACCCAACTTAAAACAAAAAAAAATAATCTCGATTAAAGTGGTTGACTACATTTTTGACTGATCTCTGAGCCCATTTTTTATCGGTCCCAACAACTTCCACTTACTGATCTTCTTCAACAAAATTTGTTTTCTCTGTGTCCCTTTTGCAACCATCACTTCGTCTGATTATTAGTGTCAAGATAACTCCAATGATCGGTGTCACACCGTATCCAATGAACCAATTTCAGTAGAAACATCATTCATTTTTTGATTATGGTACACACCAACATATTTATATGAATATTTTAATTTTTTGGATTATTAGTCTGACTAAAAACCAGCATCTTCATATTCTCATGATCAAAAAAATCCTTCCAAACCTTCAAAGTTTTTGTTTCCAGTGGTCTCAAACCAATGAACTAAGACCATAAATATTTGACTTAGAAAACATCCCTACTTTAAAAAAATATTCTTGTATTATGATTTCCACATGAATTTGAGAACATTTACGATCAATGTATCATTACCTAAATTTCATTGGAAAGTATTATAATTTTACATTCTTCCTACATATTCCTTCTTTCTGACCAAACGTTAATATTATTTACCACACATGTTCTCCCATATTCCTTTATAAGGATTGAACCACAGGTTTTCTAGATATAATATGATTTATAAGAACTCCATGATTAGAAAAGCAACATCGAGATTTACATTGGATCCATTCAGACTCCGACACATTTCTGCATTCTGATTCAGCCTTTCATTCTGGACCTAAAGTGAATCCAATGAAACTTTTCTTACTAATAAAATAATTTAAATATATTTTACATTATTAAGAATTATTCATTTGATATTTTTATAATTATGGTGAGTCTGATCCCCAACAATTATAATGTGAATTTATTTATTTATCCTTGAAAAAAAAGGAAAACACTTTCAGCATACACTTCTTTCACCTTCCAAAAAAAACTTCCATCCAACATGGACCCAATAATCTATCACCTTGGATTTTTTTTCAAAAAAGGTCCATAATCACTAAACATTGTAACCTCTAGCTATGTATTACTTATCAAAATCACCAAGCCTATGTAAGATAACTAATTATTGGAATCAAGAAATATTGACTGAAAAAACATGATGTCCAAAAGTAGGCACCCATGAAACATATTCTTTCTTTCTTAAAATATTTATTCACTTCTTTAACATTCCTATTACCAAAAAGTTTCCTAAAACCACCCCATAAAACTAATATATTTTTTCACACAAAAATATGTTGAGTTCATATCTTACCCACAACTCACCTGATATACATGTTTCTTTAACATGTTTAGTTTATATCAATGGATAGATTTAGGAACTAATTATCCCCATTGACCACACTATACCAATAATAGATGAGATAGGTGACAAAAACACATTCCAAAACCATAATGAGAATGAGTTCGGATGCCTATTTTCATCCTTGGTTTGGGAAATGGTTCCTTTAGTAAGGTTTTTTTTAATTTTCAACAACTTGTTCCGATATAGGAATATAATCTAATTTAAATTAATTATTCTCCACATTATCTTTCATGAAGTGGTACATGATGTTAATATGTTTTGAATGATAATGTTTCACCATATTTCTTTAAATGTTAAGGGAACTATGATTATCACAACCTAATAGAAAGAGTAAGTTTACTTCAACAAGTAAGTCTTCCAAATGATTATTTATCCAAAAAAGTTGGGTAGCATCTTGAGTGGAAACAACATACTCATATGTTTTTGTTCTAAGAGTCACTAAATTTTGTTTCTCATTATGTCAACTAATATAAATATTCCCTATAAATAAAACTCCACCATATTTGGATCTTCTATTATCAACATTTCCTTCCTAATCTATATCTAAATACCCAAAAAAGCCAATATTTTCTAAGAAATCATACCTGATTTTGAAATTTGTTTTACCTTTGATATATAAGAGAATTATTTTTCCATCAAATAGATGTGACTCTTTTAGAGTACTCTAAAATATTTCACATATAGTAATAACATAATAAATGTTGGGTCTTAAGGTACTCAAATACAAAAAACTTTCAGCCAGCTTTCAAAACACTTTCGGATTAACTTACTTGCCTTCTCATTCTTTAGTCAACTTGGTTCCCACAAAAATAGACTGTAACCCCCCAACCCCAATTACCCAGATTCAATGCATTATTACATAAAATTGGCATGATACAAGGAAATCATGTTCCGAAAGAACGATCAGTTTAGTAGTCTTGGAAATAGATTACATACATCAACTTCACATTACAATTTCAAACATAAAATTCAGCATAAATAGTTCTTTGAGAACACAATTATTACCTTTTATCTTAGCCCTGCACATAAATCATAAAACCCTTCTAGTAAATCCTAGGAAAATAAAACATTGAAAGGGGTGGGCTCAAATGCTCAGTAAGGATAACAATATAGAGGAAACTTTCCTAAATAACCAGAAACATTTAAGGTAGTGTATAAGACTAAAACAAAATCCTTTTAACCTAAAACATCAAAATAATATGGAAAAGATAAAATCAAATAATGTCATTTACTTATTCACATGGATATTCTAATAGTATAATAATCACATGCAATATCAATAGCCACTTTCATAATGATGGAAACCATAATGCTAGACTTCATAACCACATAGTGTATGCCTTATTCCAAGACTACAAATAATATTTTGTCAAGGCCTTATGGCAAGAAACTAGTTTGTATCATGAGAACTACCGATGCATCGAGTTTCTATAGAGGGCTCCACCCATAACCTACTAAGTCCAATGCATTCCTAAAAGGAAAAGGTTTAAACATAACATAAACATTCATATTAAAACTAGTATATGAAATGTCAATACTTTATCTATAAACCATGAATGGTATAAAGATAACACATCCATAGTCAAACATATAACAAAACCTACAATATAATATGGATGATTTGTATCATAATAAATCAACCTCAATCAAAAATAATATCCCGTAAATGATGTTGACATAGTAGAAAATGACCAGTAAAAATATTTGAGAGAAATATCCTTTTTTCATGAAATCATTTAAAAGTCATATATTTTATAAAGGAAGTAATTTATGAGATAGTTTTTAATCAAAGTGTATTATTACACATTGAAACTTATGAAATGAATTATCATTTTAAAACATTCATGTCCATATAAATAAATCCGTAAACCTGTTTTTAAAACATGGAAATTAATGAGAAATGTTTAGAGGAATAAATCTTTAAAACATTTAAAATGACGTTTTAGTAAAAAAAGGCCCTTTAAAAAGAGTCCCTTTGAAAAATATTTTATGAAACATGGACATGTATAATAAATATGTCCCATTATATAATTACATAAAAACAACCTTAGATAATAAAGAGATTGTGGAATTAACCCTTACCTTGCACTTTCCTTTGGTTGAGGTTACATTTAACCTCATGTATAATGACCATAGTATGTTATTAAATTGTACCAAAACCATATTCAAATTTATTATATCATAAATTTTTCATTTATGACTTTATAAAACCCCTTTAATAATGATATCCATGTTAAATTAACATTTTGGGTAATGATCGCTTTCTTTATCGTATGTGTTTTAACTTGTTATTCTTGATCGTATCGTTTAGATCGTGATTTAAATACTTACAGAATACAAACCTTGATTTATATATCAAATATATTTATAATATAATTGTTTATAATAGATATATATATATATATATGAAATGTAAGGAACCGTTTATGGAGATGGTAGGTCGTATGTACGCATAAACACTGTTTCTGTTTTCATATCGTATTGAACGGAAGTAAGTGAATAAGATATATGTAAGTACATACATATATATATCCATTAGTATTATTATTTCATATATTAAATACTAATTAATAATATATATTTTTATAATCATTATTTAATGGTGAACGTGGGAATGAATCTCATCGTGTCGTGGAGACGGTAATCCATACGTACGCATGAGCGACAATATCATTATATTTATGATACAATCGTATGTAATTGGATGGTGTATCATATATAAAAAATAATTAAAATTTTATTTTTATTATTTAAATCAGTTATACACATTATTATACTCATCCAAATAATTAATTATTTGAATAACAAACTACACCACGACGTGGAGACGATAAGTCGTACGTATGCACGGATGGTGACTTTGTCATTTATAGGATGGATAGAATAATGAATATGGTTATAAAATTTTTATAATAATATCACAGTATATATATGATACTAGATTTATTATTTTATAATGTAAACAACAAAGAAATAAAAAGTGGAAGAAGAAAAGATCTTGAAAGAGGTGATGAAATATTTGCATCTTCCTCGGGTTCTTCATTTTGATTTGATCAAAAGGGCTCCTTAGGTTGGATTTATGACCAAATTAAGGCATCTAGGATGAAGGGAGGAAAATTGGGAGGATATTTGGGCAGTGTTGGGCCGAACCAAATGGCTTTGGAGGTGTGAAATTAATAGAAGGGGAAGTACCCTTTTATAAGAGAGGTGATGGTCACTTTAGGAAAAGCTCGAAATATTATTTTATAATAAAATAATTCCAGGTTTATAATGGCTAAAAAATGATTTAGTTATAGTATAAGGTGGTTATGGGTCTAAAAACTCTAAACCAATAGGTTTTAGAAAGTTTTAGGTCGCCATATTAATGTTATATTTTAGATTTAACTCTTAGTTAAATAGTTTGACATTTACCATGTCTCTTCGTGTTTTTATATTATATAGTTAATAAACTTACTATGACCATCCATGAGAGCTCCATTTGGTTCATTGTTAATATATATAACCTAGTATAAGTATTTTGGACAAACCTTATATTTTTAGGAATAATATATCAATTAAAAATATAGTATTTGTTTTAAAAACTCAATTATGTCAATTTTGACACTATTTAGTATTTGATTTTTTTTAAAGTAAACAAAACTTGATTACATTGAACCAAATACATTTAATCAACCCTAAAATGTCATATTAACCTATAAAATTCGTGTATATCAAAAAAAACTTTGAAAATTTATTTATTTGAATATTTATAATACCATTTATTTGATTCTTTCATTAATAAGGTAATTACTGCATCACTATTGTGTTATATATAAATATATTTAATTTACGTCTAAAATTTATAAATAAGATATAATCATGTAGTAAATATGTTTAGATTTCAGATTAATATTTATAGTTGAAGAGATCAATTATATAACCCCATATAAAAATATTTTACTAAAAGATACATGCTTTTTCTATTTTAGTCTTTACTTTAGATTAATTAATATAAAAAGTCATTATCACTCCCAAGTGGCTCCATGGGGTTCTAAAATAGACCAAAGGATACCCATGGTTGGAAATGTATCGACCAATAGGGTTAGGACATGTGTTATGGTAATTTAATATTATTATAATATTATTTTTTTACCCTAATTTACCAAACATTTCTTTTAACCATAGTAAATAAAATATTTACTGAAGTAAATATTCGTAATGCCAAAAAATAAAAGTTACATATTGAAACAATTTGTACCTCCTGATTAAAAATATAGAATCAATTTTTCCAAATTCAAAACAGAGAAGTGGCAGAAATTAATTTAAAATTAATTCCCATTGTTAAAACCAAAAGCGTGTTTTTAAGAAATAATAACTATCAAAAGATTGACACTTATTTATGTTTAGTTTAAATGTGAAATTACATCCAATGACCTAAATTATATTAAATGATAAAACTATAGTATAATGGTACTTTAAAACCAATCAAATTTATAATTTAACACTACAAATTATTTCAATTAAAAAAGTTGTTTTTATTTAAAATTTAGTATTTTTTCATTATTCATCAAAATATGAAATTTATCAGAAAAGTACAAAAAAAATATCCAAACTAAATTTTTATGTCCCTATTCTAAAGAAGAATTTAATTTCCCTAAATTGAATATATAAAAGTGTAAATATTGGATTTAAAAAGGGTTCTCTTTTAAAATCTGAAAAACTACATTTTTTGAAAAAAACCTATTTTATCCTAAAAATTGGATTTTTATTATATTATGTCTAAGAAACAAAAAATATGAATTTTTAAATTATATAAGATATATAAAATTTAAAATTTGGTTAATAATACTTATAACCTCTTTTTTTAATGGCTAATTTGGTAAGTTGTGGTACGCTCGAACTCGGTGTTGCGTGTAGCGCATGTTATTGAAATACTTTGAAGAGATAACAAACTATTAAATCCAGATTTTGAATTTTCCATGTTGAACTTCTTAATATGATAGTAAGTATAATTTACTTGGGAAAGATATATGTGTTTATTTTTTTATAATATTTGTAACCTGATAAAGTATTTTATTTCACCGATTATATACATTTCAAACAAATTTCTCTTTTCTTAAAAAAATAATTCACAAATTCTTTCAACATTCATAGTAAAAAATGCCATAAACATAAAAAATTACAATGTGGGGAAAATAATGAATTTATTTGATGCATATATTACCATAAACTCTTAGTTTTTTGAAACACATCTTACTCAATAAATTATCCATTTTGGAATGCCATTCCCTCATAGCTTGTTTTATCCAATACAAGTATTTCTTATTCTATCAAACATAACTTTCATCATTCCTAATATAACAACCCCATGGTTTTTCAGTATAAACATCCTCATCAAGATAAACATTTAAAAATGACTATTCTATATCTATTTGAAAAATCTTTTTACTTCATTGTGAAACTCTAGTAATAAATATTCGGATTGTTTCTAACCTCACCACCGAAGAAAATGTCTCATCAAAATCAATGAACCCAATCTGTGAGTAACCATGCCACACTAATATTTCTTTGTTTCTTATAATTTCACCATCTCCATTAAACTTGTTCTAAAAACCCACTTTGAAATGATAACCTTTTTTATTTGGTTTAGGAATGAGTTCCCATGTATCATTATTCTCGATCTCATCCAACTATTCATTCATATCCTGGACCCATTCTAGATTCTCTCAGCTCAACTTTTGAATACAACGATGTTTGAGTAATGTCTTCTGAGGTTCTTCTTAGTGGAACCTTTTGATGTAGTTCACTAATTATGTTCTGATATTCCACTTGCGTCCTCTTCATGGTATTAGATTTTTTAGAATCTTCCTCATCACTAGAAATAGCTGAGTCTGATTATTCTTCATATGCAGCATTACAATTGTTTATATCCTTATCAGTATTAGTACCCAAAATTCATTCATCTTGTTCACATTACTTATATGTACCAGTTTTTTTACCATCTTTCTCATATTTTTCAAAAAAAATTAACATCAACAGAGTCAACAAATCTTATTGACTCTAAGTTAAAAATTTGGTATCCTCTTCCTTCCAAAGAATAGCCAATAATAATTTCATCTTTACCAATCTCCTCAAACCTTCCATGATTTCCACTTTTCTTCTTTATGATGCATGGAAAACCAAAAACTCGTAAGTGTTTAAAACATGTAGTTTTGTCAGAAAAAGTTTCATATAGAGTCATATCTGAAATTGGCATATAGAAACATCAGTTTTTAATAAAGAAATCAATTATCAATGCTTGCCTCCAAAAGTAATCAGAGAGACCACGTTCAAGTGACATAGCTCTTCCCATTTCGAGTAGACTATTGTTTTTTCCTTTCAGTAACACCATATTTTTAGGAGTATATTGTGTACTAAACTCATGACTAATTCCATTATTCATAAGATAACCTTAAAACTATTCATTTTTGTATTCAGCATCATTTTTCGATCTCAACTTATTCATTGAATACTCACATTCCTTCTTATCTATCCTCATAGAACATTTAAACATTTTTAGAGCATATAAATTATGTTTCACATATATAAAATATTTAATATGTTTCATTTCATCAATGAAATTAATGAATCACATATCTCTAAGAGTCGAATGTTTAATCATCACACCATAGATATCAAAATGAATAAGTTTTGAGGGTCATTTTGAACAAATTTCAACTTTCTTACGCCTAGTGTTTTTAATCATTACTTTCTGATAAATTATGCAACATAAATCTATTCTTCTTGACATATTAGGAATTATAAGAACATTTCCTCTCTTTCATAACTTTGTCATGCTTTAACTACACGTGATTCCCAACCTTTTATACCATAACTGATACTCTTTAATCATAATAAAGTAAAAAGTGTTTTGAACCTCACCAACTTGGAATAAGTTTCCTTCTGTATGTTGGCCTCTAGTAACTATCTTTCCATATTCCTCTATTTTCACAACAAACCCATATTTTCTAAAAATAACAATTTTCCATTCATAAAAAAGTTGTGAAACAATTATAAAGTTGTGTTTTTTCCACCAAAAAATAAATATTTCTTATAATTTAACTATTCTTCACCAATAATAACATACACAACACCTTTCATTTTGATGGATTTATTATTTCCTAAGGTAATTGTTCTTTATTTATAGTCTTTCAAATTCATGAAAAATATTAACAATCTTATCATATGAGAAGAATACCCACTATTTAAGATCCAATGTTTTTCTCCTTTTATAGCTTTGAGAGTGGTTTCTAATTTAAGATAATTTTATTTTAATTTATCTTTCTCAACATCCAGATTCTGTGAATTGGTAACAATGTTTTGTTATGTTAGTAACAAAATAAGAATTAATTTTTTATATGTATATATTTTTCACATCTTTCACAAATATTTTCCATAGGTTGGAATCTATTTTCAACTTTCAAACTAACCATCTCAGGTTTCTTAAAAATAACTTTCTCAAACTTCATCATTTGAGAGGATTTAATCCCCCTAAAACTTTTCATTCTGTAATTTGTGGAATATTTGTAATATTTTTCATTAAACCAAAAAATAATTTTTGTGTGCCTGAACCCACCACAATACCCTTAGTATCCACAAAAAAGAATATTTTCATGTGAAACTTCCATACTATCTAGAGTTATGAAAATGTTTGTTGGCAACCTTTTTATCTTTCAAATCAGAACTTTATTGACCACCAAACTTCCTATTTAAACCAGAATATTCTTTTTCAATATTGTTTTATTTTACTCCTTATCAAAACAATAAGTTGTAGGAAATTTTTTAGACTCATATTTTTTAGAAACTTCTAATTTCTCCACTTTGTTTGTTTATATTCGTATACATTTGTAAATATTCATATATATATATATATATATGTTTATATATTGTCATATCTTATATGGGTATATGTATAGTTTTTTATATTTACTTTCATTTTTATATATATAATTATATGTATGTGTGTGTTTATATATATCTGCATAACATATATGTGTGTCTATATATATTCATGTAAATTTCATTATATATATACAAATATATATATATATATTGATATTTATATCTATTTATCATTTTCTATTTCTTATTTATTCAATTATAATTAATTAAATTATTTTTTTGTTATTATATTATTTATTTATCATTTATTTATCATTTGTAGATTTATTTTTTATTAGTAAATTATTGTTAAAATATTATTATAAATTAATGTATTATGTAATATATATTATTTCATATTATTTTTAATTTTTTATTAATTTATTATTTAAGTATTAATTATTGTTAATTTATAATAGAAATATCATTTACTATTAATTATTTATTATTTATTATTTATTATTTATTATTTCTTTATTAATATTTATAGTTTATTGATTTTATTACTATTAAAGTATTGTAAAATTATTATTTAATATTTATTACTAATTTATTATTAATTTATTATCTATTATTATTTTGTTATTTAATTGTTTTTTGTCATTAATTAATGTTTGGCATATTATTTGTTATTTTTAGTTACTAATTATTCTGTATTACTTATTTTCCATTATTTATTATTATTATTTATTATTATTTATTATTATTTAGTTATTAAAATTTAATATTATTTCTTTATTTTTTATTTATTTATTATACATTTATTTTTTATTAATTATTTACTATTTATTTATATATATTTTATTTATCTACTAATTATTTATTATTAATTCTTATTTAATTATTATTTATTCCAAACATTCTTGCTTCTATTCGGGAGGCCAACATTCCAAGTAAACATTTCTGCTCCAATTCAATTCATTACTTGACTGTTCTTAAATGGATTGGAGTAAAAGGATCTTTTAGGCCTCTATATGGTACTTTGGAAGTTATATGGTAGCAGCCTTTTTTGGTTGGATTAATGTCAACTATGATGGGGCTTCTCGAGGTAATCTGGGTCCCTCCAACTATGGTGTTATCTTCAAAGATCACCAAGGTGGTGTTATTAGCCATTTTCATGGTTCTTGTGGCCTTGCCTCTTCAACTGAAGCAATGATTCTTGGTGTTATTGTTGTGGTTCAACTAGCTAGGAGACATGGGTGGAATAATCTCTGGCTTGAGAGTGATTCTACGAATATTGTTTCAGCTATTAGGTTGGGATCTCTTCACATATCTTGGAAGCTCACTAATCGTTGGATCAATTTCTTGGATTCTCTTTACTCGATGCATCACATCATCACTCACACTTACCGAGAAGAAAACTCGGTGGTAGACGGCCTTGCAAATAAAGGTGTTGGCGGTGTTGATTTTCTTTGGTATGATCATCTTCTTGGTGAGTTTTTACCTCATCTTAAAAGTGATTGGATAAGACTCATTTTTTCAAACTGGTGTAAGTTGTTTTTTTGTTCAATAAAGGAGCCTATCTTTTATGGTCAAGGTCTCATCTCTTTAAAAAAATAATGAACATCTATGAAAAAATTATTTATTCCAAAATTATTTATTACTTATTTATTATTTATTTATTATTTATTATTTATTTATTATTTGTTTATTTTTAATTGACATATTACCTATTAAATTTTTATTATTTATTTATTTATTTATTTGATATTTTCTATTTATTTATTTTTTATTTATTTATTTTTTATTTTATAATTTAATTATTATTTATTAATTTATTTATTATCTATTTTTTATTATCTATTTAGTTGTTATATAATATTTATTATTTATTTATTATTTATTTACTATATATTTATTATTTATTATATATTATTTAATATTTACTACTTTCCTTTTCATTACTATTTTATTATTTATTTTTTATTTTTTAATTATTTATTTAATATTATTATTTATTTATTTTATATTTTTATACATAAATTATTAATTTATTTCAATTTATTATTAATTTATTATTAATTTATTGTTAATTTCTTATTAATTTATTATAAATATATTATTTATTATAAATATATTACTTATTAATTATTTATTATTTATATATTAATTATTTTTTTATTTATAATTTATAATTTATTATCTATTAACCATTTGTTATTAATTTGCATTATCATACATAAATTTATTTTTTTATTGATTTATTATTTATTCATTACTTAATTATTAATTATTAACTATTAATTATTAATTATTAATTATTGATTATTGATTTATTAGTTATTAATTATTAAATATTCATTATCATTTATCAACTATCAATTATTAATTATGAATTATTAATTAATTATTATTGATTATTCATTATTCATTATTCATTATTCATTATTCATTATTAACTATTAACTATTAATAATTAGTTATCAGTTATTAATTATTTAATTCGTATTTATTGTTTCTCTATTATTTGTTTTTCTATTACGTATTATTATTCTTTACTATTATTATTTTTTCTTTTATCTATATAAATATATATATGTATATATATACCAAGATGGCGCAAACCATGGGTTGTAGCCCAGTATCCCGAAATTTATTAAAAATAATCGAACAACGTATAAGGGGAGACAAAAAAGGAAAGCTAGTCACAATCCACTATTCCAAATATCAAAATAGACCACAACCCCTGAAACATGAGTGCCTATCTACTAGGGTGGCCACCGCCTCTACCCCGTGGTTAATGGGGCCTCCTCCAAGTTTTGGGATGTTGTCATGGCACATCATCCACCTGAGTATCAGTAATTCCATCCGGTGGGATGGGGTCCTCAAGTGTTCGAGGATCCTATTCTCCAATCGGACTATGATTTTCCTTAACACCCTCAAGGCTTGAGTATTGACCTTTGACTTGAATAAATCCATAGACATTTCCAAATTTTTCATAGAATACCTCCTATTATTAGACTTATTTAATATGTCATGATAGCAAGATATATTTTTACCAGACTCTGATATAGCTTTTAGGCAAGTCACCCCTAGTCTGGGTGGACACTTCTTTAAGTAGAGTTATATTAGCACTTTAGGTCTATACCTTGGATCCATGGTCTTGGATTAGACCAAGATCCGTTGACTTTGAGTAATCCCCTGCTTGAACCATTAGAGTGACCATCACCTCCCCTTCCATCCTTCCCATATCATGGGAAGTCTCCTGCAGTAAAACATCATTCTCTATCGACATATAACGAGTAAACATATAGCTTGTGGAAACCTCAAGACAAGGTCTTTCAACCTTGTTTTCTTCTATGGTTTCCTTTTTCGATGTACTATGTTGATTGAAAACAACCAGAGTATAATAATTCCAATCAAGAATCCTTAGAATATCAGACTGGTCTACTTCTACTAAAGTAGAAACATCAGTTGGTTCTCTTGCTTGATCACTTTCCACCCCCTGAATGAAGGTCACCGCAGAGATAGTGCAAGGAGTTCCAAACACCCTCTAGGTTTTCTTTTGGTTTCACCCAAAAAATAGATTTTCTCTATCTATTAACATAATTCAAGAAATCATCTCTAATTACATTAGAAAAATATGTTTTATACTTAGTATGAGATGAAACATCCTTACTCACCTGATGTGAGTTATGAAGTTTCTTGACTTCCCACCTCAGCCTTGTAGAATTTTTTGGTGTCAACATGAAAAAAAATATCAATGTCACTAATATTTGGATGAGATACCATGTGACGCTTAGTATAATTTCCTTTAAAAGGAATAATAGTGACATGAGATGAGGGTGCATCAAGACCCAACCACAAATTGGTATCAGTGACCACATCAATGAAAGAGGATGAAGGTTGAGATGGAATGGTCCAATTTTCCAAAGGCCTATAAGATCTCTTGGGAGGCAGTGATATAGTATAAATCCACATTTCTTGTGCTATAATTCCTTTCCCTCATCCTATTTCATCAATCACTCCTTGTACCTGAGGAGAAATATGGGATTTTTTTCACTACAAATGGTACCATGTTCTGGTCAGATCTATTCGTATTAAGAATTGGAAGTTTCAATTTACAATTTTAAATGAAATTCCTGAATTTCTAGTTGTTAGATAATCGCATACCACTATGAAAATTCTCCCAAACAATACCAATGAACTAGTATTTGAAATAGAAATCATCAACATTTTCATATTAAATTGCAACCCCAAATTTGAACTCACTAGAAACAAAAAAAATTCAACAAAGGTTGTACTCATATAAAACTCAACCAGAATTCATGAACATTTCCTATACCTGGAGTTATAAGTTTCTTTTTCATACTTAATTAGAGTTCCAATAGGGAAAGAAACATCCCAAATAATAATTGGATTCCAAAAAACCTATTCAACCATGTAACCTGAATCCAAGACTGAATTACATACTTTTTGTTTTGAAATAGGATAAAACAAGGGTCTATGTCCTGAAATATAATCACTCCTAACTTAATATTGATGACTCCATAGGTCCAAGCCCACAATTTTAACTCTTGATAAGTTAATTTATTGTGAGAAAATTCAAATCCAATTGACACTATGTTTCGTCCATCAAAACCCATAACTGGAGAAGTTTCTTCCCCATATCTTCAAATTTACATCCATAATTCTCAAAAAAATGGTGTAAAATGTAAAATGACATAGTATCTGCAAGCCTCAATCTATACCTCAAATAACATAAAATTTTCATTGACAAAATAAATAGTGTCATTCCCTAATATATGGTTGGGATTGATGGTAGAATCACTCTATAGACTGGGAAAAATCTAAAATTGGTATAAGACACTCCCCACGTCAAATTACTGACCATGTGATACTCAAGATTCACCAGATCTAAAGTTTTTAATGAGAGAGATACATTTACCTTCTTTGAAACTTGATCTGCATCAAATTGACAGAAATGGGAATCGCCTAAGCTTGTATCTATATCTGCTATCTTTTATGTACTCATGAAAATATCCACTGGAATAAACTCTAAATTTAAGAGAATAATGGAGTGGTAATGTCTTTTTAGAATTACCAAGAGCTAAGGGGTTCAATTCTCATCTGACACATACATAAGCTGAATTTATCTTTGGAATATATTGGAAATGCATGCGTGCATGCATGGAATAACATGTATATGGTAATAAATAATTAATAATTAATATATCATAAAATAATAAATAATTAAAAAAAATTAAAAACCTCTATTAAATTGTTCTATGACGGTTTTGAAAACTCATTACTAAATGATTCCCAACACACAATTTACTAATGATTTATCAAAACTGTCATGGAATGATTTAGTGGTGGTTTAAACTACTACTAAAATTCTACATCGGCATAGTGTTTAGGGAAATCTAATTCTAGAAACTCCTAGTCGTCAGTGGTATAGTTATGCTCATGTGGACCCAACCACCTAGAGACAGAAGATATTATTTCCCTTTGCAACATCAAGATTCATCTAACTCCCAAATAGGAAGATTCATAAAATAATTCTAACATCTCCCTTTCCTCTTGAAATTGCATCACATGGGAACTAATAAACATCCCCTTCAAGTATTTCAAATCTCCATGAAACATATCAATCAAGATGATGAAATTGTCCTTCATTTTAAAATCTATTAATGGGTACACAGTTACAGATAATTAAAACACAAACCTATTTTAATATCCCACAAGACCATGTCAACTTTGGAACTCTTCTGTATTCCTAGGTGCTACCTCAGAAATATTTCCTTGATCTTTGATGGGTCCATGAACAGACCCTAATGAGACACCATATTCCCAAGTAAATGCACATATCATGTCCAAAACATTCATTTTTAATAACTTTCAATGGATATGATAGTGTCAATGAATCATCAAGATAGATATGAGGTGATTAGCATGCTAATCCTATATTTATGGGTATATAAGAGTGATGTTGATGAAAATTACTACAAACTGGTCCAGAAAATCACAGAATATAGAGTTCATGATCCCCATGAGCATAACTATAATGATTATGGATCTAAATGGCATAGGAAAAAACATTGTGTGTGTATATCTACATTGGAATGTAGTCTTTTAGATAACCCCATATTTCACCCTCATCTGATGATATTCTGGTGGGAAATAGATTTTCAAACACCAAATGGATTCCTTTTACTGGTCGAACATATAATCAATCCTCATAATGGGTAATGGTTCTTCATATAACCTAGTTCAAATTTAAATAGTAAATGAACAACCTTATAATATAGTCTTCCTTCTTAGTGAATAACACTAGATCACCCAAAGTAGATACAATGGTCTGGATGAAACCTCCCAACATTAGATCATTAATACGAATCCTCAAATAGTGTATCTAAATGTGCACTTGTCGATATAAAGTCATTAAAATTAAATAAGTGTTCGGTAACAACTCTATCCAAAATATGACATCATGTTGAGAGGGTATGGTCAAAACCATTTCATAGAATACATTTAGAAACTCCTAAAAACTTTATGAATTGCCACGTCCTGGGTCTCTACTAACAACTTCACCATCTTAGATAGGAGGTTGTTTTATTTCCTTACACAAATATGATATCCCCATTATCCAATGAACATTGCTCACTGACCTTCCACATTATAAAATATGAATATCCTCCTGAAATATTCAACCAATAAATTCATATATAATAACCAATCCATTTCTAGTTTTATTTCATATGGTTGTATATATAATATAAATTAACACCACATTGACTAATGTAACCTCATTATCAGTTTACATCCCGATCACACATAAAAAGAACATGTCAAAACTCCAACTAGATTGGATAAAACTAGGGGCACCAGAAGCTGCTCTACCTCTAATCCTTATTATTGGACTAGAGTTGGTACATCAAAGAATTTTGAAGATCCAAAATACATAAAATAAAAAATAAGGTAGATGATAAATTGATCATACCTTGACCAACTTCTAGTCCATCTAGATTTGTTACCCCAATGGAATGCACCTTCTCATACCTAACTCCTTTGACTCACTACTAATGACCTATAAGACTACAATGTGTCCTAGCTCCCTAAGGATGAAGACCATTGTAGGGATAACCTATACTTGCTCCATCACTTATTGGATGTTGAAAAAATGATGTCATCCTCTGTTACTGTTGTGGTTAGGTCTGACCACACAAAAAAAAACTAACCCCCCCCCCCTCTATGAATTAGAACACTGGGCCTGATGGTGATTGTATCCATTAAAGGTATAACATAAAAATGGAAATCCATCTGTAGATTCTTGGGATCTAGCACACCTATAAAAGAGTACAACAAAAAAATTATAATCAACTCCCTGGTGGTCTGAACCTCAACTTCCCTAACATCATTGACCATCTAAATGAATCTCTATCATTCAATAATCTCTGATGGAATTCTTATCAAGGTACTCCTCCTGGTGAGTGAATCTGGTCAATCCTTTCTTCCTTTTTCTACAACAACAGATACATAGGAAGCAGAAATGGATTGACAATATATTAGATCATTAGATGTAGTGCCTCTTAAAAATTTCATGCTATAGACTCATCATCAGGGAAGTGATCTCGAGAAAAAATCAACAGATCCTTTAACCTAATATCAATCTATCAAATGATTAGACACCCATACTGAAGGGAGTGAATCTCATACCTCTTATTTCCCATCGTCATCAATTACATGAACTCAACAAGAAACTCCATCTATAATTTTACCCTAAAAACAAATTATTCCCTCCACTCTCTAAAATATAGTTTCCATCATTAGTATGTTTCTCCCTAACTATGAATGAAAACCAATGCAACCTAATACACATATCAAGCCCAGATCATAAAAAATGAAATATCAACTCCACCATCAAATTACCCATCTCAAGAATGAAGGCACTCCCGTCATACTTCAATAGACCCTGACATGGGAAAACATAAAACATCCTCTAACACATCATATCCTCATTTATCAGATCAACCATTTGATGATTGACTGGTTTTTCCTAATTTACCTATTCCACTTGAAATATATTTTAACTAAGACTAGGAACCATCTATGTAAAATCATAATGGAAGGAATTATAATCCCTGTGGAATTGAATTTATTAATATAAATTAATTAGTTTCATTCTGGTCTTTGAAAACACCCTATGTAGTCACAAATACAAACAGACATGATGTTTTTACATTTCCAAGGACTATACCCCACAATTATAATTATCTCACATAGTATGTTTGGTAAGATTAAGGTCAGTGTGTCAGATCATAGGCGACAAAAATTTCTATATCTTATCCAATATTTTTTTCTACATCACACACTAATTATGACTAATGTCATTTCCCATCCATTCCTATGAAAGCGTCACTCATTCCTGACTTAAAACTCCATCAAATATCTCAACCAAAACATTTGATATAAATTTATAAAAAACCCTCCCTCCATAGGTACCAATCTTAGGATGGTAATGTCGGAAGATAGACAATGACCCCCCCCCCCCCCCCGAGTCTTGTCTTCAGTTGGTCTGAGGTGAGAAACTATCACCGAGGGAATAAAAATATCACATATGGAATGAATTACCATAAAAAGTATAAGGGGTTGGATATAAGATAAATCAACCACCACAAAAATCAATTACAAAATATAAAAAATTAAATCTAATTCAAACAGCAATATATGAACAATGTCAAAACAATATAGATAAAAATATGTAAATAATACACAAAGAAAAGATAAGGTAGTAACTCCACAACAACACCAATAACCAAACTATAAATTCCTAGATATATCCTAGAAACCCTCTTAGAACTTGGAAAATATTCTATATACATAGGGAGATCATAATAGGTATATTCAGTTGGATTTTACTCAAGGTCTCTCATGAAAATATGAAAAGATCGTACTAATAAACTTACTAATAATTGATAAAACTAGCAATCACCTAAGTGGACCAACTATCCATCCAAACCACACCATGTATCACTCCCCCAATAACATAATCAAGTAGTAAACTGATAATAGGATAGAACTTATTAGAGATCTTCATGTCTAATTATACACTAATTTGTTTCACTCAAACCCCAACATAAAATGTCCTATTATCTATTCATTTCATTCCATCTCAACACCACATATCAAGTTTCCTATAATATTGGTTTAGTCAATATCTAACCTAACCCATCCTCCAGTAGGTCCCAACATCTCATTTTCAAATAAGTCAACGTCATGATCACAACCACATCAGGTGTATGGGTATTAGGGTATTATAAACATGAAAGAAATCAAACTTGTTTCATCCTCCTGCCACACATCACCCCCGGCACATACCATATCCTAATCATTACAGAGTATCACCAAAATCAATTATCATCATCACTATGGTCGAAGGAAGAGTGGGGAAGAAAATGTAATCAACCATCCATTCCTTACCCACTGGATGTTAGGGAAAATTCCCTCAATAACATTTGGGTGTAGGTACAAAGTACTTGATGTGGGTGGGTTTGTATAGAAATAACATTAAAAACAACCGTATATATTTTTATAGACAAACTATAAGATTTTCCATAGGTTTCCACATCAATACCCTATCAGCTTCACCTTAAAATCAACACCATACTAATTATACTACAATCATACATCATTTAGATGTATCCCATTCACATAATATCCATACACAACCCATAATTTATTTCATTCAAATATGTATCCATCCACCTATCCAAATTACTACATCAACAACCACTATTCATAAATATTCAATTGTTTAAGAAGTTCCATATATAAAATCTGGTACACTATCATTAGAAACCATCCCACACTATATCCCTTTTTATTATTACTATACTTATATTTCATCACTACCAACCTACTACAATAAGTCACCACACATTAACTACATATCGACCACAATACTTTTACTCCCCGAAACACATCCCCCGCGTCAATCAGTCACCACCAACATTGTACCATCCCCACAAAATCCACACAACCCCAAGACCAACAAAAATCATACTAAGAGCGCATAAAGGTGGATTTCCAACCATATATTTTCTACAATACATTTATAATGTCTTTCATATTAAACCATCCTCTTATATGAGGGTATTTCCACACAATTCTAGATTCACATGAGAATCCAATTCTTAACCTAATATTTGTATTAATCCTTTTATGAGATTTGGATCTAAAGAAAAAATAAAAATGGGTTTTCAGTCAATAATAGGGGTTTACTATTGACATTAATCATAACACGAACACTATAACATCTTATACTTCTATATAACAATCATCACATTCCAATAATAAGAAAACAGATAAAACATGTGAATACACACCATCCCCTTCAATTAAATTTTATCTAGTTCATTATTTTCTTCAATTAATCCACACCACCCACCCACTAGGAAATAAAATAATGATAAATGCCTATATGTGAAAAACAATAAAGAATGATGGTCCCCTACCTATAAAAATAAGTTCCCAAATAAGATACATCCAAAATAGGGGGAAAGAAGATAATGTCACTGACAGGATATCAAAAAGGTAAGGGATTAGTCAATCATACAACACATATAAATAAAGGAGGCATATAAATAAGAAATAATCTCCTGCCTAAAATGTAACACACTTTAATAGAAAAAATTGTTGAAACAAATTTATTGAACATGCATGTAATTATGAATAGGAAGGATTTGGGTGGTTAAAAAAATCTTACAGGATCAAGAATAAGGTTCCAGTTTTTTTGGACACAAAAAAATAATAAAAGGCTTGAATTAATAATATCACATACTTTTAAAGGATAGATATATTTTCCTAATGATTAATGCAATCAATATCCCTTAGTAATTGTCAATTAATATTCTCTCATTTAAAACACATGGAATGACCCTTTTTAAAACTATCAGGTTTATGAAATGAAGTGTTTATATTTTGTCCACTAAAAAATATTTTCAAAACATTTATTAAGCTTTAAATTATTTATTTTTTAATTAAATACATTTTCACAAAATTCAATAAAATATAAATTTTTTGGAAAACTATAAATTTCAAAAACTATTAGAGAAATTATGAACACCTTAACTGTGAGAAAGGATAGACCATGATAATGGTTCGACCATGTGTAGGGATCGACTATGATAAAGGATCTATCATGAGAATAAATTGACAAAGAGAACTAAACTTTGATCTTCCAAAAGAATGCTTCAGTAATGATACTAAATTGTGATTTTCATTAAAAAATTACTTCCAGTGCGAACACATTGTGATTTTAAGAACAAATTATCTATTTATGTGATTAGTTTTTGGTCAGGAGATTGAATTTTTCAATAGTGAGTACAAATCAGTGACCATGAGAAGAAATTTTTAAATTTTAGGGGGGAAAGACCCAAAACATCCCCTTCAGACCTCCAATGTCACGACCCGTCCTTGGGGCCCGTGCCGTGACTACCCCAAGCCCGCCTTCCATAGGCCAGGGGCTGGCGACTAGCACCAAAGGGGTAAAATCCCGATAACTAGGAAGGCATTGCCTTTATAAAAGAAAACAAGCAAAAAGGGTCCCGTGCTGTGACTACCCCTAAGTAAAAACTGAGTACAACAGTAAGTGCGGAAAGTAAAAAGGGGCCGGAAATACAAGCCCAGCTGTAAAGTACAACTCGAAAGGGAAAATAGAAACTGAAAAGTAAAGCTGCTACGCCGAGCTGTCCACTGGAAATCCCACCTGAAGGGTGGGTACATATAGCTCCTCTGCTCCTCAGGTCCCGCCGTCCGCTCCGAGTATGTCTCGCCCAGTGGTCCACCTCCGGGTACCGCCTCGTCGTCACGTCCACCTATGGGTACCGTCTCATCGTGAGGTCCTCCTCCGGGTACCATCTCTTCGTATAGTCCACCTCCAGGTACCGTCCAGTCCTCGAACACTCAGCCTCTGTCAGCACTGCCCGTCGTCTGCAACCAACACAACGAGGTGCGGGCATAGCCCGTGCAGGGGTGAGTATAACGATACTCAGTAGGGACCCCGAGACCCTCAAGGTCTCACTAAACCAACAAGGATAACCACAAAGAAGATCTCAACAGATAACCTCTACTTAGGTATATTCCCATACATATACCTAAGTTATCAAGTAACCCATCTCAATCATGAGGAAACACAAGGATTGTGAAATCAACGGATAACCACTACCCGGGTATATGCCCATACATATACCAAAGTTAGCAAGTGACCAATCTCAATCATGAGGTAAACACAAGGTCAAAAGTCTCAGCTCAAACCAGGATTTTCATTATCGAAACCGTAACTGCTGAAGAGCTCCATCTCTGGAGTGTACAGTGGTCCTGTCACGACTCCGAGGTACTGCTCACTAACCTAAGACTGCTGAGGTACTCCTCCTGTCGAGTATCGCGGGTCTACGGACAACTACCGGGCGCTCCGTCCGCTGTGGGTCTGTCGCCAAATACCGGGCGCTCCCCCCAATAGCCTACAGAGGTACTCCTCCTGTCGAGTACCACGGGTTTGCGGCCAACTACCGGGCGCTCCGTCCGCCGTGGGTCTATCGCCAAATACCGGGCGCTCCGTCCACTGGGCTAGTCGACTTACTCCAAGTCGAGTCGGTCAAGCAGTCGTCAGGTATCAGCAGGCTACACGATCTCTGTACTCCGCACGCTCGTCTCCGGGAGGGTCCGCTCCACGAGCAACTGGTCGATACTCCAAGTATCTCAAGGTCCCAAGAAGAAGTATCTCAAAGGACCGCCTCGTCATAGGGGTCTCAACGCAACAGACGGCGCGTCTATCGGACGCCCGGTCTGTGAGTTATTAGCCTTTTCGTCCCAGGGGCCCGGTTGGTTTCGTGAGAAAACCAATCCCGGCCGTATCTCAACTGTACCCCGAACTCCCATAGGGTATACTCATAGGGACCGTTACTTAATGTAATCACCAACGCCGCTGACGGTTCGTCAAACGGACGTTCTGTCAGAAAGATATCAGCTTTTCCGTTCTAGGGGCCCGGTTGGATTTCGGTGCGATCCAACCCGACCACTATCCATCAGCATCCAAAACTCGGGCGTAGGATGCCAAAAGTTTCGTATCGTCAACAGGAACTCAACGCAATAGACGGCGCGTCAATCGGACGCTCGGTCTGAGAGTTATTGGCTTTTTCGTTGTAGGGGCCCGGTTGGATTTCGGTGCGATCCAACCTGACCGCACTCCGTCGGCATCCAAACCTCGAGCGGAGTAAGCCGAAAGATCCATCTCACTTAGAGTAATTCAATGAAACAGACGGTGCGTCAATCGGACGCCTGGTCTGTTATTTATTGGCCTTTCTGTCTCACACCCACCCTGGGAAACTTCCCAGGAGGTCACCCATCCCGATCACTACTCTAGGCCAAGCACGCTTAACTATGGAGTTTTAACCACGTAGGCTCCCGAAAAGGAAGGTGCACCTTGAGTATAGTATACCAAAACGACCGTCTCGATCCAAGGATCGCGTTGCCGCTGACGATGAGTCGTTTGGAGGCTCGTAGCCCAAGATACGGGCATTTGTCCAAACTGCTCGGTAACGGGGGTTTCGGGCCCGGGCCGTCCCGGCCCGATACCCCCCGGATGGCCCGAACAGGGTCGACCCACCCCGGACGGGGTCAACTCGGCCCGGCACAGCCCGGCCCGGCCCGGCGAGGCCCGGCCCGGCCCGGCCCGGCCCGGCGTGGCTCGGCGCGGCGAACCGACCAGGCGCGCCGGTTCGGCGCAAGGCAGTGCGCGGGGCGCGCTGCCAGCTTGGCCGAAGGCCGAGCTTGCTGGAAACGGGGGGTCGCCTGCCCCCCCCCCCCCTTTGTGAAACCGGCCCCCCCTCATAATGGGGGGCCAAATAACTGCCCGGGGGAATTAAATTCCCCCGGTTTCCACCAACACGGCCGGCCCGACCTGGCCGGCCGGCTTCTTGTCAACAGGACCGAAAAGGGCCGGTCTTCTTCCATCTTCCGGCACCGGTGGCCCGGCTGGCCGCCGGTCATCACGATCTGCCGCGGCCCGGAACTGGCCGCGGCCTTCGTCATCCGGCGCGGTGCGACGGCACCGCGCCCCTCCGCTGCGGCCCCGCTCCGGCCGCGGCGTCTTCGGTTTCCTTCAACGCGGCGCGACGGCGTCGCGTTCATGATAAATCTTTCCACAGCGCGGCGCGACGGCGCCGCACAATAATTTCCGAGTGATTCCCGCGTGGTGCGACGGCACCACGCTATCTCGTTTCATCCGCAAGAAACATTCAAGAACAAAGGAGGGGGGTTCGGCCGTGTTTGTGCGGTCCGGTCCCCCTCTCGTCAGACGATAACACTTAAACGTTCATCCTCAAGTTTGTCATGCTAGAACCAAGAACGGAAAATAATTAAATAATGCAACAACAAACCCCTACCTCGCTTTTCGTTATGTGTTGACGAAGTCACGGAAAGGCGGCGGCGATTCGTCGACATCGGAAAAGAGAAGCCGTTGACGACGTCGGTGTTCTTCGTGAAAGGCGCTCCCTTCTTTATTCCGGAAGGAGTGGGAAGGAGGCATCCAAGAATGGATCGACGTTGGAAACTTCACGTTCTTCTTTGGAAAAGGTATTCTTCGTCGAGAAGACGTTGTTCCATGTTTGGAGATGTCCTTCGTGTTCTTCGTCGAGGGTGGAATTCTCTTCAATCTTTCCATGACTCTATCACAAAGATTTAGCCAACCCCAAACAATAAAACAACACACCTTATTATAGTGTTAGCTTAATGAATTCAAAATAATTCAAATTCATTAAGTTACATCCTTCATTAATGGGTGGAGAGGCTCCAAAATTAATGAAGGTGGAAGTGAAGAGTCACATTTAATTTGGGGGGGGGGGGGGTTCAAGGGAGTTAAGGAGTTTAAGGAGTTGGGAATTTGAGGGGTTTTGGCACATTAAGTGCAAGGGAGTTTAAGGGGGGTAGAAGAGAGTTAAGGGGAAGGTGAAGGGTTGGGGCTCGTGTGGGCCCCACCTCACCTTAATCCTCACTTGGTTAGTTAGGAACTTGTGATTCCACCCCAACTTCCACACTTAGGATATAACCACTTAAGAAGATAAATAAAATTTGTAACACAAATTTTATTTTTCTTTACACTTAAACCACAACCTTATTAAACAACTGCTCCCAAGCAAACGCAACACCAGGAAAGGCATTCCTAAGAAAAAACCGGCGCTACGGTTCCATCGGTGCCCTCGGAATTTGATTCCGGGCATCGGTTCAAACGTTAGAAATTCCCGCTCGTTCGTTCACTGAACGTACCCGAGCCAAACTTCGGAAATTGATTCTGGGCACACCGGGCCTCGGAATCAGGCGCTGTCAGAAACTGTGTTCTTGTAAAATTCCAAAGAAAATTAAGAAAAAAAAATTCCTTGAAATTTCCGGGTCTTTACATTACTCCCACCTCAGGGCATTACGTCCCCGTAAAGCTTCATCAAAAACTAGGGTCACAAAAGCGGTACAGAGCACGCATCTGAGCCTTCCGCTCCCATGTGCTCACCTGGAGGTTCCCGTACTGTCAAAGGAAGTGCACCCAAGGAATCGATCATCCTCGTAGGATCTGCTCCTGTCTATCCTTGATCCCCACTGGAACCTCCGTGCATGTCGCTCTATCATCGACATCCAACTCCCTGAGGTCGATGATGTGTGAAGGATCAAGCACGTATCTCCTCAATTGAGTTACGTGAAAGTCATCGTGCACCTGGTGCAACTGAGGTGGATGGGTCAAGCGATAAACCACCTCGCCTACCCTGCTGGGGACCTAGAAAGGTCTATTGAACCTCGGAGATCTCTTGCCGCCTCGGCTACATCTCCGTAAACCTCGTCGAGGTGAGACCTGTATAAGAACGTGGTCTCCATCCTCGAACTCTAAAGGTCTCCCTTTTTAGGTTAGAACTGAAACTCAAAACTCCTGCTGCCACGAGGGTAAGGTTGGCCGACCCAAGAATGATCGGCTACACCCTCCCATGCACGAGTTTATCTTGTGCTGCCCAGGGTTTCCTTTTCGCCGACCAAGGAAAACCCATCCCAACGTTTTCCTAATACCGTCAATTTGAGTATGAACAGTGATTTCCAAATACATACTCAAACTAACATCGTAAGGCCTCGACGCTGCCACCAAGAGATCCTAACCGAGACTCTCGCCTCAAGGGTCAGATCACACCGTCGGCGTAAGTGTGACTATCGAGTCTCCTCCCAAAGGTATCTCCAGACGTGAGGGTCAAGTCAACGGCTTAACCAGAATCTCTAGGTATGGGACTAGATTCATGGAAGGAAGGGATGATTCGTTTTGATGCCTGTGGCTACGGCAGCTAGTCGATGATAAATTCTGCACTTCGAATCATCCTTAGAGCCCCTTTTTGGTCGCACTCCATGACCGCAAGTAGCTACCCTCTTTCCCTGCTCTCCAACTCCCTGAGTCTAGCGGGGACTACAAAGGCGGGTGATGGTAACAAGTTGAAATGTACACCACCACGAGCTGCTCTCCAAGCTCTGCCTCCATGTCTGCTGCTCTGCAGATTCATCTGTCCTTAACATTTCCTCTTCTTGAAACATTTTACATGCCCAAGTCTCTGAGACTGGTGTCAGTTTCCTGCTTTCCAAACTTCTAACATTCTCTGGCTGTATTCGATCAGCAAATAATTCTCAACCACAAAGGTTCCTTCTAGCACTCTAGCCTAAGTAGAAATGCATAGAGAAAAGGTGCTGGCTCGGAAGCCCTTAAACATACCATGCTCAGAGGTCCGACCTCTATTTCACTGATCGAAACGCTTCCATCGAGTACCCGATATGTTCGGTACGCCTCGATGAATTATCAGCTATCAACACGTCGTCCTGCCGAAACTGTAAAAGTTCTAGAAAATTCTCGGCCACCTCCTCAAGCCAGTCCTCAGCCGTCTATGAGTCAGGTTCACCTCGGAACATGAGGGTATCTGAAGTTAGAACACATGTAAGGCAGTAAACTTACATGTGTCACCTACCAGTACCGCCGGTTGTAACTGCTGACCAACAGTTAGTGATGTATAGCTGACACACTACCCAAAGGCACTATCTCAGGCATCGGTTCACGTACCGAAGCCTCATCACTATGCGGACCATCCTCATGGTCATTCACTGGAAAACACTAGTGGACAAGTCCACCATCCACTCTACTAATGTCTCAGCTAAGCGGAAAACTCTAGCAATCGCCTCCAGCCACTGCTCTGCTGTCTGGAAATCTGCCTCGCCTCGTAACTTCTGAGGCCTCTACTGCTGGAACTCGTGCAACGCGCTCCGCCAGCGTGCACAGTTTGCTAGTATAGCCGTTGGCATCTGCTGCCCAATAGGTGGTGGTGCTACTGGTACACCACCCGAGGGTGCCAACATAGTAAAAAGGGCCCTGCACCAGAGCCTCGTCGCTCGGTGAGCCGTCATCGAGTACTCTCTCGGAACTCCAACTGACTGTCTGCGTGGAGACATCCTGAACAGATGCGACACGGTCAACGTCTTATACCTGGTGAGCTGACCTGGTTTGAGCTGACTTTAAAACTTTGGAAACACACACGCAATCAGTGTTTTTGTGTACAAAGTCGGAAATCAGTAGTCAGGGTCCTGGTGTACGGATACGTCAGACGCCGCACCAACACTGGACTCCCTGAACTGAAGACCACACTCGGTACCCTTAACACTATTGCTTCACATAGAAAAAGATCAGAGTCCTGAGTTCTGCGGTAGAACCGAACTCCTCTGATACCAATTTGTCACGACCCGTCCTCGGGGCCCATGCCGTGACTACAACAAGCCCGCCTTCCATAGGCCAGGGGGTGGCGACTAGCACCAAAGGCGTAAAATCCCGATAAATGGGAAGGCATTGCCTTTATAAAAGAAAACAAGCAAAAAGGGGCTCGTGCCGTGACTACCCCTAAGTAAAAACTGAGTACAACAGTAAGTGCGGAAAGTAAAAAGGGGCCGGAAATACAAGCCCAACTGTAAAGTACAACTCGAAAGGGAAAACAGAAACTGAAAAGTAAAGCTGCTACGCCGAGCTGTCCACTGGAAATCCCACCTGAATGGTGGGTACATATAGCTCCTCTGCTCCTCAGGTCCCGCCGTCCGCTCCGAGTATGTCTCGCCCAGTGGTCCACCTCCGGGTACCGCCTCGTCGTCACGTCCAGCTATGGGTACCGTCTCGTCGTGAGGTCCTCCTCCGGGTACCATCTCTTCGTATAGTCCACCTCCAGGTACCGTCCAGTCCTCGAACACTCAGCCTCTGTCAGCACTGCCCGTCGTCTGCAACCGACACAACGAGGTGCGGGCATAGCCCGTGCAGGGGTGAGTATAACGATACTCAGTAGGGACCCCGAGACCCTCAAGGTCTCACTAAACCAACAAGGATAACCACAAAGAAGATCTCAACAGATAACCTCTACTTAGGTATATGCCCATACATATACCTAAGTTATCAAGTAACCCATCTCAATCATGAGGAAACACAAGGATTGTGAAATCAACGGATAACCACTACCCAGGTATATGCCTATACATATACCAAAGTTAGCAAGTGACCCATCTCAATCATGAGGTAAATACAAGGTCAAAAGTCTCAGCTCAAACCAGGATTTTCATTATTGAAACTGTAACTGCTGAAGAGCTCCGTCTCTGGAGTGTACAGTGGTCCTGTCATGACTCCGAGGTACTGCTCACTAACCTAAGACTGCTGAGGTACTCCTCCTGTCGAGTATCGCGGGTCTGCGGCCAACTACCGGGCGCTCTGTACGCTGTGGGTCTGTCGCCAAATACCGGGCGCTCCCCCCAATAGCCTACAGAGGTACTCCTCCTGTCGAGTACCACGGGTTTGCGGCCAACTACCGGGCGCTCCGTCCGCCGTGGGTCTGTCGCCAAATACCGGGCGCTCCGTCCACTGGGCTAGTCGACTTACTCCAAGTCGAGTCGGTCAAGCAGTCGTCAGGTCTCAGCAGGCTACACGATCTCCGTACTCCGCACGCTCGTCTCCGGGAGGGTCCGCTCCACGAGCAACTGGTCGATACTCCAAGTATCTCAAGGTCCCAAGAAGAAGTATCTCAAAGGACCGCCTCGTCATAGGGGTCTCAACGCAACAGACGGCGCGTCTATCGGACGTCCGGTCTGTGAGTTATTAGCCTTTTCGTCCCAGGGGCCCGGTTGGTATCGTGAGAAAACCAATCCCGGCCGTATCTCAACTGTACCCCGAACTCCCATAGGGTATACTCATAGGGACCGTTACTCAACGTAATCACCAACGCCGCTGACGGTTCGTCAAACGGACGTTCTGTCAGAAAGATATCAGCTTTTCCGTTCCAGGGGCCCGGTTGGATTTCGGTGCGATCCAACCCGACCACTATCCATCAGCATCCAAAACTCGGGCGGAGGATGCCAAAAGTTTCATATCGTCAACAGGAACTCAACGCAATAGTCGGCGCGTCAATCGGACGCACGGTCTGAGAGTTATTAGCTTTTTCCTTGTAGGGGCCCGATTGGATTTCGGTGCGATCCAACCCGACCGCACTCCGTCGGCATCCAAACCTCAAGCGGAGTAAGCCGAAAGATCCATCTCACTTAGAGTAATTCAATGAAACAGAAGGTGCGTCAATCGGACGCCTGATCTGTTATTTATTGGCCTTTCCGTCTCACACCCACCCTGGGAAACTTCCCAGGAGGTCACTCATCCTGATCACTACTCTAGGCCAAGCACGCTTAACTACGGAGTTTTAACCACGTAGGCTCCCGAAAAGGAAGGTGCACCTTGAGTATAGTATACCAAAACGACCGTCTCGATCCAAGGATCGCGTTGCCGCTGACGACGAGTCGTTTGGAGGCCCGTAGCCCAAGATACGGGCATTTGTCCAAACCGCTCGGTAACGGGGGTTTCGGGCCGGGGCCGTCCCGGCCCGAGACCCCCCGGATGGCCCGAACAGGGTCGACCCACCACGGACGGGGTCAACTCGACCCGGCACAGCCCGGCCCGGCCCGGCGTGGCCCGGCCCGGCCCGGCGTGGCCCGGCGGGGATCGGCGCGGCGAACTGGCCAGGCGCGCCGGTTCGGCGCAAGGCAGCGCGCTGGGCGCGCTCCCAGCTTGGCCGAAGGCCGAGCTTGCTGGAAACAGGGGGTCGCCTGCCCCCGCTTTTTGAAACCGGCCCCCCCTCATAATGGGGGGCCAAATAACTGCCCGGGGGAATTAAATTCCCCCGGTTTCCACCAACCCGGCCGGCCCGACCTGGCCGGCCGGCTTCTTGTCAACAGGACCGGCAAGGGCCGGTCCTCTTCCGTCTTCCGGCACCGGCGGCCCGGCTGGCCGCCGGTCATCACGGTCTTCTGCGGCCCGAAACTGGCCGCGGCCTTCGTCATCCGGCGCGGTGCGACGGCACCGCGCCCCTCCGCCGTGGCCCCGCTCCGGCCGCGGCTTCTTCGGTTTCCTTCGACGTGGCGCGACGGCGTCGCGTTCATGATAATTCTTTCCACGGCGCGGCGCGACGGCGCCGCGCAATAATTTCCGAGTGATTCCCGCATGGTGCGACGGCACCACGCTATCTCGTTTCATCCGCAAGAAACATTCAAGAACAAAGGTGGGGGGTTCGGCCGTGTTTGTGCGGTCCGGTCCCCCTCTCGTCAGACGATAACACTTAAACGTTCATCCTCAAGTTTGTCATGCTAGAACCAAGAACGGAAAATAATTAAATAATGCAACAACAAACCCCTACCTCTCTTTTCGTTATGTGTTGACGAAGTCGCGGAAAGGCGGCGGCGATTCGTCGACATCGGAAAAGAGAAGCCGTTGACGACGTCGGTGTTCTTCATGAAAGGCGCTCCCTTCTTTATTCCGGAAGGAGTGGGAAGGAGGCATCCAAAAATGGATCGACGTTGGAAACTTCACGTTCTTCTTTGGAAAAGGCATTCTTCGTCGAGAAGACGTTGTTCCATGTTTGGAGATGTCCTTCGTGTTCTTCGTCGAGGGTGGAATTCTCTTCAATCTTTCCATGACTCTATCACAAAGATTTAGCCAACCCCAAACAATAAAACAACACACCTTATTATAGTGTTAGCTTAATGAATTCAAAATAATTCAAATTCATTAAGTTACATCCTTCATTAATGGGTGGAGAGGCTCCAAAATTAATGAAGGTGGAAGTGAAGAGTCACATTTAATTGGGGGGGGGGGGGTTCAAGGGAGTTAAGGAGTTTAAGGAGTTAGGAATTTGAGTGGTTTTGGCACATTAAGTGCAAGGGAGTTTAAGGGGGGTAGAGGAGAGTTAAGGGGAAGGTGAAGGGTTGGGGCTCGTGTGGGCCCCACCTCACCTTAATCCTCACTTGGTTAGTTAGGAACTTGTGATTCCACCCCAACTTCCACACTTAGGATATAACCACTTAAGAAGATAAATAAAATTTGTAACACAAATTTTATTTTTCTTTACACTTAAACCACAACCTTATTAAACAACTGCTCCCAAGCAAACGCAACACCATGAAAGGAATTCCTAAGAAAAAACCGGCGCTACGGTTCCATCGGTGCCCTCGGAATTTGATTCCGGGCACCGGTTCAAAAGTTAGAAATTCACGCTCGTTCGTTCACTGAACGTACCCGAGCCAAACTTCGGAAATTGATTCTGGGCACACCGGGCCTCGGAATCAGGCGCTGTCAGAAACTGTGTTCTTGTAAAATTCCAAAGAAAATTAAGAAAAAAAATTTCCTTGAAATTTCCGGGTCTTTACATCCAATCATTAGGAAAATACACAAACGGTTTTAGGAACCCATAGAACTATAATACTAAAATAAAACAATTTTTTTATAATTATTACCCATATAATACATGAATTTTAAAACTTGGTTAAACATTTAACTCTTTCTTTAAATAAAAAAACTAGAAACATCTATTTTAGAAGTACATTTCAAAATAAATATGAGAGTTTTGAAAAAATGTTTTCAATATGAAAAGTGTCACTAGAAGGAAGTTTTTACAAAATAAAAAATTTTATAAAATGTGGATCACTAAATAGAATTAATAATATGTTCAAACATTTTAAATAGAAAAAATAATTAATGTATTAATTTCATAAAATAATTTTTAAAATAAAAGAAGATTAAGACAAGAATCATTTACCACCTATATGTTTAGACCAACCATTATCACAATTGATGTAATCTCTAAAGTATAAGTCATGTATAGATCATTAATATATAATTAATTTAGTTTGAATTGGAATTAATTGGCACCATTTATAAACTTGTTAATATATTAATAGAGAATGATTGAATATTAAACAATCATATTATTATAATTTAGTTTCAATTAATTAGTTTAATTATGATTTATGGTCTCAATAAATCCTAACATATGCATGATTCGTCATTAACTTAATTATACCACTTAAAGTCTGAGATTAAAAAACAATGTTACTTTATCAATATACAGATAAATAACATTATCTATACATATTTCACTGATGTTTATTTATGCATATTAATCCCTTAAAATAATTATAATATCTCTAGGAATAAACATATATATATTAAATCTTGTAATAAATTCACAGACCCAAGTCATCACTCTAAGTTCATAGAAAATAGAAATTTAAATGAATAATACTTGTTTAATAGGATTTACACAATAAAGAGATAATGAAAAAATAATGTAAAAATTTCATTTATAAATAAATACAATATTCCAAAAGGATAAATTTCATATAAGAACATATGAATGTGTAATATAAAACCAAACAATCACTTTGAAACATAATAGACTTTATCTATTAATATTAATGTTTTACATGTATGAAAACACTCTAATAAAACTATCTTTTCATAAGGAATAAAATTAAGGGTTTAAAGAAACAAATGGATCCAAACCATTTCATCGTTTAATAGTAAATCCCCTTTGAAATTATTAACTTGGTATACCAAAATATCTTTGAAAATAATCCTTTCATTACTCAAAAAATATTTTTTTCAAGAATTATTATTAATTTTGGAAAAAAAGTGGCAGACTTATCCCAATCACAGTCATAAAATTCGCCCAAATGGTTATGAAAAACTATCATAATCATAGTAGAGATTTATCAATACAAATTACCAAAAATTGTAACATCCTAAGATTTTAAAATAATACTTTGTTCGGTAGAGTATACAATAGGAAGCATTGAGCTTAAATGAACCACAAAATAGTATTATTTATATATTATAGTTATAAACCAATTGTTAAATTAGATGGTATGAATAGGATTAACCACATTATGAATTATATATAATGTTATAAACAAATAAAAATTTATTTATTAATTATTAGGAAATAATAACTCAATTTTTAGTAAAGTCAATTCATTTATCAAAAATAAATTTTGTTTAAAAATGATTTTTATTATTTTTTGTAAGAAAATATAATAATTATTTTTTATATATTTTAGAAAAAAAATTTGATAAAATTTACCTCAATTTTTAAATCATCATATCAAAATTTTCTTAAGGATATATTTTGATATTTTTTTGGAAAGATTGTTTTTTTTGTGACTAGCGAAAATACTTTTTTTGTACATTTTTTATAAAATCGTCTTCTAATTTCATTTAAATTTCACATTATTATTTTTATTTGATCTTAAATTAAAATATAACTCATTTAGTTATAAATAATATAATTAATTAAATAGGAATTATTATTATACATGATTTAGGTATATGTTCATTTTTTAGCTAAGAAATGTTTTTTTTCTAAAAACTTTTTTTATTACATTTTACATATTTATATTAAAGTTAATTTGTGTAACATATTGTAATCTAATTTTATTAAATGTTATTTATTATTGGATTTATCAAGTAAAATTTATCCTTGTATGAATTTTTTATATCTTTCTGAAGAAGATTAATTTTTAGTAAACAGTAACAAAATTACAGTTTTTATGAAATGTGGTATTTCTATGATATCTTCATGAAATAAAAAAGATATATAAATTTATTAAACTTATTTAAAGACTCATTTATGATAAAATAATAAAAAATAAAATAAAAAATAATTAAAAAATGTAAGAAATAATTTATTTCATAATAAATATGAAAATTATTTTCAGTGCTGACGTAGTGCCTGTGTAACAGTGAAAAGGACAAATTTGGTGTCCTAAAGACAATATTTTAGATGGCAGAAGTATATTATCAACATGTTTTGCAACTGTGAATTATTATTTATGATTTTAATGGAGATATATTTAAATTTATTAATATAGAAATGTGACTTATCCAAATTCTTGGGCAATGCATGTAAAAGGCAGGAATAGTAAAAATATCATTTTAAATAAGTTTCTATGACATAGATCTGAGAAAATATTCATATTTAATAAATATTAAAGTTTATATTCAACTAAATTATTTTTTTCATGGTAATTTATTTTTAGTTTTGATTTATTATATAATTACCTTATATACTTACACAACACCGACATAGTGCATATGAAAATATTTGAAAAATCTTTTAAATGATTTTAAAAACTCAAAAAGTAAAATTGACTGTATAATTTAAAGTGTAACAAAAAAATTAGATAAATATTACATATTCTATTTTTTATAATATTTATATTTTAATTCTATTTCAATCATTTTGACCTCAAACTAAAATTATGTGAATAGTTTTTCAATGACATTAATGGTCTTTTATGTTAAATATATTTTTATTAAATTGTTAAGAAATAATAAAAATATTGAAATAAGACAATTAGGACTATAAATGGTCTACAATGTCTCCATTTTCCCTTTATGATCCAATTTTAACCTTATATTAAAAATTAAATCCCATTAATATTAAATTTTTCATTACCACGGTTAAGGATAAAATTGTTTAGTCAAGGGGTTAAACTAAAAACAATGGAATAAAATGATATATAAACATTTAAAAATTAGATTGGATTGTTATATTAAAATTTTATCTTTAATATGTTATAATAAATTTCTTTTTTAAACCATTTTACAAGAGTTATACACATATTATATTATAACATTACATGTATTTCCTAAAATCTCATTAATGATATTTTATAATTAAAAATATTTTATTAAATGACTGAAAATTAATGAAAAACATATGATAGGAAGTTTTAATGGTATATGGTTTAAACTATCAACCATTTTCCATTTATGGGTCAATTTTTCAATTATAGTAACTTTCTTGTTCCCTAAATAGTAAAAAACATTGATATCATGGTAATTGTCAAAAGGGTTAATGAGGGTTAAAACTAAGAGATAAGGATAAAACCACAACCAAAACTTCTAAAAAAATATTTTATAACATTATATCAACTCCTAATCATCTTATTTTATAATTATATCAATTTAGATCCATTTTTCTATGAAAATTAATTTGTATTAATTTAATACTTTAGGTAATTCCAAGAGTACAAGTCCCCTCAGATATAAAATAGAACATTTTATCCTTTATTATTCATAGTGATTTAGCCTTATATATTAGTAAATAAAAACCCTAATATCATCATATATTTCTTACCCATGTCTTATTTCTTTTGGTATTTCCAAAACACCATTCTTTGAAGGATTAAGGTGTAAGAAAAATGAGGTTTCTCAACAAATACATATAACTCTTAATCGAGTAATATCAATTCTATTTCTTCTCAAACCTACTCTAAATCCAAGGAATCCATTATAAAATTACTAATTTAGTAGGTTAAATATAATCAATTATTATTATGGAGATTTAATAACCATTATACACCTTCATTCTATCTTACGGAAAGAAAAAACATCAGTCATGTATACGGACGGCTTAACGTCTCCACGTAGAAGTGTAATTATTTTTTCCATAATCATATTTTACATATAGTTATTGTGATGATTTTAAAATTTATAAATTATATTTATAAAATCATTATTATTTTATAATTATAATATCACATCTAACTTCTTACCTTCCAATATGTTGGAAAAAAAATAGTTTCACTCATGCGTATGTTTGGACTAACACCACCACAAAACGATATGATTTGGTTTTAATATCCATTTTATTAGGATATAAATAAAGATATATTTAATAAATATATATATTATATATATTATATAAAAAATATACTTCATAAGTGAATTAAGATTTACATTTTTTTCATTTAATCATTCCAAAAGTGAAAAGAACATTCATGCATACATATATCCTACCATCTCTACGAAAAATGTAATTCAATTTTCTATATGTATCCTTTATGGATGAATTTATATATATATATATAATTAATTTATATTATAATTATCATGATTAAAATTTTTGATATGATGAAACCTTGATAAAAAATACAAGTAATGGAATTACCAAACTGAAATTCTCAGAAAAAATGAAACATGTAACACTATGAAATAACAATTTTTATTAATGAATTATTTATAAATATCTATTAAAATGTTATTTGTGGAGAATATATGACACTATAAGTACAAAAATGATTCTCTTAAATAATTATAATAAATTTATATTTACTATATTGTAGTTTGTATTTCTATCTAAGAAAGGAAAAATTGAGATAAGGGATTTTTAGACTCACTTTTATTTCAAGTATACATATGAAATATTCACCACTTGTTTATTTTGTTTGGTATATGTACTACCTATTTGAAATGTTATATCATGAATATAATTATTTTAATGATTTTTTATTTTCAATTTTATGTTATTATTTCATATATATTATTATTCAAAAGTAACCGATGTTGTAAGGGTTTTTTGTTACAATCTCATTGTTTATCATGATTATTTCAGATTATGTTTTTGATGATGAAATTTTATGATATATCTAAAAATAATCCCATGAATTTTATTATAATATGGATATTTCAAGAGATTTTATTTTTACCATTAATTTTTTCCTATTTAATAACTCAAGATACCTAAATACTTTTTTACTGAATATTGGTTTTATATCTCTCTTCGATCGATAATCATTTTTCTTCCATGTTCATTTTTTCTAAAAATTATATTCATGAATGTTTTTATATCCTGATATTATTTCTCAAACTAATTTTTTACACATCATTATTTTTTAATATTGTTTAAAGGGGTCATTTTATTTATTTTCTAAATGATTTACTTTTGGACTTTCTTTAAAATGTGTGAAATGAATATTTTTTAAATTATATGACATGAATGGAATTTCCAACCATCTTAACCACTCAATGATTTGAAAATTATTTTGCAAGATTCCAAGTTTATATTCACATAAAAAAAATTTCTTTAATATTTGTTAAAATTGAAATTTCAAATAATTTATTTCAAAGTAAAAAGTGTATGTTCCTAAAGAAAAGTTCGAAGTGATATTTTAACCAAATATCTCATTCAAGATGGCATCTTTATTGTTACATAATATTTACGGGGGATAAAATCCCATGATACCATCCATATTATTTCTCTAAATGGTTTATTATTATAATAAAAATATATTTATGAAATCCATTTATTTTCCATAGGTTATTCGATGATGAAATGTGGAATTTTTTTGGAAACCCTATTATTTTTCACTGGTTATACTATGATGAAATATTGGGATCTTTATGAAACATGTTTATTATAAATGTGTTGTGCTATAATGAAATATTTAAATGTTTACAAAGCTCATTTTCTTTACACTGGTTATGCTATTATGAAAGCTTTATTATCTTGTTGAATGCATCAGTTTGGTTTTCATTATGTGATGGGTGGGCCCAATATTATATATCCCTCCAATGCATTGGGTAAAGATATATATCTAAAGAGATAATAAGAACTTAAATGGGGACTAAAACTCATTCATTTAGAGAAATTTTCCACTATTATAGTCTTTGGATAGAACTTGATGAAGGATATGATGTTTGGGGAGTGATACCAATCCACTTTGATAGTCTTGGAAGTGAGCCTTTACTCCAGAGGAAATGGTTTTATATACTTATGTCTATGCCAAAAATATATTTCATTTGAAAATGTTATGGTATCATGGATCATGTACTTTCTTTCCATTATGATTCATGTCTTATGAACTTCCCATCATATTCCATGGCACATGATTATGATCTATGATATGTAGGGTATGGTTTTGAAATGTTAAGTTCATGTTCTCATAACCTTATATTGATGTTATTCTTAAGTGATCAATGATATCTCCCTTTTTTACCATTATTGAGAATCTAATATCAGCCTTTCTTATATTTCCTTCCCCCATGATATGAGGAATGGTTTTATGCATGATATTTTTAATAAGAGTGTTAGATATGAAGAAATTAGTGGGATATATTAAAGATCTATTAGGAACTGGTAATTTATGTATCTAAATACACTAAACCATTATGGTTTTTATAGGGATAATAATGTTATGAAATGAATATTCATCTATTAAGATTTAATATCTATATATGAAAAGTATGGGTTACTATTGTTGGTATCAAAGTAGGGTTTACTAAATCTTTGGAAACTAGGATGAGAAAACTTTAGTAATAACTGTGGGTAATAATTCTATGTATAAGATAATTTCATAATGTTTTTCTAATGAATAAATTATTTTATTTTCCTAGAAATACATTTCTATCTAGGTACTACAAGTAGATGTGGGTTTGGAATAGAGACATCTAGGGGTAATAACCCCAAAAATAGTTGGTAAAGTATATCTCATCCATAATTTTTCTACATGGTCAGTGTTCCCTTAATTTATACTTATATTGATACTCCTTTGGGTTATTCTTGGGTTAACAAACATTTTATTTAAAAACAAATATGAAGGATTTGAATAGATATGATCTTGAATGACCTTTGTAAAACTTGAAGTTTCCTAGATTAAAAATAAGTTGTTGTGATTTATACATCCTATGAATGATATTTCATGATATTTCTTTTTGATTATTTCTTGTCACACAAAAAAAAATATTTTATTTAACGAATGGAACCAGGAAGAATTGTGTTAATGTTTAATGTGATGGAAAATGGAATGACAGCCCTCATGAGAAAACAAGTTAAATAGTAGTTGGAACGAAAAATCTCATGATTATTCCTAATCGTCCATCTCATTATATGTTTAACAATCTCAACATGGGTAAGTTTCCTATCAGGACTAATAAGAGAAAAATTTAGTTTCATGAACACCAAAGAGGAATGAATATTGAGTTTATTTTATGTAATTTATGTAGGAATATGCACTCAAGGAAATTTCTCAAAGGAATGAGAAGATGTTTTATGTGCGAAAAAGGAGGCAATAGATTAAGCAATTCCCAAGTAAAGATGAAGTGTTCTATAAAGGTATATGAAGTTCATTATAAGTTACCATATATAGTTTAATATCCTATGTATAAGGACCCGGCCATATAACATTACATAATCTTTATTTAAACAAATAATTCACATTGAAGGTCTTTTCATGTTTAGAGTTTTAGAGAATTAGGACATAGCTATTACATCTCAAAAGATTAAAAAGTAGAAACTTCCACATAGTTTCCATTTTTTTCATAAAATAAAAACACTTCAAAAAAGATTCATGTCTAGTTCTAGGTTTTAGATAGCAAGACTTTTCCTTGATCCCATCCTTGACCCTATTCATCTTTAAGTCATGTGAAAACATTTCAAAACATGGGATGAGCATAAAAAGATCAGTAAGGGTTATAAAACAAATAATGAAAACATTTGTTTATAAATACATAAAAAACATGAAATCTTTTACTTACCTCATGAAATCATAATATTTATGAATGACACATAGAAATCATATATCATAAAGGTAACTTGTGGCATCCATAACATACTTACATTGTAGCTATCACAGATACATAGGGAGTCACTTTAGAATACCCATCACAGTATATTCCCTAAATCTCTTAGGATAAACATCCTTGTTTACCTCCATCACATTTCCCAATACATTGGAGAGCTATCTCAGGCTCGCCCGCCCTAGGTTTATCATGAAAACACCTGTATACGTAAATAATTCCCAAGAACCATAACATGATCATAACACATAACATAAGAATAATGGAAAGATAGCATTTCCACATTGTAATAAAAAAATATAATTTCAAGATATTGAAATAATAAATCCATTCTCAAAATCATTTTCAATACCAAAATAGGTAAAAAGAGTATATGGTATTTATTTTTCCTTTTAAAAACATTCTGGCTTGTTAAGGAAGCCAAAGATCAAATAATACTCGCAGCGGCGGAAAGGTCATTGTCACAGCGTATGTTAAAAAAACATTCCTTTTTGTCATTTAGTAAAATGATGCATATAAAAAGATTCCCTTTGAATGAAATAAAAATTCAAAGGTGTTTATACATCATATAAAAAAAATCATGTATTAAAACAAAATATGCCTCAATAAAAGGAGATTGAGATGAAGTTCGTTACCTCATGTCCGACTTGACTCGATCGTTATTTAATATCCTAAATAATAATCCAAAGTTAATTTATACTTTCTTAAGAACATTGATCAAGTTTATTATTCCTTTTATATCACTTATTACCATGTTATAAACATTATGTAATCATTTCAAGTTAATAATGGTCATTTTGTCGATATTTTGTACTTGAGTCAAAAATGAACACCTTATATTTACAAGTTATCAATGTGGTAAATATTCCATTATATTACAGAATTATATTCATGATTTAGTTATCATATATATCATATATATCCAGTATATATATTTATTTACAATAGTACATAACATTTGGAGGTAAGAAATGAAATGCACCATTCATGGAGACGGTAAGCCGTACATACGCATGAACGCTACTTTCATTTCTATTTCTTGTTTTAATGGAATGAAAACATAATGATACATATTTATATTATTAATATAGTATAATATGATATATAATATCATTAAATCCATCCTTTATACGTCCCAAATATGGCATTAACGAGTCATATCACTTTGAGGGGGCAGTAGTCCGCACTTCCTCAAATGAAATTATCGCGTTTACACATAATGGAAACCATAAATGTATGATATAAATGAAAAACACAGTAGAATAAAGAATACAAAAATATAATATATATCATATATAAATACATTGTCATAATAATGTCCACCATGAGAGGTGTTCGGAGGTAATCGAACAATCATCGTCTTGTGAGGCGTTAGTTTCTCATCCACAGAAACAGTATGTTCTTCACCCATTAGATAGAGGTGTGTGTAAGTGTAGTTAGAATCCTTCTTATAACGACATACTAGTAAATTTATGATACTGTTTTTGTTATAAAATAAAGGAATAAAAAGAGTTTATGGGGTGGAGAAGTAAAATAAAAGAAAAGAAGTTAAGAGAAATTGTGACCTTTAATTTGGGTAACTTCCTCTGTTTTGAACCAAAAGTACTTCTTGAAGTGCCTTCTACCTAAGGTAAGGCTTCTAGGATGAGGATAGGGATGAAGGGAGATTAATTGGGTAGACATTGGACTAGACTAAAGGCTTTAGAGGTGTGAGTAATTGGGTAGAAATGGTCTCCTTTTATAAGGGGGAGGAGGGGCTTCTTAGGAAATTGTGAAAATACTATTTTATTATATAATGATATTCAGTTTCTAAAGGTCCAAAAATCATTATAGTCAAAGATAAGATGACTCATGGTCGAAATAAAATCATCCAATATGAATTATACAGTTTCTTTATAATAGTTTTATCATTATAATCATATTTATTTAAATCATTTATTAATGAGGTAAATACTACATCATTATTATGTCATGAATAATTTAATGAATTTGATGTCTAAAAATTATAAAAAAAATACATTAATGTAGGAAATATTTTTATATTTCTAAATAATATTTATAGTCAAATATATGACTTATATATAACCATATAAAAACTAATTTACGAAAATATTTTTTTTTATGTTATTTTTGCTTTTACTTTAAATTAATTAATCTAAAGTGTCATTATCATTCATAAGTGGCTCCATGGGATCCCAAAATCTTCCCAAAGATGCCCATGGTCATAAATGACTCAACCAATAAGGTTTGGAAAATTTTAAAGGTAATTTTGAATTATTATAATATTCTTTTTACCTTGAATTTCCCTATTTACCTTTAACCGCGGTAAAAAAGTCAAAAGTTACTATTCACCAAAAATTATATTCATCTTATCGAACCAAATTTTACTTACTAATAACAACCATGTATGTTTTATTTTAGAAATTCAATTCACCGAAGTGGTAAAATGTCATTTAAATGAGAAAGTCAGTTTTTTTAACTACTACTAAGTGGTTTCACTATTCATCAAAAATTGAAGTTTTTCAGAAAAACACCAAAAATTCAGCCTAAGATTTATTTGATATTACGAATTAAAAAATGACGTTTATTATTACAAATTCAAAACATATAAGTGGCATTAATTAATTTAAAATTAATTCTTGTTGTTAAAATAAAGAGCGTGTTTTTAAGAAACAATAGCTATAAGAAGATTGACACTTGTTTATGTCCAATTTCAAAGTGAAATTAATTCAAATGAACAAAATTGGATTAAATGGTAAAAATATTTCATAATTACACTTTAAAACCAACTAAAAAGATAATATAACCATATATATAAATTATATTAAAACACAGTTTTAAATTAAAATACAAAATTTTTCACTATTCATTAAAAAACGAACTTTATCGGAAAAATTCCAAAAAAATTACACAACGTAAATTTCAATGTCCCAATTATAAAGAAGGATTATGTTCGGTCAAATATAATGTATTAAAGTGACCAAAATTATATTTAAAGAGGTTTCACCATTAAAAGGTGGTAAATCGGCCTTTTAATGTAAATTATGCTTAAAATTAGAATCATTCACATTTTAAGTCTCTAACTTTTTATTGGATAAATGTAAATACATTTAACAATCATATATAATCATATATTAGTTAGTTTTGTTCATTCCCACTAATACAACGGCTAGGAGTGAACTACCATTTAAAATAATAATATTATATTATTATTGTGCAACGTAAGAGTTCAAAGAAACCCATTGTTGCGTATTAGGTATGATATCGAACATAGAAACCCTTTAAAGTAAAATTAATATTTAATTCACAAATTTTAATAAATATGAAATATGTCTTATTCATTATTTACCTAGGATGTTACATCCTTCCCCCCATTTGGGAATTGCATCCTCTCAATTTTACTTCTCCAAATAAGTGGGGGTATTTATCCCTCATAGAATTTTCGGATTCCTAAGTTGCCTCTTCAACCGTATGGTTTTTCCATAAAACCTTTACTTGGTGAATTAACTTATTCTACAACACTTCCTCTCTTCAGTCAAAAATCTGGACTGTTTGTTCCTCATAAGAGAGATTCTCTTCCAACTGAACTACCTCTAGGCTCAAAACATGAGATGGATCTTGAATATAATTTCTCCACATTGAAACATGAAAAACATTGTGTACCTGGGATACACTTGGAGGTAAATCCACTCTATATGCAACTGGTCCAAATTTCTCCATAATTTCATAAGGTCCAATGAACCTCGGACTCAAATTTCCCTTCTTACAAAAATGCATCACACTTTTCCATGGAGAAACTTTGAAAAAGACATGATCACCTACCTCAAAAGAAAGATCCTTCCTATCGTTATCTGTATAACTTTTATGTCTACTCTGAGATGTTCTCATGTGCTTCTAAATCAACTAAACTACCTATGCCATCTCTTCTACCAATTCTAGTTCCATCGGCTTCCTTTCACATACTTCATCCTAAAAATCTAGAGTTCGACAACGTTTTCCATATAATGCCTCAAATAGAGCCATCTGTATACTAGAATGAAAATTGTTATTATATAAAAATTCAACCAAAGAAAGATGTTGGTCCCAACTTCCCTGATAATACATCAAGAAAGCACGTAACATATCCTCTAATGTATAAATTGTTCGCTCTGATTTCCCATCTGATTGAGGATGAAAAGTTGTACTAAAATTTATTTCAGTACCCAACGACTTTTGAAGTCCTTTCCAAAATTTAGTAGTAAACCTGGGATCATGATCAGATACAATGAAGAGGGGAAATCCATGCAACCTGACTGTCTCTTTAACATACAACTGAGATAGTTGATCTAGAGACAATGTGTCTTGAATAGGAAGGAAATGAGCAGATTTAGTCAATCGATCAGCAATAACCCAGATTGAATTATTATCTCGAGATGTATTTGGTAATCCCACAACGAATTCCATAGATATATTTTTCCATTTACACACTGGCACCGGTAAATGCTGAACCATCCCTTTTGGTAACTGTCGCTCTGCATTAACCTGCTGACATGTCAAACACTTCACAGTAAAATCAGCAATATATCTTTTCATTCCATCCCACCAGTAATATAAGGCCCCAGCCTTAAACCTTACTTAATATTGAGTTATTGCAAGATTACACATTGAGGATCTTTTTGGGTTTAGAGTTTTAGAGAATTAGATCATAAAACTTGCATTACATTCCACATATAAACAAAGTGGTTACATAAAGATAGTATTCTTCATTCCCATCAATGGAAACATATTTAAAATAAAACATGGATTATTTCTTGACACTTCTTTGACACTATCATCATATCATGTACCTTTCCCTTGACCTATGAAAAACATTTCAAAAAAAACTTTGGATGAGCATAAAAAGATCAGTAAGGGATATAAAAATATGGAATGGAAACATGGGTACATATATACATAAGAATGAGATCATACTTTACCCATAAAACATAAGCATTTTAACATACCTCATCAAATCAAGAATAAATCATAGAAATCATAAGACATAAAGGTAACTTGAGTCATTCATAACATCCTTACGTAGGGAGTAACCCTCTTGGTTATGTTTGGAATACCCATCATAGTATATTCCCTAAATCTCTTCGGAGAAACCTTAACGTTTCACTCCTTCGCGTTACCCAATGCATTGGAGAGCTATATCTGGCTCACCTGCCCTTAGTTTATCACGAAACCACCTGTATTCATAATAATGCCCAAGAACCTCAACATAATCGTATCACATAAAACATGCATAAAGGAAACATAACATTTCCACCTTTCAATCACAATATATCAATACAACACGTTGATATAAAAACATTATGAAAACAATTTTCAATACCCAAATAAAAGAAAAGTAAAACATGGTATTTATTTTTCTTTCAAAAAAAGGTATGGCTTGTAGAGGAAGCTGAAACTCAAATAATGGTCACGACGGCGGAGAAGTCATTGTCGCCGCATACGTACGACAAAAGCATTCCTTTTTGTCTTTTAGTAAACACTTCGTATAAAAAATATTCCTTTTGAATAAACGTAAAATCCAAAGGGGTTTATACACCGTATATAAGAAGGTTGTGTATAAAATAAAATATGCCTCAATGAAAGGAGATTGAGACGAAGTCCCATACCTCGGGTCCAACTTGACTCGATCATTCTTTAATCTCCTGAATAATAAACTTGAGTAAATTTCTACTTGTTTAAGAACCTTTTTCAAGTTCATTATTCCTTTTATATCACTTATTTCCATTTCATGAACACTATGTAATTATTTAAGTTAATAACGGTCGTTTTAACGATCATTGGTACTTGAGTAAAAAATAAGCCCTTTATAATTACAAGTTGTTCATGTATCCATTATATCCAGAATGTTATTCATGATGTAGATATCATATATGTAATTTATATCTAGTACATGCATGCATTTATAATATTACATAATCATTTAGAGGTAAGAAATGAAATGCACCGTTCATGGAGACGGTAAGCCGTATGTACGCATGAACGCTACTTTCATTTCTATTTCGTATTTTATAGAATGGAATCATAATTATATAAAGGTATATTATAATTCCAATATAATATCATTTATAATATCATAGTTCCATCCTTTATACTTCCCACATATTTTATTTAACGAATCAAATCACTTTGAGGGGGCGGTAGTCCGCACTTCCTTAAATGAAGATATCGCGTTTATCCATAATGGAAACCATAAAGGTATACCCAAAATGAAAAATACAGAATCTTAAGGAAAACATAAAAATATCATATATCATATATAAATATATTGACATCTTAATGGCCACCTTTTAAGGTGTTAAAAGAATGTTGAACAATCATCGTTTCGGGAGGCATAAATTCACCATCCACAGAAACAATATGTTCGTTAACCATTAGATGTAGGTTTGTGTAAGTGTAGCTCGAATCCATACTATAAAAACATACTAGTATATTGAGGATACTGTAGTTGTTACAAAAGAAAATAATAAAACGATTTTAGGGGGTTGGAGAAGCAAAATAAAACAAAAGGACTCAAAAGAAGACATTACCTTAAAATCAGGTAACTCCCTTTGGTTTGAGCTCAAAGGCTTCCTTGGGAAGACTTCTGCCCAAAGTGAGGCTTCAAGGAGTAAGAGAGGGAAGTGGAGAGGCAAAATGGGCAGGGGTTGGCCGAGCCAAAGGCTTTGGGAGTGTGGGTATGGAGGTAGATGTGGGGGCCTTTTAAAAGAGGAGAGGAGGGGCACTCTTGGAAAGTAAAGATAAGTTACTTTATTTTAAAATGAGTTTCGGATTCAAAAGGTCCCACATTGATATAATTCTATGATAAGGTTATAAGGGTTCGAAATCCACTCATCCAATTGGTTTTGGCCATGTTTAGGTTTTAGATTTTACATTAACTTTCCATTTTATTTAAATCGTTAAATAATGTGGTCATCGCTACATCATCATGATGTCATAAATAATTTAATTTATTTAATGTCTAAAAATTATAAAAAAATACTATGATGTAGGAAATATTTTTATATTTCTAATTAATATTTATAGTCAAAAATCTGACTTGTATAACCCCATGTAAAAATTGTTTTAGTAAAACACCTCATGTGTGTGTCATTTTTACTTTAACATTTAATAAAAAGTTATTTATGTCATTTCCCAACCAAAGTGGCTCCATGGGATCCCCAAGTTTACCCTTGGCTTGTCTTGGTCGGCCATGACACATCCAACAAGGGTAGGACATGTTTCTAGGTCATTTCATTTTATTAAAACATTATTCTTACCTTAAACTACACTAATTACCTCTAATCGCGATTAAAAACTTAATAAGTTACTATTCACCAAAAAATTATTATAATCTCATTGAACCACATTTTACTTCTTAATGAAATCCATGTATGTCGGATTTTTGAAATTAAAAACACAAATATGGCAAAATTTCATTTAAATGAAAAATCAGTTTTTATAAGTACCACTTAGTGGTTTCACTATTCATCAAAAATTGATGTTTTTCAAAAAAATACCAAAAATTCACCCTAAGTGATATTTGATATTAAGAATTCAAAAATGAAGTCTATTTTACAAAATTCATAAAATATAAGTCATATTAATTAATTTAATAATTAATTCCCGCTGTCATGACAAATAGCGTGTTTTTTTAAACAATAAGTATCAAAAGATTGACACCAGTTTAAGTCCAATTTCAAAGTGAAATTTATTCCAATGACCACCATTGGATTAAATGGTAAAAATATATTGTAATTTCACTTCAAACCCAATTAAAAATATAATCTAACCATATAATTAAATTAAATGAAAAAGAAGTTTTGATGTAAAATGCAGTATTTTTCACTATTCATTAAAAAATGAACATTGTCAGAAAAATACAAAAAATTTATCCAATGTAAATTTCAATGTCCCAATCATAATGAATATGTTTATTTTGACAAATATAGATTATAAAATTTTCAAAAGATTGATTTAAAAATGGTTTTCCATCAAAAGGCAGTAAAACAATCCTTTAAAAAATATTAGTCTATTCCATGCTTAAGATTGGATTTATTTTCATTTTAAGCCTCTAAAACACTATCTAATTCATTAATAGACATAGATAAAAATATCTACTATTCATTACTTAATTGGGATGTTACATCCTTCCCCCCTTTAGAAAATTGCTTCCCCGCAATTTATTTACTTATCAAATAAATGGGGGTACTTATCCCTCATTGCATTTTCAGATTCCCATGTTGCCTCTTCCATCATGTGGTTTTTCCACAAAACCTGTACCTGCTTAATCACCTTATTCTGTAACACTTTCTCCCTGTGGTCAAGAATGTGGACCGGTTGTTCCTCATAAGATAGGTTCTCTTCCAGCTGAACTACCTCTGGACTCAAAACATGAGATGTATCTGGCATATACTTTTTCAACATCGAAACGTTAAAAACATTGTGTACCTGAGATAAACTCGGAGGTAAAGCCACCCGGTATGCAACTGATCCAACTCTCTCCAGAATTTCATATGGTCTAATAAACCTTGGACTCAGCTTTCCTTTCTTACCAAATCGAATCAAACTTTTCCATTGGGAAACCTTGAGAAAAACATGATCACCTACCTCAAAAGATAAATCCTTCCTCCTGTTGTCTGCATAACTCTTTTGCCTACTCTGAGCTGTTCTCATGTACTTCTAAATCAGCTGAACTTTTTCTGCCATTTCTTCTACCAATTCTGGTCCCATCAACTTCCTTTCACCCACTTCATCCTAGAAAGCTGGAGTTCAACACCGCTTCCCATATAATGCCTGAAATGGTGCCATCTGTATATTGGAATGAAAACTGTTATTATATGAAAATTCAACCAAAGAAAGATGTTGGTCCCAACTTCCCTGATAATCCATAGAGAAAGAACGTAGCATATCCTCCAATGTCTGAATTGTTCGTTCTGACTTCCCATATGATTGAGGATGAAAAGCTGTACTAAAATTTAATACAGTGCCCAACGACTTCTGAAGGCCTTTCCAAAAGTTAGAAGTGATCCTAGGATCACGATCAGATACAATGGAGAGAGGAACTCCATGTAACCTGACTATCTCTTTAAGATACAAACGGGAAAGTTGATCTAGGGAAAAATTATCTCGTATAGCAAGGAAATGAGCATATTTAGTCAAGCGATCAACAATAACCCAGATTGCATTATTACCTCGAGATGTCTTCGGTAATCCCACAACAAAGTCCATGGATATATTCTCCCATTTCCACTCTGGCACTGGTAAAGGCTGAAGCATCCCTTTTGGTAACTGCCACTCTACTTTAACCTGCTGACAAGTCAAACACATCACAGTAAAATCAGCAATATCTCTTTTCATTCCATCCCACCAGTAATACTCCCACAGATCTCTATACATCTTAGTACTGCCAGGATGAACTGAAAACGGAGAACTATGAGCTTCACATAACAACTCTCTCTTCAACTGTGAATCAAAAGGCACACACAATCTCTTCCCAAATCTCAAAACGCAATCATTATCAATGTTGAATTCAGGCAACTTACCTTTCTGAACCAGCTCTACCTTTTTCTGCAACTCACTGTCTTGCTTCTCTGCTTGCTTGATTCTATCTGATAGAGATGATCTTACTGATACCTGAAACAAAAAAGAAGAACTTCCTGCACCAACAACTTCTATGCCAAAGTTCATCAAACCCTTTAACCAAAGGATCACGTTCCAAATGCAACATTTCTAATGAAGCATTAATTTTTCGACTCAAAGCATCAGCCAATTTATTTGCTTTTCCCGGATGGTAATGAATTATACAATCATAATCCTTGATTAATTCTAGCCATCTCCTTTGTCTCATGTTCAATTCTTTCTGAGTGAATATATACTTTAAACTTTTGTGATCGGTATATATTTCACACTTTACTCCATACAAATGATGCCTCCAAATTTTTAAATCAAAAACAACAGCAGCTAATTCCAAATCATGTGTATGGTAATTTACCTCATGAGTTTTCAACTGTCGTGAAGCATAATCAATTACCTGATCATTCTGCATTAGGACGCAACCAAGTCCTTTCAATGAAGCATCACTGTATATAACAAACTCAACATTCCTGGAAGGTAGTGCCAAAACTGGAGCATTCACCAATCTTCTTTTTAATTTCTGAAAACAATCATCACATTATTTTGTCCAGATAAACTAAACACCCTTCCGAGTTAGCTTAGTCATTGGACTAGATAACCGTGAAAAATTTCTAACAAACCTTCGGTAATAGTCTGCCAAACCAAGGAAGTTACAAATCTCAGTTACATTTGTGGGTCTTGGCCAGTCTTCCACAACTTTTGTTTTTGCAGGATCAACAGTTATCCCATCTTTAGAAACAATGTGACCAAGGAATGAAATTTGTTGCAACCAAAACTCACACTTGTTGAATTTCCCATACAATTTTTTTTTATGGTTTGCAAAATAACCCTTAAATGTATTTCATGCTCCTCCTTACTTTTAGAAAACACCAAAATATCATCAATAACACAACCACCATTTATCACCTGATTCAACTGAGCCATCACTGCCGTAAAATGCTCAATTTTGATTCTGACCATCTCAGGATACTGATTTGAAAGGTCATTTCCCTCTGTATGCCTTCCCAAAAAATCTATTCTGTTTCCTCTATGAAAAACCATTCTTAACATAAAAATATCTTAGGAGAAGCAACATGGTAATCTTCAAATGCTATATCATTTCAATTTGACCATAAAAAAAATATTTTTGGATAATCATTTAATAGAATTCTAACTCCTAAAGTTATCTAAACCGACCTTTGATACCAACTATAAGGACCCAGCCTTAAACCTTACTTAATCTTGAGTTATTACAAGATGACACATTAAGGATCTTTTGGAGTTTAGAGTTTTAGAGAATTAGATCATAAAACTTTCATTTCATTCCACATATAAACAAAGTGGTTACATAAAGATAGTATTCTTCATTCCCATCAATGGAAACATATTTAAAATAAAACATGGATTATTTCTTGACACTTCCTTGACACTATCATCATATCATGTACCTTTCCCTTGACCTATGAAAAACATTTCAAAAAAACTTGGGATGAGCATAAAAAGCTCAGTAAGGGATATAAAAATATGGAATGGAAACATGGGTACATATATACATAATAATGAGATCATACTTTACCCATAAAACATAAGCATTTTAACATACCTCATCAAATCATGAATAAATCATAGAAATCATAATACATAAAGGTAACTTGAGGCATTCATAACATCCATACGTAGGGAGTAACCCTCTTGGTTACGTTTGAAATACTCATCATAGTATATTCCCTAAATCTCTTCGGAGAAACCTTAACGTTTCACACCTTCGCGTTACCCAATGCATTGGAGAGCTATATCGGGCTCACCCGCCCTTAGTTTATCACGGAACCACCCGTCTTCATAATAATGCCCAAAAACATCAACATAATCGTATCACATAAAACATGCATAAAGGAAACATAACATTTCCACCTTTCAATCACAATATATCAATACAACACGTTGATATAAAAACATTATGAAAACAATTTTCAATACCAAAATAAAAGAAAATTAAAACATGGTATTTATTTTTCTTTTAAAAAAAAGGTATGGCTTGTAGAGGAATCCGAAACTCAAATAATGGTCACGGCGGCAGAGAAGTCATTGTCGCCGCATACGTACGACAAAAACATTCCCTTTTGTCGTTTAGTAAACGCTTCGTACAAAAAAGATTCCTTTTGAATAAACATAAAAGTCAAAGGGTTTTATACACCGTATAAAAGAAGGTTGTGTATAAAATAAAATATTCCACAATGAAAGGAGATTGAGACGAAGTCCCATACCTCGGGTCCAACTTGACTTGATCTTTCATTAATCTCCTGAATAATAAACTTGAGTTAATTTCTACTTGTTTGAGAACCTTTTTCAAGTTCATTATTCCTTTTATATCACTTATTTCCATGTCATTAACACTATGTAATTATTTAAGTTAATAACGGTCATTTTAACGATCATTGGTACTTGAGTCAAAAATAAGCCCTTTATAATTACAAGTTGTTCGTGTATCCATTATATCTAGAATGGTATTCATGATGTAGATATCATATATGTCATTTATATCCAGTACATGCATCCATTTATAATATTACATAATCATTTAGAGGTAAGAAGTGAAATGCACTGTTCATGGAGACGGTAAGTCGTACGTACGCATGAATGCTACTTTCATTTATATTTCGTATTTTATAGAATGGAATTATAATGATTTAAAGTTATATTATAATTCCAGTATAATATAATATATAATATCATAGTTACATCCTTTATACGTCCCACATATGGTATTTAACGAATCAAATCACATTAAGGGGGCGGTAGTCCGCACTTCCTTAAATGAAGATATCGCGTTTATCCATAATGGAAACCATAAAGGTATACCCAAAATGAAAAATAAAGAAGCTTAAGGAAAACATAAACATATCATATATCATATATAAATATAGTGACATCTTAATGTCCACCTTTGAAGTTGTTAAAAGAATGTTGAACAATCATCATTTCGGGAGGCATAAATTCACCATCCACGGAAACAGTATGTTCGTTAACCATTAGATGTAGGTGTGTGTAAGTGTATCTTGAATCCATATTATAACAACATCTTAGTATATAGAGGATACTGTATTTGTTAAAAAAGAAAAGAATAAAAAGATTTTAGGTGGTTGTAGAAGCAAAATAAAACAAAAGGACTCAAAAGAAGACATTACCTTAAAATCAGGTAACTCCCTTTGGTTTGAGCTCAAAGGCTTCCTTGGGAAGACTTCTGCCCAAAGTGAGGCTTCAAGGTGTAAGAGAGAGAAGTGGAGAGACAAAATTGGCAGGGTTTGGCCGAGCCAAAGGCTTTGGGAGTGTGGGTATGGAGGTAGAGGTGGGGGCCTTTTATAAGAGGAGAGGAGGGGCACTCTTGGAAAGTAAAGATAAGTTACTTTATTTTAAAATGACTTTCGGATTCAAAAGGTCCCACATTGATATAATTCTATGATAAAGTGATAAGGGTTCTAAATCCACTCATACAATTTGTTTTGGCCATGTTTAGGTTTTATATTTTACATTAACTTTCCATTTTATTTAAATCGTTAAATAATGAGGTCATCGCTACATCATCATGGTGTCATAAATAATTTAATTTATTTAATGTATAAAAATTATAAAACAAATACTATGATATAGGAAATATTTTTATTTTTCTAATGAATATTTATAGTCAAAAATCGGACTTGTATAACCCCATGTAAAAATTGTTTTAGTAAAACACCTCATGAGTGTGTCATTTTTACTTTAACATTTAATAAAAAGTTATTTATGTCATTTCCCAACCAAAGTGGCTCCATGGGGTCCCCAAGTTGACCCATGGATTGTCTTGGTAGGAAATGACATATCCAATAAGGTTAGGACATGTTTCTAGGTCATTTCATTTTATTAAAACATTATTCTTACCTTAAACTACACTCATTACCTCTAATCGCGATTAAAAACTTAATAAGTTACTGTTCACCAAAAAAATTATTATAATCTTATTGAACCACATTTTACTTCTTAATGACAACTATGTATGTCGGATTTTTGAAATTCAAAACACAAAGATGTCAAAATTTCATTTAAACAAAAAATCAGTTTTTATAAGTACCACTTAGTGGTTTCACTATTCATCAAAAATTGAAGTTTTTCAGAAAAATACCAAAAATTCACCCTAAGCTATATTTGATAATCTGAATTCAAAAATGAAGTCTATTTTACAAAATTCATAACATATAAGTCACATTAATTAATTTAATAATTAATCCCCGCTGTCATGACAAATAGCGTGTTTTTATGAAATAATAAGTATCAAAAGATTGACACCAGTTTAAGTCCAATTTCAAAGTGAAATTGATTCCAATAACCACCATTGGATTAAATTGTAAAAATATATTCTAATTTCACTTCAAAACCAATTAAAAATATAATCTAACCATATAATTAAATTAAATGAAAAAGAATTTTTGATGTAAAATGCAGTATTTTTCACTATTCATTAAAAAATGAACATTGTCAGAAAATTACCAAAAATTTATCCAATGTAAAATTAAATGTCCCAATCATAATTAATATGTTTATTTTGACAAATATAGTGATAAAATTTTCAAAAGATTGATTTAAAAATGGTTTGTCTTCAAAAGGCAGTAAGACAATCCTTTAAAAAATATTAGTGTATTCCATGCTTAAGATTGGATTTATTTTCATTTTAAGCCTCTAAAACACTATCTAATTCATTAATAGACATAGATAAAAATATCTATTATTCATTACTTACTTGGGATGTTACAAGTAATACCCCCAAAGATCTTTGTATATCTTAGTACTGCCAGGATGAACTGAAAATGGGGAACTATGAGATTCACATAACAACTCATTCTTCAACTGTGAATCACAAAGCACACATAATATCTTTCCAAATCTCAAAACAAAATCATTATCAATTTTAAATTCATGCAACTTACCCTTCTGAACAAACTCTACCTTTTTTTTAACTCATCATCTTCCTTCTGTGCTTTCTTAATTCTGTCTGATAGAGATGATCTCACTAACACCTGATACAAAACAGAAGAATTTTCAGCCCCAAAAACTTCTATGCAAAATTTTATCAAATCAAAAACCAAAGGATCTTCTTCTAAACATAACATGTTAAATGAAGAATTACTTTTTCGACTCAAAGCATCATCCACTTTATTTTCTTTTACTGGATGGTAATGGATCATGCAATCATAATCCTTGATTAATTCCAGCCATATCCTCTATCTCATGTTCAATTATTTTTGAGTAAATATATACTTTAAACCTTTTTAGTCAATATATTTTTAAAATTTTACTCCATAAAAATGATGCCTTCAAATTTTTAAAGTAAAAACAACAGCAGATAATTCAAAACCATGTGTAGGGTAATTTAACTCATGAGGTTTCAACTGAAGTGAAGCATAAGAAATTACCTGATCATTCTGCATAAGGACACATCCACGTCCTTTCAACGCAGCATCATTGTAGATAACAAACTCACCATTTCTGTATGGTAGTGCCAAAACTAGAGCATTCACTTGTCTTCTTTTCAATTCTTGAAAACAATCATCACATTATTTTGTCCAGATGAACTTAACACCTTTTCGAGTTAACTTAGTCATTGGACTAGATAACCGTGAAAAATATTCAATAAACCTCTGGTAATAACCAACCAAACCAATAAAACTACGAATCTTCATTATATTTGTGGGTCTTTTCCATTCTTTAAAAACTTTTGTTTTAGTAGGATCAATAGTTATTCCATTTTTTGAAATAATGTGACCAAGGAAAGAAATTTTTTTGTAACCAAAACTCACACTTGCTGAATTTCCCATAATGTTTCTTTTCTTTTAATGTTTTCAAGACAACCCTTAAATGAATTTCATGTTCCTCATTACTTTTGGAATAAAGAAAAATATCATCAATGAACACAACCAAAAACTTATCCAAGAAGTCACGGAAAATTCTATTCATAAGATCCATGAATACAGTAGGTGCATTGGTTAAACCAAAAGGCATAACTAAAAATTCATAATGGCCATATCCTGTACGAAATGCGATATTCAGAATGTCTTCTTCATTTACTTTCAATTGATGTTACCTCGACCTCAAATAATTCTTTGAAAAATACTGAGCTCGCTGGAGCTGATAAAACAAATCATTGATATGAGGCAAATGATACTTTTTCTTAACACTGATGTTATTCAATTCTCTATAATCAATGCAAAGTCTCATTTAACCATATTTATTTTTAACAAACAATATAGGATCACCCCATGGTAATGTGATAGGTTGAATGAAACCTTTATCTAATAACTCCTCCAATTGCTTCTTTAACTCTAAAAGTTCAATTTGAGCCATTCGATAAGGGGGTTTTGAAAATGGATTAGCATCAGGAACTAAGTCAACAATAAATTCAACTTCCCGATCAGGTATAATACCAGGAAACTCATCAGGAAAAGCATCAAGGTACTCATTTACCACTGGAACATCATTAATCTAAAGAGTTCCTTTGCTTTCAACAATATTTGCAAGGTAACATTAATTTTCATCTATTACTAGTTTCTCAGCTTCCTGATATGTTATAAAAATAAAGGGTTCATTTTTGTATACAAACTGAAAATCATTCTTAAAAGAAACCTCTTTAGCTCTTCATTTAATCTTAGCATGATAAACAGAAATCCAATCCATACCCAAAATAACATCAAACTCTATTAGAGGAAAAACAATAAGGTTTTCAGGTAGATTCTTTCCGCACACAAGGACTGGAATGTTCTTATGTTTTATTTTTTTTTCTCAACATTTCTTCCAGGTGTTGTTACCGTAAGGTATGTATTCATATCTTGGTATGGAATTCCCAATTTACTAGAAAACTTATAAAAAATGAAAGAGTGTGTAGACCCTGAATCAAGAAACACATTGGCATAATCTGAACAAACAAACAGTGTGCCTGATACAACTTCATTTGAGGGCCCAACATCTTCTGAAGTAGTTTCAAAGGATTTCACCACCACTTTCTGCTTGTAGCCTGGTTGCTTTCCTTCGGTTGAGTTCTTTATTGGACACTCATTTTCATAATGACCCATTTCATTTCACTTAAAACATTTTAGTGACTGTAAATCAGATTTTGTCTTACTATTACCCTGATCTTTTTCAGTGCAATTACGAGCCTTATGTCCTATTTTACAACATCAGTAGCACTTACCCGAATTCAAAAGACATTTCCCAGATTTCTTTTTTTCATAATTTTCATAAATTGTAAACTTAAGTTTCTTACCATTATACTTTTTTAAATAATTCTTCCCTTTCACTTGTCACCTCGACCTCTTGTTCTATTGTTTTTCAAAGAACACCTAATCATCAGAAAACTCCATTTCCACCTTCTCCACAGAACGAACAAGTTTTTCATTACTTTTTATCTCAAGAGAAACTAAATCCATTTGATACTTTGGCTTTAATTCTGCGTAAAAACAGTTGATTTTACTATCAAGATCTCATATGAAATTTGGAGCATACCTTGCCAGACGAGTGGATTTTTCTTCATAAGCATCCAATGAGTCATCGTCCTACCTTAATTCCAGGAATTGTTTTTCCATCCTAAGACGAACCACCTTAGGAAAATATTTCTCAAGAAACATACCTTTGAATTCATCCCAGTCAAGAGCATCAATCACCTCATTATCCATAATATATTTCACCATCGACCACCACTGATCATCTTCACCATCAAAACGGTAAACAGCGAGACTAACCTTTTAATGTTATGAATAACCCATGAAATCAAAATTCTTTTCTAGTGATTTAATCCACCCTTCTGCTAGCACCTGATCAGATGATCCTCTGAATGATGGGGGATGTTGCCTCATGAAATGCTCCACTCCTGACATGTTCCTCTATGGTTGATCTGGCTGATCACGTACATGGATACCACCCCCATTTATAGCATGAGTCAATTGTGCCATCACTGCAACAAACTGCTCAGTTCCAATTCTGACCATTTTAGGTTGTTGATTTGGAATTTTGTCTTCCTCTTGATGTCTTCCAAATATAGTTGCACTGCTTTCTCTGTGGAAAACCATTCTGAACAAAGAAATATCTTAGGAGAAGCAACATAGTAATCTGTAAATGATATATGATTTCAATATTAATATAAATTACTTTATGGATATTAATTTAATAGTACCCTAACTCCTAAAGTTATCTAAACCTACCTCTGATACCAACTATAAGGACCCGACCTTATAACATTACATAATCTTGAATTAAACAAATAATTCACATTTAGGATCTTTTCAAGTTTAGAGTTTTAGATAATTAGGACATAACTATTACATCTCAAAAGATTAAAAAGTAGATACTTCTACACAGTTTCTATTCTTTTCAAAAAATAAAAACTCTTAAAAAAATAGTCATTTCTAGTTCCAGGTTTTAGACAGCATGACTTTTCCTTGATCCCATCCTTGACCCTATTCATCTTTAAGTCTGGTGAAAACATTTCAAAACTTGGGATGAGCATAAAAATCTCAGTAAGGTTTATAAAACAAAGAATGAAAACATTATTTTATAAATACATACAAAACATAAACTCTTTTACTTACCTCATGAAATCATAATATTTATGAAATAAACACAGAAATCATATATCATAAAGGTAACTTGTGGCATCCATAACACACTTACATTGTATTTATCACAGCTACATGTGGAGTTACTTTGGAATACCCATCACAGTATATTCCCTAAATCTCTTAGGATAAATATCCATGTTTACCTCCATCACGTTACCCAATGAATTGGAGAGATATATTGTGCTCACCCACCCTAGGTTTCTCACAGAGACACCCGTATATGTAAATAATTCCCCAGAACCATAACATGCTCATAACACATAACATAAGCATAAATGAAAGATAAAAATTTTCACATTGCAATAAAAAAATATCATTTCAAGGTATTGAAATTATAAATCCATTCTCAAAATAATTTTCAATACCAAAATACGTAAAAAGAGTATATGGTATTTATTTTTCCTTTTAAAAACATTCTGGCATGTTAAGGAAGCCAAAGATCAAATAATACTCGCAGCGACAGAAAGGTTGTTGTCACCGCTTACGTTAAAAAACATTCCTTTTTTCATTTATTAAAACACTTCGTATAAAAAAATACCCTTTGAATGAAATGAAATGTCAAAGGTGTTAATACAGTGTATAAAAAATCATGTATTAAAAGAAAATATGCCTCAATGAAAGGAGATTGAGACAAAGTCCCTTACCTCTTGTCCGACTTGACTCGATCATTCATTAATCTCCTGAATAATAAACTAAAGTAAATTTCTACTTGCTGAAGAAAATTTTTCAAGTTTATTATTCCTTTTATATCATTTATTACCATGTTATAAACATTAGGTAATCATTTCAAGTTAATAATGGTCATTTTGTCGATATTTGGTACTTGAGTCAAAAATGAACACCTTATATTTACAAGTTGTCCATGTGGTCAATAGTCCATCATATCCAGAATTATATTCATGATTTAGATATCATATATATCATATATATCCGTTATATACATTTATTTACAATAGTATATAACATTTGGAGGTAAGAAATGAAATGCACTGTTCACGGAGACGGTAAGCCATACGTACGCATGAACGCTACTTTCATTTCTATTTCTTATTTTAATGGAATTAAAACAAAATTATACATAGGTATATTATAATTCCAGTATAATATCATATATAATATCATTAAATCCATCCTTTATATGTCCCACATATGGAATTAATGAGTCATATCACTTTGAGGGGGCGGTAGTCCGCACTTCCTCAAATGAAATTATCGTGTTTACCCATAATGGAAACCATAAAGGTATGATATAAATGGAAAATAAAAAAATAATAAAGAAAACATAAACATAATATATATCATATATAAATACAATTCCATCATAATGGCCACCATGAGAGGCGGTAGGAGGTAATCCAACAATCATCATCTCGTGAGGCATTAGTTTTCCATCCACAGAAACAGTATGTTCTTCATCCATTAGATGAAGGTTTCTATAAGTGTAGATAAAATAATTATTATAAAAACATTATAGTATATTAAGGATAGTGTTTTTCTTAGAAAATAAAGGAATAAAAAGAGTTTATGGGTTGGATAAGTAAAATAAAATAAAAGAAGTTAAGAGAAACGGTTACCTTTAATTTGGGTAACATCCTTTGGTTTAAACCAAAAGGACTTCTTGATGTGCCTTTTTCCAAAGATATGGCTTCTAAGAGGAGGATAGGGATGTAGGGAGATTAATTGGGTAGAGTTGGGATGATCCTAAAGGCTTTAGATGTGTGGGTAATTGGATAGAAATGGTCTCGTTTTATAAGGGGGGGGAGGGGCTCTTTAGGAAGGTGTGAAAATATTATTATATAATGATATTCAGTTTCTAAAGGTCCAAAAATCATTATAGTCGGAGATAAGATGACTCATGGTCGAAATAAAATCATCCAATTGGAATTGGATAGGTTTTGGATAATATTTTAATCATGATAATCTTATTTATTAGAATCATTTATTAATGAGGTAAATACTGCATCATTATTGTGTCAGGAATAATTTAACTTATTCGAGGTCTAAAAATTATAAAAAAATACTATCATGTAGGAAATCTTTTTAAATTTTTAAAAAATATTTATAGTTGAAAATATGACTTATATAACACCATGTAAAAATTAATTTACTAAAATATTTTTGTTTATGTCATTTTTGCCTTCACTTTAAATTAATTAATCTAAAGTGTCATTGACATTCATAAGTGGCTAAATGGGGTCCCAAAATCGACCTAAAGATTCCCATGGTCATAAATGACTCAACCAATAAAGTTTTTACAAGTTATAAGGTAATTCTGAATTATTATAATATTTTTTTTACCTTGAATTACCCTATTTACCTTTAACCGCGGTAAAAAAGTCAAAATTTACTATTCACCATAAATTATTTTCATCTTATTAAACCAAATTTTACTTACTAATAAAAACCATGTATGTTGGATTATCGAAATTCAATTCACAGAAGTTGTAAAATTTCATTTAAATGAAAAAAGTCAGTTTTTTTAACTACTACTAAGTGGTTTCACTATTCATCCAAAATTGAAGTTTTTCATAAAAATACATAAAATTAAGCCTAAGATTTATTTGATATTATGAATTCAAAAATGATGTCTATTTTTCCATGTTAAAAACATAGAATTGTAATTAATTAATTTAAAGTTAATTCCCGTTGGTAAAAAACATAGCGTGTTTTTAAGAAACAATAACTATCAAAAGATTGACACTTGATTATGTCCAATTTCAAAGTGATATTAATTCTCATTACCAAAATTGGATTAAATGGTAAAAATACATTCTAATTAAATTTTAAAACCAATTAAAAAGATAATCTAACCATTTAAATAAATTATATTAAAACACAGTCTTGAATTAAAATACAATATTTTTCACTATTCATTAAAAAATGAACTTTATCGGGAAAATTCCAAAAAATTACACAAAGTAAATTTTGATTTCCCCATTCCAAAGAAGGATTGTATTCGGTCAAATATAATGTATTAAAATGACCAAAACTATATTTAAATAGGGTTCTCCATTAAAAGACAGTAAATCGGCCTTTTAATGTAAATTATGCTTAAAATTAGAATCATTCACATTTTAAGTATCTAACATTTTATTAGATAAATGTAAATACATTTAAAAATCATGTATAATCATATTTTAGTTAGTTTTGTTCATTCCCACCAATGCAACGGCTAGGAGTTAACTACCATTTAAAATAATAATATTATATTATTAGTGTGCAACGTAAGATTTTAAAGAAACATGTTGTTGCGTATTGGGTACGCTATCAAACATAGAAACCCCTTTAAAGTAAAATTAATATTTAATTCACAAATTTTAATAAATATGAAATATGTCTTATTCATTATTTACCTGGGATGTTACACTCTGTGTAAGGAACTTTGGCATCATTAAACTAAATACACTAATTTATGAGTTAAATTCGATCCCAAGGAAGGTTCTATGTTATTCCAATAATTCAAGTAGAATTATTGAATTGTTTATATATTTCAATTCAATAATTATACTACATAATTATTTTTATTAAAGTTATTCTAGTTATAAGAATAAAGATTCATCTAAGGATTATTCTAAAATAGTTTTACAATAAGGATTTTTAAAAATATGATTAATGGTAATGATGGCCTAGAAAATTGATTTAGTGGTTTGGATATGTTTTATGGAAAACAAATTATTGAAGAAAAAATAAAACTTAATATATTCCAGGTGCGGAGATAATAATTTTTATTTTAGATAAATAGATTATTGGTGTTGATAAAGTAAATGAGATAGTATTAAGGACCTTGGAACTGATTAGTGATTTGATGAAAAAGTGATTTATGTTATCTTTAATGGTGTTTACACTATTTTGGGATTTATTTAATATATTAGATATTTTATGATTTTATTTTAGGAATATGGATTTTGTTAATTTTTTGAAGCATATATGTTTTCATTGAGGTTTAATAGTGATTCTGGTTATTACTATACTTTAGGAGAATAATTGTATTCATATATTTGTTATGTCACTTTAAGAGATACTTTATTTTGTTTGGGGGATTAATGTTACTTTTTTTTGAAATTTTGTGACATTATTAATAATTTTTTGGATTCTGAATTTGTTAATATATATTTTGGATCTATTTTTTGTTAACTATTTATGGAATAGTTTAGGTTAAATATTTTGAGTCATTATTGTGGTTTTAGAGGTTAATGTATGATTTATACATTTTGAATTGATTATTCTAGTCATTTATTTTTTGGTAAATTTATAGGGGTATAAGGAAAGACTTTTCATTATTTTATGGATCTTATGATGCATTAAAAAGTTAATTTTAATACTTTAGGCATGAAAAATAAAAATTATTTTCTGAAGTAAGATAAAGTGGGAATAAATTGAATCACAACCAAAGGATGAAATTGTTCTTAAGAAATAAACATTCTTTGAGTATATTTTCTTATCTTCTCTATATTGATATTAAAATAAACCCTTAACCTTGAAAAAGGATAATTAAATAAAAAATTTATAATTTTACCATTATTTTTACGGAGTTGATTGACTTTTCACCCATAACAAATTTATTGTTCTTTTGTCATTATCTTTCTCATGATCAACTTCTCTATCACTCCCTATTAGTAAATGGAAATTATTTTTCTTATCCATGTTTATTTTTTACTTCCCAACAATTTTATCTCTATCTGGGAACCCGATTGTGTGTCATTTCATGAAACATTTATGTTTCCCACTTTCCCTTTATAAAGGAACATTTATTAACCGTTTGTATGATGTGGGTTTCAACAAAGTTACTTTAAAATACTGATCATCTCATGAATAAGATAAAATTTTGAGGGAAATAATTATTAAAGGGGGAATAATGTAATATCCTAAGATTTTAAAAATAACAATATGTTCAAAAGCATATACAATACGCAATACAGAGATTAAAAAAACCATGAGATATTATTATTTAAATGTTATAGTTATAACCTTGCCGTAAAACTAGAAGGTGTGAATAAGAATCACCACGTTATGAAATATATATAAATTAAATCATCAAAAAAATTATTGATTAATTCTTATGAAATAAGAACTCGATTTTTAGTAAAGTAAATTTATTCATTAAAATTATTTTTTCATAAAAAGTTATTTTTATTGATATTTGTTAGAAAATATTATAATTAATATCTGGAACATTTAGAAAATTTATTTTATAAAATTATTTTTTTAAAATTTATATATCTAAATTAATGAGGGAAAAATTTCGATATTTTTCTGAAATGATTGATTTTTAGTGAATAGTGAAAATATAGTTTTTTTTACATTTTTTATAAAATTAAATTTTTTTAAAATTAAATATTCCATTATTATTTTAATTTTATATTAAGTTAAAACATTCCACTTTTATTTAGAAATTGTATAATTAATTTCATAGGAATCAACATTATACTAGATTTTGGTATACGTTCATTTTTTGGGATACAAGTATATCTTTTCTAAAAACTATTTTTAATTTCCTTTTAAAAATTTATACTAAAAGTAATATTTATCACCAATTGGATTATAATTTTATGAAATATTTATTATTTTTATATTAATAATATCCAATATATCCTGAAAATAATTTTTTATTTTTTCTAAATTATATATCTTCTGGGGAATACTAAAAAATATATTTTTTATGAAATGCGGTATATTTTACTATATCACCGAGACATGAACATGATATAAAAAAATTATTTAACTTAGATTACAACTAATGTATGGTAATATTTTAAATTATGATAAAAAAAATAATTCAAAACTCATAAATTGGAATTTTTTTCATGAAAAGTAATAAAAACATTTTTAGTGTCGATGGAGTGCTAGCGCGTCCCTGGAAAAGTCAAAGTTGGTGTTATAAAGTTAATTTTTGAGAATTAATAATTCATTTATCAACTTTGTTAATAAATATGAATTATTATTTATTATATATATATATATGAATTTTTGAGTTATAATACAACTAACTAATCCAAATGCTTGAATAGGGCTAGAAAAGTCAAAATAACATATGAAAAATGTTTCAATGAAACCTTTGTGAATAAATATACATATTTAATGAATATAGTATTATATATTGAAATTTATGTTTTTATTTTTATTATGTGAATTTATTTTTACTTTTTAGTGACGATATAATTACATTAAATGCTTTTGCAATGCCAATATAATGAAAGTGAAAATAGTTGATAAATCTAGTGAAATTATTATGAAAACTAAAAAAATATTATTTTTTGTTATTAAAAATTTAAAATGACATATATAGATAGATTTTTCATATTATATATTTTTAATTATTTATATTTTAATTACATTGTTTTAATGTTTTTTTCAAAGTCAAATTATGTGAATAGTTCTTAAATTTACATTAATAGTATATTCTGTTAAATATATTTTATTAAATAATTTAAAAATATTAAAAATATCAAAATTGAAAAATTACGATGATAAAGGGTTTAAAATATCATCCCATTAAAATTAATGAGAAAATTTTCAACTTATAAGTAAAATTATAACACTTTAATATTGAAATGGTAATTTCTATGGTTAAGGTTAAAATTGGTTTACTAAGTAGTTAAACTAAAATATATGGTTTAAAATGAAATCAAAATCTGTAAAAAATATTTTATTATTATATTAAGAACTTATATTACTTAAATAAGAATCCATTTCATTTTGAAACCATTTTAACATATTTATATGCATATTATTTTATAATATTTTATTTATTTCAAAAAAGTACATAAATGATATTTTAGAACAAACATTATTTTATTAAATGATTTAATATTTATAAAAATCATATATTTGGAAATTTTAATGGTATATGGTATAAAATATAAACCATAAAATATTTATAGATTAATTTTACTATCACAGTAATTTTATTAACTCCTAGTGAGTAAAAAATATTGATGCCATGATAATTGTCAAAAGGCTTAATGAGGGGTTAAAATGAAGAGATAAGGAAAAAACATAATCAAAACAAGTAATAATTTTATTTGATGAGTTTATTTAGACTCATAATAATATTATATCCAAATTATATAAATTTGGATACAGTTATACATGAAAAATAATTTATATTAATTTAATAATTTATTTAATTTCAATAGTTCCCCACCCCTCTTTTATTAAAGAGAGCCTATTCTCCTTCATTATACACAATATTTTAGCATTATATTTCTATAAATACCTACCTTAATGTCATCCTATGTTACTTCTCATTTCCTAGAGCTTATGGTCTTTCCAAAATTCCATCCTTCTAAGGGTTAAGGTGAAATCCAGAGGAGGATTCTCTACAAAGAGGTATAGATCTTAACTAAGTACTTTAAAATTTATTTATTCTTATACCTCCTATAAATACACGGTATCCATTATAAAATAATTAATTAAGTATATTAAATATACTGATTTGTTATTATTATGAGTTAAAACCCATTACCAACATTATTTTTTTCCTACGAAAAGTGAAAATATTTCACGTGCGTACCCACGACTTTCCATCTCCACATAGTGGTGTAATTCATTTTTCCATAATAATCCTTAATGTATGTTTATTATGATGATTATAATTTTTATAAGTATTATTTATGACATAATTATTCTTATATAATTATAATATCACATCTACCTTCTAATCTGTCGGAAAACAACAATGTAGCTCATGCATTTTTGTGGACTACCACCTGCATAAAGCGATATGATTTATTTTTCACTTCTTTTTTAATTTTATTTTAATAATAATATATTTTGTTAATATATATGATATATATGATATAAAATTGATTCTGGAATGGTGGATTATTATTTACCTTTGTCCTTCTGTCTCCATTAATGGTGTAATTTATTTTTAACTCTCTATAATTTACTACTGACTCTATATAAAAATATATATAATGAATATATAAGAAATTTATATCATTATTAAAATCATTGAGATGATGAAACCATAATAAAAATATAAGTACTGGAAAAACTGAACTAAAATTCTCAGGAAAAATATAACTCTTAACACCTCAAAATGATTATTTTAATAATGTATTATTTATAAATGGGTGTTAAAATATTATAAGTGAAACATATATGATACTATAATTACAAACCAGGTCCATATATATAATTATAAATAATTTAAATTTATTATAAATAAGTTTTTATTTCTCTCGAAGAACATTTTACTTGAGGCAAGGTATTTTTGTCTCACTTTTATTTATTGGAGACATAAGCCATGTTCATCGCTTTTTTATTTTGTGTGGTGTATATAGTTCTCCTTTAACATGCTATATCATGAATCACCTTATTTTCATTATTTTTAAATTATAATTTAATTTTATTCTTTCATGTGTCTTACGATTCAAAATTTACAAAAGTGTTATGGGTTTTATGTTACAATATAAATTTTCACTGGGATTATTTAGGATTAAGTTTCTAATGATGAAATTTCATGATATAATAACTATCAATAATACTATGAACATTATTATCCTCTATTTATTTATTAATAATACAATTTTTCCTTTCATTTGTTCCTCTTTAATACCTCAATATATCTAAATATTTTTTTAAGGAAAATTGACTTTGTTTCTCTCTTCAGTTAAAAATCATTATTCGTTCATGTCAATATTTTCTAAAAAAATAAAAAAAAAATTATATATATTAAAATGATTTATTAAAGTCAATTTGTACCCAATATATAATTGTTACAAAAAAAATTAATGGAATCTTCTTATAATTTTCTGAATGAGGTAGTTTTTGACTAGTTTTTCAAAAGTGTGAAAGGATGTTTTCTTTTAACTAATGTAACATGAATATATTTTCACTCCATCAGGATCACTCAATTATTTGAAGAATAATTTAAAATTTTCCAAATTTATTTTCAAATAAAATTTTTCATTTAATATTTGGGAAATTTTTAGATTTTAAATAAGTAAATTCAAATTGAAAAGGATATTTTCCTTAAGAAATATTACATGTTATATTTTAACTGAATTTTTTTCCAAGATGGCATCCTTTTATGTTACATAAGATTTACTCAAGATATTATACAATGATATCATCCCTATTATTTCTCTAGATAGTTTAATATTACAATTACAAGATGTTTATGAAACCCATTTTTTCCAAGGATTATTCTATGATGAAATGTTAAAAATTTTATGAAGCCCATTTATTTTATATGGGTTATGATATGATTAAATATTCAAATGTGTATGAAACTAGTTTATTTTTCATGGGTTATGATATTATAAAATGTTTAAATATTTACAGTACATATTTTATTTCCATTGCTTATTCTTGGTGTAATATACCATTTTTTATGAGTTGAAAATTCTAAGAAGAAATTTTTATTTTTTTCATTAGTAGATGATGAAAATATGGATGGAATATAAAAATAGAATTTTGAATGATGGAGTGAATCATAGTTATGTATTTATATTTCGAATGAGGAAAGGAAGATGGTTCAAAGAGTTTAGGAGCATCTTGGGGGTTTAGGACCAGAAGCTGATGTTTTGGAAAAGTGTAGCCTGGGTCTCATGGTTAAAAAACTATTAATTATAACCATGATAACTAACCATGAATCCAATTTTGTATAGATTCATGGGTTGGTAAACCTTGTAGCAGGCTAGTAGAAACCATTTGAGTGTTTCCATTAGTTATATACATGTCACATGGTTGGGGCACAGTCTATCAAACCTCACATCATAATTGTGCAAGGTGTGTTAGGCTCAGATAGTGGAGCTTCGTGGTTAGAACAAAGTTTATTAAATAATTCACCCTAAACATTCAAGGTGGGTGTGCCTTGGATATTAGAGTCACATTGAGGGTGCACAGTTTCACCAAAAATGCAGTGAAATCATGTATCCCAATAAAATGGTGAAATTACCCAATTTATTTGTGATATTTAGGAGGTAATACCCTTATTTTCTTCCCTTTCCTCCTTTTTTTAAGCCACCACTATTATTCTCTCATTCCCTTCTTTAAACCCCATAATGTGGGTGTTATTAGGTCTTTCAATAGTAATTTGAGGTATGATTCCTCTTTCTTTATCCTCCCTTTCTCTTACCCTCCCCTCATTCTTAATTTTTTGTTCCTTAGTTATGTATTTCAATTCTGATTCCACCAAATCATGGTTGAATAAGATATTATTGATGGGGATTTTTCCCTATCAAGGAAGAGGGTGAACATGGGTTTCATCTTCACTTAATCCATTTTTAGGTATGTTACCATATTGAATTTCTAACATTTTAATGCCCATATTATATTTTTACAGGATTTTTAAATGATGTTTCTTAGGGATTATTCAAAATTCACGGTTAGGGATGTGTCGCAGGTTGTTGGAAAGGGTTTGATCAGGGTTCCATTGGGATGAGTTCATCCAATGAGGTTTCAATATTTATGAATTTATGGTTTATATAGATTAATTTTTTATATTTTATTGACATTATTTAATTAATTAGAGTATATTTATAATTAATTGATTTTAGATTGATTGGTTAGGAGGAAGGACTCTGTATGTGTTGGATGAGCTTGAAGGGTCCTTTGAAACTACTGTTAGCCCTTGTAAAATACAAGTAAATATTCCAATGAGTTTTGTGGTCTATCATACTTTCTCCATCGAATTTATGCATGTTATGAAAGTATGGGAATGGTTGGGCTCATACCTAAGAGAAAATCACTAATATTAAATTTATCCATTGAATATTAAATTAAATTAAAATGTTTAATTAAAATGGATGATCAAAGGGGTCACTAGAAACCCAAGTTATCTTTCCCCATTACATGGACCCTTAAAGATGATACCTAGACCCTTGAGACACTGAGTAGCCTCCAGAACCATTCAGAGTTGAGCCTCCACCTGGTGAGGCATGTCAGTCCTCATGTGCGCCAAGGTGGGAAAACCATTGGCATATTAATACTTTATTAGATGAATCGATCATCCCAGGCTGACCTACAGCATCGATAAGGGAAATGGTCCATCTCATGACCATTTTTTTTGTGTAAATACCCCATGTAGCTAACAAGGAAGTGCTACCCTCATTAAGATGTCATGGGGTGTGATGACCTAGGAATTGGGAGTTGACCCAAGACCATGACTTTATACAAGAGAACCCTAATTGGGATACCTATATTTTTATACTATTTATAAGGGTTTTAATAGGGATTAATATACTTATATTATCAACTAAAGGATCCTGTAAGGAATATTTATCCATGTATTGACCAAGGAGATCCCATTGGTTGACTTGATGGTGGACCAAACCTGAAAGAGTGCGTCATGATTCTAGATATAGATGGTAGTGGGTTTACCCTGGAACTCATACTAGACATTTAATCCTAATAGTTTGTGGAAGTAGAGATGGATTTAGGCATTTGAATAACCATAATCTCTTATTTATGAATTCACTCAGTTATGGTTGATGCATCTATGATTTCAAATGTGCTTCATGAAACTCATCATATGGGCCTGACATGATTATATAGCATGGTGTTGATGCCTAGTGGTATTTCATGGGATCCATTTTAGTAGAATTATTGATTTAATTTTTATATTACTGCAAGTCCCACTTGCCACTAGGATTCCTTCCTGTATAGGGATTGTAGAGGAGGTTGTCAAGTGAAACTGGAACCCCTTTTACATTTTGTGTCACCTATCCTACCCATCTCGTGAGGGTCGTGGAAATACTAGAGGATGTTGGGAGGTATAATTTCCAATGAATATGGGATTATTATTCCATCCCCAATGATTTATGTTGCTCACCTCGATAAAAGTTCTAGGATACTCCCAAGGATGGGGTGGATTCTCCTGTAATACATTACCCAGACAAATCTAGGAATGGGATTTTGAGACTGTTATTTAATTTTGTCGAGTTATTATGTCATATTTAAAGAGTATTATTTATGTATCACCTAAGTTTCATACCCATTAGGGACTATCAAAGTTCCAATGTCAGGATTTCCTAGGTACTAGGACCTAGGAATTAGGCAATAAACTATATTGCATATGGATTTAATGGTATGGCATCCATCTCGCTGCCATATTTATAGGATTTCTAGTTGATACCTAGAATCCTTCATTATGTATAGTATAGGAGAGTATAAGGGATATCGGGGATAGGAACTATATTCACCTATGGTTATGTTTCTTGCTCAGAGACATTTTCAATATTGAACAAAGTATTATGGTAAATTAGAATCATAGAATCACGGATTGACTGGTTTACACACGTCTTTAAAGGAGTGAAATAAAACTAAATGACTTATTCATAGTGTGTAAAGTCGATAAGGATCACCAACCCAATGATCGAATATTAATTTACTATATTATTTTATTTCTAATTTTGAATTAGCTACGCTAATTATATTTTATGAGCATGCACTTATGACAGAAAACCATGGTATGGATTTTAGTATTTAGTTTATCTTTAGTAGTTTGTTAGTTATTATTATTTTTATTATTATTATTGTTATCTGAATGAGTGGAACTCCTATACCAAAAATTAATTTGCTATCTATGTACATGATTATATTGGGGGTTCCCTTCTTAGTTTTTTACTCACATCCTAATCGGGTCACTATTACAATGGGGTACCTGAGTTAATGTTCTCTCAGTTAGAGGACTAGGATAGGTTGAGGCCCTATACTAATCATGAAGGATAACATGCATATTTATTTGTAGTGGGGTTTGTATCATGACATAGTGTACATCGTATGGCCTTGTAATTTTATTTCTATTTCTTTTATTTACTCTTGTATATGTGGTTTTCCCAATGGCGATTAGTGTTGTATGTATAACATGAATTTTTGGGCCTTTACTACACTTTATTCTTTATTATAGCCTTATTTATATTTATTTCTTATACACTCTAATTATATTCGTAAATTGATGATTTTTGGTAATTTAAACTACTATAATTACTTGGATATGAGGGTATACACTCCCCATTAGCATAACAAGTTCCCTCGCTACTAGTCTGAATCCTATGGCATATGAGCGGGTGTGCTAGAGACCTTATTGAAAATCAGTTTGGCTACTAATTATAGTTTGATCTAGATTGAGATGTTAAATAGTGGTATCATGGGAGTTTATTTCCAGTTTTTTACAATTTTAAGTAATGGTGGACATGATTATTTGGAATTTGTTGAATCCTATAATAGATATCATACTAGATCATTGATAACACTTAATCTGGTAAAAATACATTATTTATTGGTATATGGGTTTGATGTTATTGTTTTGTGATTTTATTATTGAGTATGATTTTTTTATTCTGGAAATTCTCATGTGGTTTCGATTTTATGATTTATCATTGGATATTTGGATCACTTCGCATTGGTGAGAGGTCAATGATTGATATTAACTCTTGCCCAGTAGAGGCAAGATAATTTTGTTCACACATCAGATTTTTCTCATAGGTTCCGCATGTTATAATCCCACTAGTGTGTTATTTATATTTCTAATACAATTGGAAACTATTTAAAGTGTCAATAAAAACCTAAATAGTTTTTTGCCACATAGGTTATTGGTGTAATTATACTCAATTGGACTGCCTTTTTTCATTTTTTATGATAGGATATGTGGACAACACTGTGATGTGAATTTTTTTATGGTGATGTTGACACAGTACCTTTTACATTTGAGGTATATTTACCATTGGAAGGTTGTAATGGGTACTTAGAATCCGATTATAACTCCAAAATGTCTCTTGGGGAATGATATTTCTTGGAGAGGAATTAATAAAAAGAACATTGTTGACTTGGGAAGCTAATTCCCTTTTAGTAGACCCTTTTGTGGGTTTATCCTTTTCAGGTGTGGTTAAAAAAAGATTTATAATATCCTACATTGATTTGTCCCATCTATCTTTCTATGAAATTTTACTTAACCAACATTCCTTTATTGATATCTAGTTAAATACTCCAATGTTATTTTGAAAGTTTCCTAAACAATTATAGTGAACTATAATGTCAAGGGAGTATTAATTTTTATATATTCCTAGTGAGGATCATTTCATTATCATCCTTATATTTGATATTGTGACCCTCTTGGAAGTAATCTTCTATTAGGATTATCATAGGAGATCAGATATTGGTAAGCCACTTCTTGGAAGTTGAAACTTTAAATTCTTAATAAATTTGAATCCTCCCTTGGTTATGAGTTAGAAATTTGTTTCACATAAATGGGCTCCCAATTGCAACATAGAGGGTGCTTTCCTCTATATCATGGAATTGAAAACCTGTATAATTGAACCCACATTGATTGGTTTTAACCCTCATAGGATGATCACATATTTCTATTCCTATGTTTTTATCTATTTTAGATTTTTTTTTCAGGTGTGTTAGATATCATGTTATTATAATTGATTAGTAGGGCTATGTAGGAAACCTATAAGACCCAATTTTGACTCAAAACCAAGTGAGTCAATGTTTTTTTTTTATTGGATAAAACCTATGAGAAGGGTTTGAATAGTTTTAAGAATGCTTATAGAGGAAGTTATTTTGGTTGTATACCCATGTTGATATAGACACATAAGAGGTGTTATGTTTTTTTGATATAGGCATGATTATGCCTTTGGTTTTTGAATAAGTTCATAGGGTTCTGGGGCATCAATTCTGGATTCAATAGACAAGACTATTCAGGTTCCTAGCCCAACAGACCAGTGTGTATGCTATTAATAATGTTTCTATAGAGCAGGTAGAAACTTTCTATTGTAATTTATTTAGGTGTCAACTAAGCATGTGAATAATGTTGACATGTTTTAGATCTAGGGTGAGAAATAATTTTTCTACGATTATGTTGTGTGAAAGGCAGTAATGGAGTAAGTCATTGCATGGGTGAGGTGCTATATTATTAAGAGGAGTTCCAAGGGATCTCTTGGTGTTTTAAGACTATTGTGTCATGTAAGATTGTCACCTTGGCCTTATTTATGGACGACCATCATGTTCCTTAGTTTAGTCTTGAAATGGGTTGTATGGGGTTTTACACCCATTTTTTGGGAGAGAAAGGAACAATACGTGTCAATTATGAGTGTTATTGTTTAAAAAATCAATTGCTTAGTATTTGTGTGTGAGCTATGGACCTATGGTTTCAAATAAATGTTATGAGAAAGATCACTAAAGAGTTTTGAGGAAATTATAAATTTCCCACCATTATAGAGGTGGAAATGGGAATGGATCGAGTGTGGTGGAATTAACAATATGGATCAATACTAATTAGGTAATTATAGGATAGTGAGAATTGATCATTTGGAGTGACACATGTTTAGTGATGAAAACTATTAAAGTTAAACTCAAAGATATGTAGAACGAAATCCATATAGTGGGGACTTCCCCATTTTCAATTTGAGGGTGTTGACCCTCATTATGAGTAGAAACTTGATTAATTCCATGGGAACCATTATCATGAATCGGGAATGTGTGATGCATGATCGTTATATTAGTTCTCAAGAATTAATATATTCTTATCCATGTTGTTCCTTATGTTTAGTAATAGATGGGTAATGTGATTGAGTGATCAGGAACTCATTTAATTGGTGTGATAAAAAGCATACTCATATTGTGGGAATTGGTACATTAATTGATGGTGTGTAACCCTTATGTGATAAGGGTCTTGTGAGGATGAGAGCATCCATTAGATGGTCATTTTTGGATTTCAGATGTAATTGGATAAATGGGACTGGGTGATACTAGTTTTCTAAGTAAATTTCATGTATAAGTTTGATTACAGACTTGGGTGAATTTTGATTATAGGCATTGGGCATGCGGTGTCTAATATGATCTAGGGGTGTTGAATCCAGAATTATCTAGTGTTTGTGTTGTGGAACGGTATTGGAAATTCTAAAGGGATGGTTCAACCAAAAAATATTTCTAGAAGTCAATTATTGTCTTCATTAAGCATAATCACAAGGATTGTAACATCCCAACCTAAACCACTGGGTCTGAGTCAGAAGATAACATGACCTCATGCATGCCTCCCCATATGAAACATGTTTCTAAATAGAAGTGAGGGCCTAAATCTTAAAATGTGGAGACTAAACCATAGGTATCATGTCATAGGATTATTAACAAAAAGAAATAATATAATAAAACAATACAGTAATCATGAAGAACTAAATAAATGGACAACACTTCATATAAATAATGAATCCCCCAATGTGGCATGAATGTCTAGAGTAATAATGCAGGTAATAAAAAAATAAATAAATTATGGACCAATGGATTTATCTCTTTCCCATTACCAACTACATCCTCATCTGATCATCAGTCTAACATAGGGCCATTTCCCTTTGCTAGATCTCTCAAGAAATATACAAACATGCTAAAATTCGGGAGTAGGGTGTGAGTATAAGACTCAGTAAGAGACCACTAATTTGTCTTTACCTAATGTCCTCAAGTATAACACATTTATACAAATAATAATAATAAATATGTAAAAGTAATAAACACACAATAAAGAACCAAACAATTGTGCACTAACTAAGCCACCAAAAACCCCCATTTGTACCTACTTTGGATCCATGTTGTATTATGAACAGTGTTTTAGTAAGAGATCATTACTATCCAAAATTATTTTAGTATCTCTCTCAAAAATTCACAAGGCGTTGAGTGACTAACCTACCTAAAATACACAAGGCATTGGTAAATAAATTGTAATCCCAAAGGCATCATGTATTTTTAGCCTACCCAGAATCCACAAGGAATCGAGTAACACTTGTAAATCCACAATGAATTGAGTGTTTTAATCAACTTGAAAATACACAAGGCATCGACTAGAGGCCATATTATAAGAATATCATGCACCACCATCATCATCATCATAACTCCATACGTGTATCCCACAAAGAGAAATCATACCTCAATGGTCACCTATAATGGATACACAAACCAATCCTCTAAAGAGAAATATAAAAATTCATAGAAGCATAACAACCATTGAATGCATCCTGAGAAATATAGCATCCTCCCATATATCAACATGTGAATCAAACATCATCATGGAATTTTGATATCACATCAATCTCATGGAATCCAATCATACCATATCATGAGCTACACACAAACACACACCCACATGCAATCACAAGTTAAACATGAATATCAATATTCCAACACTATCATCATACCATGAAAATAATTGGTAACAATAGTCCAAGAATATAATAAACTTCCTACCTCAAATATGATAATGTCAATGACAAGGATAGACCACAATGTGTGGTACGATGGCTGGAGTGGAAACCTCAAAAGTTAAGAATGCAACTTTATAGGCCTTATTATCATTATTGACACATCATCACTTGTATTTATTAACGTTCTCCTAGAACAAAAGTAATCTACTTTATTTCAAAAAGAAATAAAATATCACATGCGATGTTACTTTCTCTATCCTGGATAATTTTTAAATTATCAAAAAATATTGCATGCGATGATTTTCTTCTCCCACCTAAACAATTTATGAATTTTTATTTACTTCAATTCTTGCGTTATAAATATTCACCTATAGAATAATTATAAAACCATATTTGTAAATTTAAATCCATAAATTAATATGATAACACATGTGGTATTCCTTCTAATTATTCTTTAATAAAACCATATAATTTTCATTGGAAATTTCATAATTATCCTCTGATAATTGGATATCTTGGTCACTTGATAATTCCCTTATAATTATACTTGTAAATTTTTTATAATTATATTATAATAATTTTCCATTTCAAATTATCCTTTCACATTATCTTATGATAATTTATTTCAAGAAATTTTACTTTGATAATTTGATCAACTAACCTTTAATAAATCTTGATAATCATTTCGATAATTTGAATAATTTTCCTTTGATAGATCTTGATAAATTATACATTTATAATTATTTCAAGATAATTTTTTATAAATAAAAATCTTATAAAACAAAATTATCCTATGAAATTTTTTCATGAATCTTCCTTTTATAATTCAATATTTTATCTTGTAATAATTTTGATAAATCATACTTTGATAAATCTATTAAATTATCATTTAATGGTTCTTTTCATGTATTCCTTTATAATTTAAAAAAAATTATCATTTAATATTTTTTTATAAATTATCTCTATAAATATCACTCAATTATTGTTTGATAATTTTTTTAAAAAAATTAAGATTTGATAATTTATAAAATATCCTTGATAATACAGGTTTTATCCTTTTATTTAATTTAAATATTTTTTTAAAAATATCGAGTGGAATAAAAATGGTAGAAAATAAATAAATAAAACAAAATAAAAAAATTGGAACCTTATACATGAAGCCTACTGGAAGGAGAAGGATCCCATATGTGTTGAGATTGATCAATGAAAGCTTTACCAAATGTTCACAAGTGACTCTTGAGGTTATGAGTACTCAATGTAATTGACTAAAGTTGAACCTGAAATAATGTAGGAATTTTAAAAACCCAAAAATCACAACATTTCAAACCCCTTTTTAAAAAAACCAATTAAATTATTTTTTCAACTTAAAATTGATTACTATGGGTTTTAATTCTCTCATGTAAGACCACTATTTTAAACCAGTCAAATTTTTTGATTTCAAAGCCTTGAAGAATAAGAGACATAACCATGGTGGTTATTCATAGAGAGGAATAATAAACTCAATTTAATTATTATATTAATATTATTATTATTATAATATTAAAAGAATTATCCTCACGTCTGATCTGAATAGACATCTAATGGGAATAATGATTATGTCTCACATTGGGTAAAACCCACATTTCAAACCTAATGGTGGGATTATATTTCTCATACAAAACACTTTTTACAAGATAATTAAATTTATTAAAAAAATATTAAAAATATTAAATAAGTTAACCTTCCATGCAATGTTACTAAACACCTGACATGAAAAAAAGTTATGTCGCTCCTATGGTAAACCCCACATTCTAGTCTTAATAGTGGCCCCAAATTTCTCATATGATACAAATTTTAGAAGATATTCCATTATTTTAGAAAACTGTATCCTACATGTGATATAATATATTTAATATTTTTATTCTATCAGCATAAAGGATCCATATGCCTTAGAATCTCTCACCGAATTAGTGCCTAACTCTGAGAATATTCCATAGAATATTTAAAGGTGATAACTAGGATTTTACCCTTATGAAAATAATTTAAAACATTTAATAAGTGTTTTTAGTCAAAATTTGTATTTTCACATAAAAATACTCATAAATTATTATCAAATTTATCCATAAAAATTTAAGATATTTTTATGATCTTAGTGTACATTCGAATAAAGGCTTCGAGATCGAGTTTTATTGACTGGTTAGCTGCTAAAGCTTATTGTTTTTCAGAATAGTAATATATAGGTTCTTTGAATTGATTTCTCTTTAATAGTTGTCTACGGTAGATGTCTAACCACATTCAACATGCCGCTGAAATAATTTGGATACAATCTATAGTTCAAATGGATATTTTCAAGGAAAAGATGACATAATTAGGCTAAGCATGTTCAATTGGAATTCGGTCATTTAGATCATATTTTGAACTTGGGGTATTATCCTCATGTGATTTCAGGTATAGAGATCTAAAAAATAATCAATAGGTATAATTATAATGTTATGGATGTGTTTTTTTAAATAAAATATGTTGGTAAAATTGCCATGGATTGGAATTTTCCATTTAAGGAAAAAAAATCTATAGGAGGGAGCACCAAAGGCCAATTCATGATCCAGATGATGATGTGTATATAGTCTAAATTTTATGGCCTTGGATAAGTTATCACTTTATTTTTAGGAAATGTTTATTATTTTTTTATTTATTTTTTTAGGTTAATTATTGTATGTTTAAAGTGGTTCTTGTAATACATTTTGGACATTTATAATGAAACGTGAATATTTGAGTGGGAATTCATGATTGGATTAGGTCGGGTTGTTCTGTTTGATGACCAACAAGCCTTCTTGGGGATGACAATTATTAAGGTGGGGATGTTATAAGATCATGTGTTTTATGAGTTGGAAATTTTTAGATGAAATTTGAATCTTTAATAACATTATGGGACAAACCTTGATTAAAGATTCAGAATAGAATTTCAAAGGTTAGAGTTACTTAATGTTATATTATTATAGGTGGATTGTGGCTTGAAAGGTGGTTCGGAGGTTTTCAGAGTGCCCTAGGGGTTTGGGACCTGATGTTGATGTTTTATAAAAGTGAATCCTAGAGATCATGGTTGGTGCATGGTTATTTCTAACCATGTGGCCTAGTTTCTATTGGAATATGGGTTGGAAAACTATGTGGAATGAAAAGGGAAACCATGTTTGTGTTAGTAATTAAATTAAGAAATGTCACATAAATGGCACATGGTCTCTTGCACTATGTTTCATTCCCTTGTAATGTATTTTAGGCCTAGATAGTGGAGGCACACCATTTGTTAAAACATGCACCCTAATGATACAAGGTTGTGTTCCTTGGATAGTATAGGTGCATGTTTAGTGCACGATTTGTCAAACTATGTAACCCATTTAAAGGGGGAAATTACCCATTTTCCCCAACAATAATTAATAGGTTATCCCCATATTTTATTTCCTTTTCTTACCTCACACAATATACCCCTCCTTTCCTCTCTTTACTTTCTCAAACCCCCTCAAGGGGGTGTTCTTGGTGTACTTACTTGATGATTTCAGGTATGATTTATCTTTTGGCATCCTCTAATTCTCTACTCCTCCATTTTTTATTAATTTTTTATTTCTTGATTAGGGATTTTAGTTCTGATTCCACTAGATCAAGGCGTAATCAGACACTGATGATGGGCCTTTTTCTCTTCCTAGGAAGAGGGTGACCTAGAAGGCTATTTTCACTTTTTTGTGTACCATTTCATTGAGGTATGCCACCCCAATGAATTTTTAAATCCTTAATTCTTAAATAAAAATGTTTTGGGGTTTGTTATTATGTTTTTTACTTAGGTATTATGCCTAATTTGAGGTTGAGGATATGTCATGGTTTATTGGAGAGTATTTTGACTAGATTCTACTATAATCATATCGACCTATGAGGTTTTGAGATTTATGACTTTATAGTTTATTTTTTAATAAACTATATTTTTTGGAAATTAATTCATTAATTATAATATAAGTATAATTGATTAATTTGTATTTATTTTTTATGAGTTAAAACTTCATATATGTCGCATGATCTCAGATGGGCCATTGAAACTACTATTAGACCTTATATAATAAAGGGAAATCTTTCTATGAGGTAGGTGGTCTATCGTAATTTCCCTTTGAAATTTATGAATGTTATGGTAGTATGTAATTTTATATACTTTCCCCTAAGGTAAAATCTCCTTATTTAAATTTATTCTTTGAAATTATTAATTAAATATAAATATTTAATTAAAATGGATAATGTAAGGGGTTACTAACAACCCTTGTTCACTAGCCTCTTGTCGTGGCCCTTGAAAGCCAATACAGAGACACTCGAAACACCCAGTATCCTCCAGACCACCTATGGGGTGAGGTTGCACCTGGTGAGGCATGTCAGCCCTCATACAGACCTAGGTGGATAGACCTTAGGTAGATCAAGACCAACTTGTATGACTGGACCACCCCAGACTGACCTTGACCACTAAGTTGGTCCATGAACCATCTCATGACCATTTTTTTATGATAATACCCCATATATATGGAAAGTCAAATGATACCCATATTATAATGATGTGGGATGTGATGTCATGGTGTGACAGGTGTTAACCTAAGACTATGAATCTATCATAATGTATTCAAATATGTATTCTTTTATTAATATATTATTTTTTATGGTCCCAATAGGGATGCATATGCTTGCACTACGACCATGAGAATCCTCCATGGGGTACCTCAACATGTATTAACCAAGGGTATCCCAGTGGGTTCCTTAATGGTTGACCGAACCTGAACAAGTGCATCATGGGAATGGGTAGATATGGTAGAGAGTGTCACCCTACAACCCATACTGAATTTTTAATTTTGAGAGGTATTTGTATTATAGATTGGTTTAGGAATTCATCCAACATTACTCTATTATTTATTCTTTAACTATGTTACTATTTATGAATCCATGATTCTAGATTTTCTTCATAGAAGTCATTCTATGTACCGAACATGATGATATAACATGGTGGGGATGCCCAAAGTTATTTCATGGGATCCAACATAGGATCATTATTGGTTTAATGGTAATGTAATTAAAAGTACCATTTGTCACTAGGATTCCACCATGTATAAGGATTATAGAGGAGGTTGTTAAGTGTATCCTAGAAAACCTATTACATATTATTTCTCCTATGATAACTATCTCTCTAGGATCTAGGTGATTCCATAGGTTAATAGGTGGGTTTATTTCCCCTAATAATGGGATGTTTATTCCATCCTCGGGGATTGATGATGATCTCCATGATATGACACCGAGAAAACTCCCATGGTATGGTGTACCCATCATTAATTTATTTCTTAGAATTATCCGAGAATGGGTTGTAAAGCCATTAATTAAATTATATTGATTTATTATCACAAATCTAGACAATATCCATTACATATAACCAAAGGTTTATCCCCCTTAGGGATTATCTAAGTTATAGTGTCATGATTTCATGTGGAATGGGTCATAGGAATCATACATCATAACATATTACACATGTCTTGAGTGTTATGGAATCCAGTTCATTTCGTTATTTATAGGATATCCATTTGATACCTAGAATCCTTTATTATGTATAGTGGAGGAGAGAAAGTGATCCTAGGGGTATGTATTATATCTACCTTGTAGTGATGTAGATTTCTCAGAGACATTTTTTTAACAAGATGAAGTTGGTATGGTCGATCTTAATCGCAGTAACAAGGATCGAATAGATTATACATGGCTCGAGTTGTATGACTTCTAGATTAATGCATTATTCACAAGATTCCAAGTCAATTGGGATCATGAACCCAATGAACGGCTATAAATTTATAATATTATTTTATTTCCATTTGTTTCTTGGTTAAGCTAAGAATATTGTATGAGTGTGAACTTATGACAATAGGCCATGCTATGAATTTTTTTATTTTATTTATTTTTTGGAGTTAGATATTATTGTTGTTGTTATCCTAATGAGTAGCTCACAAATACCTACACTAAGTTTAATATATATTTATAGGACCGCATTGGTTGTTTCCTAATTATTTTTGTCCTCAAACCCTACTCAATAAGTCATTTCACTGGGTACCCAAGTATATGTTCACTTGGTTGTAGGCATAGGATAGGCTGAGGCCTTAGGCTGGTCAAGCATGATGGCATGGAAATGTATGTGGAGATACATATGTGTTTTAGCTTAGTGTGTCCAACAGAGCCTTGTTATTTTATTTCTATTTTTTTCACTTCTATATATGTGGTCAGTCTAGTGGTCAGTCATTATTCCATGTATCACATGATCATTTAGGCCTTTACTAGATTTCATTCTTTATTACAACCCAACTAATATTTATTTCTTCTACACTCATGTTATTTACTACTGTAGATGATGTTTGATGATTTTAGATAATTTTATTACTCTGATACAAGGGAATTATAACATTATGATATTTAAAAATAAGAACATTATGTTCGATAGTGTATACAACACTAACCACCGATCTAAAATAACTATGAAATATTATTCATTAATTATGAGAGTTAAAAACCTTACCTTTTAGTTAGTGGGTATGAATAGGAATTAAGAAATTATGAAATATATATAAATTTCATTCTTAATTCCAATTTATTTATTAATGATAAAGAAATAAACATTCAAATTTAAGAAAAGTCATATTATGCATCAAAATGTGTTTCCATCCAAAATTATTTTTATTAAATTTTAAGAGAAAATATTATATTTAATTTTTTCAAATTTTATAAACTTTATTTTCAAAAATAAACATCATTTTTTAGATCATAATATAAAAATTATCTTTTTTTAAATTTTTGATAATTTTATGAATATATTGATTTTTTGATAAATAGTGAAAAATACTAATTTTTATTAAAAACTGTATTTGTTTAGGAATTTACAAAGATAAATTTTATTTTAAAATGAATTTAAATTAAAATTAGTTCTATTATATTTTTATTAATACAATTATTTTCATTGGAATAAATTTTATGATTTTATTTTATATACAATCATTTTTTATACTTAAAAATATATTTTTTAGGAAAAGTTGTTTTTCATTGGATTTAGTGTTTTTAACTTCATTTAATATCTTTCAATTATAGATATTGAATCTTGAGAAAATAATATTTTATTTTAAATCATGATTTTTATATTTGGAAAATATATCCCTTTTATTTTTTATCAATATGAATTGTAACCATTTTAAATTTTTGATACCATAATAAAGGTAAAATGGGTTAATTGGGGTTAAAACTAAATGTTAAGGTTACCATTTTTTATATTAATTATTATTTGATGAATTTAGTTCAACCCTTATCATTTTATTCTTGAAATTTAACTATTTAATGGTTAAATTTCCATTAAAATGACCTATATAATATTTAATGAAAAGAAAAATACAAAAATATCACTCTCTTAATTTTAATTATCAATTATGTATTCAATAGAGAAAAAATAAAGTTATGATTGAATATTAATGTTTATTTTTATCATAATTAAATTAATTTTATGATTTATATATAATTTTTAGTGATTATAAAATTATATTAAATGCTTATGAAACATCAACATAATATTTCTTCAATTAATAGAAAACTAAATAAATAATTTTAAAACTATTAAAAGTAATATAATTTGAGTGAGTAATAGTTTTCCAAAAAAATTATAGATAAATATAAAATATTATTGATTTTTTAATGTAATATACTTTAATTACATATTTTTCATGACTTTAATGTGAAATTGATTGAATAGTGTCAAAAATGACATCAGTGATATTTTATAGAAATAATATTTTATTAAATTATTTCAAGATCACAAAAATATAGAAATATAGAAATGAAGACAATATATGGTTTTAATTATAATCCCTTATCCCTTTATTTACAAACTTTTACCTTAAAAATAAAATTATAATCCTTTAAGAGTGAAGAAGATGTTACCGTGACAGGTGAAAATATGTTAACTAAGGTGTTAAACCAATTGATATGATTTAAAATACAACATAATCCTATCCTAATTTCATTGTTCTATAGGATATAAAAAACATTCATTATTATATTTTAGTCTCTATCCATTTTTAATCATTTCAATAAAGAATTAATTTCTTATATTGTTAATCTCTTATGAAATTTTAAGAGTGCCTCTCCCGTCACTTTTAAAAGAAAACCCCTCATTTCTCATCTTTACACCACCATTAGACTTATAAATTATCAAAAACTAACCATATTATCTTCTAATGATATTTATCCACATTATGGAGGTATTTTTGTTTCAAAAATACCTATTATAGGATCCTTAAGAGGTGATCTGAAGGAGTACTTTCAAAGAATAGGCAATTGCCTTAACCGATCTCTTTAATTATACTTCTTCATCATCCACATATAAATTTTATTATTTGTAATAAAATAATAAATTAAATATAATTAATATTATTAAATTTTATTATGATTATGAAACCATGATTATCTATTCTATTTCCCATCAATTTGGATGTGAAACTATCACACGTGCCTACTTATGGCTAACCGTCACCACATAGTGATACAATAAATTCTTAATCACAATATTTAATGGATGAATATTATTATTAGATTAATGTTTATATATGATATTTATAAAATAATTATTCTTCTATAATTATAATTTTATATCTACCTTCTTACCTTCCAATCTGTTGTAAAAAGATAATGTCACTCGTGTGTACGTGTAGACTACCACCTCCACAAAGTGATGTGGTTCATTTGTTCATTTACACTTTACATGGATAGTAATAATTATGGATTTGATAATATATTTCATTTAAATGATATGATAATTATTCTTAAAATTTTAATTATTATATACTTTTATTTCATTCAATCCATTAGAAAGTGAAAATAACATTAACATGTACGTATGACCAACTATCTCCATGAACGGTGTAATTAATTTTTCTATCAATCAATTTATGGTTGACTCTAAATATGTATATAATGAATATATATGATATTTATATTGTGATGAAAATTCTATATATTATTTAATCAAGATTATAGTACATGAAAAATAATTACTAAACAAAACTTCTCATGAAGAAATGAAAAAGTGAACACCCGGAAAAACATATTTTAATATGAAATTATAAATAAATGGGTGTTAAAATGTTATAATAAGATAATATATGATATTATATGTGTGTAAATTATTATATTATCGATTTATTATAAATATAAATAAATTATACATGATGTTAGAGTGCATTTTAATAAAGTGGAACTCAAGGTAAGGGATTTATAGTCTCGCTTTTATTTCTGGGATATATATTCCATATTTTCCACTCTTATTTTGTGTGGTGTAAATAATAACCCTTTTAATTTTTATATCAAGAGTATAATTATTTTAACGATATTTAATTTTTAATTTTATTTTATTATTTCATGGGTCTTACGATTCAAATGTCACCAAATTGGAAGGGTTTTTATGTTACAATCTCATTGTTTATCGAGATTATTTACGATTATGTTTTCAATGATGATATTTCCTAATATAACAACAAATAAACTCATAAATGTTATTATAATATGTTTATTTATTTATAATATATGTTTTCCCATCATTTTCCTCACTTTAAGTAATCAATAGATCAAAATAATGTTTTTTACGGAAACGTTCTTTTTTCCCTCTTCGGTCGAAAATATTTTTTATTACATATCCTTATTTATTAAAAAAATTAAAGAATTGTTTTAATATAATAATATGATTTTTTAAATTCATTTTTACCCATGATTTAATTTTTATAAAATGGATTAAAATTAATGTTCTTTTCATTTTCTAAATATGGTATTTTTTAACTTTTCACAAAAGTGTGAAAGGAATGTTTTATTTTAACTTATATAGAAAGGAGTGAATTATAGTCTGTTGTGACCGCTAAATTATTTAAATATTTTTTGACATGTTTGTAGAGATATTTTCAAAAAAACTTTTTCCTTAATATTTGGTAAATTTTTAGATTTTAAATAAATGACTTCAAATTAAAATTGGTATTTTCCCCAAGCGATATTCTAGTTAATATTTTAAAGGAATTTCCATCTATGATAACATACATTGATGTTAAATAGTTTTCACTGGGGATTAGATCCACTAATAACACCCTTATTATTTATCTAGATTCATTATTATTATAATTATGATATGTTCATGAAATCCACTTATTTTCCATGGGTTTTTCTATAATAAATTTATTAATTGTTTATAAAACCGATTTTATTTAAATTCGTTATGATATGGTGACGTTATAGAAGTTTTATGATCTTGTGGAACACATGTGAATGGTTTTTATTATATGATGTTGGGTCCAAAATTATATATCCCACCAATGCATTAGGTAAATTTTTATATCTCATGGGATAATTAAGGTAAAACATTCGATATGATTGATCAAATATAGGAAACAAATCGATGTTCTTGATCAATTATAGGTAAAAATTCAATGTTCTTGACCCTCTATGAGAAAAAAGTCAATGTTTTGGATCCACTATAGGAAACATGTGTTTTGTTCTGATCCATTATGATTTGGGAAATAGCTGTTTATTCTAGGTTCATTATGATTTTTATGGTCTTAGTAGTTAACCTTTGACATATTAAATGGTTTCTATAATTATAATGGTGCAACACTTTTATGACATAAACATATGGCTCGTGATTGATTTATGATGATTTATCACTATTATGATACATGTCCTTTGAAATAATAATTGGTTATCACATGGATCAAGATTATGATCCATGATAGATTGGATATAAACTTTTTAATTTAGGTTCATGATCTCATACCATTATATTTATCTTATTATTTCATATTATAATTTAGTTTTATCACTATTGTTTACCATTTCAGAGCATCTAATCTCACCTTTTCTTATGTTTCCTTTCCCCAAGTTATGAAGAATATTTAATTAGGGTATGTAAAGATGGGTAAAAAGTTGGAATAAAATTATGGTATATGATGAATAGTATAACTAAATAATATGCCTCTATATCTAGTTTCTAAAATCAATAAACCTTCATGTTTGTGGCATGGAACATATCATTGTATATGGAATATACATCTAAACTAATTTAATATTTATATATAAAATTTTTGGCCATTACAGTTGGAATAATAGCAGTGTTTAGATAATATTGGGTGATTAGTATTAGAGAAATTTATTAAAAACCCTTGGTATAATCCTATGTATAGGATAATGTCATAATGTTATGGTAAGATAAAGATTTTGTGGTTTTTCAAGAAATGCATATTTTTCTGGATACTATAAATGGATGTAGTTTTGATACATATAAAATTATGGGTATATTGGAATCTTTAAAACTCATCCATGAAGGAAAAAATAATTTAATAACTTTATTCAAGAGAATATCTCATTTCATAGTCTTTAGTTTGAATGGTTTTAGAGCCCAAACAAATTTAAGAAACAAAAGTTATTGCAGTTTGAAGTCAGGCTGCCAAAATGGTTCATGGAGAATCCGTTCATGAAGATCCTATTTGTGAAGTTCCATTAGTAAAGCTCCATTTTTATATGTTTTCTCTAGGAGTTCCATTCATAGAGGTTTGATTCATATAGCTCGTTTTATGAACGTGGATGCCTTAATGGTAAACCTTTAAGAAGCGTCATTCAGATTCAAGGAGCCCCTTTTATTAACACAGCTCATATAGCTTCATGAAGACCACCATTATTTGTGGATCCCACTAAAAATAAATACCCCCCTTGTTCCTTCATTAATAGTATGATATTCCACTAAGCTTTGACATTGCACTCTCAATTTGTGAAGCTCCTAGGACTTCTAATACACTCATCCATTAAGCCCCTATACTTCATGAAACCTCCTCTCATGTGTTTATAAAATCCTTCATCCCAGGTGGAGATGCCTTTCATGAAGGCATATTCCCTTCATGAAGGAAGAAGACCCTCTAAGGCACTTGATGATTCATTAATCATCCATCCTTTTTAAAGAACTCTCCCTAGGAATTAGAACCTCCTATGAAAGACCATAATCTATGAAAATACTTATTATTTGTGATACCTTGAGCTTCATGAAGTCCTTCCCTTCACGAAACACTTATCCATCACAAAGTTCCTACCTCCAGGCCCATTGGTCCATCCAGTGGGGGCTATTCCCCCACACCCCCAGCCTAATCCATTTCCTATCATCACCAACCCCCATGAAAAATAGATAGTTTCACCACAAATTTTTCAGTCCTGGTTGAGGAAATTTGGGGTTTGAACATTGTGAACCCCAATGTCCACCCCTAGAATACTATAAATCAAGATACACCATTTCACCCCCTAAAATACCTTCATTCCACCTACTCCTCTTGGTCCTTTTACTATGTCATGATTTGTGATTCTCCACATGGATTCTCTAAGCACCTTAAGTTGATAAACTCCTCAATAAACTCATGAAAACTCATCACCTGACTCCTATGTCGTGTAGAACTAGAAAGAGACTCTCTTGAATAAGACTCACACCGGCCATTGTGTGAATCCTCTTTCCTAGTAGTCCTCTATACATGAATTTATACTATTGTATACCCTGTTTTTCTAGAATAGGATGCCTCTAGTGAAAAAAATGATATGTCTTATGTATCAAATAGAAGATTCCCAGCTATCCTCATCACCTGACTTTAAATTTTAGTATACTATATCATTAAAGAATATCATTCCCTCATTATATAACATTAGGATGATGAATGGGTATCTGAAGAGTTTAATCCCCACATTTCACCATAATTCATCCAAGAATCCCTCAGTGGGCCTCCTCATTAGGTGTAATCCTTAATCATGTACCTTGAACCACCAGCATGTTGAGATACCCTCATGACCTAACATGAAGAAGACAGAATGGGAAACTCAATGCAAATCCCTATACACCTCATCCAATCACATGACATTAAACCGTAATATTACCCCATGAAATGTATATGGGATTCCCTCATGACTTGATTTGAAGATGAAATGATGGGTATATTCCACAAATAATCCCCATCCACACCATCGTTGCTCTAAGTAGTGTCAAGGAACCTTCCATGTGTAATCCTCATTCCCACTATTTATACTCCTAGATGCACTAGGTATACTTCCATGAATAATCCAGATACACATAATCAATTCCCTTTTAAGCTCCAGTTCTACTTATATGTGTACGCCCTAACCTTGTCATTGCTTCTCCAAGAAGCAGAAGGGAGGATTATTGTGTAACACCTTGATATTTGGTGAATTATTTTTTTCAAGTTAATTTATTCTTTTTTATATCATCACATCATGCAATATTTGATATAGATTTTGATTATTATAAAAAATCACTTTGTGTGGATTATGTAATTTGTGACACCAAGGGAAGCATATGTTACACGCAACACTGACTTGGCTTGCATTACACGCAACACTAAGCTACTATGAAACAACACATTGCTATTATAATTATTTAAATGAGATAGGTATAAACTAGTCACTAAACTTGGAATATAAATATCAATAAAAAAATTCAAATATTAGTTATAATGGTTTTGATAATGAAAAATATAGTTTTTGGTAAATTCTTTATATGTTTAAAACTATTATTTTCTCAAATGAACTAAATTTCATGTTCTCCTATAAAAAACAATAAAATTAATTTTAGAAACTATTATGAATTGAATTTTGTAAAATAAAAATCATTTTTTAATTTTTAATGTTAATATATACTTATGGTGAATTGTTAGTATTTTTATGGGAAGTTTCATTTTTTGATGAATATTGAAAAATACTCTAATGTAGATAAGAACTTAATTTTGGGTTAAATAATAATACTTTAAATTTATTTTTAAATTCAAAATGAATATATAATACATATATAAATCCAATTTAGTCTATTAGAATCATTTTAATAACGAAATTAGATATAAAAAGTTATTAAACTTTTGAGCGTCTCTTTTACCCGTTTTCACGCCACATTTGTAGGATTAGTGTTAAAATTGATATAGTTACTTATTTCAATTGAATATGAATAAAATGTACATAAATTGTTGTAATAATTATAAAATTCTTGGTCTTATAGGATTAAATTCTTTTTTGGTGAATAGTAACTTTATTATATTCTTATTTACCACGATTAAGGGTAAATCGGTTAATTAAAGGTAAAAAAATATATTATAATACTATAAAATTACCCTAAAAGTTTTCATAATTCCATTGGATAAGTGTATTTTTAATGGAAATAAACTTTACTCTGGAATTATGATCTTTTGATTAAGTTTTTTTAGATTATGACATTTATTAGATTTTATTTAAAGAAAAGTTAAAGATGTCATACTCAAATTTTAATAAGTAAATCATTTTAAATATAGTGTTATAAAAAAAAATTCAACTATAAATTTTCATTTGAAATATAATAAATTTATATTAATCATGGTAATTTATTTTTAATTTTTATAGAAAAAATGATTTATTAAATTATTTTGTAATGATGATGTAGTAATTATTAAATTAATTGAAATATAAAATATATTACAATAAAAAATAAAATAAATGTGATTTAAAATAATTAATTATATACAATAATTTTATAGTTCTATTTGATATTTTATTTTTATATTAGAGGAGTTGGTTCGAATTTATCATGTTATTATGATATTTTTAAAAAGACAAATATTGAATATTATCAAAATTGACATAAATGATACTTTAAAACAAATAATATTTTATTTAATGATATAAAATTCATAAAAATATATAATTCATCCAAATTACTATAATAAGGTTAAAAATTTCATCAATGGTCCATTTGGGGTTCTTTTGGCATCTTATATTAACTATATTAACCCTAAAGTGTAAAAAGCCAAGTTGTCATAGTAAAAGTTAAATGGTTTAACTTAGGGTTAAAGCCAAAGTATAAAGTTAATATTGTCACCTAAACATCTATAAAATTGATTTTTTGAGATTATTTAGACCCATACTCATCTTATATTCTAAATTACTCACATTTTGGCAATTTATATCAAGAATAAATTTATATTAATTTAATATTTTAATATTTTCTTAAAGTTCCCCTCACCTCAATTATAAAAGGGTACCTCATCCCTCACTTATTTACATATATTAGAGTGATAAATATCAATAAAAACATGCCCACTTCCCTTATGAACTTACATAGTAACATTCTAGAGGTTCTTGTCTTCTCAAAATACTAACTCTAGTGTCCCAAAGAGGAGATCTTGGGGAGACCATCAAAGAAGAGGTAATATCCTTACCGACTCTTTCAAAATTGTTTCTTATTCTACTTCCTCTTCGTGTATTGATTCCATTATAAAGTAATAAATCCAGTATCATATATATTATTATATATTATTATGATTATGTAACAACTACATTATATCTTTTATTATTCCTACGAAAAAAGAAATTACCACATGTAAGTACATACAGCTTACCGTCTCCATGTCATTCTGTAATATTTTTTCATCACTACTTTATTTTTATGGGTATAATGATAGATATAAGATATTTAAATATTTAATATTACTTGATATTTTTTTAATTAATATACCATCTAATTCCACACCCTTTTACCATTAATAGAATGATATTGTCGCTCATGTATACGCAAAACATGTCGTCTCCGCGACATGATGAGATTTATCTTCCACATTAACCATTTCCTAAAAGATTATTAAAAATATATAAAATAAAAAAAATTAAATATAGTACATAATAACTCTAATTTAATAATATATATATATATATATTTTACCTAATTCTATTCAGTATGATAAGAAAACGGAAACAACATTCTTGCATATATATGACTTACCGTCTCCTTGAACAATATATTCCATTTCATAAATATATCTTATATATATAAATATATTAATATTATAAATATATAAGATATATAAAACATTTTTACATTATAGAAGTAATTAAATCATGATCTGAGTAATAGGATCAATAAAAATAAGTCAAAACACAAAAGATAAACAAAACGGTTTTTAACAAAAACGTTGCTTTAACAAGAAATTGTTAATAAACGGGTAATATAAATTCATAAATGAATACTATATGATATCATAAATATTATTATGATTATTTTATAAGTTAATAATATGTTTGAAACCAAAATACAAGACTTTTTGATAGGTACGAAGGGAATCAGACCTAAGGCCATGTATTGTTTCTCACATTTACTTCGGTGAGACACTTGCCTCATACACTACTGGTTTCTCCTTTGTGGAATATATACTTCCCAAGAATTTATTTTATTAGTACTAATAATATTATTATTATATTTTAATATCCATATAATTTTATTTCTTTCATGGGTCATAGGATTCTACAGATTATAATTTTGTAAGGGTTATTTCATAATCTCAATCTTATTCGGGATTCTTTATATGTAAGTATCTACTGGGGAATATTTACCATCCATGTCCATGTTTCCAAAAAAAATTCCAAAAAAAATTAATATATTCCTAAAAATTTTAAGTTCATTTTAACAATGTTCGACCTCTTATAAATTGGTTTTAAATGAACCTTCTTGACATTTTCCAAACGATCTACTTATGAATTTTTCAGAAAAAGTATGAGAATAATATCTTTTAACTTATATGGCACAAAAAAATTTAATTATTTCATAACGCCTAATTTACCTAAATTTTAACTTACAATATTATAAGTTTATTTTCAAATAAAGTTTTTTATTTTAAGAATTCATAGCATTTCAATTAAATAAAATATTATTAAAATCAGAAATGGTATTTTCCTCAAGAGTTGTTTTCAAGAGATATCTCAAAAATAATTTTTCATCTAATATAATAATATTTGATGATAAATATGTTTTAATTGGGTCATGATTCAATTTTTTCATTATTTTTATTTTTATTAATTGTTCATGTTTTTTATGGAATGATATTTATGAAACCCATTTCTATTCATGGGGTATATTATGACTGAATTATTTTTATGAAACCCATTTCATTACATGGGTTCTGATATTCTGTGCGATTTATGATCTTGTAGAACACGTATATATGATTTTAATTATGTGTTGGGTGGGGCTTATATCTCCCACAAATTAATTGGGTAAATAAGAATATGGCATGAGGTATATATGTTATGCAGTAACTTCATTTCATGTTCACAATTATATTTGTGGACCTAGTTTTTAGGTCCATTATTTTATGTGTGGATCTGGTTTCATGTCCATATTTTTACTCAAAGGCCTTATTTCATTTCCTTAATTTAATGAGTTAATATTATAATATTTAAACTTGTTCGAAAATTTAAAATTTTATGTGTATGTCACAATTTCATTTTTATGTTAATGCTATTATTTCATGGATTATATTCTTTATTTCTTTATGATTCATGTCTTATAAACTACCAATATTTATTCCACAACTCATGCATATGATCTTCTAATATTTAGGTTATGATATTTAAATGTTATTATCGTGTTTTTATACCCTTATTTTCTTATTATGATTAAATATCTTGCATGTTCACCCTTACTGGCCATGTGATCTCAATATTTCTTATGTTTCTTTTCCCGAGGATACGGAGAAATTTAAAATATATTATATGTGAAATAGGGGTTGAATTTTGAATAAATAATCTAGAGAAGAAGTATATGTTTTATGAAAAAATGTTTTATGTTTATAAGTTTCCAAAAGCACTAAAATAATACAGTCTTTGGGAATATTTTTGTTTATTGTATTAAGTATTCCGCAAAAGTGATGTAATGTCTATGTACGTCAACTTGGGTCATTATAGTTGGTATCTGAGTAAAGGTTTAGTTAACCTTTTAAAATGTGGTTGATAAAACTTAGTGATATCCTTAGTGATATTTATTAGGATATTTATAAGGATTCCCCAAAGGATAATCCTAAACTTTCATAGATTTAAAATAGGTGTTAATATTTAGGTATCCTATAAGTAATGTTTCATGATTATGTGTTTTTCTACATTGATAATTATTACTCAGAATATGATTCATGGTCTTAGTCAATTGAGAAAACTATAAGGAACAATTATAACATTAAATGATTCTGATCTAGAAAGTATAGGCATTATTAAAATCAATTTCCAAAATGGAAATCTAATTAATAGAATCAAGAAGGTGGTATGATTAATGGTTACACTACTATGGAAAAAAAGTCCACAAATGTCATGTTAAAGGTATATGATTTTCTTAATTTATTCTTTACATTAAACATAAGAATAATTTTGAGATTGAGTTTGAGTATATTTAAGATATGATTTGTATTTCAAATTCAAGGGATAATTAAGATAATGAAGCTTGAGTAAAAGTTTAAGAATAAATTTTTATGATTTAAGTGTTTATGTAATGGTATTCAAGATTAATGATGTATAATTTCACTTATGTTATTATGGAATAACTGAATATCAAATGATTGGTGGACTTTAATTTTTCCTTAAATATTTAATATAATATTATGAAATTTACTGGTAACCCTGAAAAGCGATTAATGTAATAAGGTGATATTTTTTAAAAGTATGATATTAATGGGAGGATAACACTTAATATGTTCATGATGATGAGATAATGATATTTGGATAAATATATGTTAGATATTAATAAGTAAATTGGATGATAATTATTTCCTTGTAATTGATTAAGGATTTATTGAAAAGTGGTTTATGTTATCACAGATGATGTTCAAAACTTTTGAACTTAAGGAATATATTCAATAAACTTAGGAATATAAAAACATGAATGTTTTCAAAATGGATGTATGGTAATTCATGTTATTTCAATGTTTCAAGAGAATAAATGATTAAGTTATTCACATGATTGGAATGTGACAACCAATAAATTCCTTATGATATATGGAAAATAAATGTTAAACTAATTTTGTGCACCTCTTTCTAAAGTTTTGGATTTCCAGCTTTTGGAAAGATTGTTGGATTATTAATTTATGGAACTTTTAAGGTGAAATTCAGATAAGTTTTCCATATTAAAGTATTTCTCATCATAGGTGGATTCATACATATTTTATAACTTGTGAAAACATTTTTGTTGAAGATAAACAGACTGGCCTAATGTACTTCTCAAGATCTAATAACGCTTCTGGAATAAAAAATTCAACTTCATTTTCTAGAATATGAGATGAATTGGAAATTGATATTGGAAAAAAAATATGGTGAACTTATGATAGAATAAACTAATAATATATTCTCTTGAAAATTTTTCAACGTTAGGAAAATAATCATGATCTAAATTTTTTTCCTATTATCATCATTATTTATGATATCAATGACATCTTTCACGTTTCTTTAGTGTATGGTATTTTGATAATTAAATTTATTTGGATAATTCAGTTTCTTTGGATCAGTGATCTTTATCAATATCAATAATTATTTAAACTTCTTCTCCATGCCCTAATCTCCACTTATGTTATCCTATGTGGAAACCTAATTATGAGTTAATTTGGGTAATTTCTATTTTTCTAACATTTCTTTTTAAAGGGAAGTTTTAGTATCTATTTTTATGATATGGGATTATATGAAAGAAAAATTCAAGTATTAAACCATTGATAACACAAATGAATTTCATGGGATAAATTCATTTTAAGGGGGTATAATGTAACACCCCGAGTTTTTGTGAATTTTTTTCAAATTAATTTAATCTTTTTGATATTTTCACTTCACTCAACACTACATATAGATTTTATTAATATATAAAGTCACTATATTTGGATTAATTTATACTCAACACCAAATAAATCTTTCACTACATGCAACACCAACTTGTCTTACGTTACACACAACACTTAGTTTATGTGAAACCGAACTTTACTATTATAATTATTTAAAGAAGATAGTTATAACCTATCCAATAAAATTTTAATATGAATATTAATAACTACTTTTCCAATATTAGTTATAATTATTTTGATAATGAAAAATATAATTTTTGGTAAAGTCTTTATGAGTTTAAAATTACTATTTTCTCAAATGATTTTCTTTTCATGTTATTCTATTTAAAACAATAAAATTAATTTTAAAAACAATTATTAATTTACTTTTATAAATTTAAAATAATTTTTTAATTTTTAATGATAATATTAATACAGGGTGAATTTTTATTATTTTTATGAGAAGTTTCATTTTTTGATAAATAGTGAAAAATATTACATTGTAGAGAAAAACTACATTTTGTATTAAATAGTTATAATTAAAATTGATTTTTAAAGTCAAAATAGACCATTACTACATATATTAATCCAATTTATGTCATTGAAATAATTTTTATAATTATATTATAAATAAAAACTTATTGAACTTTTGAACGTCTCTTTTACCCTCCTCGCCACAACTCAGGGATTAGTGTTAAACTTAATTTATATATTTCTATGAATTAAATTTGGAAAAACAAAAATACATGTTTGTAATAAGTGTTACCTTTTTGTTCTAATAGGATCAACTTATTTTTGGTGAATAGTATCTTTAGTATATTTTTATTTACCACGTTTAAGGGTAAACCAGTTAATTAAAGGTATAAATAATATTATAATATTATAAAACTACCCTAACACTTGTACTAATTTCATTTCATAGGTGGGTTTCAAAAAAGTAAACCTTATTCCAAAATTATGATCCCCATTTTTTATATTATAACATTTGTTATGTTTTATTTAAACAAGGTTTAAAGATTTCACAGTTAAATTTTAATAAGTAAATAATTTTTATTATAGGGTTATACTAAAGATAAATTCAACTATAAATATTAATCTAAAATATAATAAATTTAAATTCATCATGATAATTTATCTTTAATTTTTATAGAATAAATTATTTAATTAAAGGATTGTGTAATGATGATGTGGTAATTGTTCAATTAATGGAAATATAAAATAAATTATACTAAAAGTATTAAAATAAATTTAATTTAACATAATTAATGATATAAACGAATTTTTTAGTTATATATGATATGTTATTGTTATATTATAAGTGTTGGTTCTAAGTTATCCTATTTTTAGGATATTTTTAAAAAGACAAATATTGAACAGTTTCAAAATTGACATAATTGATACTTTAAAATAAATAATATTTTATTTAGTGATATAAAATTCATAAAAATATATAATTATAAAAAATAACTATAAAAAGGTTAATAATTTCATGAATTATCTATTAGGGGTTCTTTTGGAATCTTATAGTAACTATATTAACCCTAAAGTGGAAAAAATCAAGATGTCATTGTAAAAGTTAAAGGGGTTAACTAAGGGTTAAAGCCAAGAGATAATGATAATATTGTAACCTAAACATGTATAAAAATAATTTATTGAGAATATTTCGGCTCATAATCATCTTATATGCTAAATAACTCACATTTGAGCTATTTTGAATCGAAAATAAATTTTTATTTATTTAATATTTGAAGATTTTGTAAAGTGCACCTCAGCTCAATTATAAAAGGGAGCATCCTACCTCACTTATTCACATCACATTGAGCCTTAAATATCTACCAAACCCTAAAACTTTATCTTCTAAACTTCCCCCAGTAACATTATATAGATTCTGGTCTTCTCAAATTACCAACTCTAGTGCCCCTAAGAGGGGATCTAGTGTTATATCGTTGAAGAAGAGGTAATCTCCTTACCAACTCTTTCAAAATTGTTTTTTATTATACTTCCTTGTAATGTATTGATTAAATTATAAAGTAATAACTCTAGTATAAAATATATTATTATATTTTATTATGATTATGGACCAACCCTATTCCATCTTTTACTCATCCTATGAAAAAGGAAAGTACCACACATGCGTACGTATGACTTACCGTCACTACACTGTGGTGTAAAATTTTTTTCATCACTATTTTATTTGTATTCGTATAATGATGGATATAATAGATATAAATAATTAATATTAAATTATATTAATTATTTTTCATTAATATACCATCTAATCCCTCACCCTATTACCATTAATATAATGATTTTCTCGCCCATGCATACGTAAAGTCTACCGTTTCAATGACGTGATGAGATTAATCTACCATATTAACCATTTCAATAATGGTTATAAAAAATGTATAAAATTAATAAATATTAAATGTATGAAATAATAATTATAATGGAATAATATAAATATATATACATATATTTCATTTTCCCTCTTCCATTCATTACGATAAGAAAACAAAAACATTGTTCATGCCTACGTGCGACTAACCGTCACCAAGAACGGTATATTCCATTTCATATATCTATATTATATATATATATATATTATATATTATATATAAATCATTTTTTAAATAAATTTATTATTAAAATCATTATTTAAAGAATGGGATCAATAAATACAAGTAAAAATGCATACGATAAACAAAGTGGTTATTACCCGAAACATTTCTTTAACATGGAATTGTCAAAAAGTAGGTAATATAAAGTCATAAATGAATCATATATGATACCATAAATAATATTATGAATATTTTATAAGTTAATAATATTTTTAAACCCGCTATACATTAGTTTATGACACACATGGATGGAATCAGGCCTAAGGTAAGGGATTTTTTCTCAGCTTTATTTCTGTGAGGCACATGCCTAATACACTACTTGTTTCCTCTATGTGGTGTATATACTACCCAAAAATGACATTCATGAGTATTAACCATATTATTATTCTATTTTCATATCCATTTCATTTAATTTAATTCATGGGGTATATAATTTTTCTGATCATAAAGCTGTAAGGGCTATTACACAATCTCATTATTATATAGGATTGTTTAAATATAAGTATATACTGGGGAATATTTATCATCCATGTCCATGTTTCTTTTTAAAAATCCCAATTTTTTTAATATATTCAAAACAATATTGACGTTCCTTTTTTCCTTGGTCTACCATTTATAAAATGGTTTGACATGAAACGTTTTCACATTTTTCAAATGAGGTACTTTTTGGATTTTCCAGAAAAAGAATGAGAAAAATTATTTTTAACTTATATAGAATGAATTAATTTTAATTATTTCATGATTCCATATTTACTTTGATATTAAATTACAATATTAAAAGTTTATTTTCTAAGAAAATTTTTTATTTTAAAATTTTGCGGCATTTCAAGTAAAGAAAATGTTTTCAAAGGAGAATGGGTATTTTCCTTAAGATTTGTATTCAAGAGATTTCTCAAAATTATTTTACATATACCAAAACATTTTTTGTTTTTTGATTATGTTTTAATGGGGTTATGATACAATTTTTTCATTCTTATTCTTTATATGAATGGTCTACGTTTATTATAGAATGATATTTATGAAACACATTTCTTTTCATGGGTTATATTATGATTAAATGATGTTTATGAAAAATATTTCATTACAAGGGTGAAGATATGATGAATGATTTGTTTTGTATTGGCACACATATTTATAAGTTTAATTATGTGATGGTTGGGACCTATATGTCCTTCTAATGCATTGGGTAATGTTGGATAACTCTTGAGGTGTATATGTTATGTTCAAACCTGATTTAATGTTCACAATTATATTCATTGACATGGTATTAATGTCCATAATTTTATATATATACCTGGTTTTCATGTCCATATATTTATTCAAGGGCCTAATTTCATGTCCTTAATTTGATGATTGAACCTTATACTATTTTAACATGTTCTCAAAGTTAAAATTTTATGTGTATTCCACAATTTTATTCTTATGTTAATGTTATGATTTCATTTATTATGTTTTTTTATTTCCTTATGATTCATGTCTTATGAAATGTTAACATTTATGACATGACTCATGCATATGATCTTTTGATATGTAGTGTATGCTCTTAAAATGTTATTCCCAAGTTTTCTTACCCTTTTTAATTTTTATTCTTATATATCTTCCATGTTCACCCTTTTTAAGCATTTGATCTCACCCTTTCTTATGATTCATTTTCCCATGATATGGAGAAAGGTAGAAAGTCTAATGTGTCAAAAAGGGGTCTTGTTATGAAGAAATAGGTGGGAGAGAAAGTAGATGTGTTATGAAGTATTTGTTTATGTTTACATGTTTCCAAATGCACTAAACTAATATGTTCATTAGGAATGTGTTTGTGTAATGTATTAATATTTTATAAATGATATGTAATGTATGTGTGCATCATTCTTGGGTAGTTATACAATTTTTAAGCACCACACAATCCAAATCCTCTCATGACAGGAAGCTCAATGCATAATCCCCACACCATCCCTCATTGATGCACATTTTGTGTTACAATCATTCTTACCACATGATGTTAAATACCATGGATCAGACCAGTCACATGACCATAAACAATGGCATCCAACTACATGGGTTTTGACCCATATCTTCTAAATAGTTTATATAAGTCCCCAGCCTTAAACCTTACTTAATCTTGAGTTATTACAAGATTACACATTGAGGATCTTTTCGGGTTTAGAGTTTTAGAGAATTAGATCATAAAACATGCATTACAACCCACATTTAAATAAAGTGGTTACAATAAAAGATAGTATTATTTTTTCCATCAATGGAAACATATTGAAAATAAAACATGGAGTCTTTCTTGACACTTCCTTGACACTATCATCTTATCATGTACCTTTCCCGTGACCTGTGAAAAACATTTCAAAAAAACTTGGGATGAGCATAAAAAGCTCAGTATGGGTTATATAAAAAAAACAAGGAAAGGAAACATGAGTTCATATATACATAAGAATGAAATCATACATTACCCATAAAACATAGGCACTTTAACATACCTCATAAAATCATGAACAAATCATAGAAATCATAATACATAAAGGTAACTTGAGGCATTCATAACATTCTTACGTAGGGAGTAACCCTCTTGGTTACGTTTGGAATACCCATCACAGTATATTCCCTAAATCTCTTCATAGAAACCTTAACGTTTCACTCCTTCGTGTTACCCAATGCATTGGAGAGCTATATCGGGCTCACCCGCCCTTAGTTTATCACGGAACCACCCGTCTTCATAATAATGCCCAAGAACCTCAACATAATCGTATCACATAAAACATGCATAAAGGAAACATAACATTTCCACCTTTCAATCACAAGATATCAATAAAACACATTGATATAAAAATATTATGAAAACCATTTTCAATACCAAAATAAAAGAAAATTAAAACACAGTATTTCTTTTTCTTTTAAAAATAAGGTATGGCTTGTAGAGGAAGCTGAAACTCAAACAATGGTCACGGCGGCGGAGAAGTCATTGTCGCCGCATACGTACGACAAAAACATTCCCTTTTTCCGTTTAGTAAATGCTTCGTATAAAAAATATTCCTTTTGAATAAACGTAAAAGTAAAAGGGGTTTATACACCGTATAAAAGAAGGTTGTGTATAAAACAAAATATGCCTCAATGAAAAGAGATTGAGACGAAGTCCCATACCTCGTATCCAACTTGACCCGACCGTTCTCTAATCTCCTGAATAATAAACTTGAGTTAATCTCTACCTTCTTAAGAGCATTTTTAAAGTTCATTATTCCTTTTATACCATGTTATGAACATCATGTAATCATTTAAGTTAATAATGTTTATTTTGTCGGTATTTGGTTCTTAAGTCAAAAATAGACTTCTTACACTTACATGTTGTTAATTTGGTCAAAGGTTCATTATATCCAGAATGATATTAATGATTTGGATATCATATATATCATATATATTCATCATATACATGTATTTATAATATTACATCACATTTAGAGGTAAGAAATGAAATGCACCGTTCATGGAGACGGTAAGCCGTACGTACGTATGAACGCTACTTCCATTTCTATTTCGTATTTTCTGGAATGGAATCATAATGATATAAGAGTATATTATAATTCCAGTATAATAACATATATAATATCATTAAATTTATCCTTTACACATCCCACATATGGCATTAACGAATCAAATCACTTTCAGGGGGCGGTAGTCCGCACTTCCAAAAATGAAGATATCGTGTTTACCCATAATGGAAACAATAATGGTATGCCATAAATGAAAAATACATAAGCTTAAGGAAATAATAAACATATTATATGTCATATATAAAAATAGTGACATCATAATGGCCACCTTTGAAGGTGTTAAATGAGTATTGAACAACCATCGTTTTGGGAGGCAGAATTTCGCCATCCACGGAAACCGTATGTTCTTTAACCATTTGATGTAGTTGTGTGAGAGTGTAGCTCGAATAAATCTTATAACAACATCCTAGTATATTGAAGATATTTTTTTTGTTGCAAAAGAAGTAAATAAAAAGAGTTTAGGGGGTTGGATAATCAAAATAAAACAAATGAACATGAGAGAATGAATTACCTTTAAAAGTGTAACTCCTTTTGATTTGAGCCTAAAGGCTTCCTTTGAAAGGATTCTGCCCAAATGGAATCATCTAGGATGAGGAGAGGGATGTGGAGAGAGTAAATTGGCAGGGGATCTCCGAGCCAAATGCTTGAGGAGTGTGTGAAATGAGGTAGAGGTGGGGGCCTTTTATAAGAGGAGAGGAGGGGCACTTTTGGAATGTAAAGATAAGTTACTTTATTTTAAAATTATTTTCGGATTAAAAAGGTCCCACATTGATATAATTCAATGATAAGGTGATAAGGGTTCGAAATCCACTCATCCAATTGGTTTTAGCCATGTGTAGGTTTTAGATTTTACATTATCTTCGGTAATAGCCTTCCAAACCAAGAAAACTACGAATCTCGGTTACATTTGTGGGTCTTGGCCATTCTTCAACAACCTTTGTTTTTGCAGGATCAACGGTTATCCCATCTTTAGAAACAATGTGACCAAGGAAAGAAATTTGTTGCAACCAAAACTCACACTTGCTGAATTTTCCATATAGTTTCTTTTCTCTTAAGGTTTGCAAAATAACCCTTAAATGACTTTCATGCTCCTCTTTACTTTTAGAAAACACCAAAATATCATCAATGAAAACCACCAAAAACTTATACAAGAATTCATGGAAAATTCTATTCATTAAGTCCATGAATACAATAGGTGCATTGGTTAGCCCAAAAGGTATAACTACAAATTCATAATGGCCATATCTAGTACAAAAAGCAGTCTTCGGAACGTCTCTTTCTTTTACTTTCAACTGATGGTACCCTGACCTCAAGTCAATCTTCGAAAAATACTGAGCTCCCTGGAGTTGATCAAACAAATCATCGATATGAGGCAAAGGATATTTGTTCTTAACAGTAATATTATTCAAGGCTCTATAATCAATGCAAAGTCTCATAGAACCATCTTTCTTTTTAACAAATAAAACAGGAGCACCCCATGGTGATGTGCTAGGTCGGATGAAACCTTTCTCTAATAAATCTTGCAATTTCTCCTTCAAATCTAAAAGTTCAATTTGAGCCATTCGATAAGGGGGTTTTGAAATTGGCTTAGCATCAGGAACTAAGTCAACAGTAAATTCAACTTCCCGATCCAGTATTATTCCAGGCAACTCATTAGGAAAAACATCAGGATACTCATTTACCTCTGGCACATCATTAATCTGAACAATTACCTTGTTTTCAACAATGTGTGAAAGGTAACATTAATTTCCATCTTTTACAAGTTTCTCGGCCTCTTGATATGTTATCAACAGTAAGGGTTCATTCTTGTACACAAACTGAAATTCTTTCTAAAAAGAAACTTCTTTAGCTCTACAATCAATCTTAGCATGGTAAATTGAGAGCCAATCCATACCCAGGATAACATCAAACTCTACTAGAGGTAAAATAATAAGGTTTGCAAGTAGGTTCTTTCCACAGATAAGGATAGGAAGATTCTTATAAATCCTTTTTTCCTCAACATTTCCCCCAGGTGTTTTTACCACAAGTTCAGGAGTCATTTCTTGAGATGGTATTCCCATTTTACTAGAAAAGTTTTCAGAAATGAAAGAATGTGTAGACCCTGAATCAAATAACACACTGGCATAATCTGAAAAAATGAATAAAGTACCTGATACAACTTCATTTGATGGCCCGACATCTGCTGAAGTAGTTGCAAAGGATTTCACCACCCCTTTCTGCTTGTAGTCTAACTTCTTCCCTTCACTCAAGCTCTTTGTCGGACACTCGTTTGCATAGTGACCCATCTCATTGCACTTAAAACATTTCACTAACTGTAAATCAAATTTGGTCTTACCATCACCCTGATCTTTTCCAGTGCAATCACGAGCCTTATGTCCCATCTTACCACATCGGTAGCACTTTCCAGAATTCAGAAGACATTCCCCAGAATGCCTTTTACCACAATTATCACAAACTGGAAACATAGTTTTCTTACCATCAGACTTTTTTGAAGAATTCTTTCCTTTCTCCTGCCACCTCGATCTTTTCTTTTGCTGGTTGTTGTAGAACACTTGATCATCAGCAAACTCCATTTCTACCTTCTCAGCACATTGAACAAGATTTTAATAACTTTTGAACTCACGAGAAGCTAAATCCCTTCGATATTTTGGCTTTAATCCTGAATAAAAACAATTGATTTTACTATCAAGGTCTCGGATAAAATTTGGAGCATACCTTGCCAATCGAGTGAACCTTTCTTCATAGGCAGCCACTGAGTCTTCCTCTTGCCTCAATTCCAGGAATTTTTTTTCCATCCTAAGTCAAACAGCCTTAGGAAAATACTTCTCAAGAAAAATACCTTTGAATTCATCCTAGTCGAGAGCATCAATCTCATCAGCGTCCCTGATGTTTTTAACCATCGACCACCACTTATCTGCTTCACCCTCCAAACGGTAAATAGCAAGACTAACCTTTTGATTGTCTGAACACCCCATGACATCGAAAATCTTCTCCAGTGCTTTAATCCACCCTTCAGCTAGCACAGGGTCATATGATACTCTGAATGATGGGGGATGTTGCCTCATGAAATCTTCCACCGCTGACATGTTCCTTTTCGGTTGATCTGGATGATCTCGTGCATGGATACCACCACCATTTATCGCTTGATTCAACTGTGCCATTACTGCAACAAACTGTTCAGTTCCAATTCCGACCATCTCAGGATGCTGGTTCGGAAGGTTATTTCCTTCCGTATGCCTTCCTAGCACTGCTTCCCTATTTCCTCTGCGGAAAACCATTCTGAACAAACATGTCTTAGATAAAGCAACATGGTAATCTTTAAATTCTATATCATTTCAATTTGACCATAAAAAAACTTTTGGATAATCATTTCATAGAATTCTAACTCCTAAAGTTATCTAAACTGACCTTTGATACCAACTATAAGGCCCCAGCCTTAAACCTTACTTAATCTTGAGTTATTACAAGATTACACATTGAGGATCTTTTCAGGTTTAGAGTTTTAGAGAATTAGATCATAAAACATGCATTACAACCCACATTTAAAAAAAGTGGTTATAATAAAAGATAGTATTCTTTTTCCCATCAACGGAAACATATTGAAAATAAAACATGGATTCTTTCTTGACACTTCCTTGACACTATCATCTTATCATGTACCTTTCCCGTGAACTGTGAAAAACATTTCAAAAAAACTTGGGATGAGTATAAAAAGCTTAGTATGGGTTATATAAAAAAAACAAGGAAAGGAAACATGAGTTCATATATACATAATAATGAAATCATACTTTACCCATAAAACATAGGCACTTTAACATACCTCATAAAATCATGAACAAATCATAGAAATCATAAGACATAAAGGTAACTTGAGGCATTCATAACATTCTTACATAGGGAGTAACCCTCTTGGTTACGTTTGGAATACCCATCACAGTATATTCCCTAAATCTCTTCGGAGAAACCTTAACGTTTCACTCCTTCGCATAACCCAATGCATTGGAGAGCTATATCAGGCTCACCCGCCCTTAGTTTATCACGGAACCACATGTCTTCATAATAATGCCCAAGAACCTCAACATAATCGTATCACATAAAACATGCAAAAAGGAAACATAACATTTCCACCTTTTAATCACAAGATATCAATAAAACACATTGATATAAAAACATTATGAAAACCATTTTTAATACCAAAATAAAAGAAAACTAAAACATGGTATTTATTTTTCTTTTAAAAAGAATGTATGGCTTGTAGAGGAAGCCGAAACTCAAATAATGGTCACGGCGGTGGAGAAGTCGTTGTCGCCACATACGTACGACAAAAACATTCCCTTTTGTCGTTTAGTAAATGCTTCGTATAAAAAAGATTCCTTTTGAATAAAATTAAAAGTCAAAGGGTTTTATACACCGTATAAAAGAAGGTTGTGTATAAAACAAAATATTCCTCAATGAAAAGAGATTGAGACGAAGTCCCATACCTCATATCCGACTTGACCCGACCGTTCTCTAATCTCCTGAATAATAAACTTGAGTTAATCTCTACTTTCATAAGAACCTTTTTCAAGTTCATTATTCCTTTTATACCATGTTATGAACATCATGTAATCATTTAAGTTAATAATGTTTATTTTGTCGGTATTTGGTTCTTAAGTCAAAAATAGACTTCTTACACTTACATGTTGTTAATTTGGTCAAAGTTTCGTTATATACAGAATGATATTAATGATTTGGATAACATATATATCATATATATTCATCATATACCTGTATTTATAATATTACATCACATTTAGAGGTAAGAAATGAAATGCACCGTTCATGGAGACGGTAAGTCGTACGTACGCATGAACGCTACTTCCATTTCTATTTCGTATTTTCTGGACTGGAATCATAATGATATAAGAGTATATTATAATTCCAGTATAATAACATATATAATATCATTAACTTTATCCTTTACACATCCCACATATGGTATTAACGAATTAAATCACTTTCAGGGGGCGGTATTCCGCACTTCCTAAAATGAAGATATCGTGTTTACCCATAATGGAAATAATAATGGTATGACATAAATGAAAAATATAGAAGCTTAAGGAAATAATAAAAATATTATATATAATATATAAAAATAGTGACATCATAATGGCCACCTTTGAAGGTGTTAAATGAGTATTGAACAATCATCGTTTTGGGAGGCAGAATTTCGTCATCCACGGAAACCGTATGTTCTTTAACCGTTTGATGTAGTTGTGTGAGAGTGTAGCTCGAATAAATATTATAACAACATCCTAGTATATTTAATATACTTTTGTTGTTACAAAAGAATAAAATAAAAAGAGTTTAGGGGGTTGGAGAGGCAAAATAAAACAAATGAACATGAGAGAATGAATTACCTTTAAAAGTGTAACTCCTTTTGATTTGAGCCTAAAGGCTTCCTTGGAAAGGATTCTGCCCAAAGGGAATCATCTAGGATGAGGAGAGGGATGTGGAGAGAGTAAGTGGGCAGGGGATGGCCGAGCCAAAGGCTTGAGGAGTGTGTGAAATGAGGTAGAGGTGGGGGCCTTTTATAAGAGGAGAGGAGGGGCACTTTTGGAAAGTAAAGATAAGTTACTTTATTTTAAAATGATTTTCGAATTAAAAAGGTCCCACATTGATATAATTAGATTATAAGGTGATAAGGGTTCGAAATCCAATCATCCAATTGGTTTTGTTCATGTGTAGGTTTTAGATTTTACATTATCTTTCCATTTTATTTAAATCGTTAAATAATGAGGTCGTCGCTGCCTCATCATGATGTCATAAATAATTTAATTTATTTAATGTCTAAAAATTATAAAAAAAATACTATAATGTATGAAATCTTTTTATATTTCTAATGAATATTTATAGTCAAAAATATTACTTGTATAACCCCATATAAAAATTGTTTTAGTAACATAACTCATGTTTGTGTCATTTTTACTTTATCATTAAATAAAAAGTTATTTATGTCATTTCCCAACCAAAGTGGCTCCATGGAGTCCCCAAGTTGACTCATGGCTTTTCTTGGTCTACCATGACACATCCAATGAGGGTAGGACATGTTTCAAGCTCATCTCATACTATTAAAACATTATTTTTACCTTAAACTACACTAATTACCACTAATCGCGATTAAGAACTTAATAAGTTACTATTCAACAAAAAATTATTTTAATCCCATTGAACCACATTTTACTTATTAATGACAACCATGTATGTCATATTTTTGAAATTCAAAACACAATGATGGAAAAATTTCATTTAAACTGAAAAATCAGTTTTTATAAGTACCACTTAGTGGTTTCACTATTCATCAAAAATTGAAGTTTTTCAGAAAATTACCAAAAATTCACCCTAAGCTATATTTGATATTCCGAATTCAAAAATTATGTCTATTTTACAAAATTAAAAACATATAAGTCACATTAATTAATTTAATAATTAATTCCAGCTGTCATGACAAATAGCGTGTTTTTATGAAACAATAAGTATCAAAAGATTGACACTAGTTTAAGTCCTATTTCAAAGTGAAATTGATTCCAATGACCACCATTGGATAAAATGGTAAAAATATATTCTAATTTCACTTTAAAACCAATTCAAAAGATAATCTAATCATATAAATAAATTAGATTAAAAAGATGTTTTGAATTAAAATACAACATTTTTCACTATTCATTAAAAAATGAACTTTATCGAAAAAATACCAAAAATTCAAACAAAGTAAATTTTGATGTCCCGATCATAAAGAATACGTTTATTTTGACAAACGTGGCTGATAAAATTGTCAAAAGATAGATTTAAAAATGGTTGGCCACTAAAAGGCTGTAAAACAATCTTTTAAATATATTAGTGTATTCCATGCTTAAAATTGGATTTATTTTCATTTTAAGCCTCTAAAACACTATCTAATTCATTAATAGGCATAGAAAAAAATATCTATTATTCATTAATTACTTGGGATGTTACAGTTTAAGTAATATAACTTTCGAAAGTTCAACATCTACCAAGGGTAAACCTAGGTTCTCCCTTATAGGGATTTACCTCCCAAATCTGCCTCAAGGGGCATTCTAATCAACCTATCAGGTCCTCCTCAAGGGTCATCCCGACCAATGGTAAACATTGGTGCTCCCTCTTATAGACAAACTTCCAAAATCCATCCCAATGGGCATTATAATCAACCTTCTCGATCTGCCACAAGGGGAATTATGATCCATCCATCATAGGTTCATCTCAAGGGGTGTTCTCACCCATTAACCCAAATGTTAAATCTTTCCTTCTTGGGACACACTGACTTGATTCCAATTAAGGGTCGTTCTGATCAACCTTCTTGACCCATCTTGAGGGGTGTTTTGATCCATCCATCTGAGGTTCACCTCAAGGGGCGTTCTCTCCAAACCATCCTAGTGTGAAATATTACCTCCTAGGTACACACCTCTCTAATCCTCCCCAAGGTGATTTATAATCTATCCATCATGTGTTCATATAAAGGGGTTCTCTCACCCTTCTAGGTGTGACATATTCCATCAAAGATACACACCTCCCAGATCTGACTCCACAAAGATTTTTTATCCATCCATCATGTCCCCACAACACAATAACCCTATTCCCATCTCCACAAGAGGTTAAACATGTTCCCTGATCATTATCATCTTGATTTCTTGATCCAACCCCACAGGACATTGAACATGTGACATAACTTGAAATACAAACACCTTGCAAAAGTGTGGGATGCTTGAGGTAAAAACACTTGGAATAATTTCACTAGTGGAATCAACTTATTCATGGTTGACATAAGATTCCTCATGTTCAATGCATAATATACCATGTATGATATTCCCTTAAAGGAGGAAGGCTTATTGTTTTCTAATGCATGTAGCATCTAAAAACTACTAGAAAATGAGGTTTTGGAGACCCCATGCATAAGATACCGCCATTAGCAGTCACTATTGGTACCCTATAACGACCACCAATGGCGGTCGCAAGGTTTCTAAAAAAACATTAGCACCCCCACCCCCCCCCCCTCCCTAGACCCCCACCCTCTTGCTCGATCCCAAAACCTACCCCATAGCATACTGACACTAGTAGAGGAATGGTTAATGAATACATGGAGGCCATCTAAGGAGATAAGTGGATCAAGGAATATATCTCAAGAATAAACCCAAAAAGTGATCCCAATCTCGATGAGATACCTCTCTCATTTTATGGGGCTATATGGGACATAATAAAAATGTGGGTGATATAGTTTATACAATATTTCTATAGAGAAGTATCAATTACAATGTCAGTGTCTTCATCTATAGTTATCTTGATCCAAAAATCAAAATATCCAAATAAAATTATCCAGTATAGGCCTATATGACTGAGAAAATTCTACTACAAGATCCTCCCCAGCCTCATGAATATAATAATTTGGGGGATGATTCCAAAACACATTTAAATGAATATCATGGGTTCATTCCGATATAGAGAAATCAAGGGGAAATTGGGATTTCTTAAGAGATATTTTTTGAAATTAAGAAAAGGAAAATTGGATCTGACACGATGATCAAAGGGGATGTAGATAAATCATATGGTTAAATGGAAAGGGGTGTCATTGTGAATTTCAAGAGATAATATAGTTTAGAGGACTCAGTTTTTGACATTTAATTCAGATGTTAGGAATCTATATGGATCTTCATCACAACCATGGGAATGGGTTTTAGTTTTTTCAAAATGGTGTGTGGGATAACATAAGTATATCAAGAATATCTAATCCCTTTCATCCTAGCACAATAGGCCCTCACCATGAACATAAAATGAGTCATGTATGAGGGAATATATTTCCTTATATAAATAAGTATGTGGCCATAATTTTCTCTCATGTTATGTTTTTTGACGATATCGTGTTCTTCATTAATGGTGGGAAAAGTTCTATCAATGTCTTTAATAGGATTATGAAATAATATGGAAACATGAGTGGCCAACAGATCAACCAAAGAAATAATAGTGTGTATATCTCGAAATACTTCTCAAACTAGCATAGAAAAATTATATAATATTATATAAAAAATAAAAACTAGAACATATCGATGGATTATCTTGATGCACCCATCCAGGATGGAAAAAATTAATAAGGTTTTATTCGAAGTAATCATAAATTGTATCATAATATGCATCTTCAAATAGAAATATGACTTCCTCTCAATTAGGGGGAGAATAACAGTGGTGAATAGTGTTATCACTTCCATACTAATGCACATTCTTTTGGTCATCAAGGCTCCTAAGAGAACCATAAATGAGATTTATAAAAACATGATATATTTTATATAGGACATCAACTTGGGAGTAATATGACATTGGTATTATTAGAAGAGTATGGTGAAGGTAATAGAGAAAGGGGTATTTACTAAAGAAGTGTAACGGAATCCATGCAAGGAATGTAGAGAGAGACTGACATGGGATGTTATCAAAGAAAAATATTTATAGAACAGATTTGTGAGATACCGTTATGGGGAAGAGTGGGAAGGCTAGAAAGTTAAAAGAATCATAACGTAAAAGCTAGCATGTTTCATGATCAAGTAGATGGACATTCTCAGGGATAAGGTGTGGTGATATTAGAAGGATAAATGGTATGGAAATATCATATTTTCCCAAGATTTTGAAGCCCCCGGTTTTCAAATTTAAAGAAGAAAGAATGTATCATGGCCTTACACATTCAACCATCAATGACAGGTAAAAAATCTTCCATAGGAACATCATTATGGTGGACAAAATTGATTGGTGAATTTTTTTGGAGTCAATGTAAGGACTCTTCAATTGCAAGGAATTGTGCTCATTATTAAATAAAAATCAATATATATATGAGTGGGAGATCAATATTTGGTCTAAAGAAATACTAGCAAAGAAAAACCTTTTATTTTGGTGACTTAGGAACAAATACATCCCCACGGATGATAATGTGAAAAATAAGGGGATTTATCTAGGCTTATGTTGCATGTGTTATAACTCTCCATGATCGAATCTATAATGGAACCCCTTATTCAATGGTGAATGGGAGAACTCAATATGGGAGACTAGCATCCAAATTATAGGTAATATGGTACAATGGGGTTCATTTTTGGAATTCACCACAGATTTGTTTCAAGGTAATGGTAAGCATGCTACTGAAGTTGAATTTCATTGTATGGTGTTCGTAGGGGTTTGTTGGGTGTTGTGGTAGGTAAGGAATAACACGAGAGAAAGTAGGTGATTCTCCCACTGTATAATTCATTTTAGTATGAAATATCTTTTGCAAGACCCTATAACATGTATTCTTGGTAGGGGTCATTTATTAACTTTGGGGGGTTAATTTCTAAGAATTTTTATTTATCATATGGAGACATCAATAGAACCTAAGGGAGGTGGAACTATTCATCTGTTTGGGGATTTGGGCCACCGGTTTGGGCCTCGGGTCCTGAAAGGTTTTCGGTCCACCCAAGGCCTTGGGCCAGTTGATTATCATGGACTTCGGGCTACAAATAAGACCTTACGGCCACCCCAAGGCCTTCGGGCCACGTGAAATTCAGATGTACCATTTTGACTACAAGGAATAAGGCTTCAGATGAGGATACAGGGCATGCACATTCACTAGAGCAGAGCTAACTGGATTTGGATGAATGAGAGGGTAAGGCTTTGCCATAGGTATTAGGCCAATGCAGCTTTGCATAGGATAGCTAACCGACCATCCCTGCGAAGGTGGAGTGCAGATATCATGACATATGCTGGGTAGGAGCAATTCCAAGTTGTCATGTCTGGGTGATTCCCTCTAAGACCTACGGGTCAAGTAATTTTCTCTAAGCCTTCGGGCCTTATAAGGGTTCCACCTCCCCCCTTGAAAGGTGGATTATCAAAATAATAAAAAATTAAGGCCTTTAGGCCATTCCGACCAAATAGAAACTATCCATTTTTATCCTAAAGATGAAAGTCGATGTATCTTATATGCATTGAGTGTTGAGAGGGTGTATTGGTTGCAGATGATAAGGGTTCAGTGATATTTGGATTTAGTGCCTACTATGAACCTGGAAACATCATTGGTTCATAGGCAAGGGCAATGCATAGTGAAACTTCAATACATACAATCTACAACATCATAATTTATATGGTGGACTCTAAATACATAATTTAATTTGGTTTTATTTGATGTAATGTTAACACCAAAAGGTATCTATCTTACTACATCAGGATCATTGGATTTTTCATTCAACAGGTCATGGAAGTTAGCCAAACTTACAGGGAAGGGAACTTTGTGGATAAAATTATTTATTATAAAGGGATACCTAATGAATTTCACGTTATATACCAATATATTTGGTCCATATCTCCTGATTTTAATATCATTTTAATTAGTGCCTCCCTTGAACTTCATCAGCCCCCCCCCCCCGTGTTTAGGTATGATTTGAATAAAAAACTATTTTTTAGTGAGAGAAGAGGGAACTTTGTTATAATGATTGTTGAAGTGAAATGATTTAAGTGTTTATGTATCATAATTAAATATTTTTTATATAATTAGTTTTATCAATTTTATTATAGTTATAATAATCATTCAACTTATAAGGATTTTTTTGCAGTAATGTTTCTTTAAGGGTTTTAAAGAATATACTAAATGGTATTGATGACCTAGATATTTGATTTAGATGTATGGTGATATTTTATAAAAAATAAGTGACTAAAGAAAATATAACCCTTAAATTTTTATGATTTTTAGATAATAGTTTTTAGTTGATATAAATATATTTTTTTAATGTTAAGGTAAATGAGATAGTATTGATGTCCTTGGATTGAATTAATGATTTCATGAAAAATTGTTTTATGTTATCATTGCTGGAGTTTACAGTATTTTTGGATTTATGGAATATATTTTATAGTTTGATATTTTATTTTATGAATAATGATTATGTTAATTTTTGGAAGAATATATGGTTTCATTGATATTTTATAGTGATTCAAGCTATTAGTATATTTTAATAGAATTAAGGTATTCACATATTTGTTATGTCTCACTAATATATAATTTATGTTGCTTAGGGTATTAAAGTTGGTTAATTTTGGAAGTTTAGTGACATTATTTCTAAATTATTGTATTTTAAAATTTATTTAGACAAATTTTTTAATATTTTTAAGGATAATAATTTATGGAATGGTTTAAGTTCAATACTAAGTGCAGTGTTGAGGATTTAGAGATTAATGCATGATTTATCCATATTGGAAAGCATGTTATAAACATTTAAGCTTTAGTAAATATCTAGTGAAATGAAGAAATAAATTTCATTCATTAATGGTTCTAATTATCCATTAAAAAATAATATTAATTCTTATTTCATGAAAAATTCGTCATCATTTCATCCACTGAGATAAGAGGAAATTAATCGAATCATAACAAAAGGATGAAATCATGCATATAAATCAGAAATAAGTTAAATAAATATATTTTTTTGGGTTTAATATATTTACATTAAAATAATCCCATAACATTGTGAAAAGGATCTTGAAATAAGAATTTTATACATTTAACTTTATTTCAGATGAATCAATGGACTTTTCACCCCTCCCATATTTATGGTTTGAGTTCATTAACTTTCCCATGATCATGTTCACTATCCCTATATATTAGTCCTTAGGCATTATTTTTCCCCTATATTTCTATATTTTAACCTTCCACCAGCTTTATTCTTATCTGGGAACCTGATTATGTGTTATTTTTGGTAACATTTATGTTTCACACTTTCCCATTTTAAAGGATGTTTTATTAACCCTTTGAAGGTTGTTGGTTTCAAAAAGGCATTTCTAAATATTGAACCTTTGGAAACCAAGTAAATTTTATTTGGGTGAAACTTATTAAAGGGGTTAGAATTTAACATTTTTATATTTTAAAAGAACCTAATTTTCAACTTTATTTTTGAAAAAGATATATCAAAATTATATTAGGGATATGTTTTCCAAGAAAATATTTTTTTTTCAGTGAATCGGGACAATACCATTTTTTTGTAAAAAAATTATAAAATAGTCATTTATTTTCATTTAAATGTTACTTTATGATTTTAATTTTATATTATTTTAAAATAGGTAACATTTATTTATAATTAATATAATTAATCACACAGGAATCATCATTATAATTGATTTGGTATATGTTCATTTTTGGGCTTAATAGTGAATTTGTTTTCTAAAAACTATTTTTCATTATAATTCGCATACTTATATTAAAAGTAATTTATTAAAATTATTTTAGTTTAATATGATTTAATGGTATATATTTTTTTATTAATTAATTAAAATTTATCCTATGATTATTTTTGATATTTTTTTGGATAATTTATATTTTGGTGAATAGTAAGAAATACATTTTTTATGAAATTTGGTATCTTTTATGATATTGAAAAGACATAAACAAGATATAAAAATTTATTTAAATTATTAAATGAATCATGTGTAAAAAAACTATTCAAGTATGATAGAAAAATTACACAAAAAAATATAACAAGAATTTATTTTATGATATATATGAAAATCATTTTCAGTGCCGATGTAGTTCTTGCACAACATAGGAAAAGTCAAATTTGGTGTTCTAAAGATAAACTTTGAGGAAGTATAGGTCCTTTATTAAATTGGTTAATAAATTTTAAGAATAATTTATTAATTTTATGGATATATATTAATTTTTTAGTTATATACCAAGTGAATTATCCAACTTTTTGTGCAATGCCTGCGTAAGGCCAAAATTATCAAAATAACATATTAAATAAGTTTCCAAGACATATATTTCAGTAAATATAAATATTAAATAAATATAATAGTTTATATTGAACTTAATTAATACATTTTTATTATGTTAATTTATTTTCAATTTTTTTTTATAATATATTTACCTTAAATTCTTACGCACCATCAAAACAGTGCTTGTGAAAATAGTAGAAAAAATCAAATAAATGATTTCAAAAACTCTAAAAGATATTTTTTTTACCTAAATATCCTGAAGGCTTTCATTTTTATTTATTTTTTATAACCCCCCTTTCAATGGATGAGGGGGAACAATTACAAGGCTCGTAGGCTCAGAGATTAAATTCCTCGTAGGCTTAGGAGATTACATGACTCGAAGGTCTTAAATAATTTTACCAGACTATCTACAAGGAACTACCCCTCCCCAACATCTGCATTGTGATAGTATCTCTCCACATTCTCATGGCTATCTGGTTTGGATTCCCATGAAACCATAGGCTAGTCCCTATTTCATAGCCATACACTCTCATTATAACAAATCCATTTGGCTCTACTCTGGTGAGTGCACCTGCCCTGAATCCTCTTTCAGGGCTGCTTCTTTTTTGTAGAGTCTGTCTGGGGAAACTGCATGCGGCCTGAAGGCCTTGAGGAGGCCCGAAGTCTATAAAGGTTGCCAGAAATCCCTACTGACCCAATGTCCTTGGTGGCCCGAAAGTCTTAAGGACTCCAAGCCCAAACTGGTGGCCCAAGGTGAATAGTTCTAGCTACTACAGTACTGAACTGTACCTGCTATAGTACCTGCAGAATGTACAGTTCTACTAAAGTACTTGCAAAGTGTAAAATTCTACTATAGTACCTGCACAGTGTACAGTTCTACTACAGTACTACTATAGTTCCCAAAAATATGCCTCTACCCAGTTTTGAACCTGGGTCTCGTGGATGCACTTAAGGATGCCTCACCAACTGGGTTGAGGCTCATGTTCAAAAATATGGGTTGCTAACACTGACTCCCATTGGGGGGCCCCGACCAAGCCCAGGTGCGCTCCATACTCCCCAGCTAAGCAATGGCTATGAATTTCCCTGGGTATAATATGAACAGTGTTCCAGTCTGGCAGGACTCGAGCCTACACCAGTTCCCACGGAGAGCGAAGGGTAAAACCAGTGGGTACCACTCGGCTAACACCCTATGGGCTCAACGAATTTTTTTTTCAATTTTGTTTCCCGTGAATTTTTTAGATAAATATTACATATTATATATTTGTGAAATATTTATATTCTAATTATATTACATTCATGTTGTTTTCAATGGAAAATTATTTGAATAGTTCTAAAAATGACAATAATAGTATTTTGTGTTAAATTTATTTTTAAAATTATTTAAATGTCATTATAATCATTAAAGAGGATAATTATAATGACAAATTCTCTAAAATTTCATCCATTTTTCATTTATGAGAATATTTTCACTTTATAAATAATATTATAACCGATTATTATTGAAAAAGGAATTACCACGGTAAAGGTTAAAATAGGATAACCAATGTGTTAAACCAAATGATAAGGTCTAAAATGATATCTAAACCTATAATAATTATATTTTATGATTATATTAAGAACTTATATTCCTTTTATTGGAATAAATTCCATTTTGGAACTATTTTACCAGAGTTATAAACATATAATATTATAATATTTCATGTATTCCCAATGATATTAATGATATTTTATAATAAATAATATTTTATTAAATGATTTTAAATTAATAAAAATCCTATATTAAACAAATTAAACTATATTTGGTTTAAAATATCAATAATGTTTCATTTATAATTCACTTTTCCTTTTATAGTATCTTACTTAACCCCTAAAGAGTAAAAAACATTGATATCATGTAAATTGAAAAATGTGTTAACAGGGCATTAAAACTAAAATACAAGGGTAAAAACATAAAAAAAACCAAATTTTGTTTTATGAGATTATTTTGACTCATATTCATATTATACTCAAATAATCTCAATTTAGTTCAATTTTCCTTGAAAATTAATTTATGTTAATTTAATACTTTATGTAATTTCAAGAGTACCCCTCTCTTCACTGGTAAAAGAGTACCTCTTCTACTTAATTATTCAAAATATTAAGAGTTATATATTAGTAAATACCTACCATAATATAATCTTATATTTCAAACCCAGTTCCTAGATCTTTCTCTCTTCCCAAAAGACCATCCTTTCAAGGCTTAAGGTGTAAGCTAATAAAGGCTTCTCAACATAGAGGTGTAACTCTTAATTGAGTACTCTCAATTTTTTTTCCTATTATACATCTTATAAATACATGGTATCGATTATAAAATAATTAATTAAATTTGTTAAATATACGTAATTTTTATTATGATGATTTAATAACCATTATCCACCTTTTTTCTATCCTTCAAAAAGATTAAACATCACTCATGCATATGTACGCCTTACCATCTCCACATAGTGGGGTAATTCACTTTCCCACCATAATAATTCAAGGATAGGTATTAAAATGATTTTAATATTTATACATTATATTTATTAAATTATTATTCTTCTAGAATTATAATATCAGAGCTAACTTCTTGCCTTCCAATCTTTGGGAAAACGCTAATGTCGCTCATGCATGCGTGTGGACTACCACCTCCATGAAGCGATTTGATTTGTTTTTCATTTATATTTTACTTGTATAGTAATAATGACATATTTGAGGAATATATATTATTTATATGGTATAATAATTATTATTTAAATGTTATTAATTATTTTCCCTTTCTTTTATTCAATCTATTGAAAATTAAAAACAACATTCATGTGTACGTATGGACTACCATCACCATGAATGGTTTATTTTATTTTATTATCTCTATAATTTATTGATGACTATAATTATATATATAAATATATTTAATATATATTATATTTATATAATTAAAAACATTTTTTAGATAATGGAACCATGATCAATGTTCTGGGACCTGAACTATAAAACTGAAATTCTCCAAAAAAAAAGAAACAGTTAACACCGAGAAAAAATGAATTTTATAAGGAAATGTTTATAAATTGAAAAATTAAAATTGGAAAATATATGATAGAATAATTTTGTACATTTTTCAGGTATATAATTATAATAAATTTAAAATTATTATGTAGAAGTTTTGAGTGCTTTGAAATTAAGGCGAACTTGAGGTAAGGGATTTCTAGTCTCACATTTATTTCTCAATGTCATATGTCATCTTCACCAATTGTTTCTTTTGTGTGGTGTTTATCCTTATCCTTTGAAAATTTATATCAATAATACCATTCGTTTAATAATTTTTTAATTTTCATTTTTTATTATTTCATGGATCTTATGATTCAAAAGTTACCAAAGAGGTATGTTTTTTATGTTACAATATCATTGTCTACTGAGATTGTTCATGAATAAGTTTCCGATAATGAAATTTCATGATATACCTATTAAAAATATAATTAATTTTTTTATAATATGGTTATTTCTATAAATTAATTGTTTTTTGTTCATTTTCCTCTCTTTAATAACTTATGATACTGAAAAAAAAATTAAGGACAACTGACTTTATTTCCCTCTCTCGTCGAAAATAATTTTTCTTCCTTGTATATGATTTCTAAAAATATTTTCAATAATGTGGTTAATATCTCATATGATTGATTAAATTCATTTTTTAATCATGATTTACTTTATAAAAATATTTTTAAATGAATTTTCTTGTTTTTTTCCGAATGATATACTTTTTGACTTTTTTTATAAAAGTATGAATGGAAATTTTTCTTTTAACTTATATAGAATTATTGGAATTTCCCAACATCATAATTTTTTAATGATTTGAAGCCTCATTTAATATTTTCCATGTTTATTTTAAAATAAAATGTTTACTTTAATATTTTGGTAAATTATAGATTTTAAATAAGTGGTTTCAAACTTAAATGGGAATTTTCACCAAGAAAAGTTACATGTGATATTTTAAAGGGATTTTTCATCCAAGATAAAATCATTTAATTTTACTTTGTTGGAATCACCTGTTTTGATAATCCCAAATCATGCTTAAACATTGATTATGATGTATTAAAACCTTGCATTAATCTTATTATTATATGCTTAAACGTATTTTATTCTAAACAGTTCATATTCTTACTCTCATAACTTTACTGTAACAGCTTACAGTAGTATTTACATAAGTCTAGTATTGTTAGCTAACAGTCAGAGTTTTCTTTTCAAAGTCACAGTTACAGCTAACTGTCACCTTAAGTTACTGTTGCAATAAGTTCACAGTTACAAGGTTACAGTCGAAGACTAATACAAGCTTACAGTCACGAGTCTACCGCTATCTTTTGTCAAAGCTCACAGACGAAGGTCACAGTTACAAGACTTCTGTTCAAAGTTTTCTCTGCTCAAGTTCACAGTCGAACAAGTCTACAGTTGGAACAAGTTCGCAGTCGAACAAGCCTACAGTCATAAGTCTACAGTCAAGGTTACAGTTAAGACAGCTTCTGTCGACTAAGTCTACTGATGATCGAGGTCTACAGTTGACAAAGGTTACAGTTCTACAAATTTGATATTACAAGTCTACAGTTAGAGAGGCTACAGTTACATGGAGTAAAAGCTACCATTGCAAGCCTACAGACAGCAAGCCTTTTGTTGAAGTCATCAGTCAGAAGGAAGTCCACAGTTGGAAGACCACAGTTGAAGTCCGCAGTGACATACATTCTCGACCAGTCTATTATTATTATATTTCTACTTTTTTCTTTACCAATTTGATTAATACTAATCTAACGGTCATGTCTAGACAAATTAATACACCTAACATTATTTATTGATATTTGCAGACATATCAAGAAATAATACAATGTACGAGGAAGATTGCACGTGTAACTCAAGACTATTTATCTTGTCGGCCTCGGGTGAACAAAAAGGACATATATGGAGGAGTATAAAAAGAAGAGAGAAGCATTCAAGAAAAATCATGAATGGAACGAAAAGAACAGTGACATACATGAACAAGAATAGAGGAAGGACACACAGAGTCTAACATCTGAGAAGGAGATACGCATATACACAAAAAGAAGAACTCTCGAGCATTCATTCTGAAGAACAAAAGAGTCTCAAGTGAACCGACTGAAAGAACCGTCTCCTAAAAGCCATGCTGTGAAGCACTCAAACTCAAAGAAGCTGATCACTTGAACATCTGGAAGTCTGGAAATCATGACACTCTGTTTTAGTGTCAACTTACAGAAAAAGGACCAAAGCTTCAAGTCACTCATTCCTACGAGTCCAGAACTGATCTGCCAACACTATAGAGCACTCTAAACCTTCTTCTTTCTATCTCTTGCTCTACTGTGTTTAAGTGTTTTACATTTGTGAGCAGTGTGTTAGTATTAAACACACTGTCTCCTGTGCTTAAACTGAGGGATACTGAAAATCCCTATCCCAAACCTTTTTACATTTGTTACCCACGTATAACTGTGGAAGAAGCCTGGTGTGTCTTGGTCATTTGTTTTCCCACGTATAACTATGGAAGAAGCCTGGTGTGGCTTGGTCATTTGTTTTCCCACGTATAACTGTGGAAGAAGCCTGGTGTGGCTTGGTCATTTGTTTTCCCACGTATAACTGTGGCAGAGGTTGTCAAACCTGGACAGTTTGTGAAAACTATTGTAAAGCCCGATACAGGCTGTGTATCAATCCTTTTTTATAAAATTGCTTGGTGGCAGGTGATCACCAAGTGGAAGAGGACTAAGTCTTAGCTTAAGACTGAACCTCTTGTTTGAAATATCTTGTTATTATTTTCTTTACTTTTCTTTTTTTTCCGCTGTGCTCTTTTTTTTTTAAAAAGAAATCTGTTTTTGCATATACTCTGATAGTCAATTTTGGTTAGTGTGTATAAGAGATTTGTTTAGTAAACTTGTTTCAAAAGTAAAGTTAGTCATCAAACTAACCTTACTGAGGATTAATCAACCTTAGAGAAACCTGTTGAACAATAAGTCACCTATATCTCTATTGCCTTAATTGACTGGGCTGTTTTTCAATTTGGGGGATTTAATCTTAAAGTTTTCAACAGAAATTTTTAATTGGAACTCAATTCACCCCCCTCTTGAGTGTCCACTCCGACCAACATTTGGTATCAGAGGATGTGTTTATCTCTGTTATACTTGCTCAATGTTTTATTTTAACTCTCTGTTTTTAAACTGTGATTGTAGTTTTATCTAAACGATCTTAAATTTCTGTTAGTTCTAAATTTTATCTCTTTAAAACATTTTCTAAAATTTCCTTATGGATAATAGACTAGAAGGTGTTGCTACTAACAGGCCACCCTTCTTTAATGGTGTGAATTATGCCCAATGGAAGCTCAAAATGAAAATTCATTTGGAAAGTATGGGTTTTGATATTTGGACTGCTATAGAGTCTCAATACAAGATTCCAGAAACTGAAAGAATAACTTGGGATGAACCTACTAAGGTAGCTTACAATAATAATTGTAAGGCTGTGAATGCTCTCTATTGTGCTCTAGGAGATGAGGAATTCAATAGAATTTCTGCATGTAAAACTGCTTTTGAAATCTGGGACACCTTAGCTGTTTCTCATAAAGGAACAACTAATGTCAAGGAAATGCGGTTAAATACTTATACTATCAAATATGATAACTTTAAGATGAAAGCTGATGAACCTATTTCTGATATGTATCTCAGGTTTAATGAGATAGTCAACACAATGAGCTCACCCGGAAAGATTGTTCCAGCAAAGGAGCAAATCATGAGATTATTGAGATGTCTGCCTGACAGATGGAGAGGCACATCCGTTTCAATTAGAGAATCCTGTGATATTGGAACTTTGCCTGTCAAGGAGTTAATTGGTAAGCTGATGATGTACGAAGAAGAGCTCAAGGTAAATAAAGAGGAAGATGAGGAACCAAAACGAAAATCTGTAGCTTTTAAGTCTACTGCATCAAAGAGCAAAGACAAGGAGAAAGTGCATATACCAACTGAAAGCTCATCTAGTGAAGACTTAGATTCTGACAGTGATTCCAAGATGGCACAAATAGCAAGGAGATTCAAGAAGTTCTATAGGAAGAAGAAGTTCTTCAGAAAACCAAACTACAAGGGTAAGTATGATAGACAAGGTAAGTGGAAGAAATATTGGAAGAAAACTGATAAAGAAGAAGACATAGTTTGCTATGAATGTAAAAGGAAAGGACACATCAAAGCTGACTGTCCTAAGTTAAAATTCAAGAAGAAATATGAGTACAAGGACAAGAATTATAAGAAAGATATGAAGGCCACCTGGAGTGCTTCAGAAGACAGCACAAGTGAATCAGAATCCAGTGATTCTGAAAGAAATCGTGCTAATATATGTTTCATGACAAACACATCTGAGGAAATCTGTTTGAAAAGAAATTACAAGAAGGTATGGTACTTAGACAGTGGATGTTCAAGACACATGTCTGGGGACTATTCGTGCTTCAAAAGCTTAATAAAGGTTGATGGAGGATATGTCACTTTTGGTGATAACTCAAAAGGAAAAATCATCGGATTAGGCCAGATTGGTAACACTGACTCAGTATTAATTTCCAAAGTTTTATTTGTTGATGGACTTAAGTACAACCTACTTAGCATTTCTCAATTGTGTGATGATGGTTTTAATGTCAAGTTTGAAAACAATTCTTGTGATGTTTATAATTCCAAAAATGCTTTAATATTTTCTGCCTTAAGAAATGAAAATGTTTATGCTGTTGACTTAAAAACTTTAGCTAAACATAATGTTACTTGCTTAAATGCTTTTCATAAAGAGTCTTGGCTGTGGCATAGGAGATTAGGACACTGCAACATTCACTCACTTAGAAAACTCTCTAAGAAACACCTAGTTAGAGACCTACCTAAGCTTGAATTCCCAAATGACAAAGTGTGTAATCCCTGTCAAAAGGGAAAACAACACAAAGTTTCTTTTAAACCAAAGAAAGAAGTTTCAACTTCTCAACCACTTGAACTGGTTCACATGGATTTGTTTGGACCATCAAGAATTTCAAGTCTAAATGGGAAGCACTATGTTTATGTTCTTGTAGATGACTTTTCTAGATATACTTGGGCATACTTTCTAGCTCACAAAAGTGAAGCCTGCTCTTCCTTTGTTAAATACTCTAAGTCTGTAGAAAATCTTAGTGGACTTAAGATTAAGACCTTGAGGAGTGATCATGGCCGTGAGTTTGAGAATCAAGAATTTGAATCTTACTGCTCACACAATGGCTATGCTCACAATTTTTCTGCTCCTAGGACACCTCAACAGAATGGTGTAGTGGAAAGAAGAAACTGAACCCTGCAAGAAATTGCAAGGACTATGCTTAATGAATATGACCTGCCTGTTTACTTTTGGGCTGAAGCTGTAAATACAGCCTGCTATGTTATTAATAGAGTCTTGATTAGACCGGTTCTTAAGAAAACCCCTTATGAGTTGTGGAATAATAGGAAGCCTAAGGTTAATTACTTTAGAGTTTTTGGTTGCAAAGTCTTTATTCTGAATACTAAAGATAATCTTGATAAATTTGCTCCAAAAAGTGATGAAGGAATTTTCCTGGGTTACACTATGTCTAGTAAAGCCTATAGAGTGTTCAATAAGAAAACCAAATGTGTGGAAGAATATGTTCACATCAAGTTTGATGAGACTGATCCACATGAGTCTAAAACTTCTCTTGAAGATGTTGAAGAAGACTTATCTGTTCTGGACCTAAATGACAAATCTAAAGAACCTGTAATAAAAACATCCAGTTCTGGACTTTTTCCAGAATCTTCCTCTGTGGAACCCGAACCTATAAATGAACCTGAAATCTCTAGTTCAACCTTTACCAAATCAACTAGGATTCTAAAGAATCATCTTTTAGATGCTGTTGTTGGTAATCTTGATAGAGGAACACAAACTAGAGCTTCTCTAAGAAATCAGGTTGAACATCAAGCTTTTCTTTCACAGCTTGAACCCAAAAATGTCAATGATGCTATCAGTGATGAATTCTGGGTAATGTCTATGCAAGAAGAACTAAATCAGTTTGATAGAAACAAAGTTTGGGAATTAGTGGAAATACCTAAAGACACTCTTACCATAGGCACTAAATGGGTGTTTAGAAACAAAGTTGATGAGTTTGGTAATATAATCAGAAACAAAGCTAGGCTAGTTGCACAAGGGTATAGTCAGGAAGAAGGAATAGACTATGCGGAAACCTTTGCACCCGTGGCTAGACTAGAGGCCATTAGGATATTACTTGCTTATGCTGCTCATCTGAATTTCAAACTATATCAAATGGATGTTAAAAGTGCTTTTCTAAATGGATATATAATTGAGGATGTATTTGTGGAACAACCTCCTGGTTTTACAAATCCCCATTTTTCTAATCATGTTTTTAAACTATCTAAAGCTTTATATGGTTTAAAGCAAGCTCCAAGAGCTTGGTATGATAGGCTCAGCTCTTTTCTTATTTCGAAAGGATTTACTAAAGGGATAGCTGATCCTACTCTTTTTATTAAATGGATTTCTAAAGATGTCTTAATAGTACAAATTTATGTGGATGATATTATTTTTGGATCTTCTAAAAATTCTTTATGTGTTGATTTTTCAAAAATAATGCAAAATGAGTTTGAAATGATTTTAATGGGAGAACTCAAATTTTTCTTTGGATTTCAGATCTTTCAAAATAAAAATGGTATTATTTTGAACCAAAGTAAATATATTAAAGATCTTCTAAAACGTTTTTCTTTGGATGGCACCAAAGGCAGTGACACACCTATGAGCACCACTTGCAAGTTGGACAGTGATGAAACTTGTGAACCAGTGGATCAAACCAATTACAGAGGTATGATAGGTAGTCTACTGTACCTTACTGCCAGTAGACCTGACATCATGTTCAGTGTATGCATGTGTGCTCGGTTTCAAGCCAATCCAAAAGAGTCTCATTTGACTGCTGTTAAAAGGATTTTCAAATATCTAAAACATACTCCCAATTTGGGATTATTTTATCCAAAAGGACAATCATTTGATTTATTAAGTTATTCTGATGGTGATTTTGCTGGCTGCAAGTTAGATAGAAAGAGCACCTCTGGAACATGTCACATTTTAGGCAAGTCACTAGTATCTTGGTGTAGTAAGAAGCAGAATTCTATTGCATTGTCTACTGTCGAAGCTGAGTATATAGCTGCTGGTAGCTGTTGTGCACAAATCTTGTGGATGAAACACACTTTACTAGACTATGGATAACAATTCAAACATGTCTCTATAAGGTGTGACAATACAAGTGCTATTAACATTTCTAAAAATCCAGTATCTCATGCTAGGACAAAACATATTGATGTGAGACATCACTTTCTGAGGGATCATTATCAAAAAGGTGATATCACTCTTGAGTTCATTGGCACTGAACATCAGTTAGCTGATATTTTTACAAAGCCTTTGAATTATGAGAGATTAAGTTACATCAAACATGAGTTAGGTATGATTAATTATAGCACAGTTGAAACCTCACAGTTGAAACCTCACAGTTGAAACCTCACAGTTGAAACCTCACAGTTGAAACCTCACAGTTGAAACCTCACAGTTGAAACCTCACAGTTGAAACCTCACAGTTGAAACCTCACAGTTGAAACCTCACAGTTGAAACCTCACAGTTAGACCTCACCGGTGTACCTCACTGTTACATCTCTCTGTAGGCTGTTTCGCTGTTTAACCTTATTTTATTTTTGCGGGAATTCGAACCGTTTCTTTTCTTTATACTTTTATTTCTAAATCCCTAAATGATAAAATTTAGAACATCGAACATATCTCAATCCACTCATCTCGACCCTTGCTCTCTCAAGTCCTAAACCCTAAACCTTCAACCGAACCTCGAAACCTCATTCAGTTCCAATGGCCAGAACAAAGCGACCCCCGACTGTCAATGAAGATGCACCAATGCCGAAGAGGACTCGAGTCGAATCTAGTGGCACTGGGAACGCCTTGATAAGACTTGTTAATCCACATCTGACTAAGAGAGAAATAGTTGCTGAGAAGGAGCTATGTGAAGAGTGGATTTTATCGATCAGATCATTAGTACTGGCAGTGCTTAATGAGCAAGGATGGACCGAATGCTTCGCAAACAATAATGGACCGTACTACCCGAAGCTGGTGAAGGAATTCTATGAATATCTACAGTTCGAGGAAGAGGATGATCTTCATAGACTGGTATCCAGAGTAAACGGCAATGAAGTCAGTTTTTCATCCGTTGAATGGGCTGCATGTTTAAGAGTTCCTCATGAGGGTATTTACAACTACTATTCTGGAGCGGCTCCTCCAAATAGTGGAATCTTTGATCATGAGACGGCTCTGGAAGAACTGACAGGCAATGGTACAGTAAGAAAGATTATTGTTGCTGAAATTAGTGGAGAGGACAGGCTTCTGTTTAAGTTTATTCATCATGTACTGAGTCCTAGAAGAGGAGATTTTGCAACTCTGAAGCACCGGGATATTTACTTGATGTACATATTAAAACATGGAAGGAAGGTCAACCTTTGTAGGTTGCTGATGGCTCAGATGGAGGACATGATAAAGGCAAGCTCAAAATCAAGTGCCTTGTTTCATGCTAAACTCATTTCGGTAATGTTGAAAGTGAAAGGTGCAGCTGGAAGTCAGGAAGAGTTGATAGTGGAAAAGAACAGTGTATGTATCTCGAAAGTAATCTGCAAATTCATGAGGATCGGTTGGAATCCCTGGAAGAAATCATGGGTGAATGATGAGGAGAGAATCTATGAGAAATTTAGCCCTTCTACTCATCCCTCTAGACCGAGAGATAGGAGAGATCCAGGCTTAAAGCCTGATGAGCCTGAACCTGTATACTCAGATGATGAACAGACTGCAGTAGTTGGTGACTCTGCAAGAGAGAACACCCCAATTGATGAAGGGAGTGATCCTGAGACTACTCACAGTCCTGTCAGGACAGTGGCGTTTGGAGCAGCAAGCCCTCCAAAAGAACTACCTAGTAGAGAACCTGTTCTAAGAGACAGTGAGACTGAGTCTACAGAAGAAGAAGAAGAAGAATCTCAATATTTTGTCAAGGACACCTCTGACGAGGATGATACAGTCGAAGCAGAAGAGGCTGGAGCTTCAAATGAAAATCAAGAAACTGTTGCAGAAGATGAAGAGGAGATCAGTGGTGAAGAAACAGAAGAACTTAGTATGAGCCCTCTGATAGGGTATACAGACAAGTCAGTGTCTGACTAGGAAGCAGGAGTGGTCTCTACTACTGTTGTCATGGAAGTGGTTGATGACTCAACAAAGAGGGAGGCTAACCTCACTGCTGAACCTACAGATGAAGCAAGTATGGAACCTGCTAGAGCTACAGAAGAGAACTTAGAGTTACCCAGAGTTGAGCAGATAGTAGAAAATGTTTAGGAAGGAGCTCCAAGTGAGGGGGAGTGTTTTGGTTCAGTCTCTGTACTGTATGATATAGAAGGATGGACCTCAGATCCAGGATACATGGTGTTAGGACTCAATTATGAGGATTCAGATGAGGAAAACCAACCACCAAGAAATCCAGTTATCCTAACTAACAGCTCTCCAGTGTTAGAAACTGAAAGATTGGCCACCAAGGAAGACCTTGAATCCTTAAAGAATGAAATGAAGGAGACCATCAGACAGTCTGTTGCTGAATTGAAAACCAGTCTTTTTGATGAGCTGAAAAATGTAGAACAATCCTTAGAATTATCTCTAGGATGTGTTGTGGGAAGTCCAATCAAAGAAGTGATGGATGAAATGAAAGTGTGCCACACTCAAATTGAAAGCTGGACTGGAGCAGTAGTGGCCCTCAGACAATCAGTTGCTTCTTTAACTGCCCTGAGCAGTTCTCAGACACAAGTGGCCAGTGAGATTCGATACATCAAAGAAGTGGTCAAGCATTTTGTGGAAGTATTTGAGGCTTTCAAGAAATCAGTAAAAGAACACTTTAGCAATCAGGATGTTGTCATTCAGAAAGTGATTGGAAATCTGACTCAGTCTTTCAAGGAGACAGTGGCATTCTCAGTCAAGTCCCTTCCTTCATCTAGCTCTCCTGTAGACCTTGAGCAGTTTAGAAGCCTGCTCAGAGAAGAGCTTACTCAGGCCCGTGCAAATGACACATCAGACCTACAGATCCTTGCTACTACAAGAGAAGTCAGTGGCTTTGTTCGTGAGCACCTGCAGGCTGCTACTGCTTCTCAGGAGGCCATCAAAAGTAAAGTGGATTATTACTTTGATCGGATTTTCACCAAGCATCAGTTGAACCATCACTTCAAGCTCATGCTAGAAACTATGAAGCTGCCTCCTGTAACTCAAGCTTTCAAAGAACAAGTTATCAAGCTACGAGAGTTGACCCCGGCTTTGGATAAATTCTTGGAAAACAAAAATGACTTCTTATCTTCCATGGACAGAGGAGGAAACATCATCATGGATTTCAGGAATCTGCTCCTACCTTTTCTTCATGTGGACTGCACACCTGTTATAGTTCCTCCTGCCCTACCTGTCTCCAACCCCAGTGGTTCTTCAGTAATGTCTCCTGCTGATGCCCTCAGAAGCCTTAGACCACTGATACCTCGGCAAGCTACTCACTACAGGCCTTCAGGAGCATCTGTTGCTGCCCCTCCAGACATTCCTGCTACAATTCCTAAGCCTGTTGATCTTTCACCTACTACTCCATCTTCTTCCTCCAAAGGAAAAGATCCCTTACCTACAGATGAAGAGGATTGAGTCTGTTTATGTTTTTTTTTTTGATAGGGATCATGTATTCACGTTTTGGGTCATGTAATGTACTCATTATTAATACAATGTTTATTTTCTCTCTCTCTGTCTTTCTTTTTGTTAATCACAAAGGGGGAGAAATAGGGCGAAATAGGGAGAAATAGGGAAAACTCGGGGGAGAAATGAACCTATACAAAGAGGGAGAAATCCTTGAGGATTATACCTAATTTTTGTGCTCATATTGCTAATACTGTGTTTTGCACACTTCTCTCTGATACATCTATATTTCATTCCATACTGACATAATTTGTGATTATCAAAAAGGGGGAGATTGTTGGAATCACCTGTTTTGATAATCCCAAATCATGCTTAAACATTGATTATGATGTATTAAAACCTTGCATTAATCTTATTATTCTATGCTTAAACGTATTTTATTCTAAATAGTTCATATTCTTACTCTCATAACTTTACTGTAACAGCTTACAGTAGTATTTACATAAGTTTAGTATTGTTAGCTAACAGTCAGAGTTTTCTTTTCAAAGTCACAGTTACAGCTAACTGTCACCTTAAGTTATTGTTGCAATAAGTTCACAGTTACAAGGTTACAGTCGAAGACTAATACAATCTTACAGTCACGAGTCTACCGCTATCTTTTGTCAAAGCTCACAGACGAAGGTCACAGTTACAAGACTTCTGTTCAAAGTTTTCTCTGCTCAAGTTCACAGTCGAACAAGTCTACAGTTGGAACAAGTTCGCAGTCGAACAAGCCTACAGTCATAAGTCTACAGTCAAGGTTACAGTTAAGACAGCTTCTGTCGACTAAGTCTACTGATGATCGAGGTCTACAGTTGACAAAGGTTACAGTTCTACAAATTTGATATTACAAGTCTACAGTTAGAGAGGCTACAGTTACATGGAGTAAAAGCTTCCATTGCAAGCCTACAGACAGCAAGCCTTTTGTTGAAGTCAGCAGTCAGAAGGAAGTCCACAGTTGGAAGACCACAGTTGAAGTCCACAGTGACATACATTCTCGACCAGTCTATTATTATTATATTTCTACTTTTTTCTTTACCAATTTGATTAATACTAATCTAACGGTCATGTCTAGACAAATTAATACACCTAACATTATTTATTGATATTTGCAGACATATCAATAAATAATACAATGTACGAGGAAGATTGCACGTGTAACTCAAGACTATTTATCTTGTCGGCCTCGGGTGAACAAAAAGGACATATATGGAGGAGTATAAAAAGAAGAGAGAAGCATTCAAGAAAAAGCATGAATGGAACGAAAAGAACAGTGACATACACGAACAAGAATAGAGGAAGGACACACAGAGTCTAACATCTGAGAAGGAGATACCCATATACACAAAAAGAAGAACTCTCGAGCATTCATTCTGAAGAACAAAAGAGTCTCAAGTGAACCGACTGAAAGAACCGTCTCCTAAAAGCCATGCTGTGAAGCACTCAAACTCAAAGAAGCTGATCACTTGAACATCTGGAAGTCTGGAAATCACGACACTCTGTTTTAGTGTCAACTTATAGAAAAAGGACCAAAGCTTCAAGTCACTCATTCCTACGAGTCCAGAACTGATCTTCCAACACTATAGAGCACTCTAAACCTTCTTCTTTCTATCTCTTGCTCTACTGTGTTTAAGTGTTTTACATTTGTGAGCGGTGTGTTAGTATTACCCACACTGTATCCTGTGCTTAAACTGAGGGATACTGAAAATCCCTATCCCAAACCTTTTTACATTTGTTACCCACGTATAACTGTGGAAGAATCCTGGTGTGGCTTGGTCATTTTTTTCCCACGTATAACTGTGGAAGAAGCCTGGTGTGGCTTGGTCATTTGTTTTCCCACGTATAACTGTGGAAGAAGCCTGGTGTGGCTTGGTCATTTGTTTTCCCACGTATAACTGTGGCAGAGGTTGTCAAACCTGGACAGTTTGTGAAAACTGTTGTAAAGCCCGATACAGGCTGTGTATCAATCCTTTTTTATAAAATTTCTTGGTGGCAGGTGATCACCAAGTGGAAGAGGACTAAGTCTTAGCTTAATACTGAACCTCTTGTTTGAAATAGCTTGTTATTCTTTTCTTTACTTTTCTTTTTTTTCCGCTGTGCTCTTTTTTTAAAACAAGAAATCTGTTTTTGCATATACTCTGATAGTCAATTTTGGTTAGTGTGTATAAGAGATTTGTTTAGTAAACTTGTTTCAAAAGTAAAGTTAGTCATCAAACTAACCTTACTGAGGATTAATCAACCTTAGAGAAACCTGTTGAACAATAAGTCACCTATATCTCTACTGCCGTAATTGACTGGGCTGTTTTTCAATTTGGGGGATTTAATCTTAAAGTTTTCAACAGAAATTTTTAACTGGAACTCAATTCACCCCCCTCTTGAGGGTCCACTCCGACCAACATACTTAATATTTAATAAGGGTATGATCCAATGATATTATCCCTATTGATTATCCAAATGGTTTATTATAATAATGAAAATATATTTATAAAACCCTTTTAATTTTCTTGTTTTATTCTATGATTATATGTTTAAATGTTTATAAAACCCATTTATTTCTCACGGGTTATGATCTGATAAAATATTGAAATGTTTATTATACCAGTTTATTTTCCATGGGTAATGATATGATGAAATTTAGAAATTTTTATAGAACTAGTCTATTATCCATGGGTAATGCTATGATGAATTTTTCATAATCTCTTAGAACACATCTATATCATTTTCATTATATGATGGGTGGAAACAAAATTATATATCCCTCCAATGCATTGGGTAAATATAGATATCACATGAGATAATAAGTAATGAAATGGGGAGTGAACCTATTTTAGTAAGGGAATCTTTCCACAATAATATTCTAGGGAGTGAACATTGACTAAGGATTTTTTTTGAATGGGGATTGAACCTAGTTCACTATGGTAGTCTGGGTTGTGAGCATTGACTACTAAGGAAATTATATTGTATACTTATATTTATACCAATATTTTATGTATTATTCCAATGTTTTGTTCTCATGGTTCGCTTTCATTGATTACATTTTGATTAAAGTCTTATTAACTACCAAGATTTGTTCCATAACTCAAGATTATGATCTATGATATACTGGGTATGTTTTTCAACTGTTAATCTCATGTTTTTATACCATTATACACATGTTATTCTTAATTTATCAATGATATCTCCCTTATTTACCATTATTGAGAAATTGAGCTCTCTGTTTATTATTTTTCCCTTCCAAAGTAAATTAAAAAAAGGTTTTACGTATGATATTTATAGTAATAGTGATATTTATGTAGATCTTAGTGGTAGATGATGTTAATCTTTTTATTAACTTGTTGTTTATGTATCAAAGTTTCCAACGATAATAAACTTTTATCATTCTGGCATGGATCATAATGTTATGTAATTAATATTCATCTATTAATATGTAATATAAATGTATGAAATGTATGGGTTATTATACCAATAATCCCATATAAACCACTAAATAAGATTCCATAAATAAATAATCACAAATACACAATCACTATAAACTAATAACCAAATTTAATAAAACCTTTTATGGTTAACACTTAAAATAATCCAAAAAAAATAGAAAACTAAATCCATAATTATGATAAAACAATAATCTTAAAATTCCACCAAAAATCAATGAATCCATATAATAAATTATAAATACCATCATATACATCAAAAAAATAATAAAAATCATGTGAACACCTATCCAATATAATTATTAACCAATACAAGGAGAATACACATTGATTCAAATGAATTTAACCATTATTAGATTTAATAAATAATAAAATAATTAACCAAAGTAATTTATAAAAAATTAATTAGAATAAGAGAAAATAATAGGGAAATAGAAAGTGTATATCTTGGATTTTGTGAGACAAATTCTCTTGAATTAAACTTCAAGAATATTGAAAAAATAAGAAGAATAAGATGGAAAACATAGATCAATTGAGGGGATTTCATCCAATTGGAACAAATGGAATTTAAAGGTAAGTAAAAAAGAGGGATTGAAGGATTTAAAACAAAAATAAAAAAATAAACCTTTAATAAAATAGTAACATATTCTCTTAAGTACTCTATACGAGGCCACAAAACATCGAATAGAACCTTTAGGCGACCTCCCCTTCAGCCTAACTCAACAAGTACTTAGTGACCCACCATCAGGTACCAGTTACCACCTGTAGTTATAAACTATAGGTAAAACTACTACTTTTTCATTCAGAAATGGTAACACCATAAGAATTTATGATATATTTCGATTTAAATAATTATGATTTCTTTGATAGCTTTCTTTACATGCAACACCGGGTTTAAAGGAACTGTGATATAAATATTATTTTTAAAATTTGATAGTTATAACAGAGTCATTAAAATTATAGGTATGATGAGGATTGAAGAAAAATTAAATATATATATGTGTGTGTGTGTGTGTGTTTTATATCATGAAAGTTAATTGATTAGGGCATAATAAATATGAACTTAATTTTCAATAAATTTTGTTTATGTTTTAAAAATATTTTTTCTTCAAAACTAAGTTTATTTATTTTGGTGAGTTAATATCATAAGTTAATTACACTAATTTTATAAATATTATTTTATAAAATTATATAATCTTTAAAATCATCATATCAAAATTAGTTTAGGGTTAAATTTTTAAATTTTTTAAAAAATATAGATTTTTCAATGAATGCTGAAAATTTACAATTTTTGTAGAACTATTGTTTCTCCTTCATTAAATATTTAACATAATTCATTGAATGTGAAACTAAATTAAAAAAATACAACATTATTTATTAATAACACAAATAATTATATAGGAATTAACTTTTTACTTTATATTTGTAAAAATTCATTTTTGACTTAAAAAAAATTTTCTAAATTTGTTCTTCGTTGGGTTTTATGCATTTGTATTAAGATTAATTTTAAAAACATATAGAAATTTATAATTTTAAGATATATTAAATATTTTTAATGGTAATAATTAATAAAATTTAATATGATCTACTTAATTTTTTGTCATTTTGAATAGTAATCATGGTAAAGATTTTTTGACATGATAAAAGTGGTTAGACCAAGTAAAAACTATGGGTTAAAGCTTTAAAATATATCTAAAAATGACTTTATTTTATTTAATGATTTTTTTTAGAAAATAAAATGTTTAAAGAGTTAAATACTGTATTTTTAGAAAAAAAAATTGTTTTTGGGTATCCAATATTGAATTTTGTAATGATAAGTTATATTTTACAAAAATTAAAAATTATTTTTAGGTCTTTGACTTTAATGAAATGGTTGGAAGATTACATTTGGGTTTGTCATGCACCAAGAATCTAAAAACATTAATTTTTTTTATTTAATCAAAAAAATCATGAAAACAAAATTATTACTTTATTTCAAGGTTAAATGATTTTTACTCTTAAATAATATATTTTTTTAAAAACATTTTTTCATTCATTTTGTGTACTTATATTAAAAGTAATTTATTTCCACTATAAAAATTTAATACGATAAAATGGATTATAACTTTTGAATCAGTATGAAATTTTTTTTTAGAATTTTCCTTTTATTTTTTTCATATAATTATGCTATCATCGTAAAAAAAAATTTAGTTATCATAATTAAGGATAAAATGAGTATAAAGTTGTTTAACTAGGAGAAAAAAATTAAAATAGGTCCAAAACATGTATAAATGTGATTGTTTGTGTTTATATTATCCCTATAACGTATTATATTCTAATTTTTTGTTACTTTATTTCACTTCACATGGGTATGATAAATATATATATATATATATTAAATCTTTTTAAGTAATCCAATGTGTTTCCTTTCCCTCCATTATAGAAGGATACAACATATAATGTCTTATCCAAACTTTATGAGCCTTATATATTAGAAAATAACTACCATATTACCTTCTTGTATTACTTACCCATATCATATTTTTTTATTTCCAAAATTATCTCCTTTTAAAGCTTATGGTGTGGGATAAAAGAGGTTTCTCAATAAAAAGGTGTAACTCTTAACTGAGTATTTTTTATATTATATCTTCTAATACCTCCTATAAATATATTATATCTGTAATAAAATAATTAATTCATTGTATTAAATATACTAAATTGTGCTTATGATTATGTAATAACCATTATTGTCCTCTTTTATGTCCTATGTGAAAAGAAAACATCACTCGTGTGTGTGTGTGGACTACCACCTCCATGAAGTGATGTGTTTCATTTTATATCACCATTTCACATTGATGGATATAATTATGGGTTTAAAGGATATATATGAGACATATTATATTATTATATTTATTTAAAGATTAATTTAAATTTACTTTTCTTTCATTCTATCCATTTAAAAGTGTAACCATCACTCATGCATACGTACGAACTATCATCTCCACTAGGTGATGTAATTCGTTTTTCCTCACCAATTTATATGAATAGTTATAAAATTGTATATAATTTTCACATAAGATAATAATTATATTAATAAAATCATTTATATGATATAACCATGATTAAACTATAGGTTTTGGGACAACCAAACTAAAACATGCATGAAAAATGAAGCAGTTATCACCTAAAACAGTGATTTTAGTAAAGAATATTTAATAAAATAGTGATAAGATGTTATAAGTAAATAATATATGTCATGATATATATTATTATTATTATAAAATATATATATATTATATTGGATTTTTGAACACATACAATGCACGATGAGATTTGAGGTAAGATATTTATGTTTCAATCCCATTTTATCGGGATTATTTATACTAGATATTAAATTGAAGAAATTATGTTATCCTTATTGATAAAAAAATTTAAGTTTTCTTATAATCTATTTAATTATGAAATTTTTATGTTTTAGTAACATTTTTCTCTCTTTCGTACTCAAAATGGTTTATAATTTTTTTTAATAAAATCAGACCTTTTTTCACCTCTTTCAGTCGGAAAAACTTTTTTTCACTAATGATGTCTTATAAAATGTTTTAAATAATGTTTTTAAATATTTATCAATTATTTTTTAAAGTAATATTTACCAATGTTATACTTTTTACAAAATGTTTTCAAAAATTCTTCTTTTCATTTTTTGAACAAGATACTTTTTACTAAATGAGTTAACAAAATATTTGTTTTAATAATTGCAGCATGAACAAAATTTCTCTCTATAATGAATTCTCAATTCTTAAAATATTAAATTAAAATTATCTATGGTTTTTTTCAGTGAAAATTGTTCCTTAATATTTTTTAAATTCTTGGATTTTAAATAAGTGATTTAATGTTTAAAAGGGTATTTTCCTCAAGAAATATTTGAAATATATTTTATGAAAATTTATCATCTGTGATAACATCCTACAATGTTAATTATGATTTACAAGGTATTGTATCTAATGATAACATCCTTATTAATTCTCGTCATTGTTTATGATTATGTTTATTATATTTTTGTTAAACCCATTTATTTTCCACAGGGTTTTCTATGATGAAATGATGATGTATTTATAAAACATATTTTCTTTTCCATGGGTTCTTATATCATGTTATAATAAATGTTTTATAATATTATGACACACATATGTATGTTTTTTTTGATAGGTGGTACCAGAACTATATAGCCCTCTAATAAATTTTTATAAATATATATATATCATGAGATAATAAATACTAGAATGGAGAGTGAGCCCAATTCTTTAGGGGACTCTGTCCACTATGATAGTATTGAAAGTGAACGTTGACTAAGAAAATAATGTAAAGGAGAGTGAAATAAATCCCCTAATATAGTATTCGAAGTGGAAATTGACTAAAGAAATGATTTTCTCTGCTTATTTTTATGCCAAAAACTTATGACTTATGCTTATGATAGGTTCTCATGGATCATTATTGATTATTGACGATTCTGCACACTTTTGACTTAAGTATTTTTCTCTAAAAAATCCTTATGTAAATATATATGATTAATTATATTTGAGTTATTGGGTATGATTATTGTAATTTATGATCTTTTTATCATACACTTATGCTTATATTTTTTCCACTTAAGACCATTGATTTATATCTCTTGTGTTTACCCTTACTAAGCATTTAATCTCACCCTTTCTTGTGTTTCCTTTCCCCATGTTATAAAAGAATGGTTTTAACATGGGTATTTCTAAGAAGTATTATATATGAGAATATCATTGTGGGAGGTGATGGGTATTTTTTATTAAATAAGAGGATTATGTATCTAGTCTCAAAATACACAAAACCATTTATGGTTCTTTCATGGGTAGTAATGTTATGTAACAGATAATCATCAAATAAGATGTAATATTTTTGTATGAAAATTATGGGTCACTTAGTTAGTATCAGGGAAGGGTTTAGTTAATATATATAGATTAAGATTACAGATTTTTTTTAAACCATGGGAACAAGTCTATGTATTTGATAAAATTTGAATGTTTTGGTAAATTAGAGATTATGTGGTTTTCCTAGAAATGAACCAATAACTGAATACTATAAGTGGATATAGTTTAGACACATATTTTTCTAAGAGTAATACCCTGAAAAAGAGTTTCTCTAGAATATATCATCCATAATTATTGTACACATTTAATATTACCTTACTATGAACCTATTTTTACACTACTAAGGGATATGTTTGGGTTAATTCACATTCTATTTATAAACCATTATAAAGACCTACGTTAAATGTTAGGTGTTGTAGATTGAAAAAATTGTGTCATGATTTAGACAACCTATGAATTATTTTTCATGATTTCATGATTTCTTACTATGATTATTTATTCTCACTCTAACCATTTCAGTTTTATCATGGGGATAGGGACAGAACAAAGAGGTCGAGGTGGTGATAGGCATGCTCAAATATTGAAGTATCTTATTTGATATCTGTTATATGAATTCATCTTTATAATGGAATATATATAGGTATATTCATTTATAACCTTAATTATTAGATATTTTTTGGCTATAAAAACTCAAAAAATAGTATGATGATCAAATATTAAGATTAAATATCCTCTCGGAGAGAAGTTTTTGGGAATGTGCTCATGAAAATATTTTTATTCAACCTCTTCTTAAATTTGATGTAATTTTGGTCATGGATTGGATATCTATATATACATACCATATCATATTTTGATGAATATAAGTCACATTTAATATTCTAAACCAAACCATGATCATTCTTTAATGTGAGGATGAATATAAACTTCTAATGGAAGTTACTTTTATTATATGATCTAACTGCATATTCATAAGGGATATTTATCTCCAATCATTGGATAGAAACTCAAAATCAAATATATTCCAATTTTTTGGGATTATGATGATGTATTTACTAATTAAATTCATAGTCTTACCCTAAATTGTGAGGTTTAGTTGTCAATAGAACTCATACCTAGTACTACACCTATTTCAAAGAACCAAAATAGACTGGTCCTGATTGAGTTATAGGAATTAAAGAAGAGAATCCAAGAGAATCTTGATAAGGGATTCATATTCCCCAGTACCTAACCATGGGGTGAACCTATTATTTCTATTAAAAATAAATACGATTCAACTCATATTTGAATTGATTATCAATATCATAACAATACCACTATCAATAACAAGTATCCTCTACCCTATATTGATGATATGTTTGGTCAAATATGGGGAGATCAATATTTTTCCAAGATTTATCTTCTATCTCGATATTATCAATTGATATTCTAGAAGGAGGATATTCCTAAGATAGTCTTATGTATAAATTAAGGTCATTATGAATTTATAGTAATTATATTTACACTTACCAACACTCATAAAATATTTGTGGATTTAATGCATAAAAACTTTAGGGATTACCTTGACATGTTTGTGGTGGTATTTATAGAATATATTTCTATATATTCAAAGATAAATGAAGAGCATGAATAAAATTTTAGGATTTTTCTGAATACATTGAGGAAGGATAAATTTTTTCTAAATTTATCATGTGTGAATTTTGGACACAAAAAGTTTCATTCTTGGTCATACAATCTCAAGTGAGTGTATATCAGTGGATCGTTAAAAGTTGAAAGTCATAGAACAGTGCCTCAACCAACCACGATAGACAAGATTCATAGTTTACATAGGATATAAAGATACTATTAATTTTTTGTGAGATATTTTTTATAGATATATAACCCAATAACCATGTTGAAGCAAAAGCATTCCAAGTTCCATTCGATCGATAGATGTGAGGAAAATTTCAATTTTCTAATAAGAAGGTTGGTCAGTACACCTATACTTACACACCCTTGTAGTGGTAAAGGGTTTTTAATATTTTTCTTATATATTAAATAATATAATAGTATGTGTCCTCATGCAGGATGATATCATGATAACTTAATCATTGTTACAATTGAAAATTCATGATAAAAGTTACCCAACTCATGAATTAGAGTAGGAAGAAATAATTTGTTCATTTAAAATGTTGAGGAATTATCTTTATGGTGAATAGTGTGATATATATACCAATTATAAAACCTTGAAGTATATATATTAACATATAAAAAGTTAAAAATGTTCAAATGGAGGAGGTAGGAGTTGATTAAATATTATGACTACTTAATACATTACCAACCACATAAAGCAAACAAGATCGTTGATGCTCTGATTCAGAAAAACCGTGATAATTTTTATATGATGAGGATTGAAAGGGATCCAATAGTAATGTATTTATAGAATATGTATCTTGAAACATGTGTAAAGTGGATAGACCATATCTTTCTCAAACAAAAATTCAATCATTTTCCCATGTGATAATTAAAGAGGTTTCGAAGGAGGATGTTGAACAGTATAGGAATGTGAGAAATATTCCGAAGACCAAAAATGATTATGATGGAATGACAAGGTTTGGGAACCAATTATGTGTCTCATATACACCATATCTTAAAAAGTATTGGTTTTATGAATCTCATAATTCATAATTCTCTATTCTTTATAGAAATAAAAATATGTATAGAGATTTTAAAGAGTATTTATAATGGGACAGCATGAAGAGAGATATTATAGAGTATGTATCTTGATGATTGGTATGAACATAATTTGAGGTTAAAATACAAGAGTATAAGTGTATGTTATAACCATTACCCATACTATAATCTAAATGGTAAAAAATCACCATATATTTTTTTATAAAACTTCAAAAAATATATAAATTCCATAATGTTATTTTGGATGTCATCGAACGCCTTATGAAGTCAACACACTTAATTTATATCAAAAAAAATATTTCTCTCCTAATAATATCTCCTTGATATACATTAAGTAAGTGTTAAGATCTCATTGAGTACCACATTATATTATATCTGATCAGGATCTGAGGTTTACCTCGATTTTTTGGAGAAGACATCAGTATTATTTTGATACAGAATCGAGTTTCAATAATGCATATTATTATCAGAAATATGTTCATACTGATAGGACCATTAAAAATATATAATACATGTTGAGATCTTGATCTATTGATTTCCAAGTTATTTTGAATCAATGCCTTCCACTTGTTTAATTTTCGTACAATAACAACTTTTACTCAAGCATTTATATGGCTTCAAATAAAGCCTCTATAGAAGGAATTATAGAACTCCAAAATGCGAGGATAAAATTGAGGAAAGAAATTTATTGGGACCTGATCTATATAAGGATATGTTATATGAGGTTAGATTCATTCAGCATCACATAAGGGTAGCTCAGAGTTGACAAAACAATTATGCTGACAATCATCAGTGAGATCTAGATTTTAATGTTTTGGAAAAGGTATTCTTTGGAATATACATTTAGAATAAGTTTATGAGATTTATAAATAAGGGAAATCTAATTCCTATATATTTCAGTCACTTTGAAATTATAAATTGTTTCAGGATGGTAGGTTATTATTTGGAACTTTCATCAAATCACTCTCAAGTTCACAATGTGTTCATTGTATCTCTCAATAAAAAGTACATAATTGATCATTCACATGCACTAAAATTGAAGGTTATACTATTATAGTAAGATATCTCTTATAAGGAATTAATAATGGAGATTCTGAATTATAGAGATAATTTTCAATGAAATAATACCACTCAACTAGTTAATGTTTTTGTAGTGAAACTATAAATTAAAGGAAGGTGGGATCCTCATGATTTGATAAGACAGAAGAATCCTTATTTTTTTATATCAGAGTGATGATATTTTTATGTAGAAACACACATAATTAGGGTATAATGTATCTCAAAAATATTTAAAAACTTATTTATTTTTAAATAAAAAATATTTCTTTGAAAACATTTTTTACACACAACACCGAGTTTAAATAAACCTCAATTTAAATATTATTATTTAAACATAAATGTTAAAACCTAGTTGTTAAAATTGGTAGTATTAAAAGTAATATCCGCATTATGAAAATTATATAAAAATATTTTACATAATGTAAATACATCTATTAATTCATAAAAAATAAGTACTCAATTTTCATTAAAGTCATTTTATAATTTAAAAATACATTTTCATCAAAAAATTGTTTTCAGTGCTTTATATCAATAAATATTATAATTAATTTAATCCATATATATAAATTTTATTTGATAAAAATGAAAAAAAATTAAATCATCATATCAAAATTTTATTATCTTGAAATTTTGGTATTTTTCTTAAAAATAATGATTTTACAGTGAATAGTGAAAAAAATGATTTTTGTAAAAGTGTTATTGATTATTAATAAAAAAGTACCATAATTATTTGAATTTGATCCTAAATAAAAATTATTATTTCTTAGTTTTAAATAATATAATTCATAACATATCAATTATCTTTATAATTAATTTTTGTATAAATTCATTTTGGGGCTTAAAAATGTTTTCCCTAAAAACTATTTGTTATTGTGTTTACACATTTATATTAAAAATAATTTATTCCACATATATAAATTTAATATTATAAAATTTATTCCCTATTTTGAATCATAATATTAAATAAAATTTAATAATTTTAACTTAAATTTTTTTCATTGTGAATAATAACCATGGTAAAGATTTTTCACCTCAGTAAAAGTGGTGAAACTGGGTTAAAACTAGGGGTTAATGTTTTAAAATATCTCTCTAACTTTCCAATATCCTATAATAAGTGTTTTTTTAAACAATTAAATGTTTACAGAGTTAAATAAATTATTTTAAAAAATTATTTTGAAATTGGGAACTTAGTATTGAGTTTTATGAAGATAATTTATATTTTATTCAAATTCAAAACTTTTTTTAGGTCTTTACATTTAATGGAATGGTTGGAAGATTCCATTTCGTTTTTTATTTCAAATGAAGTCTAAAATATTTATTTTTTTATTATATAAGAAAAAAATTCATTTAAACCAACTTATTACTTTATTTTAGGTTGAAATGATTTTTACTCTTAAATCATGTATTTTCCTAAAAACCATTTTTCAGGCGTTTTGGGTTCTTATTTTGAAATATATTTCCAAAAACTGTAGAAATTTAATATGATAAAATTGATTAAAATTTTGAAATAATAATTTTCGAAAAATATATATAATTACCCTTTAGTGTTTTCATATGATTATTTTATCATGGAAAGAGTTAAGTTTTCTGAATTAAGGCTAAAATGGGTTTGATGTGGTTTAACTAGGAGATAAAGCTTAAAATGTGTCCAATAATTATATAAATATAATTTTTTTTAAGTTTATTTATACCGTAAAATATCTTATATTAAAATTCAGAGTGTCTTTGGTCCACTTTATATTATTATGACAGATATATATTATTTAATTAGTTAAGTAATTCCATGTGTGTTTTTTCCATCTCTTATAAAAGGATACCACCACTCCTTTATTCTATACACTTTATGAGCCTTATAGATCAACCAAGGCCCACCATAATACTATACTATATTCATTATCTATATCATATAGATTATTTTATTTCCAAAATACCATTATATCAATAATTAATGGGTATTCCAAAATAGATTTCCCAACAATGAGGTATAACTCTTAACCGAGTACATTCAATTTTATTTCTTGTTATACCTATTCTAAATAAATGGTATCCACTATCAAATAATTAAATTATTATATTAAAGATATTTAATTGTTATTATTATTATGTAACAATCATTATGAACCTCCTTCCCATCCAATGGGTAAATAAAACATTGCTTGTGCAAACATGTGGACTACCACCTCCACGAAGCGGTGTCTTTCATTTTTCATCCCAATTTCACATTCATGGTTATAATGATGAATTTAATGAATATATATGAAATTTTTTGTATTATTACAGTTTTATAAATATGAATTATTATTTACTATTCTTTCATCCATCCATTGAAAATTGAAAACATCACTCATGTGTGCGTGTGGAATACCGTCTCCACGAAGTGATATAATTATTTTTTTTATTGTCAATTTATGTGAATAGTTATAAAAATATATATAAAATTTAAATATGATACTCATGACATGATTAAAATTTTAGATATTATGGAACCATGATCAATGTATTAGTATTGGGAAATCTAAACTGGACATGCATGAAAAACGAACGAGTTGTCACTTAGAACAGTGATTTTAATAAAGAATTCTTAATAAATGGGTGAGAATATGTTATAAGTAAATAATAATTCTTATGATATATATGATTATAGTTCTATAATATATTTATAAAAATTATATATTTATTATTCAATATTTTTTAACAAGTATTAAGTAAGATGAGGTTTGAGGTAAGTGATTTATGTTTCAATCACAGTTTAATTGGGATTGTTTATGCTTTAATTTACATTGAGAAAATTATATGACCCATATTTTATAAACCAATTTCATTTATCTTATCCAATTATTATTTATTAGATTTTATATTTTTAGTATTTTTTACTCTCTTTAGAACTCAAAATGGTTCAAAAAAGTTTTTAAGAAAATTTAACCCTCTATCAATCGAAAAACATTTTTCTTACATATTAGTGTTTTATATAAAAACAATTAATTAATTTTTAGGATATTATTAAATTATTGTTTAAATTATGTTATAACCATGTTTTACTATTATTAAGAAAAGTATAAAAATGATATTTTCTTAATTTTTTGAACAATGTACTTTTTAACGAAGGAGTGACTAGAATTTTTATTTTAATGATTATAGAATGAACAAATTCCCATAATTGTGAATTATTAATGATTTGAAGCTTTATTCATAAGTTTCCATGGTTCCTTTCAAGGAAATTTTTTTACTTATTATTTTGTAAATATTTTAATTTTAAATAAGTGATTTCAAAATTAAAATGATATTTCCTTTAAGAAATATTCCAATGAAATTTTAATGAAACTTTTCATATATGATATCATACTTGATTTTAATTTTTATTTTCTAGGGATATGTTCAATGACACCATCCTTATTCATTCTATATAATTTTTATGATTATCATGACGAGATTTTTAAAAAACCCGTTTATTTTCCACAGGTTATTCTATGATGAAATGATGAAATGTATATGAAACTCATATTCTTTCCATGGTTTATGAAATGATTTTGTATTGAATAGTTTATGATCATGTGTGACATATTTGCATGAATTTAATAATGGAGTGGGTGACCCTTGAATTATATAATCCTATATTGTATTAGATAAAGATTAATATATCATGAGATAATAAAGAGTGGAATGGCGGGTGAAACTAGTTCAGTAAGAGACTCTATCCACTATAGTAGTCTTAGGAGTGAACCTTGACAAAGTAAATGATGGAATGGGGAGTTAACCCAATACGTTATGATAGTCTTGGTAGTGAATCGTGACTAAGTAAGTTATTTTAACTTCTTATGTGTATGCCATCAAATTATGTCTTATGGTTATGATATATTCTCATGGATCATGATTGATTATTAATGATTATACACACTTATGAGTTATGTGTTTCGTTATGACAAATCCTTATTTCATGATTTATGATTAATGATATTTGAATTATTTGGAATGATTATTGTAAGTTATGACCATGTTCTTGTGACTTTATGCTTATCTTGTTCTCACTTATGATAATTTATTGATATCTCTTATTTTTACCCTTACTAACTATATTAACTCACCCATTATTATGTTTCATTTATCTATGTTATGAAGAAATGTTTTATATAGAATATTTATATGAAGTGTTCTATGTGAGAATATATTTTTTTGAGACATTGAAGATATTTTATGAAATAAGTGGATTATATATTTATTCTACAAAGACACTAAATGTTTACAGTTTTGGCATGGATTATAATGTAATGTAATGGATTATATATATAGTCTACAAAAATAAAAATATATTTCATGAAGTGATAGTATTATGTATCAAGTCACACACCCCCTATAAGGATAACTCAAACACAAAATAAACCCTAATTAACAATTTTAATTTCTTAATCTAATACCTTTATTCATCACTCAATGAGAAATAATTGGATCCTCATAAATATAAATAGAAGTATAAAAACATATAATTTCAATGGGATAATGTTTTTAATGTAAATCTCCTAATACATCCCCCACATTATATATATATATATATATATAACTGAAATTATACCCTCCTTATATTATAATTGTTTCCTTGGTGTTAGGTTAAAGTATAGTGTTTTTTATCCTAGAAATCCCTCTAATAAGAAACATTACATAGGTTATACACATTTTATACCCAACTAACTCCCTAAAATAACTAATTACCCAGCTCACAAAACTACCATTGATTAATATTTTCTAAACCACGCTGTTATTAAATAATGAAAAGTCTAATTAGTCACCTCATATGATTCCCACACCTTTTTAATGAATTAGTTATATATAAAACCTAAAAATTTGATTCAAAGTTATTAAATAGTTGTGACTTCAATAAAACAACCAAAATAATCCCCTAAAATCCACACTACAAAAATGAAATAACCAACCTATATTTAATGACTTTTAAAAATATAATTCAGCATAATAAATAATTAAAAACATATTTAATATTAATATATTATTTCATAAACTAATTATAAAAATAAATTAAACAAAACTACTTATAAAATTTAAAAAATCCCTCAAATTATTTTAATAAAACACCTTCATGATAAATAATCTGTCCAAATTTTTCATTTTCTAGGTGAAACTACTTCTAGTTGAGTGGTAACCAATAAAAATCAAATAAATACATAATAACCAAAGACCAAATATCTAATCACCATATTACTGAAACCAAAAGATAAAACCCCAAAAATAAAAAATGATCCAAAAATAACTGATTGAACATAATTGAAAGAACATATATCATGTAATTATGATCAGATTTCGTTATACCCTTCTAGAAACACTTAATAATGCTCCTCGGTGGTGAAAAAAACATTTATCCACGCCCAATCTCCAAATTAAACTAGATAAATATGTGACTTGACCTCTTATTAGAAATGAAAAACAATTTAACATGATTTATAGGGGTATTCCAACTTATTCTATTCACATTTATGGATCTTGACACTCAAGGAATCCTAAAGAGTTTTAGGGGTGAATTTGAGACTCTTTCCACTATTTCTATGACTGTTATTCTCATAGAATATAAATTTCTCTTCATTATTCTGGTTTTCTCTAACTATTGAAACCACACTCAGTCATTTTATGGGACAAGTTATAGGTAATTCATAAGAACATTGTAAAAACTGGATCATTTCCTTGGATTTTTATCTTGATCATAGTTTTTTATCTTGTGAGAACCCTATAACAGTTAAAAAAGTTATGGTCCTCAATTGATGAAGAAATCACCATACTATGTAGAACATAGTGTACACCCACTGAACCAGTATTTAATATTAGAGTCGAACCACAACAAATGAATCTCTAATTTGGTCTTGAACCATCAGTCTGGCATGCTATCTCAAGACGACCAATAGTAACACAAATTGGATCATGTTGAATATGCACTTATATATATATATATATTATAAATAAGTGTATATTTAATGATCAGTATTCGATACAGGTATTATTATGCATGTATTAAATACATGTGATAATAAATGTATGTCTATGATATATTTATTTAATTATTTATTTCTCCAAAACATTTTTATTATCAATATATTATTAATGGATTAAATGGATTGAATATTCATTGAATTGGAATCAATGAATTAATTTTAGTGGGGATAAATTTTTATGAATACATAAATATGGCTGACACATTTCATTTAATAAAACTTATCATGGATGGCTATAAAAAGGGATATTATCCCACTAACTGAGCACAATTGATTTTGATAACACCTCTCAATTCTCTCTTCCCCATATTATTGTTCAATGTTGGAGACGAAGTAAAAAAACTCCCCATAAACATTAATGTATCATCATGATAAGATCACAGATCCATTGGTTGGTGTTCCTCCAACAGAAACAGGGTGCTTTTATTCATGGTCTCATGGTATTTATCTAGTACTCTTCTTTTTAGAGGAAGAATAAGTCTTCTTCTATAACCATTTTCAAGGTGCATAATTTTTACAGATTTATTTACACGTTGATTCTTAAAGATAGTTCTACATGCGTTTGGGTTGTATTTCACTCTATATGGTCATCTGATGATCATATAAAACCCATTAGTGGTATCAGAGAAAAGGCTTCTTTGATGAATAAACTTTTTATTATTTTATGAAAAAACACATTTTAGTTGTAAAAAATAATTTTTCATCCTTGGAAATAAACATTAAAAATTTACATATATTAAAAAAATTTAAAAAAATAAATAAGGTATTTGTTTTAATTAATAGAATTAATTTATAAATTAAATTAAATTATTTTTAAATTATTTATAAATAATGAAATAGAAATTTTGTCATATTTAAATATATATTTATAAAAGTTTTTTATAAATTAATTAAATATTAAATGTTTATGATTAATTGTTAAATATTCATTTTAAATACCTTTTCAAAAATTAAGTGACCTGGTTTATGATATATAAATAAATGGTTTATATAGAAATCATTAAAGGTGATTTATAAAGTGTTTATAAATTACAATATATACGATATTTAGATTATATAAAATAATTATTTAATAGATATTGAATTTAAAAATGTTTATAATTCATGAAAAATCATATAAATTCCATTTTATGTAAAATATGAAGGGGTTTATATTTAAATGAATATAAAATTGTTATATTTTTTCTTGTTTATAAACTTTTTATAATTATAATTAATTTATTGAATGTTCATAAATGTATCATGTATTGAAAAATAAATAACTTTTTATTTATTTTCTAAATTTCCATGATATTGATGTTTAGTTCATGATTAATTAATTTGAAATTTATAAAATTAAAGGGACCTTATTTTAGATATTATTTAAGCAATGTCAAAAAGTGTTTTTATATTTGATATGATCATGGTTTAAATAATAATTATATATATTATATTTAGATTGTGTAAAAGGTTTATATAATATAAATTGAATTATAAATAGTTTACAATTCCTATAATATCATATATTAAGAAAATGTAATTCCATATTATGATAAATATGAAAGAGTTCATATTTGAAATAATATAAAGAGTTTATATTCAAATTTATGGAATGTCCATAATGTTAAAGATAAAATTATAAAAAGGTTTATAATAAGATTTTATTTAGGAATTTATTTATAAATTTTTATCTCAAGTTTAAATATATGAATTACTTGTTTATTTAAAGGTTGTTCCCTATTTTATTGATAGTTATAAATTTTTTATATTATACATGATTGTATGCCAAAGTATATATGATAAATTTATTCTTGGTTAGATCCTTTCATATCATGCAAGGTTTGATATCATAAAATTTAGTTTTCATTAACTTTAACCTTGGTTTTTAATTTTAGTTATGAGCTTCAGAATATTAATTGGGAATAGTTTGGTCATTTTAGGCCTTAGAGTTTTCATGAATTGAATTATATATTAAATATATTCTCCCTAGGTAGAGATACTTGGGGTCAGAACACCTTAGTTCCTAGAGTATTTACTAGGCTGGGATAGTGAATGGGATTGGCTCTCACTTTATCAAAGATTACTCAGGTATAGTTTTTCAATCTCATATAAAACTATTACATTACATGAATTATTCATGTACCTCATTTATATGATGTATTTAGATATGTATAAATATACTTGAATTCTCTTTCTGTGTGATTAACAGAAACTTGTGGGTTGTGTAAAGAGTTGCACTATAATTTGGTATAAACACATTAATTTCTGGTTGCTATAGGGATCCCAAAACTAAAACATTAAAAGAAAGCGTACATAGAAATGGAATAAAACATGGTAAAATAATTATTACATAGGATGTAATAATCATTAATTTAATATACATATGATGTATATTAAATTAATGAGACCTTAAAATAAAAATACTTAAATTCTAAGTGAGATATTCCTTCTAGATAAACACTTTTCAAGATATCAATCATATAACCGAGTAGTTTCATGCCATAGCGGAGTGCCCCTAGATTATATTGTGTAAGTAAATATAGTTATTAGAGACTAAAGATTATTCAATGAATAGTTCCACACCTTATATTGGGTTCATTGGATTGTCTTATGTTAGCTTTCTTTTTATGTATTCATTGGATTTAACTTAGTTGGGAAACTCTAGGGGTTAGGATAATAAAGGAATAGAATTGAGTGAATCCATATGAAAAACTTCGATAATGTTTTATCTACTCAATTATTCAAGGATTTCAATTTTTTTGATTCAGATGATGCCTAGCCTAAATAACTAATTGTTATGTTTCACATCATAGCGGGTTAATTTGCTTAGTGAAATATGGATCTTGTCTCATTATATGTATATGATGTGAAGGGCCATCAATATTTGTTCAAGAATCATATAATACATTATATTCATTTTATAAAGATTATTTTTTTAGATAAATTTATCATCATCATCAAAATAAACTTCATATTAATCCTTAAATTGAGAATCTTAAAGTGAGAAACTCCTAAAACGGGTACCTTAAGAAAATGTCATGAGAAAATTAAATATTATATGTGTTAGAGTAGTTCCTTCATAAGTAACCAACTATTGAAATTGTTCAAGAAGTGAATCTTGGTTCTTATGGAAGCATGTAATGATTCTATTATGGTTTCAAAGACATTAAATGAAAAATGACCAAAAGAATCTTAGTCTCCACTCATGTACTCAATATGAATAGTCACATCAATGATTTCAATATTATTTACTCAATATGATTGGGTACATTAAATAATTTTCAATATGATTGAATATATTAATTACTTAGTGAGTCCAAAATATTAATTAAAGATTTATTTGTTATAGAAATCAATTATACTATTCTGATAGATATATGACATCATCTATATGAGTTACAAAGTGTTATAAATACACATAATGTCACAAGATGAGAAATAATTAAATCATGAAGTTTTCTTTCTTATAATGGAGTAAATTAGTTTCTAAATTGATAACTTTTATTATTCAATTTTAGACAAACTCAGCATAATATGTGTATTTTATCTCATTTATCTCTAGATAAGAGCTTATAAACAATGGTTTCTTAAATGATATGATATGGGTTCTTTTAAAAATGGTTTAAATTAGTTTAATTCTATAAAATTATTTAAATGGGAGACAAAATGGATTTTTATGGTTAGGAAATTTATCCTATTATAATTTATGGAAATGTTACAAAATTTTTATGGAATACAATGAAAATTTTACTCAATATTCTTAAAGTGTTGAGAATAAATTAGCTAGTCATACGATGTGAAGATTATAGAACTATATAGATAGTATAAGTGGGTAAATGATCAAACCATAACAATAAAAGTTAGTAAAAATTTTGGAAATGTTTTTTCAAGATGAAAATCATTGTAATTAAAACTTATGGATGTTTAGAAAGAAATGTTAAGAATTCAATATGATTGAATTGTCCAAGATATACCTCATGGAGTTTTTGAAACTCCATGGAATGTCCATCTCAGGTAAAGATGTTATAGAAATTAATTCTTCATTTTCTGAGGGTTATCTGATATAGAATGTATATTTTAAAATGTGTTGTAAATATATATGAGTTCAAAATCAAAATAATGATTGATTGATCTTGTGCTTATATTCATAAGATGAATAAATAGTTATTACATAAAGAATATATATATAAAGTATTTTATCAAGCTAAAATCAATCTATGTAAAGAAAGTGAATCTTTATCTCAATTTTATTATATGATAAGAGGATACTAGATAAAAAAGGGTTGTTATAAGATAATTAAATTTATACAAATGGTTTATGATTTATTGAATCCTATAACATATTTTGAGAATAATATTTGGATAAATTGTTTACCCAAGATAATAAAATTTGTCCAATTTTTTTATTAAATATATTGGAAGGTGTTAATACCCCCTATTGGTAGTATATTAAAAAAATCCTTTCAAGAAAGAATGTTCCAAACACATAAAATACTATTTATGATACGAAAACAATAGTTTATGTCACGAAGCATCTTGAGTACCATGGTAACCTAATAAATGAGCCATCCCTAAGATAGCCTGAAGGGGTTTCCTGATCTCCATAGGTGAGTGACTATCACTTGGGATCATGAAATATCCAAGTGGGAATGAATTTCCCACAAAACATAGTTGAAGAAATATAAGCAAGTTAATATGCATACAAAATAAACTCTACAGGGAGTAATGTATGTGTAGTCAACAAGTCATAGAATCCCAAAGTACTACAACCCAAGTAACAAAACAAAGGGAAAAAACCCAAGTCCCTAAGGACAAAACACGCCACGTCCTAAGTTCAACAGTTGGATCCTCCTCCAAGAGATATTTTCCCCTTTCTCGAACCTGGAATGAGATAATCAACAAACACTCGAAGGCACAAGTATGGTGTGGGATAAAAATCTCAGTAGGGTCTCACCAAGGATTCCATAATAGATAAAAATAATATATTAACTAAAAAAATGATTTCAATTTTTAAAATACAAATGTTTGACATTTTCAAATAATATTTAAACAAATCAGGTTATCCAGTTCAAAGGATGGAAATAATACATAAAGTAAAGTATTTAAAAGTTATGAAATATTTCTAAAATAATGTATTAAATAAAACATTTACATAAAATGGTTTATAGAATTTTTTAGGCATATAAGTTAGTTTTAAAACATTTTAATTCATTTATATATCAAATATAAAACAATCAATCAATATGGACCTCTGACAAATAGTATGAAAGTTTCGAGCTATGGGACTATGAACTGTATAAGTGATATCAGCAATATGTGTATACACATGTCCCCCTAACACTATCCAAATATGAATTTTCACCATCACATCGGGGATGTGACCCGCTGCATGTATGTTTTAGAAAGTTTCTATAGAATAGAGTGTGCCCAAATAAATCACAAACTACATAAGGCTTGCATGTGATCTTAAAAAAACAATGATGGAAAATTTATTTTAAGACTTCATAAAATATAATTAAATATAATTCAAACATTTCAATTCCAATTTTACATTTAAATCCAAAATTATTTTTAATGGAAAACATTCCTCTTTAATAAGAGAAACCCATTGGGTTTCTATAAAACATTTTAATCCATTTTCACAAGTTTGAAATCCATTAAAAACCAATTACATAAATATCACAATTCATTTCCACAATGAAATTCAACAATTTAATTAAATTATTTTCTATTAAAACTCCAATTTAGATTAAACAATTTAAATCAACAAATTTTCATAAACACGCCCTAATTCAATAGAATTGGGGGTTCTCCCAATTCTCATTCCAAAACCTTTTCAAATATCCCAATTAACGGGAATGGGATTTTATTACTGAATAAAATTAATCAAAGTTTGATAAATTGAATTTTAGTCAACATTTTAAATAAATCACAAATATTCAAAGTTGGTCAGTTTAGTTATACAGGACGGAATCTCCTACCATTTCCCCAAAACTCAACAATCGCAAAGCCACCTGTCAACAAGAACGAAGGTATCAAAGACCATGAAACATAACCTAGAGATGATATCCATCATTATGGAGCATAGATTCATCAATTTTAGGATGATCTATTGAAATCCAAAAGGAGGATAAAGAGAGAAAGATGAAGAATGAGGGAGAAAGCTTACCTGGGAATCACACCGCAAGTGTAACAATGATTGAATGCTGAATAATAGGATCTTGAAGGGATGAAACTATCCAAGATCACATGGGGAATGATTTGGTTCAAGAGAAATGAAAATGGAGAAGATGGGGAAAGAGATATCAGTTCTGTTTCCTGTTTAAAAAACTATAGTATGGGTATTACTTGATGTGTAACTCCACTACATATTGTGAAATAGTTAATACCTGAAACCACAAAACAATGTGTGGCCTTGATTAAAAAATACTTTATCTGAATTAAAAACTGGTATTTAAATAATTCAATATGTGTAAATTATCTTCACATCGTGTACCCTTCACAGCATTAATCCTTTCACGACTTGCCTCCAAAAACCATTACATGTCGTGTAACCCAGTTAAACGATGTGTAACCTTCCTAGGGCCTTCAAAAAAGGTTAGTTAAAGCTGAGAGTTAAAAAAATATTATAATTCAACTTTATAGGTATCCTCCCAATTCATTATCAAGCCTACCTAGTCATCAAAATGCAAATCCACAACAAGGTAAAAGGCATACCTGTCAGATCAGTAATGGGATGTTACAACCTCCTCGTTATAAAAACTTTCTATCCCCACAAAGCATATGATAATGCTTCTATGAAAAAAAAATATGAGGCCAATCCTCTCTCATCAGTGCCTCGTGTTATGATGTCTCATTATTATCATAACCATGATTCCATAGAACATGAACCAAAGGTATCGTCCTCCCACAAACACTACCACAAAATTGAGTTTCCGCAGGGCCACCCTTTAACATCACTAAAAAAAGAACTGATAAAGGGGGTGACTTTATCAGAGCTAAAAACCCACTGGTAAATGGTACATTTAATAGGGCAAAAAATTCACTGTTAAAATTTTCCCGTTATCATCACTTTTTTATAACTGATAAAAGCACCCCCCCCCCCGTTCAGCGTTTTTTAGTGCTGTTAAAGGGGGCCCCTTTAACATAACCTTTTTAGTAGTGTTGATAAAGGGGGGGCTTTATCAGTGATTTTTTCCCTAGCGCTGATAAAGGATATATTTCAAAAAAATTGTTTCATAGAAAAATATATATTGATATATAAATATATAATTATATTTATATGGATATAAATATAATATATATTTTTTAAAATATGTTTTACATGAGTATAAATAAACATTTCCACTTAATATATAAGATGTGCAGTGAAAATGGAATATAAAATATCTCTAAAGAATATTAATTAATAATTTTCTAATTATAATTGACTAATAACCATTTAATAAAAATTTGAAGTTACAAAAAATCAAAAATTTAATAAAAGACCTAAAATAATTTGAAAACTTAACTCAAACATCAAACGACTATAAATTTTGATCCAGATGTCCGTTTGAGCTCTACAGCATATCAAATCAAATCATGCAATGATCTCTACATGTTAGAATCATAAGGGAACCTTTTGTTGCATTTTTCAAGGCCAAAAAAGGCCTAGAAGGCCTCCAAAACTGAGTTTTTAGTCTGAATACCTAATTATTTTAACATTTGATGGAATTTTAGCCTCGTTACAGGGGGTCCTTTCACCATTTTAATGGGTACTAAATTTATTCCAAGGTATTACATTAATATTGATATTATGGATTTGAAATTTTATCATTTCTCACAATGTAATGTTATTTATAATCAAATATATAACAATATATACATATTTTTTATATATTCTCACATAAAAATTTAATTTTATAAATAATTAATTAAACATATTTATATTTAAATTATATTTCTCAATATATAAGCCTTATCTAAATAAAAAAAATAACATCCATTTTATTTAAAATACAAATATATGCATATTTATATACCTTTATAATGTGTACATGTATATATATATATATATATTTGTGTGCATCTGTATTAACAAATTGATATATATTATCTATATATTCTAAACCTATGTATATACATATTAATATATAATATTTGTAAATATATATAAATATAAATAATTTTAATTTTAGATACACATATAATATATATTTGTGTGTGTGTGTTGTATATATGCATTTATTTATTTTTAAACACACGAAAAAAGCATATTTTATAAATGTATTTAAAAATTATCTTATAAATACATATTAATATATGAATAAATATATGGATAAAAATATAAATTTATATAAATAAATGGATATAAATATATATTAATATATGAATAAATATATAAATATAACAATATGTGTTTCTATATATATATATTAATATTCGGATATATATATATTAATATAACTAAATATATATATTAATATTAATATATATATATGTTAATATAAATATATATTAATAAATGAGTAAATATAACTATATATATATATTATAATATGGAGAGAAAACCAATATGGTGGAGTGGAAAAGGATTAGGTGTACAGGTAAGAGGTCTCGGATTCAAATCTATGGGGAAGCAGGGCACTTGAGTGGGTGTAATTTTAGCTAGCAATGTTAAAGGCTGCTGGGGGTGCTGTTAAAAGCAGGGACGGATCAGGAATGCGGGCTTGGGGGCACAGTTGAAGGGCCTCCCCAATTTATAGAAATGTTTTTTATTTTTTATGTTTTAAACTTTTATCAATGCTTTTCAAAAAGCGTTGATAAAATTTATCTTTTATCATTGCTAAAAAAACTGTTGATAAAGGACTCATTTATCAGTGCTTTTGTTAAGGATGATAAAAGACACTTTTTATCAGTTCTTTTTTTAACGCTTATAAAACAGGTCTTTATCAACACTTTTTTTAACGCTGTTAAAGGGGACCCCCTATCTTCGTATCAATTATTAGCTTTTTTGTGCTATAAATGTTCTTTTACAGCACTGATAAATGCCATATTTTCAGTAGTAAAAGTACCTTGGTCTCAGAATCAACTATCCTGACTGGCCACTTAGTCAGAGATAAATCGAGTTCAATATCAAGATCACTCCATCTCCAAACATGAGATGGATCATATAAACACTTCCTCAACTGGAATACATGGATTACGTTATGTATTGAAATCATCTGTGGTGGAAGTTCTAAAAGGTATGTAACTTTCTCCACCTTTTAAACAACCTTGAATGGTCCGACGAAATGAAGAGTAATCTTACCTTACCTCTCATGTTGTCGATGGCACAACTAGGGTGAAATTTTCAATAACACATTCTCACTAAAAGAGAACTCCAAAGGTCTACAGAGATGATCAACATACGACTTATTTCAGCATTTTGTTGTCAACATTATCTGATGAATCATATGAATCTTCGATGTTGTCTCTTACACCAAGCTTGGTCTGAACAAGGAACTTTCACCAATCTCTAACCAACACAACATAGATTTACAATTTTTACCATAAAATATGTCAAAATGTTATATTATGATCATGTACTTGTAACTATTGTTATAATAAAACTTGACCATCCTTAAATGATCATCCAAACCCCCATTAAAGTTGAGAAGAGAATCATGAAGCATATCTTATAGAATCTGTTTTTCTCTCTCTATCTGGACATCCGACAGTGGATGGTAGGCCATGCTCAAATGGACATGAAATCACAATTCCTCTAAAATACCTCCCCAAAATTGATAAGTGAAATGAGGATCGCTATTAGAAACTATAAAAGATGTAACTCCATGAAAATGGAAAATCTCCTTCACATAAAAATTTCCCAACTCCTCGAACTTTGTTGTATCTAAAATGTGTATGAAGTGAGCTTATGATCATCCTATCAATCACAAACCATATCGCATTCTTCTTTCTTTGGGTATGAGGAAACCCAACCACAAAGTCCATAGATATTTCATTCCACTACCAAGTAGGGACTGGAAGTAGCTCAAGTAAACCTAAAGGTTTCTGCTGCTTGGCCTTCACCTGCTGGAATGTATAGCAGGGCTATACAAACTCATCAGTTCCCCATATCATCCCTAGCCACCATTACTAATGTCACATTTTATAGAAAATCTTATTTATTCATGGGTACACATCCCACTAGGATTTATGATAATCCCCCATCATGGCCTCTCTTCCTCCTAATGGCACAACAAAGCAATTTTGATAGCATAGAACACCATATATGGAGAACAAACATAGGGAACTGTCTCCCCACTAAAAAGAGAGTTTCTAAGGATAAAAACTTAATAATCAAGCTATTGATACTAAAGAATCATTTAAATAAGAGAATATGTCAAAAAAATATGGGTATAGAATCTTCAACCCCTTTCTCGTGAACTTCAACATGAATCATTTCAAATAAAGCCATCAAATTCCACTCTCCAGATGATTCTTTCACTATCTTGGTTAAATTTTTATGCTCAATGCACCTTAAATGACATTAATTATCCCTAGGGTGTTGAAGATTTCAAAGTATAAATATTTTAGGTACTCCACCCAATGCCTCTATCAGAGATTCAAATATTTTTTAGATAAGATATAACTCAATATTTTTTTGTCTGGCTACACAGTAAACCATTCTCCTAAAATGTAGTGTCCCAAACATTTACGTGGGGGCATCACAGCTGTAAGTTCAATGTTAGGGGTAGGATAATTCTTCTCATGTGGCCTAGTATAATGAGATCTATAAGACACTACGTGATCTCCATGCATAAGAACGTAGCCAAAGCCTGAACCTAATGAATCACAAAAGGCCACAAAGCCCATCCCGGCCACTAGAAAAGTCAAAATCGATGAAATAGTAAAATGACATTTAATCTAAACAAAATAACTCTGACATTAATAATTCCAAGAAAACATCAACCCCTTCTAAGTCAGAGTAGTTATTAGATAATCCAACTTTGAGAAGTCCTTCACGAACCGACGATAATATCTGGATAATCCCAAGAACCTTATAATTTCTAATACATTTTGTGGTTGCTCCCAAGTCATAATTGTCTTTACCTTCTCAAGATCAATGGATATAACCTTCTCAGACACCATGTGTCCCAATAATTTCACTTCCTAAATCCAGAAATCACAGTTTGAAAGTTTGGAGTAGAGACGGTGGTTTCTCAGTAGACTTAAAACTGTCCTTGGGTGATTTACAAGATCCTCCTTGGATTTAGAGTAAATGGGGATTTAATCCACAAAGAATACCACAAATATATCCAGATACTCATGGAAAATACTATTCATTAGATCCATGAAAACTATAGGATGATTTTTTAGACCAAAGAGTATAACAAGGAACTCATAATGTTCATACCTGATCTAAAAGGCCATTTTTTGAGTGTCAAATTCTATTTTCCTAAACCGATGGTAACTATATCATAGGTATATCTTTGAAAATCACTTCTCCCCTTTAAGTAGATCAAACATATCATCAATTCATGGAAACATATACTTGTTCTTCACTGTAACTTGATTTATCTTATGGTAATCCAAACATAAGTGAAGAGAACCATTATCTTTCTTAGAATAAAGAACTAACATCGCCCAAGGTAACACACTAGGGAATATAAATCCTTTCTCAAGAATATCATCCAAATCAGACTTAATCTCTTAAATTTCAACTAGATCTATTTGGTAAGAGGGAATTGAAATTGTTTGAGTGTCAGACATTAATTCAGTAGAAAAATTGACCTCCCTTAATAGGGGAAAACCAAGGAAATCAAAAGTAAACATGTTGGGAAACTTGACGAAAACTGTAGGGATATCACCGCTAAATTATTCCCACTCCAGATCAAAAGAAAATATAAATATTACCTTCCCCAAATCTATATAACAGGGTGTTTCCCCTCTCGACCTTAGGTCTCGTTCTCCTTAAAATACTATAGATGCACCATGGAGTGTAGTAAGGTAGAACAGTCGAAGATAATAATAAATCTGGGATTTATTGGAAATGAGGCAATCCATATTAAGTATGAAGTAAAGATATTTCATGTCATGGACCATAAAAATTCAAGCCAGCTCGATATCAGATTGAGATAAGACATAAGGGCAATAAAGACCCCACTATCTCTTTTTCCAAGTGGTGTAGTAATATCAATTTAAAAAGATAAAATATCCATATAAATATTAAGTAGATTAACAATACGAGTTGAAATAAATGATTGAGATGAACCTGTATCAAATATATCCATAAATAATTATGAAGATATAGTAATAGTACCTATCACAATGGTTGGACTCATGTCATCTTCCTCTGGAGACTCTTTCACTGCGTGAAGTAGATTTGTTTTGGATGCCTTTTCCTAGACCCATTTTACACATGAAGAATCTTATTCCCACATAGTTATAGTAGTAGATTATTATCTTTTTCTAATATGTGTAGTATAAAAGTTTTGGTAGAATCTCGATAAGTTTTCTGAATGTTTTTGGGAGCTACAGTTCTTCGGTGCCTCAGTACAAACCCTCTTAGAATGTCCTGGATTACCACACTGATATCAAATCAAAGGAAGTCCTCCTAGAACTTTATGAGGTCTATAATGACCATATTGTCAACAACTATTTTAGAAATCATCACGCTTTCATTTTTCCTTGAAGGAACTCACCCTACCACTGGGAGAGAATGAACTCCTAATAACCCTAACTTTGTAGCAAGGTCCATCTCAACCATCATCACCCTATCTAGTACATAAGCATAACTAGGTATCCTTAGAAAGAAAACCTAAGAGCAGATATCTTATTGAATTCCCAATTCAAAACAGTGATCCATATCCTCTAATTAGATACAATCTCAGTCACAAACTGCACCATCTCAGAAAAATGATTTAAAAATTCAGTCACGGTTCTATCAGCCTACTCAAGATTGAAAAACTCCACTACCTTGGCCAACGCTATTGAATATGGATAGAACTAGTCAGTGAAAATAACCTTGAAGTATTTCCAAACTAGGACCTCATGTTTTTTCTCCATCACCATTGTGTGACACCATCTTTTACTTAGTCCTACCTGTAAGAAGGTAGCACATTTTAACTTAATCTCATACGGGGTCTCCAAGAACTAAAATAGACATTCTATCTTTTCTAATAATTTCTCATCATTTTGAGGATCAGTGGGGCCTTTGAAAACTGGTGGCCTCTAGGGATGGACCTCTTGAAAATTATTTCATAAAATATCCCCCTGAGGATCCACTACTGGAGCCTGAATGGGAACTAGAGGTGGTTCCCATCCAATATCATGGACAGCGTACACAATTACCTTAACTAGATTTGGGTCCACTTGGGGATTCTCTCCTTGTGGTTCAGAAGTAGCTTCATCCAAGATCCATTTTTCACGTCTTCTCAGGGGAATGATGCTTCAAAACATCATCAAACAACTAGGAAGACATATGACTAACACTCAAATTGAGAAACAAGGGAATTTATTTCCAATAGACAGAACAACGAGATTTGGATTTCACTCCATCCAAATCACAATATGGAAAATTCTAGAACTGATCCAAAAAACATCCTCCCATAATCAGCCCAGAAAACTTAAGGTTCATTTTAGTGAGATCTAGATAAGAACTAAATTGAAACTACCTCCTATGTTCAAACAATATTTCAACTACATACTGACTCTCTAATAAAAAATCTCAACATCCTCCTCTGAAACAATTTTGTCACAAAATAACCTGGGTACCCTAGTAACTCGATAACCAAGATAGCTCTAACATATCCCTAAGGGTGTTCCCAATCCCCATGGTTCAACGACTATCACCTAACATCATAAAATATGCAAGTGGTAATGAATTTTCCAAAAATCATTGTAGAAGCAAGATAAGCAAGTCAACATTCATACAAAATAAACTCTGTTGTGATTAAGGTATGAGAATTCAACAAGGAATCAAAGACCAATGTACTACAACCCAAGTACCAAAATAGATGAAAACACCCCAAGTCCCTAAGGACCCAATACACCACTTCTTAGGTTCAACATCTATATCCAATTCCAAGATATCATTTCCCCTTGATTAAACCTAGAAGGAGATAATCAACAAACACCGGAATTCATAAGTAGAGTTTGTACTAAAAATACTAGTAGGATCTCACCAAGGATTCCATAATAGATACCAATAATATATTAACCCAATAAAATGTTTGAATTTTTCAAATTCTTAGGTTTTTTTATTTTCAAAGCATATTTAAACAAATCATGTTATCCATTTCAAATGATGGAAACATACTTTAATCAAAGTCTTTACAAGTGATGGAATATTTCTAAAAAAAATTATTAAATAAAAAATTTATATAAAATAGTTTATATAAATTTATAAGGCATGTAAATTAGTTTTACAAAATTAACATACATTTATATGTCAAATATAAAAAAAGTTAGTGATATTCTCCTCTACAAAATAGGTAAAAAAGTTTTCGGCTATGGGACTCTGCACTCTCTAAGTGATCTTAGAAATATTTGTATACACATTTTCCCTTGACACAGGCCAAATGTGACTCATCACCATCCCATCAGGGATGTGACCTGTTGTATATATGTTTTAGAATTTTTTAATAGTGTAGAGTGTGTCCAAATAACTCACCAACTACCTAAGGCATGTTTGTTATCTTACATAATCAATGATGGGAAATTTATTTTAAGAATAATTAAAATAAAATTAAATCTCATTATTCCATTTCAATTCCAATTTTCCTTCTAAAAAAATCGGTTTTAATCAAAAACATGCCTCTTTAACAAGATAAAACCAATGGGTTTTATCAAATCTTTTAAATCCATTTTCAAAAGTTTAAAATCCATTAAAACCCAATTAAATCAATCTCAAAATTAATTTCCACAATTAAATTCTTTTCCATAAAAAATATAATTTAAATTAAACAATTTAAATCAACTAATTTCAATAAACGCACCCTAATTCAATGTAATTGGTGATTTTCCCAATTCTCATGCCAAAACCATTTCAAATATCCCAATTCACTAGAATTGGATTTTATTATTGATTAAATATAAATAAATTTTGAGAAATCTAATTCAAATCAATGGTTGAAATAAAATAATAAATTTCAAAGTTAATAAATTTGACTAAATATGATGGAATCACCTAGCTTTTTTCTGAAACTCAACACTTTCAACGGTAGTTATCAGTGAGAAAGGGGGTGTATAAGTCCTCAAAACAAAGACTAGAGATGATATTGAACATCAAAAAGAATAGATGTATAAATTTCAGGAAGATATATTGAGGTACTAAAGGAGGAGAAAAAGTGAAATATGAGGAATGAGGGAGAAATCTTATCCAAAAATCACCCCGCAAGCACAACGATGATCAAAATCTGAACAAGAGGATACAAAAGGGTTGGAAAGCTCTAAGATCTATTAGGGAAGGATTTTTTTCAATATAGATGAAACTGGAGAGGAGGGTAAAATAAATCTCAGCTATGATTCCCATTTTAAAAAACCACAGTCAGGGTATTACACAAAGGGTAACCCCACTACACATCATGAAATAGTTAATATCTGAAACCTATGAAAAACATGTTTTCTTGATTTAAAAAATGATGTTCTAAATTAAAAACTATTATTTAATTCATTCAATAAGTTTAAAGGATAATAACTTCATGTTCCTTTCAAAATGTGAATCCTTTCGCAACTTGCATCCAGAAACCATTACACGTCGTGTAACCTAGTTACATGGCATGTAACCCTCTAGAATCTTGGAAAAGGGGTTTTTTTAAATATGGGAGTCCAAAAAATCTTTGAATTCACTATTATAAATATCCTCCAAATTCATTATCAATACAACCCATTCAATGAAAAGGAAAATACACAATAAGGTTAAAGGCATACAAGTCAGATCAGTAACAGTATGCTACAGTTTATTCATTTAATATTCCTATTAAAAAGAAATAAATTTTCTTTCCAAAAACAAAATATATCTTCTGTTAAATCTTATAAATATATTCCAAATATAATATAAAGTATAATAGGATTTTGGGAGTATATATGGGCTTATATAAGTTTAAATTTAACAAATAAAATATTTTTCTAGTTTAAGTTTGAGTGATTATTTGCTTAATATCCTAAAGAGTTGGGGTATGTGATAGTAAAGAAATATGAAAATAGTTACATATAGATATTGTGAGAATGTGAATATTATTATTAAAAAAATAATTATACCTATCTAAAATTATATATATTCATCATTGAATGTTCTAAAATTTTTTGGATATATTTTGATAAATAAATATAAAGAGTTATATTTAGTGACCATAAGAAGTTGTATTACACTTGATATTCTAGAAGAATATTTAAGACAGAAAATTAATAAAAAATTTAAATAGTTACATTAGTTACTATAAGGATTTGAAATTCACTAGATATACAAAAAGTATATAGTATATAATGGTAAATAAAAAAGTAAATAGTTACATTTAGTTACCATAACAAGTGAAATTCACAATTACATAAAGGATTATATCATTTAATACTTGAAAGTATTACACTTATTATCCTAAAATAGTTTAGGGTAAAATGGTAATGAAAAATATAAATAGTTACATTGGTTACCAAAAAAAGTTTTATCAATTTATCTTAAAAGTGCTTAGGCTATGATGGTGAAAGAAAATGATAATATTTTAATTAGTTACCATAAAAATGTTGATATCACATTATTATAAAATATTTTAGTATGTGGTGGTAAAGTGTTAATGTAAATTGTTTCATTATTTACAAAATATTTTCAAGGATAAATTTTGATTGAAATGGTTTCAAAGTTGATGATAATGCACTTAGAAATAGTGCTAATTAGAAAATAGAAAAACATTTTAACATTTAATGCTATGAAGTTAAGAAGTTTGAATATAAGTTCAAAGAGTTTAATGTTATGAATTTGATTCCAAAGTCTCATAATTATTAAAAATAGATTGATTTGAAAATTTTAATCACTAAGAGGTTAGTGGGAGTATTTTATCAGCTGGTAACTTAGGGATATGGTAGGAATTACATTTGGATGTTATATTCACAATACATCAATTCAGAAACCATATGTGGTTCATGTTATATAACTATGTGTTTACTTCTTAAGAGATGGGTTACAATGGTTGTAAACATATCATGTTATTATAATAAAGTAAATATCTATTTTTCATTACATGAACTATCAAATGATAAATACACCCTCAAAGTAAAAACATTGAGTTTTCCTTAACTGATGATCATCATAAGAGTTTGATGGGTTGTTATGATATGTCAAGGTTAGATTGAATGTATTCTTATATCTATTGAAATTGTTTGTATATGATATATTGAAGAATATATTTTTGAGGTAATAAGTAGAGACTTATTACTTGGACAGATCCACTCAGTTATATCTCATGGAATTTTATACGGTCATGGATATAATTGGGGGTGTATAACTATACAAATATATGAAATTTATATATATATATATGTGTGTGTGTGTGTGTATTAATAAATGGATATATATTTATATTATTATTATTATTATTATATATGTAAATGAATATAATATATAATATATTTAAATAAATATAAGTATTTATATCTCACACACAAACATATATTTTAAAAATTATTTTAAAAATTATTTTATAAATATACGAATAAAAATATTTTATGAATAAATAATTAAATAAAAAGAAATAACGTAAAATATAGTATAAAACATGTTTAGTGTAGTGGTAAAGGCAATAAAACTGAAAAGGGGAGCTCCAAGGATTGAAACCAGGCACACGTGCTCATGAATAGGGGGTGGTAAGTGGAATAGCACTAATAAAGGGGAATTATGTATACTAATCGGGCGAGAAATATTTATAGGTGGGGTATAGTAAAGGTGTCTAAAAAGCACTAAAGTTGTGGATAAAAGTGGTGATAAAGGAGGGATCCAAAAAAATAATTTTTTTCCAATTTTTTTAGTACTAAAAAAATAGATGATAAAGGTACCCTTTATTAGTGCTTTTTCTGGCACTGATAAATTTTGACTTTTAATTTTACTTTTTTAGAACAAATAAAAAATTAGAGCATTTTTAAAATATCATTATTTACTAGCATTTCATTTAATGTAATGTTTCAAGGATTTCTATATAAGTGATGTGATCCTGCCTATTGAGTATAACTAATTGTGAGAAATCCTTCATACTATACTGTTGTTCATCGTCTAATATGAAGGTGTTATAACCCCTTCAACATTCATGTATCCTCACAATGCAATTGCGTATCTATTGGAAATTATTCCCACCTAGGAGGTAGGGTTAATTTGTTCACTAATTCATAATCTTTATCAATCATTCTCCTTAGTTGGGGAAGAAGAAAATTTCTATTGTTGGCATTTTCTAGAAAATATATTTTTACCTATTTATTTATGTGTTGATTCTTGAAGATAGTTCTATCTGTGTTTGGGTTTTTTATCAATGCATATGGTCATATAAAGATCATATGAAACCCATCAGATCACCATATGTGTGGAACTAGCCCTACATAAGCTAAAGTCAAAACATCAAAATCTGAAAATTACATTATCTTTCTTTAGTCACCTCCTTGGCTACAGAATGAATGAATTGTTGAGTACATTGATGGTCCTCCTTAATCAATGGAAACCAGAGGAGGATACTTTAGATAGTTCTTATCCATATCGCCAACTAACAATAATGACTTATTAGAAACTTCAAGTGGGGTATATGGTTTTTGGGATAACTTTTTATTATTGTTTCCTTTGATTAGATTGATTAAAGGAATTAAACTAGTGTCCTTGAAGCTACCATAAAGTATATAATTTGATCTAAAATTTATAGAGAATTTTTTTCTAGAATACCTTTTTTCAAATAGTGTTATGGATATGCTTAGGAAAAAAAGAGTAAACCTCCATCTCAACAATTATGTGTACATATGTGGGATAAAACAGGTGGATATTCAAGTCATAAACTTATCAGAAGAGCCCAATATGGTTTCCAATACCTATATTAATGAAAGGATTATGAAATGGGTGAGGAATAATAGTTATCTAGATCAATAGTGTTTCCTTATTACTATCACAAACATTGTAGAATGTCAATTTCCATCAGAATAGTTGTAATCACTAGTTATCATATAGAAAATACTCAATATACCAGGAATTAGTAAAATCATTATCCAAAATAGTATAGTTATTGAATTATTGGAGTTCAAAAAACCTAACCACTGTAGAATAACTTAAAACTCATGATGAATTAAAAATGAACATAAACACCTCCAACAGGAGAAAAAACCTAAAAAATTTAGCAATGATAATCTGAAAATATATATCGATCACATCATGATATTCTCTGAGAGATATAGATTGGTTTGGAGTTCCATTGAGTTTCTTCGAATGATTTTGGGAAAAATGGATCAGAGGGAAAGCCAAAGTCTTCAAAAAGTAATGATGATTCAGGATTATCTCATCTTAAGGGACTAACAGTTCCACCACCACTCTCTTTGAAACCCAATATAGGGTGTTGAGATGCCCAAGATCCAAAATTGTGTAATTAATTCAATTAAAAGAACTAATACTTCACCCATGAAAATTCACGGTTCTATTCATATTTTTGTTTAATAAAATGAAAATATGATTCATATATAATTTAAAGATTGAATTTATTTAAAACTATAAAAATATTACTACAAAATAAATAGAGATGCATTGAAATGATATAAAAAACGAATAAAATTTAATCCATTTAGCATAATATAATAGAATAGTAATGTTTATCAATTATATAATTGAATAAAAATCAATTAAATTTTTATCATTTTTCTCCTGAAATCATATAAAATGTTAAATGATCTATAAAAAATTCATAAAAATTCATGATATTCATTAAAAAATAATTTACTATAGAAAATAAAATGTTTTATATAATAGGTTTAGGAAAAGGAAAAAAATGAATATATACATGTTTCTATAAAAATAAATGTGAAATTTTATTTTATATAATAATATGTCAAACTAAAATATATTCATTTAATTAGTGTTAATTAAGTATTCAAAACTTGTTTATAAATAATAAATCTTCATGTCTATAAGTAATGTTGTTAAACATTATAAATAATGAAACATTATTATACTTCACAAAACAAAATTACTTGTTTTGAATTAGATTAAAACAATACATGAGTTTTCCAAATGTTTATAAAGATACATATCATAGTCTAAGTAATGAAATGAAATTTTAGAGAACATAGATTAGTCTATTACACAATAAAGCAAAGTGTTACAGTAATGAAAACCCAAAAAAAAATTAATAGTTAGTGATAGAAAAATATAATAAATCATTGAAAATATTGTTAAAAAATGATAAAAAAAATTAAGGTTAATTTTTCTATATGATAATTATTCCCATAATAATTAAGTTACCAAATTTAAGTTTATATTCCAACCCAGTTATTATAAAATGTTGTTATTAAAAAATGAATCAAATAATATCTAAAAATTATTTGAAATAAAACCAAATAATCAAAAATATTATTATTTGAGTCTTAAAAAATATTTATAAACCTCTTGCATTAATGAATAAGTAATCAATAAATGAATTAATAAATACCATTATTCTAAGAAACAAAATCACCAAGGAACACTGAACCCTGAATATGGTAAAGAGAAAACTTTGGTCTAATAAAAATCCAAACAACATAACCCCTTCTCTATTATCATCCATGTATTTCACTAAAATCCATATAAGAAGGGTAATAATTATAAAATTAAATAAAATATGTAAATTAAAATGAAAAATGAAAGATTTTAGTTGTAAAAAGTTTTCATGCTTCCAATAAAAGGTAATTCACATAATTTATTTTTTTTCCTCCAACAATCCAGAACATTTTATGAAAAAAGTGTGGCTGGGAGATTTTATACTGCCAGAGTTATCTGGTGAATGGATGGGATTAAAGAGAACCTTAGGATGATATGTGGTTGATTAGTAAAATGTGGTAAGGGTGAAGATTATTTTTTAGAGGTGACCAGGAAGGATTTTTTTCATCTTGTAAATAGAGATATTACAGATAGTTCTAAAACTATTTTAATTCACAAAATATATTTTGTAAATTTATCTCTTTAGTTATAAGATTTTCATGGTTTGACAATCGCTCCTTATGAAACTTATCAGGTTCAACAATATATCCTTTAGACTTTCCTTGACAAATTGGAATGATGAAAGGGGTAAAAACATTTTTTATCTCAGTAGTGAAAAAATTCAAAGGATTATATGATAAAATTACTCCATTCAATCTTCTAATAATTCAAAAGAACACAACTTTAATTTAAAATAATAGAAACACATAGTTCATAAAACAACCAGTAATTATGCTTTAATTAAGTACACATGGTTAACAAAAATAATCATGTTGGTAATACGTACACATGGTTCGAAAGAATCAAATCATGGTGTTGGTAATACATAAAATAATTACTGTAATAGGATTTCATAGACCGAAAAATGGGTGACAAGAAAACATTGAAACATATGATAAGTAAGGGAGAATAAAAGTTTATAATTTTAGGGAGATGAAAAAAAATTATTTAATGAAAGAATAGGAAAACCTCAACTTCTACCTTTATAACAATTACATTAACACATTTTTTATATGTGAATTCAATTATCACTTCATAGAATTCATGGTTATCATAATTCAAATCATTTTTCTAAGCATCAGGCTCTTAAACGGTATGTAATAAAATCCAAAAATGGTATTTGAAGCCACAACTAAAAAAATACTATTAAAAATGTCTACCAAAACATTTCCTGGTATCTAAAATTACGAACTAAAAATAATAATAATATGGGGAAACATATTCATTAATACCTTAGAATTTAATTGGGAAATAAAATTAGTGATAATTAAAACATAAAAAAATATTAAACAAATTTATAATAATAAAACATTTAGAAAATTTGAGTATGCATAAAATATTTATTACCATGGTACCTATTTTCAATACTATCCAATATTCTTATGGAAACCACAGTTGGAGAAAAAAATTTAATAATTTAAAAATCTCAATTGAAGTAAAAAATAAATTAAAATGGTTTGGTGGAATCATTGAAGTAAAAAACTATATGTTTTATTGAAAATGATTCTGAGTTTAAATTATTCCAAGTGAATACATAGCCAAAATTAAATGGATTGGAAAATCAATTAGGTTCATGGAATGAATATTAAAGTAATATATGCCTATATATAATGTTTCGTTGGATTCTATGAAGGTGGATCAATAAGATAACCATGCTAGATCAATTCTTAATAAATAGATGCACATATGAAACATTAAGAGCAAAAAATAAATTATATATAAAATAAACTGAAATTATAAGATCATAGGGAAATTGAGATAAGAGGATGAATTATTACCAGATATTGAGGCTTGATAAGGAGATACACAAGTAAAATTTTAAGCCTGTTGGTTAAGGATGTTCTCTAAAAATGTTAGGAACATAAGCTATGGGATTCTGAATTGTTGAACCGTAGGATAAATCATACCCGAGATGAATATGTGATGAACACTAAGCTCGATGGGTGAACATGATGGAATGTGTGAAACAAATCTAGAATGGTGGACTCATTAGAACTCATTGATGCTGATCTACTAACGATTGGTAAATTGTTATAAATTTTTGATAGGATCTTAAATAATAAAGAGCAATTATTTTGGTTATCCAAAAAAGATGATGAAGGTGGTAAGATTTATAGAGAGAGGATAACCATGGGTTTCAACGATGGTTGGTTGGGGAATGATTCCTAATTAAGTTTCTAGGTAGGAAAGATATAATTTGATGGAAATATCGGGATGGTTGTCCATGCAGGGGTGGAGAGGGGATTTAGGGAGGGATAGGGAGCTAGGGGTGATAGAGCTAGATGTTGAGGTAAATAGGGAGTTGGAGGAGGAAGTGGAGACAGAGGTGGAGAGAAAATTTAGGGAGAGAGGGGGATTTGGAACCTGAGGTAGATTCAGAGGTGGAGGAGGATTTGTACCGAGGTTTCAGAGGGGGAGATGGATAAGAGGTGGAGAGGGTAGTTTAGGAGGGAGAGGTATTGGAGGTTGGGAGGGAATTGAGGGAGGGATAATGAGATGGAGGTGGGCTGAATGGGGACTTAGGGAGGTGGAGCCTAGGATAAAGTGAAGAGGAATACAGGGTGGTGGCAGTGGAGTGGGTTGTCGGGTAGGGATATGGGGGTCGGGAGTGGAGGGAGATGGGGAATCAGGATGGGAGGAGATCCATAAGGTTGAATCTTTTTATAGGGAAAACCCATATTAGGGTACATCACATGTACCAAGAGGAATACCTATTTTATATATATAATATATGAGCATAAAAAATAGAAAAATTAAATCAGTTTGTTTCCTAGGTAGATAATTTACTAAATCCAAATAATAATCTCACTTAACATGAAAACAATTAAACAATTAGAAGATATAATTTTTATCTCTCTCACTCTAAACACAAAACACCATTTTCTTGGAATCAGACAAACAAGTAAATCAAAAAAACTAGAAGAAAATTGAAGTCGCTAAACTCTTTATGGAGAAAAAACCTAGTTTTAACATCCTAAAGATGAATCAATCAATGATTATATATTAGTATTTTCCAAAAATAATTATCACATTAAATCTAAATAAAAATACTGAACTAGACATAAAATAAAGACAAATAAATCCAATTGTTGTGATATAAGTGAAATGATAAGTAGATGAATAAAATGGAGATGGCATTCCATAATATAGGAACCCGAGCAGTCATGAATGTAGAAAAGTATTTGAAGGATGATGAGGGGTTGGTGTTTAACTGCCAATTATACCCTCCTAAGAGAGATAAGAGGGAGAGAATTAGAGAGTTCCTCCTCCTTTTTCTTATTTAAAATTACCTTGATTAATAATAATAATATTATTATTACTAATTCTTTTACAATACCTTATAGGTCAGTTAGTGGGTAATGAAATGAGTTACTCCAGGAACATACATTCAATTATTCATACTAGTAAATTTAATCTATATAGGGAAATATGTTGGACCTCATTATCCTTAAAAATTATAGCATAGATAACTATTTTTGTGGAATCTAAATTGGTCGTCCCACCTAGGGGTGTTATCGCAACTATTGGGAAAAAGGCATGTGGGGTGGAGTTAAATATACCAATCCTCTTATTTGTTGTTGAATTATTATTTTTGTTTTAATAGTTGAGTTAGTTCTGTATTTAAAATCCATGTATAATATATATATATTAAACTAAATATCACCAAATCTAAAAAATATAAGTAAAACTCTTTTTATTAATTATACCAACTCCTAGAAATATTCATGGAGAAAACAGGGAATTGGTATAGTTTTAAGGAATTCATGATATATAAAATTGTTAGGTAACTTGGTTAACTAACCATGTTTTACTATTTCACACGAGTAGTGGATAATGTATGGTTAAATTTATGCATTACCAAACCATGTTTCGTAACCATGTTTTCCATAAATAGTCCTATTTTTCATCTAAATTAAATTTACTATCAAAAAATAATAACTAATGAATAATTAAACAAATTATATATAATTTTATAATTATAAATTAAAATTTCCATTAAACATTCATAAAATCTAATATCTTTTTAAATAAATAAATAAATCTTATTATTAAAATCTCAAAAATTGGGGTGTTTCAATTCTCTCCAACATAAAAAAATTTTCACAATTAGAAAGAAAAAAATGACTCATTCTCAAAACTAGCTAAAAACATTTTAGTCAACATCTTAAATTGTATAATTTGAACCATTTATAATATAATACTTATTTACCTAATTTCTTAATTGAATCTCAAATTTAACCCTCCCTATGGAATAATACCTTCTTCGCACTTCATTTAACTTCATGAGATGTATTTATTTATATCTTTATCCCAAATAAATTAATCTATTCATTCATTTATGTTTCTCATTATATAAAGATAAGTACTGATTATGACTCATCCTCTTAACCCTATAGACACTATACACTATAAAATAATACTACATAAGTGTTTAAATTTATTCATTAAACAGTATTAAAAAAATCCCATCAATTTTCACAACCTGTGGTTCTTGATTTTACCACAACCTGTTCAAGTATCTATTTATTTTTAGAATATACCAAATACAATATTTCGTTTTCAAATAATTTAATCTAGTTAAATTAATCATTATCCACCTCAGTGTAAAAAAATTTAGTTATATTAAATGATATATTAAAATATAACAACCTTCTGTATAAAACAATATCCTACCAGGGTTTTTATTTAACGGTTTCACAGTCGAACTTACATTGTACTGCTCTTATAAGGAATTACTCTCTTCCTTAAAACTCTCAAAAATTGTTTTATTTTAGAAAATTTATTACCACTTAAATTCTAATTGTCTTTAAATGATTTATAAATAACTATTTTTACCTCATGGGTCAAGTCAATCATTCTTAAATATTCTTTTCTTACTATGAGGGTAACAAACTTTATCCGACCACTTCAAGATTTATTACATAGAGATATTAGTTCATTTAATGTTTCATAAAGGTAATAAGGAAGTTATAATAAACTTACTTAACAATTATATATTTTTTATTTTTTAGACAATCCATATTTTTAAGTGGGATTATAGGGAACATTTACATGACATCTAAGCCTAGAATACATAAATGGAAGGCCCAGAGGCACAAATGCCTTTACAAATTTAACTTTACTGTAGTAAAACAACCACTCACCTTGACACTATTTAATGTATATGTATAGATCACCACCTTATAATTTTTTCATCTTTTCTTTTCCTTGGGAAGAGCTACAAAGGTCCCAATCTCAGTGGTGCGTTCTATGTTTCCCTCCACTATCATGTATCTGATTAGCACTACCTGATGACTTCTACCACTTTTCTCAATCATCCTGATACATATCTAGTAAATTAAACCCACCCGAAATCTATGTTAAAGTGGACATAAGGCCCAATACATATCCTAAAATCCCAATTGAGATGAATATTACCACTTCCACAATCTCTTATTATAGTACATGTACTGTTACAGTAATTATACAGTGCCTCTAAAATTCAATCCCATCCAATTTTTAATATGGGTTTCTTGTTGAATTATATGGATTCTTTACCACTTTTTTAAACCATGATCTATAAAAGGTATTCTATACAATATTTCATTTTTCATTAAAAATTTTACCCTAACGATTCACTTCCCACACAGACAACTTCTAACAAATGTTTAATTTCTCCTATACCCAAACATAAAACATGATTTTAATGAACCTCATAAATTATTATAACCTATAAAACACACATTTTATGGTCTTCCAAATAGTAATAATAAACGATCTATCGGAGATATTTTGTTTTTAATCTCACATGGATCAGATAAACCAATATAAAAATTATGTTCATTTAATTTAGTGCTTCCATTTTTAACTCATTTTAGGATGTCTCGAAAATAGGGGATATAATAAAACTTTAGGTTTTCTATAGAATCAAAAAAAATATGCAAAAGGAAAAATTGTGTAAAAACATGGTTTACTTATCCATGTAATGAAACACGTACTAGGAATGTGGTTCCATTTAATAAAAAAAGTTTACAAACTACTTTTATAAGAATAGAACAACCACTTGATATTTTTTAAAATAGGGGTTTACTATGTCTAAAACTAACCATGAATTATCTTTAGGGATATTTCTTCCTAAAATAAATAATTAAAAATGTGTTATTATGTTTTTTTTTTACTTAATTAATTTCTTCCAAAATCATGGTCTACAAAATATGAAAACTATATATATATTTTTTCTTCAACTCAACATTGAGCCTGAAGTTTCAAAATTATTTCTTTAAAACCCTCCTAATCCTTTATAGCTTCAAAATTAACCAAAATTTGGATAGACTAAAATTTAAACCCCATGTTAGATTCTATTTTATGTTATCTTATAGTTAATACATTATCTTAAATCTAAAACATCAAAACCAACTAAAAACTCAAACACATAAAACCTTGTTTTAGAAAAAATAATCAATATTTAATAAATCCCAATCATAAAAATTGCATTATAATATTCAAATTCATATCCAACACTCTCTCTCTCAATCTCCAATAGTAAGGTCACACATATCACCCGATAGCTTTAAAGTACACAACTTTCAAAAAAATATAAAATAATATATTTTCAATTTTCACTAGAAAAATACAACTTGGTTCATGTTAAGGAATCATATATTAACTAAAAATTCAATTGATCATTTTATACATACATCTTATTTCAATTTTAATACACTAAATAAATCAGCATATTCCTTCTTATTAAAAAATAATATCATTATTCTCAATATATTTTGATTAAATTTAGATTATATCTGGATTAGATATAATTTTATGCATATAAAAATTTTATATTTTTAAGTAATCATAATCAATCCCATTATTACATAATTTTAAAAAAATACAAAAAATAATTTTTTTAAATTCAACGTGTAAGATTTCATAAATATATCCTTACATCCTAATTATGATAAAAATGTAAATCTATCATGTGTATCAAAATCAATCCATATCACTATGTATCAATAATATCATAAACCCATTGTAGGTTACCTTATACTCTTTTTAACTTATCAATAATGAAAAATATTTGAGTCAATTACACTAGAATCTATTTGAACCAATTAAATCACCTTTTGAATAATTATTTAACTTGATATTAAATAATCCTTGAATAAATTTTAATTAATCCTTAACCCTTCATTTTCATGAAATTTATATCAAAACACACACTAAAAATTTTTATACTAGATTTAAAATTACCTCAAAATCCAAAAAAAAATTATATTTGTACACTCAAAAAAATTTGACACCCTTTTTAAAAACAATTCTTGTTTATTAAAATTAATTTCAAAATATTTCAAAAAAAATAATTTTATAACATTAATTTTACTAAAAACAAAACTTGAAAATATTAATTTTATAAAAATGATTTAAAATATTTAATTTTAAATATAAAAAGTTTATTAAATCACATCATCCCATATAAAACTTACAAAACAACTATAAATTGATTCCATGTATTTTTTTTATAAACATTATATGAAATAGTTTATTTCCACCCCTATAAATTGTAAATAAATAGTTTTCACCATTATTATATTTAATAAATGGCTATAAAAACAATATCATGGGTATTTGTTAGAAAAATAAATAGAAAAAATAATATTATATAAAACCAGATCCATTTATGGAAACATTGTTTAAAAAATGAAACAACTAAAAAACATTTGAACAACTATATGCAAGAAAACATACAGAACACCTTTTATGCTTAACTAAATAACATGTAGACTCAATTATATAGTCATAAAATTGGAGATAATGGAATTATAAATTCATATAAGTCCTATAAAATATGATGGAGTTTGAGATAAATCCAAAAATTATATTTAAAGTGAACCACAAACTCATACCAATGGAGAAAATTGGGTTTCCACTACATCAATGATTTACAGAAATATCGTCAATCTATTAACCATGTTTTTTAACCTATACACACCTTTAAATATACTCTCCACAAAACCACACTATAAAATAATTTATAATCTCTGACTCAAGAAACCTTGGATCTTGAACCAGCATGATACTAACAACTAGTAAGTCCCCCTCCCTGATCATCAGAAAATGATGACTATTATTAATTTATAGTCATTATCATTTTATAATTCTTTTTATTTAATATGCATTTCTAAAATATCAAGTCAAATTTTATAAGAAAATTAAATATGATATATTTGTATAACGACATTACAAAAATTTTACTTGTAAAGAATACAAGACTAAATTTACAATTTGGTTCTCACAAGACATTGAATGATAATAATAAAAAATCATATATTTCTATATAATATATCTAAATTATATAGAAACATATAAATATATAGTAATCTAATATAATGAAATTACTTAGATAGGTAAACAAATAAAAGAAAAAAAATTGTCTCACAACATAACCTACACTACTTCAATGGATATGATATTCCTCTATATAATTCTACTAAATAATATATTTAAACTTGAATATAATGAACATATTTATATGTCCACTTATGTGGTCTCCCATTATATGTTCACATGTAATGGGTGAGAATAATTCTCAATATGATTTCACCAATGAATTCAACATTCCATAAAAAAATGTACATAGTGTATTCCTGTGTTAGTTTAAAAAGTATGTTTCATATAAATCCCACCCAAAATAGAGGAGATAATAATTATTTATTAACAAATCCACACATAAATTATCAAATTCCACTTCTTTATTTTATAAACTAATTAAGAAAATATGTTTATCCAAACTATTTAAAAAAATAAAGATTCTTATTGATAATTTCCTTAGATATGTGAAAGGTAAATAATTATTCGAACAGAAAATATGTTATTAAATTAATTACTAAACTTTATATGGGTCATCCACCTAGCTATTAAAAACATAAAATATATTTATTTATTATAAAATTAATTTCATAGAACCCAATAATAGTCTCACTCATCATAAATATATTTAAATAATTTTAAGGTATCATTCAATCACTATAAATAAAAAAACCCCTTATTCCAAAGACATCAACACAATTAAATCACACAAATATAGAGAAAATTTCAAAGAAACCTACCTCAATATAAAGAAAAAAACCTATCATTAATATCTCAGTATGGAACCATACATTAAATATTGAAGAAAATATCCCACTAATTTGTTATAACAATTATAAATAAAACCCCTAAAATTAGATGATTCCAAACTTTAGAGGACCTTGATAGTCGCAAGAGTTTATAAAGGGTCTAATAGGAAGAAGGTGAATAGGAATAGCAAGTTTATATTAATATAGGAACCCAAGCATCAATTAAAGAAGAATATTCCAAGAATAAAAATGATGGGAAAGGGTTTCTTCCCCCTTAATATCATGCACATGATAGTAATGAGGGAAAAGGCATGTAGTTGTACTCATTATTTTTTTACCTTCAAGAAGTATCCATATTTTATTATTTTTGTTTTTGTTGATGATGATGATGATGATGATGATGTTATATTTACCATTTATTATGATCTCATGTGCCCAAAGACATTTTGAATTTTTATTTATTAGATAATCACCTTTAAAATTGAGTTGAAAGGGAACTCGTAAATGATATAGAGTCCCATGGTACATGGCTCAAAGTCCTAGAGTCATAGAGGCCTTACATTTTTCAAATAACTCAAATACCTAGATTTTAAAATCCTTTAATATAGAAACCCCTCTCAGATCCCCTTCAAGTGTATATACTTATCCTCCACTGATGTTGCATCATGGCCTAGTCATGACCTATACAGGGAATCACATGGGCTTTTTTCAATGGAATTGTTTCATTATCCCACCTTGCCCACTTTCAATTTGATCTGCCTATGACAGCTACTACTTTGGATCAGTTCACTATTTTAAGGTTTCTTCAATACCAAATCTCAACACCTACAAGAAGGCTTGGAGGTCCAGTGACCCATAGGCTTAAATGGCCCAAAATCCCAGTGGCCTGAAGTCTTAAATACATGTCCTGAAAGACCGAATAGGGTGAATATAATCATTTATACACTACTTAGATATAGTATCAGCACTACTGCAACAAAATTGTGCTACTACGGTACCATAAAAATTCTTCCCCAAATGAATTTAAACCCAGAACTTATGCAGGATTATAGGGAGTCTTTAGAACTCTGGTAATCCCACAAAAACCCTACCATTAATTATTAAAATTTTAATAATTAATTTAATAGATCATTTAAACTCGTCTGCCCTACTTATACAAATATAAACCTTTATAAGGATGGAAAGGATTATTTAACCAATTTAATTAATTATTCTAGGACAATGAAGGTTTGTTAATGAAAACGAGGAATCATAAACATTATAATAAAGGTTATTTTTACCAAATAACCAAGCCACATAATCAATTTGTTATATTTCACTAATTCCCATGTATATAAGGTTATGTATGGTTAAATTAATAATTTATATAAATTTTTTCTATCAATTTTTTTTTCTAAACACTTATATTTTTTTCAAACTTAAATTTATTACAAAAATATTATGGTTAATAAGTTTTCAACTATATTTTAAATAATTATATAATTAAACTATAAAATTTTCAATTAAAATTGATAATACTTAATATTTATATATATATATATATCATAATTAATAAAAATAAAAAATATTTAAAGAAATTATAAAGAATTTGTTATTATTATGATCAACTTTGGAAACTAAGTGATCTTATTTATGCTGTAAATGGGTTTTTAAGAAGAAAACCAATAGGAATTTTAGTGCGTCTACATATAAATAATGTGAGATTGAAAAAGGTTATAACAAAATTAATGGTGTACAATATGATAAATCATTTTCACCAATATTTATGATAAAATATATTAATAATGTTCTTACAATAGCATCATAATATTGTTAGCTAATATATTATATGGATATAAAAATAAAATTCCATATTGGTAACATATTAAAGTATGTGTATATAAGACAGCATAATGATTTTTAGTATACAAATTATATCGATAAGGTTTGAATGTTATAATAATCCATTTGTGTATTATTTCAAGTGTCTCAGAGTTGGATCATTCATTTCAATAAATAAGTTAATAAATTTGATTTCATAAATAACAAATACAAATTTAGTATGTATAAGAAATTAAATGAGAAAAATATTATATTCATAGTGTTGTATATAGATGATGTGAAACTCATCAGAAATTAAAACCCAACTTTATATCATTTAAATACTTGGTTGGGTAAATTTTTCTTGATAAAAGTCATTGAAAATACAATATACAAAATATGAATAAATATCTATAGTGACAGATCAAAAAATTTGTTTGGATTGAGTCAAAACACCTATATAAATAAAGTATTAAAGAATTCTACCTTATAGAATAATAATAAGGAATTTTTACCAATGATACATATGAAGATCCTTATAAAGGATCAATGTGTGTCTATTAATGTAGTTTGGGTTTGGGTTAGTGGTAAGCACCTTGTAATCCTATATGAAAAATGGGGGTTCAAAACCCATGGGGAGCAGCGTACTGTAGTAGTGGTGGTACTGTAGATCGGCAGGTACTGTAGCGACGGTAGGGCACTATAGTGGCGGCAGTACTGTAGCAGCCAGTTTACTATTCACAGAATGGGCCTTATGCCAAAAATTTGGGCCTACAAGTTATGTAATGGGCTACATGCCCACTGGGCCTTCGGGCTTTATAATGGGTCTCCCTCTACCTAGTTAAAAGAGTTCTTTTCTTTGCTTTAATAATAAAATGAGGCTTCATCCCCAACCTTTTAAAAAAAATGTGTGTCTATTAATATAGAAAGGGAACACATATATTGGTTTTATATGCCTTTATGATAGGATTTAGGATGCATTTAATGTAATATGTTCCATGATATATACTTTATCTACAATCTCATGTGATTAAATATTATCCAGAAAATACCAATTAGTACCTGGAAAGAGTTTTTTATTAATTTTTAATAATATAATTAAATAAATAAAATGAACTGGGGATATAATCATTTCCTTTAAAGGTATGAAGGTTCTCATTTTAAACATTGAAAAAATTATAGTTTATTAACTTATTTTAGTTATTAATGGTTTAATTCGTAGTCTTTTACACCCAAATAATTGAAAATTAATATAAAAGATTAAAAAGTACTAAAATGTGGCTAATTTTTTCACAGAAAGTACAATTTATCATAAAATAAAATATAGAAAAGGAATTTATATTTATGAAAAAGTTTATTAATGTATAAGGTTGTATTCCAATTATAAGAAATACAAAAGATATCAATTGTGATGAGAAGGATTATTACTCTAGATAAGGAACCTTAGTTTCACTGAATATATAAATACATCCTTCACACATATCATCTCATTAGATTGATTACTGAGAGGAGAATTATAAGGATTTTTCAAATTGTTATAGATAAAAATGTAGAAGAAACTTTGAAGAAACCATGAGCATAACAAATTCATGGGGTTCTTATTATGTGATTATGTATAAGATACATAGGGGATTGGATTTTGTTTATTTTTTGTGTTGATAAATGTATTCTAAATTAATTCATGTGATTCAAAATATTGGGAATATATTTGTTTCCTAAATTTATTATTAATTAAAATTTTCAAATTATCATTCATTTATGTATGTTCCATATTTAAATTGAAATATGATATGATAATTGGCCTCATGGAGTTAATATTTTATGTTATCCGTAATCAATGAACCTCATAAAAAATCATGGGTTTTCATAATATGTGATTATTATCTAGAGTAAGGACTTTTATGGAGATACAGAGTTCACTCTTGAGAAATATGTTATACTTATTTATTTTATTGATCCACTTTGATTGTACAATATTAAATATCGTATTTATAATTCATTGGTATGGTTAGGGTGTATACTAGATAGAAATTCATAGAAACTAAGGCTCACAAGTTTATTTAAATTATAATTTTCATACTTTAATGTGAATCATCTTTCAATAATACGAATAATATAAATAGAGAGTTATTTAGCAAGTTATAAATAATGTAATAGATTTTTCTTCACCAATATGGTATTTTCCAACTTATAAATAAAATACGGATTTGGTCCCTTAATTTATTAATATAAAAAAATGAATAGTAATTCTTAATTGAATGTCATTTCGTGTGTTCATATACTTAGATAAATGAAATGATATATATTTACATATTTTTGTTCTACTAATATAGAAACTATAATTGATAAGTTTTCATATATGGGATTGAAATATTCTATACCTCATAAAAATACACGATATCATGAACAAATGGATTATATTGGTGTAAATTTCTTATGTATTGATACAATTGGTTGAAAAAGATCATATATGAACCCTTTGAATTTTGTTTTAAAATGATGTATTTCTAGATAATATTCTTTACATATTATTATGAATTAAGAATACATATTCATTATAACTACTGTAAATTTTGAAATCATCTTACATAAAACTACATAAATAATGATTTAGGTTGGAACAAATGTTTTTTCCAAAGTCTAATAATGATTATATTAATGATTAGTATTCAAATAAGTATAATAATTATTCCACATATTGGTACACATTATTTAAAATAATATAATATATATATATTCTTATAAAAATTTAATTCAATTTAAATATTTTTTGATATATGAAATAAATCCACATATGATATTTTCTAATATATAAGAAATTTTATTATACAACATGGGTATTTGAAAAAAAAATCATTGTCTCATCATTTATAAACTTGAGTTATCTTTAAACCATTATATAAATAAAGATATAACGTTTAAGTAAAGTTAAATGTGGTTTGATTAAATATTGAAGCACTCTACAATTCACCAGTCTTCTATTAATAGGATAGTATACATTATAAAAATTATAATTTAATGCCCCGAACATAAACATTATATAATATTTAGTTAAGTCAAGAATTTATATTTATTTACATTAAAGATATTTTAAAGTTCATAGCTATAGATAATTAGGACATATCTCAAACATAACAACTCAAATATTACATAGTATACACTTTTACTCACTAACCATTTTTTCACAAAACAAAAACTATTCAAAAAGAAACATGGTTTTATTTCGTGTTTAATCATTAAAATTTTTAATTTTATCCCATCGTTTTCTCTATTCTCCCTTAAATCTTATAAGAAACTTTTTAAAAATTGGGATAACCAAAAAAAATCTCAGTAAGGGAAATAAATAAATAAAATTGTTAGTCATGAAAAAACATGTAAATCATGAAAACGTTTATCATAAAGTTATACTTTGAACCTTAAATAAGTAGTAAATACTCTTCAATGAAAATAAACTCATTTATTTCCCTTTTTGTAATAAATATATTTCCATAAAACCCATTGAAATAACATTTTGAAAATAAAGATAACTTGGGACATAATCACTATTAAATAGAATAACCATGTGGTTGACTTCCATACATGTCTCTCTTATAAATGGAATATTCATACGACTGACTTACAAACCCAATGCATTGGAGGTTTTAATGTTACCACATGTCCTTGGTTTATCAAAGAAACACCCATATTTTATTTATCATGTAACCACCTATCAAATATCCAAGTACCATTATACAATCATAACATATAAAATATTTCAATTATCAACATTCCACTCATAAAATTTCATTTTCATTCCAAAGAAATCATTCAACAATATTGAAATAATCATTCCATTTTTAAAACCATTTTCAATACCAAATTACCCATAAAATAGAATAAGTTATTTCTTTTAGTTTTAAAGACATAAATTCTTGTATAGGAATCCAAATATCAAATAATAGTCATGGTGGTGGAGAATTTATTGTCATCGTATACGTTAAAAAGCACATTCCTTTGGTTGTTTTAAAAACATTTCATATAAAACACATAAAAATATTTTTTTTTAAACATTTTACTAAATTAAAAATATAAAAAAATTTCCTTTTAAATCCCTTTATATCCATATAATAAATATGTAAATTAATATCATGAAGAAAAATATTGTATAATTAAATCTTTAAACGTTCAAGGTATTTCATGCGACTTTGAACATTTAAATCTTAATATACATGAATTAATACATTTACCAACACGTTAAATAACATTAGTATAGATAAAATATGGATATTAAATTTCATAGTGGTTGTACATACACCTTATAAAAGAATAAAGGTTTATATTATCAAGAAATGCCTCAATGAAAGCAGATTGAGACGATGTCCCTTACCTCGAGTATGATTTGTGAAGTATGTTATTTATATTCATGAATAAGAAACTTAGGTAAATTAATTACTTTATTGAGAACATTTTTAATTATTATTATTCATTTTATTTCACTTGTTACCATGTTATAAAAATTAAATAATTATTTTTTTTCATATTGAACGTTTTGTCGATATTTGGTACTTGAGTTGAAAATGAATATGGTAAGAATTAAATAGTCCTGTGGTCATAATTAAATCATCTATAGAATAATATTTATGAAATTATTATCATTTTTATACATAAATTAATCTTTTAAAACTAACCATTAAATATGGTTATGAAAAATGAACAATGTTATAATCATTGAGACAGTAGGTCATATGTACGCATGAGTAACGTTTTCCATTTTTCATTGATCATTATTAAAAGAAGGTAAGTATTATTTTATATTTCTATAATTATCATTAATGTCATATTAATCATTTAAATATACTTATATATATCATACAAGTGTTGTAATGAGTAAAAATGATTCACATCGCTTCATAGAGGTGATAGTTCACACGTAAGCATGAACGACGTTATCAATTATATGTTCATGGAAGGTAAGAACATAATTGATATATTATTATCTTATAATGAATAATATTTCAGGAATATAACATATGAAGTTTAATTCCATTATTATAATTATTCATAAGATATTTTTATTGAAAATGGATCAGATCGGTTTGTGGAGATGACAGTTCACACGTATACCCAAACGATTAATTCCTTTACCATTTAAAGGAAGTGTAGAAATATTTAGATTATTATATTAGAAAATAAAATATTATTATATTGAGGATTCTTTATTTAATTTTACATCATTTATGAATAAGATTTTAATAAAGTGTAAGAATACATAAAATAAAAACTCTTAAATAAAAGAATTACCTTTTCTTCAAATGATCAGCTTTCTTAACACCTTAACACTTTTAAGAAGGGTTTTATGCCTAAAATAAATATTAAATAGTGTGAGGAGGTATTATAGGAAGTGTTTTGAGAAGATATTATCTTAACAAAATGGTTTTTGAAGTGTAGGTTATAGAGAGGAATGGGTTCCTTTTTATAGGAGAGGGGAGGGGCACACATGGAAACCCATAAAATATTAAATTAATATAAATTAATTTTTAACTCCAAAAAACTAAAAATTATATTTTTTTCGAATTTGAAAGGATCATGTTATTAAATCCAATCAACTAAATTTTTTTTTACATGTATTGGTTTTATTTTAAACCTTATCATTGAGTTTTAACCCTTATTTAAGCTTTTTAATTCTAAACATTTTATAAAGTAATTTACAATTTGAAGGTCAAAATAATTACCATAACTTGAAAAAATGAAAATAAATGAGTCATTTATGATATTATATTCCTTTTAAAAACTTTTTCCCGAAATCATATATTTTTAAAAAGATTATATCATTTAATAAAATATAAATTATTTTAAAATCTCATAAGTGTCAATTTTGACACAATTCACTAATTGACTTTTTAGACATATCATAAAAAAATTATTCTTTCGAAAAAAATACATTAACGCATCCCTAACATATCAAAATAATCTATAAAATTTGTGTATGGAATCAAATATTTCAAATTATATTTATTTTAAAATTATTAATATCACTTATCAGATTCTTATTTTAATAAATCAAATATTGTATCATCATTGTGTCACTATTTAATTTAATTATTTATTTTTTAAAAATATAAATAAATTACCATGAGGTAGTTAATATTTTTATATTTCTAAATAATATTTATAGTTGAAGATATCTCTTATATAGTCCCATATTAAAAAAAATAATAATAAGAGACATGTTTATGACATCTTTGTCTTCACTTTAAGTAAAATGTTATAAATGTCATATTCACACCCAAGTGGCTTAAAAAGGCCAAAATTTCTACTCAAGAACTTTATGGTTTAAAATAAAACGTCTAATAATATTAGAACAAGTTTTAGGGTAGTTTTAAAATATTATAATATTATTTTTACCTTTAATTACTCGATTTACCCTTAACCATGGTAAATAAAATAGTAAAGTTATTATTCGCCAAAAAACATTTTTGATCCAGTTAGATCATATTTTTTATAATTATTACAACCTTTTATATAATTTTTTTAAAATTTAATTCACAGAATTTTAAAATTGAATTTAAGGTTAATCTCATTGACGGATCTAGAAAACGGTTTTTTGAAGTAAAAATGTTCAAAAGTTCCCAAATTTTTCATATCCAATTTCAATGATAAATTCATTACAATTTCCTACATAGGATTACCTGATAAAAACATAATCTAATTAAACTTTAAACCCCATTAAAATAATAACCTAACTATCTAAATAAATTGGATAAAAGGCAGTTTTGAATTAAAATGCAGTATTTTTCACTATTCATTAAAATATGAAATTTATCAGAAAAATACCAAAAAATCACCCAAAGTAAATTTTTATATCATGATTCCATAGAAAAAGTAATTTTATAAAATATAATTTATAAAAGTGACAAAAACTAGATTTAAAATGGGCTCTCCATCAAAAGGTGGTAAATTCATTTTTTTTAAATACTCTTTTTATGGAAAAAATTGAATTTATTCTAATATAATGTCTAGAAAACATATAAGATTAATTTTAAACATAAAATTGAATTTATATTTCATTAATATAATCCAAAAAGAGTGATTTTTATATTTAATAAACACAATTATTTTTACTTAAATTTTTTTTCACAAAAATATGTTTTTATTTTCATTTCTAATTAATTTTATAACCAATTAATCATTATATAAAGTAAAATTACAATATAAATCATAAATATTAAAAACAGCATGTAATATTATTATTCTAACATTACTCTTGATGTTAAAACATTCCACCCTTTTGGAAATTTTGTCCTCATAACTTTAAATTTGGGATCAGTAGCTAAAGTTTCACTTTTCAAAATTACATCATTGAAATCCCACATCGGAATAAAGAGACTATAAAACCTCTAATTTAATTGAAATAATGTGAAGTAAAAAAGTTAACCAAATATATCATGCATTAGGGTCCCATGTAGGGAAAAATATATTTTGATGAAAAATTAACTATCACGTTCTGATGGAAAGTGAAAGAGAACATGGTTAGGATAAAGTTAACAATCGCAAAACCATAAATTTGTGATTGGTTAAAAGGTCATTGATTTCTTAGAATGAAAAGTAAAAAATGAAACTTTTTTTAATATATTTTTCATTTATTTGAGGAATTAAATTAATTCCTTTAGTAATTACTTAAAGAAATATACATAATTGGGAAATAGAGTTTCATCATTTTGTCAATTTCTACCATAAAGGTGTCTGTTTCTCCAAACGATGAGTTTTCAAGATGAATTTTTAATAACTGAAGCAGTATAATCAACTTATATATAATTACATAATCCAAAAAATATTAACTATCTATTTTCTCTTTCATGAAACATTAATCAAAATCAAAAATTTTAGGATAAGGTAAAACAATTCTCCAAAAATAATTAATCATTTTATGATGAAAGACTACTTTTAATCCCAAAAATTCAATTATATTACCCAAATATCGACGTAGACCATCCAATAATTAAATATCCTTAAAATTTCTCAAAAATATTCTAGACTAATATTGAAACCCAAAAATCATAAGTATTGGATCACATAATCTTTCAAGATAAATTTTAACATTTATCTCGAAATGAATTCAATTACTCTTGAAGTCTCACACACACAAAATTAATTGTCCTAATAATCGTCAAGATACACTAACCATTTTCATAAATAACAGGAATCACCATAAGCCAATCATTTATTCTTCCAAAATATTAGTAAACCTTTATTAATAAAATAAAGTTTTATAGTATTCTACTTGCATTGATCATATAGGGTTTCCAAAATAGTGAATATCTTCTTAAATTACATTAATCACTTAATTACCAAATCATTTTCTGATACGATGTATATCCATTTGATGAAACATAAATTCCCAAAATAAACTTATTTTTATTACATCAACTCACATAACTAAAAATGAAAAATTTATACTAACCAGGGACTTCATATAGGCTAGTGGTAGGTGATAAATCCTTGTCTCCCTTTGGTTGTGGGTTCGATTTCCACGCCATTATCGGACATGACGGGTTGTCACCCATCCAACATGTTGTCCGTTTTCTAAAATTATATCATTCTTATAACATTCTAAAAATTTGATAATGTCCTCAAAAATAACTATAACATGTTTTAACCTCAAATTTTATCTCATACCTTTCATTTTTCATACCAAAACGTAATAACCCTTAATTACCTAAAAAATGATCATATGAAACCTAAAGGTTATCCATTACATTATAATTATGTCCAAAAAAGATAATTATTCCTCAAATAAAATTTTCACATAAAAACTTTAAGGATAAATATAAAACAACTAAAAATGTCTTCAAAAGTACCCTCATATTCCAAAGATGATTAACACCTTTAAAATTTTCATTGTCCTTAAGTATACCATAACTATTAATGAGATAATATTTTACACTTTATGGATATGAATATTATGCGTTCCTTGAATCCAGATTTCGGGATATTCTTGATGTTCATTCTCTCTCTTATCATGTTTTCATACTTTCAAAAATGAAACGTTCACAAAACTTCTAGTGTTTCAAATTTTGAAATATTTGGAAGATTTGAGATCTTGAAATCATATGAAAAAAATTTAACCCATAAAATTATTTTAGAAATGATTAGGTGCTGGATAACTCAAATAACTTATTGAAGGTGATTTGAATACTCAAGAAGCAATCAAAATAGTTTGAAAAAAAATTATTATAATAGTAATGATAAAATCATTGGGGATGGATAAGAAGGTTTTGAAAGATCTAATTCCTTCCATATTGACAAATTATCCTTAATCTGCTGAAAAAATCATCACTTAAACATGAAATGAATTATTAAAAGAAGAATCCTCTATAGGGTAAAGATAACATGAAAATTTTTATGATACTCTAATCCATCAGCCTACTTATATCTCAGTTGTTTACATTTTTATCAAATCCATATCATTTACTATAATCCTAAAAAAAATTCAATATGATAATAAACCTCATGGTTATATGGTATCTTTCACTTATACCCAGATAGAATCATAACCTATAAAGTTTTCTAAATATTTTGTTTGAAATCAACTATAAGGTCCCACCCTTAAATAGTACATAATCTTTAGTTAAGTCAATAATTTACATTTATTCACATTGATGATATTTTAAAGTTTATAAATTTAGAGAATTAGGCCATATCTCATACATAACAACTCAAATATTAAAAAGTAGACACTTCTACATACTATCCATTTTTTTCAAAAAATAAAAACTATTTAATAATAAACATGGTTTCATTTCATGTTTAATCATCACAATTTTCATTTGATCTCATCCTTGTAATTATTCTCCCTTAAATCCTATGAAAAATATTTTAAAATTTGGGATGATTACAAAAAACATTGTTAGGGACAAAAATAAAGAAAATTTTTATCCTTTCAAAAACATTTAAATCATGAATACTTTTATCATAAAGTAATACTTTTCACCTTAAAGAAGTAGTAAATACTCTTCACTAAATATAAGCTCATTTAATGCCATTTTTGTAATCAATAGATTACCATAAAACACATATAAATCAAATATAAAATATAAAAATAATTTGGTACATAATCATACTTAAATGGAATAACCATGTGGTCGACTTCCTAACATGTCACTCTTACAAATAGAATAGCCATATTTTCAACTTCCAAACCCAATGAATTGAAGGATATAAAGTAACAACACACCATTAGTTTTTAATAGAACACTCCATATTTTTTATCACATAACCACCCATCAGATGCCCAAATACCATTATACAATCATAACACATAAAATATTGCAATTATCAACATTTCACTCAAAAAATATCATTTAAAATCAAAATAAATAATTTCATGATATTAAAATACTCATTCCCTTTTCAAAAACAATAAATAAAAAATTTCCCATAAAATGGAATAAGTGATTCCTTTTTCTTTTAAAAACTTTAAGGCTTGTAGAGGAAGCCAAATATCAAATAATGGTCATGGTGGTGGAGAAGTTGTTGTCGTCATATATGTTAAAAAGAAAATTTATTTTTTCATTTGTCAAAAGGTTACATATAAAACCAATAAAAATATTACCTTTGAAAAGAAATTTAATTAATTTAAAAATATATAAAAATTACCTTTAAATTCCTTTATATCCATATAATAAATATGTAAATTAATATAATGAAGAAAAAGATTTGATAATTAAATATTTAAACATTTAAGGTGTATTACACTTCTTTTAACACTTAAATATTAAAATCCATGAATTAATATATTAAACAAACATTAAAGTACATTAGTATAGATAAAATATGGATATAAAATTCCATAGTGTCTGTATATACACCTTATAAAAGAATAAAGGTGAATATTCTCAAGAAATGTCCAAATGAAAGAAGATTGAGACGAAGTCCCTTACCTCAAGTCTGATTTGTCAAGTAGGTTCTTTATCTTCCTAAAAAATATAAATAAGTTAATTATTTACTTTCTTGAGAACATTTTTAATGTTTATTATTCATTTTATATAATTTATTACCATGTTATAATAATTACATAATTATTTAAGTTCATATCGGACATTTTGTTGATATTTGGTACTTGAGTCGAAAATGAACATGGTAAAATCTCAATAGTACATGTGGCCATAATTCCATCATATAAATAATAATATCTATAACATTATTATAATTTTTATACATTAATAATACTTTTAAATCAAATCATTAATTATGGTTATCAAAAATGAACAACGTTATAATCTTGGAGAAGGTTGGTCGTACGTATGTGTGAGTAACATTTTCAATTTTTTATTGATCATTTTCAAAAGAAGGTAATTATTATTTTATCTTTAAATAATTATCATTAATATCATATTAATAATTCAAATATACTTATATATATCATTCAAGTGACATAATTAATAAAAATGAGTCACGTCCCTTCGTGGAGGTGATAGTTCGCACATAGGCATGAACGACGTTATCATTTTTATACACATGTAAAGTAAGAAAATAATTGATATATTATTATATTATAATTATTAATATTTCAATAATATCACATATTAACTTTAATTCAACTATTATAACCAGTCACGAGAGATGTTTATGGAAAAGTAATTAGATCGGTGTGTGGAGGTGATAGTTCACACGTACGCACAAATGATTAATTCCTTTCCCATTTAATGGAAGTGGAGAAGGATTTGGGTGATGATATTAACATAATAAAATATTATTATATTTATGAAACTGGATTTATTATTACATCATGGATGAATAATATTTTCAGGTTGTTGAAGAATACATAAAATATAAATACTAAAATAAAAACATTACCTTTCCATCGAATGATCACATTTCTTAACACCTTAACACTTCTAAGGTGGGTGTCTTAACTACTATAAGGATTCAATAATTTGGGTGGTATTATATAAAGGGTTTTTGGGCACATAATGGCTGAAATAAATGGTTTAAAAGTGTAATTTATAGAGATTAATGAGTGTCTTTTTATAGAAGAGGGGAAGGGAACCCTTGGAAAAACGTAAAATATTAAATTAAAATAAATTAATTTTTAACACCAAATGACTCAAAATTATTTTAGTTAGAATTTAATATTAATATTTTTATAAATCATCTCAAAAAATAATTTTTTTACATATATTGGTTTTATTTTAAACCTTATCTTTTTGTTTTAACCCTTATTTAACATTTTAAATTCTTACCGTTTTATAAAGTGATTTACACTATGATGGTCCAAATAATTACCATAACATGAAAAAAAGACCCATATATGAGTCATTGATGATATTATATGCCTTATCCCAACTATTCTATCCAATCATGTATTTTTAAAAAAAAATATCATTTAATGAAATATAAATTATTTTATAATCTCATAAGTGTCAATTTTGACTCTATTCACTAATTAACTTTTTAGAAATATCATAAAAAATTTATTACTTCAAAAAAACTAAATTAACTCCTCCATTACATGTCAAAATAATCTATAAAATTTTTTAATGGCATCAAATATTTCAAATTATATTTATTTTAAAATTATTAATATCATTTATTTGATTCTTCTTTTAATAAATCAATTAATGCATCTTCATTGTGTCACTATAGAATTTAATTATTTATTTACTAAAAATTATAAATAAATTACCATGATATAGGTAATATTTTTATCTTTTTAAGGACTATTTATAGTCTAATATATCTCTTATATATCCCAATATTAAAATTATTTCAATAATAAGAGACATGTTTAGGAAATCTTTTCCATTACTTTAAATGAAATGTTATAAATGTCATATTCACACCCAAGTGGCTTACAAAGGCCATAATTTCATCCCAAGTATTTTATTGGTCGAAAATAACTCATTAAATAAGCTTAGGACATGTTTTAGGGTGGTTTTAAAATATTATAATATTATTTTTACCTTTAATTACTCAATTTACCCTTAATCGTGATAAATCAAATACTAAAGTTACTATTCAACAAAAAAATATTTTGACCCTATTAAATAAAATTTTTTATACTTATTACAACCATGTATGAGCATTTTTTAAAATTCTATTCATATAATTGAAAAAATCAATTTTGCGTCAATCATGTGGATAGATCGAGAAAAAGGGATGTTGAAGTACAAAATGTTCAAAAGTTCAAAAAGTTTTTATATCCAATTTCAATGAGAAATTGATTAAAATTATCTATATTGGATTAAATGATAAAAATATACTCTAATTAAACATTAAAACCAATTAAAATCATAACCAAACTATATAAATAAATTAGATGGAAAGTAGTTTTGAGTTAAAATGCAGTATTTTACACTATTCATTAAAATATGAAATTTATCAGAAAATAATAAAAATTCCCCCAAAATTAATTTTTATATCCCATTTCAAAATAAAAAGTTTATTTTTTAATATTTAATTTATAATATTAAAAAAATACTAGATTTAAAATGGGTTCTTCATCAATTGGCGGTAAAATGCCTTTTTGAAAAATACTCCTTCTATGCATAAAATTGAATTTATTCTTATATAATGTCTAGAAAATATATAATATGAAATTTAAACATTGTATTGAATTTATATTTAATTAATATAATCCAACAAGGGTGATTGGATTATTTTATAAACACAATTATTCACACTTAAATAGTTTTTCACAAAAACACATTTTTATTTTCATATCTAATTACTTTTATAACCAATGAATCATTATATAAACACGTTTAAAATCTATTTTCATAATTTAGTTAATATCGTTCATTATAACAATTCTAAATACTATGACATAACTATAAATTAAAAAAATAATTTTAATAATATATTATTTTTTGGTATAACTTAGTCCTGTGTACAACGAAAGATTTTGGAGAAACCTATTGTTGCGTGATGGGTACGCTATCAGATATATCATCAATTTTAATGTAAAATTACTATATAATTCATAAATATTAATAAATATGTAATATTATTATTCTATAATTTCCTATGATGTTACATATAATGTATAATAATAATTTAGAGAGCATTTGAGAAATGATTCAACACTTTGGAGTTCCCTTTATCTATTAAATTTAAGTTATATGAAGGAAAAATAGCATTATTAAATTTTTACATAATTGGTTTTAAACTCTATTTTTATGATTTTACATCTCTTGTTTTCATTTACTTAGTGCGGTTCTAGAATATCATGGAGGCTTTGGGAAACATTGTAAATAAGTCTATGATTCATAATTTAGTGCACTAATTGAGGAGGCATACTCTTATTTATTAGTGCTTAGTAATTTTTGTCAAACACGTGAGATTAAGGTTGATATATAGTGGCTTAAACATATTTATTTTTCAATTTCATCATATTATTTATCCCAAGACTCTCTTTAATGATATTAAAATAGTTTTTTTATTTATTATATTGAGTTTTAGGTATATAAGATGCCTAAAAATCCATAAAACAATATGGTAATGTTTGACCCAAGAATATTTGGTTTATCATAATTATTTATTATCCTTTTATTTAATAAGTTAAAAATAGACTATTTATGAACATTAATTTCTTATATTTATTAATATTTTTACTATTAATGTGTTTCAAAGTTCCTTATTATGTGTAAAAAAGTGGTTATAATCAAATTTTTTTCTTTTAATGTATTTAAAAGTGTGAAATTATGTTTCGGAATGTGTAATTATTAATTTACTAGCATGTGAATTCATAAACATTCTTGAAAATCGTAAATATTTTTCAATTTATGTTTCCATATTTCCTTTAAAAATAGGAATATAATTGGATTTAAACCAAACTATAGATGAATGAAAAAGAGAACCTTTTGGGAAAACATTTTCTCTTCTAATTTTGTATCACACTTATTTTACCAATATAGTGTGTAAAAATCATCATAAATAACTTTATTTTGGTGTGCTGACTTATATAAATAGGGTATTATATTCTTCTTTTCATTATTATAATCGCATTACTGCACCTACTAAATAGTTATTGAAACATGCTTTTGGTAACTGCAAGAATTAATGGTTCCAAAAACATAATATTATTTGTGTACACCACATCACAATCAATAGATTTTATTGAAATCTCAACACTTTAATCTTTAACTTTAATATTTTTATTTTATTATACTGATATATAAAGGTAATTAAGGCATAATATTATAAACACGTCTCACAAAATTCTTTTAATTCTATACCCTTTTCAATTCTTTATATGAATTTTCACTCTTACATGAAATTATATGTTTCAAAAATATGATAACGTTCTATTAAAAAATAAATTAATCATTTTATCATACTCATTTATAATAACTCATTAAAGTACACTGACCATCATTTATTCTATAAAACTCATTGTTCCTCCTGAAAATTATGAAATTTCACAATAAAATTAACTCAAGAAACCAACATTATAATGATAACCATAAAATAAAAAATGTAGTTCATAGCAAACACATGCCCTTCATCATTAAATATCTTGGTAAAACCAATATTTTTAATGATACAAATGTTTTTAACATAAAGAAAACTATAAAAATATCAATTATTTGTCTTCATTATTTCAAAGTTATGATATTTAAATGATGAAAAGTAATTAGATATTTTTTATAATTTTTTATAAATCTATTAAATCAATTACTTAATGTAAAAAAATATAAAATGTAACAACGATCGTCATCAACTGAATTCAAATCTCCATCTCTATAAATAATATATGTAGTAAATACCAAAATTATGTTTCTTTCTACTTAGTTTATATCTTAAGTTTATTTTTCCAACTTTAGAAAACAATTCTTCAAATAACCTTTATAATTTTAATAAAAGTACCAAATTTTCCATCTTTCCTATAAATTGCCTCTTTGGCTACCACTCCCGTATGAATGTTCAATTTTACTTCTTCCAATATTTTTTTAATAAGAATATATTATGAAAATTTTGGAAACTATGTATGGCTATGTTTTTTCATCAAAAATACTAGTCTGGGTCATTTTTATATAAATTATATCATTAAGAAATAAATTATACAATGTTATAATAAATTTATCTTTTTGTTTTGACACTTTACAAAGAAACAATAAGTCTCAGACCATATCTTTAATCTTTGTACTCATTTCATCCATATGACTAATTAATTATAGAAAGTTATTCAAATGGTTTTTTCTAGAAGCTTTACTTGCATACCAATAAAATATCAAATATTTTATTAGGTATATCTTATTATTAGTTGTCTTTCAATTATATAACTAGTCAAGGGTAAGTCAAAATGTGATTGTATGTGTCTATACATCTATATAATCCAAAACATTCTCACAAGTTCATTACCTAATATACACCTTAACTGATCAATATTACACTATTTATTCTCCATTTTCTTTACATTTTAGTTTCTTTATTGAAAATAATTATTGATAAAATTATTCCAAATACGTAATTATTTTATATTTATCATTCATGTGTAAAAATTAAAACCATTAAAGGAAATCATTTTACATAAATTCTATTTAAATACTTCTAAAAAAATAATTCAAGTGTAAATACAATCTTTATTAACACTCTTAGAGACCTTAAACCATAATATAATAATGGTTTCAAAAATATTTGTGAAGCAACACAAAAAATTAAAGAAACATTAATCTTATAAGTTTATTAAAAAATAACATTGAATTAATATGAAAAGAATCCCTAGTGAAGAGTACTAAAATATTATATAACAACTCTAATGAATTAATTGAAAATCAAATAATTTAAAAATATTTAGGTACATGTTCTAACTCAATTTATAATAAATTTTGTCAAACATAACCATCAAATTTGTAAGATACACTTTACACCATATAAGTTTTATGTTTTTTTCACTAATTTTTTATTTTTTATCTTTTTTGTGAGATACATAGTGGAGAAATAAATAAAATATTTCACAATTTTTATTTAAAACAACATTATAAATTATTTACCACATTATTTTTTAATAAAAATAATGTAGTGACTCGGGAAAAATGGTCATTTATAACACTTTTAAAATCAATAATTTGGTATAACTGGCATGGTAAATGACCTTTCATGTCAATTATATTAAATAACTGACATGGAAGCTACAAATTATTTTAATAAAAAACTAATCTTTCATATTGGTTTTTTTTAACAATTTATGTTAACGGTATTTTAACATGTCAATTATTTAGTAAAGTTTTTTTTAAACCTACTCATTAATTTATATCTTTGATTTGGTTTAAATATATTTTAATTTACATTGAGTTAATTTTTGAATTGGTCTTGAGGATTTTAGGTTTATAGGAGTAGTAAAGAGGTGATTTTGGAGGTAGAATTTTTAAAATCCATTAATCTAGTACCATTGGATACAAAATGTTGGGTATCAGGAACTCGGTGGAGGTGAAAAGGGAGTAGAGCACCTACGCTACCACTAGGTACATTTTAGTGGCCAACCAAAAATCTGATATCTCGCAGGAGTGATTTTGTGAGAGGGGAATTTTTGTAAAAGTTTTTCCGTTAATTTGGGTGTTTAATCATATTTTCCCAATCTCAGGGTCATTTGGGATGAATTTATTTCACCCTAATATCTCATAATCCCTCCAAGTATTTAAGGATTATTTTCTTCATTTTTTGAGCTTGTATATTCAATTTGTTAGTGGTATTTACTCCATCTTGGTTAGAGATTTGATAACTCCAGTTTTTTATGATAAGGAAATAAGAATTAGTCACTATCAAGTTATAATATCCTCTCTTTAGTTTTGTGTTTAAAATATGATTATATATGATTTGTGTACTATATTTTATTTAAAGATTTATTATGAGTTTTTTAGCATAGAAATTGGTTAGATCATTGAAGAAAATTTTTTTTAAGTTATTAAATGATGTTTTTTCTAAAACTTTGTATAAGTGTTATAACTATAGAAACCCTTATTTTAAAGTAGTGACTTAATAAATATAAGGGATAATTAAAATTTCAAGGTGATTTAATCATTAGTGAAATAATCAATTTTGAGAATTTGATGGATGAAAAATGGGTTTTAAGTGATTTCTTGGGTTTGTTGAGTATGGTTTTATAATATGTTAATTAATATTGAGTTTATATGAATTTTTGATGAGTTATTGAGATGATAATACTTGATTTTATGTGTATTTTGGTTATAATAGCTACTGTAAACATGATATAAATAGGAATAAATTCTTTTATAAAGAGGGATAAATGCACCAAATGAATTCCAAAAATTATTTATATTTTTTGGTAACTTTTATTATAGAAATAATAGGGAATAAAGTGTTATTTGTGTATTTTAAATTATTTTAGGTGATGAAAAGTGACATAAAATGGGGAAATAGTTATTTAATATTTCTTGTTTATGTAAATGTCTCAAAATATAAAAAATATAGCATTTTTTGTGTTAAATGAGTGTCGTAAATCATATATTTTACTAAGAAATTTTTTTGTGATTATTGGAAATTGAAAGTGTCTTTACATGAAATTTATGTTTTTTTAGTAGAATAACTTGGAGCTGAATTTTTCTTTTTTTTTTGTGATAATTATGTGTTGAATGGGTGTTTTCCACTAATTATTTTTTCTTTATGAAAAGTTCTATAAATTTGGTCACTTAAATGGATCCTTATGTTTAGTTGATATGTAAGATATTTATGTAAGATCCATGTTGTTATCTTGAAATTTTGTTTCATCAATGAAATATAAGATTTTCTATGTTTTAAATATGAGATGTTGTGATTTAATGGGTTTTTAATATGATATTATGATGATCCATAAGTTTGGATATCATGTTCTATGGTTTCCTAAAATTTCTAAATCAGGTGTGATTTTATTTAGGTGATTTTTTTTTGCACCTAAAACATCATTTTCATTCTGAAAATAAATATTCTAAATTATTTAAATCTTTACACTATTTATATATGATCAAATTTTAACTCTATAAAATTATTAGGGTTGTTTTGGTTTCTATTAAAAAAATTTATCACTTAGTGTTTGTAAAAATCTTAAGTACATAGAGATAATATGAATTCCATGATAGATCAAAGAAATAAGATTTTATAGCTTGGTGTTTATGTCAAGGTACGCCTTGGATTCATGTTCATGAGTTTGGAATCATGTGCAAGGGGTTTTCCACTTATATTCTTTTCATATTCTTTAGTTATATTGTTTACATTTTCACAATAGCGTTTTACATTCAAACATTATTTTTATGTGTGACTCATGTGGGCATATATGGGGTTTTTTTACTCTATTAATCATGTAATAGTAATTTTCTACTACATAATTTCTATTTATTGTTTCTTTTGGTTATTATTATATGATGGACCATTAAAGAGTAAATTTCTCCTAAAGAAATATCATTAAACCCTAAATTCTAATCCCCAGCCTCTAGGGATTAAGGAGAAAACCTGATGCCCTGTGATATTTTCCCTTGGTAGAAAGTCCATACTAGGGTAGGACATTACAAAATAGCTTCATAGTGGTTTTTTAGGAGTAATGATATTTGTGATTGTGTAGGTTAAAGACAAGGCATCACATCTTGTTTTAGAAACCATGTTTGAGGGAAGATCCAGAATGACCATAGTTTAAGTCTAAGTTACCAAGGAATTATGGGATTATATTTTCTTGATTTATAGATAATATTTATCGATTTGAAATTTACTCTAATTTATAGTTGTGGTGGGGGTAATCATGCTTCATTTTGGCACGTAGGAGCATGGAATTCATGTGTCATACATGCATTTTTAGTTTAATGTTGAATGAATTTAAATTAAATAATTGAATTATTAATAAATTAATTAATTTTTCATTTAATAGTTTATTAATAAATAGAAAAAATAACTAGAATTTATGGAACAAATTTGGTGATGTAATTTTATTATTTGGATTTGACTACTTACCTTCTAATCTTGTGTGGAATGGGATGTTTGATGTGTGTGTTTATTGTAGATTTTGGTGTTTATTTACATATAGTGTGATGGTTATAATTGGATAATTTAGCCTGAGAAGTGATTTTATGAGCCTTAGGGTAGGAGATTAATCAGGATAATTTTGATTAAGGTGATATGGAAGGGGAACTAACAAATTTTCCTTAGTGGGTAATTCATACACTAGAAGAAAATAATATCTTCAAGAGTCTACTAAATTTGGTTCAAAATATTGTAGGGTGGAACCCCAATAAGTGGAGGTGGTGTCTGGTGTAATTTAGAATTTTTAATCACAATATCCTCCTATCTTGAGGTGAAATTTTATGTCTTATAGAGATGATGGGTGGTTGGAGGGGATGGGTAAGATCTTTGAGTAATCCAACTCTCTATAGGAGAAGAATGCGAAACTTTTTGTTTTCTTGGTTGAGGGGATAGCTAAGTGTTGGTGGGACATATTGATCCAAGTTATGAGGGTTGATTAATTTTCATGTGGGGTTTCTAGAAACTATTATCTACTCAATTCTACAAAAATACCTTGAATATGGATAGAGTATATGAGTTCATGGATTTAATGTAGGGAAATATTTATGTTCTTGATTATAAATCCATGTTTATCAAATTTATTTTCTTTTATCTAAGCTTGGGTGATGAAAATTCTTTTAAAGATTGTTGTTTTTAATATTAAATAAATTTTTATATTGAGTGACCCATGTAATTATTGATGGAAATGTATTTTTTTTAAATAAATGTGTGAGAATTTTTTTTAGGACTATTTAAAGATAAAAATATTTTTACAGGTCTATATCTAGAGGTAATACTTTTTGGTGTCCGGATTCTATTTTCATAAGTTACACTTATTCCAGAAATTATAATTTATGTCATTGGAACACAGTTGTGACTTTGGTTGTTGAGTTGCTGATAAATACATGTATGTAAATATTTTATATGAATATAAGAGTCCTTATAAGGAATTCAGAAGTTACTCAGGATTTGTGTTTTATAAAAGACATTGTATGAGTCACACATAGTTATATATTGAGTTGGAGTTATAATAGAAGTGAAGGATTATATAAAACTCTATAACATAGTGTTTTAATGTTACTTAATTATATATGGATACTCATTTGTAATGAAACCAAATGATATAGTAGTGAAAATAGATATGAAGACCAATATATTTGAAGGGTTCAGAAGTTATGATAGAAAATTATATACTGATCTTGAAAATTAATAGAGATAAAAAAATGTTTTATAATAGTTCATGATTCTTACAAAGTCTATAAATCTTTAGAATATATGTAGGTTAAATGAATTAAAATTTATTCTAGAAATTGTAAAATTCATGGAATCCATAAAATATTTTAACACATAGAGGATATTTTCCAAATCATTCAAAAAAAATAGGAAGTGGGAAAATCAACCTTGAGTTATGTAAAAATAATAAATATTACAAAATAATAATTATATAGAAATCCATGTATTTGGGTAAGGTATAAAATCATTTGTGCAATATATGATTCCTAATAGTTATGAATGCTAGAATTTGTGTTGGACCTAGAAGGTTTTTCGTGATGGGAAACTTCCTAAGTCCAAAAGATCATAACATAAGGATAGTGGAAGATGAATAAGTTCAGGTGTATGGAAGCTAAATATATTAAATGAAATTTATTATTGGATAATAATATGATCATAGAGTGAGAAGTTTAGAAATTATGAATAAGGATAGCTTAGTAAGGAATATTTTGAATAATTTTTCATAGAAATAGAAGGTGAATTTCAGAAGATTATGAGGTATGTTATATTATTTTTGAAGATGCAAATGATTTATATTGAAATAAATATAAGAATAAGAGGTAGTTTTATAATTTATGTGATTTTATATTATCATTGAAAAAGAAATAATAGAAACAAAATGTAGAATATAGTCTTTGGAAGTTAAATAACCAAAATATTCCATGAAATTTTATATGTAATTTAGTTGAATCTAATATAATTATGGAAATGATGAGATGGATGTTAAAGATAAAAAGTCTATAGACTTGCAGTCTTTATTCTAGATGATATTTATGGATTCTTGAATATATTTGATAGTAGGATTTTTGGGATGCCCTAACGAAGTCATACTGTGATATCTTTCAATGCATTGAAGGTAGTTGACAGATATTTGAGAATATTAAAAGTTACAGAGCTTGAATAATAGATTTACCATAACAGGGATGGATATATAAATAGTGAGTTGATTTAGAACTTAGTAGTGATAATTTTAGATAATTAATATATATAATTTAATCTTTATATTCAAGAATATTAATTTGGTCAAATAAGAAGACCACTGATTTTGGGGTATTTTTAGAGCAATGGAGGAAGAATAAAAAATTTTGAAGATCGTTGAGTGAAGAAGATTGGAATTTGAATATTAAGTAGTTAAAGTTTTAGAAAGTTATGTTCTAGAAATTGAGATTGTGTTTAAGAAGTTTAGTTTGTTGATTTATAAGGCTTAGAGGAAGTTCAAATTTGTTTCATAGGCAACCAAGAGAAAAAGTGATCATACTCACTTCTTTATGGTAACATTGAAAACTTGTGGGACAAGTATAATAACATCACATGATACTTTACTATTGGGAAAAACTTTTGGTAAAAGATGATTCCTTCTCATACCACTTATAATCCTTGATTGATTTTATTGAAAATTTTGTGTCCTGAACTAGACCCAGGCATAGAAAGGATATAGTCGCCCACACCAGGGGAAAACCTTGTAAAAATTATTTATTCCCTTTATTTATTTTTATTTCTATCACATAATGGTAAGGGTGAGAAATAAAATTTGAGAGGATCAGGAACCTAACAAGACACATTGCTTAATTTTAGTTTTACTGAAATTATAAATAGTTCCACTGCTTGAACCCCCATCCCTTTCTAAATAGTATATCATATTCCTGAGAAACTTATGTGTTATCAAAGTATACTATATTTACTCTAAAATATCCTTACAGTGGGGGATATGGGGAATATTAATTCAATAAAAATTATAGTTATTAATACTTTTGATAGAAAAACATGTCATGGATAAACGAATAGGATGAGACCATACCTCCTATTAATTAGCATGGAGGTTGTTTATGTTGCTACCAATGGATTTCACCAAAGTAAAAAAAAATAGGCTCTGATGACTTTTTCTTATAATATAAACAAGGAAGATGATAAAAAGTCAAGGAATTTTATTCTTATGTCCTTATCAGGTAAATTTAAAAAACAATTATGGGTCTCCAAACAACTAAGGATATTTGAAATAAGACTGAAAGAATATTTAAAGGAAATGTAAAAGTTAAGGAAAAAAAGATCTATATTTAGATAAGAAAGTTTGAAGATTTGGGTATGGATGAAGAAGAAAATATTAATGATTACTTCAGGAGATTAAATGAAATAATCAACAATTTCAAGGGTTTTATTGATACTTTAGATGATTAAACTATCATTAAGAAGTTAAAATGTAACATCCCTGATAGGTATGATGCTAAAATATCAAAATTGTGAGATAGATATGATTTATCTATTAATAAATTACATAAATTACTTATTTCGTATTAGATGGTGAAATATATGGAATTTAAGAAGAATATCAAGGAGGATATTTTGTTTAAATCCATTATAATGTTTAAAATATAGGAATAGTAATATAAGTATACTAGGGAATGTGAATATGATAAAGATACAGATGAGAAGTATAAGATGATTATATATCTAAACTCATATAACAATACAAAAATATAGATGAGTGTAAAGGTAAACTCCCACTAAATTTTTTTACATATAGTGGAATTGTGAACTTTTCTCTAAATTTTCTAAGGAAGAAATGTAGTGAGAAAGAGGGAAATGAATAGGAAGAAAACACCTAGAGAAACAAATAGTGTAAAAGTTAAAACGAATATGAAAAATCACTTTAAGCTATGAAAAGGATCGCTATAAATAAAATTAGGATTATATTGAGCAATTATGTGGAATAAAACTCCACTAAAAGTATTCTATATGAATAATAAGTTATATAGAGTTCTTCAAAATTCATGGATCGTATTTAAAAATAGAAATAAATTTCAATTAGTGTGGAAGAAGAAGGAAGTGATACTTAAATGGAACATTAATTGAAAGAAAAACATGAATTTTATCATGAGAAAAATATTAAACTCAATAAACAAGTTGAATATTTGAAGAAATAAGGTTAAATGAATAGTGAAAAAAATAATCAAAATAAAGATTCTTACATTGAAGAAATTAAAAAAAAACTCAAGTTAAGGTTTCTTGATAAAGATAATATGGTAAAATATCTTAATGAAAAACTTTTTATTAAATAATAAGAGTTAAATAAGAAACAATAAAAGTTTCTTGAAGCTGAGGATAGTTTCGAAATAGTAAATGGAGATTTTAACAAAGCTATAGAAGTTAAAGCTAAATTATATCATGCTACTGAGAATGTTTTCCCAAAAAATCAAGTGAAATCAACTCATTTTAAGCTTATAAATAAATCTATCTTTACTAACAGTGTGTTATAAAACTAAAATTAGGTAAGTTTTCATTAATAATAATTGTGAAGAATATTCTTCTATATCAAATAAAGGTAAGAATATATTATGATAATATGTTTACCCAAAAAATAGATTCAAAGGTAGTAAATAAAGTTATACATCAATAGTATTTTCCCAAAAACACATCTCAATAGAAAATATCAAGATTTGTAATTTATTATTAGTACTAAATAATATTTAGGTACAAAACCTATAGCTACTAGAGAAATGTTTCAATCCCTTGGGGTATATTTAAATTGAGGGTAAACACTTTGAAAGAAAAGGAAGTAACTATTTAAATAAGAATAAATACTATGGAAAGAAAAAACTATAACTAAAAATTATTTAATACTATATAATCTAAATATAATTGAATGATAAGAGGAAATATTAATAAGGTGTGAACAATAGGGTAATTATGTTAAAGAATGTATGACTACTCTTCTGGGATAGTTTCCTTATGCTGAAAAAAGAAAGGAATTTGGGAAAAGGGAAGAAGAAAGAAAATTAATTTATAATTATAGTTTCTTTGAAAGATAATAGACAAATTAATTCATTGATATTTAATAGAGGATGTTCCTCTAAAATAATAGTTGATAGGAAAATTTTATATGATACTGAAAAACATGATAGATGACTAATTACCTTTGGGAATGATAATTCCTTAATATTTAGTATAATTAGTATGATTATGATCAAATATCATAAAATGAAGTCCAAATATGTCATATTTATTAATGGGATTAAACATAACGTATTGAGTGTAATCCAAAATTTTGATGATTGGAATGAATTTATCTTTAAGAAAAACTCATGTCACGTCAAGTGATCAAAATATAGAAGAATTGTCACTAAGTTAGAAAGAACTATTAGAAACTTATTCCAAATTAAAGACCCATGTAACTCTTATTATAACTTTGCTACATATGAAAATAAAATACACAATGGGAGGATTTTTTTTTTCTATGTTAAAGGAATTTGAGTAAAATATCAAAGGTTGATGTGGTGAGATATTGATCCCAACTAAAAAGAGAAAGATATATTATCTATGAAACATTTAAACAGGGAAAACAGTACATTTAATTCACAAATGAGTATATATTATTTCTACTATGACACTTAAACTTATACACAGTGATTTATGTGAAATGATGAGGCATGAATACACTAACATTGATCTCTACTTTATCAATTTCATTGATGATTTCACAAGTATAAAAAACTTTATATTCATGAAACACAAATCAAAATTTGTGGAGGTGTTTAAAATATTTAAAAAATATTTTGGGAAATATTTTTTGTTATATATTAAGAAGTTGAGAAATAATAGAAAGGAGTTAACCAATAACTATATTTAATCTTATCTTGAAAAACATGGAATCAAACATCAATATAGTGCTCCTTATACTCCCCAATAAAATGGAGTTACAGAATGGAAGAATAAGAGTTTTTTAAATGGGAAAAACTAAACATGCTAAATATAAACTCTTCAGATTATTCTAGAGATAAGCTATAAGTACAGCCATGCATATTCAAATCAAAGTCTTGTTGATTCCAAAATCAAATATGACTCATTATAAGAATATACCTATAGAGAAAAACTTCATGGTTTTTGGGAGGCCTTGTCTAATTAAGATCATAATTTCATATTATGAAAGTGTGATGAAAAAGATAAAGAAGGTGTATTTATGGAATATTAATACAATGAAATAATTTATTGGTGTTGGAATAAATGGGTGCATAATCTTGTTGATTAATATGATATAAATTAAATTGAATGTAATCTCATCATAAAGCAATCTAGTGAATAATATTTTATGGAATTAAAGGATCATAATATTCTAAATTCTAAAAAAATCAATGAAAAGGAATATGATTGTAATATTATTCACGATCATACATGTTATGATTTGTATATTAATGAGTAAAGTTTTATTGAAGGTAAAAATATAAATTTTTATATGTTATAAATGAATATATATCCTAAAAATATTATTAGAAGTGAAAAATCTCTAATGTATAAAAGAAAAAATTTGAGGCATGAAAATAAAACATTTTTTTATTATAGGTTAAACTACAATAAATTTTATAAGCTATTAAGACATGGATTGGATAAATTTAATGAATTAAGAACTTGATCAGACTGGGAAAAATGGAACCTGGGATAATTTTCAGGGACTATAAGGAAACAATGTTATCATAATCAAGTGGGTTTTTAGGAATAAACTAAATAAATAAATTGAGATCTCAAGAAAGAATGATAAATTCGTTTGAAAAGGTTATTCACAAGTGGAAGACATAGAATTTGATGGAACCTTTGAACCTTTTTCAATACTTGAAGCTATTATGATGTTTTTTTATGTCTCATAGACATTACAATTTTTATTATATGGAGGTGAAGTCTAATTTCTTAAACGAAGATATTTAGAAATAATTTTTTATTGAGAACTTGAGTATTGCATGCTATATAGTGATGGAATTATAATTTTAAAGTTAAATAACTCTATTTATGGGTTAAATAAGGTTCCTAAATCCTAGTAATCCAAAATTCATAGTTACGTGAAATAATTGAAATTTTATAAAGGAAAAGTTGACCAAAACTTATATATTAATAGTATGACAAAAGGAACTATAATATTCATTGTCTATGTTGATGAATTAATTTTTTCAAGTGATGGGGAATACCCTTGTAAATAATTTTAGAAAAAAAATGAATAGGAATTTTGAGATTTCATTTCTCATAAAGATAAATTTCCTTATGAGGTTTCAAGTTCTAAAAAAATAAAGTTGCATCTTTCTATCACAAGAGATATATTCCAAATAATTATTAATTAATTTCAGAATATAAGACTAAAAGGAATCATTTTCTTCCATTAAAGTTGGTGTGGAACTTAGTAAAGAATAATTATGAAGAATCATGAATTATAAATTCATCACGAAGATAATTGAATTATCTATTTATCTTATGGAATCAAGACCATATTTTGTGTATGTGGTAACATTATTGGACAAATATCAAGGTGATATAAATTAATCATACTTGTTGGTTGCTAAAATAATTCTTATTTATATTAAAGGAATACCAAATTAAAATATAATATATAGAATAATTAAAAAACTAAACTTGTTGTGCTTCACCGATAATAAATGTGATGGATATTATAATAAAAATGTCACTATCAAGAGGAACATTCTGTTTTGGAGAAATTATTATAAAATCATATAGTAAGAAACATTGTTTTATGACTTTCATTACAAATAAATACAAGTATATTTCTACCACACATGCTTGTATGAAGATTTATGGGATGAAAGTACAGTTATAATATTTAAAGGTGATCATTAAAATAATATTAAAAATTACTTTTGAAAAACATAGTGCAATTTATTTCTCAAAAAAATCAATGTAACACTCTAGATCAAAACACAATGATATGTGCCAACATTTAATCAAGAATAAATTTAATAATGGATATGTAAAGTTGTATTATATTTCCTCAAAATATTATATTCCTAATGTGTTCACAAAATATTTTCCAAGGGAGAGATTATAATATTTGCATATTAAACTCCATGTTTGGAATTTCCCTATTACATAAGAAAAGTATAGTACCGTCTCATATACTTTGGATTCTATTATCAAAGGGGAGAGATGTAGAAAACTATGTCCATTATATTTAATGACTCTGATGATTTTTTTATTGTAAATAGGGGGAAAAGATAAGATACTTGATTAAAGGGGAAACATTAAATCACCAGCCACAAATTTATTGTAATCAAAAGATGTAATTCTATCAAAAACATTTCTTTATCCAGTAGTGTGGTGTCAGGAAACCGCTCTTTGAGAAGAAATATTTTTTGATGAAAATATGAATGATGGGAGTTGTTTTTGTTAAAAAAAAATACAAAGGGGTAGAATAAAGATCCCAGAAAATTATTTTATTTATTGTATTTATTTTTAATAAAATGTGTGTGAAATATTTTTCAGGTCCTTTAATGTTAATGTTTTTATTTCTTGAGTTTTGTATCATATTTGTATACTTTGAGCTGGCATAATTTCTTATCTAAAAGATACATATGTTCTGGAAATCTAAAATTTATGTTCATGGAAGATAGGTTTCACTTTTCCTTTAGATCTACAGATTAAGACATGTATGTAATTATTTTACATGAATCTGGAAGTCCTTTTAAAAAATTCAGAATTTACTAAGGATCCATGTTTTATTAAATAAATTTTTACAATTCACACTAAGTTATTGATTGATTTAGAGTTATGATAAACGTGTAGGTGTTTAGATAAATCTTAAATCATATGTCATGAAGTTAATGAGTTGTAAATATTGAGTTGTAATGAAATTTAAAGGTGAGGTAAGAGAGATATATAGGAAAACAAAACAATTTGAAGGTTTTAGAAGATAATATTTAGGATGGTGGGATGACCTTCCAAATTAAATAATAATACACATATTTCAGAATATTTTTTGATTCTATCTAAGTCTAGAAAATTTAGATTAATAAGAAGTTAGATGATTTGAAGTGTATATTGGAAATTACAAAAAATATGGAATGCATAAGATATTTCAATATATAAAATATATTTACCAAATAATACTAAAAGTATGGTAAAAGAAAAAAACTCCCTCATATGTTTGAGAATAAATATTTCTTATATAATAATCATGAGTCAAAAAGTAAAGTGTTGGATAATGTAGAAAACCTTATGTTATACATAATATTATTCAGAGTTATGGAAGCTATATTTTAAGTAGAACTTGAAAGGTGTTTGAAGATTAGAAGTTTCAAAATTCCATAATATAAGAACTTGTGGGTAGTATAAGCTGAATATGTTCAAGTGTGTTGAACTTGAGGACATTGGAAACTATGTATGATCATATGATAAGGTGATCGGAGGCTAATTAGATTGGAATTAATAGATATGGATTATGTAGTAAGGAATAGTCTGAAAAATGTATTGTATCTACATAAGGAAAACATTAGAATATCAAGAGGAATATCATATTGTTCTCAAATATCAAAATGATATGGAAGTATACAAATAATATAATAATATGGTGTTGTGTGATCTAGGTGATTTGTGAATCTCATAGGTAAAAGTAGAATTGGAAGTAAATGTATAATCAAGCACATATAAGTTATAGAATTGGAAGAATCCATGAGATTTAACATATAATTTATGTTAAGTCAAAGTAATTATGATAATGTTGAGCTAGAAAATCAAAAAAAATTATTAAATGGAAGTCATGATTTTAACCAAGATTTTTTTAATCCTTGATGATAGTTGATGAAAATATTTGTGGGATTATTTTACAGAATCATACTTTGATATCATCATAGAAATTATATTTGTTTGACTGATATTTGAGAAATATGGAATAAATAGAGCTTATATGATAGATTTTTTAGATTATGGTTGGATATTTAAATGGTGATTTCATTCAGAACTCTGTGTTAATAATTTGAGATCAGTAATATAGATATCTTGGACTTTTTTTTGAATATTAATTTGGTTGAATAAGAATAATAGTGATTCTAGAGAATTTTCAAAATATTTGAGGAATTTCATAAATTCTAGAAGATAACTAAGTTGATAAGACTAGAATATGAAGTTATAGGATACAAATTTTGGGATAATTAAGTTCTAGAAATTTATATTGTTATTATAAGTTCAGTTTATTGATTCATAAGGTTCTAAGGAAGAACTAATTTTTTTATAATAATAAGTAAAAATTATCTAAATCACTTTACGTGGTGAAAATATTTTAAATTAATGGGAACTAGTAAAATATCTTATCTTAGGACCTTAGTATTGGAAAACATTTTTAGGTAAAATATAATACCTTCTCATAAAAATTATAATCATTTTTTGATTTTAGTGTAAAATAAATGTTTTGGGAAACAATGAAAGTGGTTGGACCCATGACCAATAATGGTTTTTTTTCAATTTCCTAGGATTTATCCTCATAAATGGATGAATAGAAACACCAAAATTTTTAGGATGGCATCTTTCTCAAACAATTTATCATCAATTTATTTAGATAATAATTAAATTATTTTTAATTCTTTCTTCATTATCTGATCAATTGACCTTTCCTATCATACCATCATTGAGATTAAGGATTAATGTATAGAATCCCTCTATAGGTATCCACACATGATTTGTGAAGATAATAAATTCTTCATTGGATATTTGAGTGATACAATGGAAGAACGTAACTTATTTTTTCATTCATTATTGATCGAAACAAGAATAATTTTTGATCTTGAAGGATTCTATATAGTTTTATTGGGACTTGAGAGGGAGGAGGAGGATCTATGCTCTCTATCCTTGAGGTAGTTATAGAAAAGTTTCTCACTTGCCTTGAGAGAGTTATTTAGAGATTTGTTTTTTCACAACAAATAATTTTCCCTATAAATCACAAAATTAAAATTATAAACTTAGGTTAGAGAAATAGTTATTACACATTGTCCCTTAACCAATATCTTAATTCAATATAAATTCCACATCAAAGAACAATAATATTATTATTATTATTTAATTAATATATGCTAAAATCATTGATATATATATATCATTTCTTATATACCCTTAAATTTCCTTGTCAATCCTCCTCGACATTTATCAAAAATTGAATAATGACTTTTTTTAAAAATAAATAGATATCATTATATTATTTTTCTTCAATAAATATTTATGTTCTCAAAAAAACCAGAATAATTATTATTACTTTGAACAAGAGAATAAATTATATTCTAATATTAAATTAAAATATAATTTAACAGTTATTCTTTATATAATTAGTGTGTGACCCACTAATCCTCTTTCTTAGTGTCATTAGGAAAACTAGCCTAAAGTCTTGGATCAATTTCTAAAAATACATTAATTCACCCATAGATAAATGTGTTAATATCCCAATAAAAATAACGTCCTATGGATGGTCAATATGTAATATAATCTTTTTGTCTTGATATCTCATCAAGTAGGACACACACTTATGACATCAACCTATAAGAATAATATAAATTTATTTGATGTTCCTAAAATGAAATCTTTAATAAAATGACATGAACATGGATGTAATCATATAGTTTTAATCCAATAAAAGGTACTATGATATCTACTACTATTTAATCATAATGTAAAAATAATTTCTTGACTTATTCATTAATTTTATTTCACTTATAACGTACCCATCATATTTTACCTCATCATAAGATTTTTTCATCATGGTTTTCATTAGAACATCAAAGTATGTGAATTGTGATATACATTAAAAATAATCACCATTATAAGGACCAATACACACATCTACATATATGAATATCCGATGATCCATAAACATATGAAATTCCTATTGGTGCCCCTCCTTTCTTAACCTTCTCTATTGGAGATTACCAAGTCAAAAATTCATGGAAGGATGTCTCAATGTCTTACGAGCCGACAACACCTGATAACCAAAAAAATATTTCATATCAAATAAGTTTCATTTTTCTATAAAACATATATATTTATGAGTATAAAAATGGAACTTCAAGTTTCTCATCATAGTAGAGAACTATTGTGAGTTTTCAATTATACAGGTACTCTAAAGAAATTATCACAATAATGTTATGTAGAAGGATAGACATCATCTAATAAGATATTTATTAATATTAAATCCTTTTAACATATAAATAATAAAAATTAAAAATTAATGGGTTCTAGGGAAAAAATTAGAACATACCCTCACTTGGACTAGAGCCAACTACTAACGAATTTTAGTTTGCTAGCTCTCACAAGAATTTAATTCTTTAGTTGAGATAAGGATTTATTCAACAATTCTTCTATGTTTTCCTCTATAGAAACTTTATATAATGTGACCTCACCCATTTAAGAAAAATACCTTAATAGGTGATACTTTTTAATTATATTCTCCATCCATTATTATTACCTAGGAACCTCAGTGTGGACCACTACTACAATATTATCACAATATAAGGTGAATCATCCTAACAACTAAGAAATACATCAAGTTCCTAAAAAAATTATCTAAACTGAGGAAACCCAAGATAAACATCCCTTTATTTTATATCATTTCTATAATTAAAACACTAAATTACATAATAATTTCAAAATCTTGATAATTGAGAGATTTAGTGTCTTTGGATACTATATACATAAGCAATATATTTTATAATTCTTGTGAATATTTCCCAATAATTTAATCATAATAGATCGTCTCAAGATATCTCACAGGTTGAACTCATCCCCATGACCTAGGAAATGGAAACATAAGAAAGGGGTGATCTCAAACTCTTAGTAAGGTAATAATAAACATATAAACATGTTACTCAGGGTAAGATCATACACATATAGAAAAACATAAGTAAGATAGAAATAATTGATTAAAAGAAAATGGAATTATAAAAAACTATACATATTTAATAATGGGAGAACCAGTAATCTCATTTGATCAAATAAATAACATGGAGTAAAGACTGTGAAAACATGAGCAATAAATCATAATACATGGGAAAATCATAACAACGTATCAAGAATAGTGTGGCACCACCATAAGCATATAAACTCAACATTATATATCAGGTATCACAACATGTTTCAAATAGAGTATCATCCATCACAACTTATTTCCCATAAAGGATTGGGAATCACAACCTATTTCCCACAGTATATTATGTATCAAAACCTTCTTCCCATTTTTTGATTGAGCATCACTACTCATTTCACTATTAATTCTGCAGATCCCCATGCCACATTGACCCATGAGAGGGGGTGAATCGGTGGTTTACTTTTTACAAATTATTTTTTTGAATTTAAAACTTTTTAAGGTTCTTAATTTAATCAATAGAATCCCTCAACCTTTCTACGTGTGAAGTATTAAACTAAAAGAGGGAACCACGTAGTATTTACAAGGTTCGGTGATGAAAGCCTTATCCTTTTCTATATTGGTTAGATACCCCAAAAAGGATTATTCACTATAAAACAAGTGAATATAATGATCCAGATTCAAACAAGAGTCTTAGTTTGTTTTTAGATCCAACCATAAGACTTTTCACTCTGACCCAAATTAAGTGAATCCTTTTTCTCCTAGATTCAACTGGAAGATTTAACTTATCCCAGAACCAACTAGAATTATTCACCTTCATTGAAGTTTTTTATCTACTGTAGTTTGATCTGGGATCATCCTCTAGGAGATTTTAGTATCTAACTTTCTTTTTTTACTTCCTCAAGAAATTCAGAAATGCTTGTCTTGAGACTCCTATATTTGGTGCACTCTGGATTTTACTCAATCTTTGAATGCTTGGGAACACAAGTTACTTATTCTTTAAAAGGATCCTTGTAGTACCCTTGGTTTCTGGTATGCAACCATTAAGTTTTGCTTTTTATGTTTATAATGTGTAAGGGTGAAGGATATGAGGTTTTTGGAAAACATTCAATATATTTTTGGGTCCAAAGGAGAGATTCACGGGTTGCACACAGTTTGTCCAAATCGTACAGAAATACTAGTATAAAACCTAAGAAGTTGTAGATTCTGGATAGTAGCTTTGGCATGGTGTGTTCATGGTTAGGGAGACCATGTGAGGAGGCCACACCGGGTGACCTATAATGCATTATCTAATTCACATTTAGCACATGGTTTTCTTAACCATCTGGACTAACAGTGCATGGGTTAAAAACCACCTCCTTAAAAAGTGGATCTAGGTCATCCTTTCCATTAATACACTCGTTTTTTTCCAAACCATCTATAACTCGGGATTTTTCTTCTTCTAAGGCTAAATAAGGTTCTTCCATTGATCCAAAGTTAATATAAAGGCTTCCCTTGGTGACTAAAATTTGTATTCTTGATGTATTTGATCGTTCATCATTGTTCTTGATTGGTTTCTTAGATCTACTTAGATATGATTCTCATCTCCTCTAGGTTTCTTACATATACATCTTCTATGGGTAGATATAAGATAGTGAATTCAAAATATGATAATATTTGGCCAATTTTTTGGTAGGAGAAGAGATCTAAAGTGGTTTCATAGAGAATCTACCCGGTTTTCTAGATAATTCTTTGTTTGTTTTCATTTTTCGTCAAAACAGTTGAGGTAGGTGGCTTCTCTCTAGAATATTATAAGTATCACTAAATGGAATGGTGTAAATTTTATTTCTTTGTGTGGATTTTATTTTTAATTAGTTTCTTTATGATTTATAGAAACCCTCTTTGGTTATGGTTGTATAAAATATAGAAAATTGGTGAGTTTGATTAAAGTGTGTGATTTGTTATTTTAAAATGTGGATTTTAAAATGGGATTTCTCTGGAATAATGGTGAATGGATTTGATAAAAACTCAATAAAAGGAATGATTTTATTAAAATGGAATGGGTGATTGGAATTGGTTTTTTAAAATGGGTTTCAATAAAAGAATGGTTTTATTAAAATGGTTTGAATAGGTTTTTTCATAATAGTGGTGTGTGTTTATAACACATTCACGAGTCTTGGTTGGAATATGAATTTGTGCTTAGTTCCAATATTGTAATGTAAAATGGGGTATAATTATCATGTGATGACATGGTATATCGACAATAAACCACTCATGATTAAGGAACTATCATAACAAAGCATGCATGGTTGGGTGTGTGAGGAAGTGGAATGGAATTTTTATGCCAAAATGACATTAAAAATGGTTTTAAATCTTTGTTTGGTTGTTTTTATAGAATTACAACTTATTGGAAAATGGTTTAACATAGAAATTTTTTACATTTTTCTACAAATGTTTTTGGAACTTTCTTATATTTAGTAATAAACTTTTTTGGGAAATTATTTTATATAAACTGTTTTATATAATTGTTGCTAACTTTTATATCCAATTGGCCTGAGTATGGTAGTTGTTGGGGAAAACCTACTAAGTTTTACACTCACCCATTATTTGTAACTTTGGTGATTTTATAGATGTTATCTTCTAGGACATGGGAAAAGGTAAAGTATCACACGTTTTTAGCACCACCTCGTGATACTTGGACAGTCTGGTGATGATGGAGAACGAAGCTTGTTGATCATAGAGTATTGTTGTCATCTTGGAGTTTATTAGTTTTCCTTCCACGTTTTACTTTGATAGTTTATTTGTCTTCCATTGTAGAATACATTGGTGTTGTTTTGTTATAAGGATGATGGTTGCATTTTCTTTTTTTATCCTGCATCATTTAGTGTTTGTTTGGTTAGTGCTTTATTTGTTATATGGTAAATCATCCCCCACTTTCATTGAGACCCTTTGGACTTTATTTACAGCCTTTGGCACCTTGGGAATGTCACTTAATTCCTATAAATGATTCATTGTATTCTCACGCAGTTGAAAATAAATGGCTCATTACAAATGGTATCAAAATTTTTGGTCCTTGCGGACCAAGTAGTCATCAGTTTTCTTGTTCTTGGAGTTGAAATTTATTCCATTATATTACTTGGGTTATGATATTATAAAGGATTAGTATTTTTAGGAAAATAAATATAGAGAATAAAAATACATATCTAATATTTTTATGTTGAACTTCCAGTAACCAGGGAGTTGGGTACAAAGGTGTTTTGGAGACACTTATAGGATTATGGAATCTCATTGTCATGTGTGTATCCAATGAGATTATAATGACATGAATTAGATAAATGAATTACCACAAGGATTTCATATTTCATTTTGGATTAATGATTTCTGTTTTGTGAAAAGGTTCTTATTTTTTAGAAATATGATATTGTTTTCAAATGAAAGACTTTGAAAAGAGTATGGTTGATGTATTTTTAAAATGGTTTCATTTTCAAAAAGAAAGTTGCAATTTTTAAAAAATAATTGGTTTTGGAAAGAAAAGTTGTGATAGTTGATGTGATAGAATTAAAAACGCTAAGCCCTCAGTTTCTATAAAGTGATACTTACAGAGTTCTTTGTTTTTTAGAAAATGGAACATGGTAGGCATCGTAGAAACCAACCAGAAGAAGCAGTGAAGAATGTGATTGTACCTAGACCACATGTGAACCAAGATCTGGTTCAGAGTATTGTTCAATCATTCCAAGTTGCCTATATGAGCAATAGAATGGATGATCCAAGGCATGTGGATCATTCCATTCAGTTCATGAAGTATAATCCACCCATCTTCTGATGTGATTCTGAACCCAAATAGTTGGAGGTGTGGTTGAAATGGATGAATCGTATCATGGATTTCATTAGCACACCATTAGAGCTGAAAGTCAATCTTGTGACTTATATACTTGAGCATCTCGCACACTAGTGGTGTGATCTAGTAGAGAAAGCTAAACTGGATCATGGTATTACTTTTGAAGATTTTAAGGAATTGTTTAAAAAAAATTCTATCCTCACACATTCAGGGTCCATAGAATGATGGACTTCTTCATCCTATTGTAGGAAAATATCTCTTCCATAGAATAGGTGGCTAAATTCATTCATTTAGTGTGATTTTCACTAGAATTTTTGCAACTTCAACCTTGAAGACACACATTTTCGAATCAGGTCTAAGGAAGGATATTCTCTCAAATATTATGGTGATATGTGTTATGGTTTATATAGAGATAGTGAACAAAGTGATAGTGGCTAAACATGATAACTCAGGATCTGTGAGAGGAGGATGTATGATGATACCTACAAGAAATTGTGGGAACTTTAATGTTGGGAGCAAGTGGAAGAGGGACACCTATTTTCAAGGAAGGAGTGGGACACAAAATCAAATGGCTGAATCGATGAACTATTCTCTACAATTAAAGAGACAATCAGGATGTTTCTAATGTGATTCCTTTGACCACATGAAGCGAGATTGTATAGTAAAACTGAGATCATACCATAATTACAACAATATGGGACATCTTAAGTGTTATTGTCATAGTTCTCAGAGGTCAGGTTCTTGAGAAACATCTCAAGTGTCACAAGAATAGTATTATTCGCCCAGATAAGGACATCATAATCAATCTCCTCAATAGAGCAGAGCTATCCATGGTGATTCTAGGAACACCATGACTTCTTATCAAGGGAAATCTCAGCAAGGCAATAATGATCAGAGTGCAGCAATGAAGCAATTTTATGGAGATAATAAGATGATTGTAGATGATTAGGTTAGGAAATTTATGGTGAGAGGTGTGATTCTATTGAATTTTACCGTTAGGCAAGTGTTTTTTATAATATTTCATCTCATTCCTTTATTTCTTCTCGTGCTTTTTATTTACTAACTTTAAAACTTGAGATGATTCCCTATGTGATAAAACTTCAAACTCCTCTTAGGGAAAGATAATGTAGATCCATCCTGTTTAGATCATGTTATATCACCATTGATGGATCTGATCTAAAGTGGTACTTCTCAGTGTTAGAGATGGATTTCATTGATTTAATCCTAAGTATGGATTGGTTTAAGGCATTCAAGTCTCACATTGATTGTTATAGTAGAACAGTTAGTTTCACAACTGAGGATTGTGTTGAGCATCTATTTAGTGGACAAAGAGTTGTAAATACAGGTGAACGGGTCTGTTGGAACCAGTAGTGGGAATAGTCTCTTAACAGTTGGTATCTTTGACTACGGAATATATAGAAGGGATCAAGGATACCAATTTTCCAGTAGTCATAAATAGATTTCTTGATGTGTTTTCTAAAAACATATCAGAATTACCACCTATAATGGAAGTGTATTTTACAATTGATCTCCTTCCAAGGACAAGTACTATTTATCTTCCATCTTATAGAATATCACTAATAGATTTAAGGGAATTGAAAGTGCAGTTGGAGGAGCTAGAAATCAAAGGTTTCATTCATCCAAGTATGCCTTTGCGGGCAGCACCATTCTTGTTCGTGGATAAAGAAGATATAACTATAAGTCTTTGTGTGGATTATAATAATCTTAACCAAGTTACAACAAATAATAAGTATACACTTCAATTAACCGATGATCTATTTGATCAATTGATGGGATCTCAGTGGTTTTCTAAAATTGACTTGAAATCTGGATATCACCAATTGTGAATTCGAAAGGAGGATATTCCAAAGATAGCTTTCAAGAGTAGATATGGCCACTATGAATACATATTCATGCCATTAGGTCTTACAAATGCATCAGTAGTCTTTATGTAATTGATGATTTAGATATTTTAGATATATCTAGATTCTTTTGTTGTGGTGTTTTTGGATGACATATTGGTGTATTCAAGGACCAAGGTTGATCAGGAGCAACACTGGGAGATAGTTTTGGAAATTTTTAGGGACTATCAACTCTATTCAAAATTATAAAAGTGTGATTTTTGGATACTAGAGGTATACTTTCTTGGCCATGTAATTTATCAAAATGTGTTTCTATAGATTCAGATAAGATAGAAGTTGTTAGCTCATGGAAACCGTTGAAGAATGTCTTTAAGATATGAATTTTTCTTGGTCTAGCTAGTTATTATAGATGATTTTTTTTTAAATATCATTAATAGATTCATCGATGACATCTTTGAAGATTAATAATGCTTCATTCCTATGGAATAAGGAATACCAAAAGTATTTTCATGATCTAAAAGTTTGCCTTACATCGTCACCTATCTTTATTTTGCTGGAATTAGGATAGGGGTACATGGTGTTTTGTGATACTTTGGGATCTAGGTTGGGATGGGTTCTCATGAAATGATATCATGTGGGTTTTTATAGTTCAAGATAGATGAGAGTTCAAGAGAAGAATTAACCAACACATAATTTGGAGTTAGTTGCGGGAGTTTTTGCTTCGAAGACTTGGTGTCATTATCTCTTTGGTGAAAAATTCACTATGTTCAAAGACCAAAAAAGTTTAAAAAATATTTAATCATAAGGGGATTTGAATCTGAGGAAAAGAATATGGATGAATTATCTTCATATGTTTGACTTTGACTTCATTTATACACTAGGAAAAGATAATTCGGTGGCCAATGCATTAAGTATAAAGTCATATGCACATCTGGCGAAAGAAGAATTAGATGAATGGAATTTGATGTCAGTCCCAGACAACAAGAATTTGTAATGTGAAGACCAATGTGGTGTTTTGGTTTTATTTTTAGTCTCTGTGGTTCCTGATTTAGAAAATATGGTCAAATAATCACAAACATCCGATGAAAAATGCATGTTTATGAGTTAAAAACTCAATAATGAGGAGGTCATTGAGGTCCGGAAACTTGATGGGATTTAAGTTTTGTGGTTCAGATATCAGATGGTTGTACCTATGTACTTTTAGGAGAAACATCTCCTTCCTTACCACCATTCAAGATGGGTTTTTCATCAGGGAATACAGAAGATGTATAAGGCATTGAAAGTGTGGTTTTGGGGGATTTGTATGAAAATCAAAGTGAATGACTTCATTTCAAGGTGCTTAAATTTTTATAAATTTAAGGCCGGACATCAAAGACCAGCGAGTATGTTGCAGCCTTTACCTATTCTAGTGTGGAAATGAGAGCAGATAGCAATGGATTTTGTCACAATCCTTCTAAGAATGGTCCGGAAACAAGATTTCATATGGGTGATTTTGGATCAGCTCACCAAGTCTGCTCATTTCATTACTATTCATGAAAATCATATGGTGGAAGATGTTCCCAAAATCTATACCCATGAATTGTAAAAGATACATGGTGTAGTACTTTCGATAGTCTCAGATAGAGATCTGAGGTTCACATATTGTTTCCATAAATCCTTATAGAGAACCCTTGGGACTTAGTTGACTATCAGTATAACGTATCATCCTCATATGGATGGGCAATCCCACAAGATGATAAAAACGTTGGAAGACATGTTACGGTCTTATGTAATGGATTTTGGTTTCTCATGGGAAGAGAATAAACCATTAGTCATGTTCTTTTATAATAACAGTTATCAGGCGTCAATACATATGGATCCTTATGAAGCATTGTATGGGTGTCCTTTTCGTTCTCCACTTTGTTAGGTGTAAATAGGTGAGACTTTAGTAGTTGAGCCAATCCTTGTCCAATAATTGACGAAGAAGATTAATTTGATCAGAAAGAAGATGGTGACGGCTCAGAGTCCTTAGAAATCATGTGTGGATCATCGCCGCGGTGAGTGATCATGTGTTCTTGAGGATCGCTTCAAGGCTTGGACATTGTCATTTTAGGAATCAGGGAAAGTTATTCCCTTGATATATTGTCCCTTTTGAGATACTAAAATGGGTTGGATAAGTGGTATATAGGTTTTCATTATCACCATAGTTCAGTTCGGTGCATAATTTATTCCACGTATCTCAGTTGAAAAAGTATCAGCCCGATCGTGACCATGTGTTCATATGGATCATGTTGACCTAGAGCCAGATGCTTCATTGGTACATATCCCAGTGTGGATTGTGGATAGGTAAGAAAAAGTCTTACGTGGAAAAATCATTGGTCTAGGGAAAGTTTTATGGAAACATGGTCCGATTCAAGAAGATACTTGGGAACATCATAAGGAAACGAAAGAACAATGGTCGGAACTCTTTTAGTGCAATAATGGTTTTCTACTTTCTGAGGATGAAAAGACTGATGGTGGGGATAATGTACTACCCCAAATTTCTGGTATGTAACCCTTAAGTTGTGATTTTTATTTCTATAAACTGTGAGGGTGGAGGATGGGTGAGTTTGGTGAACTTTCAATAAGATTTTGAGGCCAAATGAGAGACGCACGGGCTACACATGGTTTTTCCAAACCGTACATAAAGCCTTGTAGAAACCATGTGAAGTTACAGATTCTGGATAGTAGCTTTGGCATGGTGTGCGCATGGTTAGGTATACCATGAAAGGAGGTCATGTGGGTTAATCTATAAGGCAGTATCTAACGCATGGTTAGCACACAGTTTTCCTAATAGTGCGGACTAACCATTCGCAGGTTAAAAACCACCACCATAAAAAGTGTATTTAGGTTATCCTTGCCTTTAATCCACTCATTTTTACCCCAAAATATATCTAGCTTGGTATTTTTCTTCTATTAAGGCCAAATAAATTTCACCCAACAATCTGGAGGCTATCTAAAGGCTTCCCTTGGTGATTTGAAGCTGGATTCTTGAGGTATGTGATCGTTCTTCATCATTCTTGAACGGTTTCTTAGATCTACTTATTTTATCCACTTAGTTTCTTAGATCTACATTTCTTATGGGTATATATAAGATATTTAATGACAAATATGATAAGATTTGGTTTTATTGTTGGTAGGAGAATAGATCTAAGGTGGTTTCATGGAGAATCAACCTGGTTTTCTTGTGCATTCTTTGTCCGTTTTCGGTTTTTGTCAAAACAGTTGAGGTAGGTGGATTCACTCTTGACTCCTCTTAGAATAACTGAATTTCATGGTTTCAAATTGATTTATTTATGTTGATTTTATTGTGAATTGTCTGGTTTATGATTTCTAGAAACCCTATTTGGTGATGGTTGTGTAAAATCAAGAAAATTGGTGATTTTGATTAAAGTGTTTGATTCTAGATTTTAAAATGTAGATTTTAATATGTGATATATCTAGAATAATGGTGAATGGATTTGATGAAAAGGTTATTAATAAAGGAATGATTTTATTGAAATGTAATTGGTGATTGGAATTGGTTGGTTTAAATGGGTTTCAATAAAAGAATGGTTTTATAGAAATGGTTTGAAATGGTTTTGGCATAATAGTGGTGTCTGTTTATAATGAATTTAGAAGGATTGGTTAGAATATGACCTTGTGCTCAATGCCAAAGGTGTAATGTCACATGGGGTATAATTGTAACATCCCAAGTAAGTAATGAATAATATATATTTTTATCTATGCCTATTAATGAATTAGATAGTGTTTTAGAGGCTTAAAATGAAAATAAATCCAATTTTAAGCATGGAATACACTAATATTTTTAAAAGATTGTTTTACTGTCTTTTAATGGAAAACCATTTTTAACTCTATATTTTGACAATTTTATAAGCCACGTTTTTCAAAATAAACGTATTCTTTATGATCAGGACATCAAAATTTACTTTGTGTGAATTTTTGGTATTTTTTCGATAAAGTTCATTTTTTAATGAATAGTGAAAAATGTTGTATTTTAATTCAAAACCTCTTTTTAATCTAATTTATTTATATGATTAGATTATCTTTTGAATTTCTTTTAAAGTTAAATTGGAATATATTTTTACCATTTTATCTAATGGTGGTCATTGGAATCAATTTCACTTTGAAATTGGACTTAAACTAGTGTCAATCTTTTGATACTTATTGTTTCATAAAAACACGCTTTTTGTCATGACAGCGGGAATTAATTATTAAATTAATTAATGTGACTTATATGTTTTGCATTTTGTAAAATAGACTTCATTTTTGAATTCGTAATATCAAATATATCTTAGGGTGAATTTTTGGTAATTTTCTGAAAAACATCAATTTTTTGATGAATAGTGAAACCACTAAGTGGTACTTATAAAAACTGATTTTTCGTTTAAATGAAATTTTACCACTTCTATGTTTTGAATTTCAAAAATCCGACATACATGGTTGTCATTAATAAGTAAAATGTGGTTCAATGAGATTATAATAATTTTTTGGTGAATAGTAACTTATTAAGTTTTTAATCGCGATTAGTGGTAATTAGTGTAGTTTAAGGTAAAAATAATGCTTTAATAAAATCGGATGAGATTGACACATGTCCTACCCTCATTGGTTGTGTCATGGCCGACCAAGACAAGCCATGGGTCAACTTGGGGATCCCATGGAGCCACTTTGGTTGGGAAATGACATAAATAACTTTTTATTTAATGTTAAAGTAAAAATGACACAAACATGAGTTATTTTACTAAAAAAAATTTAAATGGGGCTATACAAGTCATATTTTTGATTATAAATATTAATTGGAAAGATAAAAAGATTTCCTACATCATAGTATTTTTTTTATAATTTCTTGACATTAAATAAATAAATGTATTTATGACATCATAATGATGTAGTGATTACCTCATTAATAAAGGATTTAAATAAAATGAAAAGATAATGTAAAATGTATGACCTAAACATGTCCAAAACCTATTGGATGAGTGGATTTCGAACCCTTATCACCTTATCCTCGAAATACATCAATGTGTTACCTCTTAAATCTGAATACCATTTTAAAATAAAGTGACTTTTCTTTACTTTCCAAGAGTGCCCCTCCTCTCCTCTTATAAAAGGCCCCCACCTCTACCTCATTTCACACACTCCTAAAGCCTTTGGCTCGGCCATCCCCTGCCCATTTACTCTCTCCACATCCCTCTCCACATCCTAGAGGATTCTCTTTGGGCAGAATCCTTTCAAAGGAATCCTTTAGGCTCAAATTAAAAGGAGTTACACTTTTAAAGGTAATTCATTCTCTCATGTTCATTTGTTTTATTTTTCTTCTCCAACCCCATAACTCTTTTTATTTACTTATTTTGTAACAACACCAGTATCTTCAATATACTGGGATGTTTTTATAAGATTTATTCAAGCTACACTCTCACACAACTACATCAAATGGTTAAAGAACATACGGTTTCCGTGGATGGTGAAATTCTGCCTCCCGAAATGATGATTGTTCAATACTCATTTAACACCTTCAAAGGTGGCCATTATGATGTCGCTATTTTTATATATGATATATAATATGTTTATTATTTCCTTAAGCTTCTTTATTTTTCATTTATGTCATACCATTATTGTTTCCATTATGGGTAAACACGATATCTTCATTTTAGGAAGTGCGGACTACTACCCCCTGAAAGTTATTTGATTCATTAATACCATATGTGGGATGTGTAAAGGATAAAGTTAATGATATTATATATTTTATTATACTGGAATTATAATATACTCTTATATCATTATGATTCCATTCCAGAAAATACGAAATATAAATGGAAGTAGCGTTCATGAGTACGTACGGCTTACCGTCTCCATGAACGGTGCATTTCATTTCTTACCTCTAAATGGGATGTAATATTATAAATACATGTATATGATGAATATATATGATATATATGTTATCCAAATCATTAATATCATTATGGATATAACGGACCTTTGACCAAATTAACAACAGGTAAGTGTAAGAAGTCTATTTTTGACTTAAGAACCAAATACCGACAAAATGAACATTATTAACTTAAATGATTACATGATGTTAATAACATGGTATAAAAGGAATAATGAACTTGAAAAAGGTTCTTAAGCAAGTAGAGATTAACTCAAGTTTATTATTCAGGAGATTAAAGAACGGTCGGGTCAAGTCGGATACGAGGTATGGGACTTCGTCTCAATCTCCTTTCATTGAGGCATATTTTTTTTATACACAACCTTCTTTTATACGGTGTATAAACCCCTTTGACTTTTACATTTATCCAAAAGGAATATTTTTTATACGAAGAGATTTACTAAACGACAAAAGGGAATATTTTTGTCATACGTATGCGGTGACAACGACTTCTCTGTCGTCGTGACCATTATTTGAGTTTCGGCTTCCTCTACAAGCCATACCCTTTTTTTAAAATGAAAAATAAATACCATGTTTTACTTTGGTATTGAAAATGGTTTTCATAATGTTTTTATTATATCAATGTGTTTTATTGATATCTTGTGATTGAAATGTGGAAATATTATGTTTCCTTTATGCATGTTTTATGTGATATGATTATGTTATGGTTCTTGGGCATTATTATGAAGATGGGTGGTTACGTGATAAACTAAGGGCGGGTGAGCCCGATATAGCTCTCCAATGCATTGGGTAACGTGAAGGAGTGAAAGGTTAAGGTTTCTCCGAAGAGATTTAGGGAATATACTGTGATGGGTATTCCAAACTTAACCAAGAGGGTTACTCCCTACGTAAGAATATTATGAATGCCTCAAGTTACCTTTATGTCTTATGATTTCTATGATTTGTTCATGATTTTATGAGGTATGTTAAAGTGCCTATGTTTTATGGGTAAAGTATGATTTCATTCTTATGAATATATGAACTCATATTTCCTTTCCATATTTTTATAACCCTTACTAAGCTTTTTATGCTCATCCCAAGTTTTTTAAATGTTTTTCACAGGTCACGGGAAAGGTACATGATAAGATTATAGTGTCAAGGAAGTGTTAAGAAATAATCCATGTTTTATTTTCAATATTTTTCCGTTGATGGGAAAAATAATATTGTCTTTTATTATAACCACTTTGTTTAAATGTGGGTTGTAATGCATGTTTTAAGATATAATTCTCTAAAACTCTAAACCTGAAAATATCCTCAACGTGTAATCTTGTGATAACTCAAGATTATGTAAGGTTTAAGGCTGGGGCCTTATAGTTGGTATCAAAGGTTGGTTTAGATAACTTTAGGATTTAGAATTCTATGAAATGATTATCCAAAAGTTTTTTTATGGTCAAATTGAAATGATATAGCATTTAAAGATTACCATGTTTCTTAGTCTAAGACATGTTTGTTTAGAATGGTTTTCCGCAGAGGAAATAGGAAAGCAGTGCTAGGAAGGCATACGGAAGGAAATAACCTTCTGAACCAGCATCCTGAGATGGTCGGAATTGGAACTGAACAGTTTGTTGCAGTAATGGCGCAGTTGACTCAAGCGATAAATGGCGGTGGTATCCATACACGAGATCAGCCAGATCAACCGCACAGAAAAATGTCAGTGGTGGAACATTTCATGAGGCAACATCCCCCATCATTCAGAGGATCATCTGACCATGTGCTAGATGAAGGGTGGATTAAAGCACTAGAGAAGATTTTCGATGTCATGGGGTGTTCAGACAATCAAAAGGTTAGGTTTCTATTTACCGTTTGGAGGGTGAAGCATATTAGTGGTGGTCGATGGTTAAAAACATCAGCGACGCTGATGAGATTGATGCTCTCGACTGGGAAGAATTCAAAGGTATTTTTCTTGAGAAGTATTTTCCTAAGGCTGTTCGACTTAGGATGGAAAAACAATTCCTGGAATTGAGGCAAGAGGAAGACTCAGTGGATGCCTATGAAGAAAGGTTCACTCGATTGGCAAGGTATGCTCTAAATTTTATCCGAGACCTTGATAGTAAAATCAATCGTTTTTATTCAGGATTAAAGCCAAAATATCAAAGGGCTTTAGCTTCTCGTGAGTTCAAAAGTTATGAAAATCTTGTTCGATGTGATGAGAAGGTAGAAATGGAGTTTGCTGATGATCAAGTGTTCTATAACAACCAGCAAAAGAAGAGACCGAGGTGGAAGGAGAAAGGAAAGAATTCTTCAAAAAAGTATGATGGTAAGAAAACTAAGTTTCCAGTTTGTGATAAATGTGGCAAAAGGCATGTTGGGGAACGTCTTCTGAATTCTGGAAAGTTCTACCGATATGGTAAGATGGGACATAAGGCTCGTGATTGCACTAAAAAGGATCAAGGTGAAAGTAAGACCAAATTTGATTTACAGTTAGTAAAATGTTATAAGTGCAATGAGATGGGTCACTATGAAAACGAGTGTCCGAAAAAGAGCTTGAGTGATGGGAAGCAGTTAGACTACAAGCAGAAAGGGGTGGTGAAATCCTTTGCAACTACTTCAGCAGATGTCGGGCCATCAAATGAAGTTGTATCAGGTACTTTGTTCATTTTTTCAGATTATGCCAGTGTGTTGTTTGATTCAGGGTCTACACATTCTTTCATCTCTGAAACCTTTTCTAGTAAAATGGGAATACCATCTCAAGAAATGACTCCTGGACTTTTGGTAAAAACACCTAGGGGAAATGTTGAGGCAAAAAGAATTTATAAGAATCTTCCTATCCTTATCTGTGGAAAGAACCTACTTGCAAACCTTATTGTTTTACCTCTAGTAGAGTTTGATGTTATCCTGGGTATGGATTGGCTCTCAATTTACCATGATAAGATTGAATGTAGAGATAAAGAAGTTTCTTTTCAGAAAGACTTTCAGTTTGTGTACAAGAATGAACTGTTACTGTTGATAACTTATCAAGAGGCCAAGAAACTTGTAAAAGATGGAAATGAATGTTACCTTGCACAAATCGTTGAAAATAAAGGAACTGTTCAGATTAATGATGTGCCAGTGGTAAATGAGTATCCTGATGTTTTTCCTGATGAGTTTCCTGGAATAATACCAGATCAGGAAGTTGAATTTACTGTTGACTTAGTTCCTGATGCTAAGCCAATTTCAAAACCCCTTATCGAATGGCTCAAATTAAACTTTTAGAGTTGAAGGAGAAATTTCAAGATTTATTAGAGAAAGGTTTCATCTGACCTAGCACATCACCGTGGGGTGCTCCTGTTTTATTTGTTAAAAAGAAAGATGGTTCTATGAGACTTTGCATTGATTATAGAGCCTTGAATAACATCACTGTTAAGAACAAATATCTTTTGCCTCATATCGATGATTTGTTTGATCAGCTCCAGGGAGCTCAGTATTTTTTGAAGATTGACTTGAGGTCGGGGTACCATCAGTTGAAAGTAAAAGAAGGAGACGTTCCGAAGACTGCTTTTCGTACTAGGTATGGCCATTATGAATTTGTAGTTATGCCTTTTGGGCTAACCAATGCACCTGCTGTATTCATGGACTTAATGAATAGAATTTTCCATGAATTCTTGGATAAGTTTGTGGTGGTTTTCATTGATGATATTTTGGTGTTTTCTAAAAGTAAAGAGGAGCATGAAAGTCATTTAAGGGTTGTTTTGCAAACCTTAAAAGAAAAGAAACTATATGGAAAATTTAGCAAGTGTGAGTTTTGGTTGCAAAAAATTTCTTTCCTTGGTCACATTGTTTCAAAAGATGGGATAATTGTTGATCCTACTAAAACAAAAGTTGTTGAAGAATGTCCAAGACCCACAAATTTAACCGAGATACTTAGTTTTCTTGGTTTGGCAGGCTATTACCGAAGATTTGTTAGAAATTTTTCACGGTTATCTGGTCCAATGACTAAGCTAACTCGGAAGGGTGTTAAGTTTATCTGGACAAAAGAATGTGATGATTGTTTTCAGGAACTGAAAAGAAGATTGGTGAATGCTCTAGTATGTTACCTTGCACACATCGTTGAAAATAAAGGAACTGTTCAAATTAATGATGTGCCAGTGGTAAATGAGTATCCTGATGTTTTTCCTGATGAGTTGCCTGGAATAATACCAGATCGGGAAGTTGAATTTACTGTTGACTTAGTTCCTGATGCTAAGCCAATTTCAAAACCCCCCTATCGAATGGCTCAAATTGAACTTTTAGAGTTGAAGGAGCAATTGCAAGATTTATTAGAGAAAGGTTTCATCCGACCTAGCACATCACCGTAGGGTGCTCCTGTTTTATTTGTTAAAAAGAAAGATGGTTCTATGAGACTTTGCATTGATTATAGAGCCTTGAATAACATCACTGTTAAGAACAAATATCCTTTGCCTCATATCGATGATTTGTTTGATCAGCTCCAGGGAGATTAGTATTTTTCGAAGATTGACTTGAGGTCGGGGTACCATCAGTTGAAAGTAAAAGAAGGAGACGTTCCGAAAACTGCTTTTCGTACTAGATATGGCCATTATGAATTTGTATTTATGCCTTTTGGGCTAACCAATGCACCTGCTGTATTCATGGACTTAATGAATAGAATTTTCCATGAATTCATGGATACGTTTGTGGTGGTTTTCATTGATGATATTTTGGTGTTTTCTAAAATTAAATAGGAGCATGAAAGTCATTTAAGGGTTGTTTTGAAATCCTTAAAAGAAAAGAAACTATATGGAAAATTCAACAAGTGTGAGTTTTGGTTGTAACAAATTTCTTTCCTTGGTCACATTGTTTCTAAAGATGGGATAACTGTTGATCCTACTAAAACAAAAGTTGTTGAAGAATGGCCAAGACCCACAAATGTAACCGAGATACGTAGTTTTCTTGGTTTGGCAGGCTATTTCCGAAGGTTTGTTAGAAATGTTTCACGGTTATCTGGTCCAATGACTAAGCTAACTCGGAAGGGTGTTAAGTTTATCTAGACAAAAGAATGTAATGATTGTTTTCAGGAACTAAAAAGAAGATTGGTGAATGCTCCAGTTTTGGCACTACCTTCCAGAAAGGGTGAGTTTGTCGTCTACAGTGATGCTTCATTGAAAGGACTTGGTTGCGTCCTAATGCAGAATGATCAGGTAATTGCTTATGCCTCACGACAATTGAAAACACATGTGGTAAATTACCCAACACATGATTTGGAATTAGCTGCTGTTGTTTTTGCTTTGAAAATTTGGAGGCATCATTTGTATAGAGTAAAGTGTGAAATATATACCGATCACAAAAGTTTAAAGTATATATTCACTCAGAAAGAGTTGAACATGAGACAAAGGAGATGGCTAGAATTAATCAAGGATTATGATTGTACAATTCATTACCATCTGGGAAAAACAAATAAACTGGTTGATGCTTTGAGTCAAAAAAGTAATGCTTCTTTAGAAATGTTGCGTTTGGAACGTGATCCTTTGGTTAAGGATTTGATGAACTTTGGCATAGAAGTTGTTGGAGCAGGAAGTTCTTCTGTTTTGTTTCAGGTATCAGTGAGATCATCTCTATCAGATAGAATCAAGAAAGCACAGAAGCATGACAGTGAGTTGCAGAAAAAGGTAGAGCTGGTTCAGAAAGGTAAGTTGCCTGAATTCAACATTGATAATGATTGTGTTTTGAGATTTGGGAGGAGATTATGTGTGCCTTGTGATTCACAGTTGAAGAGATAGTTGTTATGTGAAGCTCATAGTTCTCCGTTTTCAGTTCATCCTGGCAGTACTAAGATGTATAGAGATCTGCAGGAGTATTACTGGTGGGATGGAATGAAAAGTGGTATTGTTAATTTTACTGTGAAGTGTTTGACTTGTTAGCAGGTTAAAGCAGAGCGGCAGTTACCGAAAGGGATGCTTCATCCTTTACCAGTGCCAGAGTGGAAATGGGAGAATATATCCATGGAATTTGTTGTGGGATTACCGAAGACATCTCGAGGTAATAATGCAATCTGGGTTATTGTTGATCGCTTGACCAAGTCTGCTCATTTCCTTGCTATACGAGATACTTTTTCCCTAGATCAACTTTCCCGTTTGTATCTTAAAGAGATAGTGAGGTTACATGGAGTTCCTCTCTCCATTGTATCTGACCGTGATCCCAGGTTTACTTCTAACTTTTGGAAAGGCCTTCAAAAGTCGTTGGGTACTGAATTAAATTTTAGTACAACTTTTCGTCCTCAAATATATGGGCAGTCAGAACAAACAATTCAGACCTTGGAGGATATGTTGCGAGCTTGTTCGATGGATTATCAGGGAATTTGGGACCAACATCTTTCTTTGGTTGAGTTTTCTTATAATAACAGCTTTCATTCCAGTATACAGATGGCACTATTTGAGGCATTATATGGGAAGCGGTGTCGAACTCCAGCTTTCTGGGATGAAGTGGGTGAAAGGAAGTTGATGGGACCAGAATTGGTAGAAGAGTTGGCAGAAAAAGTTCAGCTGATTCAGAAGCACGTGAGAACAGCTCAGAGTAGGCAGAAGAGTTATGCGGACAATAGGAGGAAGGATCTCTCTTTTGAGGTAGGTGATCATGTTTTTCTCAAAGTTTCTCCATGGAAAAGTGTTATGCGATTTGGTAAGAAAGGAAAGCTAAGTCCAAGGTTCATTGGACGATACAAAATTCTAGAGATAGTTGGATCAGCTTCATACCGGGTGGCTTTACCTCTGAGTTTATCTCAGGTACACAATGTTTTTCACGTTTCGATGTTGAGAAAGTATATGTCAGATCCATCTCATGTTTTGAGTCCAGAGGTACTTCAGCTGGAAGAGAATCTATCTTATGAGGAACAACCGGTCCAGATTCTTGACCACAGGGAGAAAGTGTTGCGGAATAAGGTGATTCACCAGGTAAAGGTTTTGTGGAAAAACCACATGATTGAAGAGACAACATGGGAATCTAAAAATGCAATGAGGGATAAGTACCCCCATTTATTTGATAAGTAAACAAATTGTGGGGACGCAATTTTCTAAAGGGGGAAGGATGTAACATCCCAATTAAGTAATGAATAATAGATATTTTTATCTATGCCTATTAATGAATTATATAGTGTTTTAGAGGCTTAAAATGAAAATAAATCCAATTTTAATCATGGAATACACTAATATTTTTAAAAGATTGTTTTACTGCCTTTTAATGGAAAACCATTTTTAAATCTATCTTTTGACAATTTTATAAGCCAATTTTGTCAAAATAAACGTATTCTTTATGATCGAGACATCAAAATTTACTTTGTGTGAATTTTTGGTATTTTTTCGATAAAGTTCATTTTTTATTGAATAGTGAAAAATGTTGTATTTTAATTCAAAAACTCTTTTTAATCTAATTTATTTATATGATTATATTATCTTTTGAATTGGTTTTAAAGTGAAATTGGAATATATTTTTACCATTTTATCCAATGGTGGTCATTGGAATCAATTTCACTTTGAAATTGGACTTAAACTAGTGTCAATCTTTTGATACTTATTGTTTCATAAAAACACGCTTTTTGTCATGACAGCGGGAATTAATTATTAAATTAATTAATGTGACTTATATGTTTTGAATTTTGTAAAATAGACTTCATTTTTGAATTCAGAATATCAAATATAGCTTAGGGTGAATTTTTGGTAATTTTCTGAAAAACTTCAATTTTTGATGAATAGTGAAACCACTAAGTGGTACTTATAAAAACTGATTTTTCGTTTAAATGAAATTTTACCACTTATGTGTTTTGAATTTCAAAAATCCGACATACATGGTTATCATTAAGAATTAAAATGTGGTTCAATGAGATTAAAATAATTTTTTGGTGAATAGTAACTTATTAAGTTTTTAATCGCGATTAGTGGTAATTAATGTAGTTTAAGGTAAAAATAATGCTTTAATAAAATGAGATGAGATTGAAACATGTCCTACCCTCATTTTTTATGTCATGGCCGACCAAGAAAATCCATCAGTCAACTTGGGGACCCCATGGAGCCACTTTGGTTGGGAAATGACAACAATAACTTTTCATTTAATGTTAAAGTAAAAAATGACACAAACATGAGTTATTTTACTAAAACAATTTTTAAATGGGGTTATACAAGTCAGATTTTTGATTATAAATATTCATTTGAAAGATAAAACGATTTCCTACATCATAGTATTTTTTTTTATAATTTTTTGACATTAAATAAATAAATGTATTTATGACATCATAATGATGTAGCGATTACCTCATTAATAAAGGATTTAAATAAAATGAAAAGATAATGTAAAATCTATGACCTACACATGTCCAAAACCTATTGGATGAGTGTATTTCAAACCCTTATCACCTTATCCTTGAAATACATCAATGTGGGACCTCTTAAATCCGAATACCATTTTAAAATAAAGTGACTTTTCTTTACTTTCCATGAGTGCCCCTCCTCTCCTCTTATAAAAGGCCTCCACCTCTACCTCTTTTCACACACTCCTCAAGCCTTTGGCTCATCCATCCCCTGCCCATTTACTCTCTCCACATCCCTCTACTCATCCTAGAGGATTCCCTTTGGTAATAATCCTTTAAAAGGAAGCCTTTAGGCTCAAATCAAAAGGAGTTACACTTTTAAAGGTAATTCATTCTCTCATGTTCATTTGTTTTATATTGCTTCTCCAACCCCCTAAACTCTTTTTATTTACTTCTTTTGTAACAACACCAGTATATTAAATATACTAGGATGTTGTTATAAGATTTATTCAAGCTACACTCTCACAAAACTACATCAAATGGTTAAAGAACATACAGTTTCCGTGGAAGGCGAAATTATGCCTCCCGAAACGATGATTGTTCAATACTCATTTAACACCTTCAACGGTGTCCATTATGATGTCACTATTTTTATATATGATATATAATATGTTTATTATTTCCTTAAGCTTCTGTATTTTTCATTTATGGCATACCATTATTGTTTCCATTATGGGTAAACACGATATCTTCATTTTAGGAAATGCGGACTACCGCCCCCTGAAAGTGATTTGATTCGTTAATACCATATGTGGGATGTGTAAAGGATAAAGTTAATGATATTATATATGTTATTATACTGGAATTATAATATACTCTTATATCATTATGATTCCATTACAGAAAATACGAAATAGAAATGGAAGTAGCGTTCATGCGTACGTACGGCTTACCGTCTCCATGAACGGTGCATTTCATTTCTTACCTCTAAATGTGATGTAATATTATAAATACATGTATATGATGAATATATATGATATATATGTTATCCAAATAATTAATATCATTCTGGATATAACGAACCCTTGACCAAATTAACAACATGTAAGTGTAAGAAGTCTATTTTTGACTTAAGAACCAAATACCGACAAAATGAACATTATTAACTTAAATGATTACATGATGTTCATAACAAGGTATAAAAGGAATAATGAACTTGAAAAAGGTTCTTAAGCAAGTAGATATTAAATCAAGTTTATTATTCATGAGATTAAAGAACGGTCGGGTCAAGTCGGATACGAGGTATGGGACTTCGTCTCAATCTCCTTTCATTGAGGCATATTTTGTTTTATACACAACCTTCTTTTATACGGTGTATAAACCCCTTTGACTTTTACGTTTATCCAAAAGGAATCTTTTTTATACGAAGCGTTTTACTAAATGAAAAAAGGGAATGTTTTTGTCGTACGTATGCGGCAACAACGACTTCTCCGACGCCGTGACCATTATTTGAGTTTCGGCTTCCTCTACAAGCCATACCCTTTTTTTTAATGAAAAATAAATACCATGTTTTACTTTGGTATTGAAAATGGTTTTCATAATGTTTTTATTATATCAATGTGTTGTATTGATATCTTGTGATTGAAATGTGGAAATTTTATGTTTCCTTTATGCATGTTTTATGTGATATGATTATGTTATGGTTCTTGGGCATTATTATGAAGACGGGTGGTTCCGTGATAAACTAAGGGCGGGTGAGCCCGATATAGATCTCCAATGCATTGGGTAACGCGAATGAGTCAAATGTTAAGGTTTATCCGAAGAGATTTAGGGAATATACTGTGATGGGTATTCCAAACGTAACCAAGAGGGTTACTCCCTACGTAAGAATGTTATGAATGCCTCAAGTTACCTTTATGTCTTATGATTTCTATGATTTCTTCATGATTTTATGAGGTATGTTAAATTGCCTATGTTTTATGGGTAAAGTATGATTTCATTCTTATGAATATATGAACTCATGTTTCCTTTCCATATTTTTATAACCCTTATTGAGCTTTTTATGCTCATCCCAAGTTTTTGAAATGTTTTTCACAGGTCATGGGAAAGGTACATGATAAGATGATAGTGTCAAGGAAGTGTCAAGAAAGAATCCATGTTTTATTTTCAATATGTTTCCGTTGATGGGAAAAAGAATATTGTCTTTTATTGTAACCACTTTGTTTTAATGTGGGTTATAATGCATGTTTTAAGATCTAATTCTCTAAAACTCTAAACCTGAAAAGATCCTCAACGTGTAATCTTGTGATAACTCAAGATTATGTAAGGTTTAAGGCTGGGGCCTTATAATAATTATCATGTGATGATATGGTATCTTGATGAGAGACTTCTCATGAGAATAGAACTTTCATAACGAAGCATGCATGGTTGGGTGTGTAAATAAGTGGAATGGAATGTTTATTCCAAAATGACATTGAAAATGGTTTTAATGCTTTGTTTGGTTTTTTTTCAGGAATTATGAATTGTTGGTAAATTTGTAAACATAGAACTTGTTTTCATTTAGTTATAAATTTTATTCTAACTTTTTTATATTTAGTTATAAACTATTTTTGGAAATTGTTTCACATAAACTATTTTATATAAATGTTTCTAACTTTTATATCCTAGTGGAAAGAGTAGGGAAGTAATTGGGGAAAACCTTCTAATTTTTATACTCACCCCTACATTGGCACTTTACTGCTTTTGCAGATGCTATCTTTCAGGACTTCGAAAAAGTTAAAGTATTGCATGTTTTTAGCACCACCTCATGATACTTGGACTGTTTGGTGATGATGGAGTAAAATTCTTGTTGAGCATGGAGTCTTATTGTCATCTTGTAGTTTATTATTTGTCTTTCTATTGTTTACATTGATAGTTTCTTTGTCTTCCACTGTAACATACTTTGGTGTGGTTTTTTTATAAAGATAATGGTTGAGTTGTCTTGTTTTTATCATGCATTATTTTGTGGTTGTTTGGATAGTGGTTTATTTATTAAAGGGAAAATCACCCCCACTAGCATTGAGACCCTTTCGAATTTATTTCTAGACTTTGGAACATTGGGGATATTGTTTAAGGACTAGTGATGATTCATTGTATTCTAAATCTAATGAGAATAAGTGGGTCATTACAATCCCAATTTCAAACTCTTCTTTTATACAATACTATAATGTGTCAGGATCTCAAAAGATATTGTAATTCAGTATATATTTCTCATCACCTACATGAAAGATTTTATAAAAAAACAATATGGTTCATGTATCTTAAATAATTCTATGATTTAAATTCCTTCATTTAAAAAATCAATTAAATGTGTTAAGAATTAAACACCTTTATTCTTTTCTTCCATTAAATAATAATTCCCTAATGTGGGTATTAAATTTATTTCATAATATTTTAATACCCATTATTTTTTTTCAATTTACAGTCAATTAAAATACTTGGTTGGGTATTTCCTTCTCATCATGGTACTCCTTTTAATACACTATTATTTTTGGGTATTTTATTCTACATGCAATGCATTCAAAATACATGAGAGTATTCTTTCTATTTTTTGAATCTCAAAATATCCTAGAGTATTATTTTCTTATGACTATTTTATTAATTTGTGTCTCATATATGTGTTTCATTCCTCTCATGTATATGATTCATGAAGTCTTCATGCACAGTATTTACCAAAGGGGTTTGGGTACCACCTTCTTTATGCAGATATGAATGGAAGCTTATATCTTATTCATATGAATACCTGAAGGTATTATATTTTTATTTACACTCTAAATAAATATATCTCCTTCCTCTCACGTGGAAAAGTTTCTTGTGGAAGTGTAGCCTCCATCTCATTGAATGGTCGAATGTTTGGGTTATTCATTATTCTTCATGCGGTCTTGTTATTGCTCGAAACTCACTCTATTTATTCACACTGTAAAATTATGAAGATTATTGGATTCTTATTCTTCACGATGATATCAAATGACTACTACTATTATAAAAACTTTAGGAATTATGATACCTTGTTACTTCAAAATTCTCGAACAGTTTGGGATATCTATTTCACATGGTGAAAAAATAGCACACAGCTCAAAAAGTTCCTGAGAATGAAGGTGTTGTGAGATCACATGTTATCCACATGTTGAAGTTATCATGTTCATTTCATTTTTCATGTTTTTCTTTTAGAGAATATCAAATACATACTTGGATATTGTGTAACTAAATATCTCCTACAACTATATTTTTAGTCGACCAAAGAGTGTCTTTTTGGAGTCTACATGCATGAAAAAAATAGATTTTATAAATAGTGATTTTTATCCTCAGAAAATCTTAATTTAAATCAAACAACATCCATGGAGATTGTAGTATCGATCAATAATGATCAAGTAACCTACTTCGGCACACAGAACCTCTGATGAAAACTGAGGAAGAACACTTGGGATGACATTAAAACTCAGGATGCAGGATCTATCGAGCCACTCAGACCAGATTGATCAGATGAGAGTAATTATGTATGACTTTTTTCGGGTGTATAAACAGTGTCACAACATCCCACATCCCACATTTAATGCATGACCCTTTTCCATTTCCTTATTACTTTGGGCGTTCCATCAACTCTCCAGAAGCGCATACCGGGGTCTGCTCCTGAACCCCATCGGAACCTCCATGTGTTGTCTATCCATATTGCCAAGCCACCCCACAAGGTGGGGTTACCTTTTCTTCCTTTTTTATCCCTATGGGTGCATTTTCTACCCATAATCCTCACTCACCTCCATGTATGGTTGATTGATGTTGAACCTAGTTCAAACCTCCTCATTGGTTGCACCTGGTTCCCTTGGCTAGCTAAATGGAAGGCTATTTTTTTATTAAACTCCTACAAATTTGTTAACAAATAATCAATATAAAACAATATATAATTCTCAAATTCCAATCCATAAACATCATGAAAAATATAATTTCTTTTTTCATGGAAGTATAAACTCGTATTATTAATTCTTCTTCATGAAAATAAATATTTTCATGGTTTTCAAATATTCTTTAACATTTAATCATATTTTTTACTTCATGTAGATAACTTTTTTGCATGGACTTCCACTTACTTTATGCAACATGAAAATTCATTAGAAAATTTTTTAATCATTTAAGAAAAAATTCAAAAATCATTATATTTAAACATGAATAATTTTAAAAACATGATGTCTAATTCCATTTCATGAATCCATAACAATTCTCTGTGAATCACCACTTCATCCAAACTCACCAAACACATATTGACATATCATTTACAACAAATGAAACACTGGGCATATAAATATAATGAGATATAATGAATTACCCAATTCCTTATAGGGATGTACATGGCTCACACATTACGTAAATATTAAGAATACATGTATAACATAAAAAAAATATCTAATCAGCACATCATTATAACATATTAATAAGAATGGGTTTCGTGTTACATTTTAAAGTTAGCACATAAATAACTACAAAAACCAGATCAATCGATACCAAATTCAATCACCCAAAAGATGAAATTCATAAAATATTTAATAAGTTTTTACCTAAATTTTTAATTCATATAAAATAACACCATTTATATAAGAATGAAAATTGAATATAATGTTAAAACATTATATTTTGAAAGGAAAAGGAAAGTTTTTTATTTCAAAATAACTTTTCTAAAACTCCACATTAAGAAAGGAGATAATAAAATTTGTCTTATAAAAGTGTAAAAGCGATGTATGAAGATTAAATAAACTTAAATATACTATTATTTAAATATAATAAAAGATAACATTGGTAGTAAGTGAAAACATGGATGTGAAACAATGATCCAATTAAGAGATGGACATTCTTTCTTGATAACATTATACTTTTAGGAGAAAGAATGAAAAGTATGAATTTTTTGATCAAAACAAAAAATTCCCCAAAAATATAAAGGGGAAAATCATATAAAATGGGAATTCAATTAATAAATAGAGTATAATGGTCTAAGTTTAAAAAACCATATAACTCATAGAAAGAGAGATTTGAGTTACAAAGTCCTTTATCTTGACTCTTGACATCCAGAAAAGTGTTTTAACATCTTATATCATAAATATAAAGAAATTAATCACCAATCTAAGAACCTTATGAATAATTATTCCCATTTATACAATAAATTTATAATTATTCTATACTTTTATATTAATTACCTATTTTCCCACATTAGGTTGCTATAGTTTTAACCATTTGTACTAGTTTTATAGGGGCAGTGTCGGTATTCATCCTTACTTCAAATTTTATCCTTCAAAGATTATTAAATTTACAATAATAGAATATTATAATGATTTATGAAGAAAACTTTCCTTTCATTAGTAATTTAGTCTTTATCCTAGAATATAAAATCGATAAAAAGTATATTTCAGTGATTTTTAACCTATAAAGGATGTTTTCTAAGTTAATGAATTAGATATAGATATAAACTTTATATAATAAATAAAAAATATTTATTTACATGTTTATATCCTATTACACCATTAATTTTGTTTTCATAATCATCCATGATATAATTTCATAACATAATTCAAGTAGGTTGTCAAACTGACCTAAACAGGAACATACCATGATTAATTGATAATTATGAGATCATTTAGTTGAAATTCCATTATAAAAGTATAATAATGGTATAATTTATTTTTAATTAGTGTTATATATCAAAATTATAAATAATTAAGTTAATAATTGATCCATAAGAAACAATTATATTATATAAATAAATTATTTTTCTTCCTAGTTCACTTATTTATGATGATTAATTTTATAAAGATTGTTTATCACCCATAACATTAAGTGGTTATTCTGTTTGTATTACCAAAAAATTATTCATATCATAAAAATAATATTTATCCTTAAAAACCATTATAAGAACCCTCCATGAAAGGTGGTATTGAAAAACAGACTACATCATACCATGGAGTTGGTAGTCTGCACGTACGAATGAATGGCGATTTAATTTTTCAAGGAATAGGATATTGAAGTAATATGGTTTAGTATTCCATAATTATAAATAAATTATGAATATCATAATTATATATTAAATTCCATTTTTGGACTAGTTATGTTAGGTTTCAAAGAAAAATGAACTCATTTATTCATGGAGGTGGTAGTTTACAAATACGCATGTTTCACATTTCTGTTTTTTTTTAAGGTTGAGGTTCAAGACCTATTTATTTAAAATAAAAAGATAGAACTCCTTTTAAATACTGGTAAAATGTGGAACACATTACATTAACTAGATATAAACATCTTAAACAACCGGGAACAAAGGCCTTATATGGACCCAAATGAAAAATAAGAAACAAATTTTATAATAAGAACTAGCCAAGAGTCTCTTTTCCCCATTGTATGATCCTGAAACAGTGAATTATATCAAATATGATGTGTCCTCCCTCTTCCAAGAAATGTGATGTACTAGAAACACCATCAAGGAAAGGTAATCTTCTATCCCACACTACAATGTGTAAAGAGGACCAAATGATAGATGTCAGCACACCTATCTCTCTTGCAAGTCGCCCACCCAATGATGCAAGCGAAAAACTCACATCACTATCACCTAATGTAGTGAAAAATTAGATATAAAACACCATACAAAAATCAAAAATAGTGTACTCATCCATCCAATTGGGGACAGACAGTTGAATAATGGGTTTCAGCACACCCATCCCTCATTTGAGGCCACCCACCAAACGTCATCTACAAAAAACAGACACGCCTGCCAAATGAAAAAAGACATTGACCAATTCTCACAACAACATCTTCACCTAATCATACATTCGGATACAAAATCATTTGAAACACACCTAATCAGTGTGAAACCAAGATCAAACTACAAACACAATAGAAATGCAGATCTAAATAAACCGAAGGAAGAATGAGTCCTAAATCTGTCCACATCCCAAGAAACATCAAACATGATTGCAACCTTGAACTCACCACCAAAAAAGACACTAGTTATTATGAACTGCAACCATACTCCACCCAAAAACCACTAAAGGACATCAATCTCACCTCAACAACTCATCCATCACCTGACCACCATTAACGTCATCTGAAGGCGGCCAAGCCATCGACTAGAACCCCACTTCCCCAAAAGGAAGTCATCGATCCACGATTCAGGAGCCCATATCTGGACCAGATCTAGGGAATAGGGTAACTGAGGAAGATAAACATTAGTTTTACCCTAATAAACTTGAAATAATCTGATCAGAACACGACAATGGAAAATCTTCAAATAAGATTAGAGATTGTACCTTCCATCAGATCTACTGAAGATGAAATGGAGAGTGAAACCATCATCACAGAATCCTTTATTGATGCCGATAATATTATATCAACATCACATATGAAAATGAAACCCTTGAAGAGGAACTTCCTCTCCTAGAGAGTGCAGATCCATCATGCATGTTTCACATTTTCATTTTTCTTAAAGGAAAGGGAAAATGTGGTTAATGATTTTACCATCATTGTAATAACATGACATCATGATAAGTATACTTATGTTAAATTTTAATATGGTTTAATAGAATATGAAGAAGAAATAGTGAAGAAAAATAAATAGAAATGAGAAAGAGAGGGTAGGAACTTATACCTCACTTCTTGGATTATCTCATTTCTGAAGGGGTTAAGACTTTGTGTACGATCTTTTGAGAAGACCATAACCTATTTAATGTTTATATAAATATTGAGGATATTTTTTTTTATATTTTGGAATAAAACAATATTTTTTGATATGAGGTGAATTGATAAGAGGAGATCCCCTTCTATAAGTGAAAAGGGGTGGCATTTTTGTAAATACCCCAAACATTTCAATAATTGGAAGCTGCTCTCATGGAAAGTGGCTACAAAATTGGAGAAATAATGGGATAGAGAAGATATAAGTTTGATAAAGATACAAATAAATTTTTAAACACATGTTTTAAACATTTTTCAATCGGATTACCCTTTGAATTATTACTTTTACCAATTTAGAATTTTCCATGGTAATAAGTTTTTATCTAAGGTAACTTAATCATTATGCCTAAAAATAAAGAGGTGATAATTAGATAATTTGGACTAATTGATTCAAAATTTTAAATCAATTATTTTCTAATTTATTTTTTCAAAGTGCTAAAATTTAATTTTTAATATAATAGATGTATAATTTATTAAAATGATTTTTAGAAAAAAATTACTTAAGTTCTGAAATATCAATTATAGGTTTCTAAACTATAATTTACACTTTAAAATGTATAATTTAAATTATAAAAAATATATTTTTTTTAAGAAATTTTTTTCTACATTTCTAATTCATACTTATATACTAATAATTACATAAAAGTTGAAATATTTAGTAAAAATAGTATATTGCACTATTCAACTAAAAATCCATTTTTTAGAAAAATCTCAAAAAACCAAATTACAATAATATTGTTTTGATAAATATAAAAATGAGTTTAATTTTTTGCAATTATAATTCTGAAATTTATAAATTTTACTTTTACATAAAATCATAAATATAATGAAAATGTGTTTTTTATAGGAAAATTTTTTTTGGTATATTAAATTTTATTATATTTAATTCTTATAAATTATTAATTAAACTAGTTTTAATATAATATTCATACCAAAATAAATCATACTTGAAAATTTTAAATTTTAGAAAATACATTTTTCAAAATATTTTGTTATTTTCTTAGCTGCACTTGGTTTAATTCGTATAAAAAGTGGCTTTTATTTCATAAGATGGTTACAAGTATTTGTACAAACTTATTCAACAACTAACTTATATTGGTTTATATAAATTTTAATAAAACATTTCATGGTTCATTTGGTATCAATTTTGTGTGTGGAAAATAAATCGAACCTAGTATATATTTAAAGAGGAATATTTTAATAAAACTTAGATCATTACACACACAAATTATTTAGATACAGCAGATGATATCATATACTCTAAATATACTATAGAATCAAAGACTATAGACTAATTTTATATCCTATAGATCACACCTCCTTCATTTAGGGTGAAGTAATATCCTAACTATGATTTCAAATTATTCTCATCTATTTAAAAAACTATCGGTATGAACAATGTTTTTTCTTTGAGGTGAGAATCCTTTAATTTTTAGTTAAAATCCTTAGTTTTGACCTAATATGAATGAATATTGAGGCTATGAAATAAACAAGGGTGTACATAGATTTTTTGGATCCCAGAACCCTAGCCGGTTGAAGAACTAACCAGGCCTCATGATTAGTATGAACCGTGCAGCCCAGTCTACATGGTTTCTCCAAACCCAGTAGGGAATTTCAGAGAGTAGAGCAAGGTTCCACAGTTTTTCCAAACTATGAGACCTAATTAAATGCCTATGTAGAGGGTCTATAATTTTTATGAGAGGAAAAACACATAGTTTTCACACAATTTTCGAAACTATTCCCATTAACCATGTGGGGTACCTCTTTGGGAAGTGCATGGTGCATGGTTAGTGCACAGTTTGTGTAACATCCCGAGATTTTGTGAATTATTTTTTTTGAATTAATTTAAACTTTTTGATATTTTAATCTCACGCAAAAATGAATATAGATTTTAGTTCTTATATAAAATCACAATGTTTGTATTACATTATACGCAACTCTGAGGAACACTTTCACTACACGCAATATCGACTTGGCTTGCATTACACGCAACACTGTGTTTTTATGAAATAACACTTTACTATTATATTCATTCAAATGAGATAGTTATAACCTAACAATTAAAATTTTTATATTAATAGTAATAACTACTTTTCAAATATTATTTATAATGGTTTTGATAATGAAAAATATAATTTTTGGTAAAGTCTTTATATGTTTAAAACTACTATTATCTCAAATGAACCGTTTTTCATGTCCCGCTCTGAAAAGCAATAAAATTAATTTTACACACTATTATAAATTTAATTAGATAAAATAAGCTTCATTTTTGAATTTTGGTTTTCAAAATATACTTAGGTTTACTTTTGATTATTTTTCAAAGAAGTTTCATTTTTGGTAAATAGTGAATAATACTGCATTGTAGATAAAAACATTCCTTTGGGTTTAAATAATTATTTTACTTTAAATTGATTTTTAAAGTCACGATATATCATTAATACATATATTAATCCAATTTATGTCATTGTAAGTAGTTTTTATAATGAAATTAAATATAAAAACTTATTGAACTTTTGAACGTCTCTTTTACCCGTCTTCTCGCCACATATATGAGATTAGTGTTAAACGTAATTTAGTCACTTCTGTGAATTAAATTTTTAAAAATCGAATTACATGATTTTATAAGTATTAAATTTTTTTTCTAATAGGATCATCTTAGTTTTTGGTAAATGGTAACTTTAGTATATTTTTATTTACCTCAGTTAATGGTAAATTGGATAATTAGAGCTAAAAATAATTTTATAAAATTATAAAATTGCCCAAACACTTGACCTAATTTCATTTCATAAGTGGTTTTTGACTAAAATAAACCTTATAATTAAATTATTACTTTTTTAAACCACTTGGTTATGAATACGAAATTTATTATATTTTATTTAAAGATAAGTTAAAAATGGCATAGTCGTCATTTTAATAAGTAAATAATTTTTAATATAGGGTTATACAGAAGATAAATTTGACTATAAATTTTCATTTGAAATAAAAAAATTATCTAAATCATGATAATTTATTTATAATTTTTAGTGATAAAATAATTAACTTAAAATTTTACACAATGATGATGTAGTAATTATTTAAATAATAAAAGGATCAAAGAAAATGATATTAAAATAATTATAATTTTAATTAATTAAGGTTATTTATAAATTTTATAGGTGACTATGACATGTTATGAGTATATTAAATGGTTTTTTTCAAAAATATATTGCTTTTTTTATTTTATATAAAAACAAAGTTGTGAATAGTGTGAAAATTGGCATTAATGATATTTTATAAAATAATATTTTATTAAATTAACTAAAAATCATAAAAATAATTGAAAATAAAAATAAATTATGATAGGGTCTAAAATTTGATAAATTTTCCATTTATAGACAATTTACCTCGTATAAGTAATAATTTATAACCTTTTAATATTTAAATTGTTGTTACCACAACAAAATTATATTAGAGTAATTAAGGGTAAATCAAAATGGAAAGGATTTAAATAAAACTGAACAAGTCAAAAAAAATATTGGATGAATAGGATTACACCTTTATCACTTTTTGATCGATATTGAGTTTTTAATGGACACTTTTCCATGAAAATAATTTATATATTATTTAAATCAAATATAGTTACAAAGAATCACCCTTTTATATTAAATATTTTTATGTGTTCACATAAAGACAAAATCAATATATGAATGAACATAAATATATATTTATATTAATGTAATTAGTTTCATTATAGAAATTTATTTTGAATTTTTATAAGTTATATAATTACCTAAAAAACTTCTTCAATGATAAAACAATATTTATTTAATTGATATAAAAATAGAATAATTGATTTTAATAATATTAATTTTGATATATTTTGGATTATTTAATTTTTCTAAGGAATATAATAGATATAAAAGATATATTATAGATTTATGAAATCATTAGATTCAAATTATCACCTTTTCTTGATGTATTTGAAGTCAAATTAAATGAATATTATTAAATTTGAAAATAATTATATCTTATTGAATTAATCTATTATTGAATTTTTTTAAAAGAAAAAGATGTTAAATAATAACAATGGGATATTATATGGTCGAACATTTCTTCTAATTTTAATTTATTGTTTGTTTGTAAGTAATTAGATCTTGAATAATCTTATTATATTTTAATATTTGTGGATTTCCAAAAAGTGTCCCTCACCTCGATTATAAAATTCCATCTACTCCCTCACTTCTTCACTTCACTTTGAGCCATCAAGCTCGGAAATACCCTACCCATTTACCTTTTCAACTTTCCTAGTCACATTCTAGAGTTTCTGGTCTTATCAGAATACCAACTCTAGTTTTTTTAAGAGGAGATCTAGAGAGATCTCATCAAAGAAGAGGTAATCTCCTCTACCAATTCTTTCAAAATTATTTCTTCTTATACTTCCTCTCAATGAGTTTTTCCCATTTTAAATTAATAAATCAAGTATCACTTATATTATGAGATTTTATTATAATTATGGAACAACCATATTCCACCTTTTAACCATCCTAAAAAAACAAAATCACCATGAATGCGTACATACGGCATATCGTCTCAACGTCGCGTTGTAATCTATTTTTTATCCTGTCACGAACCAACCTGAGTCGACCCTGAACCGGTCACCTGATCCGGCCTGCGACATAGCCCAAGAGGCGTTCCTGATCCTCCCGGGCTGGCGACAACTGCCAGGGCATCAACAGGGAAAGTGGGAATGATTTCGCACAATATAAATAAATAAAGAAATAGAAATAATATAAAGCAATGAAGAAAAGTAAACCAAACAAAACGAACAAACAGGAACAAAGAAAAAAATGAAACTAACCATACACGACGTCCCAACTAACTCTGTGCGACCTCGTAGGTCACTCTCCGACTCAATGATCAAGCGTCGCCCAAGGTGAGCACACTCAAGCTGTAGCCTGCACAAACACTAAGAACCGAAAATAACAATAGGTGTGAGTATTAAAACTCAGTAGGCTAGCCCAAAATCTATTCCCAATGCACAACCTTTAAAATAAAAGAAACATCATTTCAAGTTTGAACTACAATTTATAAAATTATGGTTTTCTACATGTTACTCAAAAACAAAGTATGAGTCATTTCCCATATTCATTTCTCAAAAACCCAAATCATTCTTTTAGTGAGACATTAGCATTTTTCAAAGGGGAAGTGATGTTTACATTTTCAATTTGCACAGAAAGTATAAAACACTTTTCGTTGAAAACATTTTTCATAAACCACTTTTAAAACATCCATCACTTTCTAGTAAAAACACTACATATGAAAACGGTACAGTAGTTACACAGTAAGGGAAATGAAAAGAAAATATATACAAGTACCATATTTATCACAGCAAGTAACTAAAAAGCCAAAAACATGGGTGAACCTAGGAGATCGATAATAAAATAGAAGACACCAATAAAATAGAAATCATCCTCGTTGACATGTCACTCACTATGAAATCAAAACGCTCAATACGCTCGACTATCCTTTCTCAGGTAGGCTGAGGTCAAATCCTGTAAGAATCTGGTTCTTATTTTTGAGGTACGGGTTTCTTCTTTTCTCTTTTCCTTAAGTGTTTTTGAAAAAATAAGGAAAATGGGGGAAAATCCTAAATTTTGGGACTACACGCCATGTACTTTTCCATACGCCGTGTACTTTGGCCGTGTGGGATGAGTACACAGGTTATGTAGCAATGTCGGTGGCGAAGGGTGTAAAAATCGACTACACGCCGTATAGTGGAAATTTACACGTTGTGTAGTCAGTCGGCAAGAAAATAGTAAGGCGGTGGAAGAAGCTTCCAGCAGAGTGGAATTACACGATGTGTAATCATAAATACACGCTGTGTACCCATGTCTATGGATGAACAGTGCGGCGATGCCACCAGAGGAATAGTTAAATGAGAAAAGTACACGCCATGTAGTCAATAGTACATGTCGTGTAGTTTGTTTTTTTTCTCTTAAAATGGGAAGTAGCCAACCCTGTTCACATTATTGGCTTAGAACCGGAGGAAGGAGTCAGGAGAGGAGTCCGGACCTTTGAGGATCTCCAGATCGAGCGTCGGGAATCCAATTTTGCCTCTGATGAACTCGTTAGAACCGCACGGGTAAGCCCTTCACTCTCCTTAAGTCATTCTTGCCAATTCTTCTTCTAAGAGAAGTTATTTGTGTTTGAACGGGGATTTCTTTCACCTCATATCTACGTCGTTCTTGGACGATTCAAGGATTGTCGTTCGCGTATACCGTTCAGGGGCGTTTAAGGTAGGTGGCTTGGTGTTTAATTTCCAACTATTGTGCGTTTGTGTGAATCGTTGTGCCACGAACCCATGTTGGGGTGTCATGTGGTTGAGGACTTATTTTTTTTAAATACCTTGAATTGTATAGGTAGTTAAATTTGATAATAAACTATTGTTTGGGATCGCTGCTTGGATCCAAGACCACCCCGGGGGTGCATTCCTCTGTTTAGCCGTTTGGCCTAGATACCCGAGGGTATGCCATTGTAATAATGATTATTGAATTGAATTAAGAGTAATTTCATGTGTATTGCTTGTTTATATGTTGGTCATGGCCCGGTTAATTTTTTTTCCTGAGCGTAGTGTTTTACTTAGCTTGAGGGCAGTGGATCTTTTAGCCTGATGGAAACTTCTTCCGTGCCAGTGGGCAATAGAATCTATGCCTAAGGGCGACACTTGTATGCCTGAGGGAAATATCTGTTATGCCTGTGGGAAATTACCTGCGGGTTACGTTTCTGATTAATTTAGGGTAAGGGTTAGCGTGTTTGAGGACACTGACTGTTTACAATGAAATTCACTGTGGTGGTTTCCTTATAATGAATGATTAAATGAATAATAAAATGGCAATATAACTGGTAAAGTTAGTTTCTTTTGAGTACTACTTAGTTTATTTCATTTTACTACTGCACACTGTTGTTGCATATTTTCACACAGTTAGGCACGGTCCTTTGGTGGGTGCCTACTGGGATTTATTTCTCACACCCTGTTTGGGTCATTTATTCAGCCCAAACAGATTACATTTCTGTAGGTGTGGATAAGGGCAAGGGTCCCTATATAGGTACCTGATTTCTGCTGAGGAGTAGGGGAGCATGGGATCAGGCTTAGGCTCATGATGATACTGGCTGTTTTGTTTTGGTTTTATTATACTCTGTATTGTACTGTACTTTATTGTTGTGTAACATGTTCTGGCTGTTTTCTTAGAGCTTGAGACATGTTTCATCATTATATACATGACTGTTGGTTATCCTATACTGCAGTTGTTTATTTTAAATGTGTATGGGTTGTTGCTTCTGCTGTTGTTGTGTGATATTTATTCTATTCTGATGTGCTACACTTTGACAAATGAGGGCATAGTTTCCCCACTATCAGACCTGGGCCCTCTCTGCTAGTTGGCAGCCTCTAACATTTGGGGAAATGCGCTTGAGGTCACGTGGCGAACCGGGTTCAAGGCACCCATGGAGTGGTACCCGGGCCCGGGACATTACAATGTGGTATTAGAGGGGGTTCTTTTCTTTGACTTACTATTTGGATCCTTAGTCAGGGATAGGAAGGAAATGTTAGTTGGTAATAAGTTGTGCCTGGAAGAAGCTAACCCATGTATAGGGAAAATCCAATTTACCTCGTGTTGCAATTTTATTGATTTTGCAATGTACAGTTGATTTGTTTTCACCATTTGGTGATGCACTTGTGGTGTGCTATTTATATTTTATTCATGGGTTTTATTTAGTTACAACCCTATGAGATGAGGGTATTCCATCTCATGCATCATTTAGGAACATGCTAGGAATCACATGTCATGCATAGTTTCCATGCCATGTAGGTGCATTAGAAATTGCATGTTGTTGTGATAGTTGTGGTGCTAGAAAAGGTATGATGTTGTGATAGATTCTTTGATAAAATACCTGCTATGTGATAGGGTATTTTTGTATAAGCTTTTTGATAGAATGAATGTCAATCTCTGGTTTTTGGGGAGTATGGGCCCTCAATAACCAGAATTTAGTGAATCATTGACTTGATTATTTGTGTATAACATTTATAATATGTCAAACTTTGATTCGCGGAGAGTATGGGCCCTCGCGGATTGGAATTTGGCACTTAGGTGTTGTTTTTCGGTATTTTATGGGTTTTGGAGAAGTATATGAGGCTTACTGTCTGAAAAACCCAATATACACGCTGTGTAGTTCCTTGGACACACGTCGTGTGTTCTTCTGTTTAGGAAGAAAAGAAAATCTTTTAAGTACACGTCGTGTAGTCTCTTTTCGTGTCATGGACCGTGTGGGTGGGGACACAGGGAAGGGAAATGCTTGGGGAAAACATGTTGTGTACCGGATGTACATGTCGTGTACTCTTGACCCGGAGTTTTCCCATGTAACTAACAACACAACCGGAGGAGACCTTAAGAAATACACGTCGTGTCCACTATGGAACACGCCGTGTAGTCTGACCTGGGATCCGGCCATGTAACTAACAACACGGGTTGGCGGAGCTCGTCCAGTACACGCTGTGTGCCTGAGGGACACATCATGTAGTCTTTTCTGAGGACAGATCATGTGGTTTTAGCCGTGTGGTTGGAAATCGGGGTGGTGTACATGCTGTGTGCTAACACGTCGTGTAGTATCAAACCGAGTAGTCGGCCGTGTCATGAACGACACGGGAAGTTGGAAAAAAATTACACCACACACACCATGTAGATTATATAAACGCTGTGTAGTTTTGTTCAATGGGAGTCGTGTGTCTTAGCCGTGTAGAAGGACCCGGGCAAGGAAGAGAGGTCAGGTACAAGACGTGTAGTGAGTGTACATGCCGTATAGTCTTGTTTTTCAAATCTTGAATGCCTTCTTCCTCCTATTCCCTTTTTGGTCCCTTCGTTTTTTCAGTCTTTGATAATCTGGATCTAAGGTGTGTGTTTGACCTTGTAAAGTCATGCCACCAAGACGACCATGAGTTATTCTCCAGGAGAGCGGGAACAATTATACTCTAGAAATGGTGGTCCATGGGCTACCAGTGGATCCTCTAGCAAGTCCAAATGCGGCGCCAGCCGTTATACTGGACACAGGTGCAAAGGCACAGTTTCGTGAAGGCTTTATGTGGTTCATGCAGACCTTTCAGGGAGCACCGCCAGCTGCCACATCTATGGTAGAGCTGACTTGTATCTTCCAGCAGCAGCATCCGCCTATATTCTCAGGGGATGGCGGACCACAGGCTGCGGAGTCCTGGATGGGGTCTATGCAGACTATTTTTGAGCATCCTGAGACGCCTCTAGGGCGGACGGTCAAGATCGCGACGTATATGCGGCGTGATTCTGCCAAGAGGTGGTGGGATGTTACCACAGAGTCAGAGAATCACAAATACATGGCGTGGGAAGATTTTCGGGAAGTCTTTTATGAATTCTTCTTTCCAGAGACATTGAGGGCAGATAGATCTCGAGAGTTCATGAACCTGCAGCAGGGCGCTATGTTAGTGATGGATTATTCTCCTCGTTTTACTGAACTTCAGTGTTTTTCACCCGTTCTGGTGGGTGATGATCCATTGAGAGCTAGACACTTTGAGGATGGTCACCGATATGACATCCGAGCACTAGTGAATGTTTTCAGGTTGCCTTCAGTACATTATATTGTGAACCAGGCACTGATTACAGAGAGGAACCTACGAGAATCTAGTGGTGTTGACTAGGGTAGTTCAACACTAGTTTCTGGTACGATTTCTACTGGCAAGAGGAAGAGAGAGATGGAATTCTCTTAGGGTGGAAGTACCAGCCAGAAGAATGTTTCAGGAGGCCAGGTCATGTGCTACCAGTGTGGTAAGGAGGGGCCCAAGAGACCTCAGTGTCCACGAGGCCCAGTGGAGTGCCGAGCTTGTGGCAAGATGGGTCATCTGCAGCTCTTTTTCATGGAGTTTCTACCAGTGGCTAGTGAGAGGGGTTCTGTGCAGACTCTGCGTGCGGGAGCAGGACCAGTAGCTTCTCACCAGTCGGGAAATTGGAATACGTCCTGGCGTGCAGGAAGGGATATTGTTCGTGGTCGTGGTAGTCAGACACCAGGATCTCAGAGGTAGCAGGGCAGGACAGCTCATGGTAGCTAGGCTGTGTCGCAGGGCCGCGGCATTGGGCAGGCATATGCAGTGCAATAGACCCAATAGGAGCATGATCCCAGACCTTGTACTGTCAGAAGTACTAATCTAGTAGCTTCTGTTTTATCTTCAGTACTTTCTGATATGGGTGTTACGCATAGATTTATATCTGTACCCGTTGTGGAGAGCCTTGGGCTCTGTGTTTCTTCTTTTTCTGATGTTATGACGCTAGACACTCCGTTGGGAGCTAGAACGGCTGGTGTGCATCAGTGCAAGGAGTGCCCCCTTGAGGTTGGAGGGTGTCACTTTCTATGGGACCTCTATGTCTTAGAGATGACAGCTTATGACGTCATTTTCAGGATAGATTGGTTGGATCCCTTTCGAGCCTTTGTAGACTGATATCGTCGCAGGGTGAGTTTTACATCACCATAGGGTGGAGAGTTTCTATACAAGGGAGCATGGGATGTTTGGGAAAGTTGAGCTAGACAAGAGCATCATGGGCGAGGTGGAGTCACATCCCAGATTGTGAGTTTATATCTAGATGATCTGGGGACTTGTCAGACGGATTTCCCTCCAGTGGTTGATCGTTTCATGGATGTTTTCCCGGATGACTTTTCGGGTCTACCTACGGAGCATGATGCGGATTTATCTATTGATCTTGTGCTAGAAGCAGCACTTGTATCCATTCCTCCTTATAAGATAGCTACACATGAGTTTCAGGAGCTCAAGAGGCAGTTAGAGGAGTTACAAGCAAAGGGTTTTATCCGACCCAGTACTTCTCCTTGGGGTTCTTCGGTCCTGTTTGCGAAGAAGGTGGATGGTACCCTCAGACTCTGTGTGGATTATTGGAAGTTGAACCAGTTGACGGTCAAGAACCAATATCCCTTGCCGAGGATTGATGATCTTTCTGATCAACTTTGTGGAGCACGAGTGTTCTCAAAAGATTGACTTGAGATCAGGATGTCATCAGTTATGCATGAGACCATCGGATATACCGCTTACAGCTTTTTGGAGAAAATATGGTTTGTAGGAGTACTTGGTTATGCCATTCGGACTCACGAACACGCCAGTAGTTTTCATGGCTTTGATGAATCGTGTGTTCCATAATTATCTGGATTCTTTTGTGTTAGTATTCGTGGATGACATCTTATTGTACTCTCACACTCGACACGACCATGCCACCCATCTTGAGATCGTATTGAGTACCCTGAGAGAGCATCGTCTATATGCTAAGCTCTCAAAGTGCCACTTTTGGATGGACCAGATTCACTTCCTGGGTCATATCATCTCAAAGGCAGGAGTTGCAGTAGACCCAGAGAAGGTGAGAGCAGTAGTTTCCTAGGAGCAGTCTAAGAACGTGTTTGAGATACGAAGTTTCTTGGGGATGGATGGTTACTACAAATGCTTCATACAGGACTTATCCTGCTTAGCAGTGCTGTTGAGGGGTTTGAATAAGAAGGGTGTGAAGTTCGTTTGGTCATAAGCTTGTGAGACAGCCTTTCAGGACCTGAAAGGAAGGTTGACCTCAGCACCAGTCCTGATAATTTCAGAGTAAGGGAAGAGCTATATAGTTTACTGTGATTCAACAGGTATTGGGATGGAAGCAGTGCTGATGCAGGGCGATCGAGTTGTTGCGTACGGTTCTCGGTAGTTGAGGCCACATGAGAGGAATTACCCGACGCATGATCTTGAGTTGGCTGCAGTTTTTCATGCGTTGCGCTGTTGGATACATTATCTCTTGGGAGATCATTTTGTGGTTTTCACAGACCAAAAAAGTCTCAAGTATATCTTTACTCAGCGTGACCTGAATCTGATACATCGGAGGTGGGTCTAATACCTTCAGTCCTTTGATTTTGATCTTGCCTATACACCTGGTAAGGGTAATGCAGTTGTTGATACACTGAGCTGAAAGACTCAGACGCAGGTGGTTCATGAGGCCAGTGATGAATGGTATCTGATGGATTTGTTCTCTGAGATGCATTTGGAGGTGCACGATAGTCAGGGGCAGACCTATCTTTCATCTTTAGTTGTGACCTCTACCCTCATGGATAGAGTGAGGATGAGATGTCTATTTGATTCAGAAGGCCTAGTCCTACGAGAGTCGGTGGCAAGTGAGGACCCTCCTCCTGGGTGGATGATAGTTGATGATGAGGTACTACGTTTCCATGGATGAGTATGGGTTTCAGGGGATAGACGCGAGGAGCTGATGCGGGAGTTTCATGCTTCAGCTTGGGCAGTTCATCCTGGAGTTACCAAGATATACCCTGAATTGAGACGTCAGTACTGGTGGCCAGGTATGAAGAGAGAGATAGCTATTTTTATTATAATATGTTCCACCTGTTAGCAGGTGAAGGCGGAGCATCAGAGGCCATTTGGGCTGTTACAGTAGTTACCCATCCCGGAGTGGAAATGGGATGATGTCGCGATGGACTTCGTGACTGGGTTGTTGAGGTCACCTCAAGGCAATGATGTCATGTGGGTTGTTGTGGACAGACTCACAAAGGTATCTCACTTTTTTCCAATCAAGGAGGCCTTTGGTGTTGACGATCTTGAGAAGTTGTATATCCAAGAGGTCGTACGTTTTCATGGGGTCCCTCCTTCTATCGTTTCAGATAGGGACGCTATTTTACGTCTCATTTCTGGCAGATTTTTTAGAGGGCACTGGGTACATAGGTGCTTCTGAGCACAGCTTACCACCCTCAGACCGATGGTCAGTCAGAGCGTACGATGCAGGTGCTAGAGTACATGCGGCGTGCATGCATCTTAGACTTTTGGGGATCTTGGTAAAATCATATACCCTTAGTCGAGTTTGCCTATAATAATAGTTTTCAGGAAACTATTGATATGACACCATACGAGGCTTTATACGGTAGGTCATGCCGATCACCTTTATGATAGATAGAGGCAGGTGAGGTAGCTTTACTGGGACCACGTCTTGTGGAGGAGACTTTTTAGCAAGTCCAGTTGATTCAGAAGTGGATGGCTACTGCGCAGTCTCGTCAGAAATCTTATGCTGATCGCCGCAGATGACCCTTAGAGTTTGTGGTCGGGGATCAGGTTTTCTTACATGTTTCACTGAGGTTGGGACATAGGTGGATCAGGAGACAGGTTAAACTTTCACCGAGGTATTTGGGGCCATTTGAGATTCTGGAGAGAGTCAGCCCGGTTGCCTATCGGTTGCAGTTACCACAGAGGTATCAAGCCATGCACGACGTCTTCCATGTATATCAGTTGTGTCGTTATCATTCAGACCTATCTCTTGTCTTTCAGCCCGAGGAGGTTGCGCTTGAGGTAGATGTGTCCTTTGAGTAGCATCTGATTCGTATCGTTGATAGGAGAATGAAGGTTCTCCAAGGCCGGCCAGTTCCTCTCATACGGGTGATATGGCAGGATGGCCGAGTGCAGAACGAAAACTAAGATCAGGAGACCGATGTACGTGCTCAGTGGTCAGAGCTTTTCTGAGCTTTATCTTCACCACCCTTGGAAGGGAAATTTGGGGACGAATTTCTTTAAGGGGGAAAGTTTTTAAGAACTCGTTTATTAGTTTTTAGGTATGGGTTTCTTCTTTTTTCTTTTCCTTAAGTGTTTTTGAGAAAATAAGGAAAATGGGGAAAATCCTAAATTTTGGGACTACACGCCGTGTACTTTTCCACACATCGTGTACTTTGGTTGTGTGGGATGAGAACACAGGGTGTGTAGCCATGTCGGTGGAGAAGGGTGTAAAAACTGGCTACACGCCGTGTAGTGGAAATTCACATGTCATGTAGTCAGTCGGGAGGAAAATAGTAAGGCAGTGGAAGCAGCCACCAGTGGAACGGCAGTACACACCGTGTAATCATAAATACACATTGTGTACCCATGTCGACGGATGAACAGTGTGGCAGTGCCGCCAAAGGAATAGTTAAATTAGAAAAGTACACGCCGTGTAGTCAATATTACACGCCGTATAGTTTATTTTTTCGCTTAAAATGGGCAGTAGCCAACCCTATTCATAGGATTGGATTAGAACCAGATGAAGGAGTTGGGAGAGGAGGCTGGACCTTCGATGATATCCAGATCAAGCGTTGGGAATCCATTTTCACCTCTGACGAACTCGTTGGAACCGCATGGGTAAGCCCTTCACTCTCCTTAAGTTGTTCTTGCTAATTCTTCCTCTAAGGGAAGTTATTTGTGTTTGAACGGGGATTTATTTCACCAAAGATCTACGTCATTCTTGGAAAATTCGAGGATCATCATTTGCGTATACCGTTTAGGGGCATTTAAGGTAGGTGGCTTGGTGTTTAATTTCCAACTGTTGTGTGTTTGTGTGAATCGTTGTTCCACGAACACATGTTGGGGTGTCGTGTGGCTGAGGAATTAGTTGTTTTAAATAACTTGAATTGTATAGGTAGTTAAATGTGATAATAAACTGCTATTTGGGATCACTTCTTGGATCCAGGACTACCCCAGGGGTGCGCTCCTCTATTTAGCCGTTTTTCCTGGATACTCGAGGGTATGTCATTTTAATAATGTTTATTGAATTTCATTGAGAGGAATTGCATGTGTATTTCTTATTTATATGTTGGGAATGGACTGGTTACTTGTTTATCCTAAGGGAAGTGTTTTACTTAGCCTGAGGGTAGTGGATCTTTTATCCTGAGGGAAACTTCTTCTGTGCCTGTGGGCAATAGACTCTGTGCCTGAGGAAGACACTTGTACGCTTGAGGGCAATATTTGTTATGTCTATGGGAAATTACCTATGGGTAACATTTTTGATTATTTGAGGGTAAGGGTTTGCGTGTCGGAGGACACTAACTGTTTACATAGAAATTCACTATGGTGGTTTCCTTATAATGAACGATTAAATGAATAATAAAATATCAATATAAATGGTAAAGTTAGTTACTTTTGAGTACTGCTTAGTTTATTGCATTAAAATAATGGACGTTGTTGTTGTAAATTTTCACACAGTTGCACACGGGCCTTTGGTGGGTGCCTACTAGGATTTATTTATCACACCCTATTTGGGTCATGTCTTCGGCCCAAACAGATTACATTTCTGCAGGTGTGGATAAGGGCAAGGGTCCCTATACAGGTACCTGATTTCTTCTGAGGAGTAGGGGAGCATGGGATCGGGCTTAGGCTCGTGATGGTACCGACTGTTTTGTTTTTGTTTTTTTGTACTTTGTATTGTACTGTACTGTATTGTTGTGTAATATGTTCTGGATATTTTCTTAGAACATAGGACATGCTACATCATTATCTACATGACTGTTGGTTATCCTTTACTGTAGTTGTTTATTTTAAATGTGTATGGGTTATTACTTCCGCTGTTGTTGTGTGATATTTATTCTATTCTGCTGCGCTACACTTTGAAAAATGAGGGCATAGTTTCCCCACTATCAGACCTGGGCCCTCACCCCGAGTCGGCAGCCACTGGCGTTTAGGGAAATGTGCTTGAGGTCACGTGTCGAATCGGGTTCGGGGCACCCGTGGAGTGGTTCCTGGGCCCGGGACGTTACAAATACCATAGTAATAAACCCAATATATCCACCTACTATGGGCCACTGGTCAGTACCATAACCTACCATTTTAGCAATCATTCTTAGAATATTCTCTCAATATTCCAGATTCCCATGTCTCAAGTGTTTGGAACGGGGGTGAGCCAACCGATGCCAACCGAGCATCCAATCATATATATATATATATATAAAGCACAACATGCATCACCCCGAGTCACTCCATGGGACAACCTCTTGCCTTTAAACTACTCAAGTACCTAGGAGCCTCTAAGCGCGGCCTCCCAAACAGTCAATTGCAACCAAGGCAAAAGAGTTATCCTAGGAGGGTTTTTAACAAAACATTTTCATCATTTTCCATAAAGTGCCAAGCATGCATTAAATACATTTCACAATCACCACTTATAAAAAACCAAAATGCTTGTTCAATTTTCAGAAGAAACCATTTATCATTAAAACCATAACTATAATTGAAATTCTGTGAATTATGTTTAAAGTCCAAATTGATTTTCTTTCAATATTGGGTGTCCGTTCATCAAGAAAATATTTCATGTGTCCTGTATAAAATAAACGGATCTTTTTACACCAAATAATCATTTAAAATTAATTGTCTTATATCATCTCACATTCATTAAAATTAATAAAATATTTAATCTGAACAAATAGTGTGTGCAAGTAGTAAGAAATAATGTAACTCAAATTTTAAAAAGCAGTGCAATGGGAACCTACCTCAAGGTGGAACCAAGTCATCCACTCAGCTCTTGACGCTTTCTAACTAAAAGCAGCTGCTCTTGAAGATGAAAATCTGAAACCACTTCACCTATACACATATACATTTTCATCTATATATATATATACCCTTTAACCCTAGTACATATTCCCCACGCCATGAGGGAATATGTGCAAGGAGGATATAGATATATACATGCTGACCCATGTATATACCTATAGGTCTTTTTCATTGATGACCAAAACCTACACTGCGATGAGAAAAACACCCTACAATGATGCAAGGGAAACCAATAACTACCCAAGGCTTCAAACACAACTAAAACAATTTCACTTCCTATAAAATAATATGAATTAAGAGCAGCACATAAAAAATACACCTTTCCTGGAAAACATGTCACAAGGCCAATTCACATCACTCCCAACTTAATAAATCATTTACATAATTAATAAAATTTTTCCAAGATATATAACAAATATTCACTAAAAAACATACTCCAACTCCCCTCTTTAAAATTAAATTCACACTAAAACATTTTCCAGCACATGGTGTGCACATTTTATAAGATTTAATAAACCACTTAAAAATATTTTGAAGCAACTCTAAATAGTATCACAAGACTTTGAACATAGAAGACTGCCCAAAACCCATTTTGAGGCCAAATGAACACCACATACATGTCAAAACATAATATGTAACCCTTGCATGACATAATAAAACAACATCAAAGTTTAAGAAAACACAACAATGGCTCAACAAAATTTTTCATAAAATCAAAACATTAATATCACCTAAACACGTTATTAAACCCATCCAAATCGTATTAAATATCAAAAAAACAATATTCTCACCAATCAGACTAATCGAATAACATGCTAAATTGATTAAACAAGAAAAATAAAACACCAAATAAAGATTATGCATGGAACCGGCTACCTCTGGTGTCTAAAATCCCATGAAAAAAATTGTGGAACTCCAATCACCGGAGAGAAGCCGTGCCGGAACAAGGAATCGGGGTGCCAGAAAATGCGCCGGTAGGAGGAGGGGATGCCGACGAGATGGTCTGGCCATCAAAGTGAGGCGTGCGGAGGTTGCGGACTGAAAGGGGAGGGTGTGCATGGAGGTTGCCCGGCAAAAGGAGGAGGTGGCACGGTTGCTGGTCGCTGGCCGGAGTAGCTGACCAGAGGGAGGGGCGACGCGACATAGGATAAGGGAGAGGGAGGTCTGCATGCTACTATCCAGTGAGGAAGAGGATAGCGCGACAGGAAGGAGGAGAAGAGGCGGTCTGATTCACCGGAGAAGGATCCGAGCGGAGGGCTGTTCGGGAGGCGTTGAACAAAGGCCGACCGGGAAAGGTTAGCCGAAATGAGGAGAAGGTGTGTGAAGGGGGGAATTCGAGCTGGGTGTGGTGATATGGAAAATATGGAAGGGATGGAGGGCTCGACGCAGCTGGTAGGGCGGCGCGAGGTGAACCGTAGCGGAGAGGCGCTGGTCAGCCAAAAGGAAGTGCGGCGGCTAGAGGTTCGGCGACACAGGAGCGGCGTGGAGGCTCAGAGAGGAGGATGGGGAAGGGTGGCGGCTAGGTTTAGGCGGGGCTAGTGCAACGCGCAAAAAAGAAGGGGGAAAGGTGTCTGTATGGGAGAGATAGGAGAGCAAGAGAGAGGGAGAAAAAAAATAGAAGGAAAAAAAGAAAATAAAATAAATAATAAAGGGAGGAAAAAAAGGAGATAAAATTAAATAAATTCAAAAGAAAAATAAATTAAAAGAATAAAATAAAATTCTAATAAATAATAAAAAAAATTAATACTCATAATAAAACTGAAATTGATAAAACCAAAATAATAAAAATAACCAAATTAACGTATTAACTAGAATAATAATAATAATAATAACCTAATTGATACATTAACTTAAATAATAATAATAATACTAGTAATGAAAAAAATAATAATAAAACCAACCGCAAAGTAAATGCCTTAATTGTTGAGTCTAGACACCGCGCACAGATGTGTTCATGGTCGCGGCATAGTCGCGTGCCCAAACAATAACACATTTAATAATAAAATTCTCTCTAACTAAGGATGGGAACTATGCAGAATTGTGCACACGGTCACGCACCTATATTAGATCCCAAATTCCTTTAAATTAAAACCACCTCAACTCGCGGCTCAAGAGTGAAACCCAAAATAATTAAAATAAAATAAGGCATCAGGTCGGGTTGTGACAATTCTCCCCACCATGACACTTTCTGTCCCCAGAAAGTCCCAAAAGACATAACCAAGCTATTATTCCAAGAAATCCCTTGTAGATACCTAAAACAAAACTCAATCACCTGAAGATCAGGCATTCAAAACACCCATGACCTAAAACTCCAAATATCTCAAAATGAGAATCACCAAGCAAAAATACCAACAGTAAGGAATTCATCGCAAAACAGAACTACAACATGGAACACCCTGACCCCTAACTTAGGGATCACAAGGGCCACTCGAGATCTCAAAGAACGCTCGTCAAGCAACCCACTACTGGAGTTATCCAATTATCATGGTCAAGGTTGGGAGGAGCAGAAGTAAGAGGTCGCCACCCCCCCCCCCCCCCAAGTTCTGCCTATGGTGGCCTCCCCACCATATCTGGATTATTGTAAAACATTGGTTTTCCAAACCAAAAACACTCAAAAACTCATACAACCTTTAACACTGACATGACCCTCTAACCAAAAAAACACAAGATGAGATGCCAGTGAGACCTACACTGAGTCTCCCCACCATTTTAAATTTTCCTAACAACACGGAACCCGCGCGGGCATTACCAGTTTACTTTGAGCGATACTGACTGAAGCCTTCATCACGAAGCCACCAACACGAGAAAATTTCACGGAAAAATTACCACAATGAACAACACTCTACCACATGAGATGGGTTTTGATAGCATAAACCTCTAACCTAGAGGAAAACTAGACAGGCTCACGTTAATCCCACAAGACAAAAGCATCTCTAAAACGAGTACAATTTCGATCTGTAACTGACCACGAGAAGGTTCACAGAGCATGCCCACCAGCTTTACAAAAATACTGATTCTTCATACCTCTTTAAGACCCAAAAGGAACTCCCATAAATTAATACCACAACAAAGATACAAGGATTTCAAAGACGGTACTACAATAGGGGAAATTTAAGTCATCCTCATCCCGTCACTGCAGACTTAAGTCGGACCAAGGTCATCATATATCTGATGAGTTTTGACTGCACGCAAGCTTCACCCTGAGACCTGTGGCTGGGGCCCTGATGTCTGAAGCATCTACCGCCTCATAGTCATAAGTTGACCACCTCTGACTGGAACTTCCTCCGCTATAAAAGCAGCATGCATACTTCTCCTCATGTCCCGCGCACCCACTCTATCAACATACCAACTGAGAATTGCAACGAATGACTTGGGGTGTCTGACTGACCACACTTGAGATAGGAAGTTGAGCAGTCTATCCGACAAGAAACATGAACTGATGGAAGGAGCGCTCCAAGAACAGGCCCCTTCAGTTCACAATCCTCATCGGATAAGGAACCGTCACTTCCTTAGGTACAATCATGGGATGAGGTTAGTCTTAAGGATCACTCAAGACATCCTTATTCTCAAAAAAAATGAAGTGATCACCGTGCTCTGGTTTAGTGCCGCTCCACCAGGCGTACTCGAGAAATCTTACACCCACACAACTTTTGGAGTTCTTCCAAAACCGGAGACACTCCTGACTTTCCCAAATCATTCGACGATATCCAATCGACCTCGACGTCTACAAACAGTCGACACAATCAAGAAGAACCCAACTCTGCCACTCCACTGGGATTCTGGGCTAAGCCAAGAACCGAGAGACCTGCTGGAAACCCATGGGACATTTCTAGGGGGAATATCCCAAACAAGGAACCCAAAACATCCTTCCACAAATCCAAACACATCACAAAGAAAACATCCATATTCCAAACACAAATCCAATAATTCCAATCTAAAACATCAATTCATTCTTAAAGAAAAACACCTGCTTAAGAAACCAAACACAGTACAATAAAACCCAACAAATCTTTTGAATTAATTTCTTTCACTCATGACTCAAACCATTTTCCATTTTCCAAAACCATTTAAGCAAAAAAACCCATTTTAGAGAAAACCCCACTTTTCAGGAAACAAGATGCAGCTTTCAAAATTAATCACTCACCACTGATATTCGAGATGCCTCACAAATTTTCATTTTCGTTCCACACAGGCACCCATCCACACAATCCACAAACTATTCATAAATCACTTCCACATGCACAAGAGAGAACCCATTGGAATACCACTGGAAAAGAAACAAGGATCTTTCTCTTTCAAAACAATACATTCCCAAATTTTTTTCAAAATACCTTTTTCCAACTATTTCAAATACTCAAGAAAAATTTGCAAAATGATTTCCATTTATAAAACAACCCACTCCAATTTCAATCATCCCAAGACATCCTTTTAGAAACTCAACTTCAAAAAATCAACTTCAAATTCCAAAAATAAGGTCCAAGAGAAATGCACCCCAAATATCATGTCAACTGCCCACCAAAATAAAATAAGAGCAGCACCAAAGCATGCTTCACTTTTTAAAGGAAAAAAATATCACGCCAATCCCAAAACTGAAGTAAGATATCACAAACATTAAAGCACCTGGGCAGAGGACTAGTGGTTGCGTCAAACCCGGCTACATGGTTTAGCAGACCATGCCCTAGGCAAGCATAAACCACTAGGAGTGTCAAACCGTACTCTCGGGCATCACATGGGTCGCTACTCCAAGTGAGACTACGCACAGTACTGATTTACTCCCATTTTCATCCCACATCAACAAAGACCAAGACCAAAACTTAAATCCCGGACTACCCCTGGTTACCAGAGGATCAGAACGAGTAAGAGTTCGTGACGCTCTTCCCACACCTACCACTCTCGAGTACCGACAATCCTATATCTGATCTACCAGACACCCCAAATAAAAAGAATGAAAACCTCCCTCTGATACCATTTTTTCACGAACCAACCCAGGTCGACCCTGAACCGGTCACCCGAGCCAACCCGCGACATGGCCTGAGAGGCGTTCCCAATCCCCCTGGGCTGGCGACAAGCGCCAGGGCATCAATAGGGAAAGTTGGAACGATTTATCCCAATATAAATAAATAAAGTAAAAGAAATAATACAGAGCAACACAGAAAAGTAAACAGAAAAAAACGACCAAACAGGAACAAAAAAATGAAACTAACCAAACATGACGTCCGAACTAACTCTGTGCGACCTCACGGGTCACTCTCCGACTCAACGATCAAGCGTCGCCCAAGGCGAGCGCACTCAATTTGTAGCCTTCACAAACACTAAGAATAGAAAATAACTATAGGCGTTAGTATTAAAACTCATTAGGCTAGCCCGATTTCTATTCCCAACGCACAACCTTTAAAATAAAAGCAACATCATTCCAAGTTTGAACTACAATTTATAAAATTAATGTTTTCTACATGTTACTCAAAAACAAAGTACGAGTCATTGCCCCTATTCATTTCTAAAAAACCAAAATCATTATTTTAGTGAGACATTATTATTTTTCAAAGGGGAAGTGATGTTTACATTTTCAATTTGCACAAAAAGTATAAAACACTTTTCGTTGAAAACAGTTTTCATAAACCACTTTAAAACCACCCATAACATTCTAGTAAAAACACTACATATGAAAATGCTATAGTAGTTACACAGTAAGGGAAATGAAAAGAAAATATATACAAGTGCCATATTCATCACAGCAAGTAACTGAAAAGTCACAAACATGGGTGAACCTAGGAGATCGAGAATAAACCAGAAGACCCCAATATATAAGAACTCATCCTCATTGACATGTCACTCACGATGAAATCAAAACTCTCAACACGCTTGACCATCCTTTCTCAGGCAGGCCGAGGGAAAATCCCATAGTAATAAACCCAATATATCCACTTATTATGGTCCACTGGTCAGTACCATAACCTACCAGTGCAGCAATCATTCTTAGAATATTCTCTCAATATGCCAGATTCCCATGTCTCAAGTGTTTGGAAAGGGGGTGAGCCAACCGATGCCAACCGAGCATCCAATCAGATATATATATAAAGCACAATAGGCATCGCCCCGAGTCACTCCATGGGACAACCTCTTGCCTTTAAACTACTCAAGTTCCCAGGAGCCTCTAAGCGCGGCCTCCCAAACAGTCAATTGAAACCAAGGCAGGAGAGTTATCCTAGGAGGGTTTTTATCAAAACATTTTCATCATTTTCCATAAAGTTCCAATCGGGCATTAAATACATTTCACAATCACCACTTAAAAAAAACCAATATGCTTGTTCAAGATTCAGAAGAAATTATTTATCATTAAAACCAGAACTATAATTGAAATTTTGTGCATTATGTTTAGAAGCCAAACTGACATTCTTTCAATACTGGGTGTTCGTTCATCAAGAAAATATTTCAAGTGTCCTGTATAAAATAAATGGCTCATTTTACAACAAATAATCATTTAAAAATTAATTATATTATATCATCTAACATTATTTAAAATTAATAAAATATTTAATCTAAATAAATAGTGTGCGCAAGAAGCAGGAAATAATGTAACTCAAATTTTAAAAAACAATGCAATGGGAACCTACCTCAAGGTGGAACCAAGCCCCCCACTCGGTGCTTGATGCCTTCTAACTAAAAGCAACTGCTCTTGAAGATGAAAATCCGAAACCACTTTACCTATACGCATATACATTTTCATATATATATATATTTACCCTTTAACCCAAGTGCATATTCCCCACGCCATGAAGGAATATGCGCAAGGAGGATATACATATATACATGCTTACCCATGTATATACCTATAGGTCTTTGTCACTAATGACCAAAACCCACACCGTGATGAGAAAAACACCCTAAAACGATGCAAGGGAAACCAATAACTACTGAAGGATTCAAATACAACTAAAAGAATTTCACTTCCCATAAAATAATACAAATTAAGAACAACACGTGAAAAATACACCTTTCTTAGAAAACATGTCACAAGTACAATTCGCATCACTCCCAACTTAATAAATAATTTAAATAATTAATAGAAATTTTCCAAGATATATAACAAAGATTCACTAAAAAACATACTCTAACTCCCATCTTTAAAATTAAATTCACACTAAAACATTTTCTTGCACATGGTGCGCACACTTTATAAGATTTAATAAACCACTTAAAAATATTTTGAAGCGACTCCAAATAGTATCACAAGACTTTGAACACAGAAGACCACCCAAAACCCCTTTTGAGGCCAAATGCACGCCACATACATGTCAAAACATAATCTTAAACCCTTGCGTGACATAATAAAACAACAGCAAAGTTAAAAAAACACCACAATGGCTCAACAAAAGTTTTTATAAAATTAAAACATCCATATCACCTAAACACGTTAATAAACCCATCCAAATCATATTAAACATCAAACAAAACTATATTACCTCCAATAAGACTAATAAAATAACATGCTAAATTGATTAAAAAATAAAAATAAAACACCAAATAAAGATTATGCATGGAACCGGCTACCTCTGGTGTCGAAAATCCCATGAAAATAATTGTGGAACTCCAATCGCCGGAGAGAATTCGTGCCAGAACAGTGAAGCGGGGTTCCATAAAATGTGCCGGCTGGAGGAGGGGACGCCGGCGAGATGGTCCGATCGTCAAAGGGAGGTGTGTGAAGGTTGCGGACTGAAAGGGGAGGGCGTGCACGCAGGCTGTCCGATAGAAGGAGGAGGTGGCGCGGTCGCTGGTCGTTGGTCAGAGTAGCTAACTGGAGGGAGGGGCGACGCGGGTTAGGGTAAGGGGGAGGGAGGTTCGCACACTGTTGTCCAGTGAGGAAGAGGATGGCATGAAGGGAAGGAGGAGAAGAGGCGGTCTTATTCGGTAGAGAAGGATCCGAGCGGAGGGCTGTCGGGGAGGCACTGAAGGGAGGCCGCCCAGGAAAGGTTAGTCAGAAGGAGGAGAATGTGTGCACAGCGGGGAATCCGAGCAGGGTGTGGCGTGATGGAAAATATGGAAGGGGTGGAGGACTCGACGCGGATTTTTTTTTTTTACGTTTTTCTTAAAAAAAATTCTGAAAAACGGCCTAGGTCAAAAAAAATTTTAAAAATACGCTACAAAGGCGGCATCTGCGATGCCGCCTTTGTATTAGCGCACAAAGGCGGAATCTGCGATGCCGCCTTTGCTCCCCCGCGCCGCCTTTGGCCCGGATCGATGACATGGCAAAGGCGGCCGAGAGGAGGCCGCCTTTCGGCTCAGGGTAAGGCGAAAGGCGGCATCGCGGAAGCCGCCTTTGGCCATACGCAGAGGCGAAAGGCAGCTTCCGCGATGCCGCCTTTGCCTGAAGTCCCTATAAAAGGGCGGCCACCCCCCCCCCTCTCCTCACTTGTTCATTTCAACTTATCTCTCCAATTTTCTCTCTCTCTCTCTAAATTTTTTTTTTGTTGTGCGAGCTTTTACGAAGCTTCATTTAGAGGTATGTTTCTTTATTTAATTTAATGTTTTTATTTAATTAATTTAATTTTGTTTAGTTTTAAATCTTTCATTTGTTAAGCAGTTTAGGTAGTTCTTAATATTTGGTTATTTAGTTTTTGTAATTAGTTATATATAGTTTTAAATAATTACTGTTAGGTAGTATAGATTAACTTAAGATTAACTTAAGATTAAGTATTTAGAAATTTTGGTAGCTTAAAGATTATGTGGTTATCTAGGCAATTAAATTCCTGTCTAGATACAAACAAGTGGATGTGGCTCTGGCACAGATGTACATAGGGGTAAAACCCGAAAACACCGCTTCGAGCTAGACTCGAACGGGAACTGGTGCACGATAACGGGCCTTGCTGCATCCTGGTTTGACACTCCCGGGGAATATGCTTAAGATGATTCATATTTTCTTTATAAACTACTAAAATTTCTAAGAGAAGAAAAAGCAAATCAGTATATTTATCAATGATAAATGATAAATATAATTTTATAGAATGAAATAAGGATATAATAATTAACGAATTAAAGTTATTATTAGTTAATTATAAAATAATAGAATAATTAATGATTAGTTGTTATTAGTTAATTTTAGAATAATTAATAAATAACATAGGATTAAAACATGAATTCATATAATGATTAGCTAACGATACTAATGATCAGTATATTTATCAATGATAAATGATAAGTATAATGTTATAGAATCAAATAAGGACATAAGAATTAACAAATTAAAGTTATTATTAGTTAATTATAGAATAATAGAATAATTAACGATTAGTTATTATTAGTTAATTTTAGAATAATTAATAAATAACATAGGATTAAAACATGAATTCATATAATGATTAGCTAACGATATTAATGAACATATAAAGTGAAATGAAGAAGAACAAACAAACTAAATAAAAAGGTGCTCTAAAATTACATTCTAATAAATATCATATGGTGAAACATCAGTAGCATAGTTTATGGTATAGAAAGGCGCAATAAAATTACATTATAATAAACATCATATCGTCAAACATAATTGTTAATATTTTGTTACACTATCATAATTTTGATGAAAGAACACATTTTTGACGTAGAGAGCCATGTATGCCTGTGTGTACTGTTATGGGGAGATTATTCAAACTGAGCAAGGAGCTTCTTACAGTACACAACCAATTACGGTGGTTAGTACAGTGGATTGTGCTACCATAAGTGACCTTCAAGAGAGAATTCATGTTTCCTTAAATTTGGGACCCGATCAAGAGATAATGTCTATGAGCTATAGACATTTGCAATTTCCAACAACAATGTGGCATATAGCTTGTCCATTGGTTGCTGATGCGTAGTGGGTCCAAGCAGTTAATTTATTTTCTCAACGGTTAGATGGTACCATGATGGAGTTATACGTTGTTGTTGCTACTGTACAACAACAACGTCCACTTGTACAAAGACGTAGAAATACAAGAGTGGTTGAAGACAGTCTACCTCATGACATTGAGCCTATTCCAAATGATGCAGCAGAAGAGGACAACCTAAATGATCTTCCGGATATACATGTCAATCCGACTTCTGATGAGGAGTTTCGTAATGATGGATCGGATGGCGACAACAGTGCTGATGAGGAGGGACCAACAAAAGATAGAGAGGAGGTTTTGAGAAATGCAGTTGTTGTACATCAACCTCGGTCAATAAATCATCCACCATTATTTTCATCTTGGTCAGAAGAAATGACACGCGTGCCTGAATTCGATAATACTATTCTCACACCGGCAACTGAGTTCCCTGGAGTTGTACCAGATAGGTTTAGTGAGGTGGACAAAACCTTATATATTGGAAGGAATTTTCCCAGTAAAGATGCCTTAAAAAGCACGTTATAGAGATTTCATATTGAGAGAAACTTCAACTATGTAGTTCACGAATCATGCCGTAGTAAATATGTTATACGGTGCGTGAAGTATGGGGATGATTGTAGATTTTGCTTAAGGGCTATTCCAGACATTACCTTTGGAGGTTGGAGAATATCAAGGATTGAGGCGGCTCATAGTTGCGTTCAGCCAAGTCTCACACAAGATCATACTTCATTGGATGCAGAATTTGTGTCATCTATTGTTGTTGAGATGATTAGGAAATGCCAAGATGTTCCAATATCCCTTGTGCAAGAGAGGATTCTATAGACATTCGGTTATAAGATTTCCTATAATAAGGCATGGATGGCGAAACAGAAGGCAATTGTGAAGGTATATGTTGATTGGGATGACTCATATCGAGTATTGCCGCAATTGCTAGCCATACTGAGGCATCATAACCAAGTTGTCTTCCATCTGGATACAAACGAACATGTGTCTCCTGATAATCGACTTGATCCATCTCGTGTTCAATTTCATCGGTTGTTCTGGGCATTCCTTCCTTGTATCTCTGCATTTCGTTTTTGCAAACAATTTATTCAGATTGATGGAACATTTCTGTATAGAAAATACAAGGGCGTATTGTTGATTGCGGCAACCCAAGATGGAAACCGTTCACCTCTTCCGCTTGTCGTTGCCATTGTAGAGAAAGAAAACTATGAATCATGGAGTTGGTTTCTGGCATGTATCAGCAACCATTTCACCAACATTCAGGGAGTTTGTTTGATATCTGATCGTCATCGAGCAATTAATGAGGCAATCAATGCAGATCCTGATACATGGAGATACCCAAATGCACATCATCGGTTCTGCATTAGACACATTGCTAGCAATGTACATAAAAAATTCCACAACGAACCGATGAAGAAGGCAATCACGAGGCTTGGTACGTATTTTATTCATTCTGTTTTACTGTTTCAATATAAATATAAAATCAATTCATGTGAAATATCATCTACGTTTTGTAGCATATGAGTCGGACCAACGACGATTTGAAGAACGTTTTGAACAAATTCGTCAGGCTAATCAAGAAGTTTATGATTATATGATGCGGATTCCAAAAGAGAAATGGACATTGGCATACGACGGGGGAAAGAGGTACGGACACATGACGACAAACATTGTGGAGTGCATCAATGGTATCTTCAAAGGACTTCGCAAGCTACCTATAACCGCATTAGTTCAGGAGACATTATATCGATGCGTGAAGTACTTTGTGGATAGACAAAAACTAGCATCAGACAGAATACATCAAGGGATAAGATATGGAATACACTTTCATCGAGAGATTGAAAAAAATATTGAAGAAGCTTCTGGTTATCACGTATGTCTATTTCGAAGAGAAGACTCCCGATTTGAAGTTCAAGAGCGTTCAGACCCCATCACAAATCACGTCGGTGAAAAAATGGTGGTATTATTGGAAACAAGGCAATGTCAATGTGGAAAATTTCAGGCCTTACGGTTTCCATGTACACACGTCATCGCAGCATGTGCCTCTGTGAACATCTCATGGGAAGCATATGTTGATCCAGTGTACCAGATGGATATCATTGCCAACTGTTATGCTGCACTATGGACACCTATTGGGGAGTATCGTTATTTCCCAATGCCTGAAGGCCAGCCGATAGTGATACCTGACATGAATCGGTTACGTCCTCGTGGGAGACCAAAGGCGAGTAGGATGCGTAATGAGATGGACTGGCCTCAAGAACAAGGGCAGAGTTTGCGATGCACAATATGTCATAAAGAAGGTCATAACCGGAAGCGATGCCCTAACGTTGTTGGTTCGACTTCACAGTCTCATTCATAATGATGTATTGTCTTCATTGTGACATTCCCATATTGTAAACTAAATGTTGTTATCTCTTTTTTAGAAAACTGTTCTATAACAAATTTATAGTATCATAATAATTAGCATAAGATATTGAATACATACAATTAGATAAATTCTAAAAACATCATTACTAATTGACATGGTTTATCTTAATCCAATCCATAAGTAGTTAATCACAAAGCTCCCCCAAAATATGTGTAACCAAATTCAAGACTCAATATTTTAGATAACATAACTTATTTCATATTAATATTCATTCTTTCAAGAAATAACTTTGAATATGAAATAATAGAATTTATTTCAAAACTCCGAAAGCGGAACACTTAACCCATATTGAAATGTGTATGTCAGTTAACCCATTAACATGTTTCCCGGACGTTAATATTAAAAATTTTAACCCTAAACCCTCCAACCTAAACCTAAATCTAAACATGCAGGATATTTTAGAAAACTGTTCTATAACAAATTTATAGTATCATAATAATTAGCATAAGATATTGAATACATACAATTAGATAAATTCTAAAAACATCATTACTAATTGACATGGTTTATCTTAATCCAATCCATAAGTAGTTAATCACAAAGCTCCCCCAAAATATGTGTAACCAAATTCAAGACTCAATATTTTAGATAACATAACTTATTTCATATTAATATTCATGCTATCAAGAAATAACTTTGAATATGAAATAATAGAATTTATTTCAAAACTTCGAAAGCGGAACACTTAACCCATATTGAAATGTGTATGTCAGTTAACCCATTAACATGTTTCTCGGACGTTAATATTAAAAATTTTAACCCTAAACCCTCCAACCTAAACTCCAATCTAAACATGCAGGATATTTTAGAAAACTGTTCTATAACAAATTTATAGTATCATAATAATTAGCATAAGATATTGAATACATACAATTAGATAAATTCTAAAAACATCATTACTAATTGACATGGTTTATCTTAATCCAATCCATAAGTAGTTAATCACAAAGCTCCCCCAAAATATGTGTAACCAAATTCAAGACTCAATATTTTAGATAACATAACTTATTTCATATTAATATTCATGCTTTAAAGAAATAACTTTGAATATGAAATAATAGAATTTATTTCAAAACTTCGAAAGCGGAACACTTAACCCATATTGAAATTTGTATGTCAGTTAACCCATTAACATGTTTCCCGGACGTTAATATTAAAAATTTTAACCCTAAACCCTCCAACCTAAACTCCAATCTAAACATGCAGGATATTTTAGAAAACTATTCTATAACAAATTTATAGTATCATAATAATTAGCATAAGATATTGAATACATACAATTAGATAAATTCTAAAAACATCATTACTAATTGACATGGTTTATCTTAATCCAATCCATAAGTAGTTAATCACAAAGCTCCCCCAAAATATGTGTAACCAAATTCAAGACTCGATATTTTAGATAACATAACTTATTTCATATTAATATTCATGCTTTCAAGAAATAACTTTGAATATGAAATAATAGAATTTATTTCAAAACTCCGAAAGCGGAACACTTAACCCATATTGAAATGTGTATGTCAGTTAACCCATTAACATGTTTCCCGAACGTTAATATTAAAAATTTTAACCCTAAACTCTCCAACCTAAACCTCAATCTAAACATGCAGGATATTTTAGAAAACTGTTCTATAACAAATTTATAGTATCATAATAATTAGCATAAGATATTGAATACATACAAATAGATAAATTCTAAAAACATCATCACTAATTGACATGGTTTATCTTAATCCAATCCATAAGTAGTTAATCACAAAGCTCCCCCAAAATATGTGTAACCAAATTCAAGACTCAATATTTTAGATAACATAACTTATTTCATATTAATATTCATGCTTTCAAGAAATAACTTTGAATATGAAATAATAGAATTTATTTCAAAACTCCGAAAGCGAAACACTTAACCCATATTGAAATGTGTATGTCAGTTAACCCATTAATGTTATATTTACATTTTACACTTACGACTCATTTTCTTTGTTTATATGCAGATGGATGATACCATACTACTCACTCAGCAGCCTACCCATATTTCGCAGGCCGTGTTAGAGGGTCATCCAGATCGATTTGTGAAGGTGCGTCGAGCGCACCATTTTCATCACATGGAGCCTCCACATGCCATTAGACCTTACTTGCGTCGTGCTGGCTTCTATGGCCTTGCCGTATCAGATTTCACATTTATAGATCATTACCTACTTGCTGCCCTCATTGAGAGATGGAGACCAGAGACACACACATTCCACTTGCCTGAGGGGGAGATGACCATCACCCTCGAGGATGTCGCAGTTATTCTCTGTCTTCCTATCCAGGGGAGACCCGTTATTGGACCCACTCGTGCAGCTTGGCCAGACCTTGCTCAACGCTTGTTAGGCGTTGATATTTTGTCCGACCGTAGGGATACAGATGGATCGTCCATATCTATGCGTTGGTTGGAGTCGCAGATTCCACATTTATAGGATGATGATGATGAGCAGACCGTCATGCGTTACGCCCGTGCATATATCTTACGACTCATTGGTGGGACCATGTGTACTGATCACTCGGGGATGCACGTGCATATGATGTATCTACCCCTACTAGAGGACTTTGATCAGGCTGGGACGTACAGTTGGGGATCAGCCTGCTTGGCATACACGTACAGATCATTATGCAGACTATCCCATAGGGACCGTACAGGTCTTGGAGGATGCGTCATCCTTATTCAGATGTGGGAATGGGAGCGCATCCCATCATTCTGCCCTGACCTTGCTAGTCCACCGGTCGAGATGGAGGTGCTGCATGACGCTCCGCGTGGACGCTGGTATGATAAGTCATTTCTATTGGTTTTTTATTATACTATGAGTTATTGGCTATAATTTCTCATTATTTGTCATTATCGTTGTATTTTACAGGTGGTGTCAGCGACACAATTTCGACGTGGTTCCGAGACAGCATTTGGGCGTATATCGGCTACAGTTGGACTGTCTCTTACCTGATCAGGTATGTATATACAATCTATCACTGTCTAACATTTTTAATAATAACATCAATTTTGGTTTTTAGTTGGGTGTTTTTTTGACAAAATCACTTGTCATTTCAGATTTCATGGCTTCCATACTGGAGTATTATGGACCAGTTGTCAGCATACTGCACTGTTGGTCTTGAGGATGCTATGGCTGTAGTGCCCCTCATTCACTTTCATATTATTGAGTGGCAGCAGCCTGACAGGGTCATGCGCCAATTTTTTCGTACTCAGCCGATTCCATTACCATCTAGACAGACAGACAAGCTTCATGGGATGAAGCTGACAGGGAGGCAGGATGATGACTGGTCCCAAGTACATGAGATTTTTATCGACTGCTGGCACAGACGTGCAGAGTTACGTATTCAAGGTGTTCCTACAAATCGATTCTCTCTTTCAGAGCAGGTTGACTATGCGCCCTGGTATAGACTAAAATCTATACTGTATCTTACCCAAGCTGGCATAGAGATGCAGAGGATGGTAAGTTAATAAATTCCTATTACTTTGTTTATTGAATTATTTTCTAATTCCATTTGAATCTATTTACAGGGAAGTCACACAGAGCAGCTTGTTCGCATGAGTGATGAAGAGGAGGAGGGGGTCTTTAGCCGGGCAGCCGTCCATGCTACAGCGCTGGAGGCGAGGGCATCTTTTCATGCGCTTTCCGAGAGCATCTTCACGCGTCTGGCTCGGAGACAGGAGGTTCCTTCCCCAGAGGAACATCCTGCAGCTGCTACTGGTGCTGAGGAGCCACGACCACGGCGACGTAGACAGTGTCGTGCTGCACGTGAGGCATCGCCTGTTCCACAGGCAGAGGTCGGGCCTCTAGTATTCCAGGATCAGCCTATTCAGGATGTGCCTCAGGTGGCATGGGATCCGTCTTTCCTGACAGGATATCCGCAGTTCTCTCCATCTTGGGTTCCAGATCCTTCTCAGCCTTGGATTCTAGAGCCGTCGTCGTCTTGGGGTATAGCTCCATCACAGGCTTCGTTCCCCTCTGCGATGGAGGCAGGTCCTTCTACCACCCTAGTGGGAGAAGGATCTGAATGGCAGTACGAGATGCAGTTGACAGCTCCTCCAACTGACACACAGATGGAGGATGCGACAGTCGATGTTTCAGTGCCCGAGGATCAGCCTTCTCCAGGTCATCAGACTCCACTGCGCACTCGACACGGACGTCCTATTCGCAGACCACCATGTGGGACAGAATCTCCTCGCCACAGACATATGCATTGATTGTACATTATTGTTTACATGTTTTATGTGTACTGAAATCAAAATACTATTTTTACTTGTTGTTCAGAGTGGAATCTCAGGAGGGGGTAAATTAGGTTTTATTTATATATATTTATATAACCATACGAACATAATAATAAAACATTAATAATTACTAATTACCTAATTACAGATTATATAATTAATAATTCTATTACTAATTAACTATTTAATTAGTATATAATTAATATTTATATTACGAAATAACTAATTAATTAGTATATAATTTATAATTTGGTAATTAGTGTTTATTAATCGTTAATTATATAATAACTAATTAGTTAATTAGTAATAAAATTATCAATTATATAATACTTAATTATTACATATATAATAAATACTAAGTTAATTAGAAATATAATTAATAATTATAACTAATTAATTAGTAATTAGTAATTATTAATTAGTTAACCAGTAATATAAATATTTATTATAATTATTCATTATAAGAGGGTTTGCCCTGAAAATCATTCTGCATTTTCGATGTGGAATTCAGGTTCTATCTTTACTGTGCAGTAGATTCTGCATTTCCGATGTGGGATTCTGTTTCAAGTACGTCACTTTGAAATACAATAAATGATAAACTATAAGACCAACATAAATGAAACTTAAAACATGGATTAAACATATAAAAAATAGTTTAAAACAAAAGCAATTTACAAAAAAATGTTAATGAAAAATAATTTATAAGCTTTCAAAACCGCCTACTTGAAACTTAAAAATGTTTCAAGTACGTGACTTTGAAAGACTGTAAAATATAAACTATAAAACGAATATAATTGAAACTTTAAACATTGATTAAACATATAATAAATAGTTGAAAACAAAAGAAATTTCCAAAAAAAAGTTGATGAAAAGTAATTTATAAGCTTTCAAAACCGCATACTTGAAACTTAAAATTTTTCAAGTACGTCACTTTGAAATACAATAAAAGATAAACTATAAGACCAACATAAATTAAACTTAAAACATGGATTAAACATATAAAAATAGTTTAAAACAAAAGCAATTTACAAAAAAATGTTAATGAAAAATAATTTATAAGCTTTCAAAACCGCCTACTTGAAACTTAAAAATGTTTCAAGTACGTGACTTTGAAAGACTGTAAAATATAAACTATAAAACGAATATAATTGAAACTTTAAACATTGATTAAACATATAATAAATAGTTGAAAACAAAAGAAATTTCCAAAAAAAAGTTGATGAAAAGAAATTTATAAGCTTTCAAAACCGCATACTTGAAACTTAAAATTTTTCAAGTACGTGACTTTGAAAGACCATAAAACATAAAATAGAAGACCAATATAAATGAAACTTAAAACATGGATTAAACATATAAAAAATAGTTTAAAACAAAAGCAATTTACAAAAAAATGTTAATGAAAAATAATTTATAAGCTTTCAAAACCGCCTACTTGAAACTTAAAATTGTTTCAAGTACGTGACTTTGAAAGATTATAATTATATTACTAATTAACTAATTAATTATTATATAATTAATAGTTATATTAATAATTAACTAATTATTTATTATATAAGTAATAATTAATGAGTAATAATTAATAATTAATAATTTAATGAATAGCTATAATTAATATTTATATTACTAATTTACTAATTAATAATTACTAATTACTTATTAATAATTATTAATTACTAATTACTTATTAATAATTATTAATTACTAATTACTAATTATAATGAATAATTATAATAAATATTTATATTACTAATTAGCTAATTAATAATTAATAATTACAAATTAATTAGTTATAATTATTAATTGTATTTCTAATTAACTAAATATTTATTATATATGTAATAATTATATTAATAATTAATTATTATATAATTAATGATAATATTACTAATTAACTAATTAATTATGACATATTTAATTATTAATAATTACTAATTAATAATTAAAAATTATAATGAATAAATGTAATTAAAAATTATAATGAATAAATGTAATTAAAAAATAAAAATATATATTTTTAAGAGAAAGGCGGCATCCGCGATGCCGCCTTTCACCCGCAGCGCAAAGGCGGCATCGCAGATGCCGCCTTGCCCCGAAATGCAAAGGCGGCATCCCGGATGCCGCCTTTGAGGTGCAGTTTTAAAATTTGTTTTGCCGGAAGCGTTTTCTGGAAAAAAAAAATTAAAAACGTAAACAAAAAAAAATCCACTCGACGCAGCTGGTAGGGCGGCCCGAGGTGAACCGTAGGGGAGAGGCACTGGTCAGTCGAAAGTAAGTGTAAAAGCTAGAGGTTCGGAGACACAGGAGAGGCGTGGAGGCTCGGTGAGGAGGATCGGGAAGGTTGGCAGCTAGGGTTAGGTGTGGCTGGTACAACACGCAAAAGAGAAGGGGGAAGGTTTCCACGCGGGACAAAGAGGAGAGCAAGAGAGTGGGAGGAAAAAATAGAAGGAAAAAAAATAAAATAAAATAAATAATAAAGGGAGGGGAAAAGGATATAAACTTAAATAAATTCAAAAGAAAAATAAATTAAAAGAATAAAATAAAATTCAAATCAATAAAAAAAATTTAATACTCATAATAAAACTGAAAATGATAAAACCAAAATAATAAAAACATCCAAATTAAAGTATTAACTAGAATAATAATAATAATAATAACCTAATTTAAACATTAACTTAAATAATAATAATACTAGTAATGAAACTAAAATAATAAAACCAACTGAAAAGTAATTTCCTTAATTGTTGAGTCTAGACACCGCGCACAAACGTGTTCATGGTCGCGACATAGTCACGCACCCAAACAATAACACATTTAATAATAAAATGTTCTCTAACTAAGGATGGGAACTACGCACAATCGTATGCACAGTCGCGCACCCGTATAAGATCCAAAATTACTTTAAATTAAAACCGGCTCAACTCGTGGCTCAAGAGTGAAACCCAAAATAATTAAAATAAAATAAGTCATCGAGTCGGGTTGTGACACATCCCCAATTTAATTGGATCGGTATAATGATGAAATAATAACTATATATAATGATTATAACATGATATTGGTTCTTCAATAATATATACACCATCCATTTCAATTCCATTTCACAATTAAAGGAATTATATCATCGCTTGTTCATACTTATGGTCTACTATCTCCACGATACGATGTGATTAATTCTCCATGATTAGAATTAAAGAATGACTATTTAAATTTATATAATTAATAATATTATATTATTATATAAATTATATAACTATATTATAATTTCAATAATCGGAACTTATACAAAAAAACACTCATAAGAAAATGAAGCAGTTAACACGTGAAAGAAGCGTAATAAAGAAATATTATTAAATAGGTGTTCATATGATCATATATGATATCGTAAATATAATATGGTTCTATAATAAGTTAATTAAATTATATAATCCATTATATATAAGTTTATTAAACATATAAAGGAACCTATACCTAATGTAAAGGATAATTTCACAATCTTATTATTATCTAAGATTGTTTATACATAAGTATTCACTAGGGTATATTTATCATCCATATCCATGTTACTTTAAAATGTTTTAAAAACATTATTACCATTATTATACAATTTTTTAAAGTCATTTTTACCCATTGGTAGGTTTTTACTAAGTGGTTTGAATGTAATATTTTTGTCATTTTCCCGACAAGGTACTTTTTCACTTATCTGTCATAAGTACGAGATGAATTTTTTCTTAACTTATACGATATAAACATATTTTTATAATTTAATTATTTCATAATTCCTTGATTCTTCCCTTATAATCTTTCAAGTTTATTTTTAAAGAAAATTTTTTCTTATAATATTTTGAGACATTTAAAAAAAAGAAAATTATTTCAATAAAGAAAGGATATTTTCCTCAAGAACTATTTTAAATGAGCTTTCATGATTCCTTTATATGTTTTCAAATTGGTTTTAAAGAAAAGTTTTTTAAAATTTTTTATGATTTAAAAAGTTATTTTTAAGTAAAATTCACGTTCCAAGTGATCTTTCAAAATCCTTCCCCATATAAAGATGACATGTGTTGTTATAATATAAGAATACCATTCATAATATTTTTATAAATGGTTTATGTTTTTATGGCTTGATGTTGAAGAAACCCTATTAATTTCATGTGTTATCCTTTTGACGAAAGAATTATGAAACTTGTATCTTTTCTATAGGTTATGATATGATTGCATGTTTATGACACTCATTCCATTTCTTTGGTTATGATATGATTGTTTATAATATTATGGAACATATATGTATGATTTCATTATGAGATGGTTGGGACCTATATCTCCTTCAAATGCATTGGGTAAATATGGATTACTCATGATGTAAATATGTTATGCATGAACCTGATTTCATGTTCACAATTCTATCCTTCAACCTGGTATTTATGTAAATAATTTCATTTGTGGACCTAGTTTTGATTTCCATATATTTATTCTAGGGCCTGATTTCATGTCCTTAATTTAATGAGTGAACATGTGACTATTTATACATATTCACAAAGTTATAAGTTTATGTGTATGCCACAATTTCATTTTTATGTTAATGTTATGATTTCATGTATTATGTTATTTATTTTCTTATGATTCAGGTCTTATGAACAGTCAATCAATATGTCATGACTCATTCGTTTTATCTTTTGATATGTAGGGTATGATTTTCAAATTTTATGTTCATTTTTCAATACCCTTATGTTCTTGTTACTCTTACATATCTTCCATGTTTAACCTTACAGAGAATCTAAGATCACCCTATATTATTTGTCGTTTCCCCATGATACAAAGAAAGGTAATAAGTCTGATATATCAAAAAGGGTTATAGTTATAAAGAAATTGGCTGGATAAGAAGTGGGTGTGTTATGTACTAGTTTTTTGTTTTTTCAAGTTTCTAAAGACACTAAAAAAATACGGTCTTTAGGTGTGTGTTTATGTATTCTGCAATTATGATGTAATATCCATGTATGTCAACCTTTGGTCTCTATAGTTGGTATAATATCCAAGGTTTATTTAACCTTTGGAAACAAGGATGAGAAAACATGGTGTGATACCTAGTGATATTTCCAAGGATATTTATAAGGATATCTCAAATGGTAAGCCTAAGGTGTCATAGATTTAAAAGTAGGTTTTAAGATTTAGGTAACCTATAATAAATTTTTAATGATTATGTGTTGTTATGATATGAGAATTATTTCCCACACTATGATTTCTAGTCTTAGACAATATCGGGGATTAGAAGGAATAAGGTTAACATTAAATGATTCATATGTGGAAAGTATGAGCATTATGAAAATCAATTTTTCTAAATGGAAATCTTATGAAGAAAATCAAGAAGGTGGTATGAGTATTATCTACACTACTAAGGATAAAGAGACCAAAAATGACATGTGAAAGGTATGGTATTTTTTTATTTTCTTATTTATATTAAACATAATAATCGTGATAAGATTGAGTTTGAGGAACCTTAATACATTATTCATATTTCATTTTTAATGAATGATTAGGATGATGAAGCCTAATTAATGGTTTAAGAATAATGATGTATGATTGAAGTTTTTATGTAATGGTATTCAATAATAATGTGGTAGAATTTAACATATGGTATTATAGAATTATTTAAAATCTAATGATTGGTCCAATTTAGTTTTTTCTTAAGGATGTAAGAGAATATAATGAATGGTACTGGTAACCATGAAAAGTGATTGAGGTAATAAGGTGATATTTTTGGAAAACACAAGATTAAGTGAATGATAACCCTTAATATGTTCATGATGATGAGATAATTACATTTTGATAAATATATGTTGAATATGAATAATTAAATTAGATGGTAATGATATCCTTGGAATTGATTAAGGATTTGTTTAAAAGTGGATTATGATATCATGGATGAAGTTTATAACTTTTTAGACTTAAGAAACATATCCAATAAAATTTGTAATACAGAAACATGAATGTTTTAAATAAGGATTTACGGTAATTCATATTATTTACATGTTTCAAGAGAATACATGATTAAGGTATTCACGTGATTAGAATGTGAGAACCATGAACTACCTTAGGATATATAGGAGATAAATGTTAAGATGATTTAGTGAACCTCTTTCTAATGTTATATATTTTAATATTTTAGAAATATTGTATGATTATCCATTTATGGAAAGTTTAAGTTAAACTTTAGATAAGTTTTTGAGATTAAAGTATTATCTCATCATAGGTGTATTTATACAAATTTTATAACTTGTGATAACCTTTTTGTTGAATATAGATAGAATGGACTATCTTTCTTCTCCTGATTTTCTAACACTTTAGGAATAAAAAATTAAACAACATTTATTATAATATGAGATGAAGTGGAAATTTATCTAGGAATACAAAAGGGTGAAGTTATTCTAAAATTAAGTAAGTTTATATTCTCATGAAAATTATTCAACATTAAGAAAATAATTGTGATGTAAAAGCTTGTATTGTTATCATCATTATTGATGATTTCAATGACCTATTTCACATTTCTTTAGTTTATGTAATTTTGATTGATAAATTTCTTTAGATCACCAACTTTCTTTTAATGAATGATCTTTATCAATCACTATGATTATTTATTCTTTTTCTCTAAGCCCAAATCTTCACCAATGTTCTCTTATGTCGAAACCTAGTTGTGAGTTACTTTGAGTGACCATTATCTTTCAAAATTTAATTCTTAAAAGGAAGTTTTAGTATTGGAATTTACAATATGGTATTATATGAAATGAAATTTAAAGTATTAAAACCTTGATAACATAGATGGATTTCGAGGGAGAAATTCATTTTAAGGGGGGTAAAATGTAACACCCAGGGATTTTGTGAATTATTTTTTTCGAATTAATTTAATCTTTTTTATATTTTCGCTTCACACAAAAATGAATATATATTTTTGTTATAATATAAAATCACTATGTTTTGATTACATCATACACAACACCAAAGGAATCTTGCACTACACACAACATAGACCTGGCCTGTGTTACGCGCAACATTGAGTATTTACGAAACAAAACTTTACTATAATAATTTTTTAAATGAGATGGTTATAACCATGCGGTTAAAATTGTAATATAAATAGTAATAAATAATTTTCAAATATTGGTTATAATGGTTTTGATAAAGAAAAATATAATTTTTGGTAAATTCTTTATATGTTTAAAACTACTATTTTCTCAAATGAACTACTTTTCATTTCCCACTATGAAAAATAATAAAATTAATTTTAGACACTATTATAAGTTTAATTTGACAAAATAAGCATCATTTTATAATTTGGAATGTCAAAATTTAATTTGGTTGAATTTTTAGTATTTTTCAGAGAAGTTTCATTTTTTGACAAATAGTGAAAAATACTACATTCTAGTTAAAAATTACTTTTTTGGTTTAAATAATTATTATAATTTAAATTGTTTTTTAAATTAATAATATATCATCAATAGATATATTTATCCAATTTATGTCATTGGAATCATTTTTTAAAATTAAATTAGATATGAAAACTTATTGAACTCTTGAACATCCCTTTTTTCCATCTTATCGCCACATCTATGAGATTAGTGTTAAACTTAATTTAGTTACTTATGTGAATTAAATTTATAAAAATGGACTTAAATGGTTGTAATAAGTATTAAATTTGTGTTTTAATATGATCAACATATTTTTTTTTGTAAATAGTAGCTTTAGTATATTTTTATTTACCGCGGTTAAGGGTAAATTTGATAATTAAAGGTAGAAATAATATTATAAAATTAACCTAATACTTGTCAGAATTTCATTGGATAAGTTTTTTTCAACTGAAATAAACCTTAAAACCAAATTATAACCTTTTAAGCCACATGGGTATGAATATGATATTTATTATATTTAATTTAAAGATAAGTTAAAAATGTCATACTCATAATTTTAATGAGTAAATCATTTTTAATATAGGTTTATGCAGAATATAAATTCAACTATAAATAGTCATTTGAGATCTAAAATTTTTATCTACATCATTATGATTTATTTATAGTTTTTAGTGAAAAAATTTTTAACTTAAAATGTGACACAATGATGATGGAGTAATTGTTTAATTAATAAATGGATAAAATAAATGATATTAAAAATAATAAAATAAATATAATTTGAATTAATTAAGGTGATCCACTAATTTTATAGGTTAATATGACATGTTAGGAGTCTATTAAATGGTTTTTTTGAAATTATATTACTTTTTGGATTTTATATATAGACAAAGTTATGAATAGTGTCAAAATTGACACAAATGATATTTTATAAAATAATATATTATTATATTAATCAAAAATCACAAAAATATTTTAATAAATACAAATATATTATGATAAGGTAAAAAAATTAATAAATTTTAAATTTATGGACAATTTACCTCATATAAGTAATAATATATAACCCCTTAATATTTCAAATGTTGTTACCATAATTAAAATTACAATATAGTATTTAAGGGTAAATCAAAATGGTAAGGTTTAAAATAAACCCAAAACTTATCAAAAACATATTGGATGAATATGATTATACGTTTATCACTTTATGATCATTTTTTAGTTATTTAATGGTCCCTTTTTCATGAAAATAAATTATATATTATTTAAATCAAAGATAGTTACAAAGTATCTATCTCTTGTATTTTATATCTTTTATGTGTTAACATAGGGACAAAATAAATATATGGATGAATGTAAATGTATATTTTGATATAAATGCCATTATTTTTATTATATAAATTTATTTATAATTTTTAGAAGTTATGTAATTACCTTACAAAATTCTACAATGCTAAAACAATATTTATTTATTTAACAAAAAAATAGAATAATTGATTTTAATAAAATTAATTTGGATATATTTTGGATTAGTTAATGTGTATAAATAATTTCATAGATCTATAATATATATTATAGATTTTTTAAAGAATTATATTCTAATTCACATCTTGTCATGATGTATTTGAAGTCAAATTAAATGAATAGTATTAAATTTGACAATAATGATATCTTATTGAATTAATTAATTATTACATTATTTAAGAAAATAAAAAACGTTAAATAATAACAAGGAAATATTATATGTTCTATAATGTCTTCTAATTTTAATTTATGGTTCTTTTTCAAGTATTTATATCTATAATAATCTTATTATATTTCAATATTTTTTGGATTTTCAAAAATACCCCTAACCTCAATTATAAAAGGGAACCTCTTCCCTCACTTATTAACTTAAATTTGATCCTTAAATATAATTAATACCCCACCCATTTACCTTTTAAGCATTTCAATCCACATTATAGAGGTTCTTGTCTTCTGAAAAGACCAAATACATTTCCTTTAAGAGTAGATCTAGAGGGAGCCTATCAAAGAAGAGGTAATCTCCTCTACCAATTCTTTCAAAATTATTTCTTCATCTACTTCCACATCATGAGTTGTTATAATTAAAAGTAATAAATCCAGTGTCAATTATATTATGAGATGTTTTTATGATATGTAACAATCATATTTCATGTTCTATCCATCCTACGGAAAATGAAATCACCACGTGTGCGTACATACGGCTTGTCGTCTCTACACCTTGGTGTAATCTGTTTTTCAACCCCACTTTACTTGGATGGGTATAATTATGGAACTAATAACTATATATAATGATTATAACATGATATTTATTCCATAATAATATATATGGCATCAATTTCAATTCCATTTACAAATTTAGGGAATGATATTGTCATCTGTGTGTACGTACAGCCAACCGTCTACACAACGTGATGTGATTCGTTCTCCATGATCACCATTAAAGAATGATTGTATAAATTTATATAATTAATAATATTATTTAATTTTTTAAATTATATAAATATATTCTATGTGAAATAAATGGAACTTATACGACCAAAAATGTGTAAGAAAATGAAATAGTTAACACCCGAAAGAAGCTTAATAATGAAATATTATTAAACATGTGTTAATATGAACATATATGATATCCTAAATATAAATATGGTTCTAAAACAATTTAATTAAATTATTTAATCCATTATATAGGATTTTATGATACATTCAAAGGAACCCAAACTTAAGGTAAGGGATAATTTCACAATCTTATTATTATCTGAGATTGTTTATACGTAAGTTGTTACTAGGCTATATTTATCATCCATTTACATATTTCATTAAAATTTATTAAAGTATATTATTACCATTCTTCTAAAAAAATTAAATTCATTTTTACCCATTGGTAAGTTTTTACTAAGAGGTTTTTAAGGTATCTTTAGTAGTTTTCCCTTCGAGGTACTTTTTGACTTATCTAGAAAAAGTACAAGAAAAATGTTCTTTTTATCTTTTATGACATGAGTGGATTTTTCTATTTTCATGATTTCATAATGCATTGAGGTTTCCCTTATAATATTTTAAGGTTATTTTTAATTAAATTTGTTTCTTATAATATTTTGTGGAATTAAAATAAAATAAAACAATTTCAATGAAGAAATGAAATTTTCCTCAAGAACTATTTTAAATGAGTTTTCATGATTAATTTATATGTTTTCAAAGTGGTTTAAAAGAAAAGGGTTTTGAAAATGTGTTATGTTTTAAAATTTTATTTTTATGAAAAAGTCATGTTCCAAGTAATCTTTCAAAATCCTTCCTCATCTAAGATGACATACTTTGTTATAGTTCCATAATAGCATTCATATTATTTCTCTAAATGGTTTATATTTTTATAAAATGATGTTTAAGAACCTGATTCTTTTCATGGGTTATCCTTTTTATGAAATGATTATTAAACATGTATTTTTTCCATAGGTTATTATATGATTACATGTTTATGAAACTCATTCCATTTCATTGGTTATGATATAATTGTTTAGGATATTGTGTCACATGTATGTATTATATGGGTGGGACATATATCTCCCACTAATGCATTGGGTAAAAATGGATAACTCGTGAGGTATATATGTTATGAGAGAACCTAATTTCATGTTCACAATTCTATCCATGGACCTTGTTTTCATGTCCTTAATTTCATGTGTGGATATAGTTTTCATGTCTATATGATTATGTAAGGGCCTGATTTCATGTCCTTAATTTAATGAGTGAACTTGATACTATTTATACATGTTCACAAAGTTACAAGTTTATGTTTACGCCATAATTTCATTTTTATGTTAATGATATGATTTGGTGGATTATGTTCTTTATTTCATTATGATTCATGTCTTATAAACTTCTAATATTTATTTCATGACTCATGCAGTTGATCTTTTCATATGCAGGTTATGATATTCAAATTTTATACTCATGTTTTCATACCCTTATGTTATTTTTATTCTTACATATCTTCCATGTGTACCCATACTGAGAATCTGAGATCACCCTTTCTTATGTTTCCTTTCCCCATGATATGAAGAAATATAATAAGTCTGATATTTCAAAAAGGGGTCTAGTTATGAAGAAATAGGCAGGAGATTAAGTAGATGTCTTATAAACTAGTTGTTTCTGTTTCCAAGATACCAAATACTCTAAACTAATATAGTATTTGGGAATGAGTTTATGTATTCCACAATTATGATTTAATATCAATCTATGTCAATATTGGGTTAATATATTTTTTCTATGTAATGTTTTGTTCCCTCCTAGTTCTTTAATTTACTGGTTTTGGTGGTTAGTGATGTTCGGGGGAGATTTTGAGAGTTATCAGTAGAAGTTGATGGTTTAGTAGATTTATTCTAGGAAATACACATCATGTAAGTGTATTAAATTATGTGAAAGTAATGTTTACAACTTTTCTAGGGATAGTTCATAATCTGTAAGTTTTAGGGTTAGATAATAATAGGGTGATGTGTTTTTCAGCAGAACCTAGAATACTAGGATTACACGATGTGAAAGGGGATTACATGTCATGTAATTCCCTAACGTTGTACAGTTTTAAATGTTTTTACCACTTAGGTTTTCTCTAAACACTACGTACAGTGGTTATTCTCTCATTATAAGATTCTGAAGACCTTCGTCTTCTATATTTGGTGATTCTGTTTGATAGGGATCGATCTTTGGGCTTCTGTCTTTGATCTGTGGTGAGTTCTCCTCTCATTATCATATATTCCCTTCTGTTCTTCTTCAAGGATTCACTATGGAGATGTTGTTTTGGTTTGTTTTGTGTGTTGGGTTTCATTTTAATGGTATTTCGGTGTGGTTTAGGTTGATATTTGGTTCCTCGAGGTAATTTTTTCATTTGTGGGTGTTCTTATTTTCCCTATAGTGAACCGCAATTTGGAAAAACTTCTTTGAGGTAGGATTTGCTGAATTTTTCTTTATTGTGTATCATGAAGGAGGGGTTTTCATTTGTTTACCTATGGGTTATGGTTGTACTAACTCAATAAAAGATAAATAATTGGTTAATTAAATTGAAATGGGAATATGGGGTTTGATTTTCATGCTTTTACATCTTTGATATTATTGAGATATTGTAGATTGTACAGGCCTGATGCCCCATTGAAACTTTTTCTCATTGGGGGATTTTTTTACACATGATATATGTGTTGTGATTTATTCTTTGGTTGTGATTGTTGTGATATCACCCTAAATGAAAATTGGTTAATTACTTATACTTGTATAATGAAATGGTTTCCCAAAGAATATGATTTGTGTGATGGCATCCCTAAAATATAGTGGAATGTGATAAAATCCCTTTATAAATATAAAAAATGATCTTGATGTGTTGTGATTTGTGGTCATTCTTGTGGGATGGTGATTTGTGGTTTCAATGGGCTGTGGTTTTTTTTTGACAAACTTTGGGGGAGGTGAGGAGGTGTTTGTTTGGTTGTGCTTTTGGTATGGAAAAAAGTTGGTTTGTTTGGTCGTGATTTTGGGGTGGTGAGGAGGTTGTTTGTGTGAATTTGATTTTTGGGTGGTGATGTGATGGTTACTTTTTGTTACATGCTCGGGTAGTGATGGAATAAATAAATTATTGTTTAATAATGTTTTGAAAGGATTGGGTTGGTTTAGTTAATGGAATAGAAATGGTTAATGGATGATTAAATGGTGGGTTGTGTGTTTAAATGTTGTTGATACTAAATAATGAAATTAATTGGGTGATTAAATGAAATCGGTTGGAAATGTGAGATAGGGTCTATGTCTTGATGTGTGGTGTTGTGGATTTAGAAGTAGAAGCAAAGTGGGGAAGTCAGGGGTTGGTTAGTGATTTTTTTAAACCCATAGGTTAGGCTTGTGTTATTTTCGATATATATATATATATATATATATATATGTATACACTACATATTCTTGTGTGTTTTATACACACCCAACCCATATTGAGCACTATGTTCTGAACACCCGCATTGTCATGTGGGGTGTGTCTTCCCCAACATCCTGGTGGGAGGATGGATTTATGGCCATCCATTTTTCCCTACTCCCACTTCCAGGTGATGATGGCCCAGACTTCTTTGTGTAGGATTTGATAAGATGTCATATCCCAGGTGTCTTTGAGATGAGTTGTTATGGGGTTTCCTAGGTGTCTTCGGGATGAGTTGTGATGTTCTTTCTCAGGTGTCTTCGGGATGAGATGTGATGTGTTATGAGGCTCAGGTGTGTGTAGGCACGATGTGTTGTGAGGCCCAGGTGTGGGGGGGGGATGTGTTGTGAGGCCCAGGTGTGTGCAGGTGGGATGTGTTGTGAGGTCCAGGTATGTGCGGGTGGGATGTGATGTGGTATATTCGAAAGTTGTGGGAGCATCAGGACATTTTTAGTTGGGCTGTGAGAGCAGCTAATTAGTGGGAAAGTGGTGTGGGGTACCCTATCATCGACGTTCATTACTTTATATTATATTACTTGCTGTGTGATATTTTTTTAGTGTTCTTTAGTGAGTCTGGGATTGTTAGTATGCATTTTTAGGTGTTGTTTGGTTCTTCTATTTTCTCATAGGTTCATTAGTATACTTCTATGACATGTGCATGGGAGAATCTTATTTTCCTAATTTTTATAATTAACCCAATGTATATAAAACTATTTAAAAGTTTCTAGGAGGATTTTTTGGACCATTCTAGATCTTAATAGATCAGATCCATGATAATTGTTATGTCATTGCTTTATCTTTACTTTTGTGTATTTACTTTGTATTCTTTTATCTATATCAGTTTTATTTATACATGCATGTTGGATGGTTTAGGTTTTTCTTTTATACTATGTCTTATAGTTGTTGTGGACGATTTATTCTATCTTCTGATATTGTTTTCTTATAAAGGGTAATGTCTCCCATATTGTTAGATTTGTACACCCTTGGTGCTAGTTGCCAACCCAGGACCTACTGGAGGTGGAACTTGGGGGTCATTATCTCTCTCCCCTCATTGAGGTATCTTTGGAGGGAGGGGGTCATGACAGAGTGGTATCAACAGGGGTGGCCGAGAGACAGTGTGGAGTTTGGAGTTAGGCACCATGAGGTTTTCATGGGTTGGTATGGAAACAGTTCTAGTTGACCTTGGTACAATACATATGCCAAGGAGACTTTCTAGGACACGTGATTTTAGGTCCCCCCAAGATCCATTGCATAGACTATGATCTTATCAAATGGCCAAGTGATATTGACCTTCTTGCAGGGTAGAGATCTAAGAGAGGTAAATACATAACAGTGACTTGTGTTCCTTTTTGAATTGGGTTGTTTTGGGAAGTTTAAATTGGATAAAATAAATAAAATGAATTAGAATTAATCTTAATAAAACTCCACACTAATAGACTTAGGAAATATTTGTTTTCCTTTCAGTTATGCCTCATGTTTTTCATACACTAATAGCTAAAGTAGTAGAGGTTCAGTAGGCTGATCTGATTGATCATCGTAGGGTTCATCTGATTGAGGAGGATGATCAGTGGTAGAGGATGTTGTGTTCTTTCCAATGGTAGGATTTGGGGATGTATGAGGTAATTGTTTCAGATATGGATACAGAGAGCTAGATGGAGAAGATTGAGATCTCTTTCAGTTTGATCTAGGCCCCAACGGAGTACCGGGTCCCCATAGTAGTCACCTAGATGCGAGGAGATGCGCGTCAGTGGTGGACGTTTTATCCAGAAGAGCAGAGGGAGGTAGATTTTTTGTAGGTCATCTTCTAGAATTATTTCCAAGAAGAGTTCCTTTCATCGAAAATGAAGGCAGTAAAGAGGAAGGATAATCTTTCTCTTCAATATGGGAGTATTTTAGTGTGGGAGTTGTGAATCAGGTCTAAGGATCTTCTTCATCTTGCACTATATCTTGTTTCATATTAGGAATCTCATGCGATAGGTCTTGAGGAGGCACTTTTCCCTTAATCCAGTATGCATTAACTCCTTTTACATTACCAATGTATCTAGAGGTTTCAAATAAAGAAGAGTTGATTAATCGAATGCACTAGTGAAGAGGTTTTCCATGGGAAGGGAACCAGCAGGGTTCCTTGAGTGGAAGACTTTTCAATGGAAAGTCTCAGGTGCCAAGACCTTCAAGGTTTTGACCATCCAGAATTCAACCTCGACAACTTCCCTTTTGTCCTTCTAGTTTCTATGAATTCTATGTGGGGTTAGGGTTGATGTGATTCTTCTATGGGGTTCACAACCATCTTAGGACAAGTTTTAAGTGGCTACTCAATATTATTTTGGTGGAGGGGGATTGGTTCAGCGCCATCCTCAACAGAAACTTCCAATTAGGTTTTTTCAGCAATAGGGATAGTAGGTTTATGCTCCACTAAGGGGAGATAGAGCAAGTAGAGGCCATCCTTAGGATGTTCCTCATGTTCTAGAACCATGGTCCGAGCGTGGATATGGAGGTGGTCTTCTGTAGAGAAGTATAGGAGTTGGGAATGGTCAGTTACATGTAGTGGAGGCCACAGTTCTAGAGGGGATAGAGATCTTCATACATACGATCATATTGTTTAGTACTATTTTATGTTCCTTGTTTGATTTAGGAGCTTCACACTCCTTTATTTCACCCACTCCAGAAAATTCTCTAGGGCTATACGTAGAGAGGCTTCCCATACCCTAGGTGTTTACTAATCCATTCAGATGTCAGACCAACTTGTCTGATTTGTTCTGGAGGTGTAGACTAGTGATGGCGCCGAATCGTTCCCATGGGGATTTTTTATTACTATAGATGAAGTCATACAATTTCATCCTCAACATCGATTGGTTGTATTCCATAGATGTTGTTATCAACTACTTTCATAGGAGAGTCATGTTTTCAAATGTGGATGGTCAGCATGTGGTTTTCTTTAGTGAGTGTATTTGTTAGGTGGGAAGCCAGAGTTTGGAGCCCATTCATTCCTTCTTGGATGATTTTTTAGTAGAATCATTGGACACTAGGATGGGAGAGGTTCATAGAGTCATTGGGGAGTTCCTGAATGTTTTCCCTAAGGAGGTTATGACATTACCCCCTTGATGCGATGTTGAGTTTGGGATATACTTGAAACTTGGTGCTTCTATGATTTAGATGAATCCTTATTGAGTGGAACCTTCTGAGTTACAGGAGTTGAGAATTTAGATAGATGATCTAATGTGGAAGGGTTTTATCTAGCCCATTGTGTCACTGCAGGGTGCTCTGGTGTTGTTCTCTAAGAAATTTGATGGTATTATGAGGCTCTTTATAGACTATTAGAGGTTGAATCAAGTGACGGTCAAGATACATTACCCTCTTCCAAGGATAGATGGTATTTTTGAATATCTGAGAGGGGTGAGTTGATTTTATAAGGTCTAATTGTGGTCTATGTATCACCCGTTGAGGGAGATGGAGGGCGAGATCCTAAAGACTACCTTCAGAAGTAGGTATGGGCACTTTGATTTTTTAGTTATGGAATTTGGTGTTAAAATTCACTATCTATGTTAATGGGGCTTATGAACTCGGTGCTCCATGAGTTTCGGGATCGATTCATCATTTTATTCATCAATGATAACCTACTCTACTCGAAGTTAGAGGACGATAATGATGAGAATCTCATAACTATCTATCATGTTCTTCAGCACCACCTTCACTATGGAATATTTTCCAAGTGTAAATTTTGGATGTGATAAGTGAAATTACTCAGACATGTGGTGTCTCATTAGGGTGTGGCAGTTGACCCGTAGAAGGTTGAAGCAGTTGTTTCTTGGGTAGCGCTCAAGAACATGGAAAATGTTCATAGTTTTCCTAGACTTTCAAACTAATATCAATTATTTTTTTCCTGACTTTTCTTGAGTTTAAGCCTCGTTGATAGGTTTGACCAGGAAAGACCAAGATTTTTTGTACAGTGATCAATTTCAGATAGCATTTAGTTACCTGAATTTATTGTTTATTAGTTCTCCAGTGCTCTGATTTCCTAAAGAACAGGTGATGTTTAGGGTTTTTTGTGATGCTTCCTATTTAGGATTGGTATGCATGTTGATGTAGTAGAGAGTGATGATATCTTATGGGTATAGGCAGTTACATCCACATAAGAATAACTATACCACCCATGATCTATAGCTAGCAGTAGTTTTATTCATGCTGATGTTGTGGCATCATTACCTCATTGGGGAGTTCTTTATGCTCTTCACGGATCATAAGAGATTGAGGTATATCTTTTCTCCGTGTGACCATAACTTTCAGCAGTGGAGGTGGATGGATATTCTTTAGGATTATTATTTTGAGATCTCCTACACCTCGGGAAAGGGGAATGTTGTGGTTGATGTTTTAAGTAAGAAGTCATGGAAGGGTGTTGTTCAGGAGTCTGGGGACACTTGGAGAGCAATAGAGGAGTTGGAATCCTTGAAAGTGGATGGAAGGGTGGATGGTGGTAGAAGTTGTTTATTTCATATGATGGTGTAATATTCTCTAATACTGTAGGTGGAGGATTCTCTGGTGGAGACTCGGAGGCAGAGGTGATGTGTGATTCTGTTATCCATGGTAATGCTCTAGAGGGAAGGACAGAGGATAGTCAGAACTGGATGTCGTTTCCTGGGAGGTTGTTTGTTCCTGTAGAAATATGTAAGGGAGTTCTTCATGAGTCTCATAGATCACCTTTATTGGTATGCTTGGGAATTTCTAAGATGTACCATGGCTTAAGGATGCAGTTTTGGGGACTTGGTATGAAGCAGGTAGTGACGGAGTTTGTGACGAAGTGCTTGGTTTTCCAATAGGTAAAGACTAAGAATCAGGTTCTTATTGGTTTATTCTTACCCTTAGATGTTCTCAAATGTAAATGGGATGACATATTGATGTATTTCGTCACAATTTTACCTTGAACTTAGAGTGGTTTTGATGATATTTGGGTGATAGTGGATTAGTTGAAGAAATTATCCCACTTCTTAGAGATTAAGGAGTTGAGCATAGTGGATGCCTTGGCTAAGAGGTATATGGATGAGGTGGTGTGGTTTCATGGAGACTCAAGGTGCATTTTCTCAGATCAGGATACATGGTTTACCTCATAAGTCTGGATAATATTTCATCATGCTTTTGGCACTCAGTTACACCTCAGCATTACTTTCCACCCCCAGAAAGATGGGCTGAAAAAACGGAATATCCAGAGGTTTGAAGATATGTTGTGAGCATGCATCTTGGAATTTGGTGGGTCTTGGGTATGAAATATACCTTTGGTAGAGTTTTATTATAATAATAGTTATCACTCTTCCATTGGTGTGGCCCCATTTGAGGCTTTGTATGATAGATTGTGTCATTCTACATTATGCTAGATGGAGGTCAGGGAGACAGCTATTCTTGGTCCCGATGTGGTGAAAAACATGAGAGAGAAATTTCATGTTTCCCATGAGAGGATGAAATTAGTGTAGGGCCAGCAGAAGTCTTATGTAAATCATAGGAGGAGTCCCCTAGAGTTGTAGGTTGTAGACAACATGTTCTTAAAGTTTTCCCCTCAATGTGGGAAGCGGAGGTTTGGCAAAGGGATTAAGCTTTCTCCCAAGTTTATTGGTCCCGCTGAGGTGTTGGGGTGATTTGGAAAAATGGAATATTGGTTGACATTGACACCACGATTAGATAGGATCCCTGAAATCTTTCATATCCCTCATATTATTCAGTATCTTTATGATGACTCTCGTGTCCTTGACTGTGGAGAGTTGAATAACGAGGATGACATGACATTTTTTGACCGGCCTGTAGAGATCAAGGATCATTAGGAGAAGTTGCAGTATGGACGAACCATTTCTTTGGTTTGTGTGTTGTTCTGTAACTATGTCTTATAGGATAGTACTTGGGATCAAGAAACACATATGTGTTCCCAGTACCCGGTGTTGTTTTTTAATTTTCTTTTCTCTATTCTATTTTGTGATGTGATGTTTGAGAACTTGTTGTTTTATGAGATGATCTGTTTTCCTTGGTTTGTGATGTGTGTGGTGTGAGATGTGATAAACTACTAACATATAAAAAGGGGAGGAACATATTCCTAATCAAGACACATTAACTATGATGTGATTAAACCCATACATGTGATTCAGTGATACCCAGAGCAGATATTATCTTAACATGGAAGAAGGAATTCCCAAATTTGTGTGTTTGAGATGGTGTGGTTGGTTGGTTGTATTGGTTATTGGTTGGTTCTTCATGGAGGCTGATATGGATATGTAGTGGTTTTTTGGTACTATGGTTGTGATAGAGGAGGCGAATTGAGGTTTTGGTGATGTGGTTGTGCAATATGTTATGTATTTGTTGGGTTGGCATGTTTGGATGGTGGTATCATTTGAGGTGTGGAGAAACTCATGATAGGTATCTCATGGGGTGGCTATTTAGACCCCATTTCTATTATGAGCTTTGTTTTTGGATTCTCAAGGGTGACAATTGTTTGAGAGGTATCTAATTTAATGGTCTATTCCATTTGTGTTGGTTGCTTTACTAGTTTTGGTGGTTGGAGGTATTTGAGGGAGTTTTCAGGAGTTCTCAGTGGAAGCTAGAGTTTTAGTAGAGTTTCTACAAGAAATACATGTTATGTAAGTGTATTACATGATATGAAAGTATGTTTCATGGATTTTATAGGGATAGTTCATGATTTGTAATTTTTCAGAGTTAAAAAATAAAATGGATACATGTTTTTCTATAGAACCTGGAATCCCAGTATTACATGATGTGAAAGGGGATTACACATCATATAATTCCCCAATGTTGTGCAATTTTAAAGGTTTCAGTCACTCGAGTTTTCTACAAACCCTATGGATAGTATCTCTTCTCTCATTCTAGGTGTCTGACGACCTTCTCTTTCTGTGTTTGGATATTCCATTATACAGGGATCAATCCTTGGGCTTCTGTCTTTGATTTGTGGTGAGTTCTCCACTTGTTTTCATCTGTTCTATTTCATTCTTCTTAAGGATTCACTATAGAAAAGTTTTTTTGGGTTGTGGTGTGTGTTGGGTTGCATTTTTAAGGTATTTGGGAGCGGTGTATGTTGATATGTGGTTTCACATGGTGAGGTTGAGGTTTTTGGGAATTCTTCTTCACTATTTGGTGCACCGTAAGTTGGAAAAACTTCTTTGATGTAGGATTTCCCTTATTTATATTAATTGTGTATCATGTGAGAGGGTTTTTATTTTGTTTACCTATGGGCTATGGTTATTTTGGATTAATAAAAGATAAGAATATATTGATTTAATTGAAAGGGGAAATGGGGTTTTATTTTCATTATTTTACATCTTTGATATTATTGTGATATTGTGGATTGTATGGGTCTGATGCCTCACTGAAAATTGGGGTCATTGGGGGATTTGTTTACACTGGATATATGTACTGTGATTTCTTCTTTAATTGTGATTTTTGGGATATCACCCTAAATAAAAATTGGCTAATTACTTATACTTGGATAATGAAAAGTATTCATTGGGATTATGATTTGTGTGATGACATATTTAAAATATAGTGGAATGTTATAAAATCCCCTTTGTAAATCTAAAAAGGGATCTTGATGTGTTGTGATGTGTGGTTGTGCGTGTGGGATAGTGATGTGTGGTTGAAATGGGGTGTGGGGTGATACATGGTTTGTTTGGTCATACTTTTGGGGGCATTAAGTAGGTGGTTTGTTTGGATAGGAATTTGGGGAAGCGAGGATGTGATTTGTTTGGATGTGCTTTTGAGGCGGTGAGGAGGTGGTTTGTTGTTTCCATGATTTTAGGGAAGTGAGGTGGTGGTTTCTTTATGCTAGATATCTGAGTAATGATGGAATAAATAAATTATTATTCAATAATATTTAGAATGGATTGGGTTGGTCTATTTAATGAAATGAAAATGGTTAATGGATAATTAAATAGTGGTTTGTGTGGTTAAATGTGGTTGATGTAAAATAAAAAAATGAATGGGGTGATTAAATGAAATTGGTTGGAAATTTGAAATGAGGGTCATTGATTGATGTGTGGTGTTATGCATTTATAAGTATCAATATAGTGGGTAAGTCATGGTTTGTTTAGTGATTTGTTTGTAAACCTATAGCTTAGTCTTTTGTGGTTTTCTCTATATATATGTATACAATGTATATTTTTGTGATTTCTATACGCAACCCACCCATGTTGAACACTGTGTGTCGAACATCTATATCAACATGTGGGGGTTGTCTTTCCCAACATCTCAGTGGAAGGATGGATAGCTAGACACCTGCTCTTCTCTGCTCCCTCTTCTAGGTGATGATGGAACAAGCATCTTCGGCCAGGATTTGATGAGATGTGGTATCCCAGGTGACTTTGGGAGGAGTTTTGATGTAGTTTCCTAGGTGTAACTAACCCATATTTCAGAGCTTGGGGAGGAGGTAGCATCACTGGGCTTTGCTCTGGACCAACCCGATACTTCATTCCTTTCATTCCAAATTTATTCTTTACTAATATATGATATTTTTACTTCTCAAGGAGTCCTAACAAGGGTCCCTCAATCCCCCCAAGGTCCCAACCTTCGATTTTTTGAAGTTACTCTTCAAGGTAAGGGAACCTTTTATCCTCCTTGTTAGTCAACACTTCTTTTATGTAATGTATTTGAATTTCAATTTTCATATATTGGGGTATGATATTTTGTATCCCTCTTACTATCCTTTTTATATCCATGTTATGAGATTCCATTTTTCTCTCATCAATTCATTTTATGATTTTTTTAAGTGACGTTGTTAGCCTGCCGAATTTTTGTAAAATAAATTTCATCTTCTCTTTTCTTTAAAGTTTCTTTTTCATGTGGTATGTCATTTAAATATCCATACCATGATCTTATTTATATTTTAATACACCCCTATACTTTATTATTATTTATTTATGAGGGGTTCACCCCTTTCCCCACTCTTTTTAATGTTTTTTAAAATCATATTTCATAGTCGTTATTCTGTAGAATTTTCATCTCAAAACCTCTCTTTTTTTCTCAAGAAATTATCTTATTTTATTTATGTGAATACCCAAACATATTTAATTTCTAGAGGTATTAATAAATGAATAAAATTTATATAATTTTTCTGGAATTTACATACATAAAACCTCCATTCCTTTTCTATGGGTTTCCAATGATATAATGATCATGTTTTAATCATTTTTTTAAGCGTCATGATTTTGATATGAAACCTATTTCTTCTATTCTCTTTAGGTTATTTATGAAGTGTTTTATTATGATTTATCTAGATAATATTAAAATAAATACATATTAGGGGTTCACCCTAATAGCACTCCAATGCATTGGGTAAATAAATTAATCACTAGAGATTACAAGTTTTACGATACCTTGGTGAATAAGCTTGGTACTTTTATGATACTTTGGGGAAAGACCTTGGTGATATGGTTATAAATGTATAAATTAAATGTTTTAGACACATTTTCAAGTTATGATTCAAGTTATTATTATTATTATTTTCCTCTTTATCATGCCTTTATTATATTACCTAGGTTTTTGTTGATATCATTCAAGTTCACATATAAACTACTTCACTTGTTTTCCTTACTGGGACTTCTGCTCACTATTTTCATTGATGTATGTATCCAGGTTATGAGATGCAGTAATTTTATATAGGATTAACTTGTAAATAATTCTTTCAAGATTATTAAAATAATTTTATATGTTTTCATGTATTATGTACCCTTTTTTCCAAGACACTAGACTTTAAAGATCCTCTGTTTATAAAATGAAATGAAGAGTTATGTAATAAAAAGGTAGGATTCCATACTAGTTGTCTTCTGGATGAGTTGTGATGTGTTTTATTAGGTGTCGTAGGAATGAGATATGATGTGTTATGGGGATCGTGTGTGTGCTTGTGGGATGTTTTGTGGGGCCTAGGTGTGTGTGGGTGGGATGTGTTGTGTGGGTGGGATGTGTTGTGAGTCCCAGGTGTGTGTGAGTGGGATGTGATGTGGTATATTCAGAAAATGTGCAAGTTATAAGACATTTTTTATTGATGTGTGAGAGTGTGTAATCAATGGGAAAGTGGTGTGATTTACCCTATCATTGATGTTCTTTAATTTATATTATATTACATGATGTGTGTTACTTAGTGAGTGTGACTTAATAAGGTTGGGATGGTTAGTATTCATCTTTAGGTGCTATTTGGTTCTACTATTTTCTCATAGATTCATTACTATTATTCTTTCACATGTGCATGAGAGACTTTGGATTTTTTACTGAGTATACTTGTATTCTCACCCAATGTATATAAAACTTTTTTCATGTTTCCAGGAGGATTTTTTGGACTATACTAGACCTTAATAGCTTGAATCCTTAACATTTAATGTATCACTTCTTTATCTTTACTTTTGGGTATTTACTTTGGAGGATTCTATCAATATTAGTTATATTTATACCAGCACGTGGGATAGTTAGGGTTTCTCTTTTATATTATGTCATGGATTTGTTGTTGATGATTCATTCTATCTCTGGATCTTGTTTTTTTATAAAGGGCAATGCCTCCTTTATTTTGAGATTTGTACACCCTTGGTGCTAGTCGCCAACCCAGGACCTAATGGAGGCGGGACTCGAGGGTCATTATCTCTCTCCCCAAATTGTGGTATCTTTAGATGGAGTGTCATGATAGGCCAACAGTTTGGTCAAATCGTGTAACCCCTTATTTTTTGGGGCAATTACCACTTTTACCTTAAATTTTTCTAACTCTTACCCCTCCTTCTCATTTCCTCCATTGAGATATTTTTCAATCCTTTGAGGTAGGGTTTGGTTTTGTTTCATCATTTGACCTTTGATTCGAGATCCAATCATTTTATTGTATTCCTCTTAGTAACTACTTCAGTCCTTAGGCTTGTTTTGTCATTCTTTTTCCTATAGATGATGTTATTTTGATGCAGGCTCATATGCCCTATTTTTAGAGAATTCGTTTCTTCTTATATTTTATTTTGATCCATACCAAACTAAGGGACAATACTTGATGAGTCATTTATAACAGAAATAAGGTAGGTTTTCTATGGCTCTTCTCTAAAAGTCTTGTCATATAATAATTGCCTTCATTTTGTGCATGAAGGTTTCACTGGGCAATGACTCTAAAATTCATTTTCCTTGATTATAATTATTTATATTTTATTCTACGGACCTAATAAAATCACTTGACACTGTTGGAGGTTGATATCTCAATTTTAACAACCCAATTTTTGTGTGTTCTACATTTATACCATGGTGACCTATATTGGGATTATTTTGGACACCATTTGGGTGTGTCCGACATGGACTTTATTAAGGTAAGTGTTTCAATTTAATAAATGAATATTATGTTGTAATGGAAATTATATATTTATATATGTCCCTAGGTTTAATTATATGAATATAAATTTATTTTTGTATTGGTTGTACATCCTTGATTTACCTTGTCATGTTTAATTAAAGGTAATGTATTTAACCAATTAAATGGTTAAAAGTCATGATTATTGCATGGATTATGATTAAATATGATAAAAATGTAATGAGTATAAGTTAAATAATGATTTTGGACCTTTTTAATGTGTATAAGAGTGGTCTGATTGGATCCATCATTGGATTCTCGAGGGAATGCATTGAGCAATAAGGGGATGCCATTCTGATTCATTGAGTTGATTATCATGGGAGATACCCACCATAGAATATGATCATTTTATTCTTATGTGAATGCATTAGTGATGTACTAAAAATTCACTTGACTATTTTATAGACATTATAATTCCTTGGATACACTCCTTGGATTCATCTTGATTTATTTGGATATGAAATATCATGGATTCACCCCATTGGGCCAATCCATTCTTACACGGGATTGCTATGGACAAGTTCAATAGACTCAATTATAATCTCTTAAAGTGGAATTACTTGGTTTTTTACCCTTATATTACACTATGAACCCATTATATCCAGACTACATGTGATATTATTATGAGTTGGCTCGACCCCTAAGGCCAAGGATACCTGGGCTAAACCTTAGATCCTCTGTTATTATTATTAATTTTCAGTATAGATGAGACTATTAAATTATGAACTCCCTATTATAAAGTGTACTTAAATCAATTAATTATATGGTTACAAGTTCTGAGATATCTCTGGATGAGGATGAATTAGGTATGGGTTATATATTTTATTGATTTAATTTTTCATACCTTTACACTATTTATTTTATATTCACATACTGGATTGTATAGACACCATTCGGGGTAGCTTAGTGAGATTTATCTCACACCCTATCTGGGCCATCGTTGGTAGCTGGTAAGATTATATGATCAGAGGTGTAGACAAGGGAAGTGTCCTGCTTGGAAACTTGACATGCTTGCTTTAGGATGGGAGTTGGGTAGAATATGGCCAAGCTAGTGATCAGGATTCATGGATAGTTTTTTATTATTTTTGGATTATTTTGTATAACATGTATTTCATTTTCTTCATACTTCCATGTATCTATGTTTTCCCTTTTTTCGAGACATTTCATCATCATTTTATATATGATATAGTTTATATCTCTCAAGTTGATTACTTATTACATGGAAGTTTATTCTTACTTCTGCTTCCATGCTTATTATTATTATTTTATTTTTTATCCTTATATTTCACCATTGTGATCCTCTATGAATAGAGGGGATAGTCTCCCCACTATCACACCCTAGGCCCTCACTATTATTCAGTAACCTCTGGTATATGAGGAGGTTCACCTGAATCCATGTGGATTACTAAGTTTGGTTACTTGATAGAGAACAAGGTTTGGGACATCACAAAGTGGTATCAATGATTTTTTTTATTGTCTTAATGTTTGGGGAATTTAGATAGGATATTAGGAAAATTTTGGAACTTTTTCATCAGTCATTCCATAAAGTATCTAACCCATGTTCGGGGTAAAAAAATATGATTCCTAGGAAAGGTAAATTATTATTCTGTATTTTTCTTATTACAGTTGATATAATTTCACTTTTGGGTGATGCACATGAATTGTGTTATTTAATATGATTTAGGGATATTTTTCTTCGGCCTGGTATGACAAGGATCATTATTACATTTATCATTATAGAAACTGAGAATTCAAATTCCATGCATATTCCATGCAATATAGGTGCATTTCACTACTTCCATTTCCTCTATTATCTATGATTATTGAGTGAGACATGGTTGTTATATATTCTTATGCTACTAACATCTTATGCAAGGAAGGGAAATAGTTTTTTTTTATTCCAAAATTAATCTAAATAGTGTTTTCCTACATATATTTATGGTGGTTTCTAAAATAGATAATTTCGACCCATGTTATCTATGTACCTCTAGTTACATGATTTGGGATTTGGATGCAATTACATGATAATTAATTTCATTTAAAAGGTGTATGGTCCCTTGTAAATTGGAAAGGGTAATTAAAGGAATCAAGATATTTTATTTTAACCAATATATTTGGATATTTAATGTATGAAGGGATACTTAGAATTAAATGGATGTTGATTTCAGTTATAAAGTATATCAGCCTTTATTAACTGGGAATGACAGTCCATTTAATCAAACCTTATTATATGTATGTAATATCATACAAACATAAAATGTGAATATTTAATTATAAATTAAATGGTTTATAGTAATTGGAATGTCCAATTATAATTTAAAGAGTGTTTTCCTACTTAAATTGAAATTGAAACTTCTATATACTAAACCCACTATAAATTACACTTGAACACATTACCAATATCTATAATTCTAAGCAGGTAGTTGGGGATAGTATGTTGGGTAGTGAACCCTTATCCTTTAGATATTCTTACATAAAAAACCAATCTTCTTTAAATCTTATTATGAGGAATGTTATTGGAATTTTTGGAGTTATACAACCACGATGACCTCATGTCGTGTGCCAGGAGAGTGGCTACAATTATACTCTAGAGGTGGTGGGCCCTGATCCACTAGTGATACCTCCAATAGTTCCACCTAAGACACCATCTATTATTCCCAAATTGGGAAATGACCCACATATTCGAGATGGTTTCCTCCATCTAATTAAGTTTATGCATGGTGCTCCTCGTCCTACGTCTATGATGTCTAATTTGACTTGTGACTTCCGATAGAATCATCCTCCCATATTTTTTGAGGATGGAAGTCCATAGGATATTGAGTCTTGGATAGAGGATATTATTTCTATATTTTATTATCTAGAGATTCCTCCATGGAGGTGAGTCATGCATTCCACCTACATTCTACATGATTCTACCAAGCGCTGGTGGGATGTAATTACCCAGGCTGGTCCTCATCAAGGAATGGTTTGGGAAGACATATATATTTCCTTGTATGACTATTTTTTCCCTAATACACTAAAATATGACTAAGATAGAGATTTCATCCACCTATAGTAGGGTTCTATGTTTGCTATGGACTATTCGTCGGGCTTTATTGAGTTAGAATACTTTTCACTAATTCTAGTTAGTGATGTGCTATCTCTAGTGTGACGTTTTGAGAATGGTCTCAAGTATACCATCCACTTGAAAGTGAATTTTTTCCACCAATGTACATTTTTTGAGATCGTGAATCAGGATCTTATCACTGAGCACAACCTAAGAGAAACTGATAGTACTGGGAACATAGGTTTAGTGACGAGACATGGAAGTAGTTTTTTTGGTAGAAAGAAGCATAGCCTTTAGGTTTCTCGTCAGATTAGTGGTGGGAAGATTATCCAACATGGAATCATTATTGCATGCCATTAGTGTGGAAAGAAGGGGCATGTGAATCCAGAGTGTGATAGGGACCTGATTGAGTGTCAAGCTTGCAGCTAGATGAGTCATTTTCAGGGATTATGCCCGACCTGTCAACCTATTTCTAGAGAAAGAGGATTTGCACTAGCTCCACCATCAGGAGTAGGATCAATTATGATATGTTAGGTAGAAAAATAGAGTGTAACTATCCGAATAGTCTAAGTAAAATGTTATAGGTGAGGTAGCCAGAATTTTGATTATCAGTGTCAACAAAATAGACCTAATCGTGGTGGTTAAGCTATAGATCAGAGCCAAGGATTAGGATAGTTTCTTTCATTACACCTAACACCAAGGATCAGAGTATAGGACCATCTATAGTATGAGCTACTCTTCAAGTAGCCTATATTATCATATATTCTATATTTGATATATGTGTTTCTCACTCCTTTGTCTCTTTATCGACTATAGAAAGTCTCATCTTAGAAAGTCATTACATATGTGGGGTGATGACCCTAGACACACTATTGGGTGTGTAGTCAAAGGGTATATGATAATGAAAATACTTTACCCTTGATGTAGGTAGTTATAGTTTCTTATGGTAACTTCTTCATCCTCAAGATGATGATCTTCGATGTCAGTATCAAGTTGGACTAGTTGGTCCCCTATCATGCCTATGTGTACTGATATTGTTAAATTTATCATTTACATCACCAAACGGTGATATTTATCTTCAAAAGGGTGAGTGGGATGTCCAGAATAGAAGATATGTATCATAGCATCATGGGACAGGAGGAGTGAAATCCCATATTTCCTGTCTTTTCTTGGATGATCAAATGATGTGTCTGATAGATTTTCATCCTATGGTAGATCATTTAATGTATTTCATCCCGGATGATTTTTTTTTGATTACCAATTGAGAGAGAGGAAGAGTTTATGATTAATATTTTCCAAGGATAATCTCCAATATATATTCCTCCATACATGATGGCACATATTGAACTCTAGGAGCTCAAGAGGTAGTTGGATTATTTATAATGTAAGGGTTTTATCTAACCAATCACTTTATCTTGGGTTTCACCCATATTGTTTACCAAGAATTTGGATGGGGACCTTAATCTATGCATGGATTCCCAATTGTTGAACCATATTATAATTAATAACTAGTATTTATTTCCTTGAATAGAAGATATCTACGACCAGATCTGATGATCTAGGTTGTTTGTAAAGATCAAGCTAAGATCGAGCTATCATTAGGTGAGAGTAAGGCCTTCAGATATACCACATATATATTTTTATAGTTAGTACGGTCTATATGAGTATCTTTTATGTCATTTGGTATTACGATTTCACCTATTGTTTTGATGGATTTGATGAATAGGGGTCACTATTCCTATTTGGATAAATTTTGTGTGGTTTATATGGAAAAAATCATAGTCAATTCTCATACTCATAACGACCATGATAATCATCTTGAGATCATTATGAATACATTGAGATAAAATCATCTAAATGATAATATTTCCAAGTGTCACTTCTGGATCAGTAAGGTTCACTTCTTAGGTAATATTATCTTGAAATCAAGAGTATTCATTGACCTAGAGAAGGTGAGTGTTGTGGTTTCCTGGGGGTATCCTAAGAATGTTTTTGATATATAGAGTTTCATAGGGATAGATAGATATTACAGGCCTTTCATATAAGACATCCCACACCTTGATACACCTCTTACTAGTTAGATGAAGAAGGTTGTGTGGTTCTTGTGGTCTAAAGCATGCAAGAAGTCCTTTCATGATCTGAAAGGAAGACTTACCTCTGCATCGATTCTAATTCTTCTAATTCCTCACAAAGGATAAACCATGTTATGTGATGCATTAGACATAGGTATGGGTGTATTATTCATGTATGAGTATCGAGTAGTTTCATATGGATCTCAATAGTTGATTCCTCATGAGCATAATTACCAGATGCATGAACTTTTATCTTATAATAGTTTTTCATGCCTTGCATTGTTGGAAGCATTATCTGATGGGATATTTCTTTGTGGTGTATACATACCAAAAGAGCATAAAATATATTCACATGTTTCATGAATTGAATATAAAATAGAAAATATTTTTCTAATACCTTCAGTACTTCGACTTTGACCTTTCCTATATGTCTATAAAGGGAGATATAATAGCTAATGTGCTATTCTTGAAAACCACGACGCAAGCTGTTCAGAAAGACAATAATGAATGAAAATTGATGGTCCTTATTTTTTATATGCGTATGGATTTTTAGGAGATTCACAAGAAGAATTTTTTTAAAGCCTTAGCTATAACCTATTCACTCCTTGGGAGGGTGAAGAGAATGTATTTTTTAGAACCATAGGGGTTATCCCTATAGGAAAGTATTTCTGGTGAAGACCCACGACCAGATTGGTATTTTAATATAGATAACATATTATGTGTACATGGATGTATCTGGGTTCATAAAAACATGATAGAGGATTTTATGTGATAATAACATGCTTCTTAGTGGTTATTTCATCTTGGTATCTCCAAGATGTATTGTGAAATGTGTCTCCGGTATAAGTGGTCATGGAAGAAATGTTAGATTATAGGTTTCATCACTAGGTATTCTAGCTATAAGTAGGTGAAAGAGGATCACTAGAGGCTTGATGGATTATGATATCCATTACCAATCGTGTAATGGAAATGGGAATATGTCACAATGGATTTTTTTAGTTGGATTACTGAGGTCACCTCAATTTAGAGACATGTTTTGGGTAGTTGTGTATCGACTGACTAAGGTATCCCACTTCCTTCCTATCTGGGATACTTTCTCAGTTGATGAGATGAGACGAATCTATTTCTGTGAGATTATATTTTTATATGGGTTCCCATGTACTTTTATTTCAGATAGGGATACTCATTTTACATTGAAGTTCTAGAAAGGGTTACATAGAACTTTGGGTACACAGGTTCTTTATAGCACCCAGACCCTAGAATCATGGATCTAGTGTCTACTATCATTAAATTAGCATTACTACAAGAAATAAAATCCTAAAGGACCAAAGAGTTTAGTAGTATTGGTAAACAAAATACATAAATGATTCTTTTATTACAAATGAATACATTAATTACAACAACAAAAATTATTTAAAGGATAACTTTATTCCATCTAATATATCCTTGCATATATTTCATAGTACGCATCTTGGATTTTTGGTTATAGGAAACAAAATAATGGTGAGATCAAATGCTCAGTAAGGGAAAATTATATTAGAAGAAATAATGAATCAATGAGAATAATAATTATGGGATAGTAAATAATTTACACACATACCATGTAATCAACTAACTGAGAAGGAAGTGCATAAACATTATGGAATGGTAATAACTGGAAACACATTCCATTAAAATAACTAGATAAGTAAAAATAAAAAGGTCAAGGTAATAAACTGAAACACATTCCATTTAATCAATTAACTGAGAATGAAATTCATCCAAAGATTTTATCATATAAAAACCTCATGGATAATAACATTGATAACTAAAATGTCTATGAAGGAAATGATTAATTATTAGAGGTCATATCTAAGTCACATGAAATCATATACTGTTAATATCCATCCTCTAGATAGTTTAAAACTATAGGTATAAACCCATATAATTTTCACAACTAATTTGTCTCATGAAAACCTATCAATGAATCAAGGGGATATATAAATTCTGGGGCCCACCCAACATTTCATGTCCAAAACATTATTCATATTCAGTAATTAATTTAATTAATAAAAAATATGCCTTATCAAATATTCTTATTGAATAAAGTATATAGAATTATCAATATTTCAACAAATAATTAAATAACTTTCAAATTTAACACCATATGAAAAATTTTATACGGTTCAGGCAATAATGATATCCATGAAAAATGATATGTGTACTTAGGGAAAATTCAATGTCAAATGATCATAGGAAATTGAATATTTCAAGGTGGATAAAAGGAATCAGGGAGGTGAATGCTAATAAAATCCTTGTCTAAATAAATCACAAACCATCCAAAGGAAGAATAATTTTAGTATCAATACAACATTTCCCAAGTGGATTTAAAATAAATGGTTTTTGTATTTGATGAATAGAAATATCATAAAATAAATAAAAATAACATTTTTATTTTGAAGAAACATTCTGAAAATACTTTTCTTTGAAAAAAAACTTTTCTGAAACATTTTTTTTAAATCCACCTTTTTAAATGGAAAGGAACCTTCAAATAAATGTGGTGGTTAAATCCATACAAGTCGTACGAGGTAAAAGTAATATTTTTTTCATGGTAAAAAGGTTAGAAAAATGCCTTGTTTAAAAAGAGATAAGAATATTCCTTTGAAAAAATGTGTAAAAGGCAAAAAGTGTAAAAATGTATTCAAAAATTTTTTTGGAATGGTTAAAAAAAATGAAAACCATTTTAAAAAACACAGTTTTTAGAAGACAATAGGCTCTCTGACTAAAGAGAATAATGAATTCAAGCATTTTTAAAAACATTTTCTAAAACATTTTGAGTACTAAAGAGTGGGAAATCATATTATTACTTAAAAATGGTCATGAATAACCAGAAGAGAAGAAAATGAAAGGGTTTATTATATAATGATCAAATTATTTCCTTTGATGAAAATTCAAGGGTAAAAAATCCTAAGAAAATGAGATTGTAATGTAAAACCTTTTAAATATTATTATGTTGGATTAAGAATCAATCAATGATTAGATTATGTGTATCAGCTATAAATCCACATATAAAATTGTAAATACATCAATAGATAGTCAAAGTTATTATACACATAATCAAAGAAAATTAATGATAATGAGGAATTAATTTAACCTATTGAAAATAAATTGTATTATGAAATTCATTTCCACTTGGTAACTTTTAACTCGAATCCCCTAATATGAATAATTCAAATTAAAACTCAAAATATCTTGAATAATTAATGAATCAGGATATTATATGACAAAGTGGTAGTATGAAAACCATATATAAGAAATTAGGTTCACAAGAATAAAGTGATTGTTCCAAGATAAAGTTAACAATCACAAAAGGAAGTGAGATTACAAAGATAATCATTAAAAACATTCTCAAGGAGAATAATCACTAAACATTCCAAAGTGCCCCATACCACTTCGAAACATTTTGAACCATAATCAACATGAAGGAATAAGAAAAAAGGAAAATTTTAATATCATTAGAATAATTATATTCATTATATAACATATCAAAGTCTAGTATATACACTATATAAAATAAACTAGCTGCATAACAACAAATAAGTCTCAATGGAAGGTAAATTGAGATGAAATCACTTACCTTGTGTTTCCTTTTTAGGTAAAAATACTTTAGATTCCAATATAAAGGTTTTAAAAATGTCGATAACAAATAATAGAACCATAATAATATTTATAATATCATATATTATCTTATTATAATATCTTATTACCCATTTTTAAACAATCTTTCATTATTTTCTCTATTTTGGGTACTAATTTCCTAGTTTGTCGAGTATGTTTTAACTTGTTACTTGTTTTTATTATTAATTGGATCATGGTTTCATCATCTAAAAATTTAAAAAATGATTTAAATATCATATATTTTCAATATATATGTATTTATAATAATCTATAAATTTTGGAGATAGGAAATTAAATACATCATTCTTGGAGATGGTAGGTCGTACGTATGCATAAACACTACATTCATTTATTTAGAATATTAAAATAATGAAAAGTAAATGATAAATAGTTATATTATGATTAAAGTATAATATTAATGTTATATATTTTTATTAAAACCATCCTTTATACATTCCTTGTATAGTGTGAATGAATCACAATGCATTGAGGAGACGGTAGTCCACACTTCCACAAACAATGTCATCGTATTCCCACAAGATATAAATAATAAAAGAATGTTATATATAAAAATTAAATAAGAATAAAGACATTATAAATATCATATATATTTTATATAAATATATTTTCCATTATAATAACCACCATGAGAGGTGGTAAAGGAATAATGAACAATCGTTGTTTTGTGAGGCGAAATTCCACTACACACACAAATGTTAAGTTTGTTACCCATTAGATGGAAGTGTGTGTAATTGTATGTAAAACCCTTAATAAAAAATATATATTTATATTTAGGATACTATTTTTGTTATATAATTATGTAATAAGGATATTTTAGGGGGTTGATAATGGAAATAAATCTAAAGAGATTGAGGAAATAAGTTGTCACTTCTTTGGGTAACTCCTTTTGGTTTTCACCAAAGGGATTCCTTGGATGGATTTATTACAAAGGTGATAATTCTAGGATAAGGGGAGTAATTTTTAGGATCTATTTTGGAAGATATTAGTTGATCCAAAGTGTCTTGAGAGGTGTGAGGAAGTGGGAGGCTTGAGTTCATTTTTATAGTGGAGTAGTGCACTCTTGAAAATTTTGGGAAATGGAATTCCACCAACATTTTCCCAATGTAAATTGTCTCCAATAATAGTTAAAATTATATAAAATGGGGTATAGTGTATAAATATTTACATAAAGTGGATTTTTTATAAGTTATTAGGTCATTTTGGACCTTAAGTTTCAGGTTTAGTCCCTTGTGAAGCTTAATTTCACCTTAATCGTTGTAATTAATTTTAATTACTTTCGTTAATATTCATGTAAAACAACTAATTTAACCATATTATACATTATAAAATATTTTTATTCCAAATAAATAATCCATTTTTACAAAGTTCAATCACATAAGTGTTAGGAATTAATTTAAATTTAACCCTGTAGACGGGACGACAATGTGGGTATTTAAAGTAAAAATGATCAATTTTTTGAGATATGTTTACATCTAATTTTGAAGTAAAATTGATTAAAATAACCTAAATTATATTAATTTATAAAATAATTATCTAATAAAATTTTAAAACCAATTTAAATTATAATTTAACCTCGTAAATAAATTAGAGAAAAATCAGTTTTGAATTAAAATTCAGTATTGTTCATTATTCATCAAAAAATAAAACTTCATAGAAAAGTAGAAAAACTTCACCCTAACCTCATTTTTATGTTATTATTTAAAATTTTATGTTTATTTTTACATATAATATTTTATAAATGTTCCAAAATTTTATTTAAAAAGGTTCTCCATTAAAAGGTGGTAAAATTCCCTTTTTAGAAAAATACTATTTTTTTATGCATGAAACATGATTTATTCTTATCTTATTCCTATAAAATATATCAGATTAATATAAAAATATTTTATTTAATATATAACATATATATATATCATTAATATCATTCACTAATTTTAATTAATTTAATTTATTAGGATAAAACACCTTTGTGAGCATAAATATGTTTCATTTATATTAAATTGGTTTTTATATTCATTTGCAATTAATTTATAGCCAATGAATTAGTTTTATATTTCTATAAACCATAGATTTTAATAATTTATTTAATTATATTAATAATTTTTATATTATATATTATTATACTAAATAATAATATTTTAATAATATATTATTGTTTGGTAAAACTTGGTCTTGTGTGTAACGCAAACCATTAATGAAACTCATTGTGGCGTGCGATGTATGAAAATTCAGTTTCACATGTATTGAAAGATATAAAGTATATTGAATTTATTTAAAATATTAAATATACTATAAATTCTTGGGATATTATGTTTCCTTACATACTAGGTGTTGTGTCTCACGTATGCTATCAAATATAATGTTACTGCTTTAAAATGTCGGCATGTTGCATGCTTCTACACATAGATTTTCACCCTCAAACTGATGGTCAATTGGAATAGATTATACATGAATTGGAGGAAATTCTCCAAGAATTCATCCTCAATTTTAGTAGTTCGGTGGAAAATCATATCCCTCTCATCGATATTTCTTGAAATAATAGATTTCAGGAAATGATTTAGATGGATATATATGAGGCATTATATGGTAGGATGTGTCGTTCACCTATGTGTTGGCTTGAGGTAGGGGATTTAGTGCTACTAGGTCCTTGTCTCATCTAGGAGACTTAAAAGTAGGTGAATTTTATCAGAAATTTTATTTCTACCGCTCATTCTAGATAGAAATTGTAAATAGATCGTCATTGATGACCTCTAGATTATTAGGTTGGGGATTGTGTTTTCCTATGGGTATCTCCCAAACATGGGCATAGACGAATACGAAGGTAAGTGAATCCATAAGCTCATTTTGTTGGGCTGTTTGAGATCTTGGATAGAGTAGGTTCAGTATCCTATCAGTTGTTATTACCTTATAGGTATCATTCCGTGCATGATGTCTTCTATGTTTTATAACTTTTCCATTACCATGCCAACCCATCTCATACTTTTGAACATGAGGGTGTTGAATTGGAATATGATGCTTCTTCTGAGGAGTATCTTATACACATCATTTATCATAGTAGGAAGGCTCTCTAAGGCCAGTCTTGTTAGGCGGAGAAAGAAAGGAAGTGATGGAAAGAGGGGGGTGAATTTCCTTTTAAAAAATGATTAACAATTTAAAATCAAAGTTGAAAGTGCAGCGGAAATAAAAGAGGCAAGACACGCAATTGATAACGGAGTTCGGCCTAAAACCCGGCCTACGTCTCCGCTCCCAACTCAACCGTTGAGAGATTTACTACCGCTTGCTTTTCAATGGTTGTAGCAAGAAACCCACTAGCCTTTTTACAGGTGAAGGCTAGCTCACCTATTACAGCTTGCTTTTAGTGGTTATGCAATAACCCACTTGCTTTTAATGGTTGAGCAAGAACCCACTAGCCTTTTTACGGGTGAAGGCTATATCACCTTTGATTCAAGCCTTTTAAAAGGAAAGGCTTGAATAACCTCTTCACACCTTAAAGGTGATGTGAAAACCCAAAAGAAAGGATGAGAGAAAGAGTTGGGGTTTGTAGGCACAAACCCAAATTTAAGCTCAAAATGAATAAACAATAAAAACCGTAATGGGAGAAGCCTTGGGCGCCAAATGAATTGATGAAGTTGATGAAGTGCTCTCCCAAGATTCTATGGTGGTGCTCCTTGGATGTGGAATTGTGTTGGAGCAATTGGGGTTCCCTTGGAAGAATCCGCCGGAGGTTAGCCAAATGATCAAAATGTGTCTGTTGGCTTCCGTATGGCTTGGTTAAGTTTCCGGGGCTTCCTAGTCCTTTATTTATAGAGGGGGAACCCTCAAATGGCCTTTGGAGGTCTTCGGAGCCATTGGAAAGGGCTTCGGAGCCGTTGGAGGCCAAGTGGACAGGCTGGTCAAAAGCCCAACGGCTAGTTTGACTGGCTCCACCGGCTGACCGGTGCAGAGCCACCGGTTGGCCGGTGCTTGCAAAATGGAGAGGACTTTGGGCTCAGGCGCCACCGGCTGGCCGGTGAGCAGGCCACCGGCTGGCCGGTGCTGAGGCCACCGGTTGGCCGGTGAGGAGGCAGTAGCTGGACTCTCGGTCTGGGCTCTACCGGTTGGCCGGTGCTGAGGCCACCGGTTGGCCGGTGCTCTGGACAGTGGAGAGCCTTTCTGTCAATGGTCCATCGGCTGGCCGGTGTCATGCCACCGGTTGGCCGGTGGACTGAATTTCAGTCCACTTTGGCTTTTTGCCTTCTTGGCCTTCTTGGCCCAATTCCTTGGCAACCTGAAATTATGCCTAACAACAAAAACACTTGAAAACAAGATTAGATAAATGAGAGGGTGATTGTGATCATGAAAATCAAACCACGAGGGGTACGAGAGGTACAACAATCTCCCCCTATTTTGATGATCACAATCACCAAAACAAACAATGTAAAAAGATTGAAATGAGAGGCATACTTTAAAAGATTTTTCCCCCAATCAACCAAGAATTTCTCCCCCTTTGTGATTATCAAAATAGCACGGGGCATAAAACTTGATTGAGGGAAAAAAAGAATTTAAACCAATTGAAATTTTTGAAATTTGAATTGAAAGTTTTGAATCAAAAATTTTGAAATGAAAAATTGAATAACAGTTTGAATTGAAAGTTTTGAATGAAATTTGAATAGAAAATTTTGAATTGAAAAATTTGATACCAAGTGTTGAAATTGAAAGTTTGAATCGAAAATTTTGAAATTGAAATCAAAAGGGTTTAAACGATCCTAACTCCCCCTAAATAAAACAACAAATCACCGGGGAGAGGTGTTTGAAACCGAGATAAATTTCGGTCCGGTGAGACTCGCTAAGAGGGATTTTTCAATCCATACTTGTCTAGTGGCGGGTCTTCTCCTATAAAATTCATCGTTAAGAAAAATGCTTTTGGGGAGGCCATACCGGGCATTTTTACAATTGCACTCATAAATTAAGTGCCCGAGTTTTTTACAATAATTGAAAAATTTGTTTTGAGAGCTCCCCCTTACAAAAATAGTTGAAGCAAGGGAAGAGGAAGCTTGCTTGGAATAGCCAAGCCCTTGGGTGGTTCTAGATATGCGTTGGGAACCTAGAAAATTGTTCAAATTTTGTTCCCCTTGGGTGAACTTGGCTAGAGTCTCCCTTAGATCTTTGATAGTTGATTCCATGGAATCAACATCGGGAAGATTTTGGATTTTGAGGGACAGCTCTTCCTTCTCTTTGAGAAGTTGTTCTTTTTCGGAAGAGATTTTTTTGAAATTCTTTTTTAATGCAACAAATTTGGAAGAAAGTTCGTGAAAACCTTCCTCCAATTGATCTCTAGCGTATTGGAGATCCTCGTAAGACAAATGATTGAAAGAATTTTAAGAACAAGAGGAAGAGGAGTCGGAAGATGTTACCTCATGGAATGCCATTAGGCATTTGTTACCGTTGTCGCTTGAGGAGGAGGAGGAGGAGGATGTGGAGCTATCACTCCATGTGGCCTTAAAAGCCTTCTTCTTCTCCTTTTGCTTGGCCTTTTTCTTATTGAGTGGGCAATCGGTCTTTTAATGGCCTTTCTCGCCACACCCGTAACATTTTACCTTGGACTCGGATTTTTCATTGGGTTGAGCCTTGCGGGATTTCTTCTTCTTGTGCTTCTTCATGAACTTGTGCATTTTTCGGGCAAGATTCTCCATTTCGGAATCGCCGCTTGAAGAGGAAGACGATGAGGAGGAGGAGCTTTCTTCTTGTTGAACTTTGAAGGCGATGTTCTTTGGAACTTTGATTGGTTTGCCTTCCTTTTCAGCTTTCCTCCTCATGGTGATCTCATAAGTCATGAGGGATCCGATGAGTTCTTCGACCAGCATGTTTTTGATGTCCTTTGCTTCTTGGATTGTCGTGACCTTCGGAGCCCATGAGCTTGGTAGGATCCATAAGATCTTCTTGACCATGGTTTCTGCAGAAACATCATCACCAAGGGACTTTCTCCCATTGCAAACATCAGTAAAACGTGTAAACATTTCAGTTATAGATTCAGATGGATGCATGGTAAAAGACTCAAAATCTTGACGAAACATATCCAATCGAGTATCCTTGACTTTGTTGGTCCCCTCATGGGTAACCTCCAAAAGTTTCCAGATTTCATGTGAGGAGGTGCATGTGGAAACTCGATTGAATTCATTACGATCAAGGCCGCAATGAAGAGCATTCATGGCTTTTCCATCAAGCTTGAAATTTTTAATATCGGCTTGAGTCCATTTGGATTCATCGGGAGAAGATAAAGAATAACCATGCATGACAATTTTATAAATGGGATAACCTATACTTCTAAGAAAAGTGGTCATGCGGGTTTTCCAATATGTATAGTTGGTTCCATCAAAAAATGGAGCACGACCCAAAGAATAGCCATCGGGGGAGAAAGAGGTTGAGGACATCACAAAAAGATCTTGAATTTGAAAACGGTTAGGGTATTACTCAAATTTTTCCTCTGATACCAATTGTTAGGCGGAGAAAGAAATGAAGTGATGGCAAGAGGGGGACTTAATTGCCTTTTAAAAAATGATTAACAATTTAAAATCAAAGTTGAAAGTGCAGCGGAAATAAAAGAGGCAAGACACGCAATTGATAACGGAGTTCGGCCTAAAACCCGGCCTACGTCTCCGCTCCCAACTCAACCGTTGAGAGATTTACTACCGCTTGCTTTTCAATGGTTGTAGCAAGAAACCCACTAGCCTTTTTACAGGTGAAGGCTAGCTCACCTATTACAGCTTGCTTTTAGTGGTTATGCAAGAACCCACTTGCTTTTAATGGTTGAGCAAGAACCCACTAGCCTTTTTACGGGTGAAGGCTAGCTCACCTTTGATTCAAGACTTTTAAAAGGAAAGGCTTGACTAACCTCTTCACACCTTAAAGGTGATGTGAAAACCCAAAAGAAAGGATGAGAGAAAGAGTTGGGGTTTGTAGGCACAAACCCAAATTTAAGCTCAAAATGAATAAACAATAAAAACCGTAATGGGAGAAGCCTTGGGCGCCAAATGAATTGATGAAGTTGATGAAGTGCTCTCCCAAGCTTCTATGGTGGTGCTCCTTGGATGTGGAATTGTGTTGGAGCAATTGGGGTTTCCTTGGAAGAATCCGCTGGAGGTTAGCCAAATGATCAAAATGTGTCCGTTGGCTTCCGTATGGCTTGGTTAAGTTTCTGGGGCTTCCTAGTCCTTTATTTATAGAGGGGGAACCCTCAAATGGCCTTTGGAGGTCTTTGGAGCTGTTGGAAAGGGCTTCGGAGCCGTTGGAGTCCAAGTGGACAGGCTGGTCAAAAGCCCAACGGCTAGTTTGACTGGCTCCACCGGCTGACCGGTGCAGAGCCACCGGTTGGCCGGTGCTTGCAAAATGGAGAGGCCTTTGGGCTCAGGCGCCACCGGCTGGCCGGTGAGCAGGCCACCGGTTGGCCGGTGCTGAGGCAGTAGCTAATACTGTTCTGGCTGGGTGCCACCAGCTGGCCGGTGCTGAGGCCACCGGTTGGCCGGTGAGGTGGCAGTAGCTGGACTCTCGGTCTGGGCTCTACCGGCTGGCCGGTGCTGAGGCCACCGGTTGGCCGGTGCTCTGGACAGTGGAGAGCCTTTCTGTCAATGGTCCATCGGCTGGCCGGTGTCATGCCACCGGTTGGCCGGTGGACTGAATTTCAGTCCACTTTGGCTTTTTGCCTTCTTGTCCTTCTTGGCCCAATTCCTTGGCAACCTGAAATTATGCCTATCAACAAAAACACTTGAAAACAAGATTAGATAAATGAGAGGGTGATTGTGATCATGAAAATCAAACCACGAGGGGTACGAGAGGTACAACAAGTCTGTCCCTTTAGTACATGTGAAATTGTAGAACTGTCGTGTATGGGATGATACCTAGGAGCGAGAGATTGATGTGCATGCTTAGTGGTCAAAGTTTTTATCTAATAGCACTCTACAACCCTTGGAAAGAAAACTCAGAGATGAGTTCCTTTAAGGGGGGATGACTATAAGAACCCAATTTTTCCTTTGAGGTATAGATCCTTTTCTTTTCAGTTAAACTCCATGGTTTTGACCTAATATGAATACCTAGTGGGGATATAGAGGAAATGAGGGTGTTTGAGGATTTTTCAAAGCCCGGAACACAGATTGGTGGAAGAACCAACTAGGCCGCACAGTAAGTAGAAATTGTACATTCCAGTTCACATCGTTTCTCCTAACCGTGTGAGGAATTTTAGAGTGCATAAAAGGGATGCATGGTTTTTCCTAACCATAAATCATTGGGTGAATTCCCATGAAAAGGATTTGTAATTTTTAGCAGAGTAAAATCACATGTTTTGCACAGGGTTTCCCAAACTACAAGCATAAACCATGTGGGGTCCCTCTATGGTTAGTTCACGGTGCATGGTTGGTGCAAGGTTTGGGAAACCGTGTGGCTAAACCATGTGACCCCTTATTTTGGGGTGAAATTACCAATTCACACTTAAATTATTATAACTCATACCCCTCCTTATTTCCTCCTCCAGCGGATAGGAGGACTTGTTCTCCTCCTTTGAGAGCTTCTTCAATCATTTGAGGTAGGCTTTGCTGTTGTTTCATCATTCGACCTCTGATTTTAGATCCTATCATCTCATTGTATTCCTATTGGTAAGTTCTTCAGTCCTTAGGGTCGTTTCTTCATTATTATTTATACCAATGATTTTATTTTTATGCAGACTCATATTCCCTATTTTTAGGGAATTCATTTGTTCTAACATTTTCTTCCAATTAGGCTAAAATAAGGGTTGATACTGGATGAGGTAACTTCTATAAGAATAAGGAATGCAGTCTATGACTCTTTCCTAAGAGTCTCATCATTTATAAATTTTTTTCATTGGGCGCACTCTAGTTTCATTGGTTGATGCTTCTAAAATTCATTTGTCTTAATTATAATTTTTTAGATTGTATTATATGGACCTAATAAAATCACTTAACACCATTGGAGGCTGAAACATCAATAAATAATACCCAATTATGTTATGTTCTTCATTTATTCCATGGTGACATATATTGGGATTATTTTGGACATCATTTGGGTGCGTCTGACTTGGCCTTTATTAAGGTAAGTTTTTAAACTTAATAAATGAATATTATGTTGTTAAGGAATGTATATATTTATAGATATCACTTGACCAAATTAAATTATTATAAATTGAATTGATATTTTGTTCACATCCTTGATTTATCTTGTCATGTTTAATGAAAAATAATTTAATGAACCTATTAAATTATTAAAAGGAATGATTATTATATAGACTATGATTACATATCATATAAATGGAATGATTATAAGGAGTCTACAAATTTTATAAAATTTTCATACTTATAGGAGTGTTAATACTTGATCTACTTTTGGATTCTGAGGGAATTACTTGAGATCATAGAATACATTATTCTGGTTCATTGATTTGATTTTCATGGGAGATACACGTCATGAAATATGGTCTTTTTCTTATTATGTGAATGCACTGCTAGAAATTGGCTCTCAGAAACCAGATCGATACCCAAGTTTTATAGAAACCGTGGGTATAGAACATTTGATTGAACTAATACACATGGTTCTTTAAAAAATTGTTGGTATATCCTCTCTAATATATGCCTTCCATCAGGCTCATCCTCCCCCTCCGAGTTCGACATTCCCTAATATCCCCTTCTATGAGATCTGGCCTCCCAACCCCTCCCCGCCTCTACCTCGACCTCTGTATCCTATCCTCTACCTCGACCTCCTGGATTCCACCTCCGTATTAGCCTCCTATCCTCTACCTAGACCTCCCAAATTCCACCTCTGTGTCGACCTCCCAGCCTCCGCCTCCCAACCTCCACCTCGACCTCCTAGCCTATGCCTCCACCTCGATCTCCCGGCCTCCACCTCCCTTCCCCACCTCCCTCCCTCCACCTTCCTACCTCCATGTCTGAGTCCACCTCTGCCTCCCTACCTCCACCTACCAACATCTTTCTCCACCTCATCCTCCCAACATTCATATATGCATCTAATGCCTATATAGCACCCTCATCTCAAAGTTTCATTCATCATAGAAGTTTTATATGGTGAGTCTAATTAAATATATTCCCTATATCCATTATCATTTCAATGTTTCCTTTCTTTCCATATCAAATAAATGATTTTTATTATTTCAGGATGATTTTTTTGTGGAACAAGAATGAATTAAATATAGTGTTTTAGAAAGTATTATCCAGAATTCTTGATATTGGAATTCCTTTATATGTGATTATCTATTCTTGAAAGTATGCAGGTTTGTGGGGTGTCAATGTGATGTTCTAAATTTAAAATAGAAGTAGTTTGGCATGTTTTGAATGATTTAACTTACCCCTTATTGGGTATATTGTTTTGGAACAACATGGGTATGAAACATCTAGTCCTTTCTTATAGGATACGGGTAGGGATATTCATTTTTTTGGGCCTAGTGTGGGATACCTTTGATCAATAAGGGATTTGAAGACCTTATAATAGTGTACATATTAGGATGGTGCATTCCCCATATGGTAAAGTCCATTGGTTAGAATGCATTTCTAGTACGGGAATATATGTGGAATTTTGTATGGAATGGTCATAGGTTCTTTTCATGGGTTTAAGATAGAGGATGATTTGTTCAAGAGCGAGTGACCCATGTGAGTTAGTTTTGATATTGATGAATGGTTACCAATTTTGTGATAAGGTTTGGGTGTTATGGATATTGGTTTTTCAGTGTTTCAACATTTAGTTGTTCTATGGTAAATTATTAAAATTGAACGGTGGATGGTTTATTAGTTTTTTATTATATTTTTTAATTAATTTTACTAACATTTATTTTATAACTAGACATAGAATTTTAAATTCATGTAATGTTTGAATTTTAACTATACTATAACTAATTTATGTCTTCATTGACCTTACCTAGAATAAATAAGGTTTCTGGATACCCGTTTTCACATTTTGTTAAAACTAGTATAAATTTTCATTGTGCCAAATTTTTTATTAGTATCTTTATGTTTCTTTTTATTCTAATGAATACATTTACATAGTGAACTATATTCATGATAAACCATTACATTATATTCAATTAACCTTTAAATAACTCATTGATTTATGTCTTACCTTTACATTAATAATGATTTACCTTCTTTTTAACCAAGTCCATCCATTACGTAGTTAATTAAAACTCCCATTTATGTTTACATTGTTTAGATAATTTGGTATTTACAATTAAGTCTAGTGTCAAAATTTCCAATTAAAAGTTACCACAGAGCAATCTTATCACCATCATATCAAAATGAATGTCATGGAAATCGAAAATACATTCCCATGACCTGGTAATTTATCTCTTCCCCATGAACATTGGGAATTTGCGAATCAAAAAATTTATATGTTATGGTTTATACCCAAAAACCCCTTGGTATATCCTTTAGTTTTATATTATTTTTTGATTCTGGAAATGTGTATTGGGTTTATGATTAAAAGTCTTATGCTAAAACTAAAAGGAATATTCTTAATATATAAGGCTTATGAATAAATCAAATGATTATGAACCAATAAAAGACTTACAAAACTGTGAAGTCTCAAGAAAACTATTTTTAAGGAATAATACTCAAAAGGCATTTGATCCTTTAAAAACAAAATGTTGATTTAGATTACATAGAAGTATCACCCACAATGTGTGAATGAAAAATCATAGATAAAAAAATATTCCAATGTAAATTCAAAAGGAAATTACACACATTAACATAACACATATGTATATTTTTCGTTATAATTTTTCATGAAATTTGTTGCTCTATTTTCCTATAAATATTAAATTTCAAATTAATATTGGTTTATAATATATTTGTTATTAGTTTTTAAAAATTATAAAATATTTCTAATTTATAATTATTATTATGATTTTTTTATTAAAGGATATAGCGTGGTATAATTCTTCATATGGGTAAATGATACAATTCATGTTGTTAATATTTCAAAATGGTGGCTTAATTTTATTATTTTTTATATTTTATTTGCATGTTTTCTCCTATTCTCATTTATGTTTTTGGCTTACTTTATTTTTACAGTTTTCCTAAGATTGAGATAGTGAAATTTTTTATTTTCGTTCTCCTCTCATTTACCTCAGATCAAGGTAATCACTCTACCCATCAATGTTTCATCATAAAGAGGAATATTTAGGAAATTTTACATATTTATAAGTCATTAATATTTTTTAAAAAAAATTATGTTTGTGGTTTATAGTCATGGGCAGTTTTATTCTACTTTTTTCAATTGTTATTCATTTCTTTTATGTTGTGGTTGTATTTTGAGATAATTAATCAATTGTTATTTATAGATTTAGATCTAGTAAAAGAATTTTTCTGGCATATTGTTAGTTTACTTTTATTTTAGTGTTTTAATAAATATTTATTCATTAAATAGTTTTAATTATGTCATCTATTTTTTCTACTTTTCACTTGATTCTTGTGTCTCATCCTATTATGTCTACTTTTCATCGACTATTAGTGTGTTCTTTGGTAAACCTGCTATGAATCTCACCAATTTTCTTCTAGTGCCATTTGTCTGTTTACACTTTCTTGAAGCAACACTATCTGTTTCTTCTTAAGTGATTTGTTGCCTTGTTGCATCAAAATCCATCATTCTTTGTTATATTTCATGCTATTGAACATTGAAGTAAAGAAATATTATGAAAAAATGTTGATAAGTTATTGAAATCTTTAGGATGTGATTCATTATTGGGGTTTAAGTAGTGTTGAATGAAAAAATTTACGATTCTTGAAACTTCTTAAGGTACATTAATCATTCTTCATATATTATTCATATATGCTTTAGTAAATTTCTATAAGATTATATTTTATCATTAGTTTGAATTAGATAGAATGTTTCATCATTAATTCTTGGATTCAGGAATTAAGGATGAGACATTTCAATCTATACTTTGAATGGGTGGTATTAAGCTCATTTTAAGATGATATACCTTTTAGAACTTGATTATTTTGATACTCCTTAATACTTAAAAATGATTCACAACCTTGTTTATTAAGAGAAAAACACCACTTTTCTCCAATTTAGACCCAATTTTTAGTGCTCTACACACAAAACATGACTAAAGTTCAAGGATTTCCCACCTTACCTAAGAGATTTAACCTGAAGAAACACTAATATTATGTTACTAGAGGCTTAGGCAAACAATTTGTGTGAACGAAATCTTAATTTCACTTTTTAACTCACATTATTTTGACTAAATTATACATAACATAACCAAAAAAATCGATCCTAGTTAAACAAAACCAAAAAAAATAGATGAAACCACATCCTCTTCAACTAATATAATTTGTTTCTTCCTTGCTTGTAGGAACATGTTTTGACCCATGGAGCTTTGTGGTTATTATATTGGGGGATTGACTTGTATAGTCACAAGAGACATGTATTCTTAGTTTAGTTTTTATTTTATTTTCTTTATCGCATCATCCACTTAGGCCTTTTACTGCTTTCTACAGATGGAGGGTAGTTATATTTTTGCAAAGGGGGGCTAGAAGGGCACTAGAGGCGGCTACGTGGTTTTCTTTGCAGGGGAGTGAGATTGGGGTAGTGGAGGGATTAATTAGTGTGTTTCATTTTTTTTACCTTTGTACTGTGTTGTTTTTGTTTATTTTCTTTTCCTTCAATGTGGACATCTGACGTACGGATGAGTCATGCTGAAATTTTATTTATTTATTTATTTATTTTTAATTAATTATTTGTGGGAGAAATTGTACCCAAGTGGTTATTCCTTGATTCTTGGACACTTTTTCTTGTTCGTGGGAATAGCCAATCCACCACTACTAGAAAATGGTTCTATACCCATGCATCTATACCCACAGTTTTAAAAACTATGGGTATAGGTTGTATATTTTGAACTATTCCTACAGTTTTGTTAAAACTGTCGGTATACTAACCCTGATATGAGGTTTTTATCAAGATACCCTCTTTATTTTTATTTCCTCCTCCACATATCCCCCAAGACATGAACTCTCCACCCTCTCCTCCCCTCCTATACATCGACCTCCCGCACTCTCCTCCGCCTCCTGGTGCCTGCCTCCCTCTCTCTGCATTATTGCCTCTGCCTTCTTGCCTCTGCCTTTTTTCCTCCACCTCCACCTCTAACTCTGCCTTCGCCTCTGCCTCCACTATAACGACCCAAATTTTTTAATAATATTTGTTTCATGAATTTTTGTATTATTTTATTTTATACTCAACAAAACTATATCCTTTAATTAATGAAGTGATTATAATTAAAATAACATCACTGGGTTTTGACTTTTATATGATCATTGGTCAATATGACCGTTGGTCAATATGACTTTTGGAAACTAAATTCTTAATGTTATAATTATTGTTTATAAATACAATTGATCGCGGTTAATTAATACAGAAAGAAGATTTGATGGCCTTATCAAGTAGACTCGGGCCATACGAAGCCCATCTGTCAGAGCTTGGGAAGCAGGTTGCATCACTAGGCTTTGCTCTGGACTAAGCCCAAGATGAGCTTCAACATGTGAAGCATGAATGAAATCACCTAAGGGAGAAGTTCTAGCAGATAATAATCACCACTTGGGAAATTTTGTCTAATCCACCCCAAGATTCTATCACCATATCACACCTTACACTTAGGTCCTATGCAGGTGTTATAAGGGGCTATGTAACAAAGCCTTAGTTACTTTGTGTAATCCTTTTGAATAAATAAAATTGTTATTTATTCTTATAGTAAAATTTTTATATTTAAAAATTCTAGTTAAATATTGGATGAATTCATAGAAGTACCATATGTTTTATGAAATTTTGAAAAAAGGGTATTTAAAAAAAATTGTATACTTTAAATAATTAATAATGTAAAATGATTTTCGAAAAATGGTATTCTACAATTGTGATTAGAAAGAAATTTAGAGTCTAATAAAATAAACTTAAATTTTAGTGAATAATAAATTATGAATAGTAATATCACCCTTATGAATTGTAATGTGACCAATGTAATATTAACCTCACTTAAGAAAGTTTAAATATAATTTAGGCATCTTGAATGGTGAAGTGATATAATAGCATAAGTCAATAACTATTTCAGAAATTATTAGTTAAGTATTAATTTTTTTTGGGTAAATAGTGTTTTTACATAAAAATTAAATATCTCATAATTATAAAATCATTTTCATCAAATTGAGTTCCTTTTTGAATTAAGAGCATCTATATTAGGATAGGGTGAATTTATGAGATTTTTATAAAATGTTTGGTTTTTTGGTGAATAGAAAAAATACAGTTTTGATTTTTGGTGTGATTAATGAAATAATTAATGATGTAATAATGATGTAATAATTATGTTCTATATGTTAATAGTAATATATGTTATGATTCATCCAAATTTTTCAATACCATGGGAAAATACCATGGTCAAGCCTATGGTTTTTCAAATACCATCGTTGAGGTGTCCCTTGTAAATTAATAAAGTATTCCCTCACTTTTTCTATAAATACCAACCCATTCCTTCATTAATTTCATTAAAAATTCATCATAAACTAAGCTATGGTCTTATTACCTCCCAAATAGTCCTCCTAAGGTTCCCTCAATCCCCACAAGGTCCCAACCTTAAAGATTTCAAAATTACTCTTCATGGTAAGGGAACCTTTCACCCACCTCTTTTAAATCATGACTTCCTTTTTGTTATGTCTTCTATTTTCCATATTATTATGCGGGGTTATGTTCTCATATATCCTTATTACTAAAAATTTCATGTCCAATTGAATATATATCCTTTCCACTCTGATCAACAGATTTTCTAAATTTTTAAGTGACATCGTTAGGTTGCCGAGTTTCTGTAAAAGAAATCGCATCTTCTCTTTTCTTTCAAATTTCCTTTTCGTGTGGTATTTCATTCAAAAATACATACAATGATCTTATTTAAATTTTATTTTGTACCTATACTGTATTATGAGTTATTTATGAGTGTGTGACCCTTTACCCACTCTTTTTAATGTTTTCTAAAACCATGTTATATAGTCGTTATGTTGCAGAAATTTCGTCTCAAAATATCTCTCACTTTTTCTCAAAAATTATCTTATTTTATTTATGTGAATACCTAAATATTTTAGTTCTGAGGGTATTCATCAGGACATAAAAATGTTATATTTGGTTCTGGATTTGACATACATAAAACCATCATTCCTTTTTCATGGGTTATAAATGACATAACGATCAGGTTTTTAAGCACTTTTAAAACGTCAAGATTTTGAAATGAAACCCATTTATTTTATTCTATATGGGTTATTTATGAAATGTTTGATTATTATATATGTGTATCACATGAAAATAAATACATATTAAGGTTTTTCCCTGATATATCTCCAATTCATTGGGTAAATAATTTAATCTCTAGAGATGACAATTTTCATGATACCTTGGGGAAAAAACTTGGTAATTTTTATGACACATTGGGGATGAACCTTAAGGATATGTTCATGAATGTATAAATTAAATGTTGTAGCCACATATTCAATTTATTATTAAATTTCTTTTCATTATGATATGCCTCTACTTCCATTGCTCATGTATTTATGTTTTTCATCAAGTTCTTATTGATATCACAAGTAAACTGATTCCCTTGCTTTCCTTACCAGGCCTTCTGCTCACCCTTTCCTTTGATGTATGTCTTTAGGTTATGAGATGCAGTAATTTTACTTAGTATGAACCTTTAATGAAGCCTTAAAAGTGTATTATAATTATTTTTAATGTTTTCATTTATTTTTTTCCTTATTTCTAAGACACTAGACTTTAAAGATCCTTTGTTTGTAAAATGTAATGAAAAGTTATGTAATAAAGATGGGATGATATATTTGGTATCAATGGATAGTTTAGTTATTTATAGAAATAATGATATGAAAACTTTATAAATAACCCTATAGAAAATTTTAAATATAGGAAAACTTTATAGTATTTTGGTGAAATATTAACTAAGTGGTTTCCGAAAAAATAAATCCATGTTTGGATATGAACAAGTGGATGTGGCTCTGGCACAGATGTACCTGGGAGTAAAAATTCTAACAAGGAGTTTCGGTCTTGATAAAGGGTATTTTGGTACACAACAATGGGCCTTGATACACTCCTAGTTTGACAGTCCTGGGAGATATGTTTGGTTAATCACAAGCTTTTTATGAATCATTATGAAGTATTTATAGAGAAATGTAATTGTTTAAGCATGAAGTTTTAAGACATAAAATCCTTTATAGTTAAAAGATTCATAAATGAAATAGGCTTCTAACTAAGGTTTTATTCTTTTAGAAAGTGGAGGGCAATAGGAGCAACCATTCAAATGGAACTGAAATTGACCATGGGATGATGGCACTCCGATTGAAGCAAAAATGGAAACTTTCATGAGAATGATACACCAACTGACTCAAGTTATGGGAAAAACTTGAATCAAGATGAGAGACCGATATTACTACGAAGGGAAAAACATTCTATTGAGTCCTTTATGAATCAATTACCACCAACCTTTAGTAGATCTACCAACCCATTGATTTCTGAATAGTGGATCACACTATCGAGAAGATATTTTCTGTGCTCCATTATTCAGAACAAGATAAGGTCACCCTGGCTGTTCAACGCTTAGAGAGAGAAGTTTATAAGTGGTGGGAGCTAATAAAAAACATGAGGCCAAGAGTGGATATTAAATCTATGGAGTGGCAAGATTTCAGAGGGATCTTCTTCAAAAAGTATTTCCCTCGTTTGATGAGAACAAAAATGGAGTAGTTTCTCATGATGAAGAATAAGGAGAATGAATATATTGGAAGCTACGAGATGAACTTCACCAGACCTTCCTATTACACCTCAATATTTTTCATGGATCCAAATGGGAAGGTTGATATATTCTTTGGTGAACTAAGACCTCATCTGTGGAAGAATCTAGCCAACTGAGACTATGATAGCTATGAGGAGATCATACAAAGTGCAATGAAGGTCGAACTGGAGTTTGGTGGGACATAGTGGTCTCATAAATCCAATGAACAGAAGAGATAAATGGATCCAATCCTAGGTAGGAGCTTCGATCAGATAACAGAAGCCAAGAAACTGAAACATCCCACATGTAATAAATGTGGGAAGAAGCATTCGGGTAACTACCTACTTGGGATCAGGAAGTTCTACAAGTGCAGAAGAGATGGCCATATTGTGTGGAATTGTCGTAGTGAGGTGAAGAAAAAACTTCCCAATACTAACGACAAAGGGAAGATGGTGTAGGCCCTACATAATGTTTAATTCTATAAGTGTGGACAACCTGGTTACTTTTCCAATCACTATCCAAATACGAGGGATGTAGAGGGGAACCACCATCATCCTCAGCAAAGGCCTAGGGACCAAGGTCGTGATTTTTCTATCATGATAGCTGATTTTGAAGCTCTGAATGATGTGGTGGAAGGTACTCTTGTTGTTCTCTCAAATCTATCAAGTACTTTGTTTGATTTTGGTTCTATGTATTCCTTTATTTCCTATAAGTTTTCAAAGAATTTATAATCAACCCCTAAATTTCTAAAAGTAGAGTTATCAGACAAGACTCCTGGTGGGATTATCCAAGCATTGTTAGTGTTTATAAACTCTAGTATTTAATTTAGTGGGTACAATATTATCAAAAATCTAGTATTCATTCTCATTCTAGAATTCGACATTATATTAGGGATGGACTGGCTCTCAAAGTGTAATGCTAAGGTCAAATGTAGAAGCAAGGAAATATCAGTAGTCTTGAATGGAAAACCTATAGTTATCTTTTAAGGAGAGATATCTCAACCTGATATTTTTCTAGAAGAACCTCCTATATCCTTATTTATAGAGTAGATCAGTGAATTATAAGAAGGAAATGAGAGTATAAGGATAGAAAATTTCCCCATCGTCCAGGAATAAATTAACGCATTTCCTGAGGAGTTTACCAGACCTCCCCCGGAAATAGAGGTAGATTTCTCCATTTAACTTGTACCAGGATCTCATCTGATATCAAATACCCCGTATAGAATGTAAAATCTAGAGCTGGAGGAATTAAAGAATAAACTCCATGATCTTTTGTAGAATGGATTAATCCATCCAATTATGTCTCCTTGGGGATAACATGTTCTCTTTTTGAAGAAGAAGGACGGATCAATGTGGTTATACATTGATTATAGAGAACTAAACAGGATCATAGTGAAGAACAAATACCCTCTTCCAAGAATTGATGACATATTTGACTAACTTCATGGGGATTAATTCTTCTCTAAGATTGATCTTCGATCTAGTTATCGTCAATTGAGGGTGAAGAAATAATATATTCCAAAAACTGCCTTTCGATCAAGATATGGGAATTATGAGTTTGTTTTTATGCCATTTAAACTGACTAATTCACCTGCTATTTTTATGGATTTGATGAATAGAGTCTTTAAGGAATACCTTAATAACTTTGTGGTGGTTTTTATTGATGATATTCTGATATATTCTAAAATTCGCGAGGAGCATGAGGATCATCTAAGGGTTATTTTTCAAACTCTGTAGAAGGAGAGGATTTCTGGAGAGATCATCAAATGTGAATTTTGGTTATAACAACTTGCTTTCTTGGGGCACATTATAACCAATGAAGGAATCACAGTTGACCCTGCAAAGACAAAGGTTTTAGAGGAGTGGCCTCATCCTATAATAATAACTGAGATTCGTAGTTTCCGTGGATTAGTGGGATATTATAGGAGGTTTGTAAAAAACTTTTCACGACTTTCTAAACCATTATTCAAGTTAACTCGAAAAGGGGACAAGTTCATCTGGACAAAGGATTGTGAGGAATGTTTTCAAGAGATTGTTTACTGAACCCAAGTTAAATCTGCCCTCAAGTGGTGAATAATTCATTATTTTTAGTGATGAAAAATTGAAAGGGCTTGGGTGCGTCCTCATGTAAAAATAAAAAGTCATTTCTTATACATATCGATAGTTGAAGACTCATAAACAGAACTATCTGATGCATGATCTGGAGCTGGCTACGGTCATTTTTTCTCTGAAGATACGAAGGCACTATCTTTATGGGTAGAAATGTGATATATACACAGACCATCAATGTTTGAAGTATATTTTCAAACAAAAGGAATTGAACATGAGACAAAAGAGATGGTTGGAACTTCTTAAAGACTATGATTTTTCAATTAATTATCATCCCGAAAAAGAAAAAAAAGTCGCTAATGCGTTAAGCCAAAAATACCCAGTTGTTCTTCCACGTATATCTCTTGAGGAAATATATACCAGACCCTTCACATGTACTAAATCCAGAGGTGGTACAACTAGAATATGACCTCTCTTATGAGGAGCAGCTGGTGGAGATCTTGGATCGTAGAGATAAGGTTCTACGAAATAAGACTACCCACATTGTTAAGGTTTTTTGGAGGAACCACAAATATGAAGAAGCCACATGGGAACCAGAGGACTCTATGGGGTAGAAGTACCCACACCTTTTCCCTTCTGATAGTATGAGTTGAAATTTCAGGGATGAAATTTCTTAAGAGGGGAAGAATGTAACAACCCGAACTTTTGAATAATATTTGTTTCTTAAATTTGTGTATTATTTTATTTTATACTCAAAATAAATATATCCTTTAATTAATGAAGTGATTATTATTAAAATAATACCACTAGGTTTTAACTGCTATATGACCCTTGGTCAATATGACCGTTGGTCAATATGACCATTGGTCAATATGACCATTGGTTAATATGATCGTTGGTCAATATTTCTGTTGGTCAATATGACTGTTGAAAACTAAATTCTTAATGTTATGATTATTATTTATAAATACTAGTGATCTTGGTTAATTAATACAGAAATAATAGTCTATGGCCTCATCTAGTAGACTCGGGCCATATTAAGCCCATCTTTCAGAGCTTGGGAATGAGGTTGCGTCACTAGGCTTTGCTCTGGACCAATCCCAAGCTGAGCTTCAACATGTGAAACTTGAACGAAATATCCTGAGGTAGAAGTTCAAGTAGATAGAAATCACCACTCGGGAAATGTTGTCTGAGCCACCCCAATATTCTATCACCATAGTTGTTAGGTCGACAAGGATTAATACCCTGAGAGGGGGGTTGAATCAGGGTATGACTAATTGAAAATTAAATCCCATTCTAATCTTGTTTTTCTGTTAAGAAAAACAATCTTCTCTCTCTTTCATGTTGCACAGTATAAATAGAAAGTAAAACAAGCACAGGACACAAAAATTTATACTTGGTTCACCGCTAAGGGCTACGTCCATGGAGAATATGCCAACAGGTTTTCAGTCGTACCAAATTCCACTAAACTTCACTAGTTGTGGATTTCAAGTTTTAGGCACAGTCACTCTATCCCAGGCTCACTACCTTTACAAGGTTTAGGGCCAGCTCACTACTTTCCAAACGGTCACTCCCTATTTCTCTCTCTATCTGGCTTACTGTCGGTGGAGAGGATTACCTTCTTCCTCTTCCTTTGTGTACTACTCCGGAAAGGATCCACTCATAGTTTGTAGACCTGTAGGTCTATTCATTATCTCTAATGAATACATCCTCTTTTGTATATAGATGCTCTGTTGAAGCCCAACTTTCACCCGTATATTAATCTCTCTTTGCACCGAAGGTATCAAGAAAACTTCCAGCTTCCACGCAGCCCAAAAACAATGTTGGGGAATCAACCTTACTTGGCGCGCAAGTCTAATACGGCATGCAAGTATCAGCATGCAAGTCATAACTGGCATGAAATTCCACCTTAGACACTTGCGCGACACAAGCTTATGCAACTCCAAACTTGCGTGACACACTTCCCTTTACTCCCAAACTAATATTGGTGCGCAACTAACAACAACCGTGCTTCTTCAGATCAGGCGCGCAAGTCCCACTTGCGCGACCCACCACCACTTGCGTGACCACCACACCTGTGCGATGGGAGCTCTAATTTTCTCTAAGTGTTGAACTTCGTTGAAAATGAGGACGGGTGGTCCAGTATTTATAGGCGTTTTAACAACCTGCACGACGGCGCACAAGTCACCCCTCGGCGCGCAAGTCACAGCGCGTAAGTCTTCTATCACCCTAGACACTTGCGCGACCAAACCAAATACCTACGCAACCCTCTTTCCATTTCCAAATTTTGATCTTATGATCTTGAAAAACAATAGGCATGCAAGTTCTCAAGCATCCAAGGCATCGGCGCGCAAGTCTCTTCATGGCGCGCAAGTCATCTGCGTGACCACACTAATACTTGCGCGACCCTTATCCCTTTTCCATATTTTGATGATCTCATCTTCAAAAACATATGGCGCGCAATTTTCCTATCCTCCAAGACCTCGGCGCGCAAGTCCCTTTTTTAAAAACCACTTTTCTTCATTTGTCGATTTTCAGGCCCAAAAATTTGGCAAACACTGGAAAACGGCACCACCTTGTATCTGTTCTTTTTGAACCGCCTCCAGATCATCCATTCCTTTGTAAAATTTCTTGAATCAAACTTGGATCGTTGACCACAACTCTTGAACTCGACATTCCACCATAAAATCTCCTTTGTCAACAAATTGGTATGCCATGGTTTTCTTTTTCAACAATCACAGCACAGTTGTCCACATTGTCAACAAACACAATCACCTCAAAAATGCTTCAATGATACCTTGAGGGATTTTTTCCCAAAAATAGCACACCTTACACTTAGGTCCTATGCAGTTGTTATAAGGGGCTATGTAACAAGGCCTTAATTAATTTTTCTAATACTTTTATATAAATAAAATTGTTTCTTATTATTATGGTAAAATAAGTATATTTCAAATGTCCAGTTAAATATTGGATTAATTTATAGAAGTTCCATATTATTGATGAAATTTTGGAAAAAATGTATTTTAAAATATTTTTGTACACTTTAAATAATTAATAATGTAAAATTATTTTCAAAAAATTTTCTTCTGAAGTTTTGATCAGAAAGAAATTTAAAGTCTAATAAGATCAACTTAACTTTTAGTGAATAGTAAAGTATGAATAGTAATATTACCCTTATGAATAGTAACGTGACCAATGGAATAGTAAACTCACTTAAGAAAGTGTAAATATAATTTAGGCATCTTGAATGGTTATGTGATATAATAGAAAAGTAAATAACTATTTCAAAAATTATTAGTTAAGTATTAGTTTTTTTCAGGTAAATAGTGTTTTTACTTAAAAATTAAATATCTCATAATTAGAAAATTATATTCATAAAATGGAGTTCATTTTTGAATTCAGAGAATCTATATTAGGTTAGGGTAAATTTATGATATTTTTATAAAATGTTTTGTTTTTCAATGAATAGTAAAAATACATTTTTGAGATTCAGTATGATTAATGACATCATTAATGATCTAATAATGATTTAATAATTTTGGTCTACTTTTGAATATTAATATATGTTATTAGGTGTCCCAAGTGTCCAATACCATGGGCAAGCCCATGGTTTTTCAAATACCATTGATGAGGTGTCCCTTGGAAATTAATAAAATATTCCCTCACTTTTTCTATAAATACCAACCCATTCCTTCATTACTATCATTAAAAATTAATCATAAATGAAGCTCTGGTATTTTTACCTCCATATGAGTCCTCCCAAGGTTCCCTCAAGACCCCCAAGTTCCCAGCCTTCAAGCTTTCGAAGTTACTCTTCAAGGTAAGGGGACATTTAACCCTCCTCTTTTAAGTCATGACTTCCTTTTTTTATGTCTTCTAATTTCCATATTATTATGTGTGGTTATATTCTTATATATCCTTATTAATTCCCATTTCATGTCCAATTTATGATATACCCTTTCCACTCTCATCAATAAATTTTCTGAATTTTTAGGTGACGTCGTTAGGCTGCCGAATTTTCATAAAAGAAATCACATCTTCTCTTTTATTTAAAGTTATCTTTTCATGTGGTATATCATTCAAAAATCTATAACATGATCTTATTTAAATTTTATTCTATAACTATAATATTTTATGAAGTATTTATGAGTGTTTTACCCTTTCCCCATCTATTTTTAATGTTTTCTAAAACCATGTTATATAGCTGTTATGCTGCATAAATTTCGTCTCAAAATATCTCTCTCTTTTTCTCAAGAAATTATCTTATTTTATTTATGTGAATACCCAAAAATATTTTAGTTATATGGGTATTAATAAAGATATAAAAATGGTATATTTTGTTCTAGAGTTTTCATACATAAACCCTCATTCCTTTTCCATGGGTTATAAATGACATAACGATCAAGTTTTTAAGCACTTTTAAAATGTCATGATTTTGAAATGAAACCCATTTATTTTATTCTATATGGGTTATTTATGAAATTTTTTATTATGATCTATGTGGATAATATGAAAATAAATACATATTAAGGTTTTTTCCTGATAGAGCTCCAATTTATCTCTAGAGATGACAAGTTTCACGATACCTTGGTGAATAACCTTGGTAATTTTTATGACACCTTGGGGATGAACCTTGGTGATATGTTAATGAATGTCTAAATTGAATGTTGTAGCCACATATTCAAGTTATTATTCAAGTTATTTTCATTATCATATTCCCCTACTTCTATTTCTCATGTCTTTATGTTTTTCATCAAGTTATTATTGATATCACAAGTAAACTGATTCTCTTGCTTTCCTTACTGGGCCTTCTGCTCACCCTTTCCTTTGATGTATGTATCTAGGTTATGATATGTGGTAATGTTACATAGTATGAACCTTTAATGAATCCTTACAAGTGGATTAGAATAATTTTTAATGTTTTCATGTATTTTTTCTCTAATTTCCAAGGCATTGGACTTTAAAGATACTCTGTTTGTAAAATGTAATGAAAAGTTATGTAATAAAAGGAAGGATTCTATATCCACCTATTGGCCTTGGTCTTTGCCTCTACATCTTCCTCCCAGCCCCCACCTCCACCTCTTATCCACTACCTCCTGTCCCCCGCCTCAGCCTCTCAGCCCCCGCCTCTACCTCTGTGGTTGCCTCCTCCTGGTCGCAGGCACCTCCGCCTATGCCTCCCAACCCTCGCTTCCACAACAACCTCCGCCTCTGCAGTAGCCTCCCCCTCTGCCTCCACCTCTGCCTCCTCCTGGTCGCTACCTCCTCTACCTATGCCTCATTATATCTAGTTATAAAGGATCCCTATGTATATATTCATCCATATTATCCATGGATTTCTTGGGTTCTTTGGTTCTAGGTTGGTGTTTCAAGGTTAGATTCTATATTCTCTTCTACTTATTCTCATGTCGTTTAAACCAATTATGATGTCAACTTCAGCTAAAACCTAGGACTGGGTTTTAAAAATTTATCATGGTTATTGATTTTAGGGTGTGTTGATTGTTTTATTGGTCCTCCTCTTCTCATATCCAAAGTATTCGTGTCTCCTATGTTTGTATTGAGGTGTGTTTTCTCCATTCATGACTCTTTACAATTGAAAACATGATTGATTGGAAGTGGTGGAAGTCTATTATTTATACTAATCCATAGGGGGGCCAATATTTTTAAAGTTTCTAGGTGATTCTCATTCATAATTTTTTTCTAATGTGGTGAAGTTAATGATGGATATATAATTTTATAGACTCTAACAAGAAGATTAAACATTGTTAGAGTATGCACATCATTTTATTGAGTTAGATTCATAACTTCCTACTCTTTAGTTGGATGATTATTTATTTTCTTAGTGTTTTTTAAAGATTATTCAACAAAACCTATTTCTAGAAATGTATTTCCTCATCCCTGACAATTATGGAGAGACGGTAAAGAAATATATCAAAGTTGAAGTGATATTGGAAAGAGTACTATAGGTGTTATGAGTTTAACATATTCCTAGGTGTGGTGAATGAAACACCGGTATGGGAGGATAGTAGGCTAGGGGAGAAGGCAGTGCAGGGGGCTGTGGGTGGGAGAGGTAGTGCAGGGGCTAGGGGAGGGGGCTGGTAGTGTAGGGGGCTGGGGGATGGGGGAGGGGAGCAGAGGGTGTAGTCAGTGTAGGGGGATGGGGGAGGGTGGGGGAGGTAGGAGGAAAGGGTGGGGGAGGTAGTGTAAGGGTGTGGGGAGGGAGAGGGGAGCAATTATGCAGTGGAGGGTCTTATGGGAGGGTGGGGGAGAGGAGGGTGGCAGGCAGTGCAGTGTAGGGGGATGGGGGAGGGTAGGGGATGGTAGGGGGTAGACAGTGTAGGGGGCTAGGGGATTGAAGGGTAGGAGGCAGGTAGTACATGGGGCTGGGGGAGCGTGGGGGAGGTAGTGTAGGGGGATCAGGGGAGGGTGGGTGCAGTGAAGGGGGCTTGGGGTGGGGGAGGTAGTGCGGGGGTCCAGGGGGAGGGTGGGGGAGGCAGTTCAGGGGGTTGGGGGAGGCTAGGGGAGGGGGCCAGGCAGTGAAGGGGGCTGGGGGGCTAGGGGGGAGGGTATGGGAGTGGGGAGGCAGTGCAGGGGGATGGGGGGAGGGAGGGGGAAGGAGGGGAGGGTGCGGGAGGCAGTGCGGGGGGAAACTCCTCTATTATTCAAAACACTTTCCATATTTCCATAAAATCTAGCTCTAAAATCATCACAATTGATTATTCACAGCACCGTCATAGAGATAAACTGATCAACATCATCCACACTCTACGGGTCAAAACTCCTCTACTAAATGAAATTGGTTAACACAAATTCTTCACATGAACTCCAAGAAATTTATTCATCCAACATTTTCATATGATTGATCTCAGCTATACCAAGGTTATAACTTCATTTCATTGTCATAAGATAGATATCATCTATTCCAATGTAAAAAAACTTAATTTCATTTCTCTATCACGTAAACTAGGGAAGCACCATTGGAAGAACCTACCAACTTCCAAGATTTAAAATGCATCACCAATACTCATTAATTCTTCAGAGCTCAATACATTTTTATATCAAGACTTTATAAATCTATTCTATCTCATTGACCATATTAGGTACACCAAATTCATTCCAAGAATCTCATCTTCATCACATATTAACATCTTTCATATTTCCTCCTTCATTGACAATGAATAAAAAATAAACAAAAAGTGGCTTCAATAGATTTAGGTGTTTGGATTCAAATGGAAGTGTTTCTATCCCACGATATAAAGACATGTAAATTTCAAGTAATTTTTTTTCTTAATTTCTTTGGGATTTTACGAGTACGTAGTTTTTTACAGCACCTGATTCTGAGGCCCGGTGTTCCCAGAATCATTTTCTGAAGTTTAGCTCGGGTACGTTTAGTGAACGAATGAGCGGGTTTTCCTAACTTTTGAATCGGTGCTCGAAATTGAAATCTGAGGGCACCAATGAAACCGCAGCGTCAGTAATTGCTTAAGAACACCTTTTCTGAAGGTGCGTTTTCTCGGGAGGAGTTGTTAAAAATGTGAGGAATAAAAATATAGTTGTTTTACAATTATATTTTTATTACACCACTGATGGTTTAAGTGTTATGGGAAAGAAAGTTGTGAGGAAGTTGGGGTGGGGTCCACATGATCCCCCACCTCCTTCAATTTCCCTAACACCCCATTAAACCCCCTCTCTATCATTTAATTTGTAACTCATCCTCTTCCCCTCCTTAATGCATGTAAACTCTCACATTAAATTGTTTGATTAAAGCTATTCAATTAATTTAATTAAGAGTTTGAATTTTGAATATTTGGAATTCATGGCATGAGTTAATAAAATAAGGATGAACCTTATTTTATTTGGGGTTGGTTTTGTTGTGAGAGAACATTGGGAGAGAATACTCTAAGTTTGAATAATGTGAAGAAAGCCAAGACTTCGACGAAGAACGTCGTCACCACAAGGAGAGATCGACGAGTCGTCTCTTCTTCTCTCCACATCTGGTGTGTAACGACGTTTCCTTCTTGGACGTACGTCATTCCATATTCTCTACACGTCAAAGAAAGGGAGATGTTGCTTCCTCCTCGGACATTCTCCATCGACGTATACGGAGCTTCATCCCGCGACGCTGTTTTCTGCGACGCTAGCTTCCAAGAACTTCTTCGAGGTAGGGATTGTTCATCGTTCAAGAATTATTAATTGACGTTTTTGGTTAATTCTTAGACACCTATTATCAGAATAATGGGAGGAGGTCATACCGAACGAACCCAGTTGAACCTCCTCCCCTTTTTGTTATTGAATTTTCTTGTGGCTTGGACAAAGGCGACGCGGTGCCATTGCACCGCGCGGGAACGAGAGAACCACAGCGATGGAGGGAGGCACCGTCACGCTACGCCGGTAAGGCCGAAGGAGGCCGCGGCCAGGAGTGGGCCACGGCGGAGGAGCGCGGCACCGGAACACCGAGTAGGACCGCGACGGAGGGGTGTGGTGTTGTCACGCCGCGCCGGACGGAAGGAGCCGCGGCCTATGGCCACGGCAGTTCGGGGAAGCGGCCGGCTGAGCTGGCCGCTGGAGCCAGCTGGAGGCGGGACCCTAAGGGTTCGGTTAAGGCAGGCCATAAATGGTCGGCCGTTTATCAATAAAGGGGGCCAGTACCCCCCCCCCCAGCTTCAGCTCAGCACGCGGGCGCCCTGGCCGGACCGGCCATGCTGGGTCGGACCGCCCGTGTCGGGCCAGACCGCCCACACTGGGCCGAGCCGGGCTGCACCGGCTGGGCTGGGTCACGCCAGCCGGGTCGGGCCGCACCCAACCGGGTCGGACCCAGATCCAGTTCAGGTCGACCCGGTTCGGGCCGACCCAGGGGGTATTGGGCTGGGTGGGACGGGCCCAAACACCCCTGTTTTCGGACAGATCCATTCAAACACCCATAACTTCGGTTATGGACCTCTGATCAAAGAACTTTCAATTGCGTAGCGATCCTTGGATCGAGACGGACGTTTTGGTATACTAAACGTAATGTTTTGGAGAATTTGGGTATGGTCGGGTTGGTTCGAACACGAAACCAACCGGGCTCTCGGAGCGGAAATGCTTATAACTTGAGCTTCGGACGTCCGATTAACGTGTCGTCGAATTTGTTGAATTCCTCTTAGTGAGACGGTTCTTTTGGATTAATACACTCGAGGTTTGGATGCAGTTGGAGTTCGGTCGGGTTGGTTTTGACTTAAAAACCAACCTGGACCCTGGGATGAAAAGGCCAATAACTCTCAGACCAGGCGTCCGATTGATGTGTCGTCTGTCACGTTGAGTTCCTTTTGATGAGATGGAACTTTGGGATACATCAACTCTGTACTCCGTGTTAGTTGATGTATCGACCCCCTTGGCTCGTGGAGCGGACCCTCCCGGAATCGAGCATGCTGTGTGCGGGAACCCTACAGCTGGTTGCGACTGCGACGACGATGACGACTGTACTGGGATCCTCCGTGGGTTCAGAAGAGACGAAAACCGTACTGGAATCCTCCGTGGGTTCGACGGTGATGACTACTATTCTTGTATCCTATGTGGGTCCGACAGTACTTGACTATTGTTCTTGTATCCTACGTGGGTCCGGCAGTATTTGACTTTGTACTTGTATCCTACGTGGGTCCGGAAGAGTAGCTGGTCTTGTATCCTTTGTGGGTCTGACAGCTTAGCTGGTCTTGTATCCTGTGTGGGTCCGATAGCTTAGATGAATCAGTGGCTACATCTGATCATCTCTATCATCCTATGAAGAAGTATACCTGTGTGAGATGAGTCTTGACTTTAAATTATTATCTTCGATATAATTGACTTGCTTTCCTGTGTGGATTGGGTTGTGCTTTCCTATGTGGATTGGGTTGTACTATCATGTGTGGACTAGATCGAACTTGGTCTCAGATGTTTGAGCCTAAATGGAGTTGATGACTTAGGTATATGTATGGACATATACCTAAGTAGAGTTGGTTGATACTTCGTGATTGTATCTTTCCTTTTTGGTTTATCCTTCGTGGATTCTGGGAGACCTTCGGGGGTCTCGGGGTCCCTACTAAGTAGTGTATACTCACCCCTGCATGGGCTATGCCTGCACTATGTTGTGTTGGTTGCAGACGACAGACAGCACTGATCGAGGTAGGAGCTTGTGGAGCTGGATGATACCTAGAGGTAGATCACTGGACGAGACGTACACGGAGTGGATGGCTGGAGCCAAGGAGTGGAGGAGACTATCGGTACCCACCCTTCAGGTGGGATTTCCATAGTACGGCTCGGTGTTGCTGCTTTACCTTTCTGCTGTTGTACTCTCTTTTCAGTTGTACTTTACTTTCAGTTAGGTTTGTATTCTGGCCCATTTACTTTCTAGAACTTACCTTTGTATTCAGTTTACTTAGTGTTTACTTCTGCTTGCATACTTTGTGGTGTTTGTTTTCTTACTTAAAGGCAATGTCTTCCCTGATATCAGGATTTACGCCTTTGGTGCTAGTCGCCAGCCCCTGGCCTATGGAAGGAGGGCTTGGGGTAGTCATGACACAGGTCCCGAGTGCGGGTCATGACAAATTGGTATCAGAGGAGTTCGGTTCTACTGTAGAACTCAGGACTCTGATCCTTTTTCTATGTGAAGTAATAGTGTTAAGGTATTGAGTGTGGTTGTCAGTCCAGGGAGTCCAGTGTTGGTGCGGTGGCCGATGTATCCATACACCAGCACCCTGACTTCTGATTTCTGACTCTGTGCACGAAAACACTGATTGCATGTGTGTTTCAAAAGTTTTCTTTGTGATTACTTTTTTTCAGCTCATCAGGTATACTGTATTGACCATGGGACACCTGTCTCTTTTCAGGATGGCCCCACGATGGCAGCCATCTAGGGTTATGATCTTTTTGCGAGACGACAGCCCACCGAGCGACGAGGCCTCGGTGCAGGGCCCTATTACAGCAGAGGCACCGGTGGTACCTCTACCCGCCGAGCCACCGATGCCACCAGCCCCAGCCGTTGAGAGTGCATGTCTCCTTAGTGCACTGTACGATTTTCAGCATCAGAGACCACCCAGGTTCCGTAGGGAGATGGACCCTCAGGCAGCCGAGGATTGGCTGGAGATTGTTGTACGAGTTTTCAGGTTAGTAGGGACACCAGCTGACCTCATGGTGATCCTTGCAGTGAGTCTCCTACATGCGGCAGCAGGTAGATGGTGGATCCTGATGCTCCAGGTGCACGACGAGGCATCTCTTCTTTGGTCATACTTTGAGAGCCTCTTCCACTCAGAGTTCGTACCAACCACCCTCTGTGCAGTGCGCATTCAGGAGCTACTATAGCTGCGGCAGGGCAGCATGACGGTAGCCCAGTACTCGGCGAGATTTACCAATCTATCGCGCTATTCCACGGACATGGTATGAGACTCATTCTTCTGGGCCCGGACCTTTGATCAGGGACTGAGGCATGAGATTAGGGCATCGATGATCTCCCTCAGCATTCCAACGCAGGCAGGAGTACTGGAGCGAGCCCTTCTCGTAGAGAGCTTTCTTGCTAAGCCTACACCAGCAGCGAGACCTACTGCAGGGTGGCATGTAGCTGAGTCTTCTACAGCTGAAAGTCAATGGATGTCATAGGGTTCCAAGCGGACCAGACCATCAGGCGGACGACCTCAGGAAACTGGCTCAGAGGTGTGGGGCACACGGCGCAGAGCCAGTCTTACGAGGAGCAGACAGTGCTATGCATGCGGTGGGCAGGGCCACATGGCTCGTGACTGCCCGACCCACCATGCAGAGGAGCAGTAGATGGTTGAGGGACCACCCAAGCAGAGGAAGAGGTTTCACCGTGGCGGTCCGCAGGGAACAGGAGGACGAGGCAGAGGAGCTAGCCGAGCAGCAGGTGTTGGGTGATGCTTTGAGGCTCTACCACCACCACCACCAGGAGGTCTACCCTGACCACAGGGATCTGGCAGGCAGAGACAGGCTCAGCTTCAAGCAGCGGAGTCCTACGACCACGGCACACAAAAGATGATTCAAGGTACTATCTGTGTCTACCCCACCCTTGCTGCAGTTCTTATAAACACAAGAGTGAGTCATTCTTTCATTGTCTTTGCCCTTGTTCGGAGCTCGGAGATTCCAACGGAGCCGTTGGATCGATCCTTACGGCTAGAGACTCCTACGGGAGCGGACTCTACAATTACGCACTGGTACCGGCAGTGTGAGATTACTCTAGGTGGCGAGAGATTCGGCTGGTATCTTCTTGTAGCGGTGTCGAGGCCTTACAAAGTCATCTTGGGCATGGATTGGTTATCTACAGTCAATGCCCATATCGACTGTATTAGGCGCAAGGTGCAGTGTGTCCGCACCGATGGAAGAAGGTTCACCTTCACCGGCGAGAAGGGAGCCTTTGCAGTGTAGGATAGACTCACGCAGAGGAGAGGACAGCCGATCACTTATCAATTGGCTAGCCTCATCCTAGGAGCAGTGGACGTGTGGAGTCCGAGTTTTCCTTTAGTGGTGGATCAGTATGCGAACGTTTTTCCTGACGACGTTCCAGGACTACCTCCTCGCAGATAGGTAGACTTCTACCTATACCTGTACCCCGGGATAGCCCCAATATCCACTCCAGCATATCGGATGGCTCCCGCTGAGCTTCGAGATCTACGGGTACAGTTGTAGGACTTACAAGGCAAGGGATTCATTCGACCCAATGTTTCACCCTGGGCTTCCCCGATATTGTTCGCCAAGAAGGAGGACGGGAGCTTGAGACTATGTGTCGATAACCGTCTCCTGAACCAGGTGACCGTGAGGAACAAGTATCCTCTACTAAGGATTGAAGACCTCTTAGATCAGATCAAGTGAGCACAGTGGTTCTCAAATATAGACCTCAGGTCAGGCTATCATCAGCTCAGAGTTCGAGAGGAGGATGTGCAGAAGACGGCCTTCAGATGTCGGTATGGACACTATGAGTTCTTGGTTATGCCTTTCTGCACAACCAATTCTCTAGCAGTGTTCATGAGTCTCATGAATAGGATCTTCTAGCCTTACCTAGATCGATTTTTCATGGCCTTCATCGACGATATATTAATATACTTGATTACTAAGGAGGAGCACGCCTACCACTTGCGGGTTGTACTAGACACACTCTGAGAGCACCATATTTATGGTAAGCTCTCGAAGTGTCAGTTTTGGATATGTGAGGTCCACTTCTTGGGGAACGTCATCTCTGAGGCGGGATTTCTGGTGGACCCTGCGAAGATCGAGGCAGTTCTAGATTGGGAGCCACCCAGGAGCGTGACGGAAGTACGGAGTTTCTTGGGTCTAGCTGGGTACTATCGAAGGTTTGTGCCAGACTTCTCCAGAGTTGAGGCACCACTTTCAGCTTTGACGAAGAAGGGGAAACCCTTCGTGTAGTCAGATAGATGTCAGCAGAGCTTCCAGGAGCTAAGATAGAGATTGACCAGCACACCCATCTTAAGGCTACCGGAGGAGGGAATAGAGTACGTAGTATACTGTGATGCATCAGGGACTAGACTCGGGTGTGTCCTGATGTAGGAGTGGGAAGTGATCGCCTATGGATCACGACAGTTGAGGCAGTATGAGCAGAACTACTCTACCCATGACCTGGAGTTAGCAGTAGTGGTCTTCACTCTGAAGATGTGGCGGAACTATCTGATGGGAGAGCGATTTACAGTCTATTCTGACCACTAGAGTCTCAGGTACAGCTTCTCGCAAAAGGACCTAAACCTGAGACAGCGGAAATGTCTCGAGTTCCTCCAGGAATATGACTTTGAGATATTCTATACTCTTGGAAAGGGGAATGTAGTAGTCAATGCTCTCAGCAGGAGGATGGGCATTCAACTACTTGGAGAGGCGACAGAGCATCTAGCCGATTTGCAGATATCCTTCGTGGATAGAGATGGGGTAGCCTTCCTTCAGTTGCTCACAGTCACACCTCCACTTCTTCAGCGGGTCAGAGAGGCACAACGTGGGGAAGTTGACTGTGAGACGCGGCATGCACAGATATCCTCAGGATAGGCACCTGATGGATTCTTTGTAGGAGGAGATCATATCATCCTTTTCATAGGGTTTACCATGGTACCAGCTGCATTACAGGAGGATGTGATGAGAGAGTTTCACACTTCCCCTTTAGTTGTACATCCAGGGGTAACGAAGATGTATCGGGATCTTAGGCGACAGCACTAGTGGCCGGGTATGAAGAAGGATGTGGCAGAGTTCGTTTCTCAATGCCTCACCTTCCAGTAGGTGAAGGCGGAGCAACAGGTACCAGTAGGCTTGGTACAGCCCTTGGAGGTCCTGGAGAGGAAGTGGGATGGGATATCTAGGGATTTTGTGACTGGAATTCCACGTACTTCGAGAGGTCACGAATCCATTTGGGTGATTGTCGACCGACTCACCAAGTCGGCCCACTTTTTACCCATCAGAGAGTAGGGCTCAGTGGAGAGCTTGGGATGCCTCTACGTCTAGGAGATTATACGGCTTCATGGTGTGCCATCATCTATCGTCTCCGATCGAGATGCTCGCTTTACTTCCCGGCTTTGGAAGGGGTTGCAGGAGGCATTCGGGACACAGCTACGTTTGAGCACCGCCTTTCACCCTCAGATGGATGGTCAGACAGAGAGGACCATTCAGACTCTCGAGGACATGCTCTGTGCATGTGTCCTCAACTTTGGTCGCAGATGGGAGGATCACCTACCCTTGGTGGAGTTTGCGTACAACAACAGCTACCACTCCACCATCGGGATGGCACTATTCAATGCATTGTACGGCCGACCTTGCAGGTCACCTCTATGATGGATAGACCCTGGGGAGTCATCACTTGTGGGACCAGAGATGGTCCAGGCCATGACAGAGAAGGTCCAGGTCATCCAAGAGCAGATGAGGACAGCTCAGAGCCGACAGAAGTCTTATGCTGACAGGAGGTGAAGACCACTAGAGTTCGAGGATGGCGGCCACGTTTTCTTGTAGGTCTCACCTCGACATGGATTACAGAGATTTGGCCAGGGTGGAAAGTTATCTCTGCACTTCATCGGACCATCCCAGGTTCTCAGCAAGATAGGCGAGGTGGCTTATCACCTGGCTCTACCACCTCAGTTGCAGTGGGTGCACGACATCTTCCGCGTATCTCAGCTGAGGAGATACGTGCATGACCTGATGCATATCATCGACTATGGGGAGCTGGACATCGATGATGGGGCGACTTTTGCGGAGGTCCCGGTGGAGATCGAGGATCGACAGGAGCGGGTCCTACGTGGGCGGTTGATTCCTCTAGTGAACATCGGGTGGTAGAATGGGAACCTCTAGGAGAGCATTTGGGAGCGAGAGGCTCAGATGTGTGCTCAGTACCCTCATTTGTTTCCCTAGTTTGTGATGTATCTTTACGTGGACATAAATCCCTGAGGTGGGAGTAATGTAAAGACCCGTAAATTTCAAGGAATTTTTTTTCTTAATTTATTTGGGATTTTATGAGTATGCAGTTTCTAACGGCACCTGATTCTGAGGCCCGGTGTGCCCGGAATCATTTTCCGAAGTTTAGCTCGGTTACGTTCAGTGAATGAACGAGCGGGTTTTCCTAACTTTTGAACCGGTTCTCGGAATCGAAATCTGAGGGCACCGATGAAACCGCAGCGCCGGTAATTGATTAGGAACACCTTTTTCGAAGGTGCGTTTGCTCAGGAGGAGTTGTTAAAAATGTGAAGAATAAAAATATAGTTGTTTTACAATTATATTTTTATTACACCATTGATGGTTTAAGTGTTATGGGAAAGAAAGTTGTGAGGAAGTTAGGGTGGGGCCCACATGAGCCCCCACCTCCTTCAATTTCCCTAACACCCCATTAAACCCCCCCTCTAGCATTTAATTTTTAACTCATCCTCTTCCCCTCCTTAATGCAGGTCAACTCTCACATTAAATTGTTTGATTAAATCTATTCAATTAATTTAATTAAGAGTTTTAATTTTGAATATTTGGAATTCATGGCATGGGTTAATAAAATAAGGATGAACCTTATTTTATTTGGGGTTGGTTTTGTTGTGAGACAACTTTGGGAGAGAATACTATAAGTTTGAAGAACGCGAAGAACGACAAGACTTCGACGAAGAGCATCGTCACCGCAAGGAGAGATCGACGAGCCGTCTCTTCTTCTCTCTGCAGCCGGTGTGTGAAGACATTCCCTACTTGGACGTACGTTGTTCCATCTTCTCTCCACGTCAGAGAAAGGGAGACACCGCTTCCTCCTCAAACGTTCTCCATCGACGTATACGGAGCTTCATCCCGCGACGCCGTTTTCCGCGACGCTAGCTTCCGTGAACTTCTTCAAGGTAGGGGTTGTTTATCATTCAAGAATTATTAATTAATGTTCTTGGTTAATTCTTATCCATCAGTTATCAGAATAACGAGAGGAGGTCGGACCGCACGAACCCGGTCGAACCTCCTCCCCTTTTTGTAATTGAATTTTCTTGTGGCTTGGACAAAGGTGACGCGGTGTCTTTGCACCATGCGGGAACAAGAGAACCACGGCGATGGAGCGCGGCACCGTCACACTGTGCTGGTAAGGCCGAAGGATGCCGCGGCCAGGAACAGGCCACGTCGGAGGAGCGCAGCACCGTCGCGCCGCGCCGAAACACCGAGGAGGGCCGTGTTCGGGGAGGGTCGCGGCACCGTTGCGCCGCGACAGACGGAAGGAGCCACGGCCTACGGCCGCAGCGGTTTGGGGAAGCAGCCGGCTGAGCTGGCCGCTAGAGCCAGCTGGAGGCGGGACCCCGTGGGTCCCGTGGGTTCGATTAAGGCCAGCCATAAATGGACGGTCGTTTATCAATCAAGGGGGGCAACCCCCCCCCCCACATCCACTCAGTGCGCGGGCGCCCAGGCCGGACCGGACGCACCGAGCTGGACCACCCGCGCCGGGCCGGACCGCCCATGCCGGGCCGGACCCCCACGCCGGGCCGAGCCGCCTGTGCCGGGTCGGGCCGCCCGCACCGGGCCGGAACCCCGCGTTGGGTCGGGCCGCTTTGGCTGGGCCAGGCCGCGCCAGCCGGGCAGGGCCGCTCCCAACCGAGCCGGACCCGGACACGGTTCGGGTCGCCCGGTTCGGGCCAACCCAGGGGGTATTGGGTTGGGTCGGACCGGGCCCAAACCCCCCTGTTTTCGGACAGATCCGTTCAAACGCCCATAACATGGGCTACGGACTTGAAATTGATGCACCGTTAGTTGCATAGCGATCATCGGGTCGAGATGGTCATTTTGGTATATTATACTCAAGGTTTTGGAGAACTTTGGGTACGTCCGGGTTGGTTCAACACGAAACCAACTGGGCCCTCGGAGCGAAAACACTTATAACTTGAGCTCTGGACGTCCGATTGATGTGTCGTCGACTTTGTTGAATTCCTCCTAGTGAGACGGTTCTTTTTGCTTACTCCACTTGAGGTTTGGACGCAGTTGGATTTCGGTCGGGTTGGTTTTGACTTAAAAACCAACCGGGCCCCTAGGACGAAAAAACCAATAACTCTAAGACCGGGCGTCCGATTGATGCGCCGTCTGTCACGTTGAGTTCCTTTTGACGAGACGGAACTTTGGGATACATCAAATCCAGACTCCGTGTCAGTTGATGTATCGACCCCCTTGGCTCGTGGAGCGGACCCTCCCAGAATTGAGCATTCTGTGTGCGGGAACCCTAGAGCTGGCTGCAACTGCGACGATGATGACAACTGTACTGGGATCCTCTGTGGGTTCGGCAGCGATGATGACCATACTGGAATCCTCCATGGCTTCGACGGAGATGACGACTGTTCTTGTATCCTATGTGGTTCCGATAGTATTTGACTACTGTTCTTGTATCCTACGTGGTTCTGGCAGTATTTGACTATGTACTTGTATCATATGTGGGTCCGGCAGAGTAGCTGGTCTTGTATCTTTTGTGGGTCTGACAGCTTAGCTGGTCTTGTATCCTGTGTGGGTCCGACAGCTTTGATGAATCAGTGGCTACATCTGATCATCTCTATAATCATGTGAAGAAGTATACCTGTGTGAGCTGAGTCTTGAATTTCAATTATTATCTTTGATATAATTGACTTGCTTTCCTGTGTGGATTGGGTTATACTTTCCTGTATGGATTGGGTTGTACTATCCTGTGTGGACTATATTGAACTTGGGCTTGGATGTTGGAGCCGAACTGGAGTTGATGACTTAGGTATATGTATGGGCATATACCTAAGTAGAGTTGGTTGATACTTCGTGATTGTATCTTTCCTTTGTGGTTTATCATTCATGGATTCTGGGAGACCTTCGGGGGTCTCAGGGTTCCTACTGAGTAGCGTATACTCACCCCTGCACGGGCTATGCCCTCACTATGTTGTGTTGGATGCAGACGAAGGATAGCGCTGATCGAGGTAGGAGCTCGTGGTGTTGGACGATACCTGGAGGTGGATCACTGGATGAGACGTACACGGAACGGATGGCTGGAGCCGAGGAGCAGAGGAGACTATCTTTACCCACCCTTCAGGTGGAATTTCAAGAGGACGACTCAGTGTTGTTGTTTTACCTTTCTGCTGTTGTACTTTCTTTTCAGTTGTACTTTACTTTCAGTTGGGTTTTTATTTTGACCCATTTACTTTCCAGCACTTACCTTTGTACTCAGTTTGCTTAGTGTTTACTTCTGCTTGCATACTTTGTGGTGTTTGTTTTCTTACTTAAAGGCAATGTCTTCCCTGATATCAGGATTTGCTCCTTTGTTTCTAGTCACCCGCCCCTGGCCTATGGAAGGCGGGCTTGGGGTAGTCACGGCACAGGTCCCGAGGGCGGGTCGTGACACACGACATGTTGTATTTGAAGAATCATGGTTTACTTTTCCGCATTTGAACTCATATTTATCATCATCAAATTTTTTTGCAACTAGATCCAAATCTTTTTCCTTTCCACTTTTAGTGGATTATTTGTGTCCCATCACTAAAGCTGCTAATAGCCAAGGTTATTCAATTTCAATTTATGGTTCACTGCCTGCTATTTTCTCTTATTCTCTTCACCCTAGTTTACCTCTTGTTGCTTTAGTATCACTTGATGAGTCTCTTGGTGCTCATACCACCTCAAAATAGTTTTTTGGAAAACCTCTTAATGATAATTCTTTGAGACAAACTCCTTCTGATGCTCCTACTTCAGATCAATATTCTGGCCAGTCAACTCATTCCATTCCTCATAATTCTCATCCTATAACCACATGTTTCAAGGATGGTATTTTTAAACCCATAGTTTATATTTATTCTATGGAACCAATATATTTTAAGGATGCCTTGTTTCAACCTTAGTGGCATCAAGTGATTCATTAATTGTTTTTATCTTTACTCAGAAACCATACCTAGTCTTTAGTTCCCTTTGTTGGATTGGATGATGTTTAAGGCTGAATGCTTTTGGCCCATACTACGTAGCCCAGTGTATGAAGGTTTCATTTTTTATAGGTCAAGGATATATAACCATGATTCAATAATCATGGGTATATTATGTCTGGTGTAATTATCTATACCCATGGTTTTGTAAACTATGGGTATATATATAAACCCACAGTTTAAATTAAACTGTGGGTATTATGGAAATCTCCAGGTATATACCCACAGTTTCTATAAAACCATGGTTATAGCTCTATACCGACTCCTCGGAAGCCCACGGTTTATGGAACCGTGGGTATATCCTATACCCACGGTTTTAGAAGCTATACCCACAGTTCCTAATCATGGGTATAGGTGGTTTTTCCAGTAGTGATTCCATGGAAATTTTCCAATGATTCACATGACTCTTCCAGATATTATAATTCCTTGGATACACTCCTTGGATTCAACTTGATGTCTTCGGACACACTGAACATTAGATTCACCCCACTGGGCTATGTCATGCTTATCCTGGGATTACTATGGACGAGATCTATAGACTCAGATTGATTATTTTACACTGTAATTCCTTTAGTGTTTCTCCTTTGATTACACTCAAACCCATTTATAGTTGGATTTCAAGTGATACTATTATGATTTTGATCGATCCATGTGGTAAAAGATGCCCTGGTTACACCCTGGATCCTTTGTTATTATTATTCCTTTTCAGTATAGCTGATACTATAAAATTAAAAACTCTTTATTATAAAATGAAATTAAATTAATTAATTAAATGGTTACATGTTTTGATACATCACCATTTAAGGCTAAAGACAATATGTGTTATTTATAGTAATGCATTACTTTTATATACCTACACATTGTTCAGTTTATATTCACATATAAGATTGTATATGTGTCATTAGTGGTGACCTACTATGATTTATCTCACACCCTATCTAGGATGTTGTCGGTACCTGATAACATTATATAATTGTAGTTTTAGACAATGGTAAACATCCCTCCTGGGCACCTGACAATCTTTCTTTAGTATTGGAGGTGGGTAGTAGATGATTGAGTCATAGCTCAAGATGCTTGGATAGTTTTTTCTTCTTTTTGGATTCTTTTGTATAGAATAAATTGTGTTTTCTTCCTATTACCATGTATCCATGTTTTACCTTTTTTTATGACACTCCATCATCATTTTTTATATGATACAATTTATTTCTCTCGATTTTATTATTTATTACATGGATGTTTATGCTTGATTTTACTATAATTATTATTATTATGATTCCATTTTTATCCTTTTGATTCACCAATTTTCAACACTCTAACTAAAGGGGATGATCTCCCCACTATCACACCCTAGTCCATATCTACTAGTTAGCAACCTCTTCCATGTGGGGTGGTTCACTTGAGGCCATGTGGTCGACCTTGTTCGGTTACTCGATAGTGAACTAGGTCTGGGACATCACACTAGAATCTATATTTATTTTAATAAAAAACTACTTATATCCTTCAAAATCTAGTAACATGTTCTATATATTCCTCAAACACTTTAGTATAGTCTTGATTATCATCTAATAGTGTAATTATATATCTAATTGATATCTTTTTATCGTGATCAAGGCATCGGCAACAACAATCCTGGTACATAACATAGAATACATGATGATCCTATCATAGATGAGAAAGGAATCATGGTCATCCTTTATCTATATTATAATGTTTAAGGATATATTTTATTAGAGATATTTATTCCATGTGATACTAGAAATGATCCCATATTGGACTATTCCATACTAAATCTCATTAACATGTTGTCAATATATATACCCTAACTTAGTCAAAAAAAGACTATTAGATCTATCACATATGATCTTGATCCCTATAATATAGGTTGTTTCATCTAAATCCTCCATGGGTAATCATGTATTCAAACATGTCTTAATGGAGTGTAATAGTGGTACCCAGTTCCTAATTAGTATTATTTTATCAACATATACTACTAGGAAAACAGTTACACTCCTACTAAATCACTTATAGACACAGTTCTCTCATTTAATATTTATGAAACCAAATTCAATTATGGAATAATTAAAGATAATATTCCATGATTTATATGTTTTTATCTATCTATAAATGGATCTAAAAAACTTTTATGCCATATTGGTATCCTTTAGAAACACAAACCCTTTTGGTTGTGTCATATAAAAATATTTTAAAAGGTTCCCATTAAGGAAAATAGTTTTGACATCCATTTTACAAATTTCATAATCACGGTAACATGTTTTGAGAAGTGTATTTATGATGGGTTTCAGTATAGAAAGTTAGAAAAAAAATATTATAGTCTATGACTAGAAATTTATTAAACCTTTTAGAAAAAAATATTGCTTCATAGATACTAACTTTTCCTTCAATTCCAAGTTTCTTTTTAAATACCAATTTTCTCCCAAAAATCTTTACATTTACTGGAGGGTCTACCAAAACCCAAAATTTATTTTGGTACATGGAATCCATCTTATAATTCATGGATTTTTTCCGTCTTGTAACTTATAAACTACTTACTACTTACTTATAGGACTGAGGTTCATCATTATCAGTTAATAATGAATCACCATCCTTAATGACTAGAAAACTATATATATCTTGTTCTCTATCCTATCTAGTGCTCCTACACTATACGTGTTTCTTAAGAATAGCCTCTTTAATGGGACCCTATGGAAATTTTTCTAGTATCAACTCTTACATATCTTGAATATCAACTTCATCAAATTCAATCATTCTCCTACTATCTATTTTGAACATGTGCACCCTCTCAAGGAATATTTTCTATCCTTATACTATTACCATCTTGTCACAAGTTTAATATAGAAAATATCCCCTTGGTTTTATAGTATATACAATAAATATACACTTCATTCCTTGGGGTTCTAGTTTATTTTCATATATTTCATTAGTAAATTCCTTGAAAACCCAAACACAATTACATGAAAAATGCATTTCATCTCATTCATTAACTTATATGAAATTCCATTTTCCACTTTAGGTGTAACTTGATTTATAATCCCAAACTCCCTTATATAATCAATGAACTCTTGGTTAATATACTCTCTACATAAATCTAATAAAAGTTTATTAATATTTTTACCAATATGGTTCTCCACTTCATTCTTGAACTTCTTAAATTTTAAGGATTCAGACTTATACCGCATTAAGTATCCACATCCATTTTTACTAAATTCTTCATTAAAATTTACAAAGTGAGAATATCCACCTCTAGTTTAAACTAGAAAATTTTCACACACATATGTGTGAGATAATTCAAGAATATCAATGGTCTTGTGACCCTTTACAAAAAATAGTGGTTTTTTCCTTTTTCCAGTAAACAAGTATGACACATACGAAGTGTTTTTAGTTCAAAAAATATAAATACACTTATTGATATTTATTTTTAAAGAAATTATTGTTTACATAACCAATTAAGTTATTCCATTATTGGGAGTGATATGAGTTGTGTGAACTTGATTCATTATCAATTAACAACACTTAGTTTTCATATTATAGTACATAATGACCATTATTAAGATTCACCATACCATAACAAATTATATCTTTATAAAATTATTATATTTTATTATAAAACTTGAATATAAAGTCATCCATGACTAAACATGACATGTATTTAATATTCTTGTTAATACTAGGCAAAAAATAAGAACTCTTTTGAACCAGAATTAATCATGTTCATAAAGTAAGGTGGTAGTATACAATAGCCAAGGTTACCAGTCCTTCTCTATTGGTAGCACAAATATCGACCTCACCTATTGAAACCTTCCTATATTTACTTGGTTCCAATATTTGGATAGAAATGTGTGAACCAAGAGCAATATAAAATACTCAAATGGTAGACATATAAATCTTAAATTTGATAAAAATAAACATAAGGCTTCATCATGATTCTTCCCTGAGGTGCATTTCTTCTTCCAGTGTTCCTTCTTACCACATGAAAAAAATTCAAAATATTCTTCCTTATTCTACCTCTATATCTTTGTCCTCTTGTTGGGGCATTGCAAAGAAGCCTTAGAATTTTAATTAGTCTTTGGAACCTTTACCTTACCCTTCCTATTATTCACTATAAGGACTATAGGATTTTTATGTCTCATTTCCTTATCCCCTTGTAAAATCATAGTAATAATTTACATGATCCACTTCTTAATGTTTTCCATATTAAAATTCACAAAAAAAACTAGAGAATCTCTGAGGGAGTGAATTTAGTACGAGATTCATGAAAAATTCATCAGGTATATTAAACTATAGAATCTCTAATTTCTCAATATATCCAGTAATCTTGACTATATGAAGCCAAGATAGAGAACCTTATTTATGATTTCACATAAACAGTTCCTTGGATATATCATACCTCTCTTTCCTAGACTTCTCCTGATAAATGTAATGAAGGTGAGACAACATAGTGTATGAATCCATGTTTTCATACATATTCAAAATATCACTAGATATGGATTACAACATCAAGAATTGTACATCTAGAACATCATCTAGGTGTATTGGGTAGATATTGATCTCTTCATCACTCACCAACTTAGAAGGATCGTTAGGAACATGGGACTCCAGTATATAAGACTTACTCTCTTTGCATAGTATGATGCACAAGCACCCATACCATTCTTGAAAATTACTATTTATAAGGATATATTTTTTCTATAGTATGGATTACCATAATGATATCTCGATCATAATACTTTCCATTTTCTATCACAAAATAAAAGTATGTTTATTAATTACCATTATTATCAAAATAAGTTAGATGTAACAGTTTTATTATCTTATTAGTATCCAACTATTTTATAAAATCCCAATATCCCTCCCCATTGGATTCATAATATCCTATTACATGGATATTATAGTGGAAATGATCAATATTTCCCTTATCATAGCCCAAACGGTGGCCTGTAAATTCATTTGAAGGTATTGAGGTAGGCGGTCATTCCAACTACATCAACTCACGGTTCCTTAATCTGTTGATCATACTTTCTAATCATAAAATTCTAAACTCATATGTCTTTAACACTTTCATTAAATTTGCACCAATTCTTGTAGAGGAAATAAACTTTTGATGCAAACATAGTTAAGTTAACCCAATAATTTATTTACAACTCCTCATCAATTGGAAGGAACCTAATAGAGTTTGGATAAGTACTTAAAATTGTGGTTTCATTCATAACTAAAGTAACGGAATGATTTTATGATATAATATTTCCTTAAGTTATTTTATATTATGTGTAAATATAGTTTATTTTATCCTTTTTCATTCTAGTTAATTTCATGTGTATTTTACATAATTTATTAACCATGACTTGATAAAATATTTTATGCATAATACTTTTTTTTTATTATATCAAGCATGTTAGTTAATTCATTTACTTTGTGATTTCTGATAAAAGTGTATCTCATAGAAAAAAATAAACCATACACTGGATAGAAATAAAATAATATTTAGCATAATCATAATCTTTTTTATTCTTCAGTTTATCGAGTGAACAAAAAAATTACCCATAACCCTAGAGGAATAACTACTTCAACTGAGCTTAGTTCTAGTTGGGGTATTCCACCTAATCATTTATGTATCTCCTTGGTTGGTTTTACTTCAGATCCTACTTGAACCATCTCTATTCACCCGGTAGTTCCTTTCTTTACATATGTTTACTCAAACACTGGTGAGGGGAACCAAGTGTATGAGCTTATTGAAAAGAAATGGTTGACACACAGGCACATACATAATAAGAGGGGGTATGATTCATCGATTATAATTTTAATTTAATAATTATTATTACAAAACCCATGAAATAATAGTTAAATTATTATATACCTAGCACATACATAGGTCGATCAATATCATGGTCATTCATACATGAAATGACTATGAATTTAAAACTACCTAGAATTTATTTTAATTCTTTTTTATTAAGATAATATTTATGAGTAAATAGATTAATTATAATGTTAATTAATTCATTAATTTATCTTAATAGTCCATTCAAATAGTCCTATATTTTAATATCCTATAATTTTTAATAAAATAAATAAATACATTTTAATTAAAATTAAATTAAACCATGAAATGTACTAGATACAAAACATTGTGTAATAATATGATTCAATATAAAACCCATTTCTAGAGTTTAATTTTCACATGGCATGCTTTGTCACATGACACAACATGTGAGTAACAATTTTTATGGTCACTATTATGTATAGTGTACTTATTATTCATGTATTATTACACACCATGAATTTATATATGAGGTTTTTTGTTCTACGATTCAATCCATGTAGTCTCTATAGCATTAAATACTACATGAAATTTGTTGAATATATGTGAAATGTGTCACTGGAAATATGATTGAAGTACACGGTGTCTACAAAATCCATACATGTTGTGTAATTAATGAATTACATAGAAATAATTAATAACAAATTTTAATACCTTTCATTACCTTCCAAAATACTTGGCATATAATAAATGTGGTAAAATCATGTCACATGGAATGCACACCAATTATGTACCATGTAGTTCAATTTTTTTAATTAATTCCTCGGTGTGTTGACTAACACACTGTGCCTAGGGACATGAAATGTTTTCTACATGGGTAATAATGTGTTACATGGCTAGTATGGCCCTATACAGATTTTTTACTTCATAAATAACATTATCTCTTAGTTGGTATCCATTACATGGTGTGTATTAATTACATGTCATGTACTTTAACCACGTGATTTTTTTGATTCCTGTGGGGACAAATAGTTTGAGGTGATACAGTGTGTATGATAACTACACATTGTATGGCTTATCATGTCATGTTCCATTTATACAGTCAACAAAAATAAGTATTGACATAGTAAACTATTCTCCCATGTGAATTTTCAGGATTTTTAAAACTTTAAGGGTGTGGTAATCATGGGTATATGAATTTTATGTTTCATTTAGACTCCATGTATTTTTTCTAACTGGGAAAAATCTATGACACCTCTATATGGGGTAATTAAACATTATTCATGTTTTTTTGGAATTTTCTCAGTCATATGAAACCGAATGAATATATAATCTCAACTTTCAAAATAAATAATGAAAATTTATAAATGAATAACTAAAAAAATCATAATTCTATCAACAAATAATAAATAATTATAAATTAACATTTGACCACTCGAATTCCACTTTATTGTTCTAATGAGGAGTAAAAATGGTTGGACCCATGACCAATAATGACTTTTTATTAATTTCTAAATATTTCTACTCAAAACCAGATGAATAGTAACCAAATAATCCTAGACACTGGATATTTCACATATAATTTATAATTAATTTATTTAGATAATACTTACATCATTTGGAATTCTTTGTTTTTTGTTTAATTGGTAGACCTTTCTTGTTGTACTATCATTGCGATGAAGGATTCAAATGATAAATATATCTAGTAGTATCCACTTGTGCCCCCATGAACCTTTAAATGTCATTGTCAGATCTATAGGTACTATCACGGAATAACCAAACCACAACAACACATTCCATTGATCCTAATAATAACTCCTTCAATTCATTGAGGATTATATCTAGTTCTCTCAGGACGTGAGAAGGAGGGGGGGATAGATGCTCTTCATTCATAATAATTTTCTATATTATTTTATATTTAGTCTTGATAAAATTATCTAGAGAGTTATTTTATGAAAAAAATCATTTTATCTATAAATTTCTTAAATTTGGTTATATACTTAGGTTATATAATTAATTTTTACATATGGCCACTTAACTAATATCTTAATTAAAATTAAACCACAAGTTGAATAATAATATTTTTATTATTATTATTTTATTGAAGTTCACTCAACTAATTGATATATAAATATCATTTCTATAGGAACCTTTACTTCTTCTATCAATCCACCTCAACATTTATCAAACCTTAAATAATAAATATTTATTTGAATAAATAAATATCACTATATTATTATTTCAAAAAATATTTGTTCCATCAAAATAACTTGAATAATTATAATTCCTTGAAACTTGATAACAATATTTATTATCATATTAAATTCAAATATAATTTAACTAATATTCTAGATACACATAGTATGGGACCCTCTTGTCCTCTGTCTTAGTGACATTAGGCAAACTGGCCTAAAATCAAATACATGCATCTACCAACATATCAATGTAATCATAGAGAAATGTGTTAATGTCTCAATGATAATAACCTCCTATGGATGCTCATTGTATAATATAATCCCTTTTTCTTGATAAATTATCAATCAAGTCACATACTTGTGTCAATAACCTACAATATCTTTATATCTCAATTTTTATTTCCTAAAAATTAACACATAGATAAACTTTAATGGACATAGAATTAATTAAATAGTTTTATTCTAATACAAGGGGATGAGATATATACTTCTATTAACTCAAAAGGGAAAATTGTTTCTTGAATTATTCATTAATGTTTTATTACTTATGGTGTACCTAGCGTATTCTACCTCGTTGAAGTATTTGTCATCACAATTTTCAAAAATTCATCAAAGTAAATGACTCATGATATACAATATCAATATTATAAAGTATATAGACCAATTCACACCTCTTCATATATTAATATTGAATGAAACATAAAAATATAAACTTCTTTTTGGTGGTTTTGTTTTCATGACTTTTTCTTTGGAGATTTCCATGAGTGAACTTCATGAGAATAAGTCTAAATTTCTTATGAGCCTCCAACACTGGATAGACAAACTTCATTTTTATCCTTTAGATATATTTCATATATCCATTAAACATAAATATTTAATAATTCCATTATATAACTTCAAGGTTCACATCATATAAGGGAACTATTATGACCATTCCATAAGATATATACTCTATAGAAATTATCACATTAACATTATGCATAAGAACATTAAACATGTGATAAGATATTTAATAATATTCAAGCCTTTGAATATAATAGTAATAAAAAATTAAAATTAGTTGATTATATGGCACCAAAACCAACATAAAATATTTCCCCCAATCTAGACCAAACACAACAAGGACATAGTCACACACACTAGGAGTGAACCTTTTAAAAATCACATGTGTGTTTTATTTACTTTAATTTTTATTACATTATGAGAAATATAGTTTGATAATATTAATAATATAACAATTCAAAGAAGTTAGCTTTAGTTTAAAGGAAATAGTAAAATAGTGTCACTAATTCAACCCACCTTCACAATGATACATAAAATTCCTATAAACTTTAGATATCCAAGTTAAGGTAAATTTATTTTAATTTCCTACTTATATAGATGTTGTAAAAATGGTCCTTACTAAAGAAAAGGATCTTGAGGAAGATAAAATGGAATCAAAATGTGGATTTGGTAGTGGTAATAAGAGGAAGATAGATAATTATCTAAAGGATAGAGATTTATCATGTGGTTAGTGGTAAATTTTTCTTCTTCTTATTATATAGGAAAGGTGTTATTGTAGTTTTATTAGTTTAGTAGAAGAATATATACTCTATCTATTTTTTCCCATGAACCTAAAGTTTTTCACCATTTTTTAATGGTGTTAAATATTCATAAACTTTATTACAAATTATCTCTGGGGAGTGGAGGTCATGATTTTTATTCCATGCAAGTGTCACATGCATGGGCTAGTGCACCTCAAGAGAATACAAACATTTTTTTGTTTGGGAGATTTGGACATATAGGAACTAAAGTATATTAGGGATCATTTAAATGGGGAGATTCTATACAGGGTTGTTAGCATAACTAGGGGTACGGTTAAGGTTCATGTAAAGAATCTAACCACATGGATTTTGTAAATCTTATTTATTTTATTCTTCATATTCATTTACAGTTATATTTAAAGATTAAGAGGAATTAATAGGAGAATGGAGAAGTTTGAATGAAGAGTAAAATAAAATAGGTAAGACCCCTTAGGTCTAGGAACCACTGAGTACCCTTTGGTATAGGACCAGGAACCCAGTAGGTCCCTAAGTGATCTGGTGGTTCTGTTTAAGCTACTAAGTACCTATTGGATTAGTAAAAAGTACCCATTATAATACTAGTAAAAATAACATTAATAAAAGTAAAAAAATTAATATTTTATATAATCCCATTAACCTTACCTTTCATGATTTTACCTTTATTTAAAGTGTTAAATATCCCTTAGGATATCACCCTATCATTCATATTATTTCAATCATCCTTCTCCCTTGATTCAATTTCCTTTTATTGGTTTCTATAGCTCAACACTAGTGAGGTAAGGTTTTTTCTCGCCTATAAATCTCTTATATACACTATTTTTCATATTTATAGGTAATATTCAATGTTCTTAAAATCTAAGGTAGGTTAGATCATTCTAATTCTTGAATCCTCTTTGAATTTTATAGGGTGGAAGATCATCTTTAAAAATTATAAGGTATTACCTTTGTTTCATTTTTTGTTTTCAAATTTACTATAAAAACAAACCAAGCCCTAATTATCATTCTGTCTTAAGTTGAAAATCAATCTTAAGTGGTAGAGATAAATTCCCTTTTGGTATCTAAGGTAATATTATAAAATTTAATTGGTAGGAAAACTCCTTCCTTATCTCATATCTATTAAGGTTTGGGTTATTAATGGTGTTGGTCTAAGTGAATCTAACTAAAACCAATGGTTTCTTCTAATAAAATTTTCCTCAAATGGTTTTATGGAAAACATGTTATAAATGTGGTTTTTTTGCTGTATTTATATGTTGACATTTCCATGTTTGAAATTAATCCCTTATTCATCATCAAGTAAGTGATAAATCATGTCCTCTAATTATTTTTGAGTGGGATATTTAAATATTTTACATGACTATTATGTTTTTCCCTCAAAATGATTAATATATATTTCTTGGTTTATTGTGTATTTTATTTTTTCATGATTTTACACTTTATATTTTTTTTATGATTTAATATAATAGGTTGATAAATATTCTTGAAAGGTTTTATGTTATATGTTTAAAGAGAATATTCTAGGTACACTTTTGGACAATGGATAGATCAAAAAATATGATGGGATCACATTTTCATGACTATATTATAACCATTTTTCTATACCTTGAATGGGACGGTTGGATTGACTAACCCAAATCTATTATAAATGATTCCACTTTCCCCCAAATTGGATGTCCAATACACCATGAATTAAGTTATAGTTTATCAAAGTTCCAGGTTAGGCCTAAAGAAGGTATGACATGTATAGACCCTCTTAGGATATGGAATTATTATTTATGTTTATAAATTCTATTATTTGAAATAAGGTAAGAATTTTTGGTTTATCTATTTATCTATTCCTATTAATTTTCTTTTTTATTGCACACACTTGAGTTCATGACTAATGGTTGGGGGTAGGTGAAGACTTCTTACCAGTTATATTATACTCACAACCTTTATGGTCCCCTATTAAGATATTTATAGGACCTTTTATATATTTTCAAGGGAATTTAAAGGAAAATGCACATGGGACTTAGAAACATGATGATAATGGTACCTGGATGGCCATTTTTATTCACTTATAGAGAAAACTAGTTGATAGTTTAGTAGATATTAATGACTCATCTCTAACGATTATGTATACTCAAGTACTCACTTTTTGGATCGTAAGCTATATATGGCATGTCACTTTATTTATATTTGGGTTTTGTCATAGAAACACTTATTTACTATGTATTTTGGGTTATTTGGCCTCTTTTATATCACATATCGCTTTTATAATACATATTTGTTTAATTCTGCCTAATGATAGAATATTTTTATAATTTTGGTCTACTTTAATTTATGTGGTTATATGTATGTGATATCATGAATCAGTTATGGTCCTTCATGAATCAGTTATTCTTCCACTATTGATTTATTATGTCTCAGAATTCATTGTATTGTTTTGTCAAGAAACTTTTTCTTGGACCCATTATGCACATATTTCTATACTATGTAGGAAAATTTCTTCCTATAGATATGTTACCTAACACCTTTTTTATATCTACCTTTGGTGGATGGGAGGTTTGATTGAGGTGTGTGTTGTTCCCAAATATTTTTCAGGTAACCGGGTCATGGTCAATACAAAATGGTGTTAGTGACCACTTTAAGGGATCTTTGGAATGGGACATAGAAGTATCCAAGAGATATGACTATTATGACATGGTAAGTAACCCATAAATATTTCTAGTATAATTATGGTGTAATCTTGAGTCAGCATGGGTCCTTAATAAATTCATTATCTATTTCCTATTATGATTGATCTTGATCCTTGAGCCTCATGTATCATAGTAAATATTGATAGGTTGGCACAAGAAGGACTAAATTGAAGCTTTCATGCTTGCCTATTCTTGATTATGATATGGATGGAATTAATTTGATTCTAATATTAACTAAAACAATAAAAATTAATAAATATTGTTCCCTAATTTATTTATTATTAAAAACAAAGTGAATATGAGTCAATAATTGGTTTTTTGACTATATATCTATTTTATATTGTTGATTTTTCATTTATCTTGGGATAAACTCAAAGTACGTATACTCATTTATAATAAATAAATTTTAAATAATATTTTATTTATTTTTGAATTTATTTCAAAAGAATGCTTCACTAAATGAAGAAGTTAAATAAAAGTTTCTTCAAAATGAAAGTAATTTGGGAAATATAGAATAAAAATTTGAGAGGTGTAATGGGGTTAAATTTGGAATCTATAATATATTTTTTGAACATGGGGTTATCTATATTCAAGAAAATTGTTTTAATATATTTCTATGATTTACTGTAGAGTATTTCACCTTGAAAACTAACTCCTTATATGTAGGAAGTGGTGGGGAAGCATTTTTTCAATGCCCTGGCCCGAATTTCCTGGTCTGGGTCGGAGTTCCAAATGACCTCATGTGTGCCTCCATGTACGCAAGAATTTTTTGAATAGTAGCGAGGGTCCAAATGGTGCAGTAGGTAGACTATTCCCTCGGTATCAAAATCCATATGTCATAACCATATTAATAAAATAATAACAACATACAAAATCACAATGAAACTAAATAATAAAAATGACATAAAAATGACATGTTAGGTAATCTAGAGTCACACAAATAATAACCAAGGACCCATAATGTGGTTGGTCAAACCAGAGTATAAGAAAAGTAATATGAAAATAAATAAATACACTACAACATCACTCTAGAGTCTATCTCAATATTGCCTCTCAAAACCAAGATCCACCTCCTCAGCTCCCTATTATTGGGACCTTTCCATTTCCCAAATCCCTAATCATGAATTCCATACACACATTGAGAGGACTGTGTAGGGTGTGAGTATAAAACTTGGTAGGACACCACTAATTTATAAATTAACACAATTAAAGATATATATATGGTGTATTCCACTACATGAAAGTATTTCATAAGTAATAAATCGACCAAAAAATGGTTGATTCATCATGATCTAACCAAGATACCATGAACCCTGGACCCACCTTCTTCAACATTATTCCGGTAAGGATACCAATGTAAGTCGTTGCAGGTCTCAAAATGTGCCATAAGTTCCTCAAATAGATTCAGAACTCTACATTCATCAGTCATATGTCAACATTCCTCCTTTAAGGAATAGTTCATGCCCCACCCTATGGTGTTCATCTATCCTCATGATGGTGAATCCACCAGAAACATGCCCAATGAATTATATCACAATCACCCATGCATGGTATTTATTCCATATAAACATTCCAACATATTGTATACAATTCACCCTTACACGGTTTACTCCCACAATAACTAAACATGTCTATGATATTTGACTAGTACCACCAAGTGATCCAAGTCCTTTGCCTTTGTTACAACACCCATTCTCCCACTTAAAGGGGTCATCTATCCAATTCTAAGTAACCTAACCACCTTGATACCGGAAATAATATTCCACAAGCTATGAAATATCCACAATAAAGTTATATAATATCAATAACAACTATTAATATCAAGCATATTTCGTGTAAGGCCACAGACACACACAAGAAACCCATATGAAGTATGGGTCTCAAAGAACATGATCCTATACCATCATATAATTCCAAAAAACTAATATAAGGGCCTTATATAGTAAGGATCTTACTACCTCAAGTGAGTTGATTCCAAAATTTAAGTTCCATCAAGGGGTTCATCACCTATATCATGCCTTCTCACTATCCAAAATAATCCCACTCACCAAGGATTCCCTAAAACCAATTCCAATCCATCATAACAAGGGTTATAAAACAATATTAAAGAAGGGAATTATAACAAGAAGGTAAAACCACATCAACTTAACCAATAAGATCTACTATTAATGTTAGATCTGGATTCACTCAAGGGATGAGGAGAAGTGGTTGAGATCCACACAAGCCTAGATCAATGGAAATGGGACTAAGAAGGAAGGAATCTACCTATGTATTTTCCTAAGATGGAATTGAATCCAAAAACCTTAACTGGAATTGTCTGGATTTGAAGAAATAATCAAAGAAGGAAGGAGATCTATTTAATAGATGGTAAAATGAATTAATAACTCATTAAACATACCCTATTGATCACTTCATGCATCTTAATTAAGAGATGAAACTTCACCCAAAATATCAGTGGCCAAATTGGTTGCTTCAATATCTGAAAAAACCATCACCATGGTGTGGTGATTCCAACCATGATCATGGAGTTCTCAGTCACACTAAGCCTAGGAAATCCAAAATAATTACCCTCTAAGGAATGGTGTCAAATCCTTGATATTTTTAGACTCACTACACCTTCCACCATGTTGTGGTGAGGTCACTCGGGTATTAGTTCATAAGATGACTCACAGTGCTACACACCTAAGACGAAACATGACCGTGGACATTTTCATCCATCTGTTTGACATAGGTGGGTTCAAATCCTGGTGGAGGATTATTTCCGGGTACTGTAGAAGTACTGTAGTAGGCACTGTAGCAGGCACTGTAGAAGGCACTGTTCGATACTGTAGCAGCCGGAACTATTCATCCATCTGGGCCTCCGGGCCACTGGTTTGGTTCTCGGGTCCTGCAAGGCTTTCGGGCCACCCAAGACCTTCGGGCCAGTTGATTCTCAAGGCCTTCGGGCTACCTTAAGGCCTTAGGGCCACCCCAAGGCCATCGGGGCACATGAATGCAGGCCCAGACACACTACAAAAAAGAAGCAGCCCCAGAAGAGGATTCAGAGCAGGTACACTCACCAGAGCAGAGCCAAATGGATTATCAGAAAGAGAGGGTATGGCTATGCCATCGGTACCAGCATGTGCTTTCATGGGAAGCCTAGCTAGATGGTCATGCAAAAGGTGTAGTGCTACTATCAAGATGCAGATGCTGGGGAGGGGTAGTTCCTTGTAGATAGTCTGGTTGAATTCCCTAAGACCTTCAGGTCATGTAATCTCTTAAGCCTACAGGCAATGTAATCTCTGAGCCTACGGGCCTTGTAAGGGTTCCCTCTCATCCCTTGAAAGGGGGTTATCAAAAATCAATAAAAAAACGAAGGCCTTCAGGCCATTCAAGCCATGGTGTGATCCTACCTGTGGTGCACTACAAAATTCCTAAAAACTTATTTAATATACCAATTAACCTTTATCTCTTATAGAAATCTAATTAAACCATCATAAGGATTAAAACACTATTTAAGGTATATTTAACTTAAATTGACATATTTTTTAAAAAAAATCAAGGTTTTATAAATCTTCCACTCAAATGAATTATCATACTAGAGAATTTCATATAGTGGTTTTGATTAAAAAACTTAGGAAATTGATAATAAACATTATAATCTTGCTATAATGTCTCCTATTGGATCTATTCATACTATCATTAGACTCAAAAAACGGGTACCATATTCCCCCTTATCACCTTCTCTCTTCATTACACAATCCGTACTAGTTTCTCGATAAATGATTCATCAAGTTCCAACTCAACATCCTCATTTTTTATCACATGTGTTGGATCAAGATCATACTTACGATTATTGGATTGTTTTTACCAATCCACCAACATCGAAGTGATAACCAAGGGAGAGTATATCATCACCCATCTATCCTCATATGCTTCCACAAACCACTTATCCAATAATCTCATCAACCTATATTCCCCATTTGAAGGTATCTCTTCATACTGCTAAATTTTTTTATTGAGATCATCTACAATGACATTACCTTTCCCTAGAACAAAATCCATCTTAAAATAAAAGTTTTGTAGTTACTCCATCTAGAACCTCTACCAGATATTTAGTTCCCACTAAGGGAAGATTTATCAAATGCTCTTTTGGTCTATATATATGAAAAATATCTCACTGAATAGATAATGGTACCAAAAATAGATGTTAAATCCAAGTCATGTATGGGGTAGTTCCACACATGGATTCATAGCTGGAAAGACCCAAAATCCACTAACTAGTCTTTTTGTATCAGTGCGACTCTTAAAAAAACACTTGAGGCATCAAAGTAAACTATATATCCAATCCCATGCACCATCAGTATCAGGATCAGAGCTATCATGTAACATCCCAAAGATTTACAAATAAATTTAATATTGAATGCATAAAACATTGATCCTCTAAAAAACAAAACTTTGTTATAACCGATCCAATAAACATAATTTATCCACTTCTGTTATTTGAATTTTGAAAATCTAATATACATGGTTGCGTTCAGGGTGATTTTTGGAGTCTGATAGAATAAACATAATATTTGGTGAATAGTAATTGACCCTTATGAATAGTAATGTACCATTTATGAATAGTATGAATATTAAATTGGCCAAAAAATAGAAAATTCACCCTTGAATATATAAATACAATTTAGACATCTTATAAGTGATAAAAAGATCATAGTATAAGTATTGGTATTTTTGTATGACATAAATATTTTAATTACAATTTTATAATTAATTTAATAATTTAAAATGGAAATTTATTTTCATAAAATGTATTCATATATTTTTATTTTATTTTCTTATGGTTATAATATAATTTTATGGGACCTTGATTAATTTTTCAAGGTGATATAAAACGAGTTACAGTTTTAATGTTGTTTTTTCAAATAAATTATGATTTTATTTAAAAATTAAATTAAAAATATTTAAAAATTTATTTTCCCAAAATGGATTTCATTTTTTAATTGTACACATCAATAAATGTCTGGGGTGAATTTTTTTTATTTTTCTAAATTACTTGAATTTTGGGTGAATAGTAAAATACGATAATTTACGATAAGTGCTAAATACATGATTTATTGGGTCATAAATGTTTTAAGGATGATTTAATCCCACTATTTTTTAACTATCATTCACTTATTACTATTCTTGGTCACAATAATCAATACTATTGGTTGCCTCTTGATAAATAATAAAATAATGAGTAAAATAAGGGAAAACCCTCCTCTCCACCACTATAACCCCCACCCCAACCCTCACTCCCTCTTCTATTAACTCCTCTCAAGCCTTGTTCCTTTTATAAATTCTAACCAAATATCCTCCCAATATCCTCCCACACTTCCAAAATTCCTTGGTCTCATAAAAAGACCAAATCATCTCCCCTAAAGAGGCTTGCAAAAAAGATTAATTCAAGAGGTAAATTCCTCTTTTCAATTATTTTACTTTCTTTTCATGTTCCTTTGTTTTCTTTTATATCCTCAAATATCCTAATACAATTTTTATAAAAACTCCATTACCTTGAATTTTCAATAATGGTTTTATTATTATATAATAATTTATTATCATCTATCATTTATCCTTGTTTTATGCTAGTAGTAAAAAACACCATCTGAGATGTGCTAATTTGCTACATTCAAGAATGATGGGTCTTCAATTTCTATTACCGTCTTCAATTATGGTCATAAAACAATTATTATGGTTGAACCAAACTATAATATATGTATTATGTATACTCTATTATTCTAGAATCTTTTTTTACACATGTTTTTGATTTATAAAGCAAAATGAGTTCGTTGTGTTAAAAAAACCACCAATTAAACCAAACAGTTATCATTAAATAATTTATATAATGATTCATCTTCACTCTAAGTAACCAATTGAAATTTACAACCATTTAACCTTTTTTATGTTCACTAATAAAATATAACTTAAATTTTGGAAAATAATCCTCATTTTACATGATTCTTCGTTCATGTATATAAGTATATCGATCAGGAAACAAATGGACCAAACAATGTAATTGAACCTCTTAACCCATAAAAAGGACATGAATAAACTTAATAATGTTATAATAAATAAATTATATGTATAGGAAGTTCTGTACTTATTAATTAATGAACCTAAAATTTGATTATTCAGGTCATTAAGATCAAGATAAAAACAATATCAAACTTAAGGTAAGGGTTTCTTCATCTCACTTCCATTTTGTGAGATATTCCATATTTACTACTATTAATTGTGTATGGTGTATGAATACTTCCCATTGATGTTTTATATCATTAATATATTTATTTTTATGATATTAAATTTATCATTTTATGATTATTAATTTTGGGTCATACGATTCAATTGATTACAAAATTGTAATTATTTTCTTCCCAAACCTCGATTTTCATTTGGGTTGCTCTTATTCTATACCTACCTCAATGAAATTATTATTTTTTATTATTAACCCCTAAATATTTATGTGTGAATGTTATATATATTTTTAACAATCATAATCCTTCTTTATTTTATTGGTAGTTAAATGTTTTAAAATAATCTTTCAAAAATTCTTCTAAAATGCAAGCCTGATTCAAGGAACTTCTCGAATTATTACCAATTTTGAAGTTCAATCTATAATTTGTTTTAATCCAGATTTATCTTTTTAAAATCACACATTTTAACATGAAAATCTATTTCGGTTCATTTCTAGTTTTATGAAATAAAACATACCTTTGTTCTTTAAAATCTTTTTAATGAATTTCTTAAACTACACTAAAATGTATTAACTCTAAAGGCACATGAGCCTCAGCCTAGTTGGTGAGGAATCTTAAGTGCATCTAGGTAATTCGAGATCAAATCCAGGCGGAGGAATAATTTCCGAGTACTATAGCAGGTACTGTAGCGGTACTGTAGCGGGTAGTGTAGTAGGCACTGTTTGGCATTGTAACATCCAGGAAGTTTCCCCCGTTTGGTCATTCGGGCCACCGATTTGGTCCTTGGGTTCTTTAAGGCTTTAGAACCACCCTATACTTTGGGCTAGTAAGGCCTTCGGGCCACACCAAGGCCTTCGGGCCACCTTAAGTGCATATGGAAACCAGACAACCTACAAGGAACAAGCTCTATAAGGGGGATGAGCAAGGAGCTTTCACCACAACAGAAGCTAATCAAATTGCAAGAATGAGAGAGTATGGCACCTACCATCGGGACAAGTTTGTGCATGCATGGTATAGCCTAGCTTAATAGTCATATGAAGGTGGAGATCTGATTTCACGATGAAGATGCTGGGGAGGAGCAGTTCCAAGTAGTTAGTTTGGGTTTTATGTAATGTTTGAAGCCTACGGGCAATGAATTCCTCTAAGGCCTATAGGCCATGTAATACTTACACCTACAGTCCTTGTAAGGGTTCCACCTCACCCCTTGAAATGTGTATTATCAAAAATTAAAAAAAAATGAAGGCCTCCAGGCCATTGGATGGATATTAATTCTAAAGCTTCTTTAAAAACACTTTTTACCTGATTCCACTTCAGTGGGACATCATTTATGCCTCAAATGTAATCTCAATGTACTTCCCTTTTATTTTCTAGGATATAAATGTTTAAAACCATATTTATGTAAAATATAAATGATTTTCAAAAATAACTCTTCTTTCCAAAGTAAAGTAGATTTTTCTAACCACACTTTAACTTTTTTGAGATATGTTCCTTGTTCGCCACTTATTCCTTGCATGGGGTGTATGTACTTTCCCTTAGTATATCATATCAAGAGTCTAATTATTCTAATGATATTCTAAGAGATTGTGATATGTATGTTTCAAATTGGTATGAGACACTTTGGAATGTTTATGGATTATTTCTTCAAGAATTTCTCAATGGTCCCATTTAAAAGTATCTTTATTTATGACAACATCCTTTGATGAATATTTTATTTCATAGAGGTTTATATATTATGATATAATCTAAAATATTTGGCTGAAGGGTTTCTAATTAGTTTTAATGTGGATGTTTTATCTTGATACCATTCACTAATTTACTTCGAATGGTTAGTGTTTATGTTTAATATATGGGGAAAATTCTTTGCATTCCATATGTTAGTTTCAATATGAATGTATATATTGTTTATGTTTATACTCATTCATAAGAGGATTTAATTTTACATAGTAAGTGTTGGGTGGGGGCCTTTATAGCCCCTCAGTGCATCGGTAGGTCTCATGAGACAAACTACAGTCTTGGCACGAGGCCTTGAAAAAATGGTTAGTTATGGTCTAGGCATGAGGCCTTGATGGTATGGTTATGATGTCCAGCATTATGAATTATATCTTTATGAAACTAGTAATTGAAAGTTCATATGGTTATTCTACTAGTATAATACCCATGATATTTCTTTATTATGGCATATTTACTAAACTCATATTCCTACCATAATGTGTTCAAGTTTATTTTTAAAGGCACGTGTTTTTAGTTATTCTTCAAGTCTAATGTTTATGTTTATGATATCCTATACTATACTGCTTAACCTTAATGAGCATCTAAGATCACCACATTCTTATGTTTCATTTTCTCAGGACATGAAGAAGTTTTTTATGAATCACCTGAAGGGATAAACTTAGAGTTGTGGATGTTACCAATAAAAATTATGTGTTGTTTTTCATTTAAAGTTGTAATGTTTAACCTATGTATGTATATGGTTTTTCTAAAAATACTAAAATACTCAGTCATTGGGGATTTGATTGCTTGTTTATATGAAAATGTACTAAAATAAAGCACCGGCACTGGGAAACTGGGGTCAGGTCCTTATATATCATCAATATCCTCTTCATCAAAAAGAAGGATTATTTACATGGATCATTCCATTGAAACTTCACCACCATCTTGGTAAGACCAAAAATATTCAATTATAGATGGGATAACTCTTCTATGAATTATCTATAATACCTAGCTAAATCAAGTAAGCTTCTAATATCAAATACATTTCTAGGGCATTCCCAATACATCACTGCCTCTAACCTCTCCGGATCCAGAATAATTTTCTCTTAATAGATCACATGCCCAATAAAATATTACCATATAGATCTAGAATTTAAACCTAAATAACTTTTCATAGAGGTTATGTGGTCAAAGTGTACTCAACACAATATTCAGGTGTCTATAGTAAAACTCTATACTCTGTGAGTATATGGTGATATCGTCAACAAACACCATAATGAAGTAAATATATGGATGAAAGATCTTTTCATGAGATCCATAAACACATATCATGAAATTTTCAACCTAAAATTCATGAAAATATACTTTAATATCTGTATCTACTCTTGAACATTTCCTTAAGAATATCCCCTTCTCTAACCCAAAGCCGGTGGTAACATGATCGCTATTCAATCTTAGAGAACCATTGGGCTCCCCACAAATGATCAAACAAGTCATATATCCTAGGAAATGGGTATCTATTCTTCACAATCACCTAGTTATTCTTATTATAGTCCACACATTAAGGAATATTATAGTACACCTTCTTTGTGAACAACATCAAATCACCTCAATGAGATGTTCTCAGTATAATAAAACCCTTCACCTCCAAATACTCAAGTTACACCTTATGTTCCTTCAACTCAACAAGCACCATAAGATATTGAGTAATTAATATATTTTTCGCTCTTATTATGAGTTTTATCTTAAATTCAACTCCTATATCACTAGTAATTATAGGTAAGTTGTTCGGGAAGATATCTTGATATATATCCACTGTGTAAAGGAAAGATGAGGAAATTATTATCTGATCTACCATAAGAACCATTCCCACTACCTATATCATGATAACTCCAACCTGACTTAGGTCCAATATCATTCTACTTGATCCAACATCCAATTATTTGGTCAAAATAAACTATTACCCCTTAGGAATAGTAAAGGATACTCATCTCCTATGGAAGTAGATGTGTGCTCAATAATTGGTCAACTAGTCCATACTAAAAATCACATTGAAACTAGTCATCTCAATGATCATGGAATCCCAAATGTGTCTATAACTAGCAACCACAATGGTAATTTTTTGTAAATATATAGAGATTATCCACTTTATTTCACAATGGTGTGTCAATAGATAACAAATCAAAAGATAACTTAACTGGAAATTCAATCCCAACAACAACCTAAGTAGATATAAATGAATGGGATTCTCTTGTATCAAACAAGGTAGAATATTAAATCTATGTGATCAAGATTGCACCTCAAATATTTGATATACCCTATCCTCCACCAGCTAGGACCTAGTCTACTTCATAAACTCCACCTACCTTAGCTCCAAGGGCCTACCACTAAGGTACATAACTCAATTAGGTTTCCAAATTCTGATGTGTTTCTATTCACTACTGAGCTCCTACAACCCCATTCTATCCAGACCTCCAAGAACTCATCCATGAATCCCATGAAAAATATATGTTGTAGATGTCCTAACTTTCCACATCGGTTACACTCCATAAGAAGTTACCCATAAGTATTGATTATGTTCCCTATATTCCCATAATTGAATCACCTGATGGAACCATCTCCCATAGAGGGAGATGAAGAAAATATTATTTTCTCTATCTACCAACTACCTTCCCGGTATGACTCATCTACCTTACTCTTCCTACTACTAAAAGATTAACCCATATCATCACTATGGTGTACACTAATTGTTCCACTGGAAGCTGAAAGAATACCTACAAATATTTCCTCCTCCAGACCCTTCTCAATCACTATGGAATTGTGAAGTACCTCTAGGTATGTCATCATGTCAAAGCTCTTGAATCCATGCCTCGGTTTTGGATGAAGTAAAATATAAAACATTATAGATTTATATGTCTCATTCCTATCCAAGAGTAGAGTGAAGATAATAAACTCTATGAAATTAGAATATTAGGATGACATTGATATCATACCCTATAGAAGATCCATAAACTCTTATGAACGATATAGATTTAGTGTGTCTTAGAAGAGCTCCTCAAAGAAGATATTCTTGAAGGTAACCCATTTGAGACCCTCACTTAATCTCACTTGATTTATGATATCCTACCACCTCCTGGAGAGTCACTAAATCATGGAATCAACCAGCTTTATCCATCAGTGCTCCAAGGTCTCCACTGGATCAATGATACCCTCGATGATTTCAATATAGTCCACTATATCTTGAGTACCTCAAATTTCCTATAAGGATAGAGGGTGGTGGATCTATAAGTACTGGGAATAATCAAAAAACATCTTATAAACTCCTATACCTTGAATAGTCACTTTGATAAAGAAACTTGACTATATCGGTTCTACTATTTGAACCACTAGAGAAGGTATAGAAACATTATCAACTACATCCTCTTGCACACAGGTGGTGGAATATGGACACACACCCTAATAGTGGATTTCTAACCTACTTCCGTAGGTGATCCCATAAGATGAAATCGAGGAAGAATTTTCTAAAATTCCAAATGTAGGCTTAGAACGACAATGAAAAATTAATTAATATAATAGCCTATGTTTTTTAATAGGCACACACAAGGGATTTCTATAGGATAACCAATACTATGAGGCCACCCACAATAATAAGGCATAACCTTCCTAGCACTACGTAAGGCTTAATACTCATTCTATGAACCTACACATTAGTCATATTCATATATATATAATAAAACAATCAAGAATACACATGCAAAGTAATCTAAAATTTCAGTAAAGTATATCACAAAATAACATATCAATATATTTAATTAAATAACCATCATGTATAGTATGAAATAGGTATATATATGAATTTTGATATTATATGCCTAGTAATGATGCATAAACTTACCCAAATAATATACACTATAACAATATAACATACTCAAGATCAGTATGAATCCATAAATCCATAATTGTAAAAGCAATCTCATCACTGATAACTCATAGGTATGTCACATAAGAGCCATCCAAGAATTTATGTGACTCCCTTTTCTAAGTTCAATGCAACTTATCTCCTTTTTACCTTTCCCAAAACACAGTAAAGAATAAATAATGAAAATAATAGCCCCTTTGATACCAATTTGTAATTCCATGACCTAAATCACCTAGTCTAATCCTAATTTCCACATGACCTCAAGCACAAATCTATGTATGAAAGAGGTTTCCAACTAGCAGTAGGGTATGAATAGTGTAGTGGTGAGACTATGGCCTTAGTATAAAAATAAATACATTAGATCCATATAAAGAAAATAATAACCATATTAAAGTGTGTAATGAACTAAATAATAACAATGCTATGACAGATGACATGTTGGATAATCTAGAGTCACACAAGAAATATCCAAAACCCAAAATGTGGTAGGTCAAATCATAGTATAAGTAGATAAATAGGAAAACAAATAAAGAAATCTCAACATCACTTCAAATTACATCCCAGTATCACCTCTAAACACTAATCTCCACCTCCTCAACTACCTATCACTGGTCTCTTTCCCTTTCTCAGATCCTTGGTCATGAAGTCTCTACATACATTGAGATTCCCATATAGGGTGTGAGTATAAAACTAATTAGGACGCTTCCAATGCATCCTTAACACAAGTGTAGATATATATAGGTTGTATGAAACAAAATGAAATTAATTTAAAAGTAAATAATCAACCACATAAGTGTCAAGTCATCATGTGTTGATCGTGATACCACAAAACCCTACCCCACCTACTTCAGAAATATGATATTAAGGATATAGATATTAGTCACCACATATCTCAAAACATTCATCAAGGTCCATTCATTAGTTTGAAACCCTACACCCATTAATAATATATCCACATTCCACATTTAAGGAACTCATCATGCCCCACCCTAAGGTGGTAATCTATACTAACATGATGGTACATTCACCGGACATGCCTAACGAATTAGATCACAATCACCCTAGTATGTCCTTTCTCACATGTTAGCATTCCAACATGTTAGAAACACTTCACCCTTATATGGTCTACTCCCATGTCAACTGAATATGTTTGTGATATCTGGCTAGTACCATCCAGTGAGACAAGGCCATGACCTTTGTCACAACACCCATGCTCCCCCTTAAAGGGGTATTTTAGCCAAATATAAGCCACCCACAAACTTTATACCTAAAGAAAAGTTCCATAGGTTATGAAACACCCACAATAAAGTCATATCATAGTAAAAACAACTAGTCATGTTAAGTATGGTTCTCACAAGGCCTCTTACAGACACACAATCAACACGCATCAATCCTAGGTCTCAAAGAACACAATATCATACCATAATATCATGCTAACAACCATATAAAAGGGGCTTATATAGTAAATAGGGTCCTACCTTACATGCATTAATTTTAAAATCCAAGTTCTTCAAAGGTTCTTGTCGCTCGTATCATTTCCACACACCAACTCGAGAAAACCTGCATACCAATGCTTCCATATAACCAATTCTAATCAATAATAATAATGGTTCTAAAACAAGATTCATAAAGGGAATCCTCACAAGTGGGTAGAACCTTAACAAATTACCAAATGAGATCTTCCATAAATTTTAGATCTAGATTTACTGAAGGGAGTATAAGAAGAGGTTATGATCCCCATGATCCTAGATTAATGAGAATATTACTGAGAAGGAATGAATCAGCCTAATTCATTTCCCATGAAATAAGAATGTCCAAAACCCTTCCTTATAATCATTTAGATCAGAGGAACTATCCAAAGGATGAGGGTGACTCATTTGATCAAGGGTAAAAATGACTTAATAATATAGTAAACATCCCTTCTAGATGATTGCATGCCTCTTCATTAAAAGGCATAACTTCCCTAAAAATATCATAGACTAAATTAATTGTTTCAATTTCTAAAATATTCATCACTGTGGAATGGTGATGCCCACCATGTACATGGTGGACTTGATCACACTAATCCTAGGAAACCTGAAACATAAACCTTCCATAGAATAGTGTCAAGTACTTATCGATTTTGGAATCACCAAGCCTTCCACCATAGAGTGGTAAGGCCTCTATGGTAATGGATTTCATGAGGAATCATAACACTACATTCCAAAGACCATGCCCATTCATGGGTGTTTTGATCATCCCATTTCAAACTAGTGGGTTCTTGTCATAAAATGGCCTACACCATGACATGGTCTTACCCATGGTGTACCTCAAAATTCCCAAAACCCTATTTAACACCCCAAGTAACTTATAATACTTCCTAGACCTGAATTAAACCTTCACAAGGCTCAAAAAGACCATTTAAGTTTTTCTAAAATTAAATTAAAACACTTTGAAAATTAAAGGGTGTTACAATGTGCCGCCTAAATGAAATATAGTAGATCCTCAAGTCTCAAAAATAATTACATAATTTCTCCAAATCATGGTCTAGTGAGCTCTATGAAAGTAGTCTACCACTTATGATATTATGAAATATTTAAAATTTCATCATCCCCTAGTCTTCCAGGGTGATGTGGCCCCTCAAGAGGCTGATATATAGATCAACCAACTTTATTGGATCTTTGAAATAAACAAAACTCCAAATAATTAATGGGTTTGTAAAGATACCTTAATGCTTAAATCGTAATATTTTTAGTGGTTGGATATCATGATAGAAGTTAAGAAGAACTAGTTCTTTGTATGGAAGAACTTCTAGGAGATGTACATTCAGTGGTTTTATCCTAATAAAATGTTCCAAGTTAAATAAAAATAGTTTAAGAACATCTCTTAGGTTTAGATAAATGTTATTGATTACACTGCAAAGTTTATATATTTTATTCAATTTTACATTATATCTTAGTGTTGATGAGTAATCAAAAGTTGTGTTATTTAAAATGGTCTTGAAACAATTTTTTGTAGGTATAGGTTATTCTTTTTAACCTATATACATTCTCAAAGGTAGTGAATAAAGTTATTTTGTCCAAGATTGGATCAAAAGGAGGTTATAGAATAGATAAAACATTTACCATACAAAATAATGGTAATAAATCCTCAAGTTCTCACAAATGGTGATTGGAAGAGATGAGAAGGGGTGTCTCCCGTTAGGGGAGTCAGGGTAGTGGCATACTTATGGATCCTAGATCAATAATTTCATCTACATAGTGTTATATATGTGCTAAATAACACTATATTAGGCCATATGAACCTATAAAGATATGAAAAAACCATTTATGTAATCGGTATGGCCATATATAATGGTTTTATCACTACAGTTCATCTAAGAGAATCGAGTAGCAACCTCAACTGACCCTGGCATCATAGGATCCAATAGCAGCTTGGTTTACTAGATACAGCTTACCACCTTTTGGGAGGTCTTTTCAAAGAGGTAAACATGGATAGAAAAGCTATTTTTCTGTAGTTAAATATTCAGTGAAATATTTTACACCAAAAGTTTAATATGAATGGTGGACATGATATATATGGAAAATTAATTTACCACTAATGATGGTGTAGGGACATCAACTTTCAAAGGTATTAGTTTTAGTATCCTCTATATTACCCTATGCTTGATAAAATAGAATCATAATATTTTATTTAAATTGAATTACTATCACTTATGGGGCTTAAACTATAATATCTATCTTTATATATGATCCCTAACACACCATAAGACAAAATAATAAAACATACCAAAAAATAACCTTGGTGTGCTTCAATCATTATTTCTTATGAAAATGTATAGGATATTTTGGATTTGAATATAGAATCATTAGGAATCACCGTAGGAATATACTAGATGAGTCAATTCCTATCCTGAAATGATCATTATTCCAAAATGGTTTCCTTCACATCTCTACCCAGTACCCAATATATCCTCCATGGGGAGTGGGATATTGAAGATGGTTGAGAGCATCCTAGTAAATGTCTAGTGAGGATATAACTATTGAAATTGATAGTACCATTCTCATATAAGTTGAACCTAATGTATTTTAGTCTTTACCACTAGTGGCGGGTCTCTACCCAGATGTTTTCCCTATATACTTATTTGGATTATAAAATAATTGTGAGGTAGAATTTACCATTGAACTATTTCCAGGAACTAAACCTATCTCAATTCCTCCATAATAAATGTCTCCAACAATATTTCAAGATTTAATGATCAAGTTATAATATCTTGAATAGAATGGATTCATTAAGACAATAACTACCCCTTGGCGTGCTTTAGTCTTTTTTCCAAGAAGACTAATGAAATTTTGTACCTCTATATAGACTATCAAAAGCTAAATCAGGTATATATTAAGAATTATTACACCTTTCCCATAATCTATTATCTATTTAATTAGTTAATGGGGAAAATATATTTCTCAATAATTAATCTTTGATCATGTTATCAATTTATTTAGTTTGGATTAGATGATATCCCTAAGACTACCTTTCAGAGCTTATATGAACATTTTGAGTATTTTTTCATGAATTTTGTGCTTACAAACTCACCTTTCATGTTCATTGATTTGATAAAAATGATCATTCATATATTTATTTACTCGTTTATGGTAGTTTTCAAAGATGATAACCTGGATTATTCCAATTTATAGGAAAAAATTCCTAGAATATTTGCATCATTTTTAGACATTACAGGAGCACCAATTATATTATAAACTATCAAAATGTTATTTCTAGATCTAAGAAGTTATGTTCATAATATATTTCATCTATGAAGTAGTAATACTGGGGTAACCTAATAATGACGAATCTTCAATTTTATGGAAGGTATCATAGAATTTATTTGAGATTAGAAGTTTTATCAGGATCATGGGTTACTATAGTTGCTTCACCAAATATTTTTCTAAAGTATCCACTATGATGAATTCTTTGACAAAAAAAGTGAGAAAATTCCATATGTTCTGATTTGTTTGAATTAGGATTTCAAGAATTGGAGTGGAATTATTCCTTATCTCTTGTTCTCATTCTAACTTGTCTAAGTGAGGGCCTTAATGTATATTATGATGTATCCTCAATGGGTATTGGTTATATTCTCATACATGATCATTGAGTAGTAGAATATGGTTATAAATTGTTTCATTTTTTAATAAAAGAGTAACCTTACCCATTATAAAGAACTAACTATTTTTTTCATGCACTGTGTGTTTAGTTAGCACTTCATGGTCTTCAAAAATCATAAGATTCTTAAATACATATTCTCTCAAATAGATCTAAACCTAAGGTATTGTCATTGGGTAGAGTAAATTAAATAATTTAACATTAATATTTAGTGTTCCATTTGTAATATAAATGTATTTTTAGATTCCCTTAGTAGTAATATTAATCCTTATAAGGTAGTAGAGGTAAAGGAATAATGGATATTGATTTCATTTATGGTTAAAATCAATTTAAATATGATTGAGGATCCCAGTAGAACCTAATTATACCAAATTATTCTCACATAATATATTTTGGAGCAAGTCAAGAAATCCAAAATATTTGATTCTGATAATAATATTATTTGACAGACTCAAAAATGTGTACACCATCAGTGGTTGTTTCTATGATACTTGGTTTTTTTATAAATTCAAGGAACAGACATGGTTCCTATGAGAATAAAGGAATAAATTATGAAGCAGTACCACTTGTCTATATAGGTAATACACCTTGGGATAAAAAATATTTATTGTGACTTCTATCTCTATTTTTTGTATCATGGAATAAAAAATAAATTGTTGGATTTATTTTAAGATGTGGTATTTATCATCAAGTGAAAGAATATCACCAAGTATTATATCATAAGAGTATTCAAAGTACTAAAATAAGGGAGTTAAATTTTAGTTTATAAAATTCAAACATATAATTTTCCCAACATCATTAAGAATGTTTATTAGACAAATATTTGTGTTGATATACTTTATAATCAAATTAGAACAGTTTATAAGAAAAAATATAAAATTTTCTAAAAATTAAGTGGAAATATGTAAAACTTATAATATGGAAAAAAACTAAATATGGTTTTATAAAATAATGTAACAAAACTTTCATAAACTATCCTAATAAATTTATACACTTTAACCTCAAACATTAAGGAAGTCTCTGAACCTAAATTTAGGTGTCCATGACTTAACCTATCATAAGTTCTATATTCCAATCCCTAGAATCCATCAATCAGAATGATAAAAAATTTATGTTTCCCTATCCTTGATAACCCTTGATCAAGATGATTTAAAAAAATCTATCTCTTTATACCTGGGATTCCTCGATCCACCATATTGAAAAAACAACAAATAAAAAAAAATTAAGTCATTTACAAAGATCACCTCAAAAATTATTCCTTAAAAAATATCTAAATGTAATAAAAGAAACACACTTATTAACAATATTTTATAGATACATTATAAAAACATTATATCATTGGTCATCAGCTAATTCTTCTACTCGAGGTTACAGTCTATTTATATATGAGCTCCAATATTCAGATTCTATATTTCTCAGGAGTAGTTGAAATGGTATAGAATGATCTCCTTCTTTATGTGAATCATTTAACACAATAACATATTGTATAATGAATATTTTTTAAGGAACCATTATAATTCTTGAATGTTCTATCTTATAGAAATGAAAATATTAATTCAGTATCATTATCTGTCTTCATCCAATAGTTTTATTATATGTTCATCTGATAGACTTGTCTATCTCCATCCAATGTTGTTTTCCTGGAAAACTTTGTATTACTTAATCTGATGGAATTCATAGTACTCTATTAGATTCACTTTATAAAACATCCATCCATTGAATTTTTTATATGTATATCTGATGTACATTATACATGTCCATCTAGTATACATGATAAATATTCTTTTGGTAGATCTAACATAATTTGTCCGGTAAAACTAAAAATATTCCTACAAAAAAACATTGTATATTGGGATACATAAAAGTTAAAAACATTTAAACATATAAGTATTGGATTGATTTTTTGAAAAATTAAAGATAAAAAAGTGTTCTTTCAACTCAAAAATCCCCCCCATCTTGAAAATAACAATTAATTACAATTGAGAGAAAAAAAATTAAAATAAAATTTTTGAAAAATCTATTTCCCCTAACTTACATATATATTGAGAGTTATTACTTTCCGCCATTTATATATTCATAAATTTTCATGTTCTCTTACTTCCTCCCTTTCTCCCCGATTATAATATTTGAAAAAGACTTAAAGGAGAGAGATATTAGGTATAAATTGTTCCCTATAATGTTAACATTCTAGAAAAACAAATGTTATTCATATAATAAAATATAAAATCCATTCAAAACATAAGAGAGTAATGACATAAAGCAGCATCCAACCAAAAAATTTTGAGTTTAAATATTACATAGAATTTAAGAGTTCAAAGGAAAAGTTGTTCCTTCTTGGAAATTTTCTTAATGACTACCATTATCTTCCATAATTAATCTTGGGATCTCATTGAGTCTTTTACTATTGAATCAAATTTTTTTACCTTCTCCTCCAGAAACTCAGTGTTCTTAGTCTTATAAGAAATTTATTTATCATGATTCATGGAAAGGGATTTGAGTTCATTGATAAATCTTGTATAATCCCAAACTTCAATGTTTATACTATCAGTATAATGAGACTATATTTGTTTATATTTTGATCCCTAAAACTTCCCCCTTAAAGAAATTCATATCACCTTTTATATGAATCATCCATGTTATAATACATTTCAACTTTATAAACTCCACTGAGGATTTTCTTTCGAATTTTTTAAAATAAGCCTCATTATGAATAATGGTTTCAATAACATGTTTTTGATAACTTGAACCTTTGATCTCATCAAATTTCCCCTAAATATACTTGCAGTGAGCTTGGATATTTGGAAATAATTATATAATTCCTTCAATATTATTTTTTACTTCATTGAAATAATTTATTCTCATCTCCATTATTTTTTATCTCATATTGGTGGAATAATTAGTAGATTCACTTGAAACTTTTAGGAAAATCATATCTTTAACTCTTGGAAGTGACACGAATGTCCCGAAGGCCTTATTTTTTATTGATTTTTGATAACCCCCATTTCAAGGGATAAGGGGGAACTCTAACAAGGCCCACAGGATAGATATTACATGACCTGTAGGTATTAGAGAAAATATCCAGACTATAACTACATAGAACTTATCCTCCCCAGCATCTGGATCATGATATCAGCTCTCCATCTTCGCATGGTTATTCAAATAGGCTTCACATGCATGCACAGGCTAGTCCCAATGGAAATTCCATACCCTCTCATTCTTCCACATTCGTTAGCTTCTTCTCTAGTAAATATGCCTACTCTAAATCCTCATTTGGATTGTGCTCCTTGTAGAGTCTTCCAGGTCAATTTAAGCACAATTTCAGGTGGCCAGAAATCCTTGACATGGATAAAGGCCTTAAAGTTTCCTGAAGTCCTTGAGGTGGCCCAAAAGCCTTACTGGCCTGAAGTTATTTGGTGTCCCAAAGGCCTTGAAGGACCTAAGGACCAAACTGGTGGCCCGAAATCCCAAATGTATGAATAGTTATGGATACAACAGTACCTACTAAAGTACTTGTACAGTGCCTACTACAGTACCCAGAAAATAAGTCTCCACTTGGTTTTGAAATCGGGTCTCTAAGATGAACTTTCTAAGTCCTAACCAACTGGGATGAGTCTCTTGTGCTCTTAGAAGTGTGGATTCTTATTTTTCAACAAAATGAGATTAATATATTTCTATAACATCTACCTTTTCATTGGATTGAGCTTGTGCAGATGGATCTGATTTCAACTATTTATCTTCATCATCAAAAGACTATTCTCCTTGAGAACTCATAGATACTTCTTTTTTTATGATAGAGAGGTTAAAGTACGAGCAGTGGTTTCCTCAATATCTAATGATCTTAACTCTTTAAAAATTATTAATTTTTTTCAACATTTTCTTCTTCCCAAGTGCTCAAGAAGGTCCTATAGGATGAGTGAATTTTCCAAAAACTCTATTTTCCTTAAAAATTTATCTTTTAATAACTTTAATAGTGGATTTATCAGCACCTTGTTCTTTTATGATGATTTTATTACCCTTTTTCTTACTATCTAATAGAGGAATTGTTTTAGCATTAACAATCGAATCTTAACCAAAATATCAGTAATAGGAATAATTAAAAAAGGATTAACAGATATAGGTTAATCCTATTATTTCCAAATAATATCATATGAATAAAATTATTTCTCATTCCTCTCAACTTTTTCATAAGCAAACACAATTTCCCTTAGGAAAACTATTACTAGTTTGTCCTTTTTATCTTTTACAACTTTTTTCCCTCTCTTCTTATTTTAATTTCTCAAAGACAAGATCCTTCAAAGACTTTTCCTCATCCTTATCAAAACCAAATATGGATAACCTTATTTATTCTAACTTTTATTTTTCATGAACTTAGAGAAAGCTTCATCAGACATAGTCTTTGTATTATTCCTAAAAAAGTGTATAGAATTATGGGAAGTATCAACATCCTTCATTTTATCAAGAACATTTTTATTTAGATCTTTACTCCCTTTGATGGAAGAAACTTTGGTTTCATTTTATTTGATTTTTTTAAAAGTAGGAACAAAACTTATCCTTATTTTTTCAATGGTTTCTTCACCAAAATAGAAAAATTTATCTCTAAATGGTTCCAATTCATTCTCAGTATTCTATTCCATGATGAAGTTCACCAAAACCTTATTGTTAAACTTTAGGAAAATAATAATTTTAATCCTTATTGAACCATCTTTTATTTCCTAAATATAACTGAATATAAACTTCACAATGTTGAAATTTCTCATGTTATATAAGAAATGTAAAATTTATATATCCTATAACTTCAAAATATCTATGTCACTTTTTCTTAGAATAATAAATTTTTAAACACACATGGAAACAATCATGGCCTATGGTGTAAAATATAGAAACGTTCTTAGATTTTCATATGAGAAAAACAAGGTTTTTTCAATAAGGAATTTTTTTCAAAATATCTAATATATTCCAAAAATATGTGAGTAAAAAATGATTCTTCACCTTCTAATGATATCTAAACTAAGTCAGTAATATTATTGATATAAAGGTTATATGGGTTTTAAAAAATCCTAAAGGAAACATTATTTAATCTATATATTTCATTAAACTCTGAACTTATATAGAACTCTCACACTATGCTTGGATAATGTACATAAAAATATTCTTTGGAAGCATAAATAGACTCCCAACCTTGAACCAAAATCACTGAATTTAGAAAGGAATAATATCTTTCAAACTATTCTCTATCAATAAACCATTCAATTTTATTCATGTTTGTTATGGAATACCCATTTTACTCCATTCATATGAATATATTTAGGTCATTATACCAAGGCCCAAACTTTACTCCTCTCAAATTAATTGAGTTTATCTTACATTTACCTTATCCAATATTCACCTCCTAAAACCTCCTCAGGTTTTTTAGTTTTGAACTGAGATAAGAATTCACAATTTTCACATTCATTTTCAAAGAAACTTCTCGTTTTTAATGGTTTATCTACATCACAAATGATATTATTAGTGGGGTGATTCCTTAAGATTTTATAATTTCTTAGGTTTTTAAAATGTTTTTCTTAAACAACAGATCGAATTTCTTCTAAAGGTGAAACATCAAAAATTAATTATTCAATAGTTCTTCTTTCTGAAGAATTTTCCAATATGGGTTGAAAATCAGTTTTAAAAATATCATATGAATATGTGGTTTTAGGTTGTGTAAATAAAAAAAGGATTAGTTTTATCAAAATTTACTAGCACTATTTCCTCAATGGTTTTTTTTCTTTTGTTAAAACCATAATAGGCCTTACTAGTTGTAGAATAAAAAAGAAAAATTCCCTTATCAGTTTTTAGAGAAAATTTATGCAAATTATCTTTAGTATTCATGATGAATAGTACATATATATAAAATATAAAGTATGGAAGTTTTTTTTTCTTCCTATACACAATTAATAAGGAGTTTTATTAAGAAAAAGTTATAAGTAAAACCTGGTTTATAGTATAACAGGATGTACTAATAGCTTCAGACCAGAAATTTTTAACAATTGAGTATTCACTCGACATGGTTCTAGTAATCTCCTAAGGAATTATATTTCTTATTTTAACATCACTATTTTTTGGGGGTGTTATAAGTGTTGTAAAATTATGTATAATTTCAATCTCAATACAAAAAGTTTCAAAATAAAATTTTACATTTTCCACCATGATCACTATGAATAGTAACAAAAAGTAGTTTTTATCATTTTTAACATGAGATATAAAATTTTAAAAAACAAATATATTTTGAATTTTTAGATCGAAAATAAACCCATGAATATCTAGTGTATTCATCTGCCAAGTCATATATATAGTATTTTCCTCTAATACATCTAGTTTGTATTAGACCAAATAAATATATGTTCACTAACTATAAAAATTAAAATTTTCATACTTTATTAAGATATTTAAAGCTTTACTTTTGTTTCGTACCATATTGAAAAGGGTACCAAAATTTAGAAGAGTTAAACCTAATCTCTAGTGGATATCTAATAAGTTCTTTCATAGAAAGTTTAGCTAAGTTTCTTACATCACAATGTCTTAACCTTTAATTATATAACCAAGATTGAAATTAAATTTCACTTAGAAAAGGTAGATCTTTGCTTATATGGTATTCTTGGTTAAGGGTTTAAACATTCTCATGAATATAAATAGAAAGAATAAATTTACCATCTGAACTTTGACCAGTACAATTATCATTTCAAAAGTTTAAAATATAACCTTCATCAGATAATTGACTTATTCTAATAATATTATTCTTATGTCCTAAAACATACAAAACATTTTATATTAAATATTTTCAAATAAAATCATTATCAATGATACCATATATTTCTACTTGATCATTGTCTCTAAAATTTACTTGTATACCTTTCACTTTAATGATCTTCGAGAATAACATTTTTTCAATAATATGCCTAGTCAAACCATTATCCATGTACCATATGTTTTTTCTTTTGTTTTTTCTTTTGTTAATAAATGAACAGCTATTAATTCTTTAGAAATGAAATATTTATGAAATTAAAATGATTTAATTTTTTTAAAGAGCATTTATTCTTCCAATGTATTCATTTTTTACAATTTTTAAAAAATGGTGTAATATTTTAAATAAAATAGTTAGACTAAAAATGTCATTTTTATAAGGTAAAACTTATTCTAGAAGTATTTTTATATGGTTTTAACTATCTATAAAGATTATCAAAATTATTATTCCTAGAATTAAAATTTGAAAAAATATTTTTTATACTTAATATATCATAATTTATTTCTAGAAATATATTATTTTTATTTTTATTTGAACTAGAATTCTATTTTTTATCTAATTCCAAAGTAAGATTTGAAATTTTTGAAGAAAGTTTTGAAATTATATAATTTTATTTAGCAGGTTATACTTTGGAATATTCATAGTATTTTATAAATTTATTATTATTTTTCTATAGAAAAGTATAATATATAGTCACTTATTCAAAACTATGTATATTATCCTCATCATCATATGTAACAATATTTTTTCTAAAGAATAAGTAGAGAAATATCCATCATTATATTCAAGATAATTATCATTTAATGACAAATTGGTAAGGGATTTAGTAGATACCTTTTCCATGTAACATTTTTTAGTTTTCTGGATTCTGGTATAGAAACCCATGAATTTTTTAACATTGCTACTTTCATCTAAAAAACTTTCAAAATAACTATATCCTCCAATACCACTCTAAGTATCTGATGCTTTTAGAATTTTCTTTCCCTGATTTTTATGAAAATTTATTTAGATTTTATATTCTTTTTCAACCCCAGACAATTGTTTCAGATATTTCTAAGTTTTTTACACTCATAAAAAATTATTTTAGAAGTTTCTTTATTATTAATTGTTTCCTTATAATTTTTATCATATTTATAATGAAAATATTTATTTCCAAAAATTATGTTCATCCTCTTAGAAAGCTGAGCAATCTCACTCTCACTTTCCTCTTAGGAACTACTTTCTGACTCAAACTTTTATTTATTATTATAAATAGAATATTTAGAAGCTTTATCACTAGGTTTGGAATTCTTATCTATATATATATATGTTGAAGAAAAATAAAAACCATTCTTCTTATTTTCCTTTTCATTTTCTCTTTTTTTGCTACTCTCATTTTGGATGAGACTTCTAATCAAATCATCCAAACTCATCTTTGTAAGATACTCTATATCATCTAATGTTGTACACATGTACTCCCATTCCTTAGGAATAATATCAATAATATTTTACATAAAATATTTTTCATATAACTATTTTTCACTAAAATATTGTAAGTTATTCACTATAGTCATCAGTTGTTGATGCATTTGAGTTACTGACTCCCTTGGTAGAAAATAAAAGGCTTGATAATCTTCATGTAAAGTTTCTATTTTGGTTTCAAAAACATTAGAACATACAAAATTAGTAACTTAAAACTTATTCCATATATTATTGGTTATTTCACAAGATGAAATTTTAAGGTAAACATTTATCACCATGGAGAACATTTAAGTATTTAAAACACAATAATTTAGTTAATATTATTATTTTTTATATATATTAAATATTATAGCTTCCTTATCTATAATCCTATAACTTATATTCACCCTAACAATATTATCAACACGAATATTGATAAAAAATCCTAATTATAGCATGTCAGTATTTATAGTCAGCACCATCAAATATTGGTGGCCAACTCGGATTAATATTCTCTAAACTACCAAAGAAAAAACTTATCATCTTAAAGAAAAATACTCTTTTCTATAAAAATAGTTAGTGTAAAAATTATATATGCATAAACCTAGTCTAAATATTAATAATCCCTTAATTATAAGATTAGAAAATCTTTATTTTCCTATCCCTAGGAAACCTTGATCATGTTGATCAGAAAAACTCTGTCTCTCTATCCTTGAGATTCATTGATCCACCAGATCGGACAAACAACAAATACAAAAATATATCTTAAGGAATTTATAAATATCATTATAATAATTATGCCTTAATAAAACTCTATAAAAGTTAAAAAAACACTTAGTAAAAAGAGGTTAAAAACACTACATAAGAAACTTTAGATCATTGGTTGTTATCTGCTTCTTCTCTTTTAGGTAGAAGTCTATATATATATATATATGTTCTCATATGGTCAGATTTTTCATTTATTTAGATTATTTTAATGAAAAAAATGGTCTTATTCTTCAATTGAAAGTTTTAGTATACTAGAATCTTGTCTAATGTATGTTTTGTAAAGAACCATTGCAATGCTCGAATATCAGATCTTGTAGAAATGAAAATCTTCATCTGGTAACATTATTCATCTTCATCTAGTTGGATTAATATATTTTTTTAGTATAATTGTCTCTCTCTATATGATTAATTCTATATGGTAGAATTTGTATCAATTTATCCGATAGAATTTGTAGAACTCATTTTTATGGACTTCATAAACCTTCTTCTTAATGAAATTTTTATACATCCAACTGATGTACATTGTACATGTTCATCGGATTTACTTGATAAATATTTGTATGATAGAAAAAACATTCTCCATATAGTAAAACTATAAACATTTCTGCAAAAAACTTTTTAACTTGGGATATATAAAAGTCAATAAAATATAAACATATAAAGATTTTTTTGTGTTTTTTAAAAGTAAATGTAGAAAGTGTTCTTTCAACGTAATATCAAGGATACTTCCTTGGTTAATTAGATGAGAAATTTATAATTCAATGAAATTTTTAATCATCATGGAATTCACACTAGTATTTTTTCTGATATAGTACTTGAGGTTTATGTCAAGGTTTTTGTATGGTTTTAGTAGGCTTTAGGTTCCCAAGTAAAATTGAATACTTCTTTCTACATATAGACCAATAGTAAATCATAGAGAACTACCCACATATTGAAGGATATTTTATAGTTCTTTATTCTATATTTTAGTGTCTCATGGTAGGATTACCACTCATTGGTGGACTTCTACTACAATGGATGTCACCAATATATTATTCAAATGGCATTGTTTAAGGCTCTATATGGGTGACCATGTTATTTTCAATTATACTGGACTCAAATAGAAGAATCTATGGTAATCATGCCTAAAAATGTCTAAAAGATAACCAAACATGTGAAAATAATTTATAAATAGATTATGATGGACCAAATCCAATAAAAATCCTACAACAATCAGTGAATGAAATCCTTTGAATTTAAAGTGGGTGAACTCATCTTTATTCAGGTATCTTTGTGATTAGACCACTAATGAATGGGGTAGTATGGGACACTGTCACTGAGGCATGTCGGGCCTTTCAAGATCTTTGGAAAATTTGGATAAAAATCCTATCAATAAGATATAACTGATAAATTCAGTTCCATAAAAAATGCATCGCTTGTGTCCCAACAAAGTATGTTCTCAAAACTTCACATCTGATTTAGTATAATGATGTTGTGCTTGAGTCCAATGTATCTTACAAATAGAATATTATATCAATTGTTGTTTTAAGTAAAAATTTATTATAAATAAAGGTTATTACTTTGGTTTGGGTTAGTTGGAATCATGAAAATCTCCAATATGAGACTTGGGAGTGAGAAATTAAAATGAAGAGACAATAGCTGAGGTTGTTTCCTTAGGAAGATAATTAAATCTTCTCAAGGAAGAGAAGCCTGATGATGGGGATTTTATAAATACCCTAAACCCTAGGATCATGTATTTCTCATTCATTTCATCCTTAAATTTTATCTTTGGGTATACTTGATGTTGAAGAGGAGTTATGAGGAGAATGGAGGAGTTTTGAGGAAGGAAAAGAATAGGGGGAAGACCCCTTAGGTCTGGGAACAAATGGGTACCTGATGGTTTTATAATAGGTACTTAGTGGCGCCCTAGGTGTCCTGGTGGCTCTATTTGAGACACTGGGTACCTGGTGGCTTATTATTAGGTATACAATAGACTCCAATATAAAATACAATTAATAAATGGAACAACTATCTTTTTTAACCCTTTAATTAATCACATTAACCTTACCCTTAAGAATTTTCCCCTCATTTATAATGATAAAAAAATGTTGGGATATAATATAATGCTCTCATATATCATAGGTCAATCCCCCTTCTCCTTTTTTTAAGTGATTTTAATTTTCTTTTAAATAACAAATATGATGAGGTAAGGAGTTGGATCACCTATAAATTACTTATTTCCTCTATTTTTATTAGAAGTGGGTAACGTTTGATCATCCTAAATTATAGGATTGGATGGATAATTCCCCTTCCTCATACTGTTTATATTTAGTTGGTGCGGGAGGTTATATTGTACAATACTAAGGTATTACCTCAGTTTCATTTTTTGAATCAATATTTTATATTAAGAACGAACTAAGTAATAACTATCCTTTGGTATTATGTTAAATATAAACCTTAAGTTGTGACTTGATCATCTCCTTTGGACCACAAGGAAATATTCAACAATTTAATTAGTATGAAATCCCATTCCTTTTATGATATCTATTAAGATTAGGGTTAGAAATGGAAAAGAGTCAAGTAAATCTAACTGAAACCTGTAGATATCTTTCTAATAAAATTATTCACAAATATTTTTATAGCAAACATAATAATTCTATGGAAATTTTAGTTTTATTTATACATTGTAATTATATATTTAAAATTATCCCTTAATTATATGTTTAGTAAATGATAAATCGTGTATTTTAATTTCTTTTAGTCAAATATTTAAATACCAATCATGTCTATTGTATTATTTTCTATCTATTATGTTTAATCCATAAGGATCATTAATATATATGTCTTATGTTAGAAATAATTTTACACTTTATTATGTTTATTGTTTTTGGATATAATCATTTGATAACATTATTGAAAAGGGTTATGTTCTATTCTTGAATAGAAGGGTCCCAATTACACATATAGTTAATAAATAGATTGACATAATTATATGGGCATGCATTTCCTTATCTCTATTATAGCCCATTTCACCTACCCTTAATAGGATGGTTATCTCAGAAGACCCAAATCTATTATGCACAATTCAATTTCCCCTAAATGGGATGAATGGTTTACCCTAACTTCAATTATGGTTCATCTCAGATCCAAGTTAAGATCGAAGTAGCTTTGAGATGTACGAACCCTCCCAATAGGGTAGTTATTATTTCCAATTCTAAATACTATTCTTTGAATAAATTTAAGCATTGTTGGTTTATTTTTATCTATTCCTCTATATTTTCTCTATTACCACATACACTTGAGTTTATGACCAGTGCTTAGGGATGGGTCATGACTTTCTACTAGGAATATTATACTCACACCCTATATGGGTCCCTATTAGCACACATATATAACCTTTTATATATGACATGGGTAACAGAAAGGTATTTCAATATGGGGAATAGTTTCACAAAGAGCATGGTGCATGGATGGTCTTTTTTGGGCACTTGGAAAGTGAACAGTTAAAGGTGTGGGGGATAACTGTTGCACTTATTCAAATATTTTGTACACTCAGGTCCACACTTTTCGACTCTTGGGCCATGTTTGACATGTCACTCTATACATATGTAGGTTTTTTTGTAGCCTCACTTATATACATTTTTTTGGTTTATTATGTGGTGGATGTGAGGGAGAATCCCACATCAAAGGTGAAGTAGAATGAAGTACCCATTTATAATTTGGTGTGGGTACCCCCTCCCATCACAAGTAAGTTTCTAGGAATTCTTGAGAAAAATAAAACTATGAGGGATAGTGGAACCCAAATAAAAAAATATTATGATCATGGGCCTACTTTTTTATATATGGTATCATATCTAAGTTCTAGTCAATGTGGCAATAAGGACGTTGGGCCCCCTAATGGGGTGGGACATGCTTGAGGGAAATCCTATATCCTAAAAGGAGGAGAATAAAGAACCATTTTATAATGTGGTGTGGATATATCTCCCATACCAAATTATTTTCCATGATTTCCGAAGAAAAAAATCATGAGAGCCAGTGGGACCCAAAGTAGACATTATTATGATCATGGGCCTTGGCTGTTATATTATAACTTTGGATTAATCTTATTTTATTGGGTAGGAGTTGATGAATCTTGGAAAGGGTTATTCCACTATTAAAGGTATAATTCTTATTACCCTTAATTTGGTTAGCATATTGTTTGATTCTAGTTTTTCTCATTCTTTTATGCATGATGGTCCAATTTATAACTTGTTTTTGGAAATTCGGTTTCTAACTTGAGTGTTATCTATAAATTATTTATTGAAAAGAAGATATGAGGCTATAAAAATATTTCTAACTTTTTCTATTGATGTATGTGTATATGTTCATAATTGTAATTTCTTTTTTATATATATGGTTTTTTTTATGGGATTATTGGGATAAATTTGATGTCACTCTTTTAGTTTCATAATGATTGTTTGTTGATATGTGTGACATTATTTCATTATCCTAGTAAATCATATGAATTTTTTAGATAAAGGTATTATCATTCCAGCAGATCTAGTTATGATTTGACGAATATATGGATAATTACCTCTTATATAGAATGGATGTATCTCAAGATAGTTAAGGGAGTTTTAAATGTTTTTTTCTCTTGTGGTTGATTGGTATTAGAATGTTTTTCCTAAAAAAATTATAGGGTCACCACATAAGAAGGAGGTATAGTTTTTTATTAACTTGGTATAAGGAACCGAGCCTATCACTATACCTTGTTACCATATGGCTCTAGTTGAGCTCATGGAGTTAAAGACCCAATTGGGATATCATAAATCCAAATGATTCATTAGGAATATTGTGTCTCTATAAGGTACTCTTATCCTATTTTCTAAGAAAATTAATGGTATTTTTTTATTGTGTGTGTATTATCACAGGTTGAATCAGGTCCCCATCAAGAATTAGTATCTATTTACATGGATCAATGATTTGTTTGATCAGATGAGGCAATCTCAGTGGATTTCAAATATAGATCTTTATTTGGGTTTTCATTAATTTATGGTATTAGATAATGATGTGTTTAAGATAGATTTTCCAATAAGGTATAGTAATTTTGAATTCTTGGTGATTTTATTTAGGGTGGAAAACACATCAGTAGTGTTTATGGACTTGATCAACTGTTTTTTACATCATTATTTGGATTCCTTTTTTATTGTGTTTATCAATGGTGTATTTATATACACACAATCCTTTAAGGAACATAGAGATAAACTATTATCTCTGGAACATTTATAGATCATCATTTTTATGTTAAGATGTTGATGTTCTACTTATGTAACTATTAAGTGAAATTCCTTGATCATATTTTTTTCAAAATAAGGATATCATTAGACACTAATATGGTGTTTATTGTGATGTACTGGTATATTCCCAATAGTGTATTCATGATCTAGAGTTTCTTAGTCCTTATAGGTTATTATGATCAAATAATACAAGACTTCTCTCACCTAGAAACACTAATTATGGCATTGACTATTAAGGGGGTTAAATTTCAATGGGATGATAAATGTGAGAATTCATTTCATGAGATAAAAAATATATTGATAAAAACACATATTCTCATTTTACCAGAACCAGGGAATTCATATAGGGTATATCGTTATACTTATGGTGTAAGTTTGGGATGTGTATTGATGTAAGAGGTTGGATAAGTTGTGTATTTTTCTCAGTATATTATGCCTCATAATAATAATTACCTTACCCATGGTCATGATTTGGTCAAGGATGTGGATGGGATAAAAAGTTTGTGGTATTATCTTTTTAGTGAGAAGTTTTTGGTATTCACCAACTATAAAAGATCGAGGAATATATTTTATCAAATTGATTTAAATATATGATAGATAATATGGGTAAAAGATATATAGTAATATGATCTTGAGATGAAATATACTACCATTGAAGTTAAATTCATCACATATTCTTGGTGCATAATGTCCCAAGTGGAAGTTTTTCATGAATTAAAATAGGATTAAAAACTTATGTCTCTATTCTCATAGTTTCATCTTGAGCTGGTTGAGGTGGAAGGCCATATTGTTAAATGACCTTTAATTCTCACCTAATCCTTGGTGTATTAGGTGAAAAAATATTACAAATCAGATTTTGAGTTCCAGGTTTATGAAAGAAATCTATATAGTGGAGAGAATATTCTTGGGGGGTTCTTGGCATTGATTATCTTTTATATTTCCTTACAAAGATCTATATCCTGATAGTATATGAGTAAAGGTTTTGAGATATTATAACATTTACTAATGAAAAGTATATCTTATTTCAGATAAAATGTAACATAGTGTTTGGAGGAACTTTTTATTTCTAGGGATAAAATGGGAGATGGATGGTTTTACTTCAAGGTGTTTCCCCTATCAGCTGATGAATGCTAAACATCCAAGTCTAATAGGTACTTTTTTTTCATTGTCCATTCAAGAATGGAAATGGTATTATGTCCCCATATAATTAAAGAAATGTTTTATGATATCTCTAAAGGGGAAAGATACAGTTTTTTATCATTTATCAGTTTATCGTTGTTCCTGATTTTCCTATAATCAAAGAGACATAGACCATTAAAGAGTTTTGGAATATTTATTTTAATATATTATGAGGATTCATAGAATAAATATGATCATTATTATTGATCATGATATGAGATTTATATCTGAATTTGGTAATGAATATTTTCTAAAGTGAGTTTGATAATGGTTTATTATCCATATACTGATGGCTAGTCTAAGTGTACAATTTTGGTACACAAGGATATTCTTTATGTATTTTTTTGTATTTTTTTGTGTCTTGGAAGACTATGTGGGTTTGTTAGAGTTTTTATATAATAACATATATTAAGAATATATTTATATGGATCTTTTTAAATATTGGTATAGAAGGTTTCCTTGGCCTCCTTTATATTTTATGGAAAAAAGTGAGGTATTTCTCAATGGGCCTAGTTTAGTACAGGAGACTTTGAGTCATGATTAAATGATCTGGAATCGGTTGGGTATAACTAAAAGTAGGAAAAAAAATTATATCAATAATAGGTTTCACCCTCTCTAGTTTTACATTATATATTGTGTCAATTTTCTTGTCTCACCTTAGTTGGAATATTAAAAATTAGCAAGTAATGGAAGTTGAATCCACTATTTAACAGATCAATTGAAATTCTAGAGAGGATCAAGGAGGTTTCTTATCACTTAGTGTTACCTCTAAAGTATAGTGTTATTCATGATGTTTTTTATATATCTTTGTTAAGGAAATATTATATCTATCCATATCATGTGGTCTAGTGTGATTATGTTGAGCTTGAGACAGATGCATATTTTTTCAAAAGGTCGGTTTATATAGTAGATCTCAATGATTAGTTATTGTGATGTAAATTTTTTACACTTGTATGTGTTATATAGCACTATGGATGTGTATAATAAGAGAAATAGGAATGAGATATTGGGATAAGTCCTAGTAAATATTGTTATTCATTGGTGATGCTCGATGGAACTTATCCAGGATGATAATCCCTATGGTGGAGAGTTTATAATGACCCCAATAATTGAGGTATGTCTTTGAGTTGATTTTAATGTATTTTTATTTATTTTGAGGTTATTTTTTATTTTTTATTGGGGTGTTTTGGATGAATGTAAGAGTATATAGGGGATTAAATAGGTGGAATTGTTGAAATTCATTTAGCAAGTACCACCAGGTACCATATATAGCATGTCAGATACATTATATTGGATGTCGAGTGACTAATATAGTGGTGAAAGGGTAGAGTACTTGGGATACTGATGGGTACTTGGTTGTACGTGAATGGGAACCTAATAGACTATATGTGGTTTTTTTTAAGTAGGGGTATTTTAATAAAATATTTTCATTAATTTGGGGGTTTTAATATGATTTTCCCTGTTCTAGTGGTTGTTTTTGACAAATCTCATTATCCATAATCTCTCTCCTTCCCTCTCAATACACAAGGATAAATTTATTCTTCATTTGAGATTATATTTGTGATCAGTTGGTGGCATTGGATCTATCTCATTAATATATTCGATAACCCTATCGTTTTGTGTGAAGGTGATAATAATTAGTCACTTTCAAGTTCTAATATCTACTAAATTGATTCCAGTTTAGTTATTTCATTGATTCTTCATGTTCTTGGAGGAGTTAAGGATTCATACCCTAAGTATGTTGTGATTATTATTCAAGTTAAGTGTCCTATCACATTATCCTAGTGTTTAACTTGTTTCTATATATTATTTGTGTGTTTTATTTTCATTTAAACATTTATTTTGAGTTTTTTTACATGGAATTTGGTTCAATTATTAAATAATTATTTCTAATAAATTTTTGATTAATGTTTTTATTCTAAAATTATTTATAAGTCTTGGAATTATATAAAACCATAATTAAAGTGTTGGTTTAATAAAGATAATGGATAATTAAAATGTGGAGAATATTTCATCATTAATGGAATAATTAATGTCAAACATTTAAGGGATGAAAATGATGTTGAAGTATTGTATTGGGTGTGTTAAGTGTGGTTCACAGCTATGTTAGTTTATATGAATTTTTAATGAATTTCCTAGGAGGCTAATACTAATGGTTATGTGTTTTTTGAATGAAATAACTATTTTAAAAAATATTTAAATGGGTTTAAATTCTTTTGTAAATGGTTTAAATAAATCAAATAAATTGGAAGAATTATTTTTTGTTTTTTGCTGACTTTTATTATGGAAATCAGGAATCTTGAAGTTGTATGTGAATGCTAGAAACTGTAAGGTCTTAGGTATTTTGGAATAGTAATTTGGGATGTATATTTGATTAATTGGATGCATTTAGACACTTTTTAGGTTTTGGAAGTGTTGATATAATCTATATATCGAGCCTTAGAAGTTTTTATGGGCTCCAAGATTAAATTTTTATTTAAAATCAATTTTTGGTGAAATTTTAAAGTGTTCTATAGTTTAGGAGTTTTTTTAAAATCATTTTAGACTTATTTTAAAAGTTTCAATGAATTAAATAATAATTCATGAATTTTTATTTCATGTTGTAAATTTTTTAAAGAAAACATTGCTAAGTATAAAACCTTATATGATACATAAGTTTTTTGGGGGTTGTGTGTAATATTTTTGGGTGATTTATAAAGTTTGATGGAACCATGATTAAATGAAACATGGGCATGGAATGTATAATATATTTTAATATATAATCATAAAATAATCTAAGTGTTAGATTCATAGGTTTATTGAATAGATTGAGTAATGAATTTAGTGTTGTGGAAATTAACCTAAGTGTAAACATTTTTGCATCTCTGTGAAGGTGGAAAAGTATATTTGAAGTGACTCAAGCATCAATTACAGAAATATTACATAATTTTAGATAAATATTAAATACATATTCTAAAAATATATACTTGGTAAATATGAATTATTATTGTTTTGGAGACTGTATACATAATCAACTAATGTAAAGAATATTTTAAACATTTCCCAAAAACATTCTTCACACGTGATACCCTTATAGACTTATCATACATATATATATTTCATTATAACTTTGGGAAAATGAAACATAATAAAGGGTGATCTCAGATTCTTAATAAGGGTAAACATGGTAGATAACAATTTAAGATCATAAGTGATGAAAAGATAAGTACATGGGTATAATAACATGATCATAACTTATGAAAATCATACCTAACAAGTCATAGATCATAAATCATGAGTCATGGCATAAATAATTATCATAAATAAATAATGAGTCATAAGAGTGTGGAATAATCAATAATCAATCATGATACATGATAGAGCATGTCATAAGCATAAGACATAAGTTTGTGGCATACACATTAGCATAGACAAACATTACATTAATAAAGGCTAACTACTAAGGCCATCATAATGGATAGAGTCCCATAGTGGATTAGGTTCAATCCCTATTCCCAAAAACATAGTGGATAGATCCTAGAGTGTATTATGTTCAATCCCTATTCCTTTTTATATTATATCATGAGATTTCAAGCTTTACTCATTGCATTGGACAACTATATAATTCTAGTCCCATCCATGACAAAATGAAAACCATACATTTTTGTTTCATGAGAACATAAAAACATTCATATTTAATCATCACTTAATTAACCAAAGTAAAATAGATGGGTTTCATGAAAAAAAATCGTAAAACCTTTTATAAACCATGTATAGAATGGTGGTGGATGGTGCCATAATAACATATCCCATAAGAATCATAAATTGATATTGACATAGATGAAAAAACACATTTTTAATATTATTATATGAATCACTTTGAGAAAAAAATGTCCCTTTTCATTTTAAATCATTTTGATTTAAAATCATTAAAACCCCCTTTTAATTCCAAGAAATTAAGCTTCATAAATAAGAATGATCATAACAGTGAAAGAATATGTTCACAGGAAAAACATTAAAAAGGGATGATTTTTTCAAAACAATATGTGTGGAAAATGTTAAAATATTATATTGAAACTTTTTTAAAGAAATTAAAATAGAATAAAATTACCTTAATAAATTATTTAAGCAAGGATAGAGTCATTTATAAAATTTATATGGATATAGAGGAGAAAGATTCATGACCAAAAATAGGAGGAGGGGTCAGTTTTACTTACAAGCGTCGCATCAGGTGAATTATTTACCAAGGTAAGTAAAATACCAAGAGGAAATACAAAACCACAATAATAAATAGATAATAATAAAAAATTTGAGATTTTATATATAAATTTCACGCAATTTTTCCCCATATTTAAATTCATTCATAACAATCTCAATATGAAAATGAGATTGGAAATAAACCCTAACATTTTTCTCCCAAATTTTAATAAAGGTATATAACATCATATAGAATAAACATAACTATATTAATAACCAATTTCATAACATTATTCATATCTATTACCTTTTATATACTTTAATTATAATCATTCACTACCCATTTATTTTATAGTTAATGGTTATTCTCATCACCAGATGTTATAAATTCTAATTGTTTCATTCATGTTTTGTAATATAGACATCAAACACAATTATTAGATAATAATTTCAACATTAATAGTCTTTAAAATATATTTAAATCATGTTTTAAATGATTTATTCATCCCCATTCTCACTTGACGGAAAATATAGGTATGGTTTACGAGAACGGGATATATGATGAACTTTTCTTAGGAATTTTACTCATATTAATGGATTTCTTTATAATGATTTTTAATAGTTGTTCCATCCATTTAAAACCATATTAATGAAATATATTACTACTAAATATCATATATATTAACTGAATATATTTTATAACCATCTACGTAAGGTGGCCATAACTTATGTTTTAAAATATCAAATATAGGTTTGTAAATTAATATAAATATATTTAAATGCATAATTTTATTTATAAATAAATATTTGGTCAAGAGAAATGTTTAAAAAAAATTAAGACATGGTTATATAGTAATTATTTCATAAAATACATGGTGGTTAAGATGGTATTTTTCACTATTCACGTAAAAATAAATATTCTCAAAAAAATCCCAAAAAATCACCCTAAGATAATATTATAATAATAAATCTAAAAATGAATTTCATTTTATAAAATTAAGATTATAAATATTTATAAATTTATATTTTAATTAAAATATGTAATATAGAATAAAAACAAAAAAAAAGTAAGCAAAACATTTGTGTTTGTCCATTAATAATTAATGTAGTACTTATCATAATTAATTAATTAATTTTTGTAATTATGTTTTATTTAATTGTTTTGTAATATATTTCATTTTTTATTTTAATATATTATTATTTACTTAAGTTTTATTTTTCTCCATCATAAGTTAACAGATGCATTGAATTTATTAAAGTGATATATATTCTAAATACTCCGAGTGTTGCATTCTTCCCCTTACAAGAATTTCACCCCTGAAATTTTATTATTATAATGAAAAAAAATAAATATACTTCTCATTGCATTATTGGATTCCCACATAGAATCCTTGAATTCAGGGTTTTTTCACAAATATTTGACCAAATTATTGGTCTTGTTCTGCTATAATTTAACACTTTGATCTTGAATCTTTACATGGTATTCCTCATAAGAAAGATATTACTCTATAGGAATGATCTATATATAAACCCAACCAATTACACATATCATTAAATTTTTTAAATAAATATCCAATATACCCAACCCAAGGATCTATAATCCTAGTGTCATTCGAATTGGGTTTTGATTTTGTGGCCAACAGTTTTGAGAAAAAGAAAGTGTTTGTTGAATGTCTTGGTTTGGAAAAGATGAAGGGTTTGGTTTTTGGTCTTTGGTATCCTCATGGGTGGCCACATGCATGGGTTTACATGGTAATATGGATGGTTAATGGAATGACTGGATGAGTGTCGAGATGGATATAAGGAGGGTGCTTGGTGTGTCATGGAAACATGAATATGTGAGACCCATGCGATTCCATTGATGAATTTTCTATCCACTGACCCCGTTTACTTTCAAAGAAATGATTTTTAAATAAATTTTGATATTTTTATAACTGGTGTTTGGGTAGTGTGTCTTATGTGTTTTTGATATTGTAGTTTTGGTATGTTTTGAGTTCAAGGACCCCTCTTGATTGAAAGATGTTTTGGTTTTGTGTTTCATCGGTAAGTTGGGTTGAAATGTTGGTTAGTGGTCTTTTATGAGAAATGTTTCAGGAACCCATTGTAGTGGTCCCCCTATTGTGTGTGGTTCTGGTTTATGGTATTTTTTGACCAATTTACCATCTTGGTTGGGTCCTTGGGTTTTCTTGTTACATAAGGAACACCCCCATAAAGAGTTAATGTATGATTTAAGTGTGGACTAGGGTGTTTCTCCATTGGAAAATCCTCCAGTTGATCAACATAGGAACTTTCTTCTTGAGCTTTGAAGATAGAGTCTACCCCTATTCTTTTTCATTTAATTAGATCCTCTTGTAGTAGTGGAGCACTTGTGGAAGGTTGAAATAGACATTAGTATCTTACGTCTCCTGATTCATAATAGGTGAAGTTCAACATCGTGGTGTCTGTAGGTCCTATCCAAAAGTGGTAAAGGGGAATTCCATTAAGGAAGGTGTAGTCTGGGGTCTCAGTGTAGGATTATTTACTATAGGGACTTTGGTTCTTTCTTAATTCTCATCTAAGAAAGGGTTCGTTTTAGCCACCAGTGTGGAAAATTTGGTCATTCTAGGTTGTTATGGTTTATTGCGGTAATCTCATGCTACTTAGAAATTTCTTTAAGTTTCCACTCCGGGTAGTGTCTTTATCAATTGAAAGGGTCATGTATAGTGATGACTTGTGGTTTTGTGTTTTCTTATAAGGTAAAAGGTATATGTTATGTAACCTTTCAAGGGCTTCTTCTTAAATTAAATTTTGTTTCTCTTCTGAGAATTTTTATTTCCTGGTTCTAAGTGACGATGGCTGCCATTTGTTTTCCTTATATCATTTATTATTTAGGGTGAAAGAGGTGATGCATGTACATCAACTAAGTCCATATCTTAGTGAAGGTTCCATGGGAAGGTAAGCAGTTGGCAGGATGTGTTGTGTCTGAATTATGTTGTTGGATCATGTTGTAGTCTTTTGTGGCACTATAGGAGGAAGTTACATTCATGGGTTTTAGTGCTAGACTACGTGGTAGGAGATGCTTCAATAATATGAGCTACAACTGGAGGTCCCGGAGTGAAGATGGTGCATAGTCCGGAAAACCAGGGGTGTAATGGATCTTGGCTAAACCACTTACTCTGGTGTAGGATGTGGAGACAGTTAAATTTTTGATGTGGTGGTTTTGTTCCAAGTGGTCTGGTGTGGCGAAAAGGGATATGTGGGGTTGTTTTTTTCTCAAACATAATTCCTGAATCCTTATCGGTGCAACGATCAATATGGTTGTTCATGTATGAATATCCTTGTAGCCTCTTTTTGATCTCGATTTTTGTTGGACTTATATGAGGATTTTAATATTTGTGGGAGTGGTGAACATCTTAGTATCTCTTTTGATTTGGAGTTTCATTGATTGACCCCACATGCAGTGTGGTTTGGGTCTTATGGGGTCTTTTTTATGTCGGTCAGTTCTAATTGGTTAAGACAGTTGTTTTTTATGGTGTGGAGACCCACCATCAGTATCATCTAAGTTATTTTGTGATAAGTGTAATTTTATACTATCTTTAATGGTGGGGAGTCTGATTGGACCTCCCCCTGTTGGTTGTAGGACCCCGGGACACCCTGAGAGGGGAGGGGTGAATTAGGGTGACAACTTTTTCTTTTACTGTGATGGATCTTGTTCCCACATTGGTAGGAACTTGTTAAACATGTACTATGAAAAAGATCAAAAATCAAACATTCAAATGCAGAGAGATGACACAACACTTTTTACTTGGTTCACCACTAAGGGCTATGTACAAGGAGCATACGCCGATAGGTTGTCGGTTGTAGAAAATTCCACTAAACTTCACTAGATGTGGATCACAAAGGTTCGGGCACAGTCACTCTATCCCAGGCTCACTGCCTTTATAAAAGTACAGGGATAGCTCACTACATCCCTCGGATCACTCCAGTTGACTCCCCCTGGCCCACTTCCTTTGGTAAAGTCCCACTCAGTTTATAGACATGAAGGTCTCTTCATCGTCGCTAATGAATGCATCCTCTGTTTTATGTAGATGATCTATTGAAGTTAAACTTCCACCTGAAGACAAATATCACTTTTCACCAATGGTATCGGGCAAACTTTCAGCTTTCACACAGCCCCAGAAAGACTGGCGTACATCAACAATACCTGGCGCGCTTCTCCAAGCCTAGCGTGCAAGTTTCAAGATGGCGCGCAAGTCACAGTACACAAGTCCAAACCGGCACGCAAGTTCACCTCAACCACTTGCGCAACACTCACTTCTTCAACTTCAAACTTGCGCGACTCAACCTCTTTCTCGCCCAAACCACCTTGTACACACAGCAAACAACTGTCACACAACCTCTACTTGCGCGACCCACCACTACTTGCGCAACCACTACACCTGCGCGGCGGGGGATCTGAAATTCTCTAAGTCTGAACTTCATACCAAATGAGGAGGTTTGGTTCTCTATTTATAGGCATTTGGACACCCTGCGCAGTGGCGTGCAAGTCTTCCCTCAGCGTACAAGTTTCGGCACGCAAGTACTTGCGCGACCAAACACAAAACATGGGAGCTCTTCTTCCTTTGCCATATTTTCATGTCCTGATCATAAAAAACAAAAGGCACACAAGTATCTAAGACTCCAAGTCTTCGGCGCGCAAGTCTCTTTTCCAAAAACCACTTTTGTCCATTTGTCAATTTTCAGACCCAAAAAGTTGACAAACACTAGAAAATAGTGCCACCTTCAACATTATTATCTGCTTGTTCGGTATGATTAATTTTCTGGCACGCATTCTGAACTTCCACTGAGGATTGACAACAAACACAAACCATAATCCAATTCATGCATAGAATGACCATGGTTCCAACAATCTCCCCCTTTGGGTTTGTTGGCAATCAGTAAATAAATTCAATAGAGCACCAGCCATAGGAAAACCAAAAACACAAGAATCAACTTAGCCAACACTCTAAGTCTACGTGAGAAATGCTCGGTGTAGAAAACAAGATAGGAATCTTGAATTGGGTTCCTGTGTTTTGGAATTCTCAAAGATTCCCAAGAAATTCTCTTACAGTGTCATAGAATCATTACATGTCCAATGTATTCCTTCTCATCCTTCTCATCCTATCACTGACAATGAAACTCATCATGTCACAGAAGCATTACATGCCTGAATTTATTCCTTTCTCCCCCATTAACAATAAACCCAAAGACCTTTAATTGTTCCTTGTTCAGCTCAAACCACACTCCCCCTAGATAGTATCTCCCCCACAAACCTGCATCACATTTATAAATAGATTAAAAACAATTAACATAACTAGGGATAAGGGTATTTCGTAACCTCCTTATGCACTGGGAGGTGTCTGAACAATGAGGTTCAATCGATGCTTCTCAAACATAGTCGTTGACAGTGGCTTGGTCAAGATATCATCCACTTGTTCATCAGTTCCCACATGATCCATTCTAATCACCCCTTGCTCAACTTTTTCTTTGATGAAGTGATATCTGATTTAAATATGTTTCATATGAGAATACTGAACATGATTCTTCGTAATATCAATTGTTCTCTTGTTATCATAGTAAATCATCATTGGTAGTTTCACCTCATCACCAATATCTGTTATTTTTTGCTTCATCCATATCAGTTGAGTGCATTCCTTTGTGGCGGAGATATACTCAGCTTCAGTCGTACTAAGAGAAGTACTTTCTTGTTTCTTTCTCAACAACCCAACACATTTATTCCCAATATAGAATGCACCACCACTGGTGGACTTTCTATGCACAACATCGCTAGCCCAGTCAGCATCAGAAAATGCTGATAATTCACTGTCCCTTCCTACAGCAAAGTATAATCCACAATTGTGAGTACCTTGAATATACCTCATGATTATTTTTACTACTGAAATATGTTCCTCCTTTGGATTACTCTGAAAGAGGGATGCAAGACATGTGGCAAAGACAATATCTGGTCGTGTCGCTATCAGTTATAGTAGGCTCCCAATGATCCTCATGTACATGGTGGGATCTACCGAGGTCACATCCTCATGCTTTCCAAGTTTAGTTCCAACTACAATCAGAGTTGACATTGGTTTGGAGTCTTGTATATTAAACTTCTTCAGCAGCTCTCTTGCATACTTTTTCTGAGAAATAAAAGTGTAATCCTTCTTTTTAATCACCTGCATCCCCAAGAAATATGTGATCTCCCCAATCATAGACATTTCAAATTCTGATTTCATGTGATTGGAAAATTCATCCACTAATTTCTGCCTGCTGCCACCAAATATGATATCATCAATGTAGACTAGAACCATGAACTGATCTTTTGGAGAATTCTTTACATATAGATTGTGGTCTACTCCTCCACTTTTGAATTCCAACTTCTTGAGATACGAGTCCAGCTAGAAATACCATGCTCGTGGTGCCTGATTCAAACCATATAGAGCATTCTTCAGTTTTCAGACCTTTGTCTCATCAATACCAAGAACAAAACCCATTGGTTGTTCAATGTAGACTTCTTCTTTGAGTACACCATTCAAGAATACTATCTTGACATCCATTTGATATACTTTATATCTTATTTGGAGTTCCATGGAAAGGAAAAGCCTGATTGACTCCATTCTAGCCACTGGAGAAAAGGTTTCTTCAACATCAATGCCTTCAATCTGGGAGCATCCTTTACATACCAGTCGTGCCTTGTTTCTAATAACACTACCATGCTCATCAAACTTGTTCTTGAAGATCCATTTAGTTCCAATCACATTGTGACCTTAGGGTCTTTGGACAAGATCCCATGTCTGATTCTTGTCAATCTGATCTAAATCTTCATTCATGGATTTCACCCATGATTCATCCTTTGTAACTTCTTTAAATAAGGATGGCTCCACAACTGACAGAAATGCAGATTGTGTGTTATTCATCATCCTCCTTGTTTGATTGGGACCACTCTTGTCCCCAATTATATTAGATGGATCAATCTTAGCTCTATGATTTCTCCTGTGCTGTTCAGTTTCATTCTCTCCAACCATAGTTTCTTCTTCAGATTCTTCTTCTGAGTCAACATCATGATGTGACTGCTGAGTGTTTTGTACAGCTTCCTCTATTTCTGTATTTGTATTTTCTCCACATTAACTTTCTTCTTCACTTTCTATCACATCATCATATGATGTACTTGAAGCATTAGTGGTTTTCTCTTCAATTATCTTAATATCTCTGCTTTCCATAATCCTTCCTAATCACTTGTTGAAATGCTTGTAGGATTTTTTGTTCATTGAGTAACCAAGGAAAATTCTTTCATCTGCATTGTCACCATACTTCCCTTGATTTCCTTCTTTGTTTCTGATGTAGCATTTACTTCCAAAACCCCGAAAGTATTTCAAGGAGGTCTTCCTTCCATGCCACAATTCATATGGTGTCTTCATCTCACCCATATAAAGTTCTATTCGATTTTGAATATACACTGCAGCTTGAACAGCCTCTTTCCAGTAATGTTGTGGAATATGAATCACAATCATAATAGTTCGTGCCATGTTGTTCACCTGAAGATTCATACGTTCAAAAACTCCATTTTGTTGTGGAGTTCTCACAACAGCTACCTCATGTTGTATCCCATGCTTCTCCAGGTAATTTTCAAATTCAATGGATGTGTATTTCCCTCCATTGTCAGATTGAAGCACTTTGATTGTTCATCCAGTATCATTCTCGGTAATTCGCCGATATGTTTTCAAGAAGTCAAGCAGTTGTTGTTTCCTATGAATGACCATTACACATGCCATTCTACTGTAATCATCAATGAAAAGGACAAATTACCTTTATCTATGAGTTCTGGCAACATTTATCAGCCCGCATACATCTGTATGAATTAGATCAAGAAGATGAGATTCCCTTTTCTTCTTTGGCTGATATGAACTGCAGACCAGATTTCCACAAATTCAAGCATAAAAAGACTTTTCATGCTCATGCTTTAGGATGGGAATGTCCATGAAAATCCTCAATTTTGATATTTTCTCCATGTCTTGTTGATTGATGTATCCCAGTCTCCGATTCCACAAACTGTTTTCTTCTTCAACAGTCATGTAACAAAAATTTTCTTTACTATCAACCTGATACAAGTTGCCTTCTGTTCTACATCCCTTCATAAGTGAGTTTCCTATCTTTCCCTTGATAGTGCATCCTTTATGATTAAAAGTAACTATAAGTCATGAGTCACAGAGTTGACTCACACTGAGTAGATTATGACATAGGCCATCTACGTAAAGGACTTCAGTCTTATTTAGTTTTCCATTAGCTAATTCAGTACTTCCACTGCCTTTTATTTTCTGAGCTCCATCATTACCAAATCGTACTGTACCATAAACCTTCGTTTTGATGTCCGTTAACAGGCTTTCATTTCCTATCATATGGGACGAGCAACCGCTATCCAGAATCCAGGTGCTATTTCTTTTTGTAGCTTTGAGGGAAACCTCTGCAAAATTGGATTTCTTGATCTTCTTCTTTTCTTTCCAAGAGATATTGGATTGAGTATAAGATATTTATGGCCTTCTAATTATTTCTTCCACATAATTAGATTCTTCATACCCATAATCTTCTTCCAGAGGAGAAAACCTGTTTGTGAGGTCAACACAATCAGGCGAGTGAATATTGATACATATTTGAGAGTTGTATGAATCTATCCTATTGAATCTATGCCTGCAATACATAGCCTTATGGAAAAAGTTAGAACAATGAAAATAGTATCCATAGAAACTATTTCTTCTATAAGATGGAGGATATGAAGTCAGTCTCCTTTGTTTTAGTACCAAATCTTCCACATTCAAGTAGCTTCTTGCCTCTTCGTAGTATGACATGGTATGGCCCAGATAGCCACAGAACTGACACTTCATGAGAGGAAATGTCTTCTCACTTGAATTTCTCTCCATGCCTTCCTCCTTGGGAAAATAGTTGAGCTGCCTACCATTTCTTACAGTTTGAGGATAGTTTTCAGTTCTTCTTTTATTTTGTATTGAGGGTTTCTTTTTCAGCACTTCAAGTAATGTTTCAACATTTCCAAATTTCATCTTGTCTTTCTTTTGGCTCTCTTTACTTCCAGTAGTTGATGTCTCAGCTTCACAGCCAATTCAACTCTTTCCCATGCAAGCAGGTCTTTGATCACTGAAAATTTTTCCAAACCCATCAGAACCACACTTGGATCTTTCCAGTAATTCTGCATCTGGGAATCTTCCAAACTATATTTTCTTCCGTGATTCTTTTGAAATTGATTCAGTCTAAAGTTTACTCCTAAGAGTAACAACTTACTCCTTAAGACCCTCAGCATTCTTGGATTTTTCTGCCAGTCTGGATGTGATTTCATTGATGACCTTTCCCTGCTCTTCAATTCTCAACTTCAGATCCACTACATCATCATTGCTTTAAAGTATTTTAGGCTATACTTTCACAAATTCTTCCAGTTGTTCAATTTCAGCTTCAATTTGATCAAAATATTCTTTTGATTCTTCTACAAATGATTTCCACTTATTGCAACTCTTACATTTAATCTTAATCTTACTAACAGCATCCTTAAGTTGCAACTCGGGATCTACACTAGTTTCCAACTGATTTTCTCCACCAGTATCTTCTGATTTTTCAACAGTGGCCATCATGGAAGCATGGTTCCAAGTTTTAAATTCTGGTTCTTCTTCATCACAGAATTCATTATCATCTTCTTCCTCTTCAGAGAAAAAACTCTTTTCCTGTATTTTCTTTCCAGATTTGAAGTCTCTCTTTTTGAAAAACCTTTTCCTAGGCTTCTAGATGTTTTCATCTTCACTATATTCATCATTGATCTTTCTTAAACATTGAGAGGAAATGTGCCCAACTTTTTCACAATGAAAACATGCGAGTGGTAACTTCCCTTTAAATTTCCCTTTTCCATTATGGAACTTCTTTGCAATGAGAGAAAGAATTTATTTTTCTTCATCATCTTCACCGCTACTATCTTTTTACATTTTCAGTTTATCCATGGACTTGAATGCCATTTCCTTGATCACATGAGTCGTAGCATCTTCTGGTTTGAATCTCATTTCATATGCTACCAAGCTACTCAGTAGATCATCCAGAGAAAGTTTGGAAAGATATATTTCCTCAAGGGCTGACACCTTTGCATTGTATAGGGGTGGGAGTATTCTTAATATTTTCTTAACAATATCAATGTCTTTGATTTCTTCTCCTATACCCTGAATTGCTCCAACCACTTTATTAATTCGATTGAATAATGAGTCTGCATTCTCGTCTGGATGCATCTTTAGATCATCAAACCGATTGTGTAGGACTTGTAATTTTTCCTCCTTTACTTTTCTATCTCCTTCATAAATATTTTCGAGTTTATCCCACATGGATTTTTCTGAGGTACAACTCATCACCTTTAGATAGATCTGATCAGAAAGGGATGCGGTGAGAGCATTCTGTTATTTAGCATCAGCATCAAGAATTTTCTTATCGGCATCCATCATAGCCAGCCCTGTTGGATCAGTAACATAAATACCTTGGATAGTGTAAAAAATGACTTCCATTCCAAGGGATCTTAGATGAGATCTCATTATATTATTCCAGATCTGGAAATTACTTCCATCGAAGAGAGGGACTCCCCTGACATTGACTGCATTCTCCATGACAACAAAGGACAGATTCAACTCCAGCAACCTTTACACTCTGATACCACTTGTAGAACCCCAGGACACCCTGAGAGGGGAGGGGTGAATCAGGGTGACAAATTTTTCCTTTAATGTGATAGATCTTGTTCCCACATTGGTAGGAACTTGTTAAACCTGTATGATGAAAAAGATCAGAAATCAAACATTCACATGTAGAGAGATGACACAACACTTTTTACTTGGTTCACCACTAAGGGCTACATCCAAGGAGCATACGCCGACAGGTTTTCGGCCGTACCAAATTACACTAAACTTCACTAGATGTGGATTACAAAGTTTCGTTCACATTCACTTTGTCCTAGGCTCACTGCCTTTACAAAAGTTTAGGGATAGCTTACTGCGCCCCTCGGATCACTCCAGTTGACTCTCCCTGGCCCACTTCCTTTGGTGAAGTCCCACTCAGTTTATAGATGTGAAGGTCTCTTCATCATCACTAATGAATGCATCCTCTGTTGTATTTAGATGCTCTGTTAAAGTTCAACTTCCACCCAAAGACAAATCTCACTTTTCACCAATGGTATCGAGAAAACTTTCAGCTTTCGCACAGCCCCAGAAAGACTAACATACATCAACAATACCTAACGCGTTTCTCTAAGACTGGCGTGCAAGTTTCAAGATGGCGTGCAAGTCACGACACGCAAGTCCAAACCGGCACGCAATTTCACCTCAACCACTTGCGCAACACTAACTTTTTCAACTTCAAACTTGCGCGACTCAACCCCTTTCTCACCCAAACCACCTTGGACGCACAACAAACAACTGTCACGCAACCTCTACTTGTGCGACCCACCACCACTTGTGCAACCACTACACCTGCACGACGGGAGCTCTGAAATTATATAATTATGAACTTCATATCGAATGAGGAGGTTTGGTCCTTTATTTATAGGCATTTGGACACCCTGTGCAGCGGCGTGCAAGTCTTCCCTTGGCGCGCAAGTTTCGGCGCACAAGTACTTGCGCGACCAAACATAAAACTTGGGCGCCCTTCTTCCTTTGCCATATTTTCATGTCCTGGTCTTCAAAAACAAAAGGCATGCAATTATCCAAGCCTCCAAGTCTTTGGCGCGCAAGTCTCTTTTCCAAAAACCACTTTTGTCCATTTTTCAATTTTCATACAAAAAAATTTAACAAACACTAGAAAATGGTTCCACCTTCAACATTATTATCTGCTTGTTCTGTATGATTACTTTGCTGGAAAACATTCTAAACTTCGACTGAGGATTGAAAAAAAACAAAAACCATAATCCAATTCATGCATAGAATGACCATGGTTCCAACATTGGTGTCTTGGTTCTGTCTTATAAATTAAGTTGTCTCCTATGGTGGGAAGTCGTAACACCCCGACCCCAGTTACCCGGAGTCGGTGCATTATTATGTAACATTGGCATGATCACAAAAGATAAAGTCTCGAAAGACCGATTATTTTAGTAGCCTTGGAAACACTAGATACATTCATAAATTTTACATTACATCATAAAGTGAATATCTACAATAACAAAGTCTCAATAGTCCACACTCATATCATGTTCTGACTATCCCTGCAGGTCATTCATAAAATACTTCTTCACATCCTGGAAAATATTAAAACATTGAAAGGGGTGAGCTCAGATTCTCAGTAAGGATAACAATATAGCGGAAGCTTTCATCAATAAACATAAACATTTAAGGCAGTGTATAACTAAAACAAAAGCCTTTTAAACTTGAACTTCAAAATAATATGGAAAAAGTAAAATGAGATAATGCCATTTACTTCTTCACATGGATATTCTATTGGTCGAATAATCACATGCAATATCAATAACCATTTTCATAATGATGGAATGCATAATGACAGACTATCATAACCACGTAGCCAAGGCCTCGTGCCAAGACTACAAATAAGATTTTGTCAAAGCCTCGTGTCAAGACACTAGTTTGTCTCATGAGACCTGTCGATGCATCGAGGAGCTATAGCGGGCTCCACCCGTCACTTATTAAGTCCAATTCATTCCTCATATGAACAGTTTTAAACATATCATAAACCATAACATAAACATATCACATAAAACATGCATAAAGGAAACATAACATTTCCACATTTCAATCACAAGATATCAATACAACACATTGATATAATAAAAACACTTTCAAAACCATTTTCAATACCAAAATAAAAGAAAATTAAATCTTTGTATTTATTTTTCATTTAAAAAAAGTCATGTCTTGTAGAGGAAGCTGAAACTCAAATAATGGTCACGGCGGCGGAGAAGTCATTGTCACCACATACGTACGACAAAAAAACATTCCTTTCTGTCGTTTAGTAAAATGCTTCGTATAAAAATATTCCTTTTGAATAAACGTAAAAGTCAAAGGGGTTTATACACCGTATACAATAAAGTTGTCTAAAAAACAAAATATTCCTCAATGAAAGGAGATTGAAACGAAGTCACTTTAAAGATCATTTTTTAAATAAAATAGACCAATTATGTGTATTCACTATAAGTACACAAAAAGGAAGTACAAATACAAGATAGAACATAATAATATCATGACATAATTTAAAAAGTAGGAGATTAACCCAATGAATGGAAATCGGGTTAAGAAGTTCCCTTACCTTGTGTCCGACTTGACTCGACCGTTATTTAACCTCCTGAATAATAAACTAGAGTTGATATATACTTTCTTAAGAACCTTTTTCTAGTTAATTATCCCTTTTATATCACTTATTACAATGTTACTAAAATTATGTAGTCATTTAAGTTAATAACGGTCGTTTTGTCGATCTTTGGTACTTGAGTCAACAATAAACTTCTTAGAATTACAAGTTGTTTATATGGTAGAATATCCATTATCTCCAGAATTATATTCATGATGTAGATATCATATATATCATATATATCCAGTATATACATTCATTTATAATATTACATGACATTTAGAGGTAAGAAATGAAATGCACCGTTCATGGAGACGGTAAGCTGTATGTACGCATGAACGCTACTTTCATTTCTATTTCATATTTAATGGAATGAAATTATAATTATAAAAAGTTATACTATAATTATATTATAATTTAATGTATAATACCATTTACTCCATCCTTTATACATCACACATATGGCATTAACGATTCAAATCACTTTGAGGGGGCGGTAGTCCGCACTTCCTAAAATAAAAATATCGCGTTTACCCATAATGGAAACCATAAAGGTATGAAATAAATGAAAAATAAAGAAGCTTAAATAAAACATAAACATATTATATATCATATATAAATATAGTGACATATTAATGGACACCTTTTAAGGTGTTATATGAGTGTTGAACAATCATCGTTTCGTGAGGCAGAAATTCTCCATCCACAGAAACAATATGTTCTTTAACCATTAGATGTCGGTGTGTATAGTTGTAGATCGAATAATTCTTATAAAAACATACTAGTATATTCAGGATACTGGTTTTGTTACAAAATAAATTAATAAAAAGAGTTTAGGGGGTTGGAGAAGCAAAATAAAACAAAATAACATAAGAGAATACATTACCTTAAAATCGGGTAACTCTTTTTGATTTGAGCCAAAGGCTTCCTTGGGAAGAGTTCTGCCAAAATTGAGACTTATAGGAGTAATAGAGGGAAGTTGGGAGAGTTTTTGGGCAGAGTTTGGCTGAGCCAAATGGCTTGGAAGGTGTGAATAAGGTGGTAGTGGTGGGGGCCTTTTATAAGAGGAGAGGAGGGGCACTCTTGGAAAGTAATGAAATGTTACTTTATTATATAATGAGTTTAGGATTTTAAAGGGCCCACACTTATATATTTCTAGGATAAGGTGATAAGGGTTCTAAATATACTCATCCAATAGGCTTTTGACAAGTGTAATTCTTAGATTTTACATTATCCTTCCATTTTATTAAAATTGTTAATTAATGAGGTAATCGCTGCATCATCATGGTGTCATAACTAATTTACTTTATTTAATGTCTAAAAATTATAAAAAAAATATCATGATGTAGTAAATCATTTTATATTTCTAATGAATATTTATAGTCAAAAATATGACTTGTATAACCCTATTTAAAAATTTTTTTAGTAAAACAACTTATGTTTGTGACATTTTTATTTTAACTTTAAATAAAAAGTTATTTATGTCATTTTCCTACCAAAGTGGCTCCATGGGGTCCCCAAGTTGACCCATGGATTGTATTGGTCGTCCATGACACATCCAATATGGGTAGGACAAGTATAAAGGTATTTTCATATTTTTATAATAACATTTTTACCTTAAATTTCACTAATTACCTTTAATCACGACTAATTAAACTTAAAAGTTACTATTCACCAAAAAATTATTTTAATCCCATTGAACCAAATTTTACTTCCTAATGACAACCATGTGTGTCAGATTTTTGAAAATCAAATCACAAAAGTGGTAATGTTTCATTTAAACGAGAAATCGGTTTTTTAACTACCACTTAGTGGTTTCACTATTCATCAAAAATTGATGTTTTTCAGAACAATGCCAAAAGTTCACCCTAAGCTATAATTGATATTCTGAATTCAAAAATGATGTCTATTTTAAAAAATTCCAAACATATAAGTTGAATTAATTAATTTTATAATTAATTCCCGTTGTCACAACAAATAGCTTGTTTTTAAGAAACAATATATATCAAAAGATTGACAATTGTTTATGTCTAATTTCAAAGTGAAATTAATTCTAATGACCACCATTGGATAAAATGGTAAAAATATATTATAATTACACTTTAAAACCACTCAATGGTATAATTTATCAATATAAATTATTTTGATTAAAAAAAGTTGTTTTTAAGTATTTTTCACTATTCATAAAAAATTGGAAGTTCTCAGAAAAATGCCAAAAATTCAACATAGGCTAATTTCGATATTCTGAATCCAAAAATGAAGTCTATTTTGATATATAAAATATATATAATTTCAAAAAGTGGTTATTACTATTCATAATTGCTATTTTGATTGGTCGTAGTGTGTTAGAATCTCGAACTTGCGTACAATGCAAGCTATTGCATTATTGAAAGAGAAGCATATCGTGGAAGCTCGGGGTGTTACATTCTCCCATCCTTCAATAAATTGTGTCCTCGCAATTTGAAAATGTTCTTCGAAAATAAAAGGTTGAAAATAGAAAACACCTTTGTGGAAAACCCACATCGGAAATAGGGTTAATAGAAATATAACATTAAAAGAAAGAAAGAGAAGTACAAAGGTCACTTGAGATAGACCATACTAGGATTATATGAAAATATGGATATGGAGGAGAAACAAACCATCAAGGTCTGATAGAGAGTTGTAGAAAACCGGATTAGGAGAAAGTTAACCACAAGAAAATCACAAACTTGTGATTGGTTAAACGGTCATTGAATCCCCAGTTGGAAAAGTTAACCGACAATGTTTTTGTTTTAAGTTACCTTTTATAAAGTTGAGGAATTTATTTAATAGATTTTCTAAGAATGTAAGGAAATATACTTACTTGTCATTTAGGCTTTCATTCTTTAATAAATTTTTACCACGAACCCATCTTTCACTCCAAATGGTAACAGAACTCAAAAATATACTATTTATCCTAATTGTATAAGGTTCCAAATATTACCACATACCATTTAGATTAGGAAAAATATTTTGTAATAACCAGGGACTTCCTGTAGGCTAGTGGTAGGTAATAAAGGTTTGTCGCACTATGGTTGTGGGTTCGATTCCTGCAGCTTTGTCCGACGCGACGGTTTATCCCCCAACCTGCAGGTTGTCCTTTTCCTAAAACTATAGTATTATAATATTCCAAAAATAAAATTCAGAAATGTTTTAACCTTAAACAATACTATCCAAGGTTCAACTTAATCCATTCCAACCTATATAGTTATCCAAAATACCTCTGTCCAGACTTTCTCTAAAAGGTCTCTAAATTCCAAAATCAATTGTAACATCAGTTTCCCCAAACAAAGTAAACTTTCTCTTATTGTCACATACTAAAAATATGATTACCTTCATCATATTAAAACCTTAATGAAAAAAACAAGTTCTGCAGTAAAATCCTTATATATATATCACATTATTATTATAACCAGAATATAATCCTTGAGTCCAAAAGCACCAATACATTAATTATTCCACTTCAACTATAGTAACAGCATAAGATTGTCCTTGATCCCTTGGCCTTTTCTAAGGTAAGTTTCCCTGAATCTTAGGACAGTCATTTGCATAATGCCCCATTTCCCTACAATTGTAGCATTCAACATTGATAGCCTCTTTCTTTCCCTTGCAATCACGAGCCTGGTGACCTTTTTCTCCACATTTATAACAAACTTCCATTCCTTTTAGGCAAGCACCGGGGTGATTCTTCCCACAATTATCACATAATGGAAAATCCTTCTTTCCCTTTTTCCCTTTATCCGTCTCTTGTTCCACCGTTCTCTTCTTCTCTTGCTTTACTTTGTTGTCATAAGACTTAGAGAATTCCTTTTCTGTCTTGATAGCACACGGGACAATATCTTTGTACGATGAGAAGGATTGTGATACTAAAGCTCGACGGAGAAATAGTTTTAACCCATCAAAGAAACGATCAATCTTACTTCTTGGGTTACGTATATAATCTGCAGCATACCTCGCTAACCTTGTAAAGTTGGCCTCATACTTTGCGACATTCTCATCCTCCTTTTGTCTCAGACTCAGAAATTTCCTTTCTATATCTGCTCAATGGTCACGAGGAAAGTATTTTTCTAAGAAAAGATATTTGAACTCTCTCTATTCCATACTTGATACTTCTTCATCTTTTTTTGTATTTTGAATCAATGACCACCATTGATCGGCATCTCTAGTGAGGCGGTAAACTGCCATGATAACCTTCTCCCTTTCGCTACTCCCCAAGGCGTGGAATATTTTCTCTAAGGAGCTTATCCATTGCTAAGATACTAATAGATTTTTACCCCCATTAAATGTTGGTGGTTGTTGCCTCATGAAGCGGTCTAATGTTGATCCTCCACGTTGCGGATCAGGGTGCTCCATACGAGTAAGGTTATTATTCATAACCTGAGTGAGTTGTCCCAGTATTGTAATAATTTTATCAGCACCAGTTGTATCTCCATCTCCACAATAATTATCTTGAGCAGGAGGGAAATCCCTACACGGATTGCGTGCATTGATACGGTTTCCCTTCCTTCCACTATGCGCCATTTCTAAACAATGTCATAAACTAGATTAGTTTATGAATCGAAATACATAATTTCATACTTGTAAAACACTTAACATAAATTGAACTATTTATGGATATAATCCATAATCATAAAAAGAAATGTTTTCTTTGAGGAAGTATATACTCATAAACCCTTCATAATGGTTTGTAAAGAAAATGAGAATTATCCTAAGCATATCCCCTAGGAGTGTCGTAACCAAGACTGCAGCAAGTCCCGTTGTCGTGCACCAGTTCCCGTTTGAGTCTAGATCAAAGCGGTGTTTTCAGGTTTTACCCCTAGGTACATCTGTGCCGGAGCCACCTCTACCTGCTCGTATCCAGACAGGGATGTATTGCTCGAACAACCCACAAAATCTCTACAACAACAAAATTCTAGGAAGTTCTTCTATAATAATCCTCAAAGTCTATCTTATGGCTATGCGCTCTAATCAGAGTTTATCTAAATATATCTTCCAAGGTTAGTACTAAACTGCCTCTGATACCAACTGTAACGCCCCGACCCCAGTTACCTGGAGTCGGTGCATTATTGCATAACATTGGCATGATCACAAAAGATCAAGTCTCAAAAGACCGATTAGTTTAGTAGCCTTGGAAACACTAGATATATTCATAAATGTTACATTACATCATCAAGCGAAAATCTACAATAACAAAGTCTCCATAGTCCACACTCATATCCTCTTATGACTATCCCTGTAGGTCATTCATAAAATACTTCTTCACATCCTGGAAAATATTAAAACATTGAAAGGGGTGAGCTTAGATGCTCAATAAGGATAACAATATAGCGGAAGCTTTCATTAATAAACATAAACATTTAAGGCAATGTATAACTAAAACAAAAGCCTTTTAAACTTGAACTTAAACATAATATGGAAAAAGTAAAATAAGATAATGTCATTTACTTCTTCACATGGATATTCTACTGGTCGAATAATCACATTCAATATCAATAACCATTTTCATAACGATGGAATGCATAATGCCAGACTATCATAACCACGTAGCCAAGGCCTCGTGCCAAGACTAAAAATAAGATTTTGTCAAGGCCTCGTGCCAAGATACTAGTTTTTCTCATGAGACCTGCCGATGCATCGAGGATCTATATCGGGCTCCACCCGTCACTTATTAAGTCCAATTCATTCCTCATATGAAGAGGTTTAAACATATCATAAACCATAACATAAACATATCACATAAAACATGCATAAAGGAAACATAACATTTCCACATTTCAATCACAAGATATCAATACAACACATTGATATAATAAAAACACTTTCAAAACCATTTTCAATACCAAAATAAAATAAAATTAAATCTTTATATTTATTTTTCATTTAAAAAAAGTTATGGCTTGTAGAGGAAGCCGAAACTCAAATAATGGTCACGGCGGCGGAGAAGTCATTGTCACCGCATACGTACGACAAAAAAAACATTCCTTTTTTTCATTTAGTAAAACGCTTCGTATAAAAATATTCCTTTTGAATAAACGTAAAAGTCAAAGGGGTTTATACACCGTATACAATAAAGTTGTGTAAAAAACAAAATATGCCTCAATGAAAGGAGATTGAGACGAAGTCACTTTAAAGATCATTTTTTAAATAAAATAGACCAATTATGTGTATTCACTATAATTACACAAAAAGAAATTACAAATACAAGATAGAACATAATAATATCATGACATAATTTGAAATTAGGAGATTAACCCAAAGAATGGAAATTGGGTTAAGAAGTTCCCTTACCTTGTGTCTGACTTGACTCGACCGTTCTTTAACCTCCTGAATAATAAACTAGAGTTAATATCTACTTTCTTAAGTACCTTTTTCAAGTTCATTATCCCTTTTATATCACTTATTACAATGTTACGAAAATTATGTAGTCATTTAAGTTAATAACGGTCGTTTTGTCGATCTTTGGTACTTGAGTCAACAATAAACTTCTTATAATTACAAGTTGTTTATGTGGTAGAATATCCATTATCTCCAGAATTATATTCATGATGTAGATATCATATATATCATATATATCCATTATATACATTCATTTATAATATTACATAACATTTAGAGGTAAGAAATGAAATGCACCGTTCATGGAGACGGTAAGCCGTACGTACGCATGAACGCTACTTTCATTTCTATTTCATATTTAATGTAATGAAATTATAATTATATAAAGGTATACTATAATTCCAGTATAATATAATGTATAATACCATTTACTCCATCCTTTATACATCCCACATATGGCATTAACGATTCAAATCACTTTGAGGGGGCGGTAGTCCGCACTTCCTAAAATGAAAATATCACGTTTACCCATAATGGAAACCATAAAGGTATGAAATAAATGAAAAATACAGAAGCTTAAGTAAAACATAAACATATTATATATCATATATAAATATAGTGACATCTTAATTTCCACCTTTTAAGGTATTATATGAGTGTTGAACAATCATCGTTTCGTGAGGCAGAAATTCGCTATCCACAGAAACAGTATGTTCTTTAACCATTAGATATAGGTGTGTGTAAGTGTAGCTCTAATAATTCTTATAAAAACATCATAGTATATTTAGGATACTGTTTTTGTTACAAAAGAAATTAATAAAAAGATTTTAGGGGGTTGGAGAAGCAAAATAAAACAAAATAACATAAGAGAAGACATTACCTTAAAATCGGGTAACTCTTTTTGATTTGAGACAAAGGCTTCCTTGGGAAGAGTTATGCCCAAAGTGAGGCTTCTAGGAGTAAGATAGGGAAGTTGAGAGAGTATTTGGGCAGAGTTTGGCCGAGAAAAATGGCTTGGAAGGTGTGAATAAGGTGGTAGTGGTGGGGGCCTTTTATAAGAGGAGGGGAGGGGCACTCTTGGAAAGTAATGAAATGTTACTTTATTATATAATGAGTTTCTAATTTTAAAGGTCCCACACTTATATATTTCTAGGGTAAGGTGATAAGGGTTCTAAATATACTCATCCAATAGGATTTGGACAAGTTTAATTCTTAGATTTTACATTATCCTTCCATTTTATTAAAATCATTAATTAATGAGGTAATCGTTGCATCATCATGGTGTCATAACTAATTTACATTATTTAATGTCTAAAAATTATAAAACAAATATCATTATTTATGAAATCTTTTTATCTTTCTAATTAATATTTATAGTCAAAAATGTGACTTTTATAACCCCATTTAAAAATTGTTTTAGTAAAACAACTTATGATTGTGACATTTTTATTTTAACTTTAAATAAAAAGTTATTTATGTCATTTTCCTACAAAAGTGGCTCCATGGGGTCCCCAAGTTGACCCATGTATTTTCTTGGTCATCCATGACACATACAATAGGGGTAGGACAAGTGTAAAGGTATTTTTATATTTTTATAATATCATTTTTACCTTAAATTTCACTAATTACCTTTAATCACGATTAATTAAACTTAAAAGTTACTATTTACCAAAAAATTATTTTAATCCCATTGAACCACATTTTACTTCCTAATTACAACCATGTATGTCATATTTTTGAAAATCAAATATCAAAAGTGGTAATGTTTCATTTAAAAGAGAAATCAGTTTTTTAACTACCACTTAGTGGTTTCACTATTCATCAAAAAATGATGTTTTTCATAACAATGCCAAAATTTCACCCTAAGATATAATTGATATTCCGAATTCAAAAATGATGTATATTTTAAAAAATTACAAACATATAATTTGCATTAATTAATTTTATAATTAATTCTCACTGTCACAACAAATAGCGTGTTTTTAAGAAACAATATATATCAAAAGATTCACAATTGTTTACGTCCAATTTCAAAGTGAAATTAATTCTAATGACCACCATTGGATAAAATGGTAAAAATATATTCTAATTACACATTAAAACCACTCAATCGTATAATTTATCACTATAAATTATTTTGATTAAAAAAGTTTTTTTTAAGTATTTTTCACTATTCATTAAAAATTGGAAGTTCTCAGAAAAATACCAAAAATTCAACATAGGCTAATTTCGATATTCTGAATCCAAAAATGAAGTCTATTTTGAAATATAAAATATATATAATTTCAAAAAGTGGATATTACTATTCATAATGGCTATTTTTATTGGTCGCGGTGTGTCAGAATCTCGAACTTGCGTACAATGCAAGCTATTGCATTATTGAAAGAGAAGCATATCGTGGAAGCTCGGGGTGGTACAGAAGTCCATTTGGTTCTCCTCATATCAGTGACTTAGTTTTGTCCTTGGTGTTGTCTTGGAAGTAGGTAGTATTTTTCGGCACTATATAACCACCAATTTCATCTTTGGGTAAACATGGTATTTGATCACACCTAATGGTTTTGTTGAATTTAGGTTGTGGTAACTTTGTTCAAGTTCATTGTTTTGTTTCAGGTGGATTTATCAATCTTTGTCTGGTAGTGTTTGAGGTGTTTTTTTGGGATTTGTTTTGAATATGTTGATCATTTCAGGTAATTGGGGTAAATTTTGGTTGGTGATAGAATCCCTTCCTTTGTTTCATCATCTGAAGGTGTTTTTTCCTTTTTGGGGTGGGCGAATTTTAGAAAGGGATCCCATATTGTTCTATCGATTAGGTTTTATTTTTGTATCTGGAGTTTCTATGGCTTTTCGGGGGTGGAAATCATTATGGTGGAGAGAATTTTCATATCCAAATATTCAATTCCATTCTTTGTTTCAAATCTTATTTTGGTTCTTAGTTTTCTCATGGTTTTGGGGTGTTCTGGGTTTAAATTTGGTGCCTCGAGTGTTCTTGATCTAAGTAATTAGTCCTTGAAGTCTTGGATGGTATTTTTTCATATCTATTCTTAAAGGTAAGTCATGAGGATGAGTTGGCTTGGAATTGAATTTGTGACACTCTTAGTAACACCTTTTGTGGGGTATGTTTTTTGGGGTGATTTATATCCTTGAGTTAGATGAGTTTTGGGGTGAAAAGGGTGTTTTGTTTTGGAATTTATTTCCTCATATCCTTGTCATATCTATCCCCCATGAATCTCCCCTAGGACCCCCTTGAAATTGGAGAAAAATGGATATTTTTTGGGTGGACAGAATAGGTCGCACAGTGTCCAACATATTAAAAATATTTTTAATATTACAATTTTTCCCTTCTGAGCTTAAACCAAATGTGCCCCTTTTTCCCCCATTTGATCCTAGTGGCCACGGTAGGTCTCCAAGCTTCCTAAATCTCCCATGTAACTCATTTTTGAAGGTGGATTTGGTGGTGAAACTTCAAAATAATGAAAGTAAGTGAGTTTATCTCTAGTTTCTTCCTTCCCCTTAGGGTTTCTCCCACTCTTTATTGAATTTATAAGTTTCCAAAACCTAGGGTTTTGTACTTAGGATTTAATCTTGGGTTTTTGGGTGAAATATTCTTGGCTTAGGTTTGTTTTCATTCCTTTCTAGTGTGGATATGGTGAGTTTTAATTTTTTAACAACAATTTGGTTTTTTTGACATCTTGGGTAGGTGATTCCATGCGTATATATTCTTTAATGAATTTATTTAACTTTATTAACCTGTTTTTCATGTTTACCTTTGATTTTTTTGGTGTGAAAACCATTTTTGGTAACATTGGTTAAGTGGTTAATATTAAATTATCATTTTATTTTTTAAAAATGAGTGTTTTTCATGTAAAATACATATTGTGTCTTTTTTGTTCATTTTATGAGTCGTGTAATTGTTTTTCTAAAGGATTCAAGGGGTACCATTTCTATTTTTTCATGGTTTTGGTTTGCTTTTGGCCTTAAAATAGTGCTTTTAAATGGGTTTTATGTTCAAAACCTTGTTATTCTTCTTGAAATGGTTTTATGAAAACTTTTAATGGTTTATTGAATTTCTCAGAGGGTTAAAAGTATGCATGGGTACTGTTTGGTGTGTGTATGGTCCATAAATGGTATTTTTATGTTCAAATGGTATTGATAACATGTGTAACTTGTTTGAGCACAAAGTGGGAAACCCGGGTATCTAGGTGGGCGGACTAGAACTAGTATGCTAGTGATCCAGAGTGGTATCATCCCTGTTTCACTTAGCAAGTTTGAAGATGATACCACTAACTAAACTTTGATGATAATGGGGACCACTAGTACATTGGGGTTTACCCTCCTGGTGGCTCTTTCATGAGACATATATTTTTTATGGTTACTTTTACATCGAGATACGATGTACCTAAGGCCCCACAACTAGCTAGTGCCTAGGGGTGTTCCCATGACTAGTGATCATTGGATTTATTATACTTACTGTCGGCATATGGTGTGTTTTGTGGGAAAATTCAGAATAATATGTGATTTATTTAAAAAGTTTACATTATTAAAAGTATCCCTCTTGAAAATTGTTTTCATTTTAAGGTTTCATCTCTTTGAAATTGTTACTATAAATCTTGTTTATAAAACTTGCAAGATTTTTGTCTTAAAATTTTTATCACATGGAATATTTGTGGGTGGAATTAAATTTGGATTAGGTTCACACACAACTTACACCTTTGGATTTAATTAGACTTAGTAATGTTTGTCACGGGTTTGGGTAAATCTCTTAGAACTGGTGGTTCAGGTTACTAGCGGTCCTTCTTGATGCGGTGTCATAGAGATAGCTTGAGGGAATTTCCTCCTTGACATGAGGTGGTTATTTGGCTATTAATTTTGGATTTATTCTCTTATGGTAGTATTTAGTATTTTTTATAAACCTTAACATCCAATTTTTAATTTTATTTAAAAAAAATTGGTTGGAAATTTTCAGATTCAGTTTATCTCTTATTATTGGTTGTTTTGTGATTCGAAAATCAAGTAAATCCTTCACAAACCTTCATTTATCATACCTGAGAACTTATTCCAGCCCATGGGGATAGAGAAATCCATTTGGGAATTTCCATGGACTGGGTTGGGTTCTGGTTTTTATGGATACCAGATCAGGTTCCTGACAAAATGGTATCAAAGGAGGTTGTTTGATCTTTTTGGGTCATGTTCTTTCGGGGAAGTGTCAGGATAGTCTGGAGCTAGGATTTTTGGAACTAGATGTTATAGTTACGACTAAGGTGCCTAGATAGCATACCTCATTTAGGGACATGAGTTATCAGAAGAAGTTGGGTTCCATCGAATTCTTTTGGTCCTCGTGGTTTTTTTTTGTTTGGGAAATGAAATGGGAGTTGGGTCAACAATACCAGTGATCTAGAATGGATTGGAAAACCATGTGGAGTCAAGGATATGGTCCTATAACACTCTCTTTGATTATTCTAGGACTGGTGTATGGCCACCAACCTTATGTATGAGTCACCCACCATCACTAGTTTCCCTCTTTTTAGAAGAATCTTATGTATCTTTGGGTTTTGGAAACAATTTTAAAAATCCCCTATTTTGAAATCTTAGAAACATGGTTTTAAAGTAATAATGACTTGATTTTATGAAATGTGAATTTTTGTGAAATTATTTTCCTATAAATAGGGAATAATATGATTTCTGAAAGGGTGTAAATGAAATTTTAGAATTTTTTTTGAAATGTAAAATGGTGTGTTTACACCTCTTTTAAAAGTATGAATTACGTTAAAGTGGGTTTTGAAAATATATTTCAAATTGACTTTTTATAATCTATTGAAAGGTGTTTTGAATAGGGTGAAAGTTTTTTAAATTAATGTGTATGACTTGAAATTGATTTTTTATTTGAATGGTTGCTGATTTTTTGAAAAATTTTTGTAATATTTGAATTGTGTTTTGATTTTGTGGCCAGATTTTTTGAGAAAAATAAAGTTTCGGTTGAATGTCTTGGTTTTGAAAAGAGGAAAGGTTTGGTTTTGGTCTTTGGTGTACTCATGGGTGACCACATGCATGGTTTTACATGATAATATGGATGGTTAATTCCATGAATAGATGAGTGTCGAGATGGATATGAGGAGGGTGACTGGTGTGGAATGGAAACATGAATGTGTGAGTACCATGGGATACCATTGACAAATGTGCTAACCACTGACCCTGATTACTTTCAAAGAAATGATTTTTAATGAAAATTTGATATTTTGATAATTGGTGTTTGTGTAGTGTGTCTTATGTGTTTTTGAGATTATAGTTGTGGGGTGTTTTGAGTTTGAGGACCCCTCTTTTTTGAACTACGTTTTGGGTTTGTGTTTCATCGGTAAGTTGGGTTGAAATGTCGATTAATGGTATTTTATGAGAAATGTTTCAGGAATCCTTTGCAGTGGTTCTCCTCTTGTGTGTTGTTTGGGTTTATAGTATTTTTTTGACCAATGGACCAGCTTTTTTGGGTCCTTGGGTTTTCTTGTTTGCTAAGGTACACCCCCATAAAGAGTTAATATATGATTAAAGTGCAGCCTAGGGTGTTTGTCCGTTGGAAAATTCTCCAGTTGATCAACATAGGAACTTTCTTCTTGAGCTTTGGAGATTGAGTATAACCCTCTTATTTTTTTAGTTAAGTGAATCCTCTTGTAGTAGTGGAGTTCTTGTGGAAGGTTGAAATAGACCTTAGTACCTTATGTCTCCTGATTCGTCAAAGGTGAAGATCGACACCGTGGTGTCTGTAGGTCCTATATGGAAGTGATAAAGGGGAATTCCAGTGAGGAAGGTGAAAAAAGTCTGGGTTTTTCAGTGTAGGATGATGTACTAAAGGGACTTTGGGTCTTTCTTAAGTCTCTTCTAATAAAGGGTTCATGTTATACACTAGTGTGGAAAATCTGGTCATTTGAGGTTTTTATGGTTTCTTGCAGTAATACCATGCTACTTGGAACATTGTTCAACGTTCCACTCTAGGTAGTGTACCTATCAGTTTCAAGGGTCTTGTACAGTGATTCCTTGTGGTTTTTTGTTTTATTCTAAGGGAAAAGGTAGATGTTTTAGAACCTTTCAAGGTATTCTTCTTAAATGAAACTGTGTTTCTCTTCTGAGAATTTTTATTTCCCTGTTCTAAGTGAAGATGTATTCCATGTGTTTTCCTTATGTTTTTTATTATTTGGGTGAAATAGGTGATTCATGTACATAAACTAAGTCCCTATCTTAGTAAAGGTTCCATGATAAGGTAAGCGGTTGGATGGATGTTTTGTGTCCTGATTATGTTGTTGGATCAGGGTGTAGTCGCTTGTGGAACGAGAGGAGGAAGTACCATTCAGGGGTTTTGGTACCTGACTACGAGGTAAGAAATTCTTCAATAATATGATCTATATCCACAGGTCCTAGAGTGAAGTTGGTGTATAGTCAGGAAAACTAGGGGTGTAATGGATCTTGGTTAAACCACTGTCTCTAGTGTGGGATGTAGAGACAGTTCGATTTTTGATGTGGTGGTTTTATTCTAAGTGGTCCGGTGTGGTGAAAAGTTATGTGCGGGGTGGTTTTGTTTTCTCAAACCCAGTTCCTGAACCCTTGTGGGTGCAACTATCAGTATGGTGGTTCACGTATGAATATAGTTGTAGGCTCTTTTCGATCTCGGTTTTGGTTGGACTCATCTAAGGATGGTAATATTTATGGGAGTGGTGAACCACTTAGTGTCTCTATTGGTTTGGAGTTTCATTGATCGACCCCACTTGTAGTGTGGTTTGGGTCTTATGGGGTCTTTTTCATGTCTATCAGTGCTAATTGGTTAAGATGGTTGGATTTTATGGTGTGGAGACCCACCACAGGTCTCATATAAGTTCTTTTGTGATAAGTGTAATGTTATCATAACTTTTATGGTGGGGGGTCCATTTGGACCTCCCCCTATTGGTGTCTTGGTTCTGTGTCATAAATTAAGTTGTCTCTTATGGTGGGAAGTCCATTTGGTTATCCTCATATCATTGACTTGGTTTTTTAATTGGTGTTGTCTTGGAAGTAGGTAGTCTCATTCAGAGCTAAATAACCACCAATTTATTCCCTGGGTAAACATGGGATTGGAGCATGCCTAATGGTTTTGTTGAAGTGAGGTTGTGGTAACTTTGTTCGAGTTCATTGATTTGTTTTAGGTGGATTGTTGAGCTTTGTCTGGTAGTGTTTGAGGTGTTCTTTTGAGATTTGGTTTGAATATGTTGATCATTTCAGGTAAGTGGGGTAAATTTTGGTTGTTGAGAGTATCCCTTCCTTTTTTTGATCAACGGGAGGTGTTTTGGCCTTTTGAGGGTGGGTGAAACATGGCAAGGGAGTCCGTCTTGGTCTATTAGTTAGGTTTTATTTTTATATCTAGAATTGCTGTGGATTTTAGAGGGTGTAAATATTTATGGTGGGGAGAATTGTCACACCTGAATCTTTAATTCCATGCTTTGTTTCGAATCTTCTTTTGTTTCATAGTTTTCTCTTGGTTTCTGGGGGTTCTAGGTTTAAATTTGGGTCTCGGGTGTTCTTGATATAAGTAATTAGTCTTATAATTCTTGGATGGTATTTTTCCATGTCTTTTGTTAAAGGGAAGGAATGAGGATGAGGTGTCTTGGAATTTAATTTGCGACACTCCTGGTAGCACCTTTTGTGGTGTATGTTTGTTGGGGTGGTTTATACCCTTGAGTTATATGAGTTTTGGTTTGAAAAGGGTGTTTTATTTTGGGATTTATTTCCTCATATCCTTGGCCTATCTCTCCCCCGTGAATCCCCCCTAGTCCCCCTTGAAATTGGAGCAAAATGGAGTTTTTTGGGTGGACAGAATAGGTCGTACAGTGTCCAACACATTAAAAAAATTAAAATTCCACTTTTTCCCTTTTAATCTTAAACCTAATGTGCCTTTTTATTTCCCAATTAGACCCTAGAATCCATGGGAGATCTGAAATCTTCTTAAAGAACCCATGGAACTCATTTTTTAAGGGGTATTTTGTGGTGAAACTTCAAGATCATGTGAGTAAGTGAGTTTCTCCCTAGTTTCTTCCTTCCACTTAGGGTTTCTCCCACTCTTTCTTGAAGTTATAAGTTTCCAAAACCTAGGGTTTTGTCCTTGGGATTTAACATTTTGTTTTTTGGTGAAATATTCTTGGCTTAGGTTTGTTTTCATTCCCTTATGGTGCGGTGGTGGTGCATTTTAAGTTTTGCACAATAATTTGTTTTTTTTTTTACATCTAGGGTAGGTGATTCCATTTGTAGACATTATTTGATGAGTTTATCTTGCTTTATTGACATGTTTTTTATGTTTCCCTCCTTTTTTTGGTGTGAAAAACATTTTTGGAAACATTGGTTAAGTGGTTGATTTTAAAGTAGTATTTTTGTGTGAAAATGAGTGTTTTTCATGTGAAATCCATATTGTGTCTTTTGTGGTCATTTTATGATTCATGGAATTGTTTTGTTAAAGGATTATAGGGATACCATTTCTATTTTGTCATGGTTTTGGTGTGATTTTGGCCTTAAAAGAGTGCTTTTGAATGGGTTTTATGTTCAAAACCTTGTTATGCTTCTTGAAATGGTTTTATGAAAACATTTAATGGTTTATTGAATTCCTCAAAGGGTTTAAAGTATGTGTGGGTAATTTTTGGTGTGTGTATGGTCTATAAATGGTATTTTTATATAAAAATTGTATTGATAACATGTGTAACATGTTTGAACACAAATAGGGAAACCTAGGTATCTAGGTGGGCAGACTAGGACTAGTATTCTAGTGATCCAGAGTGGTATCATCCCCGTTTCACTTAGCAAGTTTGACAATGACAAGACTAACTAAAATTTGATGATGTTGTGTAACACTTGTACATTGGTGTTTCCACTCCTATTGTATCATGCATGAGATGGATATGTGTTATGGTTACTTTTACACCTAGATACGATGTACCTAAGGCCCCATAACTAGCTATTTCTTAGGGGTGTTCCCATGACTAGTTCTCATTGGATTTATTGCACTTATCATCTGAATATGTTATGTTTTTCTAGAAAATTTAGTATAATGTGTGTTTTATTTAAAATTTCACATTATTTAAAGTATACCTCTTGAAAACAGATTTCATTTTAAGGTTTCATCTCTTTGAAATTGTTACTAGAGTTCTTGTTTATAAAACATTCAAGATTTTTTTCTTAAAATGTTTATCACAAGGGATGTTTTTGGGTGTAATCCTATTGGTATTAGGATCACACCAAACTTACACATTTGGGTGTAAGTATACTTGGTAATATTGGTCATGGGTGTGGGTAAATCTCTTAGAACCAGTGGTTCAGGTTACTAGAGGTCCTTCTTGATGTGGTGTCATGGAGATGAATTGAGAGAATTCCCCCCTTTCTATGAGGTGGTTCTTGGGATATTCTTTTTTGTATTTCTCCCTTGTGTTAGTATTTGGTATTTTTTATAAACCTTGTAATCCAATTATGAATATTTTTTAAAGTTTGTTTGGTTGGAAATTTTCAGATTCAGTGTATCTATTATTGTTGGTTGTTTTGTGATTCTAAAATCAGGTAAATCATTACCAAATATTTATTTATCATACTCGGGCACTTATATCATCCCATGAGGATAGGGAACATTCTTCAGGACTTTCCATGGATTGGGTCATGTTCCATTTTTTATGGCAACCAGATCTGGTTTGTGACACAAATAGAGGAATGAATTAAATTTTTTATACATCCATATTTTAATTAATAAGAATGAGACTAAAATATGGAGTTAATTTGAAGAAAAATTCAGGGAAAAGGTTATATAATTGTGTATCAAAATTAACCTTTTATAATTGTGTTTGTAAGTAATCAATAAAAAACATTTAAAGAATGAAATAATATAGAATTTTTCTTGAAACCAAAGGTAAAAAAAATGGTTAAACTTAAAATAGTTATTATTTTATGAAACATTTAAGGATTAAAATAATTTTAGATCATGGTTAATGAATGTATTAAGGTATATAAATTTTCTCCTTAATCAAGTTTAATTATAAATAAAGTGATGATAAATGAAAGTAAGTAATGTATAAACTCAGCAAAGAAAGGGAGAATAAGATAGGTATATGTGTAAAAGAATTATATAAAGAATTTATAATAACTATATAACATTAAATAGAGATAAAATGTGAGATAGATTTAAAAAATCATAACCTGGAGAAAACATTTTGGTTAAGAGAGTTCCCTTACCTCGGTTCCTTGACTCACGTAGTACGATCACCTAACTTCCTAAATAATAAAATTAAATTTATTAAGAACATTTTTAACAATATTTTAATTTTATTTTTATTTTATGTTCATTTAAAATAATTTTTTAAGAAATCATGTTTATTCCAAATCTCCTGAGGGTGTTTGTTTCATGGTTCCAAAGTCACTTTAGTTTTTGGATAATTATTGAAGTTATTGTAAAATCAAAATACAACTCCATAAGTTAAATTAAATAAAATTCGTGTCCATATATAAGTTTAAATTTTCCAAAATATCCATATGTGATATGTAATAGTGTTGATTCATTTAGTATAAATGTTATCATTATATAGTTAGTTCATTTAGGCAGTTTTACTAACCATTGTGAACTAGATTCGTTTTATTTACTTAAATGATTATTAATAAATTCCAAAACATGAAAAAATAATATAATATACTTTTTGAGATAATTTTCCACCATAATAAATGTATTAAAACCATAATTAAAGGTGTTGGTGAAATATTAAGTATGTTGTTCATGGAGGTGGTGAACCAACCATAATGTGAACAACATTTTCATTTTAGAGGATAGAATGAGGAAAACATAGAAATTGTATATTGAATGAAAAAAAAATTAGTATATTTATTATATTAGATTAATTATATCATGGTGTATGGAAGAGATGTAGTGGAGGTATAATAGGAAAAGTATTGAAAGTGACAAGTTGAGAATATTACCTCTTTGGATACACCCTCTTAGAAAACACCTTAAAGAACCTTGGGATGGTCTTTTAGTGAGACCAAAAGCACTAGAAAATGGGGTAGAGGATTGGGAAGATAATTGGGTAGAAATTGTTCAATAAAAATGCTTATAATATTTTAGGAGAATGGGTTTTGAGGGTGGTATTTATAAGGGTAGGATAGGGGAATTTTTAATATAATATTCATTAGTTTATTATTTTTTTCTCAAGACTGGCAATAATTTTGATTCTTGTGACTATATATATATATATTAATACATGTTGGTTTGATTTAATGTTGTCATAACACAACTCAATGGGTCTCGAGCTACAACTATCCCAATCTCACCTCCATTGGTCTGGGGTTAGTGACAAGATTCAAAGGGCATAACTAATATGGGAGGCCTTTTCCTAGTGTACCTATACGCAGGCACCCAACCATATCCATGTAAAAGTAAAGATGAATAATAAAAATATGCAACATATAGATAATAAACCATGCATGTAAAACCTCTAGGAAGTATAAGAGTATGAGAGCATAATCTAAAAAGTAAAAAGGCAAAAATACATGCCCAATCAGAAAGATGTCCCAACCTAACAAAAATGGAAAAGTAAAGTATTGAGAGAGCCTAGCTCTGAATATCCAATACTAGACCACCAAATGTGATCAAATGCACTAAGGTATCCCTATTATCCTCTGTAATCCTTACTGACATGTCCATAATCTACATAAGACATGACACATGTTGGAAAATACCCTATAGGGGTGAATATATACATACCCAGAAATACACCCCTAAAGCTAAAGGGGGAGAAGTAATAGACTATATAGGAGTAGACATATCAACCCATATCAATAGATTAATTAAAATCTAACAACATGGAAACATATATACATACATACATATATATATATATATTCTCATAAAAGAAACCTAGATTAGAGAGAAAGGATATCTTCATCTCACAGCCCATTCTAGGAAAAGTGTCCATTAGTTCCAAAGGGGTCTATCAATGATTCCCAATATATCACATGTATTCCTAATAGAAATATCCATGTTAATCCACACCCCATCATTTTTTCACATAATAAATGGGACATAATCTCTAGGTAGAGGAACCATGCCCTAGTACAACAGGATCATTCCACTTAAATATTTGATAGAGGACACATGCCCTATCCTAGTAGGAGTGTTCCAATATAGTGATTTATGACTCACACCCTGAATCTATAGGATGGTGCCAATATGATATTTTATAGAGGACTCATTCCCTATCCTGGTAGAATGGTGGCACTCTAGTGGTTGAGGACCCATTCCCTGACTCCATAGGAGGGTGTCACTCTGATATTCGATAGAGGACCCATGCCCTATACCAGCAAGTGGGATCCACTCTTGTGATCAAGGAACCATGACCTTACTCCAAAGGAGGGTGTCACTCTAATAGTTTATAGAGGACCCATGCCCTATCCTGATATGAGGGTTCCACTCTAGTGTTCAAGGACCCATGCCATGACTCTGTAGAAGGGTGCGACTTTGATAGTCTATAGAGTACCCATTACTTATCCCAATAGGAGGGTTCCAATATAATAGTCAAGGACCCATGCACAGAATCTATTGGAGGGTGCCACTATGATGACTCTGATTTTCCTTCCAGGTCATTGGCATCATCAAGTGTCACTTAAAGAAGTATCACACTAGAAACATCTCTCATCGTATCTCAAAATCTACCTCAAAGGATGTCATTTTGTTCTACATGGAAAAAACATAGGATATTCTCCTCATGGTCCAAAATTAGATTCCAAATTAAGGAGATACAAGAGGCATAATTTTACTAAAAATTATGGAACATGATGTGTAAAGGGACCCACAAGGCATGTGGTCCCACCTAGCTTCCTGGCCATGTCCCTTACAGAACACGGATTACTACCCATGTATCCCTACATGAAATGTTCTTTAGAAATTGTGACTATATGCCATGTAGTTTAAAGGACACGGGGCATGTAGTTCAGAAGGGGGAAGACTTCATTTGTCATTTATGGCCATCCAGTGGCTAGAAATAAGATTCTCATCAGTCTGTTCAACACCCTTATGTGCCTCAGACGACTCCCATATTGCATCCAACTCTGCTTCGGATCCTAGATCCACAAATCAATAACCTCAAACACACAAAACACCATAATACATCCTCTAATCATCTATCATTTCATCACATGTGAATCTTCCTTGAATTAGGGGGGTCTAATCACTCTCAATCCCGCCTAAAAATTGTGAATCAAGACCCTGTAGTCCAATCTGTGAAGAAAACATAGAATTATTGGGAGAAAGGCAGAAGAAAAAAGGTGAAACAATAATTTTCCAAGTCGTATTATCCAATGAATACAAATTGGGGATATTCATGGTGAGAAACATGGAACAACGGGAAATAATTGAATAAAATAAATAAATCTGATACGTGGGCACATGCAAAGGATCCGAATGAATGTAGATCAAAGGGAAAAATAGATCATGTTAAATCATTTAATAATAAGGGAAAAAATACACATATGATGAATCCTATCTCGATTCATATTATTCATTTATGAATAATGTGCTTGGAGAGAAAGGATGAACATTTATCATGTTCACTGCATCTCAATTTTCCTTGATCCAGAGGCTCATTGTCATCTGATCTCGATTCTCTAGCACAGGGTCCTACCCATGTGTTTTAGGTAGTATCCTTATACCCTGGCCAGGTTCTGATATGTGAAATGTGTATGTCCATGCCTGTGTCTATTTACTAACAAATTACAAGTTGGGTTTCCAGTACCGGGTCACACGACATGTGGGGGTACCACATAACATGTGATATTTATAATCTTCTATGAATCCTAGCATTGCAGATTTATGAATAACTTATTGTGTGTTATTCTTAAATACACAGGGTGTAGAATCGATTTTCACATAATCCTAGATATGCTACATGTTCTTCTATATCTAACCTTTCCACTTTGAATCACGCCTCTTGGCCACTCAAAATCAAATGGGGGAGGCTCCATTCATCGTTTCTGGCCATCTGGTGGCTGGAAATTGGATTATCTTCAATCTGTTAAACACCTTTAATTGTCCCACATGCTTCCCATACTACATACAACATCACTTCGGATCCCAAATCCACTAATAAATCAATCACATCCAAAATATAATCACAATCCATCCTCTTATCATCAATCCTTTCATCACAAGTGAATTTTCCATGAATCCAGGGGTCTGATCACACTCGATCACACCCAACAATGTTGAACCAAGACCCCATAGTCCAATAAGTGAAGAATGCGAAGAATGATTGCGATAAATTCACAAAAACACAAGTTAAATAATCATTTTACAAGAGTTATTGTCCAATTAATAAAAATTGGTAATATATGGGGTGAGAAACATGGAACAATATGGATTAATAAAATAAAATAAATAAATATGATATGTGGTAACATGTGAAACCTCAGAATGAATGTATATCAAAGGGAGGAAATTTATCATGCTCAATAATTTAATTATAAGGGTATAAATCCACATATGATGAGTCCTACATTTATTCATATTGTTTATTGATTAATAACGTGTTGTCCAACAAAAAAGGAAGATTTTTTGCATTCACTGTGTCTCAATTTTCCTTTATCCAGAGGCTCGTCATCATCTGATCTCGATTATCTAACGATGGAGAGTGTTGGAACCTCCTCTCAATGATCCTAGGGTTATGTAGTTAACCCTAAATATCTTCCAAAATAGAAAACTTATAGAGATTTTAAGATTAGTATATTTATTTATATAATTAAATTAATCAATTGATTTCATTTCAATGCACCCTCCAAGGGTCGCTCTATCTGAATGACCTGTACCGACCCACTTTAGGTAATACCTAGGGAAAACCTTGCATTCAGAATTCAACCATGGTCTTAGATTTTTAATATGGGACTCCATTGAATCTTTAACTCATTTTTCTTTAAAACTATGCATGTGTAATATAAAATATATTTAATATTTTTATAAAATTAATTCTGGGCACACCAATCCTCAGAATCGCATAGTGTAACATCCCCAACCTATGAGCCTCTAAATCAGTGCCTCGAGACGAGTCGTCGCATGACCTCAAGTGTTCCTCCCCACAGTTTATAGGTTTCCAACTAGCAGCGAGGGTTTAATGAGTCGTGTGGGGATACTATACCCTCTTTACCAGAGTAATCCACATCAGATCTCAATATAAATAGAATAAATGATATAGACAACCAATGAACATGAATAACAAAAAATTCATTAAATAGGGTACAAACCAAAAATTAAATATAACCATTCCACTCCATACTAGTAGTTCCACAAGTGCAAGTAAACAAAAATAAAGAAAAAAGTGTAAATCACCAAACGGTCCTGACTCTAAGTCAAGAACCTCATAAATGTACTTTCCAAACCCAACTCAACTCCCAAGCATAGGGTCATCACCCTTGTCTAGACCTACAACCATGAAATCTTCTCAGGTACCCAATGGCGGCCCAAGCAGGGTGTGAGTACAACTCAGTAGGCCTCTACCAATGGTGTTTTCAAATATCCAGTCTAATAGATAGAGCATGCAAGTATAAATAAATGGAAGGTAAAGGAAAGACAGTTTGGGGGGGGCAATCATTAACCTTTCTATACTATGATATTACTATTAGGATTATTTTGCCAAGTTCATTAATTACATCATCTCAACATTTAGTTCATCAACAACAGGTAATCCATAAGTCACACTTTTCCCTTATTCACACAATATTCATGGAAATTATCATTCTATATAAGAGAACAAGTTAAGTCCCTATATCTCTACAGATAAGAATATCAAGAAATCACCACACTTACCTTGGAGCCTCAGTCTAGGTATTTTCATTGAATACAACCATTGGGGGTATAGATCATCAGTCTGACTCCTCAACCCAAGCATTCCTGGGTAGGTTGGGGCATCAGTCCAACCCTACCCATGGGAGGAGAATAAGTCATTTATCCCACCACCAAGCCATGTTCATGTGCTTATTTATCCATTCACCACATTTATCCATATCACAACCAATACAACCAATACATATAACAATCGTACCATAATAGAACAACCATAACCAATATCAATTCCAAAAACAATCCATAGCAATCAACATGGGAATTAATATTATGTCGTAACCCATTAATACATTTTCCATTTACATTTCAACACCATTTAACCCAATTCCTATTACCTTGTCTTAATACCTTAATAATATTCAACAATTACCATAAATTATCCAATTTATCTCATTTATCATTTCACAAGTATTTACCCTCTTATTCTCAAGTAAAATTCTTTTCTCCCATAACACAACCACTTCATTACATTCAACCCCATTAGGTATACCCCATAATTCCCATGTGTAATACCATTCAACATATTCATATATTCCCTTATTACATATCATTTAACATGTTTCCCATTTTACTATTCCATTACCCAATTACAAGTTCACCATTTCATATGCACTAATCCTCTTAAGAATTTCTAACAAAATTCATTAAGAATTCGACATAACCTCATATAACCCATTTTACCCATTTTCATGTCATTCCAAACAATACCTTTATGCCCTTTTTGCCCTTGTCACCCTAGGCACAACTATCATCATCCCATTTTCAACTAAATCCACCATTATATCATGTCATCAAGTCTCCACATTATCATGTGGTAACCCTTCACTTAACCCTACCACTCTCTAGGTATGGGAATACTAGAACACCCCAAGGGTGGCCCTAAAATGGTCAAGTCATCTTCCATGCATCCCATGGGGATCGTGAGGGTTTCAATTGGCCGCTTAGACACCCCTTTTTACCAAAGCCTCTAATGAAACCAAGAGCACAATTAGAGAGAAATAAGAATACATGCTTCTATGAACAAATCTAAAATAAAACTATGGGATAATACTTGTAGACCACCTACCTCTAATTTGACGATGAATGCACTCTTAATTATGGTCTTGGATCTGGATTCAAATACCAATTGAAGCCCTAAACTAGGTTTCACCAGAAAATGAGTGTTTTAAGTATTTGGAAGAAGATGGAAGAAACTAAAAAACCATAATCTAGAAAATAGAAGCAAGAGGAGCATTAAACTTACCTGGGGCTTAGATCTACTACCAAAAGTGCTCCAAATGGTCAAGAATCAAAGGAGAATATCCCTTGGGAATATTGGGTTGTCCAAGATAATCACTAGGGTTGTAGGAGGTGAAATTTAGTAGAATCGTGAGTTGGGGTTTAAAATCCCATAATAGAAATTTTGTAAATTTCTCAACATTACTAGGCTGCACGGTTTCCCAAACCGTGTGCAAATCTTGTGAGAGAAAATATCCCAAAATCACCCCTTCACATGATTTCCTGGGAATTTTTCACAATTAGCTTAACTGGGGGAAACATATATTTAACCAAAATAATGTACATAAACTAAAACATAAACAAAAAAACACACACCTTATGAAAATATAGGATCTTACAACCTCCCCTCCTTATAACGGCCCGTCCTTGAGCCGCTCTTCCCGATAATCACTGAGCTTCTATAAAAAAGAGATCATGACACTATGACTGTGTGTCCATTCCCATTTACCAAGTTTCTCATTGAACATTATAATTCCACCACAAAAAGGGAACCAAGGAATGGTATTGACCTGTAAGACATCATCGCCATAACTCCCAACACGAACTGGATACTCCTTAAGGAGGTATCAACTCCAACCACACCTGACCACTGGGACTTCATAGAGAAAACATAGGCAGAAGTTCCTAACTCACAGCACATGAAAACTTCACACACCATATTATATCATTTTGGAGGAATCAATCGGAACCCCATCGGTCAGATCCCCTACACAACTCATGACCTGAAACACTTAGTGTCATTTTCCTCTATTTTCCAAACTCTAACGGTGACCAAACCCAATATATCTCAGAGGAAAACACATGATCCTCCCAACCACATTTTCTAACTTACGTCAATATACCACTCGTGCCCCAAAAATACCATTCTGAAACCGTATATCCAAAAAAAACCTAAACACTATAGTACTCGACCGATCCAACCCATTCCAAAGCTCACTACAAGGGAAAACTCACCCAAAAAGTGTCCAATCAAGTCCCTCCAACCTGAACCTCTGATCATGTCATTAACCAACCATCTATTTACTATGGATTTCTCCACCCTCTTCAGTTACTTGGAACCTCCAATCTTAATGAAAGACCACTAGAAACTCAACTTGACTTTCACATCATACCCAACGCACCCACTGAGTTCATTCATTGACTTCTAGTGGAATCCCTTCATCATGACACCACTGCCCTTCGAACCATCATTAGGATCCACCATCCAAACCAATATTCCCAACAGTAGCGCCCTACCATTCATACACTATATAGAGAAGGATAATTTCTCACTCAAGCCCATTCTGAAATTTGAAACACGTTTTTCCTCTCAAGGAATCTACTAAATGTAATTTAACACTCTCCACATTCTTCCCTTGCTCAGAGTAGAGTCATGTTTCCCCATTTGACTCATCTGGGAATGTTTATCTTCACCATTATCATGGAACTATATCACATGGATAAGTTTCCTTCGAACTTTGAGGCATTCCAAAACCATCGAAGGCAACTTACCTAAGTCAAATTTTGATTTCCATTGGAATTATAGAACCCAACATCTCTTTCCACCAACTGATGTTACATTTCACCACACTCTTTGATGACTAAACACACAAATATTGAATTTTATTCAGAACCACCCTAAGACTGAAGACAATGATTAGAACAATCAACAACAATAGTCGAGGAACACTTGGACATTCTGAGATACCTAGAATGCACCTCACAAGTTCCTTATTAGCATCCTGGTGCCGCTGTATCAACTCAACGTTCTCCTTCCCACATTCAGTACTGACTCAGCACTCCTCGACTTATGATTTTTGTTACCATTTCTCTCCACATGGGATTCCAATTACCATGGCTCACACCCAATCACAAGTCAAATCCCAAAATTTATACATGTTTGTCTATCCCTCCACAGAATAATAGATTGAACGGCAGCCAATTCCCGCTCCCGACTTCAATGGGTGGTAACCACGATGTTCATCAATAATTGTCCCATCCCAAGGACCTCACCTAAAACCATCGATGGTGTGAATCCCACCATCCCAATTCACGTATACCACCCCAATGATTGTAAACTTCATGATGTTACTCGTCCTACCAAAACACCTCCAAGTATCTTGGCGTAAAGCCAGATCTTCTCAACGTACTTCTGATGATTTCAAGATGTTGGGTATGATCGTTACTAGCTAAGGTATGCTAAGAAGTTATCGAAGAACACCACCACCTACTTATCTACTTCTGATATCACCTCCCATGATGGAACACGATGATCTTACAAGATTTTTAGGCTTCTTGGCTACACACCTCTCATCATCGTTTAACCACCACTGCTCAATAACAATTGCTAACTAAGACTCACCACCACTCTATGACCATATTTCAAGTACCACAAACCAATGTTTCATGAGGTACTACTCCCACCACACTACATGGTTTCTTTTGGTGTATCTCTAATAGTTAATGATCGAGCACCAGGGTCTGCCATTATAGTAAAAAATAACATTTTCTCAGATGACCATGCTTCCTTATTTGGCTTCATGGAGAACGTCAAATGCAAATCCCATGCAAAATTGTGCCTTATCAGTGCGTTCTGACATCTGGACCACTTAGAATCCCCAAGGTTTCACACTTTCCTCTAACTATTCTCATACCAACTTTAGTTACCACAATCCAACCATCACCTAGAACATCCCAACACCCACTTACTTACCTAACCATGCCTCTTGATTAGTCGGTCTCATCATTCTAAAGGAATTCTCAACATCTCACCCAACAACTAAACCATTAATACAAACAAGCCCATCCCTAAGACCACCATCACCTTGGGTTTCATCTTTCAAAAAGAGCATCTAACAACGCTTTATTCATCCTTTTCTATCTTGCCTGAAAACAACACTGAGGTCTCCTTTAACCATAGTCCAAACTGACAGGTCATGCATTCATGTAATTCCATTTTCCAAAGCTTAAATGTACTCATATCCATTGATATCACCATTAAAGCTTTCCATGTGCCTCCTATGAGGTCACCATTGATTTCCCTAAACTATCAATGCATCCCCACAACTCAAGTCACATCACCAAATCATCAACCTTCCCACTTGTCCCACTAGGATAACTTTCACTAGACAACATCTTTCATGTCCCACTATCAAGGTCCAACATTTTCCCATATTAAACACACCCAATAGCACTAGGAACCCCATCTGACATCTCTCTTAGGTCACCTAAAAGGTCCAGTGATACTGGTTCCCTAAACTAGAGTCACAACAGAAAAAATCCATTGATTCGCACACACATTTAGTTACAAACAAATCAATGTTTGTGAATAGCACTCTAACCCTCATTTTTATACACACTATGCCTAGCACACCAAGTGACCATTTTCTATAGGTCCCGCATGAGAGTTAATCATACACATACATCAAAACCAAGATCCAAACCCCTCCACTCTATGTTCTAAGATACAACTCGCATGGCATGAACCCACATGGGTCACCACACCCACAACAACACCCATCTCTAATGACACTACAACTAAGGAACTCATTATTATGTCCATCGTATAACCCACACAATTACAACCCACAAGATTCACTACTTTAACATTATCAAACAACACCATAAGACCTCAAGGAAACCACCTAACTAAATACACAATGAGGAATGACCAAAGGTTTATGCTTTAGAACATTCTAATTACCCAAATTCTCAAAATCCCTACTTACTCGGATTCATATCCCCCAAACATTTTCATCAACAAAAATCGCAAAGGAATTCCAATTGGTATAGGCCGCAATAGGAGAATACACTATCTCCCATACATAACCCACTCCACATAAACCATTCCAACAGATGTGTTAACATATCAACCACTACCCTCACCCCTCTTACAACAGGTCATGGTAAACATGGGGAAAACCAAATTACTTAATCATAAACCATTCATCAAAAATCCCTTTAAACCATTTCCTCCTTTACACATTAATATTTTCTATTAATCACATTTCCCTTCTCAAAAATTGTTATAACCATCATTTTAACTCATTTACACTTTTCATTAGGCCAAATTCATTAAATATTTCATCATCACCACACAAATATTTCTCATTTTAAACACCATTAATTCTTTACAATTTACCACAACCCAAAACTTTAACCAAGTAATAATGTTTCTTTATACATAATATGAATTAACTATCCATTTAATTATTTTCATTTACCCACTTTCATTACCATTATTAGGCACCATTTTCTTCAAATTTTCCAAATAAGTAAAATGCATTCTACTCTTTATGCCCTGCACACCCATATCATGTGTGCTTGTCATAATGCATGCCACCTATATCCTTAGGTGCTTAAAATGATGAATGAATGCACAAACTCATGCCATTCTGGCCATGAGAAAAATACCATAAATCAATCAAATCACGCAACATGTGCATCACCTAATGGTGAAATATCATTCAACACTAACAACAAACATCAAGAACAACAATTCCCACCCTGGGTAACTTGGGTTTCCCCCCGTACATGGGTTAGATACTCCCAAGAATGAGCTCATTTCCAAGGCCCAACATTATCCTAATATCTTGTCTACCATCCCCAAATAGTAAAAACAGAGAAAAGAACTCCTCTGATACCACTTTGTAACATCCCCAACTGGGGAGCCACTAAACCGGTGCGCCGATCTGAGTCATCACATGACCTAAATCATGTATCCCCGTACGCCAGAGGTTGCAAACTGGAAACAAGTGTCTCATGAGTAACATGGGGAGACTATACCCTATTTACCAAAGTAAGCCACAATAGACCTCTATATAAATAGTATAAAAATATGGACAACCAATGAACCTGCATAACCAAGAATTCCTTAAATAGGTAAAACCCACAAATCAAATATAACCATGTCATGCCATATTATTAGTGACATAAGTGTTGGAAACCCAAAATAAATAAATAAACCGAAAAAATCCCCAATGGTCCTGAATCCAAGTCTCGAACCTCATACAAGTACTTCCCAAGCCCAACACAACTACCAAGAATAGGTTCATCACCTTTGTCCTAACCCACAACCATGAAATCTGATTGAGTACACAACGAAGGCATGAGCATGGTGTGAGTATAACTCAGTAGGCCAATGCCAATGGTGTCTACCAATATTTTGTCTAATAGATAGTGAATGTAAGTATAAATAAATGGAAAGTAAAGGAAAGAAAGTTAGGGGGCCACTCACTAACCTTTCTCTAATTTTCTATTACTATTAGGATTATTGTTCCAAGTTCATTATGTACATAATCTCATCATTTAGTTCATCATAAACACATAATCCATGAGTCATACCTTTCCCTTATTCGCACAATATTCAGGGAATTTATCATTCCACATAAGAGGACATATTAAATCCCTATTTCGCTAGGGATTAGAATATCAAGAAATTACAACACTTACCTTGGAGCCTTAGTCCAGGTATTTTCATTGAATAAAACCATTGAGGGTATAGAGAATCAGTCTAACTCCCTAACCCATTCATTCCTAGGTAGGTTGGATTATCAGTCCAACCCTACCCATGAGAGGATAATCTATCCTTTATCCCACCACCAAGCCATGTTCACATGATTATTTATCAATTACCTGCATTTATCCATATCACAACCAATAAAACCAATACATATAACAATAATACCATAACAAAACAACCATAACCAATGTTAATGGAATTAACAATCCACAACAATCAACATTGTAATTAATAATATGCAATGACCCATTAATACATTTTTTATTTATATTTCAACACCATTTATCCCAATTCCCATTCCCTTTCCTTAAACCCTTAAGAATATTCAATAATTACCGTACTATCCAATTTATCCCATTTACCATTTCACAAGTATTTTCCCACTTATGCTTTTCAATTATAATTATTTTCCCCCATATCACTACAACTTCATTACATTCAACCCCCTTAGGTATACCCCATAATTCCCTTGTGTTATCCCATTCAACATATTAATCTATTCCCTTATTACATCTCATTTAACATGTTTCCCATTTTCCCATTCTGTTACCCAATTACAAGCTCACCATTTCATATGCATTAATCCTCTTAGTAATTTCAAACAAAATTCATTAAGCATTCGACATAACATCATATAACCCATTTTTCATGTTTTCATGTCATGTAAAACAATCCATTTATGACATTTTCTCCCTAAGAAAACTATTATCATCACATTTTCAACTAAATCCACCATTAGATCATGTCATCAATTCTCTATAATATTACACAGTAACCCTTAACTTAACCCTACCACTCTCTAGGTCTACGAATATTGAAACACAACAAGGGTGGCCATAAAATGGTCAAGTCATCCTCTATGAATCCCATAGGGATTGTGAGGGTTTCAATTTCTCACTTAGACACCAATTTTTACCAAACCCTCTAACAGAACCAAGAACACAATTAGGGAGAAATAAGAATACATGCTTTCATGCACAAATCTAAAATAAAACTATGGGATTATACTTGTAGACCACCTACTTCAAATATGATGATGAATGCACTCTTAATTGTGGCCTTGTATCCAGATTAAAACACCCCTTGAAGACCCAAAATAGGTTTCAATAGAAAAGGAGGGTTTTAGGGCTTCATAAGAATATGGAAGAAACTACAAACCCTGATCTAGAAAAGAGATGCAAGATTAGCATTAGACTTACCTAGGTGTTAGATCTATAACCAACAATAATCCAAACGGCCAAGAATCAAAGTAGAATGGCCCTTGTGAAGATTGGATCATCCAAGCTCATCACTAGGGTTGCAAGAGGTGAAATGGAGAAGAATCTTGAGTTGGGGTTTAAAATACCGTAATGGAAATTGTGTAAATTTATCAACTTTACTGGGTTGCATGGTTTACGCACACGGTTTTCCAAACAGTGCACAAATCATGTGAGAGCTATTGTCCCAAAATCATCCTTTCATACGATTTCTTGGGAATTCTGCACGTCTAGCTTAACCATGTGAAATCCTCTGCCCATGGTTTCACGGTTACCTGGGATGATCCACATGGTTTTCATTAACCGTGCGCAAACCATTCAACAAGCCCAAAAAACTTATTCTTCCTAATCTTTCATTCCCTGAACCCCTGGAACACCTCTGATTCTTCTCATGAACTTGGGGAAACACTTATTTAACCAAAATATAGGACATAAACTGAAACATAAAAAACACACACAACACACACCTTACGAAAATCCTGGATCTTACACGCGTCCTCTCAGCACCTAGCTCTGAAAATATTTCAAAATATATTCCAAAGAATTACAAGGAAAAAATAGGGTCTCTAAAAATGTATTCTTACATCATTCATGACTCACTAATTCATGTATTTAATATATAATATGAAATATCCTATTTTGTCATATTTCACTATTCATAAAAAATACAACAATTTTAGAAAAATATAAAAAATCACTCTAACCATTTTTCAACATTTAGATTCCAAAAATGGAATACATTTTATAAAAATTATTTTTTAAATATAAGAAAATTAAATTTTAAATAACATCCTTATTTATTTAAAAAATGCCAATTTTAATATTATGATCAATTTTATGACCCTTTTTAAAAAATATTTTTGTTCTCATAAAATTATATTATCATTTTAATGAGACCTAACATTATTTTATAAACCCATTTTATGAAAATAAACTTTATTTTACATTTTTATATTTATCATAAAAATGTAAATAAAAAATATGTGTTTTCCAAAAATACAAACACATATTTTATCATTTTTGAATAATTTATTTATTTTCCTCATGTTATAAATTTTATATATTTTCATTTTATAAAATAACTATATATTATTTAAAAATTACATAGTTGAGATTACTATTCTAATAGTTAGTTTAATCTTTCTAATGATCATATTATTATTTCAATGGTCAGATTGTTATTCTAATGATTATATTTGTAATGGACATGTGGGTTTACTACCATATATAAATACTATATATTTCATTAATTCTTAATTCAAATTTATATTCTATAAAGTTTATATATTTTTTCATTTTCTAATTGTATATTTCGTTAGTAATATTTTTTGTATTTCTATAGTGTTGTTCATGAGTGATATCATTTTAAGAGATCAATCATATCCAAATTTTCACATTATAGTTATCTTATTTTATTTTATTTTTCAATTGTAACAATTTCAATTCATATGGCTATATTTATTCTCTAAATGTAATGTTCAATTCAACATAATAAAACATTTTTTATTCTATTATATGGTTCACATGCTTTATATAATATTGAATTCCTAAATATGACACATTTATATAACAAAAAGGGAAATTTCAATAAAAAATTTGGATCATTACACTCTTCCCTCCTTAAGAAATTTCACCCTTGAAATTTTATTTCACCCACTAAGATGAAAATAGAAGATGATACTTCTATTTCATTGTATCCTGTGGTTCCCATGTCTCCTCCTCATACTAAAGTTTTTGCCATTTTACTTTGACTAGATGATAGCCTTATTTCCTATAAATTTGTCTATATGATCAAATATTTTCACCTTTTTATCCTTTTAAGAGAGATCATACTCCAATTGTACCCCATTTGGATTTAATACATGTGAGGGATATGGTACATACTTCCTCAAGTTGGATACTTGGAACAAGTCATGTACTTATGATAGGGTTAGTGAGAGTGTTAGTTGATAGGTCACAACTCTTATGTGATCAAGAATCTCAAAGGGTTAAATGTATCTAGGACTTAGATTTCCTTTCTTGCCAAATATCATGGCTCTCTTCCATGGAAATATGTGGATGAATACTTAATAACCAACTTCAAACTCTATGACTCATTAATAGTTATCAGCATAACTCTTTTTTTGACTCTAAAATATCCCGATATTCTACTAAATTGTATTTCCCTTTTCTACTATTTTTTCAAACATTTTGTGTCCCAGAAACTTGCATCAACCAATGTCATCCCAATAGGTAGGTTTTATAAATCTCTTCCCATTATGATCTTTATATGGCTCCATGCTTGAGTGGAAGTTATTATTATATGATAACCCAGTTAGTAGAATATATTGATCTCATCCTCCTCTAAAGCCCATCGAGCATGATATCAATATATACTCAAGTTTTTAGATAGTCCATTAATATTGGACTTCAGTTTGAGAGTGATAAGTTTCATTGAAGTTTAAATTAGTGTTTAGAGTATGTTAGAGATTTTTTTAAAATTTGGAGGTGAACCTTGGATCTTGATCGGATACAATCGATAGTGGTGTTCCATAAAACTTTACCACTTCCTTGATATATTTCCTTGCAAGATGATCAAGTGAGAAGTCCTCTTGAATTTCAATGAAGTGAGAAATATTTTTAATATGGTCCACTATAACACATATGGAATTATTTTCTATATATGTATTATGATTCCCCATGAAAAAGTCCATTATTATGTTTTCCCATTTTCAAATAGGTATGGGTAATGGTTGCATCATCCTCTTATAATCTTTCCACTCAGCCTTCACTTGTTGACATACTAGGCACTTAGATGTATCTTCTGTAATATTCTTTATCATATTGACCATGCAATAGTAATCTTAGAGATCTCAATAAATCATATTTATCCTTGATTTGATGGTGAATTTTAGACTATGTGAATCATTCAACATCTTATCTTTCATCTAAGTATTTTAAGGTAAACATAGTCATAAACCAAATCTTACAACTCATTCATCATTAATTTTGAACAATGTGGATTTCCATTTTTATATACCTTCAACCTTATTTTATATTTCTATATCATCCCATTTATCATCCTTTATCTTCTCTATAATGGATGTTTGAGTAATCATTTGATCTAGGTAGGATGTTATTCCTTCCTTCATGAATTCCATTTCCATCCTTCAAAATTCTAAGAAGATTAGATCCTTTTCAATTCTCATCATCGATAAGGTTACAGGATCCTTTTTACTATGAGAATCTTGCACTTTATTTTCTATCCCATGGTGGTAATGAATCGAGTAGTCTTAGTATTTTATCAGTTATAACCATCTTCATTGATACATATTAAGCTCTTTATATGTGAATATATATATTTGAGGATCTTATAATTTGTATATATTTCACACTTCTCCCCATAGATATAAAGAATCCAAATATTCAATGTAAAGATCACTACAACCAAATCCAGATAATGTGTTGGATAGTTTCTCACATGAACTATCAACCGCCTTATAGTGTAGGCTATCACTTAATAATTTTCCATTAATACAGACCCCAAGACATTCTTTGAAGCATCATTGTAGACCATGAAATGTTCTCAATTTGAGGGTTTTGTAAGAATTAGTGTAGTGATAATCCCTTTTTCAATTCCTTAAAGCTATATTTTCATTCATTGGTCCATAAAAACTTCACGCCCTTCTGAGTTATCTTGTTCATAATGTAGTGACCCAACCCTAGATAGCCTAGAACTAGTGTTTGATATTAATTACATTTTCATGATTACAATGAAACAAATCCCAAAGTACTAAGAGTTTAGTAGTCTTGATGAACTAGATTCATAAAATATTCTTGTATTAAAAAATAATACACTATTTAAAACATAATTTTTTTTATTCTTTCTAAATAACATTGAGAATAAGTTTATTTCATCTAGTATATTCATGCATATAATTCATATTACACTTATTGGATTCCTAGGGAAAGAAACATAATATGGGTGAGCTCAAATTCTAAGTAAGGGTAAATTATAAAAAATCAATGATAATAATAATTATGTCATGGTAAATAATAGAACACACATACCATATAATCAACAAACTGATAAGGAAGTTCTTAAACAATATGTAAAGGTAATAAATGGGAAAACATTCCATTCAAATAACTAGATAAGTAAAAAAATAAATATAGCAAGGTAAGAAACTAAAAACACGTTCCATTTAATCAATAAACTGAGAATGAAATGTATCCATATATTTTATCATGTGAAAATCACATGGATAATAAATATTGAATCAAAATTAATGCAATGATTAATTATTGGACGTCATGTCTCAGGAACATGAAAATATCTACTATTAAGATTCATCCACTGGACAATTTAAAACAACGGATAGAAACACATTTAATTTATGCAACATATTTGTCTCATGAGAACCTATCGATGCATCAAGGAGCTATATAAATTCCATTATCCATCCATCATTTCATATCTAAAGCATTATTCAAATCGAGTAATCAATTTAATTAATAAACAATATGCCTTATCAAATATCCACATTGAATAAAGAATATGGATTTATCAATATTTCCCCAAATAATAAAATAATCTCAAATTAGACACCATATGTAAAGAGATATACATTTTAGGAAAAAATAATATCCATGATAAATGAAATGGATGAATTAGGGGATATTCAATGTTTAATGATCATAGGAGATTGGATATTTCTAGGATACTAAAAAATGAATCAAGGAAGTGAATGTGAATATTATCCTTGTGTAAATAATCAAAACCCATCCAAATGAATAAGTATTATGTTATCAATATAACATATCCCAAGTGTAGTAAAAATAAGTTTTATTGTCTTTGATGAATAGAAATACTATAAAATGATCTTTTAAAAGAATTCTTGAGCAAATATACTTTTATTATGAAAAACCTTTTGAAAAAAAATATTTGGAAACAATTTTTGAAGATATTTTCTTTAAAATAACCTTTTAAACATGAAAATAAAACTTCAAAGAAATGATAGTGGTTAAATTCGTACAAGTCATACGAGGTAAAAAAAACTTTCCTTTTTCATGGTTAAAGGTTATAAAAATGACTTGTTCAGAAAGAAACAAGAAGATTCCTTTGAAAATATTGGTAAAATAAAAAAAGGGTAAAAATTTCTTTACTAAATCATTTTAAAAATATTTTTTAAAACATTTTAATAAAAAATGGGTTTTATAAGAAAGTGGGTTCTTCGACTAAAGAGATAAATAAATTCGGGTTTTCTAAAAAACATTCTCTAAAACATTTTGAGTACCAAAGAGTAGGGAAATGGTAACAATAATTCAAAATTGTTATTAATAACTAAATAATAATTAAAGGGATTATCTAACAATGGTTATATAATTTCTCAAATAGAAATTCCATTGAAATATCATTACTATTAGTCATGAGGAAAATAATCTTTAAAAATACCAAAGTGTCCCATACCACTTTCAAACATTTTAAATCATAAGGCTCATGAAAGAATAATATTAATTGAAACTTATAATATCATGAGAATAAAGGGATTCATGATATAAAAATTTAAAGGTAGTATATAAACCATATAAAATAAACAAGGTTCATAACAACAATTAAGTCTCAATGGAATGTAAATTGAGATAAAAATACCTTACCTTGTGTTTCATTTTCGGTGACCATCATTTAACTTCCTGTATAATAAAATTATGTTAATTATCTAATTTATTGAGAACAATTTTCATGTTTACAATTAATTTTATTTCACTTATTATTATGTTATGTACATCTATTTAAACAAATAAGTTTATGATAGGTGTTTTGAACAAATTTAGTTTATGTGTCAAAAATTAATTTTTTAGGTAAAATATGGTCAAAGGGTTCATTATATAAAATATAAAAAATAATAATGATGATATAATTATCCTATTTTTACATTAATTATACTTTTAAAATCAATCATTAAATATGTTTATGAAAAATGAACCAATGTTTCAATCATAGAGACAGTAAGTCGTACGTACGCATGACTAACGTTCTCATTTTTCAGTGATAATTATGAAAATAAGGTAAGTAACACTATATATTTCAGTAATTGTAATTATATAATAAATACCACATTATTTAGTCATATATACTTACATATATAATTCTTGTGATGTAAAAGTAATTACATCATGTCTAGGAGGTAGTAGTCCACATGTCCATGAATGATGTTATCACTTTTTAGTGTTTAAAAGGATAAAAAATGATATATAAATATATAAAGGTAATTTTGTCATTATATCATATATATGTTTTTTATGTCTCATATTTTCAATTATAACCATCCTTCATATGTTCCATTTATAGTGTGAAAGAATCAAATCACTTTGAGGGGCGGTAGTCCACACTTCCACAAACGATACTATCGTTTTTACACTAAATGTAAAGTATAAAGATAGGTATTATAAAATAATTAAATAATAATAAATACATAATAAATATCATATATAACATATATAAATATATTTTTAATCATAATTTCCACCAAGAGAGATATTAAATGAAAAATGAACAATCATCATTTCGTGAGGCAGTAGTTCACCGTACACAGAAACAGTATATTTGTTACCCATTAGATGGAAGTGTATGTAAGTGTATGTATAAACCTTAGCATAAAAATATACTAGTATATTTAGGATAATATTTTTTTATAAAATCACATAATAAGAATATTTTATGGGTTGTATAATGGAAATAAAAATAAAAAACTTAAGAAAAGATGTTACCTTTTAATTGGGTAACTCCTTTTGGTTTGAACCAAACGTTTCTTTGAATTTATTTATTTATTACCAATGGAAAGCTTATAGTATGAGGTGAGGTATGTTTAGGAGATATTTATTAATATATTTTTCTATCCAAGTTTACTTGATAGGTGTTAGGAAGTGGGAGGATAAGAGGTCCTTTTATAGTGGAGGAGGAGTGACACTCTTGTAATATTTCTACAAAAGAATTCCATACACATTTTTCAAATTGAAAGTGCCTCCAATAATAGAAAAAAATAGATAATATTTATTATAGTGTATAAATATGTCCATAAAAATTTTTTTTTACAAGTTTATAAGTCATTTGGACCCTTAAGATTAAGGTTTAGTCCCTTATTAAGCTTAATTTTACCATTATCGTTGTGACTAATTTTAATTGCTTTCACTAATGTTTCTAGACAAAAACTATGTTTACCTTACTATAAATTATTATGAATCTAAATATGGAATCAATTTTTCTAAATTTAAATCATATAATTGGTGTGAATTAATTTAAAATTCATCCTGCAGGCGGGACGATAATGCAGGTTTTTAAAGTAAAAATGTCTGAAAGTTTGCTATGTTTTTATAATCAATATCAAATTGAAATTAAATAAAATTAAATAAATTGTATTAATTTATAATAATATTATTTAGTTAAACTATAAAACCAATTAAAAATATTATTTAACCTTATAAATAAATTAGATGAAAAAATAGTTTTGAACTAAAATTTAGTATTTTTCACTATTCATTAAAAATGATATTTTTCTGAAAAATATCAAAAATTAATCCTAACATAATTATTATATATAAATTTAAAATATGAAGTTTATTTTTAAATATTAAATCATTTAAATTTTCAAAATTCATATCTAAAATGGGTTCTCCATTAAAAGGCGGTAAAATTGTCTGTATAAAAATATAGGGTTTTATGTGTGAAATTGGGTTTACTCTTATCTTATACCTATCAAACCTAATGTATGAATACCAAAAATATTTTACTGAATATATAACATATATATTTAATTAAAATAATTCACTAATTTTAATTAATTATTATTACAAAGATAAAACTCTTTTGCAAGCATAAAAATAATAATATTTCTTTTTATATCCCATTGGTTCTTATTTTCATCTCTCATTAATTCATAACACATGAATTCATTTTATATTTATATAAAACATAAATTTTCATAAGTTATTTAATGATATTCATAACAAATAGTTTATATCATATTATATTAAATAATAATATTTTAATAATACATTGTTATTTGGTGAAACTCAGTCTTGCATGTAATGCAAGCTATCGAGGAAGGTCACTCTTGCGTGTAACTCAAGATTTCAAGGAAGGTCACTCTTACATGTGATTAAAGCTAACTTATTGTTGCATGCATTACAAGATATATAATATATTATACTAATTAAATATTATAATTTATCCGGTTAATATATTACCTTTTTACACTTGGCGTTGTGTGTCATAAACACTATTGAATTCAAAGTTGTAATTTAGAATTTCAAGATGTTAAATTATCCCCACCTTAATTAAATTTTTTTCTAATAATTTAAAATCGACCTTGGTGATATATTTTTTGATGTTTCTTATGTTTAAATACCACATCACGATAAGGGTTGGTAAAACTTCCACTAGAAAAGAGAGAATGGAAAGTGAAAAGTCCACATGGACTAACACATAAATAGGCATCTAAGTAGGATAACATTAGTGGAAATTATAAATACATACTTGTAAGGAAAATGTAAATATTTATATGGAGTGATTGAGGTCATCAATCACAAATAATTAAATGATCAATATAATGTTAAGGGCCTCAGATCCATAAATTTATGATGATTTAGTAGACCATTGGTTCAACAAAAATTAAGATATTAGGAATACATTTCTTTTAAAAGTCATTTTCCTAATGTTGGATAATTATTTTATTGACCAATAATATAAAAACATATTCTTACTTCATAGGTTTCAATTTAATATGAAGAATCATAACTTTTGGTAGTGCTTCGATCAAATTCTAATTCATCCAAAAATTAATTTTGATTCCTTGAGCACTAAAATACATTTATAAAGGATATTAAGGGCCATAAAATAGAGTAAATTCTAAATATTTGACTCTACCTATTATCCAAATCCAATATGGTTAATACATTAATCTCCAATCCTTAAAATTGATACTATTAGTTTATCATTAACATTTATTCGTAAAATTTTTTAACTAAAAACAATGAAAAATTAACAAGGAAACTATGTAGTTCAGCGGTTGGTGTGAAACTCTAATCATCATTCAGTTATGGGTTCAAGACCCGTAGCCTTTACGAACTTGATTGGTTGTCACCCAGCATATAGGTTTTCCTTTTCTAAAACCAAATTAATATAATTTTGAAAATAAATATGATGGACATCCTTGAAATTAGGTTAATCACTAAATATCCATTTAACTAATTCTTTTAATACAATCCCAATACATAAATACTTCATCCATTTATTTCCACATAGGTCCTTCATTGGACTAAGGATTCTCCATAATATCATTTGTAGGATTTCTAAATCATGACACATTATCTTCAATCTAATACACGTTAGGTTTAACCTATACTATTCATTTTCAAAACCCTTTATAATGTTTTGTAAAGAAAATGTTAATTATCCTAGGCATATCCCCAATGAGTGTCAAAATAGGTGTGAATTAAGGCATGTTATCGTGTTTTATATTACCAAAATTTAGGCTCGGAACACCTTTTCGGAGTTACTACTCCTAGGTACATCTGTTTCAGAACCACATTCACTTATAGTATCCAAACAGGGATGTATTTATAGGAATACTCACATAATCTATAGCTAACTAAAATTGTGGGATTTTATTCTCTATTTATCATCAAATTATACCTTAGGGTTATGTTCCATAACCTATGTTTTCTTAAATTTAGTTCCCAAGTTTGCTACTAAACTTCCTTTGATACCAATTATAGTGACCCGAACCAAGATATCCTGAAGCTGGTGTCTACAATAAATTACATTGGCATGATTTCAAGGAATCAAATCCCGAAGTACTAAGAGTTTAGTAGTCTTGGTGAACCAGATACATACATGAGTCTTGTATTGCAAATGAATACACTATTTACAACATAATTTTTTTTATTCTTTCTAAATAACTTTGAGAATAACTTTATTCCATCTAGTATATTCTTTAATATCATTAATATTACACTTCATGGATTCCTGGGGAAAGAAAAATAATAAGGGTGAGCTCAAATTCTAAATAGGGGTAAATTATGATGAAAGAAATAATGAATCAATGAGAAAAATAATTATTCCATGGTAAATAATAGAACACACATAACCATATAATCAACAAAATGATAAGTAAGTGATTAAACAATATGGCATGGTAATAAATAGAAACACATTATATTCAAATAACTAGATAAGGAAAAATAAATATGGAAAGGTAATAAAGTAAAAACACATTCCCTTTAATCAATAAACTGAGAATGAAATGCATACATAGATTTTATCATGTGAAAATATCACGGATAATAAATAATGAATCAAAATGAAGGTAATGAATAATTATTGTATATTGTGTCTCAGTCACATGAAAATCTCAACTATCAAGATCCATCCTCCAGACAGTTTAAAACTACAAATAGAAACCCATTTAATTTACGCAACATATTTTTCTCATGAGAACCTATCGATGCATAGAGGAGCTATATAAATTCCATGCCCTACCCACAATTTCATATCCAAAGCATTATTTATATAGAGTAATAGATTTAGTTAATAGAAAATATGCCTTATCAAATATCCATATTGAATAAAGAATACAAATTTATCAATATTTCCCCAAATAATAAAATACTCTCAAATTAGACACCATATGTAAGGAGGTATATAGTTTAGGAAACAATAATATCCATGATAAATTAAATGAGTGATTTAGGTAAAATTCAATATACAATGATCATAAGAGATTAAATATTTCAAGGATATTAAAAAATTAATCAAGGAAGTGAATGTGAATACTATCATTGGACAAATAATCAAAAACCATCTAGAGGAATAAGTAGGATGGTATCAATACAACATATCCCAAGTGTAATAAAATAAGGGTTGTTTTATTTGATGAATAATAATACAATAAAATGATCTTTTAAAATCATTCTTTAGGAAAATATCCTTTTATTATGAAAAACCTTTTGAAAAAAAAAATTATTTGAAAATAATTTTTGAAGATATTTTCTTTAAAAAGTAAATTTTTAAACATAAAAAGAAAGCTTCACAGAAATGATGGTGGGTAAATCCATACAATATATATGAGGTAAAAATAACATTCCTTTTGCACGGTTAAATATTATAAAAATGACTTTTTCAGAAAGCAACAAGAATATTCCATTGAAAACATTGGTAAAAAAATGGTAAAAATTTACCAAATATTTTTAAAATATTTTTTAAAAACTTTTTAATAAAACATGGTTTTTATATGAAGGCATGTTCTCTCACTAAAGACATAAATAAAGTCAGGTTTTCTGGGAAAAAAAATTCTAAAAAATTTTGAGTACCAAAGAGTTCGAAAATGGTACTAATACTTTAAAATGTTAATTAATAACCTAATAGGAATTAAAGGGTTTATTGAAAAATGGTTATATAATTTATCAAATGGAAAATCCATTGAAATATCATTACTATTAGTATTGAGAAAAAAATCTTTAAATATCCAAAATCATCCCATACCACTATGAAACATTTTAAATCATAAGGCTCATGAAAGAATAATATTAATTGAAACTTGTAATATCATGAGAATAATGGGATTAATGATATACTAATTCAAAGGCTATATATAAACCATATAAAATAAACTAGGTGCATAACAACAATTAAGTCTCAATGGAGTGTATATTGAGACAAAAATCCCTTACCTTGTGTTTCCTTTAGGGTGAACGTCATTTAACTTCCTGTATAATAAAATTATGTTAATTATCTACTTTATTGATAAATTTTTTCATGTTTATAATTAATTTTATTTCACTTATTACTATATTATGTACATCTACTTAAACAATTAATTTTATGTCGGGTGTTTTGACCAAATTCAGTTTATGTGTCAAAAATGACTTTGTTAGGTCAACCATTGTCAAATGGTTCATTATATAACATTTCCAGAATAATAATCAAGATATAATTATCATATTTTTACTATGGGTGTCCAGACCCGACCCAACCCGAAGAACCCGACCCAACCTGGCTGGGTTGGGTTGGGTCGGGTTGGGTTATGCTAAAAATATATGGGTTGGGTTTCTTATGGGTTGACCCGAGAATGGGTTGGGTCGGGTCTCGGGTTGGTTGCATAATGACACAACCCGACCCTTTGACTCGACGACGTGACTGTAAGAAAAAAACCCTCAACCGGCTCAGTGGAAGGCTACTCCTCTCCACCTCATTTCATTCCTTTCTCCCTCCCTCCCTCACGACGCTCTCACTGGCCTCCTCCTCCTCCCCCTGACCCGACCTCGACCTTCCCTTGTGTTCCAAAACCCTCCTTCCTCACAATTCCTTCGCGAGCGACATCTGAATCCTAGTCTCCTCTTCCTCACACCCTCCTCTCACAAGCTCATTCCCTTACTAGAAAACCCTAACTCTACTCTTCTCTATTCGCGAAACCCAAATCCTCCATCCTCATCTCTCGTGGCCTCCTTTTGATCACACCTCCGATAAATCACCCACCCGGACTCACCTCTTGTCGATTTCACAAAACCGATTCGCCTCCTCTTCCTGGTGTGGTGCGGTGCATGCGGTACGGTTTGTCTAGTGGTATGTATCTTGCATTTTTTTTCCATATTCACAATATATTGGAACTCATTTTGATTTTGTTTTAAGAGTTGAAATTTCATGCTACAAGACTTCCTTCCATGAGAATTTAACCATGGGTTAAGATGTGAGGGAGAGTAGGAATGTATTAAAAATTAACTTCAATGTTATAATGCTATCAAATTTATTTGAGCAAGAATTTCTTTGTCATGGGAAAGATTTGATTCCAAATTTTTTCATGTTTAAAAAGGGGGAAATTCCCTTTCTTGCTTTTACTCCTACTTTGATTTTCTTTCATTTGTTCCCAATAATTGTTGTATATATGTTTTAAATAATTATTTCAATGGTTGATGGTAGTGTGGAGGAATTGTTATTCATATAATTCTATTTACCATTTATTACATTGTTATTGGATGTAGGTAGCAATTCATTCAAATGGAAGGTGGTGCAACAATAACAAGTGGTTCTAATACCCCAGTTGTCACAGCAGGAACTCAGAGTCATATGGGTTTTGCAACACATTAAATTAAAGAAATAGGAGGGGTGATTTGTAGCAAAATATTTGAATAAACTGAAGGTAATAAGTCTCCTAAAAAGGTAATAATTTCTAAAGATTTTGCGGGTTATAGAGTTTCTCAAGCTTGGGATCATTTTCAAAAGAAAAATGGAAGAGCTATTTGTAATTTATGTGGTAAATATTACACTTGCATGTCTGGTCAGCATGGAACTAGTAATTTGAATAGGCATTTGACAAAGTGCAAAAATAATCCTCACAAAAAAAATGAGAAAATTCAAACCACTCTTGGTCTTAGAAGGAAGTTTGAATATGAGTATGATGGAACGATTAAAATTTCAGTACCTTGTTTTAATCAAGAATAGTGTAAAATTGGTCTTGCTAAAATGATAATAATTGATGAGTTATCATTTAAATATGTTGAGAATCAAGGATTTAGGGAATTTATTGATGTTTTTCAACCTCAATTTCAAGTTTCATCCAGAAAAATAGTTGCTAAAGATTTATTGCATTTATATTTAAATGAGAAAGATAAACTGAAGTCCATGTTTGATACGTTTTCTCATATAGTATGTCTTACCACCGACACATGGACTTCAATTCAGAATCTGAATTATATGTGTGTGACTGTACATTTTATTGATGATAATTGGATCTTGAATAAAAAAAAATCAGGTTTTGTCTTGTTGCAGATCATAAAGGGGAAATAATTGGTCAGGTATTAGAACAGACATTGAAACAATGGGGGACTGAAAGGATTAATACTGTTACCTTGGAAAATTATAGTTCTAATAATACAGCGATCAGTTATTTGGTGAGGAGAGTTAATGATTGGAATGGGTCTATTCTTAAAGGAGAGTATATGCATATGAGATGTTGTGCACATATTTTAAACCATGTTTTTAGTGATGGGATAAAGTAAATATAAATATCAATTGGTAGAATCAGAGTTTCTTGTAAATTTGTGAGAAGTTCATCTTCTAGATTGGCTCATTTTAAGAGCATTGCTTAGGTGTTAAAAATTCATATTAAACAGGCTATAATTATTGATTTTCCTACTAGGTGGAATTCTTGTTATTTTATATTGGATATTTCTGAAAAATATGAAAAGGTGTTTATTCATCTTGAAGAGGATTCAAGCTTTAGGAGTGATCTTGTATGTGAAGGTGGGGCTCCAACAACATATGATTGGGAGCGTTCTCGTGTATTTGTCAAGTTTTTAAGGATATTTTATGATAGCACTATTGAATTTTCTGGTTCTATGCATGTGACATGTCACACATTCTTTCACACTCTTTGTGACATATATAGAAAAATCATGAAATGGATGAAGATAATTGATATGACTGTGAGTGCAATGGATATTGCAATAAAGGTGAATTTGGAAAAATATTTGGGTATTGGTTCAAATTTTAATTCACTCTTACTTGTCGCAGTTGTTCTTGATCCCCGATATAAATTAGAATATGTTCAGGATAGTTTTGAAATGATATTTGATGATGGAGACAAGAATGAGTTGATCATTAAATTAATAGAGGTTATGAATAATCTCTTTGAGGCTTATAAATGCAAATATCCCATCCCGATTGATCAATGCGAGTCAAGTTCTCATCAAGATGAACATATTCATGATGCCACTAGCAGTAGTGAGGATGATGAAGAATGGAAAGATGCTTATAGATCAATGAAAAGGAAAAGACAATTGACACAACAAAGAAATGAATTAGAAATATATCTAGAGATTGATGATTGTGAGGATGATTTTGATGGATTTGATATTTTAAGCTTGTGTAAAGAAAAGGCAAGCAAGTATAATGCTCTATCATGCATTGCTAGAGATATTCTAGAAATTCCTTTAACTACAGTATATTTAGAGTCCACATTTAGTACAGGAGGACAAGTCCTTGATCCATTTCGCAGTTGTTTGAATCCCAATACCGTTGAGGCATTAATTTGCTCCCAAAATTGGTTTAGAAAGTCTAAACCAATTGACATTCAAAAGAAACTCGAAGAAGTTGAATTGATTGAATCAGGTATCATTAAAAATATTATGTTTTTTATCAGTTCACATTTATTAATTATAAACCTCTGTTTGAAAAATAAAAATACTAACTTGTTATTTCTTCTGATGTGTTGTGATTTTTAGATATACCATCATCCACCACAACTCATGATCAAATTATCACTATCTAAAAATAATGACTTATGTTGTTAAGGTGGATTCCCTTCCACACTACATTTCACTTTAGTTTCCCTTGCTTTGTTGTGTTTCAAATTGGATGTTTCTTTTGTTTGGTTTTTGAATCTTTTATGCTTGATAGTACTAAATAGTTATTAATTGATCTTGTATTGTTTGAAAAATGTTGATATTTGTACAGTGGTTTATTCATGTCTAACTAAAGTGAGGATATGGTTTCTCTGCCAGGTGTTGTTGGGTCTTTCAAGTGTTATTATTGTAATGATTTCTGTTCTAGGATCAGTTGGATTTTTTAGTGCTATTGGATTAAAATTTACATTAATATTTGTGGAAGTTATTCCATTCCTGATCTTGGCTGTAAGTTACATCATCAGGCTTTGTAGTATCTATAAAAAATTGTAAAAAAAATTACCCTTCTCTATCTCTCTTATTATGCAACATCTTGATAGATTTTAATTAATGAATTTCAATGGAAAACTTTTATCTAACCGGTATTATTTCTTTATTGTGATAAGATATGTGGACCTTAATTGACTTCTAATTGTGTTTTCCAAAGAAAAGATTGAAAACTTAAACTTAAACCTACTTATTGTTGTAGCTCTTGTTGTTCTCTTAGACTTCCTTCTTCAAGTTTCTGCTTTTATCGCCTTGATAGTTTTCAATTTTATGAGAGCAGAGGATGATAGGATCAACTGCTTCCCATGTATAAAAGTTCCTTTATCTTCTAGGGAATCTAATGAAGGTTTTTTCATTATTATTCACTTACATTTTTATGATGTACATGGCATTTAATATGCTATAAATTTCAGCGTAATTATAGATCCGATCTTCTAAAAATACATTCTTATTTCAGTATTTAATTTAAGTGTAGGAATCAATTCTAAATATCTTGTACTACATTCACGCTATATGAAGGTAAATTGAAAGGATTTTAGTATAATTGTGTTATTGAATGTTTTGATCCTAAAAATAAAACTTGGAATTTGATTTTGTTCACATATCCCCCTATGTTTATTTGCACTTTCAATTTTCTAACACTTAAAAGGCCCATGATGTCACACATCGCCTAATTGGTGGTTCACTAGAATTATCTATTAGGATTCTAGTTCTTCAGTTACAATTCTCTTGCTGATGCATTTTCAATTGCATTTGTCTCGTCCTTAATTTTTGAATTGCATACCCCTGCTAAACTGAAATTGTGGATTCTTCTTTCCTGCATTTTTTTGGAGCTTCTTGCTTGGAACCAATCTGCTGTATTGGAGCCAATCTGATCTACCGCATTTTTTTGAATCCATTCTTTCCATCATTTTTTTGGAACCAACTGCATTGGGTTGGGTTGGTTAGGGTAGGGTCTCGGTAGGGTATGTATGATATGCTACATTTTTTTGGATCCATTCTTTCCTATATTTTTTTGGAACCAACTACATAATGCATTGGGTTTGGTTGGTTAGGGTAGGGTCTTGGTAGTGTATGGGTTGGGTTGGTCTGGGAGAGGTGGGGTCTGGGTCGGGTTAGGCCTGTAACTCTCAGGTTGGGTCGGGTCTGGATGTGCATCCCTCGAGTTGGGTCGGTTCTGACCACTCAACCCAAACTTTTGGACCCAACCCACAAATTTTTGGGTTGTCTCGGGTCCTTTTGTCCATGCATCACCCAACCCAGCTCCTACGGGTCGGGTTGGGTCGGGTCATCTGGTCATGCAGAGTGCGACCCGACCCGACTCGACCTGAATTTTTTCTTCTAGGCCGGGTCCAAATCCCCCTACAACCCAACCTAACCTGACCCATAAACACCCCTAATTTTTACATTAATTATACTTTAAAAATCAATCACTAAATATTTTTATGAAAAATGAACCGATGTTTCAATCATAGAGACAGTAGGTCATATGTATGTATTTGTAACGTTCTCATTTTTTAAAAGATAATTATGGAAAGAAGGTTAGTAATACTATATATTTACATAATGATAATTATATAATAAATAACACATTATTTATTTATATATACTTACATATATAATTTTTTTGATGTAAAATTAATCACATTATATCAATGAGGTGGTAGTCCACACGTTTATGAATGACGTTATCAATTCTTAGTGTGTGAAAGGATAATAAAGAAAATGATATGTATATATATATAAATGTAATTATGTCATGAATATAATATATATGTTTTTCATGTCTCATTTTTATAATTATAACCATCCTTTATACATTCCATGTGTAGTGTGAAATAATCACATCGCTTTGAGGTGGCGGTAGTCCACACTTCCATAAACGATGCTATCGTTTTTATACTAAATGGAAAGTATAAAGATAGGTGTTATAAAATAATTAAAGAAGTATAAATACATAATAAATATCATATATGACATATATGAATAGATTTTCAATCATAATGGCCACCAAGATAGGTGGTAAAGGAAAAATGAACAATCATTGTTTCATGAGGCGGTAGTTCGCCCTACATAGAAACAGTATGTTCATTACCCATTAGATAGAAGTGTGTGTAATTGTAGGAAGAAAACATTGCATAAAAATATCCTAGTATATTTAGGATAATTTTTTTTATTAAAGTATAGAATAATAATATTTTAGGGGTTGGATAAGGGAAATAAAACTAAAAATATTAAAATAAGATGTTACCTCTTAATCGGGTAACTCTTTTTGGTTTGAACCAAAAGCTTCCTTGGATTGATTTATTACCAAGGGGAGGCTTCTAGTATGAGATTAGGTATTTTTAGGATATATTTAGGAATATATTGGTCAAGACAAAGTTACTTTATAGGTGTGAATAAGTGGGAGGATAAGAGGTTCTTTTATAGTGAAGGAGGAGTGCCACTCTTGTAATATTTTTACAATGGAATTCCATGTACGTTTTTTGCATTGAAAGTGGCTCCAATAATGGACCTGATTATATCCTAGTGATGATATTGTATAAATATTTCTATAAAATAGCTTTTATATAAGTTTTTAAGTCATTTTGTCCCTTAATATTAAGGTTAAATCCCTTATTAAGCTTAATTTTACCTTAATCGTTGTGACTAATTTTAATTACTTTCACTACTATTTTTGGTCAAAAACTAAGTTTACCTTATTATAAATTATAAATTATTATTATTATAAAATTTTAATCCATTTTTTAAAATTTAAATCATATAAGTGGTGTAAATTAATTCAAAATTCATCATGCAGGTGTGACGACAATGCGGGTTTTTAAAGTAAAAATGTCCAAAATTTTGCTATAATTTTATAATAAATTTCAATGTGAAATTAATTCCAATGAAATAAATTGTATTAATTTATAAACAATTATCTAATTAATATCTAAATACTATTAAAAATATAATTTAACCTTATAAATAAATTATATGAAAAAACAGTTGTGAAATAAAATTATGTATTTTTCACTATTTATTAAAAAATGATTTTTGTCCAAAAAATATCAAAAAATCACCCTAACCTAATTTTTATATTTAAATTTAAAATATGAATTTTATTTTTACATATTAAATCAATTAAAGTTTCATAATTCATATTCAAAATGGGTTCTCCATTAAAAGGTGGTAAAATTGCCTTTATAAAAATATTTGTTTTTATGTGTGAAATTGGGTTTTCTCTTATCTTATGCAAATAAAACCTAATGGATGAATATAAAAAATATTTTATTGAATATATAACATATATATTTAATTAAAATCATTCAATAATTTTAATTATTTATTTTTATTAAGATAAAACTCCTTTGCAAGCATAAAAATAATAATATTTCTTTTTATATCCCATTGGTTCTTATTTTGGTTTCTCATTAATTAGTAACCCATGAATTCATTTTATATTTATATAAACCATAAATTTTCATAATTTAATTAATAATATTCATAATGGATAGTTTATATCATATTATATTAAATAATAATATTTTAATAATACATTGTTATTTGGTAAAACTCGGTCTTGCATGTAACGCAAGCTATCGAGGAAGGTCACTCTTGTGTGTAACGCAAGCTATAAAGGAAGGTCACTCTTGAATGTGATGAAAGATAACTTATTGTTGCATGCATTTCAAGATATATAATATATAATATTTATTAAATATTATAATGTATCGGGTTAATATATTCCCTTTTTACACTTGGTGTTGCGTGTCATAAACACTATTAAATAAAAAGTTGTACTTTAGAATTTCAGGATGTGACATTCTCCCTACCTTAATTAAATTGTTTCCTCGTAATTTAAACTCAATATTGGTGATAGATTTTTTGATGTTTCCTATGTTTAAATACCACATCATGAGAAGGGTTCGTAAAACATCCTCTAGAAAATAGAGAATGGGAAGTGTAAAGTTCACATGGACTAACACATAACTAGCTCTCTAAGTAGGATAACATTAGTGGAATGTATAGATACGCACTTTTAGGAAAATTGTAAATATTTATATGGAGTGATTGAGGTTATTAATCAGAAACAAGTGAATGATCAATATAATGTTGAGAGCCTCAAAGCCATAAATCTGTGACAATTTAGTAGACCAATAGTTCAATATAAATTAAGGTATTAGGAAAACAAATCATTTAGAAGTCATTTTCCTAATGTTGGATAATTATTTTATTGACCAAGAATATAAATAAGTATTATTACTTAATATTTTTCAATTTCATATGAACAATCCTAACTTTTGGTTGTGCTTAGATCAAATTCTAATTCATCCAAAAATAAATTTTGATTAATTTTGAAAAAAAATACATTTCTAAAGGATCTTATGGGCCATAAAAGAGTGTAAATTATAGCCATTTATCTCTAACTATTATCCAAATCCAACATGGTTAATACATTAATTTATAATCCTTAAAAGTGATACTAGTGTTTTATTATTAACATTTATTCATAAAATTGTTCATATAAAAACAAAGATAAATTAACTAGGAAACTGCGTAGGTTAGTGGTTGGTGTGAAACTCTTATCATTATTCAATTATGGGTTCAAGACTTGTGGCCTTTATGGACTTGATTGGTTGTCACCCATTATACAGTTTGTCCTTTTATAAAACCAAATTAATGTAATTTTCAAAATAAATATGATGGACATATTTGAAATTATATTAATCACTAAATAGCCTTTAACTAAGTTTTTCAATACCATCCCAATAAATCAATACTTCATCCATTTATTTCCACATAGGTCCTTCATTGGTCTAAGTTTTATCCATAATATCATTTGTAGGATTTCTAAATCATGAAACCTTATCTTAAATCTAAAATACATTAGGTTTAACCTAGGTTATTCATTTTCAAAATCCTTCATAATGGTTTGTAAAGAAATTGTTAATTATCCTAATAATATCCCCCGGTAGTGTCAAACCAGGTGTACAGTAAGCCCCGTTATCATGTTCTAGGTTACCACGAGTCGGGCTCGGAACACCTTGTTGGAGTTATTACTCCAAGGTACATATGTTCCAGAACCACGTCCACTTTTAGTATACATGTAGGGATGTATTTATAGGAAGACACACATAATATATAGCTAACCAAAAGTCTAGGATGTTCTTCTCTACTTATCATAAAATTCTACCTCAGGGTTATTTTCACTAACCTTTGTTTTTCTAAATCTAGTTTCCAAGGTTGCTACTAAACTTCCTTTGATACCAACTATAGAGACCTAGCCCTAGATAGCCTAGAGCTGGTGTCTGTTATAAATTACATTGTCATGATTACAAGAAATCAAATCCTAAAGGATTAAGAGTTTAGTATTCCTGGTGAACCAGATACATACATGAGTCTTTTATTACAAATTAATACACTATTTACAACATGATTTTTCTTCTTCTTTCTAAATAACTTCACAAATAAATTTATTCCATCTAGTATATTCCTATATATATTTCATAGTACGCTTCTTGGATTCTTGGGGAAAGAAACATAATAAGGGTGAACTTAAATGATCGGTAAGGTTAAAGTATAATGGAAGCAATAATGGATCAATGAGAATAATAATTATGGCATGTTAAATAATAGACCACACATACCATATAATCAAGAAACTAAGAAGGAGGTTCTTAAACAATAAGGAAAGGTAATAAATGGAAACACAAGCCATTAAAATAACTATATAAGAGAAAATAAATATGAAAAGGTAAGAAACTGAAAACACATTCCATTTAATCAATAAACTGAGAATGAAATGAATGCATAGATTTTTTCATGTTAAAATCACATGGATAATAAATAATAAATCAAAATGAAGGAAATTCTTAATTATTAGACGTCATGTCTCAGACACATGAAAATATCTACTCTCAAGATCCATCCTCCAGACAGTTTGAAACTATAGATAGAAACCCACTTAATTTGTGCAACTTATTCATTTCATGATAACCTATCTATGCATTGAAGGTCTATATAAATTCTAGGCTCCACCTGTCCTTTCATGTCCAAAGCATTATTTATATCGAGTAATGGATTTAAATAATAAACAATACGCCTTATCAAATATCCATATTGTATAAAATAATATGGATTTATCAATATTTCCCCAAATAATCAAATACTTTAAAAGAAAATACCATATGTAAATAGGTATACGGTTCAGGAAATAGTAATATCTATGGTAAATGAAATAGATAATTTAGGGGAAATTCAATGTTTAATGATCATCAAATATTGAATATTTTAAAGAGAGTAACAAATGAATCAAGGAAGTAAATGTGAATATTATCCTTTTCCAAATGAATCAAAAAACTATCTAGAGTAAGAAGTAGGATGGTATCAATACAACATACCCCAAGTGGAGTAAAAATAAGGGTTATTGTCATTGATGAATAGAAATACTATAAAATGATCTTTTAAAAACATTATTGAGGAAAATATCCTTTTATAATGTTTTTTTTTTGAAAACTTTTTTCTTTGAAAATAATTTTTGAAAATATTTTCATTAAAAAGTTACATTTTAAATATTAAAAGGAAGCTTCAAAGAAATGATAGTGGTTAAATCCATACAAGCCGTATGAGGTAAAAACAATATTCCTTTTGCATGGTTGAAGGTTATAAAAATGAATTGTTAGAAAATTGGAAAGAATATTACTTAGAAAACATTGGTAAAAGAAAAAAAGGTTAAAAATTTCTTTAACAAATAATTTTAAAACATTTTAATAAAACTTGGTCTTTATAAGAAAACAGGTTCCCCGACTAAAGAGGGAAATAAAGTCGGGTTTTCTGAAAAACATTTTTTAAAACATTTTGAGTACCAAAGAGTGGTAAAATGGTACTAATAATTGAATATGTTCATGAATAAACAGATAATAATGAAAGGGTTTATTTAAAAATGGTTATATAATTTCCTCAAATGTAAATTCCATTTAAATATCATTAGTATTAGTCTTGAGGAAAATAATCTTTAAATATCCCAAATTGTCCTATACCACTTTGAAACATTTTAAATCATAAGACTCAAGAAAGAATAAAATTAAAAAAACATATAATATAATGATAATAAATTTATTCATGATATAACATTTCAAAGTTAGTATAAACACTATATAAAATAAACTAGGTGCATAACAACAATTAAGTCTCAATGGAATGTAAATTGAGATGAAAATCTCTTACCTTGTGTTTCATTTCGGGTGAACATTCTTTAACATACTTAATAATAAACATATGTTAATTATCTACTGTATTGATAACATTTTTCATATTTATGATTACTTTTATTTCACTTATTACTATGTTTTGTACATCTACTTAAACAATTAAGTTTGTGTCAGGTGTTTTGACCAAATTCAGTTTATGTGTCAAAAATGAATTTTTCAGGTCAACTATGGTCAAAGGGGTCATTATATAACATATCTAGAATAATAATAATGAAAAAATTATCATATTTTTATATTAATTATATTTTTACATTAATTATATTTTTAAAATCAATCATTAAATATGTTTATGAAAAATCAACCAATGTTGCAATCATGGAAATGACTGGTCGTACATACGCATGAGTAACATTCTCATTTTTCAATGATCGTTATGGAAAGAAGGTAATTAAAACTATATCCTTTCATAATGATAATTATATAATAAATACCATATTATTTATTCATATATACTTATATATATAATTATTATTATGTAAAAGGAATCACAATGTGTTGAGGATGCAGTAGTCCACACATCCACAAACGATGTTATCACTTTTTAGTGTGTGAAATGATAATAAAGAAAATGATATATGTTTATATATATATATATTTAAATAAAGTTAATTATGTTGTGAATATAATATATATATATATATATATTTTATATCTCATATGTTTAATTATAACCATCCTTTATGTGTTCCATGTATAGTGTGAAAGAATCACATCGCTTTGAGGGGGTGGTAGTCCACACTTCCACAAATGATGCTATCATTTTTTCACTAAATGGAAAGTATAAAGGTAGGTGTTATAAAATAATTAAAGAATAATAAATACATAATAAATATCACATATAAAATATATAAATATAGTTTCTATCATAATGTTCACCAATATAGGTGTTAAAGTAAAAAATGAACAATCATTGTTTCGTGAGATAGTAGTTCACCGTACACAGAAACAGTATGTTCATTGCCCATTAGATAGAAGTGTGTGTAAGTGTAGGTAGAACCCTTAACTGAAAAACAACCCAGTATATTTACTATATTATTCTTGTTATACAATCATATAATAATATGATTTTATGAGTTGGATAATGGAAATAAAACTAAAAAACTTAAGGAAAGATGGTGCCTCTTAATCGAGTAACTTCTTTTGGTTTAAACAAAAAGATTCCCTAAATTGATTTCTTACCATGGGTAGGATTCTAAGATTAGGGGAGGTATTTTTATTATCTATTTAGGAAAATATTTTTTGATTCAAAGTGGCCTGATCGGTGTGATTAAGTGGGAGGAGAGGAGGTCCTTTTATAGTGGAGATGCAGTGGCACTCTTGTAATATTTTAAAAAGGGAATTTCATGTATGTTTTTCACATTGCAGGAAGATACAATAATAGACCCAATTAAATTAAAGTGATTTTAGGGTATAAATATAGTCATCCAGTGGATTTTTGACAAGTGTATAAGTCATTAGGTCCCTTAAGATTAAGGTTTAGTCCCTTATTAAGATTAATTTTATCTTAATTGTTGTGATTAATTTTAATTACTTTCACTAATTTTTTTGGTCAAAAACTACTTTTGTAACGCCCCGACCCTAGTTACCCAGAGTCGGTGCATTATTACATAACATTGGCATGATCACAAGAAAGATCAAATCTCGAAAGACCGATTGGTTTAGTAGCCTTGGAAACACTAGATATATTCATAAGTTTTACATTACATCATAAAATGAAAAACTACTACAACAACATAATGTCTCCATAAATCCACACTCATATCCCCACATAATATCCCTGCAGGTCATTCATAATTTACTTCTTCACTTCCTGGGAAAAATAAAACATAGAAAAGGGGTGAGCTCAAATGCCCAGTAAGGATAACAATATAGCAGAAACTTTCATAAATAAGAATAAACATTTAAGGCAATGTATAACTAAAACAAAAGCCTTTCAAACATGAACTTTCAACATAGTATGGCATAAATAAAATGAAATAATGCCATTTACTTATTCACATGGATATTCTACTAATCGAATAATCACATGAAAAATCAATAACCACTTTCATAATGATGTAATGCATAATGATGAACTTTAATTTCTTTGTCAAGGCCTCGTCCCAACACCTTGGGGCTAACTGTAACTGAAACCCAACCCGGAGTGCCTCTAATAAATGGACACCAACCCGGAGTGCCTCTAATAACCGGACACCAACCCGGAGTGCCTCTAATAACCGGACACCAACCCAGAGTTCCTCTAATAACCGGAGACCAAACCGGAGTTCCTCTAATAACCGGAGACCAAACCGGAGGGCTTACTTTTACCGGTCCCCAACCCGGAACATACTTGTCTAACACATTCATCTGAATGAAAGGTTGAAATATAACATAAACATTAGGATTACAAATAACTTATGAAATGTCAATACTCTAAACAAAAACCATGAGTGACATAAGAATAACTTATCCATAGTCAAAAATAGCACAAAGCCTTCAATAAAATATGGATGTTTTGTATCATAATAAATCAACTTCAAATAAGCTTAAAATCCATCAAAGAATGTTGACATAGATGAAATCAAAACTATTTTAGAGAAATATCTCTTTTTTTAAATCATTTTAAAAGTAACATAATTATAAAATAATACATTCAATTTGAAAATATTCTTATAAGCTTGTAAGGAAAACTTTGATGATTTTATTACGGCGGTAAATAACCGCACCCGCCGTATAAGTTAAAAAAAACATTCTTACCTTAAATTTGTCGAAAAGGTTAAAAGTGCCTTGTTTGGAAAACGACGAAAAGATTCCTTTCGAAACACATAAGGGTATAAATGACTTTAACTCATATTCTTGTAAATAGTAAAAATGTTTTGAAATACATTATTAAGAAACATGGATGTGGATGATAAAGAGATCCCAGTAGATTATTACGTATAAACAACCACGGATAATGAAGAGATTGTGAAATAACCCTTACCAATTTGGTAACATATGAAACATACAACCCATGAAAGAGGTATCATACAATGAATATGTAATTACACATAAATTAGAGTTTATTACACAAAGAATATAATTATGGGCAGTACATACACCACACAAAAGGTAATGGTGGCAATATGGCATGAATCTCACGGGAATAAGGAGTGAGATGAAAACCCCTTACCACGTTAATCAACTGAGTCGTATGGCCAAAAGTTAATAACCACCAAATTATTTATAGAATAACATGAATATAAAGAGAATCATGATAATATATATCAAATGGAAGTACACAATACACCATTTTCAATAATTTAGTGGCGAACAATGGAAATCTCACGGAATTGAATGTGAGATAAGAAAATCCCTTACCTTGTACTTTTCCTTGGTTGGGGTAGGTTAAACTCCTGTATAATGGTGAAATAATTGTTATTAAATTATTCAAGAATCATATATATTAATATGATATCATATATGATCTTTTAATATTGATTTGATAATAATATCTTAGTATTATCATTGTTTCGGGTGTTAACTTACTTGTTTTCTTTTATATGTTTTGTTATGTAAGCCATGTTTGTAAAGGATAGGTTGTATATTATTCATATCCATAATGATATCAAGTCCTTAAACATCATTTTTCAAATCATCAAATGATAATTATACTTGAATGGATACGATGGAGAATGAATCTCATCGCGTTCATGGAGACGGTAGTCCGTACGTACGCACGAGCAACAATATCATTCTTTTGATATTAAAATAATATATAAATGGATGGTATATCATATATACAGAATCATTAACATGTTATATTTATTATTTACATGAGTTACACATCATTATTATACCCATCCAAATAATAATATATTGAATAACAATTACACCACGACGTGGAGACGGTAAGCCGTACGTACGCACGTATGGTGACATGTTATTCAAAGGGTGGATAGAATACTGAATATGGTTGTACCATATTTATAATAACATCACAGTATATGTGAGATACTGGAGTTATTATTTTAGAATGGTAAGAACAAAGAAAGAAGAAGTGGAAGAAGAAAGGAACTTGAAAAGGGGTGGTGAAAACATTACCTCTTCTTCGGGTTCTTCCTTTTGATTTGATCAAAAGGGCTCCTTAGGTTGGCTTTATGATCAAAATAAGGCCTCTAGGTTGTAGTGAGGGATGTTGGGAGAGTATTTAGGCAGATTTTGGCCGAACCAAAAGGCTTTGAAGGTGTGAAGAAATGAGAAGGAGGAGTGCCCTTTTATAAGAGGGGTGAGGGGCACCTTTGGAAAAGCTAGAAATATTAATTTATAATAAATTCATATTCGGTTTCTAATGGCTCCAAAGTTGATTATTCAAAGGTTAAGGTGGGGATAGATCTAAAACCACTCAACCAATAGAATTTAGACAGGTTTGGGTACTTATATTAACCTTATCTTTAAGTATTAACTCTAAGTTAATTAGTTTCACTTTTACAATGTCTCTTTGTATTTTTATATAATATGGTTAATAAACTTACTATATACATCCAAGCGACCCCCAAGTGGTCCATTAATGATGAACCTATCATGATATAAGTCTCTTGTCCGAACCTTAGATTTTTAGGAATTTAATATCAATTAATAATATAATATTTGTTTTAAGAACTCTTTTATGTCAATTTTGACACTATTCAATAGTTGATTTTTGTGAAACTCATAACAGATTGATTACTTCGAAAAAAGTCAATTAAATCAATCCTAATATATCATATTATCCTAGAAAATTAGTTTAATTCATTAAAAGTTTCATATTATATTTATTTGGGTATTTATAATATCAATTATTTTAATTTTTCACTATTATAGTAATTACTGCATCATCATTGTGTCATAAATAAAATAAATTATTTAATGTCTAAAAATTATAAATAAAATATCATTATGTAGGAAATCTTTTTATCTTTCTAATTAATATTTATAATCTAAAATCCAACATATATAACCCTATGTAACAATTGTTTTTCTAAAAGATATATGCTTGTGTCATTTTTGTATTCATTTTATCTTAATTAAAATAAAGTGTCATTATCACTTACAAGTGGATCCATGGGGTCCCAAAATCGACCCAAAGATGCCCATGGTCTACCATGTATCAACCAATAGGGTTAAGACACGTTTTAGGGTAATTTAGTATTATTATAATATTATTTTTTAACCCTTATTTACCGGATTTACCCTTAACCATGGTAAATAAAATATTTACCGCAGTAATTATTCAAAATGTCTAAAAATAAAAGTTACCTATTTACACAATTTGAACATCCTGATTCAAAATATGGAATCCATTTTTCTAAATTCAAAACACAGAAGTGGCAGAAATTAATTTAAAATTAATTCCCGCTGTCAAAACAAAAAGCGTGTTTTTAAGAGATAATAACTATCAAAAGATTGACACTTGTTTATGTTCGGTTTAATTGTAAAATTATGTCCAATGACCAAAATTATATTAAATGGTAAAAATATATTCTAAATATACTTTAAAACCACTCAAATTCATAATTTATCACTATTTATTATTTTGATTAAAAAAGTTGTTTTTAATTAAAATTTAGTAATTTTCACTATTCATCAAAATATGAAAGTTATCCGAAATGTACCAAAATTTCACCTTAAGCTAAATTCGATATTCCGAATCCAAAAATGAAGTCCATTTTGAAATATAAAATATATATAATTTCAAAAGGTAGGTATTACTATTCATAACGGCTAGTTTGATTGGTTATGGTGTGTTAGAACTCGGTGTTGCGTACAACACACGCTATCACATTATTCAAAGAGAAGCGTATCGTAGAAGCTTGGGGTGTTACATTCTCTCCTCCTTCAAATAATTTCGTCCTCGAAATTTCTAGAATACTTATCACATGAAAAGACTCAGGTGGTTCTTCATCATAAGTTCCTCGGGTTCCCACGTTGCCTCCTCCATCTTATGGTTTCTCCACAAAACTTTTACGAGACGTGTCGTCCAGTTTCTCAGTACTTGTTCTCTCGTATCAAGAATCCTGACGGGCTCTTCACAATAGGAAATATCGGGTTCCAGTTCTAATTCCTCATAGGTGAGTACATGCGTTGGATCAGGCATGTATTTCCTCAACAGAGATACGTGGAACACATCGTGAACTTTGGAGAGACTTGGCGGCATTGCCAATCGGTAAGCTACAACCCCAATTCGTTCTAGAATTTCGAAAGGTCCGATGTACCTGGGACTCAATTTACCTTTCTTACCAAAACGTATGACTCCCTTCCACGGAGATACCTTCAGGAAAACATGATCACCGACTTGAAATTCCAAATCCTTCCTTCGATTATCGGCATAGCTCTTTTGCCTACTTTGAGCTGCTTTGATGTGATTTTGGATTACTTTCACCTTTTCCACCGTTTCCTCCACCAGTTCTGGGCCTACAAGTTTTCTTTCACCGACGTCATCCCAACAGGTTGGTGTACGACATCTCTTTCCATATAACGCTTCATATGGTGCCATCTGAATACTCGAATGGAAGCTATTGTTATAGGAAAATTCTACCAGTGGTAAATATTGATCCCACATACCCTGAAAGTCAAGTGAGCAAGATCTCAACATGTCTTCTAAGGTCTGAATAGTCCGTTCTGATTGTCCATCTGTCTGAGGGTGGTAAGCAGTGCTCAAATGAAGTTCAGTATCCAGGGATTTCTGAAGACATTTCCAAAATCTTGAAGTAAAACGGGGATCACGATAAGAAACAATCGATAGGGGTACTCCATGAAGTCTCACAACTTCATTAATATATAGTCTTGCTAGACGTTCAAGGGGTAGATATTTTCTTATAGCAAGAAAATGTGCTGACTTGGTAAGACGATCAACAATAACCCATATTTCATTGTTCCTTCTAGGAGTCTTTGGTAGCCCCATGACAAAGTCCATCGTAATATTGTCCCATTTCCACTCCGGTATGGGAAGAGGTTGCATGACTCCTCCAGGCTGTTTCCTTCCAGCTTTCACTTGTTGACAAACCATACATCTTGACACAAAATCAGCAATCTCCCTCTTCATGTTGTCCCACCAAAAATGTTCCTTCAAATCTCTATACATTTTGGTGCTCCCAGGGTGTATAGAGAAATTGGAACTATGAGCATCATCCAGCAATTCCCTTTTTAGATCAGGTATATCGGGAACACAAAGTCTCTTCCCGAATTTCAAAATTCCATCTTCATACACAAAGTCTCTCAATCTCCCATCATTCACAGCTTTAATCTTCATTTGTAATTCTTCATCATCGGTCTGAGAACTCTTAATCCTTTCTATTAAAGATGGTTTGGAAACCATTTGAAAAAGAAATGATGTTTCTCCTTCCCTGGTTATTCCCATGTCCATCTTCACTAGATCCATGAAAATTAGATCCCTTTCAATTCTCATATTGTTCAAAACTCCATGGTCTTTTCTACTCAAAGCATCTTCCACCTTGTTTGCTTTCCTCGGGTGGTAGTGTATCGTGCAATCATAATCCTTGAGTAATTCAAGCCATCTCCTTTGCCTCATGTTGAGTTCTTTTTGTGAGAAAATATACTTCAAACTCTTGTGATCAGTATAAATCTCACATTTTTCACCATAGAGGTAGTGCCTCCATATCTTCAAAGCAAAGATCACAGCTGCTAACTCGAGATCATGAGTAGGATAGTTTTGTTCATGAATTTTCAACTGTCATGATGCATAGGCAATAACTCTATCATTCTGCATAAGGACACAACCAAGTCCTTTCTTCGATGCATCACTATAAATAACGAACTCATCATTCCCCGATGGTAGAGTCAATATAGGAGCATTGACTAATCTTCTCTTCAGTTCTTAGAAACATTCTTCACACTCTTTTGTCCAAACAAATTTAACCCCTTTACGTGTGAGCTTCGTTAATGGGTTAGCCAATCGGGCAAAATTCTGGACGAAACGTCGATAATAACCTGCCAAACCAATAAAACTACGTACCTCAGTTATACTCGTAGGTGCTGGCCATTCTTGGATTGCCTTGGTCTTAGAAGGATCAATAGAGATTCCATCTTTAGAGACAATATGGCCAAGAAAAGAAATCTCCTGAAGCCAGAATTCACACTTGCTAAACTTCCCATATAATTCATGCCTCCTCAGAGTCTTCAAGATAATGCGCAATTGATTTTCATGATCTTCGTAGGTTTTGGAGTATACCAAGATATCATCAATAAATACCACCACAAATTCATCGAGATACTCCTTGAAAACTCTATTCATCAGATCCATGAATACAGAGGGTTCATTAGTCAATCCAAAAGGCATTACAGTAAACTCGTAATGCCCGTACCTGGTTCGAAATGTTGTCTTCGGAATGTCTTCCTTCTTCACACACAACTGATGGTATCCAGATCGAAGGTCAATCTTTGAAAAGTATTGAGCTCCATGCAGTTGGTCAAATAAATCATCAATGCGAGGTAGGGGATACTTGTTCTTTATCGTTATAGCATTGATCTCCCTGTAGTCGATACATAACCTCATAGATCCATCTTTCTTTTTAACAAAAATAACAGGGGCTCCCCATGGAGAAACACTAGGGCGAATAATCCTTTATTACTCAATTCCTCTAGTTGTTTCTTTAGTTCGACTAACTCTACAGTAGTCATTCTGTAAGGGGTCTTCGATATAGGCCTTGATCCAGGAATCAAATCAATGGAAAACTCAACTTCTCGTTCTGGAGGATGTCCAGGTAAATCTTCCGGAAATACATCTACAAATTCTTTCACAACAGGTACATCCTCTATTTGAACATTCCTTTCCTCACCGACAGTTATTTCATTCTCTTCCTCCCCAATAATTGAATTAAGTTGAGCTACTGGGGGTGGATCTAAATAAGAATTAGGTGGTGACGATTCTTCTCTAAAGATAAGGTGTTCCTTATCATTATCATCAAGAATCGTAACCTCTTTCTTTTTACAATAAATCTTCGCATCATAGTCCGAAAGCCAGTCCATACCGAGGATTATATCAAACTCAATCATAGGTATGATGATGAGATCAGCAGATAAAGAAAATTTATGTGCTCTAATGGGGACTGATTCACAAAACTTTGTTGCAATGATACTTCCCTTAGGAGTTTTAACTGACAACTCCCTTGTTAAATCAAATTGGAAATATCTAATTTTCTTAGAAAACTGGGAATATATGAAACAATGCGATGATCCAGAATCAAATAATGCATTTGCTAAACTTGAGGAAACCATTAAATTACCTGCCACCACGTCTTTCGGAGCTTCTACCTCAGCAGTAGTGATAGCATAAGCTTGGCCTTGATCCCTTGGCCTTTTCTGAGGTAAGTTCTCCTGACGCTTAGGACATTCATTCGCATAATGTCCCATCTCCCTGCAATTGTAGCACTGAACGTTGGTGGCTTCCTTCTTCCCTTTTCAATCACGAGCTTGGTGGCCTTTTTCACCACACTTGTAACAGACTCCCATTCCCTTCAAGCTAGTACCAGGATGTTTCTTCCCGCATTTACCACAAGATGGATATTCAACCTTTCCCTTCTTCCCCTTATTTCCATTCCCAGATTGATCAGCAGGTCTCTTCTTCTCTTGCTTTGCTTTAAAGTCATAAGACTTAGAGAATTCCTTTTCGGTCTTGATAGCACATGAGACAATGTCTTCGTACGATAAAAAGGATTGTGAGACTAATGCTCGACGGAGAAATGGTTTTAACCCATCAAAGAAACGATCAATCTTACTTCTTTGGTTACGTATATAATCACCAGCGTACCTTGTTAACCTTGTAAAGTTAGCCTCATACTTTGTGACATTCTCATCCTCCTTCTGTCTCAGACTTAGAAATTGTCTTTCCATATCTGCTCGATGGTCACGAGGAAAGTATTTTTCTAAAAATAGAACTTTGAACTCCCTCCATTCCATATTTGATACTTCATCATCTTCCTTCGTATTTTGAATCAATGACCACCATTGATCAGCATCTCCAGTGAGGCGGTAAACTGCCATGATAACTTTTTCCCTTTCACTGCTCCCCAAAGCCTGAAATATTTTCTCTAGGGAAAATATCCATTGCTCAGCTACTAAGGGATTTGTACTCCCATTGAACGTTGGTGGTTGTTGCCTCATGAATCGATCTAACATTGATCCTCCACGCTGCGGATCAGGGTGCTCCATACGGGTAAGGTTATTATTCATAACCTGAGTAATATGTCCCAGTATGGTGATTAGCTGATCGGCTCCAGTTGCATCACCAGCTCCACTATAATTATCTTGAGCAGGAGGTCAATCCCTACATGGAGTGCGTGCATTGATACGGTTTCCATTTCTTCCACTAGGCGCCATTTCTAAACAATGGCATAAACTAGATCAGTTTATGAATCAAAATACATAATCCCATACTTATAAAACACTTAACATAAATTGAACTATTTATGGATATAATCCATAATCATAAGAATGTTTTCTCTGAGGAAGTATATATTCATAATCCCTTCAAAATGATTTGTAAAGAAAATGAGAGTTATCATAAGCATATCCCCCGGGAGTGTCGTAACCAAGAGTGCAGCAAGGCCCGTTGTCGTGCACCAGTTCCCGTTCGAGTCTAGCTCAAAGCGGTGTTTTCGGGTTTTACCCCTAGGTACATCTGTGCCAGAGCCGCCTCTACCTGCTCGTATCCAGACAGGGATGTATTTCTCGGAAAACTTACAAAATCTCTACAATACCAAAATTCTAGGAAGTTCTTCTATACTAATCCTCAAAGTTCATCTTAGGTCTACGTGCTCTAATCAGAGTTTATCTAAATCTAGTTTCCAAGGTTTGTACTAAACTTCCTCTGATACCAACTGTAACGCCCCGACCCTAGTTACCCAGAGTCGGTGCATTATTACATAACATTGGCATGATCACAAGAAAGATCAAATCTCGAAAGACCGATTGGTTTAGTAGCCTTGGAAACACTAGATATATTCATAAGTTTTACATTACATCATAAAATGAAAAACTACTACAACAACATAATGTCTCCATAAATCCACACTCATATCCCCACATAATATCCCTGCAGGTCATTCATAATTTACTTCTTCACTTCCTGGGAAAAATAAAACATAGAAAAGGGGTGAGCTCAAATGCCCAGTAAGGATAACAATATAGCGGAAACTTTCATAAATAAGAATAAACATTTAAGGCAATGTATAACTAAAACAAAAGCCTTTCAAACATGAACTTTCAACATAGTATGGCATAAATAAAATGAAATAATTCCATTTACTTATTCACATGGATATTCTACTAATCGAATAATCACATGAAAAATCAATAACCACTTTCATAATGATGTAATGCATAATGATGAACTTTAATTTCTTTGTCAAGGCCTCGTCCCAAGACCTTGGGGCTAACTGTAACTGGAACCCAACCCGGATTTCCTCTAATAACCGGACACCAACCCAGAGTGCCTCTAATAACCGGACACCAACCTGGAGTGCCTCTAATAACCAGACACCAACCCGGAGTTCCTCTAATAACCGGAGACCAAACTATAGTTCCTCTAATAACCGGAGACCAAACCGGAGGGCTTACTTTTACCGGTCCCCAACCCGGAACATACTTGTCTAACACATTCATCTGAATGAAAGGTTGAAATATAACATAAACATTCGGATTAAAAATAACTTATGAAATGTCAATACTCTAAACAAAAACCATGAGTGACATAAGAATAACTTATCCATAGTCAAAAATAGCACAAAACCTTCAATAAAATATGGATGTTTTGTATCATAATAAATCAACTTCAAATAAGCTTAAAAGCCATCAAAGAATGTTGACATAGATGAAATCAAAACTATTTTAGAGAAATATCTCTTTTTTTTAAATCATTTTAAAAGTAGAATAATTATAAAATAATACATTCAATTTGAAAATATTCTTATAAGCTTGTAAGGAAAACTTTGATGATTTTATTACGGCGGTAAATAGCCTCACCCGCCGTATAAGTTAAAAAAACATTCTTACCTTAAATTTGTCGAAAAGGTTAAAAGTGACTTGTTTGGAAAACGACGGAAAGATTCCTTTCGAAACACATAAGGGTATAAATGAATTTAACCCATATTCTTGTAAATAGTAAAAATGTTTTGAAATACATTATTAAGAAACATGGATGTGGATGATAAAGAGATCCCAGTAGATTATTACGTATAAACAACCTCGGATAATGAAGAGATTGTGAAATAACCCTTACCAATTTGGTAACTTATGAAACATACAACCCATGAAAGAGGTATCATACAATGAATATGTAAGTACACATAAATTAGAGTGTATTACACAAATAATATAATTATGGGCAGTACATACACCACACAAAAGATAATGGTGGCAATATGGCATGAATCTCACGGGAATAAGGAGTGAGATGAAAACCCCTTACCACGTTAATCAAATGAGTCGTATGGCCAAAAGTTAATAACCACCAAATGATTTATAAAATAACATGAATATAAAGAGAATCATGATAATATATATCAAATGGAAGTACACAATACACCACTTTCAATAATTTAGTGGCGAACAATGGAAATCTCACGGAATTGAATGTGAGATAAGAAAATCCCTTACCTTGTACTTTTCCTTGGTTGGGGTAGGTTAACCTCCTGTATAATGGTGAAATAGTTGTTATTAAATTATTCAAGAATCATATATATTAATATGATATCATATATGATCTTTTAATATTGATTTGATAATAATATCTTAGTATTATCATTGTTTCAGGTGTTAACTTACTTGTTTTCTTTTATATGTTTTGTTATGTAAGCCATGTTTGTAAAGGATAGGTTGTATATTATTCATATCTAGAATGATATCAAGTCCTTAAACATCATTTTTCAAATCATCAAATGATAATTATACTTGAATGGATACGATGGAGAATGAATCTCATCGCGTTCGTGGAGACGGTAGTCCGTACGTACGCACGAGCGACAATATCATTCTTTTGATATTAAAATAATATATAAATGGATGGTATATCATATATAAAGAATCATTAACATGTTATATTTATTATTTACATGAGTTACACATCATTATTATACCCATCCAAATAATAATATATTGAATAACAATTACACCACGACGTAGAGACGGTAAGCCGTACGTACGCATGTATGGTGACATGTTATTCAAAAGGTGGATAGAATACTGAATATGGTTGTACCATATTTATAATAACATCACATTATATGTGAGATACTGGAGTTATTATTTTAGAATGGTAAGAACAAAGAAAGAAGAAGTGGAAGAAGAAAGGAACTTGAAAAGGGGTGGTGAAAACATTACCTCTTCTTCGGGTTCTTCCTTTTGATTTGATCAAAAGGGCTCCTTAGGTTGGATTTCTGATCAAACTAAGGCCTCTAGGTTGTAGTGAGGGATGTTGGGAGAGTATTTGGGCAGAGTTTAGCCGAACCAAAAGGCTTTGAAGGTGTGAAGAAATGAGAAGGAGGAGTGCCCTTTTATAAGAGGGGTGAGGGGCACCTTTGGAAAAGCTAGAAATATTAATTTATAATAAATTCATATTCGGTTTCTAATGGCTCCAAAGTTTATTATTCAAAGGTTAATGTGGGGATAGGTCGAAAACCACTCAACCAATAGAATTTAGACAGGTTTGGGTACTTATATTAACCTTATCTTTAAGTATTAACTCTAAGTTAATTAGTTTCACTTTTACAATGTCTCTTTGTATTTTTATATAATATGGTTAATAAACTTACTATATACATCCAAGCAACCCCCAAGTGGTCCATTAATGATGAACCTATCATGATATAAGTCTCTTGTCCGAACCTTAGATTTTTAGGAATTTAATATCAATTAATAATATAATATTTGTTTTAAGAACTCTTTTATGTCAATTTGACACTATTCAATAGTTGATTTTTGTGAAACTCATAACAGATTGATTACTTCGAACAAAGTCAATTAAATCAATCCTAATATATCATATTATCCTAGAAAATTAGTTTAATTCATTAAAAGTTTCATATTATATTTATTTGGGTATTTATAATATCAATTATTTTAATTTTTCACTATTATAGTAATTACTGCATCATCATTGTGTCATAAATAAAATAAATTATTTAATGTCTAAAAATTATAAATAAAATATCATTATGTAGGAAATCTTTTTATATTTCTAATGAATATTTATAATCTAAAATCCAACATATATAACCCTATGTAACAATTGTTTTTCTAAAAGATATATGCTTGTGTCATTTTTGTATTCATTTTATCTTAATTAAAATAAAGTGTCATTATCACTTACAAGTGGATCCATGGGGTCCCAAAATCGACCCAAAGATGCTCATGGTCGACCATGTATCAACCAATAGGGTTAAGACACGTTTTAGGGTAATTTAGTATTATTATAATATTATTTTTTAACCCTTATTTACCGAATTTACCCTTAACCATGGTAAATAAAATATTTACCGCAGTAATTATTCAAAATGTCTAAAAATAAAAGTTACCTATTTACACAATTTGAACATCCTGATTCCAAATATGGAATCCATTTTTCTAAATTCAAAACACAGAAGTGGCAGAAATTAATTTAAAATTAATTCCCGCTGTCAAAACAAAAAGCGTGTTTTTAAGAGATAATAACTATCAAAAGATTGACACTTGTTTATGTTCGGTTTAATTGTAAAATTATGTCCAATGACCAAAATTATATTAAATGGTAAAAATATATTTTAAATATACTTTAAAACCACTCAAATTCATAATTTATCACTATTAATTATTTTTATTAAAAAAGTTGTTTTTAATTAAAATTTAGTAATTTTCACTATTCATCAAAATATGAAAGTTATCCGAAATGTACCAAAATTTCACCTTAGGCTAAATTCGATATTCTGAATCCAAAAATGAAGTCCATTTTGAAATATAAAATATATATAATTTCAAAAAGTAGGTATTACTATTCATAACGGCTAGTTTGATTGGTTATGGTGTGTTAGAACTCGGTGTTGCGTACAACACACGCTATCACATTATTCAAAGAGAAGCGTACCGTAGAAGCTTGGGGTGTTACAACTTTTACCTTATTATATGTTAAAATTTATCCTGATCCAAAATATAGAATCCATTTTTATGAATTCCAATCATACAAGTGGTAGAAATTAATTTAAAATTCATCTCGTAAGTGGGACGACAATACAGGTTTTTAAAGTAAAAATGTCTGAAATTTTGCTATGTTTTTATAATAAATTTCAAGGTTAAATTGATTAAAATTACATAAATTGTATTAATTGATAAAAATATTATCTAATTAAACTTTAAAACCAATTAAAAATATAATTTTAAATTATAAATAAATTAGATGAAAAAACAGTTTTGAACTAAAATTCAGTATTTCTCACTATTCATTAAAAAATGATATGTTTTCGAAAAATATCAAAAAATAACCCTAACAAAATTTTATATATATATTTAAACTTTTAAGTTTATTTTTATTTGTTAAACCAATTAAAGTGTCAAAATTCAGATTTAAAATGGGTTCTCCATTAAAAGGCGGTAAAATTGTCTTTATAAATATATAAGTTTTTATGTGTGAAATTGGAATTGTTCTTATATTATGCCTATAAAACCTAATAGATGGATATAAAAAATATTTTATTGAATATATAACATATATATTTCATTTAAATCATTCAATAATTGTAATTAATTATGTTTATTAAGATAAAACTCCTTTGCAATCAAAAAAATAATAATATTTCTTTTTATATCCAATTGGTTCTTATTTTTGTTTCTCATTAATTAGTAACCCATGAATTAATTTTATATTTATATAAACCATAAATTTTCATAAGTTATTTAATACTATTAATAATGTCTAGTTTATTTCATAATATATTAAATAATAATATTTTTACAATACATTTTTATTTGGAAAAACTCGATCTTGCATGTAATGCAAGCTATCAAGGAAGGTCACTCCTGCGTGTAATGCAACCTATCAAGGAAGTTCAATATTGTGTGTGATGAAAGATAACTTACTATTACATGAATTATATGCTATAGAATATATTATATTAATTAAATATTATAATGTATCGGGTTAATATATTCTCTTTTTACACTTGGTGTTGCGTTTTATAAACATAATTGAATACAAAGTTGTACTTTAGAATTTCAGGATGTTACTCATAAGGTTTTAAAATCATGAGTAATTTCTCAAAAATCATCAATATTAACTAGCTAGTCTAAGGTAACTTCTTATCTTTGTCACAAATTTTGTTTTGGGTCACTCTTTAATCACCTTTATCTTAGAAGGATATATAGATATCCTTTTTGGAGATAATATTCCCCAAGAATGATACTTTATATATAAAAAACACATTTACTATACTTTTCATTTAACTTATCCTTTAGTAAAGTCTCTAGAATGGTATTAAAATTATCCTCATAATCCTCCTTTATTTTTAAGTATATCATAATTTCATCTATAAAGACTATCAATGATTTTTCAAGGTAATCAAAAAAGACTCTATTCATTTAGTCCATAAAGATTGTTATAGCATTATTGAGTCTGAAGGAAATATATATTAACTCATAGTTCCTATACCTTGTTCAAAAGTTAGTATTTAGAATATCTTTTACCTTAAACTTTAATTGGTGGTATCCCTACTAAAGGTACACCATAGATAATTAGTGGTACTCATATAGTTGATTGAAAAATTCATCAATTTGTCGCATGGGATATTTGTTCTTTATCATGATTTTGTTTATTTCATGATAATCAATGTAGAGGTGTGTTGACCCATCCTTTTTCTTGATAAAGAGGATTGAAATTCCCCATGGTGAAGCACTCAGGGATATAAAACCCTTAAACTGATTATCTTATAAATACTTATTTAGTTCTTCCAATTTGATGGTGGTCATTATATTGGGAGTCCTGGATATGGATAGATAAAAAGATATAAGTTAAACTAAGAAATCGCCTTCTTATTTAGGATCAAGATAATGTAACTCTTCATGGAATACATATGTATAGTCCCTCATAATGGGTATGTATTTAAGCAGTATCCACTACTTTGTTTCAATAATTTGAGATAGATATAATTTATCATAAGGTAATAATATCCATGATTGAGAATAAGATTCTAAAGAAGATTCATCCTCCTCCTTATACTTATGCATAATAAAAGTATGAATTAGGATATGGAAAGTGAGTTCCCTCTCTTATAATTTGATTTTTTTCTTTATATATGGACATCCAATCCATGCCCATTATAGAATCAAATTCTACTAAAGGAAGTATGAAAGGATTTTATGAGAGTTTTGGTCCATAAACATTGACTAGGGAGGAGTTATATTCTTTTGATTCATTAATTTTCCTATTTTATATTCTCATTAATAACCCAAACTCTGTTTTTTTATGGTATTTAAATAGTTCTACTAAACTTTCATGATATGAATGAATTTTTAGAACCAAAATCAAATAATGTGATATCTATTCATGAAGGAATAACTAGAGAACCTATCAACACTTTATTATTACGGTCCACCTCAGTAGTAGTGATATCATAAGTCATTATTTACTATCATATCCTTGGAAGTTATTTTTGTTGATTATATCTGACAACCCATGGCTTAGGGTATTTTTCTTATATTTTAGTACCTTGTACTCACACTCTCGAATCAGGTTCCATAAACACATACTTTATATACTATATTCTATAAAAACTTTAGATTCATGGACATAACTATCCCATAATTAGATAACTTAAATAAAATATTTCATTACATAGTTTCCCAAAACATTTTTGGTTTATAGAATTAGATAATTAAGACAAATCATAAACTAATAAAGCTCATTTCTTTCTCAACTAATGTATATCTTATTTTTTATACTAAATAAGAAACTACTTAATCCAAAATAATTCTTTAATATCTCCCAAAAATTCTTCCACACATGTTATCCTTATAGACATATCATGGGTTCTAGTATTATTCATAACCTAGGGAATAGAAAAAAAATGGGTGAGATAAAACACTCAGAAAGGGAAACATATAAATAATGATTTCAAAAATATAATCATGGTATACATAATATAACTAGAATAAAAATTTTGAATAATTCCATATTCAACTGAAATATAGAGCATGTTAAATGTATGATAATAAATTAAAATTTGGGTATGAATAATACTAATTACATACTAATTGAATGTATAATGTAGAAAATAAAAACCATGTTATAAAGGCCTTGTGACAAGTCATTATATAGATATGAGAATAGGTATAAATCAAAACCAATGTTGTTTTTTCTCATGATAAATGTTGATAAATCGAGTGGTTATATAATGTTATGCCCAGCTAATCACTTGATTAAGTCCAATGCATTCACCATAAGAGCCAAAAATACATTTCATATCATTCCCAAAGGAACCTTTGGCTAGATAAAAACATGGTTATCAGTATAATGAAAAATATATGATGTTAATATATAATAAACTTATGTTAGCAGTAAATAGTCATAAATAATTTATATATTTCCCCAATCAATAAATAATATTTATTTCTAGGTGAAAAACCTCCAATATGACTTTTAAAAAATGACATATTCACATAATATATGGTAATTAGTATATGGTTGAGTAAATATTGGAATAATATAACAATAATTCATCCAAATAAAGAATTTGGATGGTTAAAAAATAAAATATCCCCGGTGTAAAAAAGTAAATGTAGAAGGATATTGACATAAATGAAAAACACCCCAGTAAAAATAATGCTTTGAATGGTATCACAAAATAATGGATAAAGAATTAAATTTTATGATATTTTTGAGTTCAATAACCCAAAAGATAAATATATATTAGATTATAAATCATGAATCATAAATACCTTGAGTGAAAATACTTTCTAATATTAAAAGGAAAGTGGGAGTAAAAAACTTAAAAGAGATTTTACATTTTTAACAATGATGTAAAATACAAAATTACATGTCACTTCCAAATGAAAATTCAAAAAAAGGTCATGTGAAAGATTTTTAAAGAATTTACTTTCAAAAATAATCTCCAATAATGGGTCCTTAAAAATACATAAAGTTTATATTTAATAAATGAGTAAATAAAGGAAAACGAGATGAAAGTAAAAGGAAAAAACATTTTTATTACTTTGAAAATAATTTTGTTCAAAACTCACATTATAAAAAAAGAGTAAAAAACATTCATTTATATAAAAATATATTTTACCCATAGAGGTAGATAAATAAACATATAATAAAATATTAGGGTATAATAACTTGTGAATAAAAGAAAGAATTTCATGATAAACAAAATAACTCAAGGAAATGAGACTTGAGTTATAAATATCCCTTATAGGAAACATTTTTTTTCAAGAAATATTTAAAAAGGGATGTTTATGTGGTATAAATTTAAATAAATAAAATACCACATAATATATCAAATGGTAGAATTTACCAAACTTATATGTAATAATTATTACTGAAATGATCGTAACTCAATAAATGAAAATTGAGTTACCAAAAATCCTTACAACTAAGGTAACAACTGACTCATAATATATTTAATGAAATAGAACTAATTTAACATATTATTTCCCATTAATAAGAAAATATGTGATAAATATACATAAATTTTGAGTTAATACACCATTCCAAGTAAAATATGGTGCATAAAAAACATGCCTCAAGGAATTAAAGTTTGAGACAAAGAACCATTACGGCTTGAGTGACATTTTAATCAAACCCCCTTGAAAGTGGGGGTCTATAGTTAAACTATAAATACCATGATTAAAATATAATTCATGATATAATATCTCAAATAGGAATCATATATACCACATAAATTAAATTGTGTATATAACAAAAAACAGTTCTCAAAAATAGGAATTTGGCACGAATACTCTTACCTTAATAGTGATTCATTCTACACTTACACCAAACATCCTAAATAATTAAATTAATTTTATTGAATGAATACCCAAAAACCATATTCATAACTATAACCATTTATGATCCTTATTTATAATCATTCTACACATATAAATATTAGTTATTTTTTACTTGTTTTCAACACTGAGTGTAAGTAATATTTATCTTTTTGAACTAGTTTCATAAAATATGATTTGATATCTATTATTTTTTTGGAAATCCATAAATATTAGATAAAATAAGGTAATATAATATATGCTAAAATTTATTTTATAAATTTATAATTTCATTTCATGGAATTTTTTGTTATGATTCATGATGATTAAATTGACAAAAATCATATTTATGTGATTCTTAATGAACAAGGGGTGATATCCAAATTAATGAGTTATATGTTGATATAAACTCATATAAACAAAAAAAAATTACATATTTATATCATATTATACAAGTAATTAATTTCTCTTAGTAATCCATGATATATTTTATAGTATTATTCAAGTAGGTGGTCAAACCAATAAAAACATGAACCCAACGTGATTAATGGATGATTATGAGGTGGTTTAGTTTAATATAGTTATTTATTATACCATCCTTTTTAGGTGGATAATTAAAATGAACAACTTTCTTTATAGAGGCACTAGTCTATACATACGCATGATTAATGTTTTCACTTTTCTTAATGGAAAAGGGAAGGGTGGTTGATGCATGTACCATCATTATAATAACATAAAAATATAGTAATGATACTGGGGTTTTAATTTTAATATGGGGTAATGGAATTTTAGGATGAAGATATTCATATAAAGAAATATAAATGAGAAAGTATTGGTTAGAAATTTATACCTCACTTCTAAAATTATCTCCTTTGAAAAGGAATTTAAGCCTTTGAGGGATGTTATTTTGAGAAGAAAAAAATCTATTGAAGGAGGATAGTAATTTTTAAGAGAGGTTTGGAAGATTTTTCTCATAACTAAGTGGGTTTTTTTTGAGAGGCGAAGTTAGAGGGCCCCTTTTATAAGTGAAAAAGGATGAAATTTTTCTAAATACTAAAAACTTCTCAATAATGGGATGTCACTCTCAAGGAAAGCGTTTTAAAATTTGATAAATAATAGATAGGATAAGAAATAAGTCCAATAATGACCACATACACTCAATTTTATAAAAAAAAATTATCATGTTTCAATCCCTTTACCCCTTGAATTATTACTTTTAGCGTTTTAATTTTTACCATGATAACTAGTTTTTGCCTATGGTAAATTATCATTATACCTAAAAGTAAAATGGTCCTTGTTAAATAATTTGGTCATAATGATTCCAAATTTTAAATATATTCTATTATATTAAATTTATACAAGTGATAAAAATCAATTCTAAAATATGAAATGTATAATGTATTAAAAAAATTGAAAAATATAACTCAAGTTATAAAATGTAAAATATGGGTTTTTAAATTAAAAATAAAAAAATTATAAATTTAATTATAAAATATGTATTTATTCTTAGAAAAAAAATTCATGAATTTAAAATTTTTACTTATATAATAATAATTTCATAAAATTCATGTTATTTGTAAAAACAGTATTTTTCACTATTCAACAAAAATTATTTTTTTATAAAAATCCAAACAATTAATCTTAAGAAAATTTTTTATTATTAATAAAAAATAGTGTTTATATTTTCTATTTAAAATTATAAAATTTATAAATTTAACTTTTCAATAAAAATATGATATATGATGTAAAATTGTATTTATAGGAAAATAACTTTTTAGAATATTAATCATTCTCATTCATATTTCCAATAATGTACTTATTAAATTAGTATTAACCAATTATTCATATAAAAATTATTTTATAATTATTAATCATAAGTTTCTTGAAATATAAATTCATATCACATAAAAAGGAAATATTTAGAAAAATACATTTCTAAGAATAACATGATCATGTTAGTCATTTTATCTATACCAATTGAATTTCATTAATATTAAAAGTAGTCTTTATTTTATTAATATAAATATTTCATCAATTGGTTAATCTTATTTATTCCTACTAATTCAGTGGATTGTATTTAATGTTCTAAACATAACATGGTTTTTTTAGTTTGGTATTACGTGTGGAGAAAGTTATCGAACACATTTTTTATTTAAATAAAATATATAGTGAAATATTAGTCATTACATTCTCCCCCCATTAAATACATTTCATCCTTGGAATTTTAATTACTTCTCGTTAAATAAAGTAGTTGAGGGTATTCTTAACATATTCATTATTCAGAATATAGCCTCTAATATGACATTTACCTTACCCTCTTAGACAATATCAAATTACATACCTTTCTTCAAATAAAATTATTCATTCATAAAATCACATACCCAAGTATATATATAAACAAATCATATATTCTATATAAAATAATTTTCCTAGAACCATTTTAATCTCCAAGGAATTAAACACCAGAAAAATTATATATTCCTCTAAAAATTAATTATATCTTTAAACCTCAAATGTATTAATCACTAGTTCATAAAGTCCCAAACTAATCAATATATATCGTAATCCTAAAAATGACATAAACTTCACCAAAAATATTATGATCATTTTTTCATTAAATCAATAATCAATTCCAAGTATATCAATACTATCTAACTCACTTTTCTCAAAATCAATCAACCTTTTAAACTTAATAGTTATTTGTCCAACAATCATGTGTTATAAAATAGTTATCCCCAAAAATAAAAATTCACTTTGCAATGTTATTTATACCATTTAATATATGTTTGTAAAAATTTAAAGAATAACTAATGAATAAAAATCCTTAAATGTTTCACATAATCCACATAACTTTTAAAATATAATAGAACATCATTAATGAATATCACTCACAAAAAAAATATCAAAGTATCAATATTTAATTTCTATTTATATATAAACCTCACTACCTTAGTTAAGACAAGTAAACTCACCTTTTTCCATCATAATAAACATATTCTAAAATTATCAACCATTTAAGTATGATTTTTTATTCACTTATAATACATATAGGTTTATAGATACATACCTTTCTCGGCTTCATTTTTTTTATCCTATTTCAATTAAATACTAAAATAAAAATGGCTATGATTACATAAAAAATATGAATATGAAATTATCAATATGAAAATTTCTTCCCCTATAACACCTTAATTTTTAACATATGATACTTTTAGTTCAACCTATGACTATATTTCTTCAATTCATAGTTATCCATGGTTATTTTCATATTAGGTTCTCTAACCTAATTAGTTAAAATCATACTAAAATCCTTAATAATGGATCATTAGATAGAATATGAATAAACCAAATCATAACCCTCAGGAGTGTCAAACTAAGTGTGAAATTAGGATTATTTTTAATGCATCAAGAAATGATCAAGTTAATACTCAATCTTACCTTTCTAGGGCTATTAACTTATGGTATATTTGAGATAGAGATTACATTCACATATATTATCCATAAAGGGATGAAATTACTACTATAATCCCACAATATATACTTTACTAAAACATCAAGATGTTATCCTATACTTAGAATTCATTCTTATACTTATCCCTTGGATTTTCACTAAATTTCACTTAACCTAATCCCCGAATATAATATGCATTATTACATTACCATTAAATTAGATATAATCCCAAAGGGTTATCTATACCTTAGAAATTGTGATCAATATTAACTTATAAACCCTTAAATTATATTCAATTAACATCTTAATATATAAAATGTTTAAACTCTACTATGATACCAATTGTGGTTCCAAGAACCCATGTTGACATATCTAGTTCTATAAACACATACTTTACATACTAGATTTGATACCAACAACAGATTCCCAAACATAATTGTCCCATAATTACATTAATTAAAGAAAATATTGAATTAAATATATATACATACCTTTTAGGTTTAATATTTAGATAATTATGAAAAATTATAAACAAATAAATCTCATTTATTTCTCAACTAATACGCATTTTATTTTTTACACTAAATAAGAAGATTTTTAATCCATAATAAGTCTTCAACATCTACAAAAAATTATTCCACACATGTTATCCTTATAAACATATCATGTGTGTACTTTTCTTGATAAACTTGGGAATATAAACATAAGAAATGAGTGATCTCAAATGATCAATAAGGGAAATATATAACTAAAGCTAACTAAAAAATAAGCATGGAGTAAATCATATAATAGAAATAAATAATATTAATAATACCATATTAAACTGAAACTAAGATCATGATAAATCTATGACAATAAATAAATACCTGGATATCAATAATGATGATCTTACACTGATGTAATGCATAATGAAAAACATCAAAAACATGTTTTTAAGGCCTTATTCAAAGACATTATACCGATATAGAGAGAGTTATACACTAAAACTCATGTTTTTTTGTATAAAGATACCTATATATGCATTTATGGGATATATAATGTCTATCCCTACTAGTAAATTGATTAATTCTAATGCATTAACCATATGATTCAATAATACATTTATTAAAATTCCCTAAGGAAACTATGGATGAATAAAAACATGGATATCCATATAATGAAAAATATGGAATAGAAATACTTAATCAACCAGTATTATTATCCAATAATCATCAATAAGGAAAATACTTTCCAAGCCAATAAATAATCTTTATTTCTAGGTGAACATGCTCTGATCTAAATTTTGTAAAATGATATGTTCAGACTGTGTAATGTAATGAGTATACAGTTAAATCAATACTGGAATAACATGATCATAATTCATATAGAGAAAGAATGTCGATGGTTGAAAAATAACATATCCCCAGTGTAATAAATCAAACTAATAAGGATGTTGACATAAATTAAAACCACCTTCAAAAAAATAATGCATCGAACGGTACCACAAAAGAAGGTATCAAGAATCAATTTGTTTAATACTATGATTTGAACCCAAAAATTTATATATATATATATATACATTATAAATCATGAAACATAAATATGGTGATGTAATATCCTTTTGAATATGAAAAGGAAATAGGAAGTGAAAATTTAAAAGAGATTTTAGAAAACATTTTTAACATTGAGGTATAATACAAGCTTACGTGTCACTTCTAAATTAAACTTCTCAAAAAGGTGATGTGAAAGATTTTGAAAATAATTAATTTTAAAAAAAATATCTAATAATGTATCCTTGAAAATACCTAATTTTTATCTTAAAAAAATTTGGATAGGAAAGAAAAATATATATGAAAGTTAAAGGAAAAAACCTTTTTATTATTTTAAAAATACATTTGTTTAAAACTCACATTGTAAGAAGAGTAAAAGACATTAATTTATATAAAAATATATTTTTCACATATATAGGTTGAAAAATTACCGTATAATAAAATATTATGATGGAATAACCTAAGAATGGAAGAAATAAGTTCATGATGAAACTATATAACTCAAGGAAAGGATATTTGATTTATCAATATCAATTATGGGAAAAATTATTTTTGAAGTAATAAATATTTAAAAAAGTGAGTTTTATATTATAACATTTTAAATAAATAAAATACCACATAATAAAATAAAAGTTAATTATTTACCTAACTTATATGAAATAAGTATAAGACAATTTATCATAACTCAATGAATAAAAATTGTGTTACCAAAAAGGGGTAACAACTAAATCAAAATCCATTTTATGAAAATAGAATAATTTTTATTATTATTTACCAAAAATAAAAAATTATTTGATAAATATACATACATGGGGATTGAATACACCATTCAAAGATAAACAGGGTGCATAACATAAACATGTATCAAGAAATTAAAGTTTGAGACAAAGAACATTGCAGCTTGAGTAACATTTTAATCAAAACCCATTGAAAGATAGGGATTGTAATTGAATGGAAAATGAAATTATTATAAGATAATTAATGATATTATATCTAAAATATTTAGTAAATACACATCATAAATGAAATTAGGTGCATAATAGCAATCATGTCTCAAAGAGATGAATTTGTGATGAAAACACTAACCTTGGTCCTGATTTTTTGTGTACTTTCACAAAACATCCTAAATAATTAAATTAATTTAATTAAATAAATACATAATAACCTTATTAATAACTATAATATTTTATACTCTTAATTTTTAATCATTATATACATATAAATATTTTTTATTTTTACATATTTTCAATATTGGGTATACAATCTTTATCTCTTTGAACTAGTTTCATAAAAGTGGTATTGGTATCTATTATTTTTTCTAATTACACAACTATTAGATCATATATATTACTATAATATATGTTTTAATATATTTTATAAATAAATAAATTCATTTCATGGAATCTTTGGTTATGTTCCATGAGGATGAAATAGATGATGATCATGTTTCAGGGATTCTTAATGAATGAGGGGTGATTTGTTAATTAATGTGTTAAATTTTAATATAACCTTACCAAAAAAACCCATTATTAAAATATTTATATAATATTATACCATTAAATAATTTATCATATTCATACATGATTTAAATTCATGGTATGATTCAAGTAGTTGGTTCAACTGATCCAAATATGAACCTACCATGATTAATGAATTGTTATGATGTGGTTTAGTTGTAATATCATAATAAAAAAATAATAATGAAAATATTTGGTACTTATTAGTTTGATATATCATAATTTTAAATAATTTTAAATATTTTATAATTTATATAAATTCTTTACTTAGAAAAAAGATATCAGTTTCTTCTTAGTGTGCTCGTTTTAAACGATTGAATTAACGATAAATGATTATTTATCATATCATTAACAGGTTCTACAATTTTTCATACCAAAACCTTAATGATATCATAAAAATTATATTTATCCTTTAATCCTATATTTTTATCCATACATAAAAGGTGGTAATGAAAAATGGAATACATTATTCCATGAAAGAGGTAGTCTGCACGTACACATGGATGATGATTTCATTTTCAAAGAACGGGAGGAAGGGGTAATATGGTTTATTATTTCATAATATTAAACATGATATAAATATAATAATTATCTATTAAATTCTCAATTTATACTATCATTGTTATTTGGTGATTTAAAATGAAAAGTTACTTCATAGAGGCAATAGTCTGCACATACACATGATTTGCATTTCGTTTTTCTTAATGGAAAAGGAAAAGGTAGTTAATGATTGTATCATTGTTATAATAATATATATATAGTAATGAAATTTTTTTTATAATTTTAATATGTTTAAATATAATTTGAGGAATAATATGTGCAAATAAAGAAATATAAATGAGAAATGAGTGATTGTAAGGTTCTACCTCACTTCTTGGATTATCTCCATTGCGAAGGTTATTAAGCCTTTGAGGGATGGTATTATCAGAAGACCAGAAACTATTAAATATGTATATAAATATTAAGTAGATTTTTGGGTATATTTTTTTCTGAACTAAGTGGGGTTTTTTAGAGGGTAATTGAGGAGATAATTCCCCTTTTATAAGTGAAAGGGGATGATATTTTTGTAAATACCAAAAACATTTAAATAATGGGAAGTTAAGGAAAGAAAAAAACTAATAAATAATGGAGAGGTTAATATATAAGGTTGATAAACACATCATCCACTCAATTATAGAAAAATTTTCTTCATGTTTCAATATGTTTACCCCTTGACTTATTACTTTTACCATTTTAACTTTTACTACCGCAATAACAAGTTTTTACCTAAGGTAGCCTATATTTATACCTAAAAATAAATTATTCCTAACTACATAATTTTTACCTAATAGTTAAAAAATTAAAATTTATTTAATTATATTAATTTTTATAAAATTTATAAAAAGAAATTTTAAAATAAAAAAAGTATAGTGTATTAAAAATGATTTTTTAAAAAATATAACCTATGTTTTAAAATGTAAAATATGGGTTTATAAATTAACATCAACATTTCTAAAATTATATACACTTATAAAATATATATTTTATCTAATAAAATTTTCATAAATTTCCAATTCATACATATATACTAATAATTTCACAAAATTCATGTAATTTTTTAAAAAATAGTATTTTCCACTATTTGCTTAAAAACAAATTTTTTGGAAAAATCACAAAAAAAATATTAAGGAAATATTAATATGATTAATCCAAAAATAATGTTAATTTTTCTAAATTTAGATTATAAAATTTAGAAATTTAACTTTAAAATAAAAATATGAGATATAATGAAAAACTATATTTATAGGAAAATACCTTCTTTAGAATATTAACTATTTTCATTCATATTTCCTATCATTTAATAATTAAATCAGTATTAGAAAATTATTCATATAAAATATATTATATTATAATTAATTATATGTTTCTTGAAATATAAATTCATATTGCATAAAATGGAATTATTTAGAAAAAAGCATTTCTAAGCATAAAATGATTGTATTAGTAATTTTAACTATAACAATTAGATTTCATTCATATTAAAAGTATAATTTGTTTTCATTTTTTGAATATTTTATAAATTGGTTACTTTTATTCATTTCTGATAATTCAATGGATATGTTTTAATGTTCTATACATATCATGATTTCATTTTAGTTTAGAATTTCCTATAGAGAAACCTATCAGCCACATTATTTATTTAAGGAAAATTTACAATGAAATATTGAGTCATTACATGAATAATTTCTATGTTCCTTAAAGTTGAAACATTATACTATAGGCTGAGTATTGATCAAAAGCTTATTTTATTTTGTCGTATTAATGGGATTCTTTATCTCCCTTTTTTATTGATTAGCCCGATGCTCCTCTTTTCCACACTTGAATCATCTCTTCATTACCATGATATAATTTCTGATATGCTTCTTCTTACACTTTTGACTCATGTGGAGTTTTATTTTCTTTTCTTTATGGGATTTATCCATTTATCCTCCCAAATTAATCTCTATTTCTAATTTTTGTTCTCCAACCCCTCGAGACCACTTGGAATAACCAATCTCCATCTTGACCTTATAGGAATAATGGAAAATATATTCATGGATATCAAAGTCCCTAATTGCAAAATGTTTTTGTAAAATCAGATTTAATCCACTAAATAAGTTGTTAAACTTACTATTAATATCAATAAAAAAATATAAGGTGTGTCTTATAAGTATTGTGAAGTTTTTCTCATAATCCCCGATAGACTCATCTTCCTTTAGTTTCAGTCCAAGAAACTCCCTATACATTTAAAGATAGAGAGTTTGGGGAAAATATTTATTGAAAAATATTTTCTTGAATATTTCCCATTTTATGGATTTGATTTCTTCCTTTGGATTCATATTCCTAATCAGTAGCCACCAATGATTGTATTCTACCTACATATGATAAATGAAAAGTGTGATTTTCTCTTGTTCAATCATTGGAGGATAGATAATATCTTATCAATGGAGTTAATCCATTACTCCATGATAAGGGTATCAAAAGATCCAATAATGGTAGAATTCCTTTTTCATATAAATTAATCAACCACAAAATTATCTTTCTTCAAAGAAAGTGGGAATTACACATGATCCAAGTTATTATTCACAACTTGATTTAGTTGAGTTAGTACTTACATGAATTTATTAGCTCTAAATCCCATCAAGTTAGGCATTTTATGGGGGAAATAATCACATTAACTATCACCTTGGTTGTTGTAATTATTCCTCCTATTTCTAAACATTAACTAAAATGAAGAAAAATTAGTGATGAGAATACTTAAAATAATAATCATATAAACAAGGAAACTATAAAATTTAAAGTAATAACTTATAAATAACATTTATATCCTAACTTATGAGCCGTGAGGTTTCAATCTAGATTATTCATGGTAATTTTCTTATTATTTTTTCTAAACTAACAATCTATTTTAGTCCTTCATAATAGTTCATAAAGTGTTTTGTAAATTTACCAAAGCATAACCCCTTGGAGTGGAAAATAAAGTGTGCAAAAAGACCTATTTATCATGCACTAGGTGTAGATTAATTTAATACCCAATAAGTCATTTTGAGGTTATTACCCCAAGGTTCATAAGTTTCATATACATTTCTATTTATAGAATCCAAATAGAGATTTCATTTTTTGGAAACCACTTGATCTATACTTTAACAAAATTTCAGGATGTTTTCTGATAATTAGACTTATCCCTATGGTTTTTACTAATGTATTCTTATCATAATGATAAAAAATAACTATAAATTAATTTGATTCCATATATAGTGACCCAATCCTCTTACACATATTATTATATGGTTTTTTAACATAAATACAACCTAAGGATTCAAAGGCCCAGTGTATTTGGAATACTAGGTACATAAAACATATACATGAAACTAAAATAAAACATATTTATTTTAATTACAATAATGATCTCTTAAATTCTTTTAATATTCTAAAATTTCATAGGATGGCCCAAAGAATACATAAACTAAGTGAGTGAGCTATAAATCCTAGTAAGGGAATAAGCATGATAAAGGAGCATAGCATATGAGTCAATTAGTATATCATTATCTCATAATAGATTGGGTACATAAATGATCACATAGAAGCCTGACATAAATTAGATGGAATCATAGAATCATGGCATCATGGGAATTTTTCAACAATATAAAATATTACATGAGCATAATTCAAGTCTCACTACCAAGATAACATAACATGGGGGACAGAGACTAGTCATAGATTAGGTTTACTCCCTAATCCCATACGTATCATCTCATGAGATATAAACATAACCCAATGCATTAGATTACTATATAGGAACACCCATAGAAACATGTATATGTATATGTATTCCATATAAGGGGATTAAACATAAGTACTAAGTGTAACAAATGCCCATTGAAAGTAATGGGTTACACAATCTTTCCTCAAAGAATATTCAAAGGATATTTAATAAATATTAAAAAGAGAGGAAGGAATTAAATATTTTAAAAGTTTATATTTGAATAAAAAATCATTGATATCAAATATGGAGTTAATTTAAATTCAAATCCATGATAAAGGGTAGATAATTGGGTATAGAATTGAACATTTTAAAAAAAATGTTTTTAAGGATTTTGTAAAAGACTATTAAAGAGGGAAATAATATGGGATTTTATTTGAAACAATAGGAAAACCAAAATGGTTAAACCTAAAATATTTCATCTTTTATGAAATCATTAATGGGTAAAATAATTTAAGAGAGTGTTTCACTAATGGATTAAGGGATAAAAATGCCCAACTAAGTCAGGTTTGATTTTAAAAGAGGTATTGAGAAATAAACGTAAGGTATGTATAACCCCAACAAAGAAAGGGATAATAAGATATAAATATATGTAAGAGGCATATATATATAATTTAAAATCATTACATAATATTAAATAGGTAAATAAATTAAGGTGGAGAGAAAATTAACAACCTATAGAAAATAGGGTGGTTCGGAGAGTTTCCTTACCACGGGTCCTTGAATCACCCGATACGATTTCCTAAATTCATGAATAATCAAATTAAATTTTTCAAATAATTTCTTAAGAACCATTTTCATATATATTTTATTTATTACTATTATTTAATGTTCATTTAAAATCATTTTTTAGGCCATCATGCTTACTCCCACTCTCTTGAGGGTGTTCGTTTCACAATTCCAAAGTCACTTTAGTTTGGGAATAATTATTGAAGTTCTTCTCAAATAGAACTAAAAATCAAAAAGTGGAATTAAATGATATTCATGTCCTTCCAAAAGTTCAAACAGTCCCAAATATCTAAATTTGTTCTCACATAGTAATGATCTATTTGGTATAAATGTTATTTTTATATAGCTAGTTCATTTAGCCAATTTTACCGACCATCATGATCTAAGTTCATTTTATTTATTTCAATGATTATTAATACATTCCAAAAAATAAAAAATATATAATATATTTTTTTAGATATTTTTTTATCAAAATAAATTTATTAAAAACAACCTTGAAAGAAATGTTGAAAAATAAAGTAAATTGTTCATAGAGGTGGTGAACCAACCATAATGTGAACAATTTGTTCATTTTAGATAATGGAAGAGATGTGGATGATATATAAGTGGAAAATAATTTAAATATATAATTTGAGAATATTGCCTCATTGGATTCCCTCTCTTAGAAAACATCATAAAGCACCTTGGGATCATCTTTTGGTGAGACCGGTAGCACTAAGATGTAGGGGGGTTAGGAATAGAATTGGGAATAACGTTGACCAAATCCAAGGCTTAGAATGTGTGAGGAGAAGGGGTAGTGAGGGTGGTATTTATAAGGGAAGGATATTGGTGTTTTAAAATATAATATTTAGTAGTTTATTATTTTTTCTCCAGACTATCAATAGTGTTGGTTCTTGTTACTATATATAATAATTAGTGCATGTGAGTTTAAGATAATGGTTACTTACAAAATCTATGACTCACTAATTCATGTATTTAACTTATAATGTTAAATATAGTATTTTCTCATATTTCACTATTCATAAAAAAATCAACTATTTTAGAACAATATCAAAAATTCATCCTAGACATTTTTTAGTGTGTATATTAAAAAACTGAAATATTTTTTATAAAAAAATTCTAAATATGAGAGAATTATTTTTGAAATAAATCCTTATTTATTAGAGAAATACCAATTTTAATATTATAATCAATTTTCTAACCCTTTTAAAATTGATTTATGGTATCATAAAATTATATTAACATTTTAATGAAACAAAATATTACTTTATAAACCAATTTTATTAAAACTAAAATTCTATAAAAAATTATATTCATTATAAAAATGTAGATAAAACTTATGGGCTTTACAAAAATCCAAACACTTATTTTATCATTTTTAAAACATTTATTTATTTTCATCATGATATAAATTTACTATATTTTAATTTTATAATATAACTAAATTTTATTTTACATTAAATATGTGAGTTTACTATTCTAATGATCAAAAAACTTCTCATAACGATCGGGTTACTATTCCAACGGTCAAATTGATAATAGTTATATGGTTTTACCACCATCTATAAATACCTCATATTTCATTCATTCTAAATTCACTTCTATTTTCTCTCAATGTTATTTATATTTTCATTTTCAAAATGGATATTTCATTACTAATATTTTTTTCATTTGATACAATGTTATTTGTGAGTGTGATCATTCTAGGGGATCAACCATATCTAAATGTTAATATTATATTTATCTTAATTTTTTATTTTTTGTCCCATTATAACACTTTCAATTATTATAGATACATTTATCTTTTAAAAGTAATTTTCAAGTCAATAAAGTAAAATTTTTATGGTTCTATAATGTGGTGAATGTGCTTTATATCATACAACATTACTAAATATAATAAATTTATATGATCAAAAAGAAATTTCCATTAAAAAAAATTGGGTCATTATAATCTCTGAGTTTAGTAAATGTAAAGGATCATGTATATATTTTCTCAAAAGAAACACATGGAACACATTGTTAACTTGGGAGATGTTCTATGGAAGTTTCAAGAGATAAGCTACCATCCTGATATGATCTAGAATCTCAAAGGGACTAATATATCTTGGGATCTATTTCCAATTATTTTCAAATATTATAACTTTATTTTATGGATATACTCATAATAATACCTTCTCACTAACTTCTAACTCTAATTATCACTAAAAAAATTCATCATAACTCTTTTATTGACTTTGGGTTATCATGATTTTCTATTGAATGACTCTAAATTTCTCTGCCATTTCCTTAGCTAGATTAAGTCTCAATAGCTTATGTTCTCTAATCTAATCTAAGTTATTAGAGTTGTACACTTCTTTCCACTGAGGGCTTCATAAGGAGTCATCTGAATTATTGATTAAAATTTATTATTGTAAGAAAATTAGACTAGAAGAATCTATTTATCCCAACTACCTTTGAAATTCATATAGTAATATCTCAATATACCTTCTAGTGATTGAATATTACTCTAAGGCATACCATCTATCTAAGGATGATATGTATTGCTAAAGTTCAACCCCACACTCAATTATTTTTTAATAATTCTCTATAATTTTTAGGTAAAACTTAGATCTCAATAAGATAAAATTTATATCGGTACACTATGAAACCTTAACAATTTCTATAATGTATATACTATAAATTTAATTAATTGATAAATATTATCTGATATAAATGAAATGTGTAAACTTTTCATGTCGATAAAAGAAAAAATAGTGTTATATAATTTAGATGTCTTGGGAATTCCTATGATGAAATCCATGGTTATGCTTTACCATTAACATATAGGTATGGGTAATGGTTTCATCATCCCCTTATACTTCTAAAAATCATTATTAACTTACTAATGTACCAGTCATCGAGATACAAACTTCACAATATTCATTTTCAATTTTTCCCATAATAAATTCTCTTTTTGATCTATATACATCTTTGAGTTTCCATGGTGGTTAAAGAATAACAATTTATGTGATTTATACAATAGGTATTTATTTAATTCTAGTGTTTAAGGGTCACATATATAGTTCTTGAATCTTATCACTCCATCATAGTCAAAGTTGAACTTAAAAACATTCCTTACCTTCCTTTAAAACTCCACATCCTTCTTATGTACCTATTTAATCTTGACATGGATGGATGTTTTAAAATTCATTTGAGAAAGATGGTATTTCTCACTTACTTCATGATTTCATGGTCCATCCTCTAAAAATATATAAGTATTAGATTTCTTTCAATCATCATCATAGAAAAACTAGCATGATTTTTATGACTCAAAGCATCATCCACCTTTCTCACCTTCCTAGGGTGGTAATGTGTTAAGCATTCATAATATTTAATCAACTTTAACCATCTCCTTTGGTGTATATTCATCTATTTCTATGTGAATATATACTTAAATATTTTATGATCTATATACATATCACACCTTTTACCAAAAAGATAATGCCTCCATATTTTCAATGAAAAAATTAATATTGTTATCTTCAAATCATGTGTTAGGTAATTTTACTCATGAATATTCAATTTTCATGAGGTATATGCTACCAACATATCATTTTTTATTAGAACATTTCTCAACTCCTTATTTTATGCATCACTATATATCAAAAACCCTTCTTCTCTTTAGCTCCTTAAAATTTTCTTCAAAATTATTTGTCTAAAGGAACTTGGATCCCTTGTGCATCAACACGGTTATTGGATTTGATATCCATGAGAAATTTCTCACAAAACCTAAGTAATATCTATTTAATCTAACAAAATTACAGAACTTGATCATATTGGTTGCTAGGGTTCATTTTTCAATAACCTCTATCTTTAAAGGATATACTGATATACCCTCATCGATGAATACAAGACCCAAAAATTAGACTTTATATAGTTATAATTCACATTTTCTAAATTTTGAATACATTTTATCCTTCCTAAAGGTATTTAAAATAATCATCATATGATCTTGATGATCTTCCTTACTCTTAGAATATATGATAATATCATCTATAAATACTATCACAAATTGATAAAGGTGATCTCTAAATACTCTATTCATCAAATCCCTAAAGATAACGAGGAAATTGGTAAGTCAAAATATAACCACTATAAATTCATAGTTTTCATACCTCATATGTAAGGATGTCATAGTAATATCCTCATTTTTTATCCTTAATTGATGATATCTAGATAAAAGGTCAATATTTAAAAAGTATTGAGCTCTGTACATTTTATCAAACAAGTCATTTACATATGGTAGATGGTATCTATTCTTGATAGTGATCTTTTTAAGTTCTTCATAGTCGATGTAGAGACTTATTCACCATATTTCTTCTTGAAAAAAAAATAGTTTCACCTCATGGTGACACATTAGGGAATATGAATCTGTTTTCTATATTCTCTTAGAGTTTCTTATTCAATTCTTGTAACTCAATTGGATCCATTATACAGAGAGTATTTGAAATAAGTATAGCACCAGGTATGAGTTCTATTGAAAACTCAATTTCACAATTTAGGGGAAGGCTAAGAAACTTTTTAGGAAATACATTGGAATATTCATACACAATATTTTTATCTTCAATATTGAGTTTCTCCCTAACCATTTGAGATAAATACCCCTTAGTATACCCATATAATGGAATTAAATTTCATTATAAGTGAATATTCATCCTCATATTGATAGATTATCATATACTGATTTAGGATATCAAATGTGACTTCCATTCCTTGGAAATTAATAAGGTATATATAAAGAGAGAGAGTCAATCTATACACAAAATCAAATCAAATATAACTATAGGTAGAATGATAATATTTTTATAAAGTAAAATCCCACAATATTATATCAAATAGGAGATAAATACTTGAGATACAATAATCATACCATTAGGATTTTTCACTGATAGTTAAATATCTAATTATTGAGGTGGTGATGTGATACCATTAGAAAATTATTCAGAAATAAAAGAGTGGGTATAAATTTAATAATACAATATATTTTTAGTTCTAGAGTTTATGATAATTGTACATTTCACTACTTCAATCTCATTAATCACTTCAGTAGTTTTGATTACATAGTCCTTCCCTTTTTCCTTTGGCTTAGGAGGTTGTTGATGCTGATTTTCTTTATTATCCCTTAGATTTTTTCATTGATTAGCGTAATTTCCATGATCTTTGAAATTATAGCATTGTCATGTGAGTGGTGAATTTGGTTGATATTTATTCTTGTAATTGATTATATTCTTTTATTTCCCTTCAATATTTATTTTCTATATTTCCTTATTTTCCACACATAAATCATTTACCTATTCCATTAAGGAACTTTTCTACATGATTCTTTCTATATTTTTAACATGAAGGGAGATTAAATTTATTTTCTCCATGGGTTTTACTATTTTAATTTCCTTAAAAATAAATTTGTATCTTCTTATCAATAAAACCATGAGAATAATGACTCTCCACTCTCTATTTCTACCTTGAGAGAAAATTGAATGATTTCTTCATAAATATAAAAGTCTCTTATATCCACTACCTTTCAGAGATTTTGTCTAAAGACACTAAATAATTGATCAATTTTTCTTTCAAGGTATATGATAATACTATAATTATACCTTGAAAGTCTGGGGAAATTTTCCTCATAGATACTAATGAATTCATCATCCTTTTTAGTTATTTTAATGAATTAACTCTCAATTTTAGTATCAATATTTTGAGGAAAATATTTATTGAAAATTTCTTCTGAAACTCTTACTAATTCATAGAGTCTATTTCCTACTATTTCCTTGTATTCTTATTAAGATTTCACCATTTATAAGATTAACCTTCCAAATTATACAAAACCAGAACAACCTTCTCATAGTCTAAATACTGGAGAATGAAAATATTTTTCTATATAATGGTCTATTTTTCAATAATAAGTGGAATAGAATACTCACTAAAGGAGGGTGGATATTATCATATAAAGGATTTGATAGTAAGTTTCTCCTTCCTTGGTGAATTCAGAAGCTCAAAATGGCTCAAATTATTATTCATATCTTGGGAAATTTAGGTGAGAATTATCATGAGGTTTTTCACCCCATATCCCATCCCATTTGGTTGCTTATTGGGACAATCACTCCATTTTCCTTTGCATCCATTTTTAACTTGGTTTGAACTGGTTATAACCATTGACTAAAACCAAAAAAAACCTAGTTTGAGTATCAAGCATCAATAATCGGAGTGTTAAATCATATCATAATGAAAATAATTCACAATATATCCTAAATTATGAAACCTTCTTATCAACCCATGAAATTATAGGTTTCAATCTAAAATATATTCAAATCCTCCATAATAGTTCATTAAGTGAATTTGAGTAAACCAAATAATATCCTCTAGTAATTCCAAACCAATTATGTTGTTAGGACACTTTGTCATACACTATGTGAAGATCAATTTAATACCCAATCAATATTTTTAAGGTTATTACCCCTAGGTGCATATGTTCCAAATTCTTCATCCACTTTATTGTATCTATATGGTTATGTCATTTCCATTAAACAACACACTCTATACTTTACTAAAAAAATAGGATATTTCCTATATTTAGACTTATCTCTAGGGTTCTAACTAAGGTTTTATAATACTAATCTCCAAAAATAACTAAACCATCATTTGATACCAATTGAGGTGACCCAAGCGTCACTTATATAAATATTACATCATTTTATATGAATATTGAATACATATCACATTTATACATGCCCTAGAACTGTAAAGGTTTATTATATTTGGATACCAGATACATAATCAACTTATTTAGGAATAATATTTAGAATTTCCCACAAACATTCTTCACACATGGTACCCTTATAGAATTTGCATACTTAATACCTTTCTTCATAATATGGGAAAAATAAAACATAAGAAAGGGGAATCTCAGATGCTTAGTAAGGGTAAACATGAGAAATAAAATTGAATATCATAAGCGAGTATAAATGGGTTTAAGAACAAAATTTTAACTTACAAAAATCATACCTAAAAAGTCATAGATCATAAATCATGAGTCATAGAATACATAAGTTTCATAAAAAAAATACATGAGTCATAAAAGTGTGAAATCGTCAATAATAAATCATGATCCATGATAGAGCATGTTATAGGCATAAGAAATAAATTTTTGGCATACACATAAGTATAGAAAATCATTTCCTTAGTCAAGGTTAATAGTCAAGGCCAACATAGTGTATAAAGTCTCATAGTGGATTGGGTTCACTCCCTACTTCTTTTTATATTACTTAATGAGATATCAAGATTTACTTAATTCATTGGAGGTAAATATAATTTAATACCCACACAACACATAATAAAAAACATACATTTAGGTGCCACAAGAACATGAAAACGTTTATATTTCATAATCAGTAAATCAACCTAACAAAAAATATGGGTTTCATGAAAACAATCATATAATATTTCATAAATTATCTAGATAAAAGAGTTGTACGGAGGCATAGGAACATACCTCATAAGGAATATCAATGGATGTTGACATAGATGAAAAACAACTTGTTAAGATTACTCGATAAATCACTTTGAAAAACAAGAAGAAATGTCCATTTTATTTTCAAAATTATTTTTAATTAAAATAATTTTAAAAACCATTTTAAAAATTCGAAAGGAGTATTTTTAATGGATAATACTCCACACATTGAAATAATGTTTTCACATGGAAAATGTTAAAAATGGATTCTTTTTTAAAAACAACGCATGTGGAAATAATTAAAAAATTATTGTTATACTTTTATAAAGAAATTAAAATAGTATAAAATTACCTTAATCAATAATTGAAGCATGGATAAGGGATCTATAAAATGAATAAGGACATAGAGGAGGAAGATTCCTGACTAAAAAGGAAATGAGCAATCGATTTCACTTAGATTCATCAGATTGGGTAAATTATTTACTAAAGAAAATAAAATTGAGATAAGACTTGTAAAAACTAAATAATAACAATATTATAAGAAAATGGTTTAGTTTTTAGAGATAAATTTCACACAATTTTTTCCCTGATGGAAATTCATTCATAACAATCTCGATTTTAAAACGGTATTGAAAAGAAAACTATACTGTTTTCTCTAAAATTTTATGAAAGTAATTTAACCTATTTTATAACAAATATGACCATATTAATAAATTATTTTAGAAAATTATTCATATCTATTAAATTATATATTATTTAATTATAATCAGTCACTATACATTTATTAGTTATTTAATGATTATTCTCATCATCAGATGTTAGTAATTTTTATTATTTCATGCATGTTTTATAATAGCAATGTTTAACCCCATTAATTAATACCATGTTCATAATTACCAAATTATAATATATATTTAAATCATCATGTTTCAATTAGTTATGTATCCTCATGTTCACTTGATGGAAACTATTGGCATGGTATGCAAGAATGGGATACATGATGAACTGGTTTTGAGTAATTTACTGATATTAACATATTACTTTATAATGATTATTAATTTTTTTAATATATTAAGAATGATATTCATGAAATATATTAATCCTTAATATAATGTATATTAATAAAATATATTTTTGATCCATCCATATAGGATAGTGATGAAAAACAAAACATGTCTCTCTATGAAGGAGGTAATCTGCACATACACACAAGTGACATTTTCATTTTCCATAGAACAGAAAAAATTTATAAATTGATTTAACTTTTGAAAAACATAATAATGTAATAAATATCATATTTATTCCTTAAATACCCCCTTTTAACCATCCATTTAATTTAGTAATGAAAAACAGAACATGTCATTCATGGAGGTTGAAAGGGGGTGTAAGTCCCCTTTTATAAGGTATGAGAGTGGATTTTTTTGTAAAAAGAGGTGAAAATTCAAGTAAAAAGGCTCTAAAAGTTAGAATAATGGATAAAGAAATATTTTTGGTCTATAAAAACCTTTACTACACATTTTGATATAATTTTCTTGGAATTTTATGAGTTCTCTCTTTAGTTTTAACTTTTACCATAATTTACCTTTACCAAGATAAATCTTTTTTTAACCTTGGTAACTTATTTTCATAACTAAAAATAAAATTACCCTTATTAGAAAATTTTCATATTAGGGTTTAAAATATGAAGAAAATTTAATAATATTAAATTTACAAAAGTGATAAAATTTAATTTTAAAATAATAAATGTATAACACATAAAAATAGTTCTATAAAAAAATATAACTTAAGTTTTAAATTGTAAAATATAGGTTTGTAAATTAATATTTGTATTTTTAACTAATTATTAAAAAAATGATATATATTTTGAAAAACTATATTTTATGCTATTCACCTAAAAATAAATGTTTTAAGAAAAAATCAAAAAATTCATCTTAAACTAATATTGATATTATTGATCAAAAATTAAAGTTCATTTTTTAAAATCTATACTCTGAATTTATATAAATTTAGTTTTTAAAAACATATAATATATAATAAAAAATGTTTCTAAATAAAACATTTTTTTATCCATGAATAATTAAAGTTGTAGATCTTATAATTACTTAATTGATTTTACTAATTATTTTTTATTTAATTGTATTGTAATTTATCTAATTTTCTATTATAATAAATCATTATTTACTTAAGTTCAATGTTGTGTGCATTTCAAGATATCGAATGCATCAAATTTATTAAAGAGAAATATACTCCAAAAACTCAGGGTGTTACAATATTACTTATGGTTTTCACAGCTAATAGAAAAACCATGTGTATGGAAAATATATTACATAGGAGTAAAAATATATTATGTATGGGTTTTCTAGTTAAGTCAAAAATATCATGTTCAGAGAAAATATATTATGTATTAAATGAAAATATTATATATCACATTTTTTCAGAGGGAGATACATTATGTATCAAATTTTAGCTAAGTGAAAAATGTTAAGTATGAAATATATATATATATATATATATATATATATATATATATATTATATGAGTAATATATATTACATGTGGAATTTTCATTAAGGATAAAATGTTACGTATTGAAAATATATTATGTATTAGATCTGTAGTATATTTTTTAGAGTGAAAATTGGCAAAGTGTTGAACCACAATGTGAAATGTAATATTTTTAAATATATATTACATATGGGCCCCTAAGGAGTGATACATAAGGTTTTATAGTTTTCCAAAAAAAATTAATTTTAGGTTTTGGAAATATTTTTCATAAATTTTTAAAATGAAATATTAAATGGAAATTTGACCGAAAAGGTGGAAATGGGATTTTTCATCTATAACTCATTGTGAAACCTAGTTTATCAACCCTTATTTGTTCCTCCCTCTTATTATAGAGATCTCCTAATATTAGTTTTAGAATATTGTGCATTAAAAGTAGGTAGAATCCATAGGTAATTCTAGTATTTTGTGTGTGACTGTTATGTAGGTTTCTCGCTGTTATTTCACATTAATCTAAAAAACCTTAATTTCATATATTTTTTTAGATTTTGTTGGATATTCCAATTAAATCAAGAATAACTATATTTATCCTATTATTTGAGTTCTTCATACTCTGGTTAAGTGGTTCCTAACTATTTCGGGTGTGATAAATGTGTTATATGTGTATAATAAATAGGTGTGGGGTTGTCTATGTGTGATCAGGAATGTAACCTATTTATATTATTCATAAGAGATATTGAGGGGTAGTATCTTGTGTAAAATAGTGGATATTATCTGGTATGGTATGATTTCCAAATGTGGTGGGTTCAAGCTATGAAAATATTTATGTCACATGTTGTAATGGGTTAATTCTTAAGTTGTGATGTTTGATGTGGTTTTATGGGAACATGTTGGGTGTAGGACATGTGACTATGGGTGATGTTGAGCACTAGATATGGGGTGATGTGGTATCTGGTATGATATGGATGGAATTGACCATTTCCATAAGTGGTGATGGAGGTTCACTGATGGTGTGACCTAGGTTATTAGTGATGACACTCACCATGGGGGGTTAAGTTTATTGGGGTTATGTGCACACAAGATAGGCCCCATGAGGTGGTTTGGTTTATTTGATATGGGTGGAACCCTTCATAATTTAAATTAAATAATAAGGTTTTGTTGACCATCGATATGGAGTAGGAGTGAACCATATAAGTCCATGGTTAGTGGTAGTTGAGACCACTAGATGGGAGTTTATGATTTTCAAACATATTAGGGCTTATGAGGTATATTTTGATAATGGATAAGAGTGTATGTTCCTTGGGATTATTGTGTCATTGATCTGAAAGGTGGTAAATAATTTTTAATTCCATGACACTTGTTATGTGACTTGTGGATGTGGAATTAGGGTGTCATGAATGTTTTAGTATGGTAAATCCATGAGACATGAAATTGGTTAGAAGGTCAAGGTAACTAATGGTATGACAGACCATGGATATATCATTTTTCACCAGCACTATCTGAGGTAAGTAAAATCTCATTCAGGCCGGTTGATCACAAGTGGGATAGTTTTTATAATATGTTTTGGTTTTTATTTATTATTCTTTAATACACTGTTATATAATCTGAATACTAGTTAGGGAAACCATTAGTGGCTGACTACTGAGTTTATACTCAAACCATGCATGATCCCTTCGAGATGTGTGTAGTCTTTCTGGTTCTTAATATAGGTAAGTTTAAAGGTTCAGTATCTAGAAATTATTATATATAGGGCTAAATGTGGTGCATTTTCTAAATAGAAATATTTTCATATGGTTCAAGTGGTTCCTCAGTGCCAGGATAGTGGTTATTTTCATTTGTTTTTTACTCATACATGTGTGATTGACCTAAGAGAAATCAGTTGAATTTTTTTATAAACTTAATGACATGGTAGATGTTTATTTAACTAACCATATATGGATTTGTATTATTTATTTATGTTATTTTAATTGGGTCTATGTTGTTGTGTTAACATTATTATTATTAAATCCATAGGGGATAGAATCACCATTATCACCCCCTTAAACCCTCATTGTTGGTTGGTAGTTGTTAGTGTATAGATAATAATGCCTAAGCTCAAGTGTCACTCTAGTCTGGTTACTATAGAATAATCTAGGTCAGGGTATTAAAAAGTGGTATCAAAGTAGGTTTAGGTCAATGATATAGAGTATTTTTTTTATTTACGATGTGGTAGACTAGAGGTCTAGGAATGTGTTATAACTTGGGATGAATTTCATTTTAGGTGTCTGGCCAGCACAAGTATGGGATAAATTCTAAGTTATCAGGTAAATAGGGATTACTGTTTGAAATTTTTATAGTTACGGTTATGTTATTTATTTTTGAAAAATTGGCATTTGATGTTATTGATTTATGGTTTCGGACTCTTGAACCCAAGAGGAAAAAGTTGGAACTCATTATTAATGATAGGAATATAGGGATAATATTAAATATGTGTGTTTCTTGTGATTTTTTGGTTTTAAAATGGGAAATATGGTTTAGTTGTTTAAAGTGTCAACAAAAAGCTAAGTAGTTTTTCCCTTCCTAGTGTATTAATGTAATTATACTCATATAACCTAATAAATTTAGTGATTTTTCAAATAAAAAAGGGTTTGACTATTTATATTTTCAATGAAAACCAATATGGTGTTATTTTTTAATGACCTGAGAGTTCACTATACATTTTCCTTAAATAAAAAATGTTTTCCATAGCTTTCTCTATACGTAATGTTGAACTAAAACAAAATTGTGATATGTTTAGATCATTAAAGACTATTCATTGATTTTGAGATATTGAATATTAGTAACCACTTTATTAAATATTTATAAAAAAAATAAAGTTTTCCTTTAATATTAATGAACTTCAATTAGTATAACTAAAATGACAAATACGATCATTTTATTCTTAGAAATGTATTTTTTAAAAATATTTCTTTTATGTGATATGCATTTCTATTTCAAGAAAATTCTGATTAATGATGATAAAATATATTTTATATGAATTATTGGTTATACTAATTTAATTATTAAATTATATTAAATATGAATGAGAATGGTTAATGTTCTAAAAAAGCTATTTTTCTATAAAACGGTTTCCATTATCTCTTATATTTTTATTTAAAATTTAAATTTATAAATTTTATAATTTTAAAATTAAAAAGTTATCATTATTTTTGTATTAATCATAGTAATATTTTTTTAATATGATTTATTTTTATTTTTCTAAAAATATCGATTTTTAGGTGAATAGTGAAAAATTCCATTGTTACAAAAAACACAGATTTTATGACATTATTAGTATATAAGTATGAATTTTAAATTCATGAAAAAAATTATAAGACCAAAAATTTATTTTATAAGTGGCTTTAAATTATAAAAATATCGTTCTTAATTTACAAACCCATATTTTACCTTTTAGAACTTAAGTTATATCTTTCAAAAAAAATACATTATACATTTACTATTTGAAAATTAATTTTTATCGCTTTTAAAAAATTAATATAGTTAAATAGATTTTTAAATAATAATTATTAGGTAAAAATTATATAATAAGTACCATTTTACTTTTAGGAATAAAGAAAACATGCCTTAGATAAAAACTAGTTACTATAGTAAAAGTTAAAATGGTAAAAGTAATAATACAAGGGGTAAAGGGATTGAAACATGATAAAAACATGTCTATAATTGATTTTATGAGGTGTGTCTCAACATTATCTATAATCCTATCCATTTTTATCAATTTTTTCACTTTTCTTGAGATTTACTTCCCACTATTGAAAATTTTTGGGTATTTACAAAAAATGTCATCCTTTTCCACTTATAAAAGGTGAAATCCTATCCTCACTTACCCTCACACACAAAAAAATATTTCATCCCAAACTCTACCCAAATTTATCATTAAAATTATTATCCAACTTTAATAGGTTCTGGTACTATCAAAATATAATCCCCCAAAGTCTTAATCCCCTTTATAAAGTATATAATCCAAGAAGTGAGGTATAACTTTCTAACCGCTCCTTTATCATTTATATTTCTTTATGTGATCATATTCTTTAATAAAATACATTAAAAAATATTAAAATGATAAAATTATTACCATTACTATACTGATATTTTATTATAATTATGTTATAATCATTAAACATCTTTTACTTTTCCATTACAAAAAATGAAAATGTAGATCATGTGTATGTGCAGACTACCACCTCCACGAAGTAATGTGTTCATTTTCCTTCGCCACCTAAAAAATATGATATAAAATAAGAATTTAATAAATAATTATTAATTTAATATCATTTTTATGATTCTTAAATAATAAAAAATATTACTCTTTCCCCCCATTCTAAGAAAATTAAATCATCATCCATGTGTACGTGCAAACTACAGGCTCCATAGAAAAGTATATTTTGTTTTTCATTACAAAATTTTATGGATGTATATAAGGATGGGATTTAAGGATAAATATAATTTTTATTATATCATTAAGTTTATTTTATTAAAAATTAGAGAAACTATTAATTATGTGATCAATAAATTATTATTGTTAATTCAATTGTTTAAAACAAGCGTACTAAGAGGAAAATGATCTATTCTTTCAAAGTAATGATTTTATATAAATTATATTATATTTTTAATTCCTTAAAAATATGATATATCACACAAATAAGAACCAAATAATATCTTTATTCTTCTGTTATAATTATATTACAACTAAACTACCTCATAATCATCCATTATTCATCGTAAGTGCATGTTTGGATCAGTTTAAACACTTGCTTGAACAATACTGTGAATTTATATCATGGATGACTATGAGAAATTATTTACTAGTATAATATGATATAAATTTTTAAATAATATTTTTTTGGTTTATTTTAATTTTATATCAATATTTAACATATTAATTAAGAAATCACCCTTAATTCATTAAGAATCTTCGAAACACGCTCTTCGTTGATTTTATCCTCATGAATCATAACCAAAATTGCCATGAAATTAAATTATATCTTTATGAGATATAATTTAAAGTATATTCAAGTAACTTATATGATCTAATAGTATTATAATTTGTAAAAATAATATATAACATCGCTTTTATGAAATTATTTCAAAGCGATAAAGATTACTTACACCCGGTGTTGAAAATAGAGAAAAAATAACTAATATTTATATGTATAAAATTATTATAAATGAGGAGTATAAATGGATATAGTTATGAATAATGTTATTGGGTATGTATTTAATGAACTTAATTTAATTATTCGTGGTGTTTGGTGAATGTTTAGAATGAATCAAGACCAAGGTAAGTGTTTTCATCTCAAATTCCTCACTTTGAGACATGTTTTTAATTATGCACCTAATTTTATTTACTTGTTGTATATAATTACTATTTGAGATGTCATGTAAGGAATTATATTTCAGTTATAGTATTTTAAGTTCAATTACAATCCCCGTCTGCAAGGTTTCTTTATCTCAAACTTTAATTACTTGAGACATATTTATGTTATGCACCTTTTTTTCCTTTTAATGGTGTATTCACTACCCATAGATATATATTAATCGTATATTTTTGTTATCCATGGGAAATAATAAGCTAAATTATTTAATTTTCATCAAATTCATTTTAAATCAATTCTTAGCCCAGTTGTAAGGATTTTTTCTAACATAATTTTCATTCATTGAGTTATAATCATTTCTCTTATATTTATCTCATATTAATGGGGTAAATTACACCCTTTGATTTTTTTATGTGGTATTTTATTTATTTAGATTTATACCCCATAAAACCCCCTTTTTATATATTTCTTACTTTAAGGAATATATTTCACATAAGGGATATCAATAACTCAAGTCTCTTTTTCCTTGAGTTATATTGTTTTATCATGAACTTCTTTCTTCCATGCTTAGGTTCTTCCACCCTAATATTTTTTATATGGTAATTTCTCAACCTATATGAGGAAAAGATATATTTTTATATAAATTAATGATTTTTAATCTTTTTACAATGTGATTTTTAAAAAAAATGTATTTTCAAAAATAATAAAAATGTTATTTTTCCTTTCGTTGTCTTATGTTTTACCTTCATCTCTTGATTTCTTCAAGATAAACTTTATTTATTTTAATGGCTCCATTATTAGAGATTATTTTTAAAATTAAATGTTTTAAAAATATTTAAAATCACCTGTTTGGAAAGTTTCATTTGGAATTTAAATGTAAGTTTGTATTTTACCTCAAGGTTAATAATGTTTTCAAAAATCTTTTTAAAGTTTTTAGTTCCACTTTAATTTTCATATTAAAATGGGATTCTCCATCATGGGATTTATTTTTTATGATTTATACTCAAATATATATTTATAATTTGGTGGATTGAACTCATGGTATCAAACAATACAATTCTTTGTCCTTTCTTTTTTGATATCATTTGAAGTATTCTTTTTGTGATGATAGTTTTCATTTATGTCAATATCCTTCTAAGTTTACTTTGTTACACTGGGGTTATGTTCTTTTGAAACCTTCCACCATTTTTATCTTGATGGATTATGACCATGTTATCCCCGTATTGACTGAACCATATACTCATCACCCTATAAGATGTGAACATATAATTTTATAAAAATTATATTAGACAATGTTCACCTAGAAAGAAATATTATTTATTGGCAGGGGAAGGATTGACATTCTTGGTGATTATTTATTGGTAATGTTGGTTGATTATTTATTGAAATTTAGTGTTTTTAATTATATGGTTATCCATGTTTTTATTTGGTTGAAGGTTACTTAGGGAATGATATGAATTTTCTTATTTAATCTTATAGTGAATACATTGGACTTAATCAAGTGATGGGTGGGGGATACAATATATATCCCCTTGATACATCAACAGGTCTCATAGGATAAAGCATCTGAGGTTGTAATGTATAACAAGGCCTTAACAGCATATTCTTGATGTCCAGCATTATGCATTCCCTCGGTATGATATCAGTATTATGGAAATCCATGTTATCATTTATTATCATGGATATATCATACTCTCAATTTTAATTTAATATGGTATTATTTAGATTATTTGTCCATATAAAATTATGTATTGAATTCTTATGTTTTTGAAAACTTCAATAATATGTTTCTGTTACTTAGCATTTGAGCTCACCCTTTTTTAATGTTTCTATTCCCCAAGTTTTGAAGAAAAGTGTCGTATATGATATTTCTATAAGGATAGAATGTGTGGAATAATTTTTGGGAGATTTTGAAAACTTATTATGGATTAAGTAGTTTCTTATTTAGTGAAAGAAATTCTATTAGTTGAGAAATAAATGGGATTTATTAGTATATGATTTGTCCTAATTTTCTAAATCTCTAAACCTAAATGGTATTGGGAATGTATGTGATGAAATACATTATTTAATTCATGTAATTATGGGATAGTTATGTTTGGGAATTTATAGTTAGTATCAAATCCAGTACGTAAAGTATGTGTTTTTTTCACTAGATCTAGGGATACAGGTATGTGTCACTACAGTTGGTATTAGATCTGAGTTTATATAACTTTATATATTATGATGTTTGTTAAGGATAATTTATGGGTTGATAAGTTAAGGTTGATCAAAATTTAAAAGGTATATATTACCCTTTTGGTGAGTATATGATTTAATGTTAAGGTAATAATGCACATTTTATTTTGGGATTAGGATTAGATAAATTTAATAAAAACCCTAAGGATAAGTATTCTCAATAATTATAAGTATAGGAAAACATCCTGATGTTTTGGTAATATATATATTGTGTGGTTGTCCTAGAAATTATATCTTTATATGGATATTACAAGTGGATGCAGGCTCTGTAGTAGATTTACCTAGGGGTAATAACCCTAAAAGGGGTAGATTACGTATCAACTCGAATATCACCAAGTTATTGATAATGATTCTTAATTGCACACCTAGTATTACACTCCTGGGGGATATACTATTTTTTATTCCCATTCTCTCTAATGAACCATTATGAAGGATTTGAGTATGGTTTTAACTAATTAGGTTGGATAAACTAATAGAAAAATGGCAATGGATAGCCAAGGATTGAAAAAATAGGGTCATAAGTTAAATTGAAATTATCATATATAAAAATGAAGGTGTTATGGGGGAAGACATCAATGGATAATTATTTTCCTATTCATATTTTTTATGTTATCATAGCCATATTTATTTTAGTATTTTATTGAAACAAGTTCACAAAAATGAAGATGAGAAAGGTATATATCCATAAACCACTATGACTAATAAATGAATAATGGGTCATACATAAATGTTTCAGAATTTTAATATATGCATGTTATGTTGTAAAAAAGGTGAGTTTCCTTGTCTTGACTAAGTTAGTGAGGTTTATATATTAATATAAATTAAATATTGATACTCTTATAAATTTTCATTAGTGATTGATATTTATCAACGATATTCTAGCATATTCTAAAAGTTATGAAGATTATGTGAAACATCTAAGGATTTTTCATTATTATTTCTAATTTAAATTCTTGGAAACAAATATTAAATGGTATAAATAACCATGAAAATTAATTTTATGACTAGTTTATATTTTTTGGGATAATTATTTAAGAACGCGTGATTGAGGTTTGAATTGCTCTTAGGTTTAAAAGGTTGATTGATTTTGAGAAAAGTGAGTTATATAGTATTGATAACCTTGGAATTGATTATTTTTCTAATGAAAAATGGGTCCATGATATTTTTAGTGAAGTTAATTTAATTTTTTGGATTATTATATACCTCGACTAGTTTGTAACTTTATGAACTTGTGATTAATATATTTGAGAGTTAAATATATTGTTAATTTTTGGAGAAATATGTGATTTCAATATGGTTTAATTTATTTGAGATTCAAATGGTTTTGGGAAAAGTTTTTTATGGAGAATATATGAATAGGGAATATATAAAAATGGGTATATGATTGCATGAATGGATAATATTTTTTGAATAAAGATGAGTAACTTGATATAGCCTAAGACAGTAAGGTAGATTTCATATTAAATGTTATATCTCAAATAATGAATACGTTAAGAAAACTCTCTACTACTTTCTTCAATAAGTAATAATTAAAATTGATATAGTTCAATTTATTTAATGGGGGAGAATGCAACAAGATAATATTTATCTGTGCATTTTTCTTAAATAAATAATGTGTTTGATAACTTTCTCCATATGCAACACCAAACTAAAACAAAACCATGGTATGTTTATACCTTTATAACCTAGTCCTTGAATTAGAAGGAAAAAAATAGTGTAACCAATTTATGAAATATTTATATAATGAAAATAATTATTTATTTTTAATATTAATTAAATTCAATTGGTATAACTAAAATAACTAATATGATTATATTATTCTTAGAAATTTATTTTTCTAAAAAATGACTTTTTATGTGATATTCATTTCTATTTCAAAGAAAATATGAATAATAATGATAAAATATATTTGATATTAATAATTTTTTAATATTAATTTAATTAGTAAATGATGTTAAATATGAATGAGAATGGTTAATCTTATAAAAAATCTATTTTCCTATAAAACTATTTTTCATTATATCTCATATTTTTTAAAAAAAATCAATTTATAAATTTTATAATTTTAATTTTAAATAATTAAAACTATTTTTGAATTCATAGTAGTATTTTATTATTATTATTTTCTGAGATTTTTCTAAAAATATTTATTTTTAGGTGAACTGTGAAAAATAAAATTTTAACAAATGAAATGACTTTTATGAAATTATTAGTATATAAGTATGAATTTTAAATTTAGGAAACCATTTTATAATAAAAAAATAAAAATTTTATAAGTGAATTTATATTTCTAAAAATGTTTTTTATTTTAAAACCCGTGTTTTATATTTTAGAACTTAAGTTATATTTTTCAAAAAATTATTTTAATACATTATACATTCAGTATTTTAAAATTGATTTTTATCACATCTAGAAAATTAATATAATAAAATATATTTAAAATTTAGAATCACTAGGTACAAATTATTTAATAAGTTCCATTTTATTTTTAGGCATAATGACAAGTCACCTTAGATAAAAACTAGTTGTCTCAGTAAAAGCTAAAAAGTAAACGTGATAATTCAAGGGGAAAAGGGCTTGAAACATGATAAAAATATGCCTATAATTGAGTTTATGAGGTGTTTATAGACCTTATATCTTCCTCTACCAATTATTTATCAATTTAGGAGTCACTTTTATTTATATTACCTTCCCATTATTGAAAATTTTAGGGTATTTACAAAAATTTTATCTCCTTCCACTTATAAAAGGGGCACTCCACTCCTCACTTACACACACACCAAACCTCAATTATTTTGGACCAAGATCATCCCAAAATTATCATAAAAAATCTTATCCACATTTAATAGGTTTTTTTATTCTCAAACTATCATCCCTATAGGTTTAACCACATTTTAAAAGGAGATAATCTCAGAAGTGAGATATATAACATTCTAACCGCTCCTTACTCATTTCTATTTCTTTATATGAACATATTCTTCCTATAATTAATTTACACCATATTAAAATGATAAAATCAGTGTAATTGATATAATGATATTTTATAATAATCATATTATAATCTTTAACAAAATTTTTCTTTCCCATTATGAAAAACGAAAACATGAATCGTGTGTATGTGCAAACTACCGCCTCCACGAAGTAACGAATTTTTTTACTTCACCAACTAAAAATTCTGGTATAAAATGTAAATTTAATAAATAATAATTATATGTATATAATTTTTTTATTCTGAAACAATAAACCATATTACTCTTTCCTCATGATCTATGAAAATGAAATCATCATCCATGCATCGTGTAGACTACCACCTCCATGGAGAACTATATTACATTTTTCATTACCACCTTTCATATATATATCTAATGTTGTGATTAAAGGTAAATATAATTTTTGTGATATCATTAGGGGTATGGTATAGAAAATTAGATATCCTGTTAATGATATGATCAACAAATGGTTATCATTAATCCAATCGTTTAAAATGAGTGACTAAGAAGAAAATAATCTTTTCTTTATAAGTAATGAATTTATATAAATTACCAATTATTTATAATTATTTAAAGTTATGATATATGACACTAATAATCACAAAATAAGTTCATTATTCTTATAGTATAATTATATTACAACTATACCACCTTATAACCAACCATTAATCAAAATAGGTTCAAGTTTGTGTCGGTTTAACCACCTACTTGAACAATACTATAAATTTATATCATGGATGAATATGAGAACATATTTATAAGTATAATATGAAATAAATATGTAAAAAAAATTGAGTTTTGGTAAGTTGATATCAAAATTTAACTCATTAATTAATAAATCACCACTCGTTCGTTAAGAATCATAGAAACATGATTTCCAATGATTTCAACCTCATGGATCATAACCAAAACTGAAATTAAATGAAATTATATCTTTAAAAACTATCTTGGAACATCTATTATAGTACCTTATATAATATAAGAGTAATTTAACATGGAAAAATAATAGATACCAACACGACTTTTATGAAACTAGTTCAAAGTGATAAATGCTACTTACAAATGATGTTGAAAATAGGTAAAAATTAACAAATATATATACTTATAGAATGATTATAAATTAAGATTATAAATGTTTGTAGTTATAAATATGGTTCTTATTTGTTTATTTAATTAACTTAATTTAATTATTTTATATGTCTGGTGTAAGTGCGGAATGAATTAGGACCAAGGTAAGGGTTTTCATCTCAAATTCCTTTCTTTGAATCTTATTTGGTATTATAAACCTAATTCCATTTATGTAGTGTATGTACTTTTTATTTGATATATAATATCATGAATTATATTTTAATCATGTTACTCTATGTTCAATTACAATCCCTCTCTTTCAAGGGTTTTTTATTAAAATGTTACTCAGCCTGCAAGGGTTCATTATGTCAAACTTTAATTCATTGAGAAATATTTGTGTTATGCACCATGTTTTCCTTTAAATGGTTTATTAAAAACCCATGAATTTATCTTTATAATATGTTTTTTTAATTATGGAAAATAATAATCCAAATAAATTCCTTGTCATCCAATGTATTTTGACTCAGTTGCTACCCCAGTTCCAAGGATTTTTGATAACTCAATTTTCATTCATTGAGTTGTGATCATTTCTATTGTATGTATTTAATATCAGTTGGGTACATTATAACATTTTATTATATTACGTTTTATTTTATTTATTTAAATTTATACCAAATAAAACCCCCTTTTTAAATATTTATCACTTCAAGGAGTATGTTTCCCATAAGGGATATTGATAAATAAAGTCTCATTTACTTAAGTTATATTGTTTCATCATGAACATAATTATTCCATGCCTGGGTTATTCCACCCTAATATTTTATTATATGTTAAATTATCTACCTTAATGGGGAATATATATTTTTATATATAAATGTATTGTTACTCTTTTTACAATGTGAGTTTTGAACAAAGGTATTTCCAAAATAATAAAAAAATCCATTTCACTTTCATATGTTTTCCTTCCTCTCATCATTTTTTTAAGATAAAATTTATGTATTTTTAGGGCTCCATTATTGGATATTATTTTTAAAATTAAATGTTTTCATAAGCTTTCACATTACCTTTTTGAGAAGTTTCATTAGAATTGACACATAAGTTTGTATTTTACCTCAATGTTAAAAATGTTTTCAAAATGTTCTTTTAAGTTTTCACTTACACTTTCCTTTTCATGTTAAAAATGATTATTCTCATGGTATTTATGTTTCATGATTTATACTATAATATATATTTATAATTTTGGGTATTGAACTCATCGTATCAAACAATTTGATTATTGATCCTTTCTTTTGTGATATTGTTTAAATAATTCTTTTTGCGAGGATGGTTTTCAGTTATATTAACATCCTTCAAAGTTTCATTTGTTACACTAGGGATATGTTCTGTTAAAACCATCTATATTATTTCTTTTGATGACTTATGATCATTTTATTCCTGTATTTAATTATCTATATACCCATTACCTTATATGGTGTGAACATCTCATTTTATAAAATTTATATTAGAGGATGTTCACTTAGAAAGAAAGATTATTTATTATATGGGGAAGTATTTTAATTTTTTATATTCATTGAATATTAATATAGGTTTATTATTTATTTACAATATATATTTTTCATCATATGAATAGCCATGTTTATATTTATCTATATTTTCTTTATAGAATGGTATGAAATGTCTTATTAACTATTATAGTGAATGCATTGGACTTAATCAAGTGATATGTGGGGCCCAAAATTATATATCTCCTCAATGCATCAATAGTTTTCATGAGAGAAAATAGATTTGGTTTTGGTGTACACCTCTCCTTATATTAGTATAATTTCTTGGAATAAGGCCTTGACAACATGTTTTCGATGTTCGACATTATACATTCTATCATTATGAGATCAATATAATTGATATCCATTTTTTCATTTATTTTCATGTATATAGTATAATATCGGTTTTAGTTGAATATTTCATTAATTATATTATCTATTATTTTTATATTATGTGTGTAATACTTTTGTTTTTGATAGCTTTAGTCATATATTTCCCAAACTAAGCATTTATGTTCACTCATTTCTTATGTTTCCATTACCTAGATTATAATGAAAATTAACACATATGATATGTCTAAAAAGATAGTTTGTGTAGAATAATTTTTGGAAGATGTTGAAAAATTATTATGGATTAAGTATTTTCTTATTTAGTTGAAAAAAATAAAATGTCCACAAGTTGAGAAAGACATGTGATTTATGAGTTTATGATTTTTCCTAATTCTCTAAATATTTAAAACTAAAAGGTCTTTGTAATGTGTGTAATGAAATATTTTATATATGTAATGTAATTATAGGATAGTTATGTCTATGAATATATATCTAGTATCGAATCCAGTATGTAATGTATGTGTTTATTAAACCATATCTAGGAATGTATATCTGAGGTGATGCATTTCTTATATAGCTTATTGGTTGGATTCCACTCGATCATGCCAAGTATGTGATTTTTTGTGTGAATAAGTATATATTCTTTCATATATATGGTGTATATGGTTTCTAAACCTGACATGGGTAGGAGGGGTTGTAAGGATGAATATTGTGTGACATGGGTGTGGTAAGGAAGTGTAAAACTAGTAGGTTGTGATTCCACTTATGGTTTTATTTATTTATAATATTTATATTTGTATATTTTTATTGAGCATGTTATTTGATTCTAATGGAGATTTTACATAGATGGACTTTGTTGGAGCTTTAGGAGGACATATATGTTGTTTCACTAAGGCGTAAGCAGTATGAAGACCCTAAGGGTGGGGTGAGAATAACCCATAGTTCAAGGTGCTGGGGAGTTTAGGGATTGCTGGATGAGAAGATCAAGGAAATATTAGTGAGATTTGTCAAGAGTATTGGTCGATGATCATATATATATGATTCACCTATGAAATATTTGACATGGTAGTACCAATATCATAATCATTTGTTGTTTTAGGGAGAGTTTTCACCCTATCCTATATATTATTGGATATAGTCATTATAGAAAATATTTGATCAAATTGAGATTCCACTAGATCATAGAGTAAAGTTAGACACATATGTTCTTAGGGGTCCCATGATATTTTGGTGGGAGGTTTAGGTATAGGTTGGTATGAATAATGGGTTTTTATGGAAGGACCTCGAGGTGATGTTTTTTTAATAGTTCATTCTTGATTCATTGATAACGGAGAGAGCCTGAGAATTTTTTCACCAAGAATAACGAGAGTCTTAGGTCATGGATTATTATACAAAGTTCATAGATTTATTATTATTTTCACTAATTATATAAAGGGATGAGGTTTCTAATTCATGTCGATTTGAGGATGGTTTACGACGTGCTATTAAGGTGTAGGTAAACATCTTTGGGTTGAACTCATTCTCAGAGGTGGTGAACCATGCACTTATAATTGAGAGGAACCTATATATGGGAGTGTTCCAAACTGAACAATGGTTTCAAGAGAAACTATTAAGGGAGATTCATAATTATTATAAGTAGGTACGTAAGGAGGCTCGGTAGATCAGTCTGAGTAGAGGCTTGATGATTCTCTCATGGGGTGGATTATTGGCAAAAGGTTTTTAGTGTGGGAAGGTAGGGAATGTTTGATCCTAGTGTGATTTTCCACCGAAGCAGTGTCGATAATGTGTCTAGATAGGGAATATAGAGAGGTTTTTTGGAGTAACATAAAGTTATATGGGGTTTGAGGATAGGGATAGATACAGGCATCTTAGGTAGGACTTGGAGCAGTACTGGGAGCTGGTAGTTTGAATAAGACTACATGTGTAGGATCTTGTTGTGTATGGAATACCTAGTAGTGGGTATAGTGTTTGGTTGCAAGTATAAATCTACAGGGAGGAAAAACCTTGGGTATCCAAGCTTCAAGTTAGTTTCATATGATTGATTTAGCGTATTTTGTGAAGACTGTAGAGTCTTCGACTATTATTGGAATTCCATGGGCATGTGACTATGGTTCTATATAGTGGATACTAGATCATGAGGTGCATATGTGATAAATTAATTAACCAAGTGTTATTAATATGCGGGAATTAGTTATGGTGAATGATAAATATGGGATACATTAGCATAAATTATAAAAGAGTGAATTGATATGATGTGGAATGATTATAAGAATCAAGTATGATATAAAATAGAATGTGTGATAGTAAGAATGTGTATGTGTTTTGGGATAATGGAAGGGTTTCTGGTGTAGTTTTATTGGGTAATTTGGTCAATCTAGGACGGGTAGGTAATTCCTATGGTGGTTAATTCCCAAGAAAGGTATTTCTCAGTTTAAGATGGTTAGTTGAGGTGACCAGAAAATAGATGGATGTTTTCGGTGTAGTATTTTTGTTTTGGGTATGTAGTGAGAGAAATAATCTAGTTATAGTTAGTGTATGGATAGTATGTGAGAAGGATATATCAAGGATGATATATCATATATTGGAGATATTTAAATGTCTTGGGTGTTCTGGAATAGTAATTTGGGTTGGATCTTGTATCGATTGGGTGAATTCAGACACTTTAAAGGTGTAGAGCGTGTTAGTATAGGCCGAGGATTGAGTCTTAGGAGTTGGTCTAGGATCAAGGGTTAATTTTTTATTTAAATTTTTTTTCTAGTGATATTTTAAAGTGTTTTATAGTTTGGAAGTTTTTTTTAATGATTTTATAATTATTCTAAAAGTTTCATTGAATTTTGGAATTTTGATTTTAAGTTACATATTTTCAAGAGAGAAAATTGCTAAGTAAAAAACCTTACATGATACATAAGTTTTTTAAGGTTATGAATAAGGTTTTTTAAGGTATGTATAATGATTATTGGAAAAATTTATCTAATTTCAAAATATTTTCTAGTGGAAATATATATTATGCATGAAAAAACTATTACACATGAGGAAAAATATCAAGTGTTAGATTCAGAAGTTTTTATTTTTGATATGAGAAAAAATTTGTTAGAAACTCGTATGAAATGTTGATAAGTCATGGAATGTATAACATATTTGGCTCTGAAATTAGAAAATAAGATAAGTGTTAGATGTGGTGAGTGGCTGTTTTCTATTAACTCTTTTGTGATTGTGAAAATTTTCATGAAGTTAGTAACTTGCAAGGAATCATGGGTTAGGTTGAGACATGAGATATTAATGTGAGAGTCATGTGCTTGGCTTGGGCACTACAACAAAATGTGGAATATACAGCATTAGCCATTATCAGCACTAGTGAAAAGAACTGATAAAGGTCTTGATCACACACTCAATTCCCACATTGAAATAGTGGATGTTCATCCACTTCTTTATATATTATTATGTTGCATTCAAACATAAAAATCCCACTAGAGGGATGGGCTCCCATATACACTCCAAAAAAAATATGGGACCTAGCCCGCATCAGCCTTGGACCACCCTATGCTTCATGTGGGCCTATACACAGTCTGGCCCACCTTTACATTGTTAAGCCCAATTTTTGTTTTGGTTGTATTTTTTGTCAATCAATCATTATGTTAAATAAATAAAGTATGTTCATAAAGATGATAGATGGAAATTTTATTGATCATTGTTTTCAAAAGAATCGGACTTATGCTTTCAAAACAATCAGACTCACCATGGGTTTGGAATGGGAAAAGATCATAGTGAGGAATTGATCATAATTGGATTCACAGTGATTCTAGAATGAAAGGATTAATCACATAAAGAATGAATCTTACAAGAAGTAAATGGTCATTGTATTCACTCTGAATTTGATATGAAGAAATTGATGGTTTTGATGAAGAATCAGAGTCTGTATGACTATGATTAATTAAATTTGATGATACTTTGCTAATTTTTATTTCATATAAATCATAATTAAGTGGTAAAACTTATGATGAAATCTTGATGAAATAAAAGTTAAATGAAAAGGATGATGTCAATCGTATTCATATTGATCAAATCTGAATGAAAATGAAAGGTTACTTGTGATAGTTTCTAGGCCAAATGAATTATGGAAAATCATATATAGGATCAAGAAGAAAAAGATCGTACTCAAAATGATAGTACCCAGAATGATTGTATCAAAGATAATCGTATATAAGCCAATTGTACCCAGAATAATCATACTTAGAAAGATCGTACTTTCAATAATCATACTCCAGCTGAGTTAGAAATAAATATTTTAACACCGGTCCATCATATTTGGCATTTCATCATACTCAGGAAGAATGGTTTTCAACCAAGTCCAATGGAAAAGGAATTGAGAAGAAGCTGATGAAAATTGTAATGATAGAGACCAATCAACAATGTTGTTAACCGCTTAAAATGGTTGAATAAATTTTCAAAGGAATGTTTTGGATTTGAAATATGGTGGAGATAGATGAACTCTAACTTGTTTTTTTCAAATGTCTTCATTAAGTGGGTCAAGAGTTGAATCACTTTGTTTTCTTTTCAAGTGAATTTTTAAGTGGGTCAATAGAAAAGGTGAATAAGTATAAGAGGTTAGAGAGTATATATAAAAGGTGTTTTCAGAATGTGCTATCAAGGGGGATCTTGACATTCAAAATAATGATTGTATTCAGCATTCAGAGGGGTATCCATTTCTTCAAACATTTACATTAATACAGAGATTTGTTTTGAATAAATAAGATTAATAAAATTGTATTCAAAATTTGAATTAGAACTGGAATTTGAAAAAAATTATAAATAAGTGATGAAGATTTTAGAAAAATTTAGAAGCTTCAAGAAGATTTGAAGAAGTCAAAATACACCCAATATTTTAGGGGAAATTGAGATTTGGGTTAATTTGATTGAACAGGAAAGATTTTGGGATTCCCACCAAAACATTTGTGGGTCACCTATAAAAGGAGAGTGTACTTTTCAATTTTTGTGATAGAGTTACTATTCACTACATAAGTGAGAGAAGCTCTAAGTTTTAGAGAGAATACGAAGTTTCCATATTCATTTTTTTTTAAAAAAGTTTTGATGGATTGAATTGAAAGAGAAGAGACAAGATCACAATGTTGTATTCAGCTAATCATTGTACTTAGTATTTATTATACTCAATAGATTACCATATTTTTCTTGTCAATTATATTTGGCTAATCATCATATTAGTCTGAATAATCAGATCGGGATTTCTATACTGAGATTTTCGGATTGAGGAAGAAGGATTTTTTGAATTGTCTCAATAATACTTAACCAATGTTATATATTTTTGTATTGAGAAATCATAAAAGGAAGAATCATACTCGGAATAATTGGGCTGAGAGAATTGTACCGAGAAGAATTATATCAAGGAGAATCGGACTCAGAGGAATCGAACTGAGAAAAAAATACTTGGAAAATCAGACTGGTTTTTCCTTAACAGAGTCTAGGAAGTTCTTAACTTATTCTGGGTAATAAATTGAAGAAGTGTTTTCAATTGAATACATTTGTGAAATTGAAAAGATTACAGGGAACATGAGTTGTCACACAATTATTGTTTTACCCTATTTGTACTAATTGGGTGTACACATACTTTTGGATTGTCTTCAAAGTAATACACGAGTGAAAGGGTATATCCTAATCATTTTAATACAAGGATTGTTTTCTAGTGGATTTTATGGTATTGGATTTCCTCCAAAACATACCAAGGACGTAGCTATTCTTATTAAATAGTGAACCTTGTAAATTATTGTGTTCTTATGGATGTGTGTTCGAATTGTTTTTAGTAGGTATTTAAATCTTTAACAGAAGGTAAAGGTTGTTTCAAGGAAACATAAAATAAAAATTATCATTGATTCACCCCCTCCCCCTTTCCATGATATAATTACACTGACTAGGAAATTACAAGTGGTATCAAAGCCGAAGGTTCCCTTCACTTATTCTTTATAGAAGTATTTGAAGAATAAGTTGTGATGGATAATTTGAGCTATATGAATAATAAAGGGATTCCAATCTTAAATGATAGGAATTAACATTTCCAGAAAGGAAGTATGATTCCATATATTATGTATCTTGGGTATGAGGTCTCAAGAGCTATTACATATGGTTTCCCTCCTCATATTAAGAATGATCATATCTCTAATATTGATAAGGAAATTCTTATGAATGGAGGAATATATGGGAATGATTTACTCTCATCTATTTTTGAAAGTGAGTTTCTAAGAGTAAAAGGAGTTTCCACTACCAAAGGAATCTAGGATAAGTTGAATAACATTTATAAAGGCAATACAAAAGTAAATAAGGAAATGTTGAAAATATGGAGATTGAAGTATGAAGATCTCAATATGGGTGAGAATGAATCTTTTGATGACTTCTTTACTATGTTAAATGATATTGTGATCACTATCATATTTTTGATAAAAAGTTAGAAGATTATATTATTTTTTAAAAGATCTTGAGAATTCTTCCTGAAAAGTTTAATATCAGGGTTTCTTTATTGGAATATAGGTATCTAGAAACATTGTCTCTAGATTATTTTCAGATTACTCTCATTACTTATGAAATAAGAAGGGATAATTCTGTGAAAGGAAAAAAACTAAAGTTGATAGAGGAATTTCTTTCAAGGATTCCAAGAAATAAAATAAGATTCTTAAACAATAAGAAGAAGCTGAAGATTTTGATTCTGAAAATGAGGTATGTAAAAATATTAATGATTTTTTATAATTGATTTCTAAAAATGTCAAAATAAGTACATGAAGGTGTAAATGGAAACTTCCCTTAAAAAAATTATGTGGATCCATTGGGCATTTTTTCCCAATTTTCCTTAAAGAGGTAATGAAGAAGAAAGTGATGAAGAAGAAAGTGAAGAAGAAAAAAGAAGACCAAGAAGATCTTGGAAGAAAAAGGGTGAAAAAGAAAAATTCTATTCTAAGAGGGAAGATATGAAGTTCTCTAAATAAAAAAGGAGAAGATTTTTGGATAAGGATGATGATAGATATAATGCTACAAATGATGTTTAAGAGAACAAGTTTAATGTAATAGTTAATGAGGAAATTTCTTCTAGAAATGAAAGTGGTTGCTCTAAAGAAGAATAAAGTGAAGCTAAATCTGAAAAATATGTTCAGTATATTGGTGAAAATACTTTTATTGAAATAATAAATGATGAAGAATTCAGAATTAGCAGCTTAGATAATGAAAAAACTCAACTTGAAATGCATTTGAAAGAATATTTGAAAGAATATTTGAGAAAGATCAAAATTCATGAAAAGAAAAACAAAAAGTTAGAAGATGAATGTTCCTTAATATGAAACCAAGAATGTTTTATTGATAAAAATGTGAATCTAGAGAAAGAAATTGATGATTTTAAGAAATCGCTCAAATAATAAAAGAATCATAATTAGCATCTGGAAGTAAAGATGAAAACAAAAGAGGAAGAGTTGTAACTTCTTCAACAAAAACTTTCTAAATATAAAGAGAAAGGTACAAGTTTTAAAAACTCTATTATTGAAGTTTGTGAAAGTTCCCATAATGAGAAATCTGAGAATACTCAACAAAATTTACTTTTAAAGGTTTAAAATAAATATGGAATTGTATCTTAAGAAAAGAAATTTGGGAAATTCATGTATGTAGCCAAAACCAACAAAGTTATAAATTCAGAAGTCTAAAAGAAACTTGAGTCCATAAATGTTTTATCTGGATATGGAAAATTCTCCAATACTTCTGGCTCCGATAAAGATGAAAATAAAAGAAATACTCTAATTTATAACATAAGGGTTAGTGGATCAAAAAAAATATAATAAGGTGGATGAAAAACATATTCACATTTCCAATCAATATAGAAGTTTCCGAGGAAAATACTCCTTTTATGGTTATTGCTATTATTTTTGTGGATTCAGACATACATCAAATATTTGTCGGTTCACCCAAAAAAATACTATTATTCCATAGGTTATGAAAGGAAAAGGTTTATGGGGATTCGATCTCCTCAAATAAATAATTCTGAAAAGGTTGTTTTGAATAAACCTAAGGAGGTTGGTGTGAAAGAGAAAAATAGGATCCATCCCTTAAAAGTTGTTTGTAAAATATGTGAGAAACCTAAACATCTTACTAAAGTATTTTTTATTTTTTTACTATTACAAAAAAAATTCTAAACAATTCTCAGAATCCCAATGTTTTTAAAGTTAAGAAAAATTGATTTGTTGATTCCAAAAAGGAAGAGTGTTTAGTTATCTGACCATAACACATTGAATTGGCTAAGAAATTAAAGGAAATGCAAAAATAGTGAAAGAAGAGAGGAAAAAATAGTCTTCTAAATAAATAAGAAATGCTGAAAAAAAGTTATCAACAAATTATGTATATGAGAAAGTGGTGAATGATATCAAAAGTTGTTCAACTATCTTTTTATAATAAAAGATAACGATTGGAAAAATATTATAAACTGATTGTAACAAATATGTTTTTGAAGATGAAGAAAATTCAACATCCTCATTAAAATATTACACACATAAGAAGAGATCTTTTAAAAAACTAATAAGAATGAATAGAAGGAAGAAATCATTTCTAATGAAAAATCCAATAAAAAGAAGAGAATTCGAGAATTAAAGAGGACTCTCAGTACGATTGTTTTTTCTAAGGAACAATTGAGGTTCCTACTTATTCCCAAAATCTTTGTATACTAGTTCTAACTTGTAGGGAATTAAAGGAGTGAAAATAAGGAAGCTGGGATTGATGAGTCTCTTACTATTCTTACAAAAGAAATTAATGAGACTATGAAAAATATGTGTTTTTGAAAAAGGACTATTTTTACTCATCCGAACTTTCTAATATATTTTTTGATATGGGTGAAGGTTAATTCTATCTTAAAACAAATTTTTTCAAGGAATTCCTTAATAAAGATAATGATGAATGAATCCTAAATACGGTATTACATGAATGTTGTGTTATGGAAAACATTGATCACCTTGATTATACACTCTTGTTTTCTACACCGGGTTCACCCACATAGACTTAGAGTTGTTTAGTTAAAGGATCTTTGTTAAGAAACTCATGTAATACCTATGTTGAAGAAAATTTACAACCCCTGGAAATGAGATCATTGGTGAGAAACTTTTCTTGATGGCCCCTTTGAATTTGATTGTCAATAAGGGGGGATATTAGAGAAAGGGAGAGATTTAAGAGAAATAGGGGGGAAGAAACAAATGGAGAGAATAAAAATTAAGAAAATAAAAAGAATACCACTTATTTTTTTCTTTGGTTGAAGTGGTTGAAGTGGGTATTGAAAAAAAATACAAAGGGGGAGAATGTTAGGACCAGGTTTTGTTTTGGTTGTATTTTTTTTCAATCAATCATTATGTTGAATAAAGAAAGTATGTTGAGAAATATGATGGATGGAAATTATATTGATCATTATTTTCAAAAGAATCGGACTCACGCTTTCAAAATAATCAGACTCACCATGGGTATGAAGTGGGAGAATATTATAGTGAGGAATTGATTATAATCGGATTCTCATTGAGTCTGGAATGATAGGATAATTCTCATTAAGAATGAATCTTACGGTAATTAAATGGACATCATATTCACTCTAAATTTGATATAAATAAATTGATGGTTTTGATGAAGAATCAAAGTCTTCATGACTATGATTAATTAAATGTAGTGATGCTTTACTGATTTGTATTTAAAATAAATCATAAGTGGTAAAACTTATGATTAAATCTTGATGAAAGAAAGGGGAAATGAAAAATATTATGTTAGTCATATTCAGATCGATCAGATCTGAATGAAAATAAAAGGGTATTGGTGATAGTTTTCAAGCCAAATGAATTCTGTAAAATCACGCTCATGATCAGGAAGGAAAATATCATACTCGGTATGATGGTACCCAGAATGATTGTATCAAGGATGATCATTATTAGGATGATCGTATCCAGGACAATCGTACCTAGAATAATCATATTTGGGTAGAATGGTTTTTAACCAAGTATAATGGAAAAGGAATTTAGAATAATCCAATGAAAATCTTTATGATAGAGACCAATCAAAAATGTTGTCAACCATTTAAAATAGTTGAATAAATTGTCAAAGGTTTTATATTTGAAAGATGATGGAGATAGATGAACTCTGACTTGATTTTTTTCAAATGTATTCATCAAGTGGGTCAAGATTTGAATCACTTTGTTTTCTTTTCAAGTGAATCTTTAAGTGGTTTAAGAGAAAAGGTAAAGAAGTAGAATATGTTCGAGAGAAGATATAAAAGGAGTTTTTTGAATGTGTTATCAAGGGGGAGCTTGAAATTCAAAATAATGATTGTATTCATCATTCATAGGGGTATCCATTTCATCATACATTTACATTTATACAGAGCTTTATTTTGAAGAAATAAAATTGAGAAAATTGTATTCAGAAATTGAATTCAAACTGGAATTTGAAAAGAAATTCTAAATAAGGGATGAAGATTGTAGAAGAATCGAGAATCTTTGAGAAGAGTTGACAAAGTCAAAATACACCTAGATTTTAGGGAAAATTGAGATTTGGGTGAATTTTATTGAGCAGGATGATTTTGGGATTCCCACAAAAAAAAATTGTGGGTCACATATAAAAGCTGAGTGTACTTTTCTCTTTTTCTGATGGATGTACTATTCATTACAGAAGAGAGAGAAACTCCAAGTTTTAGAGAGACTAATAAGTTTCTATATTCATTTTTGTTGAAAAAGTTTTGATGGATTGAAGTGAAAGAGAAGATACAAGATCACAAGGTTGTATTTAGATGATCATCATACTCAGTATCATACTCAGTTGATTACCATATTCACCTTGTCAATTATATTAGGTTGATCATCATATCAGGCTGAATAATTGGATCGGGGTTGCTATACTGGGATTTCAAGACTGAGGAAAAAGGAGTTTTTGAATTGTCTCAATCGTACTCATACAGTGCTATATATTTTCATATTGAGAAATTATACCAGGAAGAATTGGACTCTGAAGAATTGGGCTGAGAGAATCATACTGAGAAGAATCGTATCGGGGAGAATCAGACTCGGAGGAATCGGACTGGGAAAATGTATTGGGAAAATCAAAATGGTTTTTCCTTAACAAATTCCAGGAAGTTCTTACCTCCTTCTGGGTAAGAAATTATGGAAGTGTTTTCAATTGAATACATATTTAAAATTGAAAACAAGTATGGGTAACATAAGTTGTTACACAATCATTGTTTTACCCTATTTGTGCTAAGAGGGTGCACACATACTTTTGGATTGTCTTCAAAGTATTACACAAGTGAAATGGTATGTCCTACTCATTGTAATCCAATGATTGTATTATAGTGGATTATATGGTATTGGATTTCCTCCAAATCATACCAAGGGCATTGCTATTCTTATTAAATAGTGAACCTTGTAAATTCTTCAGTTCCTATGGATGTGTGTTTGAACTACTTTCAGTAGGGATTGAAATCTTTAACAGGAGGTGAAGGTTGTTTCAAGGAAACATAAAAGAAAAAGTCATTGATTCACCCCCTCCCCCTCTCACTGATACAATTACACTAACTGGTCACTTACACACATTCTTCCCATGGGTCTATATACGGCCCAACCCACCTTCCCATACGGGCTATAACCCTTTTTAAATTAAATAATTATTAATAAATTTAATATATATATATATATATTATAAATATTAATAAATAGTATATATTAAATATAGATATATAAAATGAGTAAATTGAAATAATTAAATAAATAAAAATTAAAAATGAGTAAATTAGAAAAAATATTAAAAAAATTATTAATTAAATAATTATTAATAAAAATGAATAAATTTAATATACATATATATAAATTATAAATATTAATAAATAGTATATATTAAATATAGATATATAAAATAAATAAATTATAATAATTAATCAAAAAAATTAAAAAGTATTAAATTACAAAATTATTAAAAAATTATTAATGAAAAAATTATTAATAAAAATGAAAAAAATTAATATATATATATATTAATTATAAATGTTAATAAATAATATATATTAAATATAAATATAGAAACTGAATAAAATGTAATAATTAAAATCATATTAATATCTTATTCGTTTTTAATGGCTTCTATGCATAATTATTCGTTAATAGTTTTAATATACAAATATATTCATATATATTTCTATGTATATATATATATCAATATATATAATATTTCCTAAAATATGATTTATATAATACAAAATATTTATACTGACATTAAATAAGTCATATATTTAGTGAAGAATAGTTTATAATTAAAAAATTAATATTAATTAAAAATATTGACTAATTATATCGAGTAATGGAAATTTAATTCAATATCATTTGATTTTTCAATTTAATATATATAAAATGTGTGTTGCGTTGATTTCCCACATATATATACGTAATTAATCTATTTCTATATACAATGCAAACACACATAATATTTCTGTAATTTATTCAATTTTTATTATTCATTTTAGAATCATATTTATTAACATAATATATTTAATATATATTATGTTTCTAATTAGTAAAGTTTATCATTTTTTATATTTTTATTAAATATATAGTATTTATTACTTTTTAATAATTTTTGAATTTTATTCATTCTTATTATTGTTTATTTCATTAATAGATGCTACATATTATATAATGTAATTAATTTCACACACACAAATATTTATGTAATTAATGAAATATTATATAAAAACACACACACCTAATATTTATAAAATTTATTCAAATTTTAATAATCATTTTAGAATTTCATTTAGTAACATGATATATTTAATATATTGTATTTTTAATCAGTAAATTTTATTTATTTATATTTAATATTATAACAGTTAGTATTGTTTATTCATTTTTAATTTTTTTTGGAATTTAATCATTTTCTAATATTTATTTATACATATTTATTTACTATGTTTTAACATTTTCAATATGTATTCATCTTCATTTCAATATATATCTATATTTTTTTATAATTTATTTAATTAATATAACTTATCCTTTTTTCAATATTTTTAAAGTGAACTCGTTTTAAATTATTCAATTTCACTCATTTTTAAAATTCATACATTTGAGATTATATATTCATTAATAATATTAATAATATATTTATTAATAAATATTTATAAATAAATATATTTAAAAATGCATAATTACTCTATTTATAAAATTGTATATTTATAATTATAAATAAATAAATATAATTTTTTAAAACTGTATTTATATAATTATAAATAATTAATTATATATTTAAATAATTATAAAATTATAATAAATATATTTAAATAATGAATATATTTACTATATTTATATTTATATTTTTATATATTTATTAAATATGTATATAGTTATATAAATATATTTAATGATATAAATATATATAATGATATAAATATATATAATGGTTTAAATATATATAATGATATAAATATATATAATGATATAAATATATATAATGATATAAATACATATAATGATATAAATATATTTATAACTATAAAATTATAATAAATATATTTAAATAATGAATATATTTAATGTATTTATATTTATATCTATACATATTATATATATAATGATATCAATATAATTTTAATTATAAATAAATAATTATAAATATATTTACAAACATATTTATTTATAAATGTATATTTTATATATTTATATAATTATATATTTATAATTATATATAAATATATAAAAAAAATTACAAATAATGTTTATATAATTATATAAATATATATAATGATCTAAATAAATTTATAATAATATACAAATATTTATAATTATATTTACAAATATATTTATTTTTAATTATAATTATAAATCCTTATGAGTACTTTTTGGAAGCGCTAATAAAACTCTCCCAATCTTTTAAAAAAACCTTAACCGAACCAATTTTCATTATGTTTCTCAAGATCTCACGGATATCCAGGGTGGTCACTGCTCCCCCTAACCTTCTCTCAAATGAATCAAGCCTCAAACCTAAGGATTCATATTTTTTTATCCTCCTCTCTCATTTCTTGCTTGCAAATTAGGGAATATCATCGTAGTAGGGTTCCCAAATAGCCAAATTTTCTAACTTCTTTCATTTACTACTTCATGGTCTCCATTAAAGGAATTTAATTTATATTCTGTACACTTTTCCATATTCTGATTCTCTGTGTGAAACGAATTATCTTTACGACTAACCATATAATCAAGTTGGTTATTTTCTTTTTAAAAGACATGCACCCACCAGTCTCATCCCTATCCATTAATGGTACCACTATTTAGGGGACCCATTATTGTAGGGTTTGTGGGGAGTCCCAACTATATTTGATAAGGGTTTCCGTGGATTTTCCTCCATTTTCATCAATGAGATCCACCCACCTCTACAATTAATTTGATAATGTTTTTTATAAAAAAAATATACGGGTGAATCATGCAAATTGAATCCCTCTCCTTGTTTTGTTATTATTTTTTCAGAATTACCAATGGTGGTTAATTCATCATGAAAATGTAAATATGGACTGAATCCTAGATCCCACAAGGTGGAAGACATCAAATCCTCCATATTATTATTATTTAGTATTTTACTTAATGTTTATCATTAATAATATAATTGATTGAAACATTTATTGATGTATTTTGATATGTTTTTTTATTTATTCAGTGATATGTATGGTGATTGGTTGATTTATTAATTAATCTATAAAATGATTTACCTATATGCATAGATTTAATAAAATGTCTTATAATAATTTTTTTAAAATTTTAAAATTTAAACTTCAAGATGAAAGTGTTTTTCCAACAAAAAATAAAGAACTAGATTAGCAAGATTTAATATAAAATAAGAAATTGTAATGATTCCTTTGAAATTTTGTGATATGAAAGAATTTAATTTTCAATTTATTATGAAAGTTTTATGATGGACTTAATGTTTTGAAATTTTATTTTAAATAAAAAATTGTGTTTTAGTGTTTCAGTATTTTTAAATGTGATAATATTGGGTTAAATTGGTATCTATAAAAGAGATTTTGGAAAACTGGTAATTTTTAGCATAAATGATACTTAAATTCTTAATTAAATGATTATTATTATGCAATGTAATGTTTTAAAGAAATATATTATGTTGGTTTTTTATTAAGTAAAATTATAAATTGTATTTTTAATGTGATAAAAAGTAATTATTATTGAATAAGTTCTAATTTTCATATATTAAATTGATTATTATTATTTTGATCTATTGTGTATCATTAGGAATGGTTTGAGTGTCCATACTAACTGAATTTTTTTGAATTTTTATTAATAGAAAGTATTTATGGTGTTTTTAAAGAAATTTAATAGAGGTTTTGGATATTTTAGTATATGTGAAATATATCTAATATTGATAACTCTACTATTTTTTAACTTGGGTTTCATTAGTGGGTTATAGTAAAAATATATTTTTTTTATTCCTAAAATGCATGATCTATAATAATATATAGAAAAAGAGAGTAACATGGAATCAAACTTCACTTATGTCTTTAATAATAGTTTCATCCATTGGTTTTATAAAATTTAAATCTCTTTGATCCTATTTGAAAATTTGGGAATTACATAACCTTATATGTTTCAAGGAAAGATATTTTTACAAAAACATAGAAAGTCATGTCGCATTTAAATGGAAAGAAAGAAAAGGAATTTCTAAGGGAATTATTTTATGTAATAATAAATAAATTTTGTTTTCCAAACTATTTATTAGTGATGATTAGATTAATATACTTCTATAAGTGATTCAGTTGAGTAAGAAATCCATTTTATTATCATTGTTAATAAGATATTTTATAATTATACATGAAATAATGATTTTAAAGCCCTTTATTTATGATATAAAGTGTATCAGAACATGGTAAATGGGAATAAATGTGATAGGAAACATTTATGCTTGAAGTGGATACCTATCATTGGTAAGATCTCATAATTAAAGGAAATAAGGATCAAGGGATGACCAATAGTTTTCAGTTTTCAAATGTCTCGTGTGATTTCAATTGCTCACTACTTTTTTGGATCTTTGAATTAATCATACATGAAATTTTTCTACTAATAAGTGACGATAACCTAAAATTTTCCACTCCTTTAAATCTCCACTCAAACTATCAATGAAAAACCTCTTGGACAACCACATACCAATTGAAGAAATTAATTAACATAAACTTTTCTGCGACATCCCCTGATTAGAAACTCTCCCACATGGCCGAAATAGGTTGGTTGCATGACATCAAGCACACCTCCTCATATGCTAGAGTTTTCCAACTAGTAGTGGGAGTGTGATAAGTATAGTGGAGATACTATACCCCCTGGTTACAGAGTTATAACACAATGAAAATAAACTAATAATAAATAAATATATATATATATCAGAGTATTGTAAATAATGAAAACAATACAAGATAGCCAAAAAACCAAACAAATAAAGCCAACTAAATAATAAAATAAATAATAAAGGAATAATGTAATGATAGGATGAAATGTAACTAAATTTAATGCTAGAAGAAATATATATAAAAGAGTAGCATACTCAAACAAACTCAATGACCCTCGTCCCAAACCCCATGTCGATCCCACCTCCAACTTCAGCCCATCCAGTAAGAAATAATCAACAATAAGATCCCTTGCCCCTTTTAAGACCTGCATCCGTGTAATCTACTTGGGTACCAAACAGTGGCCCAAATAGGGTGTGATAATAACTCAGTAGTTCTATACCATCATGTCTAAACATAACCAATCTGATAATAAGTGAATAAAATAATTCAATAAAAAGATGTATTAATTAATTAAACAATTAATTTAATACCATATCAACCTAATTTGACACCATGTTGGAATATTTCTGAGCATATATTCTAAAAATTCCAACCATAACCATATATCCATGGTAAAACATAACCTTATTCGATTCAATGTCATAATATCTCTAAGCATGTCTCACAACCATGAAAACCACAACCATATATCCATGGTAAACCATAAAAATATTAGTCAAGCCCACTATATAAGCATTTTAGCAGTAAATCAGGGTCATGCCCGGTATATAAGCATTTCATCATGTATCAAGGAAAAGCCTGGTATATAAGAATTGCAGCATGTATCAGGGCCAATCTCAGTATATAATCATTACAACAAGCATTAGTTACAAGCCTGGTATATAAGCATTACAACATAAATCACTGGGCATATCCCACTATATAAGCATTATAGCATGAATCACTAGTCATAGCAGCATGGATATCACAATATCACATCATAAGGATCAATGGTTAATTATGAAAATTGTTATTTATCTTTCAATTACACATTCCATTTATCATTTGGTAATAACCCAATAATATTCTAGTAATTTCAATAAACAATCCAAGACAAGGTGAATCTATATCAAGAAATAATTCAAATACCATTTCATGCTAAACACACTTTAATCCATTAGTCATTTCATTTATAATCAAAGGTTTTATCACCTGAATAGTATCCAAAATCTAGGTGAATATAATTAGATCAAAGGGATTCCAAGGAATAATTCAATGCATCATTTAATTAATTTAGGTGCACTCTATGTTGGTGAAATTGTAATATTTAACATACATGAAATTAAACTGATCATAGGGTTAAGTTTTAGACCCCATACCTTTAACTAACAATCATCCAATGCTTCCAACAGGATTCACCAACAAGAACAAAGGTGTAGAAGATCACAAGAAGGATCCTATATCATAACTGATCAAGATCAAAAGAAAAAATGACCATGATCAGGATATTACACCATAATGTTTAGAGAATAAATGGAGAGGAGGGAAAACCTAAACAAAACGACTTATTAGGTATTGATCTACTCAAACGAGATGTCTAGAAGGGATAGAAAGGCTCCAAGATCACCTAGAATACATCCTAGGTTGATAGAGACAAGGTTGCATTAAAGGAATGAGGAAATATCAAATGCATGACACACTTAAAATGGATATTCAAGATAAATACATGGCATGGAATCCATTTACACATTTTTTATTTATTTTTACAAGGATACACCAAAAAACCCATCACCTTGGATTAATATTTAACCCAACTCGACTTTTACATGACATGAACGGTTTATACGATATGTAATTACTTCATGCCTAGTACTGGTTTGCAACATGTCTAGCGGTAGTTACACATTATTCAACATGTACACGACATGTAATCACCCAATAGATAGTTTTAATCCCAAATTATACATAAGGACCTAAACCACCTCCAAAACCTTCCAAAGCATGGAAACCCCTTGTAAAACCATTTAACACATTTATACTCAAACTCCATTAATTCAAAAAAAACATATATCCCTAAACTTTAGGTTTTTTCCCCAACAAAGACTCTCAATCTTTGAACAAGACTTGGCCAAAAAGGGTCAAATGAAAAACTCAAAGAGGGACGTACCTGGAAAAACACGGGATCATACAACCTCCCCGCTATATAACAGCTCATCTCCGAGTTACTCCAAGCATCGCTATGGGGTCTTGGTGAATAAGTATGACCATTGTGGTAATATATCAGGATCCCTCTCCCATGTATCCTATTAAACTCACTCATGATTCCATTGCACTAGAACCAAAGGTATAGTCCTACCCCATAGATACTTCTTACTATGGTCTAAAATTCATATTGAATGCACCACAAAGAACACATCATTACTAATATCTATGTCTACTACATCTATCACATGATAAGGGTCTAAATAATATCTCTGAAGATGTGACACATGTGACATGTCATACATGGAACTATAGTGTTGTGGAAGAGATAATTGGTACACCACTAGACCGACCCTATCCACTATCTCAAACAACCTAAAAAACCTGGGATCTATCTTTTATTATTTTCTAATACAACATTTCCCCAACCTAGGAGACACTTGAAGGAAAACACAATGACCAACCTCGAACTCCAGAGCTCATCTCTAATGGTTAGTGTAGGATTTATGCCTTCTCTGCATGGTTAAAAAATGACTCATGAGTAGCTGAACCTACTCAAATGTATCTTATATTAGACTAGGACTAACAAGTGTTGACTCACCTACCTCCAACCAAAAATAGGAAAATGACATAAAATACCATACAAAACCTCTAAAGGTTCCATCTGGATTGATTCTTGGAATTTATTACTATATGAAAACTCCATGAGTGTCATGTAATGCTCGCATGAACCATTGAAATCCAAAGAACAGGCTTGTAACATGTCCTCCATAACCTAAATAGTATGCTCAGATTGACTGTCAGTCTGAGGATGATAGCCCATACTCAAATAACCTACGATCCCATAGCCTTCTGAATACCCTTCTAGAATCACAATGTGAAATGAGGATCTCTTTCTGAAATGATACTCCTCGAAACACCATGCAGTAGAACTACCTCACACACATAATGACTACCCAAATCATCAACTTTGAAGGTCTCCTTTATAGGAAAGAAGTGGGATGCCTTCATAATTCTACCCAAAATCACCCATATAGGATAATTATTATGGGTTGTGTTGGGTAATCCTATCACAGAACCTTTAGTGACATCATCCCATTTCCACTCAGGAATGGGCAATGGCTGTAAAAGGGAAACTGACCTATGATGCTCTACATTTACATGTTAACAAGTGAAACATCTTACCACAAATATTTCTACTTATTTATACATTCTTGACCACTAGTACTATCTATGAAGATCAAGATAAATCTTTATCAAACTAGGTTGTACTGCTCAACTAGAAGCATGAAACTCTCTTATCATCTCCTCGTGAAATCTTGTAGGAATTTGTACTCGACCATGGAAAAGAAGATAATTTTCATTTCCAAGAGACCATACCAATGGTTTATCCCCACCATATAATTTGTCTCTCATAACTAAGACCTAAAAATTAGATAACTTCTCAGTATAGATCCAGTCCAAAATCACGGGTATAACAAATGTTAAAGCCAGATCTGCTCATCCTTGAGACTCTTAAACATCTAGATACATTCCCTCAAAGAGTGAAATCATCAAACACTCATCACAAGACCCCCATATTTCCTCTGTCTACATCTTATGAATTTAATAATTGGAAAAAATGTTGCCTATACCCATTGTATAAGTCGGATCAAAGTCAATATACTGTGAATACTCGACCCACCTTCTATGTCGAAGGTTCAAGTCCCGATGAGAAAAGATGTTCCTAAGGCTCTTGTAGTCCATGTATACCACAAACCTCTCACCCATGAGATAATTTCTCCAGTATCTCAGGGTATGCACCACTATTTCTAACTCCAAATCATGAGTAGGGTAATTCCTCTCATACGGTCTCAACTATCTGAATCCATAAGCAACCTCATGATCCTCCTATATCAGGATTTCTCTAATTCCAACTTTAGATGCGCCATAGTACAAGGTATATTATTTACCTTCCAAAAATAAAACAAGGATAGGTTCTGAGGTCATCCTTCCTTTCAACTACTGAAAATATATCTCACAAGAATTTTACCAAACAAACTTTACTCCATTTTTGGTCAGTTGTAACATTTTTTCTGTCATACAGGAGAAGTCTTGGATAAAGTGGTGATAATAACCTGATAAACCCAAAAATCTATGAATCTCTAAGACATACTTAGGATGATCCCAAGATACCATGGCTGCAAATTTCTCTAAGTGCACTAAAACCCCTACCTTTGAGATGACATATCCCAAGAAGTGAACTTTATCAATCCATAAACTTCATTTGGTTAGCTTGGCATAGATCTAATGCTCTCTTAATGTACTCAAGATGATGTAAATATGTTTTTCATGATCATCCTATGACTGGGAGTAAACTAAGATGTCATTGACAAAAATCACCATAAACTGATCCATAAAAGAATGATATATCTAATTCATCAAGTCCATAAATACCATCGGTGCATTGGTTAAAACAAATGGAATTACTAAGAACTCACAAAATTCATATCTGGTCCTAAAATAATTTTGAGGTGTGTCTGATGGTATCACTGTCACCTGATGGTATCTTGATCTCAAATCAATTTTAGAGAAGATATTATCACCTTTCAATTAATTGAAGAGTTCGTGATACATGGAAGCAGATACTGGTTCTTGACCATCATCTAGTTTAATCTCTGATAATCCACACATAAGAGAAAAGGACAGTTATCCTTATTGGTGAAGAGAACCAGAGAACCCCAAGGAGATGTACTAGGATGTATGAAACATTTATCTTCTAGATCTTCCAACTAAAATTTCAACTCTTGAATCTCTGATGGTTCCATTCTATAAGTCAGGATATAAACTAGCTATGTTCCTGACACCAACTCGATCGTAAACTTGATCTATTGATTAGTTGATAAGTCATAGAACTCATCATGAAAAACATCCTGAAAATGGTTTACCATTGGGGGAAAAGAATCCTTCTATATTCCACCATCATATATATAAAGTTTATCTATCTGATCTATGAGATGATCCAATCTATGCTGAATTGGTTTTGCATGACCATCTTGAAGATCCCACTCACCCTATGAGAATAGCTACATCCTTCTGGATATAGAAAGGTATCTCTCCTATAGTAATAGTTGATATGATCTTGGTATAGAACTATCTAATCCATACCAAGAATTAAATCAAAACCTATCATTTCTATCATAAACGGTTCCCAAAATAAATGGTTACCACCAATCTCTAAAGAACACACCTTGCAATATTTGATATTATTTGACCTCCCACCCAATGGTGTATTGATGGTCAAAAAACCGTCCAAATTTTCCATATATAATCCCAAATAGTTTACAAAAAGGGTATATAAAAATGAATGGAATGATCATATATCAAAAAAAACACAAGAAAGGTGTAGATGATATAAGAATCGTACCTATGAGAGTAGATGGTCTTACATTCACACTAGTTGGAGTAGTTTGTATAACATGCAGCTGACTATCCTCTATGTCCTGGGATCCAGCTTGACTCCCCTGAGTTATTCCCCCTGACTATTAATGTTGCTCCTGCACTGGGGTACCACATCCCCTACCTCGACCAGAGCATCCTATGGAACTCCAGCTACTTGTTTTTTTAGGAGTAGTTGAGTCCTTCCCATACTTTGGTACCTATCCTGATCCCCTGCCACTGGTCTTCTGCTACATCCCCCTATAAAACCTCTATAGGTGGCTCATCCTAATATAATAATGACACTCTAGAGGAGGGTATGTACACTAAGGTAGTTTTTGTCCCATATTTCCACACTAGTAGCACTGTAATGGAACATGGTCGTGATATGGTTTCCCACTACCATGACAGCTCTGCCCACTACCGACTTAGAGAAAATTGTCCTAGCGATGATTCTTTCCACTAGAAGAAGAGCTCTCAGTTTTCCCTACTAAAACAGCTTGGTCGTTGCATAGGGTCTCTCTTAGATTCCCTTTCGTGATGATTGCCTAATTTATCACATTCAAAAAACTATAAAAATAGAACACATTCACTTATGACCTGGTCTCATAGTGAATACCATCTTGAAAATGTCTCACCCTGGAGATCTCATCAGCTACCAAAGATGGCACAAAGTGCTGCAGGTCGATGAAGCATTCATCACAGTTCAACACTGACATGCCCTCCTATATTGGGTGGATGAACTCATGAGCCTTATCATACCTCAACATCTCGATATAGAAATGTATTAGGAACTTTAGCTCGAATTCATTCCAAGATAACTCATATTGTTTCCCATACTGCTCCAGAATATCCCACCAACACTTGGCTAGTCCATGAAGCACATGTGAATCAAGCTTCACCCTCCTATATATGGGTGTATCAAGATACTTAAATGTCATCTAGATTGAATTGTTCCAGAACTTAGTTTCCTGGGGGCCTCCCTCTCAGGTAAACATAGGTGGATGGTGTAGTTGGAACTCTCTCATTAGCTCATACATCAAAGGCATGGTATGAACAGTCTCCATTTCCATGGATCGCATGACCCTTAGGAAGCTATTGCAAAGCTAAACATCCATATGATCCTCAATATCTGTAGGAATCTATGGTTCAACTATGTTAGGAGAATGCTGGTTTTCCTATATTGATGCTCAACTCAAAGATGATGAGGAGGTATTTTCTCTACAAGATAAACACACTCCTTAGAACACTGGCTATAATAACAAGGTTAACCTCAACATGTGAAAACAATAGATAAACACTGCCACGTGGTCTCTCTAAACATTGATTAAAAGTATTTTAGCATGAAATAATAGTTCATTTATTTAATTTCTCAGATATAAAAGGTATTTTATGTCACAGTTTATATAGGAAAGTATATATCACATGTAGTAAATATGTCCATATCATGAACAATGAATTTCAATATATATCCCTATGTGACCATCATGATGCACGTATACTCATCTTATGCCATACTGGTCCATGAGTATAAATATCAAGAACCAATAACATCATAAAACAATAACACCATGAAACATGTGAATCATCCAAGGTGAAATAACATCAACTATAACAAGAGAACAATATAAACAGAAATCCCATCCCTGGAAAATCGGATTTTCCCCCATGCATGGGTTAGCTACTCCCATGCACAATCTCATTACCAAGTCTCGAAACACCCTAGTCTCCTTTATACATTTCCAAAATAGTAAAGAAATAAAAATAAATCTGTTGTGCTATGATACCGCTTTATAACATCCCCTAATCTAGTACACTTTCAGATGTTTGAAAAGGGTTGGTTACGTGACCTCAAGTGCACCTCCTCATACACCAGAGGCTTCCAACTAGCAGCGGGGTGTGATAATTATAGTGGAGAGACTATATCCCTTGGTTATAGAGTTACAACACAGTGTAAATAAAGCAATAATAAGTAAGTAAATATCAGAGTAATGGAAATAGTGGAAATAATACAAGATTACAGAAAATCCAAACAAAGAAATCCAAATAAAAAATATAATAAATAATAAAGGAATAATGTAATGATAGGATGAGATTCAACTAAATGTCATGCTATAATAAATATAGATAAAATACTAGCAAACTCAAACAAAATCAATGACCCTGGTCCCGAACCCCATGTCAGTCCCATATCTAACTCCAACCCATCCAAAAAGCAACAATCAATAGCAAGGTCCATTTACCTTATCAAGACCCACATCCATGTAATCTACTTGGGTGCCAAATGGTAGCCTGAATAGGGTGTGATTATAACTCAATAGGTTAACACCGCCATTTCTAAACATAACCATTCTGGTAATAAGTGCATGTAATAATTAAATAAATAGATGGATTAATTAATTAAACAATAAATTTAATACTGCATCAACCTACTAAGGAACCATGCCATAATATCTCTGAGCATGTCTCTCAATCATGTCAACCATTACCATATATCCATGGTAAAAGATAACCTACTTCAGCTCCATGTCAGAATATATATGAGCATGTCTCACAACCATTCCAACCATAAACATATATCCATGTTAAATCATACAAATATGGCTCAAACCCATTATATAAGCATTTCAATAGTAAGTCAGAGTTGAGCCCGGTATATAATCATTTCAGCATGTATCAAGTCAGGCCTTGTATATAAGCATTTTAGCATGTATCAGGTCCAAGCCCGGTATATAATAATTACATCAAGCATCAAGGAAAAGCCTAGTATATAATCATTACAATATAAATCATTGGGAATATCCCACCATATAAGAATTATGAAATGAATCACTAGTCATAGTAGCAAGGATATCACAATACCACATCATAAGGCTCAATGGTTAATTATAAAAATTACCATTTATCTTTCAATTACACATTCTTTTTATCATTTGGTCATAAACCAATAACATGTCAGTCATTTCAATAAATAAGACAAGCCATGGTGAATCTATATCAAGAAATCACCCAAATACCCTATCATACTAAACACGCATTAAATCATTAGTTAGTTCATTTATAATCAAGGGTTTTCTCACCCAAATGGTATCCATAAGCCAGGTTAAAAAAAATGGATCCAATGGATTCCAAGGAATTATCCAATGCATTGTTTAATTAATTTAGGCACACATTATGTTGGATCAATTATAATATTGCATATACTTGCAATTAAATAGACCATAAGGTTAAGGTTTAGACCCCCTACCTTTAACTGACAATTAATCAATGCTTACAGCTAGATTTTCCAACAAGAAAGAAGGTGCATAAGATTGCAAGAAGGATCCTATATCATAAATGATCAAGATCGTGACCAAAAATGACCACGATCAATAGATTACATTACAATAGCTAGAGAAAAAGGGGAGAGAATGGAAAACCTAAACATAATGAATTTCCAAGGATTGATCTGCTCAAAAAGGATGACTAGAAGGGATGGAAAGGTTCCAAGATCACCTAGAATCCTTCCTAGGTCAAGAGAGGAAAGGTTTCACTAAAGGAGTGAGGAAATATCAAATTAAAGGAACACTTAAAACCACTACTCATGATAAATAAACAACAGGTAATCCATTTACACATCATGTATTTATTTTTACAAGGATGCATTGAAAAAGATGTCACCTCGGATTAATATTTAACCATGCTCAAATTTTACACAATGTGAATGGTTTACATGATGTATAACCACTTCATTTCATGCACTGGTTCATGAAATTTCTAGTGGTAGTTACACATTGTGTAATATGTACACAGCCTGTAATCACCCAGCGGACAGTTTTAAACCCAAATTATATATAAGGGCCTGAAACTCCTCCAAAACCTTCCAAATCATGGAAAACTCTCATAAAGACATTTAATACACTTATACCTAAACTCCATTAATTAAAAAAACATATATCCCAGAACTTTAGGTCATTTTCCCCAACAAAGACTCTTTGTATCCAAACAAGACTTAGCCAACAAGGCTCAAATGAAAAACTCAAATAGGGACATAACTAGAAAAATATGGGATCTTACATCTTCCCACTTATTGGACTCCCACCTATAAAGGTTACAGAAATCTTTCTAGAACCACTGCTTTTTTATCCCGCACAACATCAAATTGAGAACCTGTACCAATAGCCACATGTTTACCCCATGCTTTATGTTTTCATGTCACCCTTGTGAAAAATGATAACTTGTTAGGAATCATAACTAATAACATTCAAATGTTGGTATCCCCATATTGGAATTATCTATAAATTTCTCCTTTGATTATGAATATATTATGTATATTTGTTTATTTTTTGTACAAAATGAATATTTTATGAACCTAAGAGGATGGATATGAATCAAAAATAGTTGCACGCTAATCGTATGACAAAAGAGTATAAAGATATAGTCAATTAGTTTATCAAGTTTTCAATAGATCATGCATACAACCCTTTTCAAATCCTTCATCTGTGTTTACATTATTTTTATTCAAGAAAAATTAGTCTAGAAGAGTTGGAATAACATTTGATTTGTTATGGAATAGATCATATTTATAAATGTTGCACTAAAAATGGGTAAAAACTGAATGTGCAAACTAATTGGGATGATACTACGGTTTATGGATCATTTGTTATGAATACCAGTGTAAATGATAATGGATATCATATGAAAGAAATGAAAATGAAAATTGAAGATGACCTTCATGATTGTCTAAAGTTGTTTGAGAAGTTAAATAGTTATTTTAAGAGACCATTGTATACTGATTATACTAAATACATAACATTTTTTAGGTGTATTAAAGTTATATAATTTAAAATCTAGCAGTGGATGGAGCGATACTAGATTTACAAAACTAATTGGTCTCCTGAATGATATGATACCAATAAAAAATGAACTTCCTCATATAACATATGATTCTAAATGAATGATATATTCAATGGGACAGATATCTAAAACAATACATGTTTTTCCAAATTATTGTATATTGTTTAATAAGGACCATGAATCACTCATAAAATTCCCTACGTGTGGCGTGGATCAATATAAGAAATATGAATCAAGTCCTTAGAAAGTTGTATGGTACTTTCCTATCATTCCATTGTTTAGAAGACTATATGGATGTCATGAATCCAAGAGACAATTGACATGGCATGTAGATACAATAATTAAAGATGGGAAACTACATCATCCATCGGACTCTACTGAGTGGAAGAAAACTAGGTATGAGTATCCTAAATTTGAAAATGAGACAAGAAACTTCCATCTTGTGTTATCTACATATGGAATAAATCATTTTGGTGTATAGAGTAGTGCTCACAGTATATGTCCATTCATGATAGTAAATTATAACTTGTTGTCATGGTTATTCATAAAGTGAAAATACATTATGTTGTATCTATATATATCTGGACCAAAGCAACCCAGTAATTATATTGATTTCTATTTGGATCCATTGATCAAAGGTCTAAAATTGTTGTGGGGTACAGGTTTTACAACATATGATGCTCATAGAAGTGAAGAATTCACATTGAGGGACATGTTGTATGGGATGATAAATAACTTTCCTGCTTATGGAAATTTTTTAGGCTATAGAATTAAAGTAATGTTGTGGTGTCCCATTTATGAATAATTCACACACTCATTTTGGTTGAAACATTTTTGAAAGACTGTGTTTTTGGGACATCAGAAATTTTTACCTCGATGAAATAAATACTGATCCTGGATGACAACATTTTATGGGAATACCAAAGGTACAACATCATCTCCGCTAAAGGGTGATCAGTTGTTTGATAAAGTAAAAGATATTGAAATTGTTTTTGGTAAACCATTTTTGAAAAACCTTATGAAATCATGTTGGAAAAAGTGATCAATTTTCATTGAATTTCCATATTGGAATTTTTTTTACATCATACATTTTCTTTATGTCATGCATTTAGAAAAAAAATGTATTTGATAGTGTTATTGTTGTATTACTAAATTTTCCTAGAAAAACAAAATATGGAATTAAGGCTAGGTTGGACATGATTGACAAGGGGATAAGGGAAGAGTTGGCACCGGTGAAGGGTAAAGGGTGAAATTTTCTTTCTCTGGTAGCTTACACTCTATTCAAATAGGAAAAATTACAATTTTGTATTTTCCTTAATGGTGTAAAAGTTGCAAAGGTGTATTCATCAAATATCAAGAATGTCATGTTAATGTCTAATTTGAAGTTGAAGAGACTAAAATCACATGAATGTCATATTTTGATGCAAGATTTGAAGCCCATCACTTTATGTTTCATTCTTCCCAAAAAGTTATGGTATACATTAACCAGACTCTGCTTCTTTTTCAAAACCATATGTAGTAAATTTATAGACCATATGAAGTTTCCAATCATGAATAAGTATGTTTTAGACATATTATGTGAATTTTAGATGTTCTTACCACTATCATTCTTTGATATAATGGTCCACCTGATGGTTTACTTGGTTAAAGAAGTCCAACTATGTGGTCTTATCCATTACAGATGGATGTACCCAATTGAATGGTATATGAATATTTTAAAAGGGTATGTCAATAATTGAATTTGATCAAAAGGTTATATTGTAGAATGGTATATTTTTTAAGAAGTTGAATTTTGTACTGATTACCTTTCAAATACTAATAGAATAAGTCTCCTAAAGTCTCATCATAGTGGACGGCTTATGGGATAAATGATTTCTGGAAGAGATGTTGTTACAATTGTCATCACAGATCAGGATCAAGTGCACTATTACATTTTACATAATAGTAAAGATGTTGATTCATACATTTAATCCCACAAAGAAATTCTTAGATATTTGAATCCATTAACGGATAAAGTAAGGATATAAAATACACATAATCAACAGTTTATAGGATGGTTCCAAGATCATATTTATAAGGAGTTATCTAAAAATATGAATTCAATTGCCAAAGGAATTTGATGGCTATCCAAGGGACCAAATATAAATGTTATATTTTTTTAATCAATGTTTATACATTCTATATAAATGAACATGATGATTGTAGTACGATGAAAAATAGTGGAGTTACACTTATGAAAAATATATCATATTTCGGAATTATCGAACAAATATATGAGTTTAATTATACAACATTTCATGTGATTATTTTTTTATTTCAAATGGGTTGATAATATGAGTGTAGTGAAAGTTGATGAAATGGGATTTGTGAGGTGAATTTTAGTGTTGAAATGGAAATGATGAAATGTTCATAATGGCATCACAAGCAGTGCAAGTATTTTTTTTCTCAAAACTTATAAACATGAATTGGTCAATTTTCATGTTAGTGAATAAAATAACTATAGGGTTAGATGAAAATTCAATCAAGGATGACCCTTTAATTGGGATATCACGATTAGTTCATGAATTTACCAATATAGATAATTTCTTTTATGTTAGAGGGGAACCCAAAAGGGGGATTTGGATTCTCGATAGAGGATCAAAATCCCTTCAACCTTTAAAAAAAGAATGAGAGTTCAATGAGCAAGTTAATTTTTTTAATATGTTATGATCTTCCTCATAATATTATGTGTTCTCTATTGTATTAACATAATCTAAATTAAATGTTTGGATACTCATGAATACAATATCTTTTTCATGTGATGATGTTACCAATGTCATAGAAGAATAGGTGGTTAATGCTAAAACTGCAAAATTATTAGGGGGTCAATAGCGTGTTGATGAAAAAAACAAGAACGATGTAGAATCACATTGTTAACTAAAATTATCAAGGAAATAAGTGATGGTATAAAATTTGAGATTGGATGGATTCAATATAGTCAACCTATTGACCCCAAAAAGTCAATGTTATTTAGTTATGTTAGGGTCACAACAAGGATGAATGTATTGATTGATATAGATTCATGGCATCATATCCAGCCTATAATGAAGGAAACCCTTTGGGAAGATATAAATGTAATGTTATGATATACTTTCTCTATTTTTTTGAAAAATTATATAATGAAACATTGATTTAAATTTCATTATTCCTTGCAGAGTTCATTTATTTTAGATGATTTCCATAAGAAATATGTCTTAATGAAAATTGGAAAATCCCATAGAGGCATCTGGACTCTTCTTACCAAGTTACATCATAGGGATTCTGAGGGGAAATTAAATCCCAACCCACCAGTTACTTATGAAAACATTATAAAGTAAGAAATGTAGTATGATTTCATCAGTCTTCGTGATAATAAATTATTTCAGGTTCATTGTAGTCAATAATATATTATTTGAAATTGTTTATTTTATCCAATTTTATTACAAATTGTTAATTTATGAAACAGAAAAGGAGTGATGAAAATAAACAGAATTCATCAAAACCAATGTACCCTTATCATAAAGAAAGGATGGGGTACTCTTCACTAGATAAGAAATTGGTATATATTTTAAATCAACAATAAAATTTTTCTATTATATGAAACAACATATGTTCCTTTGTTTATATGCAGATTAATGAATCAAAATATGAAGCCACTTCTATCCCATGTCATGTGCTATGGAAGGAGGCCTGTGTAAATAAGGAGGGTAAACTAGTTAATGAAAACATAAAATAGTATGGAAAATGTGTGTAAGTATGGCATAATATTAATTCATTATGCTTTATAATAGTATTACAAAAATATATCTATTTATATTCATATATTTTTTATATATTTTAGACATAAGAATTGACAGTGACTGTACCAGAAGAAAAACTACTTTTAGTAGCTTTGAAGCGGTTAGAATAATATGGTCATATTAGAGTTGTAGGTTTTTGAGTGTCTCCTTGAACATATTTCGAGAAGAAAAAATCATGAGAAGATACATATCAGATGATGAAAGGATTATAGGCACAAATAGATTCTTTGTAGGATATTATTGTTCGGTCTGGTTTGGAAGACCAATATATATGAAAGGATCAAAGTAAACTAGTAGTGGAATAAAGATCATCACATAAACAACTAAATGACCCCACTGGAATTGAGGCTAGTCATTCCCCTCAACTGCATACCTTACCTAAGGTAATCAATTTTTTCATTACTCTTTCTCCTAAATGTGAATCAAAAAACTTTTGATAACTTTATATTACAAAAATTATACAGGGTAAAGTTGTATGTGATTTATATCTATTAACACCCATGCATCACCTTATTCTGAGAGGTACAGTGTATAATATCCTGGGAGAAAAACTGCATAACAAAGAACTCTCAAAAGATCACATGAGAGTGGTGATTGAAGTATCTCAAGAGTCGGGCACTGAATTTCCCATTCTACTTTATGATATGTATATTACAATGGTCAATGATGATATTGGAACTTTCGTATAAAGGGAATCTAATATCATAAAGATATATGAGGTATGACCTTACCAAATATTTTCAAATGAAAAACCTATAATAGTTGATGAAAAAAGGTCTGAAGTTGGGTATGGTATCTCAAATGAATAAAACCATGGGAAAATGGAAGGTCAGATCTAGAAAATCTAGTGAATCAACCAAGAAAAAAATGACATTATGGGAGTACTTTCTCCTCGCCAGTTCCACTGCAGCGTATATTAGCATTAAAACTTCATGAAGAAACCACATTCAAAGATGGAGATATTTAATATATCCCATATTAAGAATAAATATTTGGAACTTTCAATATAGATGTGGTTGGTCTTGAGAGTATAAATGAGATTCATAAGTGTGAATGGTTCGGAGTCTCAATTTTGAATACATACATAAGGTACATTTTCATATTATGTCTTTCCAAAAAATGATCTAATATTTTAATTAAAGTTAATAATTATTCATATTTTTTGTACATGTTTATATTACTATTATATAAATGGAAAAACCATGTGAAACATGATTTGGATTCATCAATCCCTATATCATTTCTACATATCAAATTTATTTGGAGGTGTTTGAGAGGAAAATAATAAATGACATAGTCTTTTTGATGCCTATAATACAGGGGTAAAAATATTCAATCTAATCATATAAAATATATTTTTAATTTTTCCATTACTTATTTGTTTTTATTTTTTTTGGAAGCACCGGATGTTGACTGTAGTCAATTTGGATACCCCAAATATTTATTTTTTAGATCCAATACATGTATTTACATCAAATCCACCATGCATGATGTGTATTGTGAATTTTTAATGAACTTCAATCAATATTTTATAGATAGAATTTTAATTATATGTTTCAGTTTGTGTTTTAACAAGAATTTTTTTATAATAGGGAAATATGTAAATATAGGATAAATCATGGTATGAGGTCAGTGACTGAAAATAAGAAGTGTGTGGATTAATTCAAATGGAAAAAAATTAAGTTATATATAGAAATATTTAACTTGAAAAACATATTTTAAAAAAAAATTACTTATTTTGGTCAATATTTCTGTAGTTTCTGAACTAAGATAACAGCAATTATTTTGGGTATTATGTTTTCAAATTTATGAAATATATCATATACCATCAAAAAACCATAATCCCCAAATAGGTAATTTCTGAAGGTAATTACAATTTCATTAAAAATATGTCTTAATCATTTGTTTGACTATATTTCTTCAGTACTACCAAAATTCCCAAAAATCTACGTACTCAAAAGAATAAGTAAATTTTTTTGGAGATGAGTGGGTAGTGTACATGGTTTCATAATGTTTATTGGCATCAAATTTAGGTGATTACCTACTATTGTTATGATCTAGTATGGACTATGACCTTAGAGATGCCTTTGGGATGTGAATCATTAGTATCAGAATTCTTATATATTATTTTTTATTTGTTTCTCAATGAGAAGTATAATAGAGGAAATCGATTTGTTTAGAAATGAATGGGTATAGTACAAGGTGTGAGAATATATACTGACATTGTGAAAAAAGTGAATTCCTATTACTTATTTAGTTAATTTTCTCATCATTTTATCTACTTTTTTAGTTAATTTCCTTATCATTTTTATCTGATACTTATTTTTTAAAATTTATACATTAGTTCAAAACACACATCACATGATCAAAACAAAGAAAATAAATTCATATTGTTTTTATACTTTAGGAAAATAATTGATGAGTCATTTTTGTTGTGTAGGAATCGACCACACATCAATCTGACACAAGATGTGGTCGGTATGACTCAAAGTGTGAGTTTTCAATAGAAAAGTGTCATTTTAGTTAAAAACTCATGTAACATCCCTAAAATCAAGCAAACAAAATCAGGTTATTTTTAAAATTTAGGAAAATGATCCATAATTCATTTATCATGTGTAGGAATTGACCGCACGTCAATCTGACACACAATGTGGTCGATATTACTTGAAGTTATTGTTTTCAATATAAAACTATCATTTTAGTTTAAAACGCATTACATAGACAAAATTGAGAAAATGAACTTGTATTGTTTTCAAATTTTAGGAAAACATTCCATAATTCATTTATTATGTGTATGAATCAACCACACATCAATCCAACACATGATGTGAATGATATGACTCAAAGTGTGTGTCATGATTCAACCTGGGTCAACCCTAAATCGGTCACCCGGGTTGGCCCGCAACAAGGCTCTAAGGGTGTTCACGATCTCCATGGGCTAGAAACTAGTGTCGGGCATCAAAATAGGGCTATTGGGAATAATTTGGACCAAAAAAGACAAATAAATAAACAATAATCAATAGAATAATAAAACTAAACTCTAGAAGTGGAAAGAGAATAAAGCTAAATGGCTAAACATACCTCCAGATGACCACGTGGGTCACCACCAACCACGGAACCACACTTGCTACTAGAGCGATCCAAAACTGAGTGAACCTAAAACTAAAAATATAGAGTAGGCATGAGCACCGAGATGCTCGATAGGGATTCCAAAGATAAACCACACCTTATGCCCCACCTTTAAAGTGAAATCCATTCTTGCTAGTTTGAAAAATATTCTATATAAAAATAAGTTTTTCATTCTTTTACCAAAACAAGTAACAGTCTTCTAAAACCAATAAAAACTCCTTTCCATTTCCTTTTTTTTCAAAATAATTCCCAAGGCATATAAGTAATTCCCATAAATTCCTTTAAAATATAAATAGTACAGAAACAAGTGTTTTAAATATGAAAACAAGTAGAGGTTCCCTGAAATAAAATAGCCAAAATTGCCACAAAAGAAATAGGAACATATAAGTATGAAACCATGGGTATTTTCTAAATATCCCTAGAGTAATCTCGTGACTTACTCGGTTAGGAACCACCTATCGGTGTATGGTGAATCTCCTAAATCTATAACCAATTGGACACCCTCAACTGACCAATCCGGGTGCACAGACCGCCTGGCCTAACAGCAAATTCAGGGGGTACCAACCCGTCTAATCGAGGTTGATCAACAACTGTCACTTGACCCACTAAAATATGCCTAGGAAACCCATTATTATAATATATTGTATAGGTAGGAGGTTCTCACACGCGTGACTTACCTTTCCTGCCATCACCGCACTTACCTACCCTAAACACGGACATCCCCTATATGATAACCCATAAAAGGAAAATCCTAGATATGGGTGACCACTATATACATATACATATTTCATGTCATTAAAGGTGAAAATCAGGCTATTACATCACTTAAGTATTCAAAACTTTCTTTAAAAACGTTCAAATTTCCAACTGGGTGTTCACACTTTCAAAACCAAATTTCACTTCCAAAATGAAGTGAGGTTCCAACCGGGATTTTAATATTATCATTCTAATATACCATAAAAATATTCCAATCCATTTCTAAAATAATGTGAAACACCACTTTCACAAACACTTTTCCATACGACCTTTACATTTTCAAATCCAATTTCATTTTCAATATTTTTATCAAAACCAAAAATGAAAATTCACCAAACAACCCAAGATGCAAAATGGGCTCTCACAACATTTAGAAATCAACCATCCTTTATAATGTACCAAATGGGCTGAGTTTTAAGAAACATACTCAGAACCATTTTCAAGTTACCCAATATACCAACATGCCATTTAAAGATCAAAGAACCATTGTTTCAAAGTTCCATCTTCATTTGAAGGTACATCCATGTGTGCACTTTGTGCACCCATGGATGTGCTAACATCTAATGGCACATTTGAAACTTACAAGAAACACCCAAAACTCTTTAAGGTTCCAAACAAGCCAAACATTACATAAAACATTTAAACAAAAACTTTAAGTTCCACAAAATTACACTTCAAAAGCTATGAATCATTTAGTAAATTATTCTAAAACATTTAGGATACTTCATAATTAAAAGCAACTTGCAACCAGTATTAGACAATATATAAAAAATGGGAAACCAAATCCAAGAGGTGCAATTAATTTTACCAAACACATATACATAACTATATATATATACCACATGAGTATGAAAACACACTTTTAAAATTCTAGGAAATCATGGAATTCAAATTAAAGGAGTGGTCGTAGGAAACCTACCTCAAAAAGGAAGTGGATCATGTTGAACACTTTGGCACTTTCCAAATTAGGTGACGACCACTCGTAACCAACCCGTACTCGCATGCACATACCTTTATATATACATATATCCATAATCTAATGCATGTATTCCCCGCTTCATGAGGGAATATGTACATGGAGGAAATATATATTATATATATACATACCTTAAGTATATTCATGTGCTCCCTCTATCATTGAACAAAACTCAGTACAACAAATCCTAGAATCACAAAAACATAGTGGCAAGGTTTAACTCACCTGAAATAAATTATTAGGGACTCAAAATAAAGGTAAAAAATAAAATAGTGGAAGAAAACCCTTACCTTGAGTGGTACTGGTGAGCTGAGATGTGCCAATCTGCTTTGCCTTTAGCGGTGGATGTCGTAACACACCCAAAGACGACCCGATGATCCCATTGAATGTCCTAAAAACAAGAGGAGCGTCAAAAATCACCATTCTGAAACCCTAGGGTTCGTCCGAGACATACCGGGAAATAAAGAGATGGAAAATCGGCCAAATCAAGGGAGAGGAGTGGAGAGAAAGGCTTACCTCAAGGAGCTGGATGAGATCCGTGAAGAAACCGGATGAAATCATCGAAGGAAGAGAGGTCAGAGGAGGGGGTGACGTGCGGCCAAGGGAGGGGAGGGAGGTACACCCTATACGATGCACAGGGAGGAAGGAAACAAGGGGAAAGAAAGAAAAAAAAAGAAAATCAATAAAATCAATCAATCAATCAATCAAAAACCTACTTAATAATAATGATAATAATATTAATAATATCAATAATGATAATAATAATATCAATAATAATAATAATAATAATATCAATATCAATATCAATAATAATAATAATAATAACATTCATTATTATTATTATTATTATTATTATTATTATTATTATTATTAAAACACTTTCTTAAATTTTATTTTATTTTTGAACATTGGAAGCCTACATGGTTTACCAGCAGGTAGACACGTGATTGAGAAAACTGCACTCTGACCATGCCAAATGACACTGACTGACAACATACCCTTAAACATAGTTTCCACACTATTATTCTTAACCATGCACAACCCGTGCGCGGGACCCCTCTTCGCTTGAAAAATTTAAAATTTAACTCATACCGGAATGAAATCAAAAGCGGTTATAAAATAATTAAAATAATTAAAAAAAATTAGGTCGGGGTGTGATAATTCTACCCACCACAAAAACTTTATGCCTCTAGAAATTCACCCAGTCGAGCGATACACAAAACTCAAATTTGTGCCCGATCAAAATCGAGAGAAGCCCCGAACCTCGGGGTGTCCTTTCACTTCACAAGTCACACCCAATCGATCAAGAAGAAACCACAGCACAATAATGAGGGGAGAACATGAGGGGGGTTCTCCCCACCACAAGAACTCAACTAGAATGGTAACTTTAAAAACTCAGACAACACTACCAGGCCTAGAAACCCACAACATGAGTTAACCCCAAACTCCTCCACATTAACCGAGCAATACTCTCTCACCAAGACTAGAGACTTGGGAACTCCCAATATGAAATAATCCAACTTCCTTAACATGAGAGAAACAACCCCACATCTGGCATTGAGAATTCCCCATACCAGCCAAAGATCCCCACACGAGGGGTTGAATTCACAAAAAGAAACTTGAACCAGTCAAGGAACTCGAAAACAACCCAAAGACATCAATTTCCATAAGAACATACATCACAAAACACAAAGATGAGGTTATGAGAAGACATGATTTCCAAGTTTCTCACCTTAATAAAAGAAACTCACAACAAGAAGAAAATTACAATAGGATACTAGAGCTGTATCCACTCCAACACCAGAGACCAAAAATTGGGCCAGTGTTTCTCATTCCCCAGATGATTTCCTGACTATACGCGAGCTTCACTCTGAAGCCTGTGGTTGGAGCCCTGATGATTGAAGCATCGACCGCCTCACAGTCAGGCACTGACATCCTCTGACCAAGACTTTCTCCTCTAAATGATTCCACTTGTAGAACTTCCCCAAGTGACTCAGACAGCCACATCATTGGAAAGCATCTAAAGTATTTTCATAGGACAACATTTGAATTCCCAAACTAGCCACACCAGAAGCACACAAGCGGTCAAACTGGTGAATGAAAAGTTCAGACCAACAAAAGAAACTTATCAGGGGAGGATTCCTATGTTATATACCCTCCATAGGATGGGGAACCCTCACAGACACTGAGAAAACTGAACTTCCAACCACCTATATTTTAGGAACCAACTCGGCCAAAAACACCTCATCCACCAACTTCCCAAACTGATCTTCTGATGCTACTTCTGTAGAAAACGAAACCAACTGGTTAATCTAGTCAACATAAGCCTTCATCGTCCACTGAACTTTATGAACGCTCATGATCCCCGCCACTTTCCTCACCTTCACTTCCTCAAGCACAAATCACTTCATGAAAGTGGTCTTAAACACTCCCCATGATACCCCAACTTGCAATGATACTAGGACAACCATACTCCACCAGTTCAAAGTCATACCTCCAAACAAACTCAAAACATCTTGAACCCTCACCGCTTTGGGAGTTCTTGAAAACGCTTTTGACTTCCTTGAGCCACTCTATTAACTCTAACAAACCTCGATCACCACAGAGAATGGGCCACAACCAAAACAAATGCAACCCCACCACTCCACTAGGATTCTGGGCAAGGCCAAAGACCAGAAGACAAAAGAAACATATGGGACCTTTCTAGACAGCATATTCCAAATAACAAAAGAATACAAAACTGAATCAACACCCAACCAAAACTCAACCAAAAATTACATTTCCAAACAAATGTTGAACTCATAGACCAACACATCACAAACCAAGTCAAATCTGAATCAAATCTCAGCCAAAATAAAACCACAACATCACAAAACAATCCAAGAATCCTCTTTTTAAAATCACCATTTTCCAAATTCACCCACTTTCAAATTTAATCCCTTTTTGAAATCAAAATTATTTTTCATTTCAAAAATCATTCCAACCCATCCGTTTAAAAATTCAAAACACCATCATTCTCTTTTTATCAAAAATCATTTTCTTTTTCAAAAACAAATTTGAAAAACCATGTCAATCTTTGATTTTAAAATACTCACCCATGGTATCCTATGAACCGTCACATATGTGTTTTCCCCACTTTCGCTTATATCATCCACACATACATGCCAGCATGCACTTTCCTTACACATGTGCACATATGTGAACGTCCACAAGGAACACCAAGGGTCACACATACCCTTTCACCATCAAAACCAATAATTTCCAACTTAATTCTCATTTCATATTTTATAAAACTTTTCAAAATTCAAAACAGTTTCCCTTCGATTCTCAAAATAACCCAAGATTTTAATTTTTGAAATCTAGCCTTTACAAATAAAGCCTCATTTCATAACTCAATAAATCACCCCAAAACCAATTTAAATTTACACCAACCAAAAACAACATTTGCACTGAAGCACCTAGATGGGGAACTGGTGGTCATGACTTGCCCGACAACATGGTTTAGCAAACCATGCTCCAAGAAATCACCAACCACTAGGAGTATCTCAAACTGTTCACTCGGGCTCCACATGGGTCACTACTCTATGTAAGTCCATTGTGAAACACCGGCTCACTCCCTTGGTCATCGCCCATCAACACAAACCAAAACCAAAGAATCAAATCCCAGACTACCCCTAGAATCTCAAGGATCAGAACAAGCAAGATTTTGTGATACTCTTCTCGTACCTAACTCGTGAGTCTTGACAGTCCTAGTATCAAACTACCTCACACCCCAAATAACAGGGGTCTCCTCTTATAAAATTTTGTCACGAACCAACCCAGGTCAACCCTAAACCGGTCACTTGAGTCGGCTCGCGACAAGGTCTGAATGGCATTCTCAATCCTCACAAGCTGGAAACTAGTGTTGTGCTTCAAAATAGAGTTATTGGGAATGATTTTTCTCATGAAATACAAATAAATAAATAAGAATAAACAGAACAATAAAACTAAACTCTAGCGGTAGAAAGAGAATAAAGTTGAATGGCTAAACATACCTCCAGATGATCTCGTGGGTCGCCACCAACCATGGAACCACACTCACTCCTAGAGTGATCCAAAACTATGAGAACATGAAATTGAAAAGATAGAGTAGGTGTGAGCACCAAGATGCTCATTAGAGATTCCAAAGATAAACCACACCCAATGCCTCAACTTTAAAGTGAAATCCATTCTTGGTAGTTTGAAAAATAGGTTATATAAAAATAAGGTTTTTATTCATTTACCAAAAAAAGTAACAGGCTTATAAAACCAAGAAAAAACCCTTTCCATTTCCTTTTTTTTCAAAATAATTCCCAAGGCATATTAGTCATTCCCATAAATTCCTTTAAAAGATAACTAGTACTGAAAAAAGTGTTTTAAATATGAAAACAAGTAGAGGTGCCCCAAAATAAAATAGCCAAAATTGCCACAAAAGAAACAGGAACATACAAGTATGCAACCATGGGAATTTCCTAAACATCCTTAGAGAAATCCCTTGATGTACTCGGTTCAGAACCACCTGTCAGCATATGGTTAAGCTCCTAAGTCTATAACTAACCGTCCACCCTCAACTGACCAATCGAGTGGCACAGCCCGCCCGGCCTAATAGCAAATCTAGGGGGTACCAACTCGTCTAATCAGGGTTGATTAGCAATCGTCACTTGACCCTCTAAAAGATGCCCAAGAAACCCATGGTGATAATATATTATGTAAGTAGGAGGCCCTCGCACGCGTGACTCACCTTACCTGTTGTCACCGCACTTGCCTACCCCAAACACGGACATCCCCTATACGATAACCCATAAAGGAAAATCCTATATAGGGGTTCCCACTATATACATATACATATTTCACGTCATTGAAGGTGCCAAACGGGATGTTAAATCACTTAAGCATTCATCACTTTCTTTAAAAACATGAAAATTGCCAATCGGGTGTTCACACTTTCAAAACCAAATTTCACTTCCAAAATGAAGTAAGGTGCCAACCAGGCTTTTAATACTATCATTCCAATATACCATAAAAATATTCCAAACCGTTTCTAAAACAATGCGAAACACCACTTTCACAAACACTTTGTCATACGGCCTTTACATTTTCAAATCCAATTAAATTTTCACTATTTTTCTCAAAACCAAAAATGAAAATTCACCAACCAACCCAAGATGCCAAACGGGCTCTCGCAACATTTAGAAATCAACCATCCTTTCTAATGTACCAAATGGGCTGAGTTTTAAGGAACATACTCGGAACCATTTTCAAGTTACCCAACATACCAACACGCCATTTAAAGATCAAAGAACCATTATTTCAAAGTATCATATTCATTTGAAGGCGCAACCATGTGTGTATTTTGTGCACCCATGGATGCGCCAATATCTAATGGCACATTTGAAACTTCCAATAAACAGCCAAAACTCTTCAAGGTTCCAAACAAGATAAACATTACATAACACATTTAAACAAAAATATTTAAGTTACACAAAATTACACTTCACATACTATGAATCATTTAGTAAATTATTCTAAAACATTTAGAATACTTCATAATTAAAATCAACTTGCAATCAGGCTTAAGCAATATATAGAAAAATGGGAAACCAAATCCAAGAGGCATAATTAATTTTACCAAACACATATACATAACTATATATATATATATACCACATAAGTATGAAAACACGCTTTTAAAATTCTAAGCAATCATGGAATTAAAATTAAAGGTGTGGGCATAGGAAACCTACCTCAAAAAGGAAGCGGGTCATGCCGAACACTTTGGCACTTGCTGAATTAGGCGGCGAACACTCATAACTGTCCCGCACTCGCATGCACGTACCTATATATATACATATATTCATAATTCAATGCATGTATTCCCCACATCATGAGGAAATATGCAGATGGATGACATATATATATTATATAGATACATACCTTAAGTATATGCATGTGCACCCTCCATCATTGACCAAAACTCAGTACAACAAATCCTAGAATCACAAAAACATAGCTACAAGGCTCAACGCACCTCAAATAAATTATTAAGGACTCAAAATAAAGGTTAAAAATAAAAAAGTGGAAGAAAACTCTTACCCCGAGCGGCACTAGTGAGCCAAGACGTGCCAATCAGCTTCGCCTTCGGCAGAGGATGTCGGAACACACCCAAAAACGACCCAAGGAGCCCATTACATGCCCTAGAAACAAGAGGAGCATCAAAAATCGCCCCATCCTAAACCCTAGGGTTCGGTCGAGACATACCAAGCGATGAAGAGATGGAAAATCGACCAAATTGAGGGAGAGGAGTGGAGAGAAAGGCTTGCCTTGAGGATTTAAACAAGATCTGTGAAGAAACCGGATGAAATCGTCGAAGGAAGAGAGGTCGGAGGGGAGACTTGCAGCCATGGGAGGGGAAGGAGGTGCACCCTGCGTGACGCACAGGGAGGAAGGAAACGAGGGGAAAGAAATAAAAAATGAGGAAAGGAAATAAAAAAATCAATCAATCAAAAACCTACTTAATAATATTATTATTAATATTAATAATATCAATAATAATAATTATTATAACATTCATAATTATTATTATTATTAAAACAATTTCTTAAATTTTATTTTATTTATGAACATTGGCAGCCCATACGGTTTACCAGCAAGCAGACGCACGGTTGAGAAAACCGTGCTCCAACCGTGCCAAATGACACTAACCGACGATATACACTCATGCACGGTTGTCGCACGATTATTTTTAACCGTGCGCAGGATCCCTCTTCGCTTTAAAATTTAAAAATTTAACTCATATCGGCATGAAATCAAAAGCGATGATAAAATAATTAAAAAAATTAAAAAAATTAGGTCGGGGTGGGACTATGTGTGTGTTCAATAAAATGTGTCATTTTAGTTCAAAATGCATGTCACATCGCCAAAACTGAGAAAACAAGCTCGTGTTATTTTTAAACTTCAGGAAAACAATCTATAATTCATTTTTCATGTGTAGGAATTGACCGCACGCCAATCTGACACACGATGTGGTCGATATGATTCGAAGTACGTGTTTTCAAAATAACTGTCATTTTAGTTTAAAATTCATCACATAGACAAAACTGAGAAAATAAGCTTGGATTGTTTTTAAACTTTTATAAAATGGCCCATAATTCATTTATGAATTGTAATAATTGACCACATGTCAATCTGACACCTGCTGTGGTCGGTATGACTTGAAGTACACGTTTTCAATACAAGCGTGTCATTTTAGTTTAAAACACATATCAAATAGCCAAAATTAAGAAAACTAGATTAGATTGTTTTCAAACTTTAGTAAAATGGTTCATAATACATTTTGGATGTGCATTAATCGACCACATATTAATCTGACACGCTATGTGACCGCTATGACTCAAAGTGCGCGTTTTCAATAGAATGGTGTCATTTTAGTTTAAAACACATGTCACATCGCCAAAACTAAGAAAACAAGCTCGAATTATTTTCAAACTTTAGAAAAATGATATATAATTCATTTTTCACATGTAGGAATCAACTGCATGTCAATCTGACACATTATGTGGTCGATATGACTCGAAGTGCATGTTTTCAATTTAAAATTTTCATTTTAGTTTAAAACCCGCCACATAGACCAAATGAAGAAAATAATCTTGTATTATTTTCAAAATTTAGGAAAATGGTCCATAATTCATTTCTGATCATTAGAAATCAACCACACATCAATCTGACACCTGATGTGATCGGTATGACTCAAAGTGAGTGTTTTCAATATACAAACATGCCATTTTAGTTTAAAACACGCATCAAAGAGCCAAAATCAAGAAAACGAGCTCATATTGTTTTCAAATTTTAGGACAAAGGTCTATAATTCAATTTTGATGTATACAAATCGATCGCACATCAATTGGACATACAATGTGACCGATATGACTCAAAAGTGTGTGTTTTCAATAGAAATGTGTCATTTTAGTTTAAAACACACATCAAATAGCCGAAATTGAGCAAACGAGATCAGATTGTTTTTGAACTTTAGGAAAATAATTCATAATTCATTTATGACGTGTACGAATTGACCACACATCAATAAAACACCTGATGTGACTGATATGACTCAAAGTGCATGTTTTCAATAGAAATGTGTCATTTTAGTTTAAAAAACATATTAAATAGCCAAAACCGAGCAAATGAGCTCAGATTGTTTTCTCATTATTTTATTTTCTACTACTTAATTAATTTCCTTTTCATTTTTATCTAATACTTATATAGTTAATTTTAACATAGATAATGCTTGAAAACACACAAAAAATGGTATGACAGTTGAAGACTTGTTCTCAAAAAGCAAGTCCTTTTGAATTGGATCTCATCCGTAGTGAGTTTATTATCACCACAGATGAGAGCCAATTCAAGTGCACCTACTTTTGAGAACAAAAAGAAATGGTGTGACATGTCAGAATGAACTACGACTCAATCTGATAGACGGTGCACCGTATGACTCAAAGTATAGGTTTCTAATTTAAAATTGACATTTTGTATTTAATTTATTTCTTTATAGTGTTACTAACATAATAATTATTTTCTTATATAGGTGCATTATTTTGCTCGAGCTGGGGTGGTTTGCTCGGAAACTAATAGAAGACAAATCATATGCATGACATTACACCTTGTGTGCATACAAATCATATGCATGACACTACAGGTAAAGGCAAGAGGCCTCTCTAATTGAGAGATGGTGTCAAGTGACACTTCAGAGCCATGTTCGGGTGCTTTGGAGTCATGTGGAAGGGGTTGTCCACACATATTCTTGTATTCTATTTCAATTGTATTGTTTACATTTTGGCACCATAGTTTTACTTTTGAGTCTTGTTTGGATGTGTGACTCATGTGGGCATGTATGGGATGTTTTTTAACTCTATTGATCTTGTTATAGTTGGTTTTCCATTGCTAGTTGTTTATTCATGGTTTCATTTTGTTATTATGTTGTGATAGACCATTAGAGGGTAAATCGATCCCCAAGCGATATCCTTAGACCTTCGACACTAATAACCGGCCTCTAATGATTGGGGACCGCACTTGAAGTCATGTGGCATTTCGCCTTTGCAACCTGATCGTGTCGAGATGGGACATTACAGTTTTTCACGCAAGTTATTAAAATAATTGGCATGAAAGATAATATTAAACAAAATGGGAGGCGACACATAACTCCACACTTGTTTTGCATAAACAAACGGTATAAACATACCCAACCTAAAAAAATCTACTTATTTCCTTAAAACACAACCAGACGGTTAGTATATGATTCCAAGACACATATCAGTTCCAATGTTGAATTACAGTTTCATATGATAAAATTGTTAGTATGAAATTACAGAAATGAGTGACGTAATTAGTTTCAATTAAACTATGATAATAATCAACAGTAATATGATCTTATAAGCAAAAATGAAAAAAAAACATATTAGAAAGTGATGGGGCCTTTCATGGATTCTCCCTCTACGCAGGTCACAACACTAACAATTTATATATTTATATAATTGTTTAAATAAAATTTTAATTTATTATATTTACATATACATTTTTCAATGTTTTTAAACACGTTATTAATTTTTTTATTGATTAATGTAAAATTGAAATTTTTTTGTTATATAAATTATGAAAATAAGATTGGCCATAATTTTTTATTTTAATATGATTTATATTTTTAAATATACATTTTGTAAGTAAAAAAGTATATATTTATTTATTTTATAGTATAGTCATATATATAAATATATATAAACGCACACATACATAATTATAAATATATATGTATATTGTAAATGTATATTTATATTATAAATTTTATAATATGAATATAAATATATAAATTTAAATATGAACTATATTTAATATATTTATATATTTATTTATATAGTTCATATCACTATATTTTATAATATATATATATATATAATTATAATTATATATATAATTATAAATTAGCATAAAGGAATAGATAGAAGTATACATGATTATATATATGTAATGCATTATACATGGTATGCCTCCAGGGGCATACCTTGATGGTTGCACATTTGAGAGGTATTGCGGGAGGTCTTAGGTTTGAGTCTCCCAGAATACTTATAAGTACTGTAAATTTTCTTTGGTTCTTTATATCCCCCTCCTCCGAACTGATGTAATATATTATACAAGACACCCTTTATGATTACTAAAATAGCACTGATAAAAATACATACTTTTATCAATATTAAAAAAAACGTTGACAAAAAGGTTTCATTTTACCAACGTTAAAAAAAAGCTAATAAATGGTGTCTTTTTATCAATGTTTGTTTTAATGTCGATAAATATTACCTTTATCAACCATTTTGTTTAACGCTGATAAAATTTTATCTTTTACCAGTGTTTTTTTAAACACAAATAAAAGATAACACTATTTTTTTTAACAAATATGTAATAAATATTACACATTGTTATAAACATACATGATGTGGAGTATCGCTCACCTTTAAACAGATATCAAAATTCTCGTTTTTCTTTCTTTATAAATTATCGTTATACTAATTACAAGTCACAAAAAAAAAAACGTGTCCAAATATAACCTATAGGCTTTACTTATTTAGTGCATGCCACATAAATTTGAAATAAAATGATTTCGTATTTTAAAATATTGGGGACTTTTAACCTATGGGTTTTTTTTTTCTTTCTTATTTCGTATTTTAAGCCTACCGAAGTCCATTCCTCTTCTAGAATATGTGCATGGGTCAACATTATTTCGCGTCACATCGCCCTCGAAAATAAGAATCGCGCCTAATGCCGTGCAATGCAAGGCACGCTCTCATATTTGTTGCACCTGCTTCTAGATGGTTTGTGACAGGAAAAAAAAAAAGAGAGATCGATACAATACTGCATAATTCGCTAAATACGACGACCAGAATATGACAGCATGTATAAAAAAACATAACATATGAATATTTAATATTTAATATTTAATATTTCATACAAGAGATTTTAAATTATGATGATATATGATGGTTTAAAAAAAACACCATAAATTAGCAATATATGATGACTATTATAACTGACAATCATATATTATTTAAAGCAGTATTTTCTTTGAAAATAATATCATATATGACTGTTGCTATAAACATAGATGCCATGTGGAGGTATTATTTTTTATAGTTGAGAAAAAAATGTAATCTATAATAACATGTTATTATCATTTAGGATGTCATAATGTTTATATTTATGACTACACCTCATTTCTCAAACCCTTAACAATGGCTCACATTAATGGGTTTGGTCACCCTTTGGAATTTCAGACTATATATATGTGTGAATGATATAATGGAAAAATCATACTCTTGGTGATATGCATTGTGTTCTTTCTTGTCTTCTGTTTCTTTTACTCTCGTCATTCAATTACTTTCATCATTGTTATTTTGAATATTTGACGTTGTTTTACATTCAACATTGTCTCGCCTTCGAGCGACGTTTTCATACCGATTACAAATATCTTAATTGTTTCAATCGGTGCCCAACCCCTTTCACTACATGTTATCAACACAATTATTCTACTAGGGCTAAAAGGTTAGTCAAATTGATAAGAAAATTATTTATATGACTAATATTGTAAAGCATGGTTTTCTCAAACTACCTATTATGGATTTTAGATGTCAAGATATATCTTGACGCATAAGGCCTTGACGAGATGATTAAAGCTGAGAATCACGATTCTGACAAATGATTACCTGACGGTGAATGATCCTTTAGTGTTATGGCACTATAAAAAAACAGGGTCTTAGCAGCGGTTCTGGAAACCGTTGCTAATTATCATTATTTGTATATTATTTAGAATACATCGACGGTTAAATAAAATCACCGCTAAATACTTAAAAAACCTAATTTACCCTGCCCCCTCTCCCACCCCACCCCGACCCCCGTGGCCCCGACACCTCGACCCCCACCCCCAAGCACCCCCACCAATTCCCCCTCCCTTGACTGTCGACCGCCAACTCCCCCTCCCTCAATGTTGACCCCCTCCCTCGACGTTGATCGCTAACCGCTGATCCCCCCTCCTTCGACGATGACCCCTGACCCCCAAACCCCCTCCCTTGTCGATGATCCCTGACCCCCGCCGACCCCGACCCTCCCTCCCTCGACACCGACTGGGACGACGACCTCTGACAGGTGTAACGTCCTGACTTTTCAACAAGGCATGTTTTCTTTTTAGTTTTGGTTAAATCCAAACATTGTGCCTAAGGGCGGGCCCGTTTTCTTTTGAGAGGAGAAGGTGGTAGGAGTGTTGGAACCTAGCTACAGACCAAATACACGACGTGTATTTGGGTGACCAGACCCTATCCACAACATGTAGAGGGTTTTCCTTGGGAGGGAAAACTCGAGCATTACACGACGTGTATTGCATTTACACGCCATGTAAATGTTGGGGGTGATTTTTTAAAAATAGGGGAGAGCCTCTTTTTGACAGAGGCTCTTTTCTTCCCCGTACAGGAGCAGGAGCCGCACACGGGAGACCCCTCCATGCCTAAGTTGGGTTCTTCCGCTCCTTCACCCAAGCTCTATTTCCTTCGTCGTCAGTCACATTAGATCCGCAACGATAAGCTCCCCAATCGTCTTTCCTCCCCATCGTTGTTTATCTTGTCATCTTTTGCGCTATTTTGGTGCGAGTTCTTATGCCCTATTTTCAGGGCATTGTTTCGTTCTTCCGATTTCTCCCGTTCTAGCTTGATTTAAGGGCTGACATTGGACGAGGAGAGTGCTACGAGGCTAAGGTAGGTGGTCTAGCTCCGTTCCCTCAAGTTTAGTTGCATTCATATCATGCATCATTATGCTGCGCACCAAACTTTTCCGACGACGCCTCTAAAATGTTTAATAAATTAAATTAAATGGTTTTCAATGCCCAATACGGTCCTAGCTAGCAGCGAATCAACCATTTGGTTGATCGTCTTGACGTGATCCACCCCTATGGGTGTGCCTTTCCTTAATGACCTGATTTTCCTTTACCCTAGAATGTTTAAACACCTATTGGGGTGTGTTTGCCCTTGTAATAAATGTATCAGAATGTGAAATGGATTAAGAATGATGATTAGCCATGTGTTAGCCCCCTATGCTTTATGGCACAACTTTCCTTAATTTAATTAAATTAATTGGCCAACTTGATTAATGCTTCATGACTGTAATGCCATGATGAAATGGTATGAGATCCTGATAGCCAAGCCATACCTTTATGTAGTGTCGAGAGTGATACTTGAGATTCCATTTATGGATCGCCGTGGACGAGTTCATCATACTTTTTAATTAGAATTTGTAATTTGATGGTAGATACGCCGAGAGCGATACTTGGTATGCCTTGGACGAGCTCACTGTGCGGTTTCTCTACCTCTATGAGTGATACCGGTTCCCTAGGGGAGAACCTGTGGATGAGCTAGGTGGATAAATGGTTATACCAGACCACGAGTGATACTCGGACCCCTATGTGAGATACCAGGGACATGCCTAAAGGTTATTGTCTTCACACAATGTCAAGAGTGATACTTGAGATTTCATTTATAGATCTCCTTGGACGGACTGCTACGACATTGAGTATTTATTACTCTCTTGGTGTTATACTTGGGTTCCTTGATATGGTTCATCTTGAATGAACCCAATATTCCACCTATTTAAATTCAAGAGATGCCTTTTATAGAATCCAAGAATGTAAATTTATTAAATTAAAGGACGTGTCCACTAAGCCAAATTACATGCTCATGCTCAGTCCAATCTAGATACTTTATTCATGATGACCCATTTATACACTATTTCATACTTGCATAGGTTACTGTTGGACTCAACCTGTGAAAAAGATTCTCAAGACAGAATGGATTTGGGTCCAACCCATTTATTGGAGAGAGAGACAATCATTAATGAAGAGATTTATCTCAACATTAATAGAGGAGTTTTTACATCCATTAATACTGAGAACTAACTCTCCATTAATATTGGGAGAAACTCCTCTATTAATGTTGAGATAAATCTCTCCATTAATGATTTTTTATTTCTCTAATAAATGGGTCAGACCCAAATAAATTATGTCTTGAGAATCATATTCATAGGTTGAGTCCATCAATCTCCCACTTGAAGACTATTCTCATGCACTTACCAATGTCGAAATTGGTCTAGCTTCCATTCACCATTCTTCTACATTGCCTACATGGTTCTCCACACCATTTTGCTTTAACCATCTAGGCTCCCACTGAAGTAGTTCCTCCCCAGTCTTCTGGAACTATGATATGATCGTTCCATAGTCTATGTGAAACTCATCTGAATGCTTCCAAGGAAAATTTCTCCAAAGAAATCAGGAACGAGTTTCCATCCTCTGATTTTTTTTTGAAATTCCCAAAAACAAATTGCGTCATGCACCATGTCCATGGCATCACTCTATTGGTCTTCCATGCATTTTCAAAGACTCCACTACTGAGCTTTTGCATCACCCAAGAGCTTTTTGGTACACCGAACTCCAGTGACACCATCAGAACCGATCCTCATTCGGTAACCACAGATTCTGGAAAGTTTTATGTCATCAGCATGATGAACTCCCACTGAAACTTCATTCAGTGCAACCATGGCAACAATTTCCTTTGATCCCACTGCTTCCAGCCTAGTTTTGACTCTTTGAGAGCCCACCTTCATCATAGAAGGTCCTTTCATTTATCTACCGATCCTCCAAAATATCATTGTCATAGAGTCAAAAGCTTCAATATCCCTTCTCCATCCACAGTGTCATACAGAACAGGGGCACCAGTTGAATCATCCATCAACATGAACTAATAACTGACGACTTCATATGACATCTCCTTCCAAGAACCCAAGTCATCTATCACCTGACTTTAACTTCCAAAATAATCCCTGATCTCTTGCTATCATGGTCATACAGTTCTATTGCCTTCCATAATTTCAGTAGCCTTCCACCAAGATCCAAATGTAACCCAATGAACAAAACACGTCACATGACACATGCAGGCAAGAATACTTTTGATATTCTGAAAACACCACTGATACTGCCGCCATCTTTAGGTGACATTCTTCTGGACACCAGATAGACCACCTAACTTGAGGAACCTCAACAACCTTCCACCAAGCTCCGACTTTCACCAAAAACAGAACACGCCTAATGACTCATGTTGGTCAATTGGACTTTCGAGATCCTAGAGACACCTCTGGTACTATTGTTGTCTTTTGATAACATCCTTTGAGTCCTTGATAAAATGCTTCACCAAATTCCTTCCACTTTTTTCTGCAACTAAACGCTTCAAACTTCCTTTGATACCACGTGTTGGAGATTGGAGATCGAAGCAACAAGTGAAAAACTTTCTTCGAAAGATCCCTATGACTTTAGTGTGAGGAACTAGGAAGTCCAGGCACCCCATCCACTGCACCAAGTCATCATTGAATCTGGTTATAGTCCTCCCAAGGTCTTTATTCACAACAACGAACACACACATGACAAGAAAACATGCATGCAAGAACAAAGTACAAAACAATGCACAATGAGATTATGTGGTTCAAAATTTCTTCCATGTAATCCTATTGTGCATTATTTTTTACTCTGTTCTTGCATGTATGTTTACTTGTCACGCTCTTGTTCATTTTAGTGAATAAAAACCTTGGGAGGGCTGGAACTAGATGCAATGATGACTCAGTGTGGTGGTTGGGGTGCCTAGACTTCTCAGTTACGGACACCAAAGTTGTGGGGGATCTTCCAGATCAAGTTCCGCGCTTGTTGTTTTGGGCTCCAATCCATAACACGTGGTATCAGAGGAAGGTTGAAGTGTTCAGTTGAAGAACATAGTGGAAGGCATTTAGTGGAGTAGTTTATCAAGGAATCAAAGGACTTGTGTACACAGGGAATGATCATACATTAAATATCATTAGAGTCGTCACCATCAAACTGAAGATGCATGATAACATGAATCAAACCATTTAAGGAGTACGCCATGTGGAGGGGCTTAAGAAGAACATTTTTTCATTGTGATAATTTGATGATATCAGATGCAAGACTTGAACTGAGAAAGGGATGATAAATATTGTGAAGGGATTGCTTGTGGTGATGAAGGAGAGAATATCTCAAAGAACCTGTACACGCTTATGGGTGAAATATACAAGGAAGCAGAGGTAGTTGCCACATCAGCTTCCTCAACAGAATCATTGACGACGTTATGGCATCAGAAGCTTTACCATATTTCCAAACGAGGCCTAAATATTCTTTCTTATTGGAAGTTTCTATCTGGGATTATGAAGGTATCCTTACCATTTTGTATGCATTGTATTCTGGGTAAGAAACATAGGTTGAAGTTTGGAATGTCAATGGTGAGGATCAAAGAGATCTTGGAGTTGATCTATTATGACATTTGGCAAGCACTGTTTGTATCCCTAGGAGGATCAAGGTACTTTGTATCTTTCATTGATGACTATTCCATGAGATTCTAGGTGTTTCCAATTAAGAGGAAAGTGGATGTATTTTAAGTCTTTAAAAGATTAAAAGTGCAGAAGAAGATTGAATCTAAAAATAAGATCAAGTGTTTGAGGATTGAAAATGGTGGAGAATATATAGACAAGGTGTTTGATTATTTTTATCAACATAAAGGCATCAAGAGACAGTTCCTGGTGGCATACACTCCTTAGTAGAATGGAGTGACAGGGTGGATGAATAGAACCCTACTAGGTAGAACATGGGTGATGCTAAAGACTGTAGGAGTTACCAAGACATTTTGGGAAGAAGTAGTAGATACAACCTACTATGTGATCAATCGTCCCCTTCAATGGCAATTTATTTGAATACAATTATGGAGATGTAGACTAGTAAACCCGTTAACTATTATCAATTGCATACTTTTGAAGTCCTGTATATGTACTATTTAATGACCAGAAAAGATCAAAGTTGGACTCAAGATCCAGGGAATGTATCTTATTGTGATATGATGATGGTGTGAAGGGGTATCGTTTGTGGGATACCACTACCCACAAACTTATCATCAGTAGAGATTTCATTTTTGTAGAAGAAAAGGTGAAAATAACGATTGATAAAGACATGGAGAAAGAGAGTATAAAAACTGCAACAGTTGAGGTGAAGGAAGAAACGAAGGAAGAAACAATTTCCTTTGAGGAATTACTAGATCAGGATGATCAAGTACCAGATGGTCTTGGACTATGACGGTCAAATAAAGAGAAAAGAGCGCCGATATAACACACAAATTATATCACTGAGATAAATTTTGAATATTTCTTATTGATAGAGGATAGAGATCCATCATATTTTTTAGAGGTGACCTAGAGTCTGAATGTATCTTTATGGATGGAGGTGATGCAGGAGGAACTTGAATCCCTACACAAGAATAAGACTTGAGATCTTGTTCTATTACCTCATAGAAGGAAGGCCATTGGGAACAAATGGGTCTACAAGATCATGTGGTATGAAACAGACCAGGTGGAAAGATATCATATAAGACTGATGGTCAAAGGATATTCTTAGAAGTAAGTTATCGATTTTAATGAAATATTTTCCACTATTGTTATATTGAAGACTATTCGGGTAGTTTTGGCGATGTGTTCTATACACACTCTACATATAGAGCAACTAGATGTGAAAATAGATTTTCTCCATGGTGATCTTGATGAAGAAATCTATATAATCCATCCAAAAGGTTTTTCTGAATAAGGTAAAGAGAACTTGGTTTGCAGGTTGAAAAAATATTTGTATGGTCTCAAATAGGAACCAAGGTGTTGGTAAAAGAGATTTGATTCCTATATCATGAGCCTTGGATACAATATACTTAATTCAAATCCTTGAGTATATTTAAAGGGTCTATATGGTAATGATTTTATCATTTTACTATTGTATGTGGATGACATGTTGGTTGCAGGCCCCAACAATGATAAAATCTAGGAGATAAAGGCACAGTTGGATTGAGAGTTTGATATAAAGGACTTGAGACTCGCAAACAAGATTCTTGGGATGCAAATTTATGAAGATATAATAATGGAAATATTTGTCTATCACAGAAGAATTATTTTCATAAAGTATTTAAATGATTCAACATGCAAGATTATAAGCCAGTTTATACCCATCTTCCCATTAATTTCAAGTTATCCTCCATGACGAGTCCTAGAAGTGAAACATATAGGATATAAATGTCTCAAGTTATGTATGCATCTGCAATGGGGAGTCTAATGTTCGCTATGGTTTTTATTAGACCATAAATTGCACATGCAGTGGGATCAATTAGTCAGTACATGGAGAATATAGGCTGGGAGCATTGGATCATGGTGAAGAGGATCCTGAGATACATTAAGGAAACCTCATATGTTTCATTATGTTAAAAAGGATTATATTTTACTATTATAGGCTACATTGATTCAGATTTTTTAGGTAACTATGACCAAAGGAAATCTACTACTGGTTATGTGTTTACTCTTGTAGGGGGATCCATGAGTTGGATTTACAAGTTATAGCCTTTTGTGGCCTTATCCACAACCAAGGAAAAGTATATATAAGCTACATAGGATTACAGAGATTTGATTTATATTAAATGGTTTCTAGAGGAGCTCAGGAAAAAACAAGATCATATTTCATTATTTTGTGATAGTAAAATCACCTTTCACATTGCAATGAATCCATATTTTCATTTCAGGATGAAGCACATTGCCGTACAATGTCATTTTGTTCAAGATGTGGTGGAGGAAGGAAGTGTGGATATGGAAAAAATTCAAATTAAATAAAATCTGGTAGATTTCATGATGAAAGAGATTGGTTATGATAATTTCATATGGTGTAGATCCTCGAGCGCCCTTATAGAGACATGAACAATAGGTTTGGCAGATAGAAATGATGTGTGGAGATGTGATTGAAACTTAATAAAATCTCCAAGTGAGAGATATATTGGAAAACTTTATGGAGAGAGAAAATAATAATGATGGTCACTACATTCATTTAATTCAAAGAGGGTGACACCCTACCAATATTCCCCCATTTAATTTAGTAAAATACATTTAATTTAGTGGACCCCAAAGGAGGGTGAGGGAAGACTATAAAATGAGATCACCTCCAACAGTTTTCATCATTAGATTCTCAAGCAACACATCATCAGCTTTGAGTGTAGTATTTTGTGAGGTGTTTTTCCATATATTAAAGAGAGAATATTATGAGTGTTTTATCCTTATAATTTAGAGATATTCTATACCCACAATTTTACCATAGAGAGATACTTTTATTTTACTGTGGTTTTTACCCCTTTCATTTGGGGGGTTTTTCCACATTACTTATGGTGCTCATTTTATTTTTGAATTTTTGTATTTTTTTTATCTTGCAATTATCATTGTACTAAAGGGATAATTATTTCCAATCCTAATAGTTAAACTATGTAACATCCCAACCCAGGTTTCACATTTCATGTAACATCCCAAACTCGGATGCCACTCAATAGTTCCCTGAGCCTGGTTGGCCACATGGCCTCAAGCGCACCTCCCCAAATGCCAGAGGTTGCCGACTAGAAGTGAGGGTTTAGGTGTGTCAGTGGGGAGACTATTCCCTCATCACCAGAGTGTAACACAGTAGAATAGAAATAGTAGTCAAATAGTAGAAGCAGTAAATCATACAGACAATAGATCAACAATAGGAATAGGTAACAATCTCAAAAGGAAGCTCATATACAATGATGATGTTAATACATGTAATATGTCTCTAATAAAGTAGCTGGGACATGTATACAAGGTAGGTGTAAAATAAATGGAACAAAAGTACAAAAATTCCAAAAAGTATCCCATCTACCATCATGAGTCTCAACTCAGTCCCATGTTCACCTGCTCCTAAGTAGTAATCAAGAACCCATAGAAGGGTGCTTTCCCTTATCCATAACTGCATTCATATAGTCTGTTTGGGTACCCAAAGGTGGCCCAAAGAGGGTGTTAGACTAAATATCAATAGCAAACCACCCAAGGTTTGTTCCATCCAGTCAGTGAATATATATAACAATAGTGTGATGAAAAAATATAACAAGTAAAGGAAGTACTCAAAAGTAAACATCATATAAGTCTAGGTTCTCATTTTATAAACAATTCATTTAAAAGGTAAGTCTCAAATTTAAAAGTTAGGATAGTGTCATTTTTAAGCATCCTCAATTAACCATTAATTATTATTTAAATGTTAAGTCTCAATACCCAGCACGTAGCCTAGTGTCCCCCATGATAACATGATCAAAGATTCCTAAACAATCCATCCATAAAGTATAAAGCAAGACCAAATCCAAGCTTGTGATTTGGATTGGAAGACGTGTCATATAAATCATTTCATTTATAATTCAATTTATAACCTGAGCCACTCCTTGGAATTACTAAGTTGGAATCCAAGTCTCACTCCATATGTAATATAACCAATACCCTACAATCCTGTCCATAGAAATCCTCAAGAACCTAGGTATCACTCTAGGTGTGGTATAACAACCCTTCTATTTGAGTCCATACTTGGTGGTCCACTAAGGGGAGACCAATAATCACCCATGAAAAAATGATCAAATTCCCTTTGATTACATCCATGTAATTCTCATATGAATCCATGTATCACTAGGCATATAAAAGTCAAGCCTCAAAGTCTGTACTTAGTAGTCCACTAGGGAGTCCAAGTATCACTCAGGCATAATCAAGGTTCAAGCCAATTGAGTTCATCCATAAAATTCTCATAAAAATCCACGTGTTACCCAAGGAATATAAGCATATAACCAATTCAATTAATTTAATAAAATTCTTTTAAACATTTCAAGGTCATAATTAAGGACATATCAATTCAATCTCACCTAGAAAGGTGACTCAAAGCATTGGCCAACTTAGAAGGCTTGGCCCAAATCTAACTCACATGGGAAAGTATTTATAAGAAGGTTCTCATGATTAAACAGCCTATTACATGGCATAACCACTATTTAACTCATATGGTCATTTCAATATAAAGAGAAATTCATGCTTAAATAAGAAAATCAAGGCAATATCCTAAGGTCTTGGTCACCCATCCCTTCCTTCAATCATTTCAATATACAATTCACAATTCATATTTCAATTCAATTCACAATTCAATTCATAAATAAATCCATCAATTTTATTTACAATTCATTTCACAATTCAAATCCCAAGTCTAAGGGAAAAAGGGTCACACCCAAAGGTATCCTATTACAAGAGACACCCATGGTGGTCTAGGTAAACTAATCAACACACCCATGGGGTGGTTCTATTTTAGGGTTCTTAACCATTTTTCATCTAGAAAAAAGCCTCTTTAATTACATTGGCCATGCCTAGAAACTCAAGTATTTAATTTCATTTCAAAGATACATCCAAAAATTGTGCATGCACACAATTAAATATATAAACACTTTGACTTTTAATAAAAGGTATGGGACCAACTACCATATGCCTGTAAAGGATACCTCATCCAGTATCATCTCCTGATTTGACTCAGATTAGGAGAAAATCAAATATTATATGAAGAACCTATTAATATGAAAAATTAGCTTGAACCTAAAAATAATTGTAAATACCAAACAAAAAGAGGAGCTATACAAAAGGAATCGAGATCTTACCGATGCAGATCCAATGAGATAGACGATTCTTGAATCAGACACCAGATAGAGGAGGATGATCAAATCCTATAATAGGATTCAAAAGGGAGTTCCTAAGTTGATGTTGTTCACCAGAGTGGAATAGTGAAATAGGTTTAGGTTTAAATTAGATTTTAATAGAAAAATTGTAATTTTACACAAAATAATAGGGTCGCACAGTTTGGCCAAACAGTGTGACAATCGTGCATGCTTAGCTATAGAGAGGGGCACATCACATGGTTACCTCGCACGATTTAACTATATGGAAACCATCACTACTACAAGGCACACTTTTAATAGTTCTAGATTCAACTTTTATTAGAGATAAAAAAGAACTGATAACCTTAGCATGGTTAAAAGTTCATCACTTTTATCAGTGCTAAAAAAGCACTAATAAAGGGTATATTTATCAGTGAAAATAAAAGCACTGATAAAAGAAACCATTTATCAGTGCATTTATTTAGTGTTGATAAATAGTACCTTTATAAGTGCTTTTAAAAGCGCTGATAAATGACATATTTTATCAGTGCTTTTATTTGTGCTGATAAAAGTATGATTCACCAATGATTTTATTTTCACTGATAAAAGTATGATTTCTCAGTGCTTTTTAATGCGCTGATATAGAAAGACTTTATCTGCGCTTGTATAAGCATTGATAAAGGAGTCCTTTATCAGTGCTTCTAAAAGCATTTATAAAGGACAAATTTATCATCACATTTAGTAGTGTTGATAAAGGTGAAAACTGCAGTGTGATGATATAACACACTGCATCACCAGAAACAGGTGCAGTGTGCTGCAACAACACACCACATTAGTAGAAATAACAACAAAAATTACCAAAATAAGATACAAATACTGAATTTAAATGAAATAAAATTTCTAAAACAAAAATAAGAAAAATAAAACACTATTATAGAGTATGATAGTTGTTTTTTTGATAAAATTTAATGTTAGTTTTGAATAAAAAAGACGCACTTGGAGTCATACTGGTCACACCATGTGTCAGATTAAGACACGACTGAATGATACATGCCTTAAATGACTCATGGATCATTTTCCTAAAGTATCAAAAAAATAGGAATGCATTTTATCAGTTTTGATTATGTTAATTGTTTTTTTGATTAATATTAATGTCACTTTTGAATAAAAAAGATGCAATTAGAGTCATACTGGTCACACCGTGCATTAGATGGAGGTTTTTCTAATCCCTACACATCAAAAATGAAGTATGAATTATTTTCCTAAAGTACCAAAACAATCCAAATGTTTTTTCTCAGTTTTGAGTATGTTAGTTGTTTTTTTACTAAAATTAATATCAATTTTGAATAAAAAAGGCGCACTTGGAGTCATACCACTCACACAGTGCGTCAGATAGAGGTGAGGCTGATCCCTACACATCAAAAATGACGTATGGATCATTTCCCTAAAGTAACAAAACAATATTAATGCATTTGATTAGTTTTGAATATTTCAGTTATTTTTTTACTAAAATTAATGTCAATTTTGAATAAAAAAGACACACTTGAAGTCATATTGATCACACCATATGCCGAATAGAAGTGCGGATGATCCCTACACGTCAAAAATGATGTATGGATCATTGTCCTAAAGTACCAAAACAATCCAAATGCATTTTCTTTGTTTCGAGTATGTCAGTTGTTTTTCTAGTAAAATTAATGTTACTTTTGAATGAAAAAGATTAACTTGGAGTCATATCGGTCACACCGTGCATCAAATTGAGGATAAACTAAATGATACATGTCCCAAATAACTCATGGATCATTTTAATAAAGTATAAAAACAATCAGAATGTGTTTTCTTAGTTTTGAGTATGACAGTTGTTTTTTTGATTAAAATTAATGTCAGTTTTGAATAAAAAATGCACTTGGAGTCATATCGGTCACACCGTGCATCGAATTGAGGTGAACCTAATCTTTACACATCAAAAATGACTTATGGATCATTTTCCTAAAGTACCAAAATAATCTGAATGCGTTTTCTCAGTTTTGATCATGCTAGTTGTTTTTTACTAAAATTAATGTCACTTTTGAATAAAAAAGATGCACTTAGAGTTATACCGGTCACACCGTGCATCAGATTGAGGTGAGGCTGATCCCTACACATAAAAAATTACATATGGATTGTTTTCCTAAAGTACCAAAATAACCAGAATGTGATTTATAAGTTTTGAGTATGTCAATTGTTTTTTACTAAAATTAATGTCGATTTTGAATAAAAAAGATGCACTTGGAGTCATACCTGTCACACTGTGCGTTGTATTGAGGTAAAAATGAATGATAGACATCTCAAATGACTGATGGATCATTATACTAAAATATCAAAATGATATGAATGCATTTTCTTTGTTTTGAGTATGTTAGTTTTTTTGATTAACATTAATGCCACTTTAGAATAAAAAAGATGCACTTGGAGTCAAACGAGTCACACCGTGTGTCAGATAGAGGTTCAGATGATCCATAAATGTCAAAAATGATATATGGATCGTTGTTTTAAAGTAGCAAAACAATTCAAATGAATTTTCTCAGTTTTGAGTATGTCATTTTTTTTACTAAAATCAATGTCAATTTTGAATAAAAAAGACGCACTTGGAGTCACACTGTGCATCATATTGAGGCGCGACTGAATTATACATGTCCCAAATTACTTATAGATCATTATCCTAAAGTATCAAAATACACAGAGTGTTTTTGCTCAGTTTTGAGTATGTCAATTGTATTTTTTCTTAAAATTAATGTCATTTTTGAATAAAAAGATGCACTTGGAGTCATACCGGTCATATCATGCATAATATTGAGGTGAAGATGATCCCTACATGTCACAAATTATGTATGGATCATTGTACTAAAGTACCAAAACAATATGAATGCATTTTCTTGGTTTTGAGTATGCAGATTATTTTTTTACTAAAATTAATGTCACTTTTGAATAAAAAAGACGTACGTGGAGTCATATTGGTCACAACATATGTTATATTGAGGTGAAAATGATCCCTACACATCAAAAAATGACATATGTATAATTTTTCTAAAGTACCAAAACAATCCGAATGTGTTTTCTCAGTTTTGAGTACATCATGTGTGCTTTTTACTAAAATGTCATTTCAAACTAGAAAGACACACAATGGATCTTATCTTAAGTGACAAGTGTTGTGTGCACTTTTAAATAGTTGTTTTAAAAAACAATCATGGTATGATCATTATTCTATTTCATTTCCCAACAATTTCATTGTTTGCAAGTCAGTGATTCTTATCCTCCTCTACCTTGGTATCTGCCTAAGTCTTCACCTCTGCCTCCTCCTCCACATCGATCTCTGACTCCGACTCTGCCTCTGCCTTCGCCTCCACCTCTGCCTCTACCTTAACCTCCACCTCCACCTCCTCCTCCATGTTTTCCCAACAATTTTTTTTTCAGGTCAGCTCTTCTAAACAAATTAATTTCCTCCATTAATATTATCCTTGAGAAAGAGATAAAAAATAATATATAAGAATTATAACACTAATGCTTTACACCCCAAATATCTTTTGAAGGACATAACTTGTACTAGATAATAAACATAGCATGTAATCACCTAATTTTTTTCAACATACATTCTGACAAAAAGTACGTTGCCCACCCATCTCTAAACAAATTTATTTCTTCTTTTGAGTAACTCTTTTTTCGAAAATCTTGATAGTACTAAGAAAATATAAACAAAAAAATTATTATAAAATATATTTAATGAAATTGTAATTACCTTCAGAAATTACCTATTGGGGGATGCTGGTATTTTCATGCTGTATTATTTCTCTCATAAATTTTCAAACATAATACCCACAATCAATTCCATTATCTTGTTTCAGACACTATAGAAACATTGAACAAAATAAGTAATTTTTTATTGTTAAATATTTCTTTATATACCTTTTTTTTTCATTTGTAGTAATGCATATACTTTATCTTATCAGACACCGACCTCATGCCATGATTTAGCCTATATTTAGCGACCGCCCTATCATAATTTTTTTTGTTAAAACATAGACTGAACATATAATTAAAAGTTTATCTATAAAATGTTGATTTTAGTGTATTACATATTCAAAATACACATCATGTGTGGTTGGTTGGTTGGAAATCCATGCATTGAATCAAAAAAATAAATATTTGGGGTGTCTATGTTGAATGCTATCAGTATCTAGTGCTTCTTAAAAAAACAATTAAGTAATGAAAAAAATTAAAAATATATTTTATGTGATTAGATCATAGAGTTTTACCCTTCCATTGTAGGCATAAAAAAGAGTATGTCGTCTGATTCTTTTTTATTAAATGGTTCAAGTAACTCATATTTTTTCTTCTCTATTTATTTTTTTTAAAAATTAATTTCTATCGTAGAAATGATACTAGGATTTATGAATCCAAATCGTGCTTTGCACAATCTTCCCTTTATATAATTTTAATACAAACACCTATACAAAATATGAATAGTTATTAAATTTAATAAACATATTTATCTCACTATTTGGACATATGTATTATGAAAATGTACCTTATGTATGTATTTACAATTGAGACGCCCAACCATTCATGCTTGAGAATCTCATTTAGAGACTTGAGACTAATTCCATATGTAATGGAAGCTTCAACTATTTATTATTCATAGTGAATATAAGACATAACTTTATCTTTAAATGCGGTCTCTGTATGATGTAGTAATATTAATAAAATTTGCTCTGGAATTGGTGGAGAGAAGGTACTCTCAGAAGTTCATTTTGTTTTCTTGGCCGATTAACTAGATTTTATTGATTAAACCTTTCGTTTCTCCACCACTTTATCCATTTGTAATATCATACCTCACTTCAGACCTTTTATCATCAATTGTTACATGTTTTTAATATGATTTTTTTAAAGGCTTACCTCATGTATCTTTATAATATTATATGGACATGTTATGAAAGCTCCAATAATAGATTAAACCATTGCAATATCTGGATCATCAAGTGGAACAGACAACTTAGTAGTTGGATCATAAGCTATCTCAATCCCCACTATCATGTGATATTTTGGGAGGGGTTGACTGTGTTGTTAGTCTCCCAAGATATTATAAACCGTACTAATCGAAACACGGAGGTACGTGGATGTTGATAGAAAAAAATCACATACAATTACACCCTGATGAATTTTAGTAATATAAATTTATCAGAAGTTGTTTGATTCACATTTAGAAGAATGAGTAATGAAAAAATTGATTACCCCGAGTAAGGTTTTGGGGGAATGACTAGCCTTAAAGCTAGTGGTATCATTTGGATCATGTACAAATCTTTGCTCCACCACCGGTTTGCTTTGATATTTTCTTATACATTTCTCCACCAAACCAGACAACAAAATAATATCTTGTAGTGAGTCTATTTGTGTATGAATTTGTCTCATAATATTATATGTATATTCATGTGTTTTTATGTTCTCGAAATATTTTTGAGGAGAGACACTAAAACCTAATCCTCTAATGTGACTATATTGTTTATGTCGGTTCAAAGCTACTAAATGTCACTTTTATTCTGGTACGACCATTTCCGATTCTTGTGTCTAAACCATATAAAAAAACATGAACATATTTTTTTATGTAATATTGTTATAAATCATAATGAATTACAATTATTTCATACTTACACATGCTTCCCATACTACTTTTGTGTTTTCATCAACTAATTTACCCTCCTTATTTACACGAGCCTCCTTCTATAACACATGACATGGGATGGAAGTGGCTTCATATTTTGATTCATCAATCTGTATATAAACAAAGGAACATATGTTGTTTCATATCATATAATTAAACATTTATTGTTGATTTAAAACACATACCAATTTATTCTCAAATAAAGCATGCCTCATCCTTCCTTTATGATATGGGTACGCTAGTTTTGATGCACATTCTTTATTTTAAGCACTCTTTTGATGTTTCATAAATTAAATTTTTTGAATCAAGTTGGATGAAATAAATAATGTCAAATAATATATTATCAACTGAAATACACTTGGAATGATTTATCATTGCGACGATTGCTGAAATCAATCCATGTTTCCTGCTTTATAATGTGTGCATAACAAAGTTGTCGGTGGGGATTTATTTTCCCCTCAGTATCCCTAAGATGTAACTTCATCAGAAGAGTCCAAAATCCTCTATGGGATTTTCTAATAGCCATTAGAAAAATTTTCTTACAGCAATCTTCTAAAATAAAAGAAGTCTGCAAGGAATAATGAAAACTAAATCAATGTTTCATTATATAATTTTTCAGTAAAATAGAGAAATTATATTGTAACATTACCATTATATCTTTCCAAAGGATTTACTTCATTATAGGCTGGACGTGGCACCATGAGTCAATATCAATCAACACATTCATCCTCATTATAAACCCAAGACAACTAATGAACGTTGACTTGTTGGGGTCAATAAGTTGGCTGTGTTGATTCCAACCAACCTCCAATTTTATACCCTGACTTCTTTCTTGGATAATTTTATTCAAAACTATGATGTTGTGTTGTTCTTGTTTTTTTTTCATTTTTTTCATCAACATGTTGTTGATCCCCTAATAATTCCACAGTTTCATCATGAATAGTCTATTCTTTCTCAGGATTGGAAACATCATCATGTTCAGAAGCCATTGTCTGCATGAGTAGTCAAACATTTAATTTGTCTTGAATAACAACAATTCAATACACTCCATGCATAAAAGTCCACAAATGCATGCATATTTCATGGAATCATGAAAAAAGATATAATACTTCAATACTGTAGTACAACTAACATTCACTACCTTTATTTAATCTTTCCTTAGATGTTTGATTGCCTTCCATATCTTGATGATGGGAGGAAGGCTAGTCTGAAAGAGGGAGTCCAATCCATCATCAATAGATGGAAGAAAATCAGGCATCTAAGGATTAAAGTGTCCTAGGAACCTATACTAATGGAATCAATTAAAAAGTCTCCTTAATTGTTATATAATATCCATATTCTATGGATGAAAAAATAAACCCTTCATATCATAATATATGATATTGACATAATACAATATGACATTTATTTATTCGAAAAAATAATATATTAATACATTGGGTCCTTGAAGAACAAGTTTCTGATACCACTTATGAGTTTTAGGGTATCATCCTATGATCATTAGAGGGATAAAAAATCTAAAAAAGGTCTGATTTATCTCAAGGATAAATGTTAATGGAAATAAAGAAAAAAACACCTATGGAATACTTGTAATATAGTATCAGTGTAATCCATATTAAATATTCAATGGAATATGTTTTATTTATAACACTGAAGTAGAAAACAAAGTATTCTAGCCTTTTAAGAGATTATACTAGCCTTAAATCACATAAATATTCTTGAGGACCCTCAATCACCAAAGGAGTTCTAGTTTCTTAACCTAGTGATAAAAAATGATCAAAGAAGAAGAGAGGTTTGGATATGGAATGAAACAAAGGGTTAATTACAATAGGGGGGTCATATCTCTATTTTGTGTATTTTGTACATGGATAAAAAAATATAATGACTTATAAGACATAAATACCTAACCATTGAATGTATATTTTAATCATTTTTTGTTCTCTCTATAGTTATTCACCATGTTAGATGGATTTTTAAATTATTTTTTTATCCTATAAATTAATTATCTCTCTATTTTGATTAGTAAATCTATTAATAGATCACATCATATAGTTTTCTTGATCAACTATCCAACCATGTATAACTCACTTACTTTTGTTAAATACACTCTTTATATCTTGTGTATTTCTAAGTCCATTTACCCAATCATTCCTCAACTCTATCTAATCTAGGAAATTTTAAAAAAATTTGTTGAGCATAATTTTCTCACCAAATAAATTCCCCATCACACTTTGTAACCCATGGTTAAATTTTAATAATAATATTGAATTAATTAAAAAAACAAAACTCACACAACATACATCACTAAAATATTTTTTGGAACATGACTAATTAATTCAATATTTTTTTGAATTCAATAAAAAATTATTCATTAAAATCATAAATCTAAATAACCAATTTCATGGTTTAAAAATTTACATGAATAACTAAAATCCAAAAAACATGTTTTAATGATTTTTACACTTACCTTGGTCCCTATATGTTCATCACCCATAAATTAGGGCCACAATTTGGTATCCTCTAATCCTTAAAAATCCTTATAATTAAGCCTTTAGAATCTATAATCTACTATATAAGATGAATTAAATTTGAGAAACTGTAAGAACCCAGATCTTCATTTCAGGTATGTTTTTCTTTTCTGGTAGTTTTTGAAAAAAAGAATAATTTCTGGAAATGTTTGAAGTATACGCCATGTACTCTATGCGTACACGCCGTGTACTCGGTTACCTCAGGTAGCCGGGTGTTAGCCGTGTAGAGGCCATATACACGACCGTGTGTGGTGACCTGGAGACTGCTTAATGTGGGGGTTGGTGAAAGCAAGTACACACCATGTACTTATAAAGTACATGCTGTGTAATTTCTTTTTTTTTCATTAAACGGACCAGGGATGCGTCTTATCGACAAAAACGTCTTCTTCTCCACCAAACTTGACTGAGATCATTCTTATGACATAGATCTTCCCCGAGCCCCCGACCGAGCATCTATTATCTGAATCGACCGCTATCGATTGCATTGGAATCACCTCAGTAATCTCTTCCTTCTTCTAGAGCTTCGTTTTACGATTCCTTCTCTTTCTCAAGTTATCTCCGGTTGATCATTTTTAGCATTTTTTAGATCTAACGTGTTCTTGGGCGATTCAAGGCTTGAGGTTCATGTATAGCGATCTCCCAACATCGATGTAGGTGGTTTGTTCCTTTCCGTTGAAAGTCTTTGAGTTATATGTGAAATTTTTTCCAATAACCTCGAACGGGGTATTGCGTGTTTACCATTTTAACCCTGTTAGTTTCCTGCTATGCTGGTATGCGTGAGTAGAGGTTAATTGGATGCGATTAGGGTTGTTTTATATGCTTTGGATGTGTTTGCCCATGCATGTTCTGTTTATGGCTGTTTGGTCCTGTTTATCCATTAGGCTTCCTTGATGTTTCCCATGCCTAGTACTGTAGGATGGAGTGATTGTTTTATCTAACATGATTGATATGCTATAGACTATTTAGCCAAATAGTTCTTGAGGTTTACTTTGTCCGTATTGCATTTCTATACATTTTTTACTTATACAGGGCCGTGAGAACCTGGCGTAGTATACTATAAGGGGAATTGACCATGTGAGCTTCCTTAAAGAGTCTTTATCACTTTTGAATATATGGGGAATTGATCATGTGAGCTTCCATAGAGATTCTTTATCACTTTTTACTATAAGGGGAATTGACCGTGTGAGATTCCTCAGAGAGTCTTTAAATCTTGGGACTATAAGGGAAATTGGATGAGAGTACTTCCTCAGAGAGTATTTGTAGTATCCTTGTTTTGGTTGAACCAGAGGGGTTAGGCTGAGAGAACTATCTAGAGGGTTACTTGATTGTTTTGTTATTGTTGATATATGGAACTGATTGCATTGAAACTGTAGGATTGGTTACTACTGAGTACTTCCTTGTTTACTGCTTTCTTTTGTTTATTACCTGCCATATATTCATTGACTATTAGGAATAGATCTTATGGTGATTTACTAATGGTATTTAGTCTCACACCCTATTTGGGTTATGAATTTGGGCCCAAACATATTATATTTCTACAGGTATAGATAAGGGAAAACACCCTTCTACTTCAGGTACGTGATTTGTTGTGGAGCCGGAGAGCATGGGACCAAGCTGAAGCTTGTGATGCTGAGGAGTTGTTTATTTATTTTCTTTTATACTTTGGCTTAGTACTGTTTTGTATTACATCATTCTGATTTGTTTGGATTCTTTCATAGACATATTTATCATGAATCATTTATATATACGCGTGTTCCAATTTATTATTTCCAGTGTTCTGCTGTTTACTTTTGTATGGATTATTACTACTTCCCATTTTTTCCATTTGTTTACTTCCACCATGTTACTCTGCCAATGATGGAATAGTTTCCCCACTATCACACCCAAGGCCCTTGTTGCTAGTCGGTAGCCTCTGGCATCAGGGGAAATGCCTTTGAGGCCATGTGACCAACCGATTATGGGGCGCCTCTGGGTGGATTCCAAAACTGGGACGTTACAAAGTGGTATCAGAGGAATTATTTTCTATTGAATTACTATTTAGAGCCTACAGATAGGGATAAGAAGGAATAAGTACTTGGTAATAAGCTGTGACTGGGAGTAGCTAACCCATGTACAGGGAAAATCCAATCTACCTCATATTGCAATTTTTCTGGTTTTGTAATTTTATAGTTGATTTTATTTTCACTTCTAGGTGACTCACATGGATTGTGATATTATTGTTGATGTTATTGAGGTTCTATATCTGTTGTAACCCAATGAGATGAGGGTATGACATCTCATGCATCATATAGGCACTTTCTAGAAATCACATGTCATGCATTAATTCTAGGCCATTTAGGGTGAATTAGTGATTGCATGTTGTTGTGATATATGTTGTTCTAGATATGCATGCTATTGTGATATATGCCTTGATAAAAATACCGGTTATTTTATAGGGTATTGTTTGTGTAAGGTTTTGTTTGAATAAATGCCAAACTTTGGTTCTTGAGGTGTTGTGGGCCCTCATGGATCGGAAATTGGTGGATTATTGCATTATTTTCCTTGATATAACATGTATAAGATTCCAAGATTTGATTCATGGGGAGTATGGCCCCTCACGGATCAGAATTTGGCACTTTGATGTTCGTTTCAGTGTTTTTCTGGGCTCCAGAGTAGTTTCTAAGGCTTACTGTCCGAAAAAACCCAGAATACAAGCTGTGTAGTTTTGAATACACGCCATGTGTTCTTCTGTTCGGGAAGAAACTATTTTTCTTAAGTACACGCTGTGTACTTTATATACACGCCGTGTAGTCTCTAACTGTGTCATAGGCTATGTGGGCAGAGACACATGATAGGGAAATTCTTGTGGGAACACGCCGTGTACTGGTTTTCACGCCATGTCGTCTTAACCCTGTGTTCGCCCGTGCGACTAACAATACGAACGGAGAGATCTTAGGTTATACACACCATGTCAGTTATAGACATGACATGTAGTGTAATCTTGTAATCCAACCATGTAACTAACAACATGGGTCAGTGTTATCTTTTCAAGTACATGTCGTGTCCATCTAGAACACGTCGTGTAGTGTGAGTCGTGCATCCGGCCGTGCCACTAACAACATGGGTCGGTGAAGATCATCTAGTACACACCGTTTCTGGAAAGAACACGCCGTGTAGTCTTTTTCTTGGAGAACCATGTAGCTTAGTCGTTCAGAAGGACTTGGGTAGGGGAATAGAAGTCAAGTACACAACGTGTGTTAAGAAAACACACCATGTGTATGGGGTGTTACACGACCTGGGTTGGCAGAAGTACACACCCATGTGAAAGGCTTAAGGGAACATGCCGTGTAGGATTTATACATGTCGTGTATCCATGTTTTGGAAAAATTCAATTCTTTCTTCATCATGTTCCATTCTTTTACTTCTAAGTTTTCAGTCCCTATTAATCTTGATCTAAGGTGTGCGCTTGACCTTGCAGAATCATGCCACCAAGATTCCCTTCGGTTGTCCACCAGTTATAGGGCAGTGATCAGACACCGGATATGGCTGATCAGGGGCTGTCAGCAGATCCTACAGTTGTTCTAGTCTTGGAACCAGTAGTTATACCTGACACAGGTTCCAATTCACAGTTCAGAGAGGGATTTCTGAGGATGATGCAGACCTTCTAGGGAGCTCCACTTCCTGCCCCGTCGATGGCAGAGCTGACACAGGTTTTCCAGTAGCAGTATCCCTCCACCTTCATAGGGGAAAGAGGACCTTAAGCTGGAGAGTCTTGTCTAGAAGCCATGCTGACAATCTTCGATCATCTGGAGATACCTCCAGAGAGGAGGGTGAAGCTCGCTACATACATGCTTCGAGACTCCGCCGAGATGTGGTGGGAAGTGATCTCATAGACAGGACGCCAACCGAATATTGCTTGGGATGAGTTTTTAGTGTATCTTCTATGACTAATTCTACCCAGAGATGTTGAGGGCTGATAGAGCCCGATAGTTTATGAGTTTGGAGCAGGGTACTCTTTCTGTTTTGGAGTATTCCTCTCACTTAACTGAGAAGCAGTGCTTTACACCCTTTTTAGGGGGACATGAGTTATTCCTTGCACAAAAGTTTGAGGATGGTATCAGGAAGGATATCCAATATCAGGTGAAAATATTCAGGTTGACTTTGATATCTTCTATAGTCAACCAGGCGCTGACCACTAAGCGCAATATGAGGGATTCTGGAGTTGTGAGCCAGGGAGGTTCGACATCCAGAGTTAGTGCTCTGCTAGCTGATAGTAGGAAGCACCGCAGGGAGACTGCGCGTAGAGATCTGAGTAGGCGAGATGCATCTTCTGGTAGCCAGGTGGTATGCTACCAGTGCGGGAGGAGCGGGCATATGAGGCCACATTGCCCGAGGGACCCAGTGGAGTGCCGATTTTGTAGCAAGATGTATGGGTTATCTTCAAAATTTCTGTTGGATCTTCTCACTAGAAGCTGGTGACAGGGTATCTTCTATGACTATGCATTCAGGAGCAGCACCACTGGTTACTCCTCAGTTAGGGAACTAAAGTTCTTCCGGCTGTTCAGGCCGAGGTGGAGGTCGTGGCCGTGGTAGCCAGTTTCCCGGTTTTCAGTAACAATAGGGTGGATCAGCTTAGAGTGGTCAGGAAGGATCATAGGGCTATGGTGCAGGCCAGACTTTTGCAGTGGAGTAGGCCCACCAGGATCAGGATCTCAGACCCTCTACAGTTCGAGGTACGATCTTGGTTTCCTCAGTTTTAGCTTCTGCTCTTTTCGATACAAGGGCTTCCCATAACTTTATATCTGTTGTTGTTGTGGAAAGCCTTGGGATCTGCATCTTTACTTATGATGATGTATTGACGCTAGACACTCCGTTGGGGACTATAATAGCTGGTGTGAATTAGTGTAAGCAGTGGCCTCTAGTGGTTGGTGGGTGTCACTTTTTATGGGACCTCTATGTTCTAGAGATTATGGGATTTGATGTCATTCTCGGAATGGACTGGTTAGTTCCCTTCCAGGCAGTCGTCGACTGTTATCACTGTAGGGTGATTTTTATGTCACCAGAGGGCAGATGGTTTCTTCATAAGGGAAAATGGTATGTCCAGGCGAGCAGAGCAGGACCCGAGCATCATGGGTTGGGAGGAGTTACAGTCCATATTTCTAGTCTATATCTGGATGTCTAGGGGACTTCATATATGGACTTTCCTCCAGTGGTGGATTGTTTCAGGGATGTATTTCTAGAGGACTTTTTAGGTTTTCCTCCAGAGTGAGAGGTATAATTTTCTATTGAGCTCATTCTAGGAGCGGCACCAGTGTCCATTCCTCCTTATAGGATGGATACACCAGAGTTAAAAGAGATCAAGAAGCAGTTAGAGGAGTTGCAGGCAAAGGGTTTCATACGACCCAATACATATCCTTGAGGTTCGCCTGTCCTGTTTGCGAAGAAGGAAAATGGTACCCTCAGGCTTTGTGTGGATTATCGGAAGTTGAACCAATTGACAGTCAAGAACCGATATCCCTTTCTGAGAATCGACGATCTATTTGATCAACTTCAAGGATCCTAGGTGTTCTCAAAGATTGACTTGAGATCCGGTTATCATTAGTTGCGCGTTAGACTATATGATATAACTCTTACATCCTTCCAGAGCAGGTATGGTCTATATGAGTATATGGTTATGCCATTCGGTCTCATGAACGCACCTACAGTTTTTATGGCACTGATGAACCTAGTGTTCCATCCATACTTGGATTCTTTCATGGTGGTCTTTGTGGACGATATCTTGGTGTACTCTCACACTAGACACGACCATTTTACCCATCTTGATATTTTTTTGAGTACACTAAGAGAGCATCAGTTATATGTTAAGCTCTCAAAATGCCACTTTGGGATGGACCAGATTCACTTCTTGGGTCATGTTATCTCAGAGATAGGAGTATCAGTAGACCTAGAGAAAGCGAGAGCAATAGTTTCCTGGGAGCATTCGAAGAAAGTCTTTGAGGTACATAGTTTTCTAGGGATGGATGGATACTACAGATGTTTCATACATGACTTTTAATGCTTAACAACGCCACTGAATGTCCTGACTAAGAAGGGTGCGAAGTTCTTGTAGTCAGATTCTTGTGAGTCAGCCTTTCAGGAGCTGAAAGGGAGGTTGAATTCAACACCAATACTAGTTTTTCTAGAGCCAGTAATGATCTATATTGTGTACTATGATTCTTTAGGTATCGGTCTGGGAGCTGTGCTTATGCAGGGAGAAGGATTCATCACGTATGAGTCTCGGCAATTGAGGCCACATGAGAGAAATTACCCGGCGCATGATCTCGAGTTGGCTGCTGTTGTTCATGCCTTGCGCTTTTGGAGACATTATCTTCTGGGAGATCATTTTGTGGTTTTCACTGACCAAAAGAGTACCAAGTATATCTTCACTCAGTGTGACTTGAATTTTATACAATGAAGGTGGGTTTAGTACCTTTAGTCCTTTGACTTTGAGCTTGCCTATACTCCTAGGAAAGGCAACACGATAGATGATTCGCTGAGCAGGAGGACTCAGATACAGGAAGTTTAGGAGGCCAGTAGTCAGTGAAAACTTATGTCTCTATTCTCTGAGATGCATTTGGAGGTGCACGACAGGCAGGGTAAGACATTTCTTTCTTCTGTAGTTGTTACCTCTTCTCTTCTTGATCGAGTGAGAATGAGGCATCTATCAGATTATGAAGGCCCATTCCTACGGGAAAGCATGTCAGGAGAGGACCCTATTCCTGGATGGACCATAGGTGAGGATGAGATCTTGCATTTCTAGGGGTGCGTATGGGTGCCAACAGACATATGCAAGGAGCTGATACAAGACTTTCATTCCTCAATTTGGGTAGTTCATCCTGGTGTCAGCAAGATGTATCGTGATCTACACCATCAATATTGGTGGCTAGGTATGAAGAGAGATGTTGCTGGTTTCGTGATGAGGTGTTACACCTATCATCAAGTGAAGGTGGAGCATCAGAAACCATCTGGGATTTTGTAGCAGTTACCCATTCCCAAGTGGAAGTGGAATGATGTTGCGATGGATTTCATGATGGGTTTTCCAAGGTCGCCTCGAGGGAATGATGCAGTTTGGGTTGTCATTTACAGACTCACAAAGGTTTCACACTTCTTGACAATAAAGGAAACCTTCAGTGTTAATGAGATGGGAAGGTTGTACATCCGATAGATTGTACGTCTACATGGAGTTCCACACTCCAATGTTTCAGACAGAGATGCACGTTTTACTTCTCGGGTTTGGCAAGGATTGAAAAAGGCCTTGGGTACATAGATACTTTTGAGTACATCATACCACCCCCAGATAGATAGCCAGTCCAAGCGTATGATTAAGGTGCTTGAGGACATGCTTCGTGCATGAATCCTGGATTTTGGAGGTTTGTGGGAGAAGCACATACCTCTTGTGGAGTTTTCCTACAATAATAGTTTTCAAGAAACTCTTCATATGGAACCTTATGAGGATTTGTATGGTAGGCCACTCCGATCACCCTTATGTTGGCTGGAGGAAGAAGAGGTAGCTATGCTGGGACCTCATCTTCTCCAGGAGACCACTGAGAAAATAGAGTCGATTCATAAGAGGATGACTACTGCACAATCTCGACAGAAGTCTTATGTTGATCAGTGGAGACAACCTCTGGAGTTCAAGGTCGGAGACCAGGTTTTCCTACATGTCACACCGAGGTTGGGGCACAGGAGGATCAGGAGACAGGGTAAGTTTTCACCGAGGTACGTCGGGCTGTTTGAGGTGTTAAAGAGAGTTGGGACGGTTTCCTATTGGTTGTAGTTACCTCAGAGGTATCGGGTTATGCATGAAGTCTTCCACGTTTCTCAGCTTCGACGTTACTTCTCATACCCGTCTCATACTTTTCAACCCGAGGAGGATGAGATGGAAGTGGATTCATCTTTTGAGGAGCATATTATCCGGATTGTCGATCGAAGTATGAAGGTTCTCCGTGGCCGGTCTTTTCCTCTGGTACGAGTGCTATGGTATCATGAGCGAGTATAGGAAAAGACTTGGGAGAGGGAGGCGGATGTATGATCGCAATGGCTGGAGCTGTTCGAGGTTTATTCTTCTATGCCACCTCCCTAGGGAAATTCGGGGAAAATTTTCTTTAAGGGGGAAGTTTGTAAGAACCCAGATCTTCTTTTTAGGTATGTTTTCCTTTTCTGGTTGTTTTTGAAAAAAAAGAGGAATTTCTGGAAATTTTTGAAGTACACGCCGTGTACTCTATGCGTACACGCTTTGTACTTGGTCACTGCAGGTAGCCAGGTGCTGGCCGTGTAGTGGCCATGCACACGGCCATGTGTGGTGACCTGGAGACCGCTTAATGTGGGGTCCAGTGAAGGCAAGTACATGCCATGTACATTCTTTTTTTTCATTAAATAGACCAGGGTCACATCTTATCGAAAAAAATGTCTTCTTCTCCACCGAACACGACCGAGAGCATCCGTACAATGTGTATCTTCCCCGAGCCCCCGACCGAGCATCTGTTCTCTGAATTGACCACCGTTAATTGCTTTGGAATCACCTTAGTAATCTCTTCCTTCTTCTAGATCTTAATTTCATGATTACTGTAACGCCCCGACCCCAGCTACCTAGAGTCGGTGCATTACTTCGTAACATTGGAATGATCACAAAAGATCAAGTCTCGAAAGACCGATTAGTTTAGTAGCCTTGGAAACACTAGATATATTCATAAGTCTTACATTACATCATAAAGTGAAAAACTACAATAACAAAGTCTCCATAGTCCACACTCATATCCTCTTCTGACAATCCCTGCAGGTCATTCATAAAATATTTCTTCACATCCTGGAAAATATTAAAACATTGAAAGGGGTGAGATCAGATGCTCAGTAAGGATAACAATATTGCGGAAGCTTTCATAAATAAACATTAACAATTAAGGCAATGTATAAATAAAACAAAAGCCTTTTAAACATGAACTTAAACATAATATGGAAAAAGTAAAATGAGATAATGCCATTTACTTATTAACATGGATATTCTACTGGTCGAATAATCACGTGCAATATCAATAACCACTTTCATAATGATGGAATGCATAATGCCAGACATTCTGAAACATTTTGTCAAGGCCTCGGCCAAGTCGTCTAAAATGATTAAGGCCTCGGCCAAAACCATAAATAAAATTGGGAAAGGGCCTCGGCCAATTCCACGTCTAGTTGTCTCATGAGACCTACCGATGCATCGAGGAGCTATAGCGGGCTCCACCCATCACTTATTAAGTCCAATGCATTCCTCATATGAACAGGTTTAAACATATCATAAACCATAACATAATCGTATCACATAAAACATGGATAAAGGAAACATAACATTTCCACATTTCAATCACAAGATATCAATACAACACATTGATATAATAAAAATGCTTTCAAAACCATTTTCAATACCAAAATAAAAGAAAGTTAAAACTTTGTATTTATTTTTCATTAAAAAAAACATGATGGCTTGTAGAGGAATCCGAAACTCAAATAGTGGTCACGGCGGCGGAGAAGTCGTTGTCTCCGCATATGTACGACAAAAACATTCCCTTTTGTCGTTTAGTAAATGCTTCGTATAAAAAAGATTCCTTTTGAATAAACGTAAAATTCAAAGGGATTTATACACCGTATAAAAGAAAGTTGTGTATAAAAACAAATATGCCTCAATGAAAGGGGATTGAGACTAAGTCCTTAAAAAGATCATTTTTTAAATAAAGTACATCTATAATGTGTATTCACTATAAGTACACATAAATAATGTAAAAATACAAGATAGGACATAATAATATCATGACATAATTTGAAAGTAGGAGATTAACCCAAAGAATAGAAATTGGGTTAAGAAATTCCCTTACAAATATCATTTTTTAAATAAAATATATCTATTATGTGTATTCACTATATTTACATATAAATAAAGTATAAATTCCAGATAGGACATAATAAAATCAGGACATAATTTGAAAGTAGGAGATTAACCCAAAGAATAGAAATTGGGTTAAGAAATTCCCTTACAAATATCATTTTTTTAAATAAAATATATATATTATGTGTATTCACTATATTTAAACATAAATAAAGTATAAATTCCAGATAGGACATAATAAAATCAGGACATAATTTGAAAGTAAGAGATTAACCCAAAGAATAGAAATTGGGTTAAGAAGTTCCCTTACCTCGTGTCTGACTTGACTCAACCGTTCTTTAACCTCCTGAATAATAAACTAGAGTTAATATATACCTTATTAAGAACCATTTTTAATTTCATTATCCTTTTTATATCACTTATTACAATGTTATTAACATTATGTAATTATTTAAGTTAATAACGGTCGTTTTGTCGATCTTTGGTACTTGAGTCAACAATAAACTTCTTATAATTACAAGTTGTTTATGTGGTAGAATATCCATTATCTACAGAATTATATTCATGATTTAGATGTCATATATATCATATATATCCAGTATATACATTCATTTATAATATTACGTAACATTTAGAGGTAAGAAATGAAATGCATCGTTCATGGAGACGGTAAGCCGTACGTACGCATGAACGCTACTTTCATTTCTATTTCGTATTTAATGGAATGAAATCATAATGATATAAATATATAATATAATTCCAGTATAATATAGTGTATAATACCATTTACTCCATCCTTTATACATCCCACATATGGCATTAACGATTCAAATCACTTTGAGGGGGCGGTAGTCCGCACTTCCTAAAATGAAATTATCGCGTTTTACCCATAATGGAAATCATAAAGTATGCCATAAATGAGAAATACAGAAGCATAAGTAAAAAATAAACATATTATATATCATATATATATATAGTGACATCTTAATGGCCACCTTTGAAGGTGTTATATGAGTGTTGAACAATCATCGTTTCGTGAGGCAGAAATTCGCCATCCACAGAAACCGTATGTTCTTTAACCATTAGATGTAGGTGTGTGTAAGTGTAGATCTAATCCTTCTTATAACAACATCCTAGTATATTTAGGATACTGGTGTTGTTACAAAAGAAATGAATAAAAAGAGTTTAGGGGGTTGGAGAAGAAAAATAAAACAAAACAACATTAGAGAAGACATTACCTCAAAATAGGGTAACTCTTTTTTATTTGAGCCAAAGGCTTCCTTGGGAAGAGTTCTGCCCAAAGTGAGGATTCTAGGAGTAATAGGGGGAATTTGGGAGAGTATTTGGGCAGAGGTTGGCTGAGCCAAATGGCTTGAAAGTGTGAATGAGGTGGTAGAGGTGGGGGCCTTTTATAAGAGGAGAGGAGGGGCACTCTTGGAAAGTAAGGAAATTTTACATTATTATACAATGATTTTCGGATTCTAAAGGTCCCACACTTATATAATTCGTGTCTAAGGTGATAAGGGTTCGAAATCTACCCATCCAATAGTCTTTGGACAAGTTTAAGACTTGTATTGTACATTATCTTTTCATTTTATTAAAATCGTTAAATAATGAGGTCATCGCTGCATCATAATGATGTCGTAAATAATTTAATTTATTTAATGTCTAAAAATTATAAAAAAAATAATATGATGTAGGAAATATTTTTATCTTTCCAATGACTATTTATATTCAAAAATATGACTTGTATAACCCCATGTAAATTTTTGTTTAGTAAAACATTTCATGTTTGTGTCATTTTTTACTTTAACATTAAATAAATATATATTAATGCCATTTTCCAACCAAAGTGGCTCCATGGGGTCCCCAAGTTGACCCATGGGTTTTCTTGGTCGGCCATGACTCATCCAATAGGAGTAGGACAAGTGTCAAGCTCATATCAAATTATTAAAACATTATTTTTATCTTAAACTACACTAATTACCTCTAATCGCGATTAAAAAGTTACTATTCACCAAAAAATTATTTTAATCTCATTGAACTACATTTTAATTCTTAATGACAACCATGTATGTCGGATTTTTGAAAATCAAATCACAGAAGTGGTAATATTTCATTTAAACGAAAAATCAGTTATTTAACTACCACTTAGTGGTTTCACTATTCATCAAAAATTGAAGTTTTTCAGAACAATGCCAAAATTTCACCCTAAGCTATAATTGATATTCCGAATTCAAAAATGATTTCTATTTTAAAAAATTACAAACATATAAGTTGCATTAATTAATTTTATAATTAATTCCCGCTGTCACAACAATAGCGTGTTTTTAAGAAACAATTTATATCAAAAGATTGGCAATTGTTTATGTCCAATTTCAATGTTAAATTAATTCTAATGACCACCATTGGATAAAATGGTAAAAATATATTCTAATTATACTTTAAAACCACTAAATAGTATAATTTATCATTATAAATTATTTTTATTAAAAAAGTTGTTTTTAAGTAATTTTCACTATTCATAAAAAATTGGAAGTTCTCTGAAAATTACAAAAAATTCAACTTTGGATAATTTCGATATTAAGAATACAAAAATGAAGTCCATTTTGAAATATAAAATTTCTATAATTTTAAAAAGTGGTTATTACTATTCATAACGGCTACTTTGATTAGTCGCGGTGTTTTAGAACTCGAAGTAGCGTACAATGCAAGCTATTGCATTATTGAATGAGAAGCATATCGTGGAAGCTCGGGGTGTTACATTCTCCCCTCCTTCAATAAATTGCATCCTCGCAATTTGAAATTTTTCTTTGAAAATAAAAGGTTGAAAAGAGAAAATACCTTTGAGGAAAACCCACATCGAAAATAAGATTAATAAAATTTAGCCTTAATAAGAGGGAAAAGGAAATGAAAAAGTCACCACCCAATTATGATCTCGATTAGGAGAACCTTGGTGGAAATTAGAGACATATAATTGGAGGAAAAACGTAAATATTTTTAGGGAGTGATTGAGGTCATCAATCACAATCAACTGTCAAATTAAGGGCCTCAAAGCCTTCAATCTATGTTGATTTAAAATATCATCAGTTCAACAAGACATAAGGTATTAGGATAACACATTTTTTTGTTTTAATATCCCTTTACTAAAGTTTAAGAATTAATTTATTCATTGAATAAGAGATAGGTATATATATATTTATGCTTGACAATTAGAGTTTCAACCTTCAACTCATCTTTCACTCAAAAAGATAATAGAACTCAAAAATATTATACTTATCCTAATTGTATAAGTTTCCAAATGTTAACACATACCATTTAGATTAGTAAAATTATTTTTTAATAACCAGGGACTTCCTGTAGGCTAGTGGTAGGAAATAAAGGCTTGTCGCACTATGGTTGTGGGTTCGATTCCTGCAGCTTTGTCCGACGCGACGGGTTATGCCCCACCCTGCAGGTTGTCCTTTTCCTAAAAATATAGTATTATAATATTCCAAAAATAATCTTCATAATTTTTTTAACCTTAAACAATACTATCCAAAGATCAACTTAATCCACTCCAAACTTTATAGTTTTCCAAAATACCTCTGTCCAGACTTTCTCTAAAAGGTCTCTTAATTCCAAAATCAATTTATCAGATTCCCCAAACAAAGTAAAGTTTCTCTTATTGTCACATACTAAAAATATGATTACCTTCATCATATTAAAACCTTAATGAAACAACAAGTACTGTAGTACAATCCTTATATATATATCACATTATTCTAATAACCAGAATATAATCCATGGGTCCAAAAGCACCAATACATTAGTTATTCTGCTTCAACTGTAGTAACAACATAAGATTTTCCTTGATCCCTTGGCCTTTTCTGAGGTAAGTTTCCCTGATGCTTAGGACATTAATTTGCATAATGACCCATTTCTATACAATTGTAGCATTCAACTTTGATAGCCTCTTTCTTTCCCTTTCAATCACGAGCCTGGTGACCCTTTTCTCCACATTTATAACAAACTCCCATTCCTTTTAGGCAAGTACCAGGGTGATTCTTCCCACAATTATCACATAATGGAAAATCCTTCTTTCCCTTTTTCCCTTTATCTGTCTCTTGTTCCACCGTTCTCTTCTTCTCTTGCTTTACTTTGTTGTCATAAGACTTAGAGAATTCCTTTTCTGTCTTGATAGCACACGAGACAATATCTTCGTATGATGAGAAGGATTGTGATACTAAAGCTCGACGGAGAAATGGTTTTAACCCATCAAAGAAACGATCAATCTTACTCCTTGGGTTACGTATATAATCGGCAGCATGCCTCGCTAACCTTGTAAAGTTAGCCTCATACTTTGCGACATTCTCATCCTCCTTCTGCCTCAGACTCAGAAATTGCCTTTCCATATCTGCTCGATGGTCACGAGGAAAGTATTTTTCTAAGAAAAGCTCTTTGAACTCCCTCCATTCCATATTCGATACGTCATCATCTTCCTTTGTGTTTTGAATCAGCGACCACCACTGATCGGCATCTCCAGTGAGGCGGTAAACTGCCATGACGACCTTCTCCCTGTCGCTACTCCCCAAGGCATGGAATATTTTCTCTAAGGAGTTTATCCATAGCTCAGCTACTAACGGATTTGTACCCCCATTAAATGTTGGTGGTTGTTGCCTCATGAAGCGGTCTAACATTGATCCTCCACGTTGTGGATCAGGGTGATCTATACGAGTAAGGTTATTATTCATAACTTGAGTGAGTTGTCCCAGTATGGTAATAAGTTGATCAGCACTAGTTGTATCTCCAGATCCACAATAATTATCTTGAGCAGGAGGGAAATCCCTACATGGAGTGCGTGCATTGATACAGTTTCCATTCCTTCCACTAGGCGCCATTTCTAAACAATGGCATAAACTAGATTAGTTTATGAATCAAAATACATAATTCCATACTTGTAAAATACATAACATAAATTGAACTATTTATGGATATAATCCATAATCATAAAAAGGTTTTATTTGAGGAAGTATATACTCATAACCGTTCATAGTGGTTTGTAAAGAAAATGAGAATTATCCTAAGCATATCCCCCGGGAGTGTCGTAACCAAGAGTGCAGCAAGGCCCGTTGTCGTGCACCAGTTCCCGTTCGAGTCTAGATCAAAGCGGTGTTTTCAGGTTTTACCCCTAGGTACATCTGTGCCAGAGCCGCCTCTACCTGCTCGTATCCAGACAGGGATGTATTGCTCAGAAAACTCACAAAATCTCTACAATAACAAAATTCTAGGAAGTTCTTCTATACTAATCCTCAAAGTCTATCTTTGGGCTATGTGCTCTAATCAGAGTTTATCTAAATCTAGCTTCCAAGGTTAGTACTAAACTGCCTCTGATACCAACTGTAACGCCCCGACCCCAGCTACCCAGAGTCAGTGCATTACTTCGTAACATTGGCATGATCACAAAAGATCAAGTCTCGAAAGACCAATTAGTTTAGTACCCTTGTAAACACTAGATACATTCATAAGTATTAAATTACATCATAAAGTGAAAAACTACAATAACAAAGTCTCCATAGTCCACACTCATATCCTCTTCTGACAATCCCTACAGGTCATTCATAAAATACTTCTTCACATCCAGGAAAATATTAAAACATTGAAAGGGGTGAGCTCAGACGATCAGTAAGGATAACAATATTGCGGAAGCTTTCATAAATAAACATTAACAATTAAGGCAATGTATAAATAAAACAAAAGCCTTTTAAACATGAACTTCAACATAATATGGAAAAAGTAAAATGAGATAATTCCATTTACTTATTCACATGGATATTCTACTGGTCGAATAATCACGTGCAATATCAATAACCACTTTCATAATGATGGAATGCATAATGCCAGACATTATGAAACATTTTTTCAAGGCCTCGGCCAAGACGTCTAAAATGATTAAGGCCTCAGACAAAACCATAAATCAAATTGGGAAAGGGCCTCGGCCAATTCCATGTCTAGTTGTCTCATGAGACCTACTGATGCATCGAGGAGCTATAGAGGGCTCCACCCGTCACTTATTAAGTCCAATGCATTCCTCATATGAACAGGTTTAAACATATCATAAACCATAACATAATCGTATCACATAAAACATGGATAAAGGAAACATAACATTTCCACATTTCAATCACAAGATATCAATACAACACATTGATATAATAAAAATTCTTTCAAAACCATTTTCAATACCAAAATAAAAGAAAGTTAAAAATTTGTATTTATTTTTCATTAAAAAAATGTGATGGATTGTAGAGGAAGCCGAAACTCAAATAGTGGTCACGGAGGCGGAGAAGTCGTTGTCGCCGCATACGTACGACAAAAACATTCCCTTTTGTCGTTTAGTAAATGCTTCGTATAAAAAAGATTCCTTTTGAATAAATGTAAAAGTCAAAGGGATTTATACACCGTATAAAAGAAAGTTGTGTATAAAACCAAATATGCCTCAATGAAAGGGGATTGAGACGAAGTCCTTAAAAAGATCATTTTTTTTGAAATAAAGTACATCTATAATGTGTATTCACTATAAGTACACATAAATAATGTAAAAATACAAGATATGACATAATAAAATCATGACATAATTTGAAAGTAGGAGATTAACCCAAAGAATAGAAATTGGGTTAAGAAATTCCCTTACAAATATCATTTTTTAAATAAAATATATCTATTATGTGTATTCACTATATTTACACATAAATAAAGTATAAATTCCCGATAGGACATAATAAAATCAGGACATAATTTGAAAGTAGGAGATTAACCCAAAGAATAGAAATTGGGTTAAGAAATTCCCTTAAAAATATCATTTTTTAAATAAAATATATCTATTATGTGTATTCACTATATTTACACATAAATAAAGTATAAATTACAGATAGGACATAATAAAATCAGGACATAATTTGAAAGTAGGAGATTAACCCAAAGAATAGAAATTGGGTTAAGAAGTTCCCTTACCTCGTGTCTGACTTGACTCAACCATTCTTTAACCTCCTGAATAATAAACTAGAGTTAATATATACCTTATTAAGAACCATTTTTAATTTCATTATCCTTTTTATATCACTTATTACAATGTTATGAACATTATGTAATTATTTAAGTTAATAACGGTCGTTTTGTCGATCTTTGGTACTTGAGTCAACAATAAACTTCTTATAATTACAAGTTGTTTATGTGGTAGAATATCCATTATCTCCAGAATTATATTCATGATTTAGATGTCATATATATCATATATATCCAGTATATACATTCATTTATAATATTACGTAACATTTAGAGGTAAGAAGTGAAATGCACCGTTCATGGAGACGGTAAGCCGTACGTACGCATGAACGCTACTTTCATTTCTATTTCATATTTAATGGAATGAAATCATAATGATATAAATGTATAATATAATTCCAGTATAATATAGTGTATAATACCATTTACTCCATCCTTTATACATCCCACATATGGCATTAACGATTCAAATCACTTTGAGGGGGCGGTAGTCCGCACTTCCTAAAATGAAATTATCGCGTTTTACCCATAATGGAAATCATAAAGTATGCCATAAATGAGAAATACAGAAGCATAAGTAAAACATAAACATATTATATATCATATATAAATATAGTTACATCTTAATGGCCACCTTTGAAGGTGTTATATGAGTGTTGAACAATCATCGTTTCGTGAGGCAGAAATTCGCCATCCACAGAAACCGTATGTTCTTTAACCATTAGATGTAGGTGTGTGTAAGTGTAGCTCGAATCCTTCTTATAACAACATCCTAGTATATTGAGGATACTGGTGTTGTTACAAAAGAAATGAATAAAAAGATTTTATGGGGTTGGAGAAGAAAAATAAAACAAAACAACATTAGAGAAGACATTACCTCAAAATCGGGTAACTCTTTTTTATTTGAGCCAAAGGCTTCCTTGGGAAAAGTTCTGCCCAAAGTTAGGATTCTAGGAGTAATAGGGGGATGTTTGGAGAGTATTTGGGCAGAGTTTGGCTGAGCCAAATGGCTTGAAAGTGTGAATGAGGTGGTAGAGGTGGGGGCCTTTTATAAGAGGAGAGGAGGGGCACTCTTGGAAAGTAAGGAAATTTTACATTATTATACAATGCTTTTCGGATTCTAAAGGTCCCACAATTATATAATTCGTGTCTAAGGTGATAAGGGTTCGAAATCTACCCATCCAATAGTCTTTGGACAAGTGTAAGACTTGGATTGTACATTATCTTTTCATTTTATTAAAATCGTTAAATAATGAGGTCATCGCTGCATCATAATGATGTTGTAAATAATTTAATTTATTTAATGTCTAAAAATTATAAAAAAAATAATATGATGTAGGAAATCTTTTTAGCTTTCCAATGACTATTTATAGTAAAATATTTGACTTGTATAACCCCATGTAAATTTTTTTTAGTAAAACATTTCATGTTTGTGTCATTTTTTTTACTTTAACATTAAATAAATATATATTAATGTCATTTTCCAACCAAAGTGGCTCCATGGGGTCCCCAAGTTGACCCATGGGTTGTCTTGGTCGGCCATGACTCATAAAATAGGAGTAGGACAAGTGTCAAGCTCATCTCATATTATTAAAACATTATTTTTACCTTAAACTACACTAATTACCTCTAATCGCGATTAAAAAGTTACTATTCACCAAAAAATTATTTTAATCTCATTGAACCACATTTTACTTCTTAATGACAACCATGTATGTCAGATTTTTGAAAATCAAATCATAGAAGTGGTAATATTTCATTTAAACGAAAAATCAGTTATTTAACTACCACTTAGTGGTTTCACTATTCATCAAAAATTGATGTTTTTCAGAACAATGCCAAAATTTCACCCTAAGATATAATTGATATTCCAAATTCAAAAATGATGTCTATTTTAAAAAATTCCAAACATATAAGTTGCATTGATTAATTTTATAATTAATTCCCGCTGTCACGACAATAGCGTGTTTTTAAGAAACAATTTATATCAAAAGATTGACAATTGTTTATGTCCAATTTCAATGTTAAATTAATTATAATGAAAACCATTGGATAAAATGGTAAAAATATATTCTAATTATACTTTAAAACCACTAAATATTATAATTTATCATTATAAATTATTTTGATTAAAAAAGTTGTTTTTAAGTAATTTTCACTATTAATAAAAAATTGGAAGTTCTCAGAAAATTACAAAAAATTAAACTTTGGATAATTTAGATATTACGAATACAAAAATGAAGTCTATTTTGAAATATAAAATTTCTATAATTTTAAAAAGTGGTTATTACTATTCATAACGGCTACTTTGATTAGTCGCGGTGTTTTAGAACTCGAAGTAGCGTACAATTCAAGCTATTGCATTATTGAATGAGAAGTGTATCGTGGAAGCTCAGGGTGTTACAATTACTCCTATTTCTCAAGTTATCTTTGGTTGAGAGTTTTTAGCATTTTGTATATATAATATGTTCTTGGGCGATTCAAGGCTTGAGGTTCACGTATAGCGATCTCCCAACACCGATGTAGGTGGTTTGTGCCTTTCCATTGAAAGTATTTGAGTTATATGTGCAATTTTGTCCAATACCCTCAAACGAGGTATTGCATGTTTACTATTTTAACCCTGTTAGTTTCCTGCTATGCTGGTATGCGTGAGTAGATGTTAATTGGTTGCGATTAGGGTTGTTTGCTATGATTTGGATGTGTTTGCCCATGCATTTTCTGTTTACGGCCGTTTGGTCCTATTTATCCGTTAGGATTCCTTGATGTTTCCCATGCCTAGTACTGTAGGATGGAGTGATTATTTTATCTGAAAAGCTTGAGATGCTGTAGACTGTTTAGCTAAGTAGTTCTTGAGGTTTACTTTGGATTTATTGCATTGCTATGCTCATTTGACTTACACAGGGCTGTGAGAACCTGGATTAGTAGAATATAAGGGGAATTGACCATGTGAGATTTCTCAGAGAGTCTTTATCACTTTTGACTATATGGGGAATTGACTGTGTGAGCTTCCTCAGAGAGTCTTTATCACTTTTGACTATAAGGGGAATTGACCGTGTGAGCTTCCTCAGAGAGTCTTTAACGCTTGGGACTATCTGGGGAATTGACTGAGAGAGCTTCCTTAGAGAGTCTTTGTAGTATCCTTATTTTGGTTGAACCCGAGGGTTTAGGCTAAGAGAACTACCCAGAGGGTTACCTTCTTGTTTTGCTGTTGTTGATATATGGAACTGATTGCATTGAAACTGTAGGATCGGTTACTACTGAGTACTTCCTTGTTTACTGCTTTCTTTTGTTTATTACTTACCATATATTCACTAACTGTTAGGAATATATATTGTGGTGATTGCCTACTGGGATTTAGTCTCACACACTATTTGGGCTATGCATTTGGGACCAAATAGATTATATTACTGTAGGTATAGATAAGGGAAAAAGCCCTTCTACTTTAGGTACTTGATTTGCTGTGGAGCTAGAGAGCATGGGACCAAGCTGAAGCTTGCGATACTGAGGAGCTATTTATCTATTTTCTTTTGTACTTTGGCTTAGTAATGTTTTGTATTCCAGCATTTTGATTTGTTTGGATGCTTTATAAGACGTATGTATCACGCATCATTTATATATACGTGTGCTCCAGTTTATTATTTCCAGTCTTCTTCTCTTTACTTCTGTATGGATTATTACTACTTATGTTTTTTCCATTTGTTTACTTCCGCTGTGTTACTCTGTCAATGATGGCATAGTTTCCCCACTATCACACCCAAGACCCTTGCTGCTAGTCGGAAGCCTCTAGCATTAGGGGAAATGCGCTTGAGGCCATGTGACCAACCAGGTATGGGGCGCCTCTGGGTGGTTTCCGGAACCGGGACGTTACAGAAACTACCTAGATTTTAGAACCTTATTTTATTCAAATGAATAGAAAACTTAGGGTGGATAAGAGTTATCCTTGTTAATGTCTAAAAAGTGCTGATAAAAGACATATTTATCAATATTAACATTTTAGCGCTGATAAAGATTGATCTTTATCAGTGCCATAAAAGTATTGTTAATTTTTTTTTAATTATAATTATTTAAATAAATTTATTATAATTTTATACTTATTTAAATATATATAATTATTTATTTATAATTATATAAATACTTATTTAAAAATAATAATAATTAATTTATAATAATTATTAATATAGTAAATACACATTTATTATTTATTTATAAATATTTATTTACAAATATATTTTTTACATTATTAATGGAAATATATTCTTAAACACATGAATTTTAAAAATGAGTGAAATTGAATAATTCAAAATGAGTACACTTTAAAAATATTGAAAAAATGGATAAGTTTTATTAATTAAATATAAGTCATTAAAAAAATATGGATATATATATATATATATTGAAGTGGATGAATACATATTGAAAATACTAAATAATAATAAATAAATAAATATAAATAAATAATAAAAAACAATCAAATTAAAAAATAAAATAAAAAATAAAAAACATGAAAAATGAATACCCTAATTGCAGTATTAAAAACAAATAAAAAAAAGTGCTGATGAAGGGAAACTTTTATCAACACTAAAAACACAATGATAAAGGACACCTTTTATCAGCACTATAAATGAAGTACTGATATAGGTTTCCTTTATCAGTTCTAAAATAAAGAGCTGATAAAGGTTAAATTTTATCAGTGCTAAAAAAAGAATCACTGATAAAGGGTGCATTTTATCAACATTTTTTTTAGCCCTGATAAAGATGAACTTTATCAGCTAATATTTTGAGCACTGATAAATACCAATGCTATTATAGGTGGTTTTGTAGTAGTGCGTGCCAAAAACCACTATCAAAATTGTAGACCTGGTCACACGACTATATGGCCCATTCATAAAATTCTATCTAACTGTGCTCCATTCCATTTCACCCCAAAACTTGATTTTTGGGCTCTGAACTAGCCCCATACACCCTTGATACCTCCATGAACTCAAAGATAATTCACATTAGACTATTTTTAAACATTTAAAATAAAAATTAATAGAAAGTAAAATATCTGTACCTCAAGGAAGAACCGGGTTCTTACAAGCTTCTCCCCTTCAAGCAATTCATCCTTGAATTTTCCTTTCAAGGGTGGTAAAGAATGATCTGAGAATAACTCCAGCCACTGTGATTGTATATCGACCTCCTACTCCCAGGTCTCATCCTATACTCGACAGTTTTACCATAACACCCACACTAAAGGAACTGACCGACCTCAGAGAACCTTTTTACTATGATCCAAAATACGTATAGGATGCTCCTCAAAGGATGAATCGACTTGAAACTCAACCTCCTAAGGCTGAAAGGCATGAGACAGGTTTGAATAATAATGTTGTAGCTGAGAAACATGGAAGACGTCATGCATGGGCTGATACCTCTGAGGTAACTTAAACCAGTAGTCTATAGACCAGACTCTCTCTAGAATCTTGAATGACTCGACATCCCATGGTGAAAGCTTATCCTGTATCCTAATCCCCATGTGTCCTAACCTTGGTGAAACATGTAAGAAAACCCAATCCCTGACCTCTAACTCTAGAGGTCATCTACAATGATCGATGTATGATTTCTGAAAAGATTATATAGTAGACATCCGATTTCGAATCAACTGAACATGTTATGTGGTTTCCTGAATGAGATGAGGTCCTATCATAGTTATCTCACTTACCTCTAACCAACATAGGGGTGATCATAATGGATTACCATACAAAGCCTCATAAGGTTCTATCTGGATAGTAGCCTAAAATCTATTTTTGTAGGAGAACTCAATCAGGGGTATATGCCTCTCCCAAGAGCCCCTGAAATCTAGGATGCATTCCCGCAACATGTATTCAAGCACCTAAATCATGCGCTCTGACTGACCATCCTTTTAGGGGTGGTATGTCATGCTCAAAATCACATGTGTACCTAACACCCTCTGTATCCCTTGATAGAACTGTGAAGTAAAATTTTCATCCCTATCTGAAATGATAGTATGCGGGACCCTGTGAATTCATACTATCTCATAGATATATAACCTTCCAAGATCATCCAAACTGAAGGTTTTCTTGATAGGTAGGAAATGTGAATCCTTCGTGATCCTATCAATACAAATCCATACAACATCATTACCTCAAGGTGACCTCGGTAAACATGTCACAAAATCCATCGTGACATCATTACATTTCAACTCGGGAATGAGTAATTTCTGTAAAAATCCGGTTGGTTGCTGGTGTTCCACCTTCACCTACTGACAAGTGGAACACCTCATGAAAAAACCAACTTCATCTCTTTTCATTCCTAACCACGAATACCAATGGTGTAAATCTTGATACATATTAGTTAAGGAAGGATGTATTTCCCAAGATGAAGCATGAAAATCCAACATCAACTCCTCACACATGTCTTTTGAAACCCATATGTGACCATGTACTCGCAAAATTTCATCCTCACCTACAGTACAACTAGGAGGAGGGTCCTTTCCCACCACACTCTCCTGTAGAACTGGGCTCTCAGAATCTGATAGCTACCTCATCCTCACTCTATCCAAAAGGGTAGATGTAAAAACTAAATATGATATATAGGTATGTCCCTAACCATATTATACCGCCAAGTGCATCTCAGAGAAAAAATTCATAAGCTTCCACTCGCTACTGGCCTATTTAATTTCCTGTATATGAGTTATCCTACTCAGTGCATTGACCACAACATTACCTTCACTAGGCATGTAGGTAATATTGAAGTCAAAAGACTATAGGTATTCAACCCACCTGTGTTTCCTCATATTCATATCACACTATGTAAATATGTACTTGAGGATTTTATAGTCTATGTATACCAAAAAATGATCTCCGAGTAAGTAATGTTTCCAACAACGCAATGCATGAACAACCGAAGCTAACTCAAGATCGTACATCGGGTAATTCCTATCGCGTGGCATCAACTGCCAAGAACTGTATGCCATGACTCTATCCCCATGTATAATAACTTCTCCCAGCCTGATACCTAAAGCATCATAGTAAACCATGAAACTTGTGCCTGACTCTAGAAAAATTAGTATCGGCACTGAAGTAAATTTTCCTTTCAGCTCCTAAAAGGGCATCTCACAAGAATATGACCATATAAACTTCACAACCTTCTTAGTCAAGACCATAAGTGGTGCTAATAATCATGAGAAGTACTATATGAAATTACTATTGTAACCATCCAACCCTAAGAAACTCAATACCCCAAAGATGTTCTTGGGATGCTCCCTAGAAAATATAGCTACCACCTTTTATGGGTCAATTGATACTCCTTTCCTTGAGATAATGTGACCCAAGAAGTGAATTTGATCCATCAAAAAGTGTAAAATTGTGAGCTTAGCATATAACTGATTCTCTCTCAGCATATTCAATACAATCTCAAGGTGTTTTTCATGTTCATGTCGATTATGAGAATACACCAAGATGTACTCCATGAAAACAACCATGAATGAATCAAGATATGGATGGAACACTTGGTTCATAAGTTCCATGAAGACTACTGGAATGTTTGTGAGACCTAAAAACACAACCAAATACTCATAGAGACTATACCTGCTATGAAAATTCATTTCAGGTATGTATGATGGTCCAAGACACACCTAATGGTAACTGAATCTCAAATAAATCTATGAGAAGACCCAAGCTCCTGAGAGCTGGTCGAAGAGATCATCTATCCATGGAAGAGGATACTGGTTCTTAACCTTCAACTAGTTCAATTTCTGATAATCCACACATATCCTGAGGGTACCATCCACATTTTTCACAAAAGGATCCGAAAATACCATGGAGAAGTATTGGGTTGGATAAAACCCTTTGCCCCTAAATCCTCTAGCCATCTCTTGATCTCTTTCATATCAGTAATAAATATATTATAAGGACGAATGGATACTGATGCAGATCCTGGTACTATCTTGATAGAGAAATATAAATCTCTCACTAGAGGTAATCCTAAAAAGTAGTTTTTGGAAGACGTTCCTGAAATGATCAACTACTAGAGGTAAATATTTCTGAAAAGTTACCTGATCATCCAGATATAAAATTACAATTTGAGTTGTCATTCCACCTAGACCATGATGTTCGGGTCCACCTCAACTCTCTTGGACATCCCATTCAACTCTGTAAATAAACTTTCCACCCTTTGGTAATGTGAAGGTCACCCTATAATGATAAAAATAAATGAAATAATGAAATGAGACCAACCAATCCATCCTAAGAATGATATCAAAACTTTTCATCTTAAGGAAAAAGAGGTCCCATATGAAGTGACACTTGTCAATATCAAGGTGGAACTCCCTAAACTAAAATTCATCCTCCGTTATAATCCACAAAAGAGTGTAAAACATCATAAAACCATCATAAGAATAAAAATTGAGCCCAAGGATCTCCATAATGGGAATATATATAAAGCTATGAGAATCCCCTATATCAAAAAGGGAAGAAGCTAAAGTAAAGGCTACTAGAATAGTACCTATAACAGCAGAAGGTCTGGTATCCTACTCCTCATGGGTCTATTGTGCTACATATATCTATCCAAAACTGTGACCCTATGATACTGCCTAGATACCCTGAGCAGATACACCTTTCTATCTTAGTAAAACGGGGGTATGAATACCAAAACCATGACCACCATCTCAACAAAATTGACCAGATATACTCTAGATCCCTTCTTGATGATAGGATGGTAACCCTGCTCTTGAATATAGAGTTGGTACAGACCCTCTCTCACTGGTTTCTAGAGGAAAAGTTCCACAAAAGCACTGTAGATGGCCCATCTTGCTGCATGATCGACATTTGAATGGGTCCCTCGTACACCGTGGACTCGTATATCCTAACATACCACATTGGTAGCACCTCACATGGATACCTAAGTATGTGATCTAACTTATAATATCACCACATGGAAGCTCCAGACGACACTTCCTACTATTGATCAATACAATACCAGATCAAGATGCCAAACTACCTTGGCTCGCACCTCAAGCCTCTCTCAGGTTGCGCTCCATGATAAGCACATGATTAACTATTATAGAAATGATAGTCATCCAAAAAACATTCACCTAAAATATGATGTCATACCTGAGACCATCATCGAATCACTTAGATTTAGATAGATCATAAACTATCAAAATAGTTGCAAAGTGCCAGAGCATAGTAAAATGGGTCGAATAATCCATAATTGATAGCGCACCCTACTCCTGGTGTAAGAACTCTTAGGCTCTATTAGCCCTCAATGTATCAAGATATAAGTGGTCATATAAATCTATATAAAAATCCATCCAGGCCATCTCCTGACGATGTTCCATATGAGAAATGTCATCCCACCATCTCTTGGTGGAATCACACAACATATATGTAGCGCAATTTACCCTCCTCTTGGGAGGCTTCTCTAGATTCTCGATGATAGATAACATGGATTTTAGAAATGAATCCATAGCCTATGGTCTTCCATCCCCTGAAAACATGAGAGGATGATACTACTGTAACTCACGCATCAACTTTTCTATAGTCAGGGAAGGCCATGACGCTCCCCGAATGATATGCATAAAGTGCAGGAATCCCTCTCATAACTACGCCTCAACACCTATGTCTGGTACATTTATTAATGATGTATCTAGCACTACTGGAGGTTACCCTGGCATCCCATGACCCACCACCAACATAGTGTGTCATATCCACCGTCCTGGTGTTTGACTGGAGGATATTGCGGTGGAATACCTCTAAAAATTCCAATAACATGCCTCAGATCAAGATTATTTTCAAAGTTTGCAGCTTAAAAGAGTAGATATTTAAGCTGGACAGGCACAAGGCTTCCTCTATAAGAACACACCCCATTTCCTGCTACAAGATTCAGGTTTTGGTGATGTACTTATCATATATAAGCAAGAGATACTACCTATTTCCCACTACTAAGTCCGGGTCTAGGTTAAGTTCTCTTCTATAACAAGTTTTAGTTTTCAATTAATTTTCAAATTCATTTCCCTTTAAATTCATACTCAATTCATGTTTATATCCCACTCAATTTAAATAAGTTGGACCAATTGGTTCACCAAATTATGATCCATGAGGGCCCATACTCCTCAGAAACCAAAGTGTGGCATCCACCTAATTCATACTATAATACATTCCAGAATACCTATCACAAAAGTAGGTATATATATCACAATACCTATCACAACACCATGAAACAAGTAATGCATCCTAAATGACATGACATAATGCATGGAATACTATTCTAATAGGTGAATAATATGATTCATGATATGGAATAACCTCATCTCAATAGGATAAAATGAAATATAACCCACAATAATATAAAAAATAACACCACAAATCAAGTTCATCACCCAACTATGGAATAAAATCAACTATAATAGTCAAAATATAGAAAATAGCAATTTAATTCAAGGAAATTTGGTTTTTCTTATATGCGGGTTAGATACTTCTGGGTACAAATCATTACCAAACTCATATTCCTTCCTATCCCTTTATATTATCTCAAAATAGAAAAAAAAAACTAGAAAATAAAACCTCTGATACCACTTTACAACATCCCAAACCCGGATGCCGCTCAATAGTGCCTCGAGCCTGGTTGGCCACATGGACTCAAGCACATCTCCCTAAATTCTAAAGGCTTTAAAATATCAACGAGGGCCTAGGTGTGTTATTGGGGAGACTATTAATTCATCAAAAAAGTGTATCATAATGGAATAACAATATCGGTCAAATAGAGGAAGTAGTAAATCATAAAAACAATAGATCAACAGCAAGAATAAATAACAATCTCAAAAGGAATCTCAGATATAATGATGATTATAATACATGTTATATGTCACTGATAAAGAATCCAAGAAATGTATACAAGGTAGGCATACAATAAATGGAACAAAAGTACAAAAAGGTCAAAAAGTATCCCAGTTAGAATCATGAGCCTCAACTCAGCCCCATGTTCCCCTTCTCCTAAGCAGTAATCAAGAACCTATAGAATGGAACTTTCCCTTATCCATAACTACAATCATATAGTCTTGTTGGGTACCTAAATGTGTCCCAAATAGGGTGTGAGACTAAATACCAGTAGGCAACCACCCAAGGTCTGTTCCATCCAGCCAATTCATATATATAACAATATCATACAAGAAAAATATAATAAGTAAAGGAAGTACCCAAAAGTAATCACCCTACAATTCTAGGTTCCCATTTTTTAACCAATTAATTTAAAAGGTAAGTATATGATTTAATAGTATGGATTTTGTCACTTATAAGAATTCTCAATCAACCATTCATTCTTATTTAAATATTAAGTCTCGAGACTTGGTTCATAGCTCGACGTCCCCCATGATAACATGATCAAGGATTCCTAAACATTCCATCCATAAATTATAAAGAAATACCAAATCCAAGCTTGTGATTTGGCTTGGTAGATATATCATATAACTCATTTCATTTATAATTCAATTCCTAACCTGATACCATCCTTGGAATTCATAAGTTGAAATCCAAGTCTCACTCCAGGTGTAATATAACTAACACCCTATGAGCTCATCCACGACGATCCTCAACAACCCATGTATCACTCTAGGTGTGATATAACATCCCTTCAATTTGAGTCCATCCTTGGAAGTCCACTAAGGGGAGCCCAAGTATCACCCATGAAAATATGAACAAATTCACTTTGAGTCTATCCATGACATTCTCATATGAATCCATGTATCCCTCAACATATAAAATTCAAGCCTCAAATTTTGTCCTTGGCAGTCCATTAGGGAGTCCAAGTATCACTCAGGCATATGAAAGGTTCAAGCCAATCGAGTCTGTCTATGAAATTCTCATATGAATCCATGTGTCACCCAAGGAATATAAGCATATAACTAATCCAAACCATTTAATCAAATTCATTTAAACATGTTAAGGTCATCACCAAGGATATCTCAATTCAATCTCACCTAGAATGGTGACTCAAAGAATTGGCCATACTTAGAAGGCTTGGCCTAAATATAACTCACATGGTAAAATATTTATAACAATATTCTCATGCTTAAAAAAACTATTAAATGGAATATAATATATTTAAATCACATGGGAATTTCAATATAAAGAGAAATTCAAGCTTAAACAATAAACTCAAGGCAAAAGCCTAGGGTCTTGGTCACCCATCCCTTCCTTTAATCATTTCAATATACAATTCACAATTCATATTGTAATTAAATTTACAAATGAATCCATAAACCAATTCATCAATTTTATTCACAATTCATTTCATAGTTCACATACCAAGGATAGGGGAAAAGGGGAACACCTGATGGTATTGTAACAACCTAAGCTTGACGTACATAGAAATTACATTTCTTTTGAGTAATACTTAATACATGACACAAAAATAAACCCAAAGACTGTATTAGTTTAGTGTATTTAGAAACCTGGAACATAATCTTCTAACTTGGTGAAAGATCTTCAACATATCCTATAAAGATATCCCCCTTTAGTTTTTCTACCTAAAACCTTTCTTTATATCTTGGGGAAAAGAAAACATAAAAGGGTGAGCTTAAATGCTTAGTAAGGGTAAACATGAAGAATATCAAACAAAACATAAACATAAGAATTTGAAAACATGAACATAAATTTTGAATATCAAAATTGTGAGTCATGAAATAAATCTTGGCAGTTTGTAAGGTATAGATCATAAAAGAACATTAACCATGATAAAATATCATTGGAATAAAACATGGAATTGTGGAAAACAAATAAGCACATAATATGATTTATAAAGTATCTAAGACATTATTTACAAGACTATCGTAGTGGAAAAATTCCATTACTGAACTGGGTTTACTTTCCATTCTAACCATGTATTACTGAACCAGATTTACTTGCCGTTTCAACCCTGTATTACTGAACTGGATTTACTTGCCGTTACAACCATGTATTACTAAACCAGATTTACTTTCTGTTCCAGGCATGCATTACTAAACCAGATTTACTTTCCATTCTATCCCTGTATTACTGAACTGGATTTACTTTTCATTCTAGTCATGTATATCTCATGAGATATAAATCTTTACCCAATGCATTGGAGGGAGATATAGGTCCCACCCATCTCATAATGAAATCATTATTACATGTTCCACAAAAACATAAATCATTCATCATAGCATAACCCATGAAATAAAATGGGTTTCTTAAACATCATTCCATCATAATACATATAAAATAAATGGATTTCATAAAAATAATTCCATCATAAACACAACCAAATCAAAGTAATAATAGGTATATATACATAACCCCATGTCATCATATATGGAAAATAATTTTGATAAAACACTTGAACTTAATTCCTGAGGAAAATATCCTTTCTTTTTCAAAAACATTTTCTTTTCTCAAAATACCACACAATTTTAAAAGAAAAGAGTTTAGTTGAAAATAATTTAGAAATCGCATAGAGGAAGATTCATTGAAATAAGGTGTCATGAAACCGTAAAAAATCCACTCATGCTATATAATTTTAAAAAAAAATTATCTACATACTTTTGCTGGAAAATTTAAAAAGTACCTCAAATTGAATAACGACAAAGATTCCTTTCATACTGTTTAATAAAAATTCACCAAAGGGTAAAATTAACTTTAAAAATTTGTAGAATAATAGAAATAATATTACATAATTAGGAAACATGGATGTGGATGATAATATAACCTATTAAATACTTATGTATAAACAATCTTGGATAAAAATGATATTGCAAAATTATCCCTTACCTTAGGTCAGATATTCTTCATATGTATTCGAAACACATATTTTTTGGGTATCTCCTTTTGGAATGCACAAAAATAATCCTTAATATGGATTTATAACCAAAGGGTGGCCTCTATGATGAAGTGAGGGAAGTTGGGAGGAGTGTTGGGTAGTGGTTGGCTGGGCCAAAGGTATTTGGATGTGTGATTAAAAGAGAAGGAGAGGTTCCCTTTTATAAGAGAGGGGAGGGACACCTTTGGAAAGTCTTCAAATATTAATTTTTTATAAATTAATTTTTGGTTTATAATACTCCCAAACTCATTTATTTCGAATTTAAGATGATTATGGGTAGAAATAATCTCAACCAATAAAATTTAGACATGTTTTGATTTTATTTTAAACCTTATCATTTTGATTTATTCTTATTTAATCTATTTAATTTTATTTGTGGTAATAATATTCTAAATATTAAATAGTTATAAATATTTACTTATGTGTTGTAAATTTTCCATAATTGGATACTTCATGACATTATAGACCATATATTTTTCACTTTTTAATTTTTAAATATTTTTGTGATTTTTAAATAATTTAATAATATGTTATTTTTATAAAATATCAAGTGTCAATTTTGACAATATTCATTTATTTGACTTTAAATAAAATTCACACAGAAGATAAATTCAAAAAAAAATATTTAATAAAATCCTAACATGTCATAGTCACCTAGAAAATTCGTTTAGCACATTAATTAGTTCATATGATATTTATTTTAATATTTTTAATACCATTTATTTGATATTTCTATCAATAAAATAATTTCCACATCACTATTGTGTCATTATTAATGGCAATTATTTAATCTCTAAAAAGTCTAAATAAATTCACATGATGTAGATAAATTCATTATATTTCTGAATACTATTTATTTTTTAAGTTTTATCATGTTTATAACTATATTAAAATTATTATACTTATAAGATACATGAGAGTGAAATGTTGTCACCTTCTTTTGTTTTAATTATAATTACATCACTTTCATGGAAAAAAGTCCATTAAATGAATCAATTATGACCCATAGGTGATACTAGTCAACTTTAATTCATCCAATAGGATTTTGGTAGATTTTAGGGTAATTTTATTATCTTTATCATATTGTTAGTTACACTAATTTACCCGATTTACCTTTAACTGTGGTAAATAAAAATTACCGTAGTTACTATTCATAATATTCAAATAAATAAAATTAACCTATTAAAATAATTTGGAACCACTGATTCCAAATATAGATTCCATTTTTCATAATTCAAAACAAATAATTGGGAGAAATTAATTTAAAATTAATTCCCATTGTCAAAAACCAAAAAGAGAGTTTTAAGAAGTAAAAACATATCAAAAGATTGTCATGTATTTATGTTTAATTTTAATATGAAATTACTTCCAATGACCAAAATTAGATTAAATGATAAAATAATAATCCAATTACACTTTAAAACCAATTAAAAAGATAATATAAATATATAAATAAATTAGATGAAAAGGCAGTTTGAATTAAAATGCAGTATTTTTCTCTATTCATCAAAATATAAATTTCAACATAAAAATACCCAAATTTTAACCAAGTTAAATTTTTATGTCCTAATTCCAAATAAGACGTTTATTTTTTCAAATATAATATATAAAAGTGTTAAAAACTAGATTTAAAATTGGTGTTCCATCAAAAGGTGTCAAAACTACATTTAAAAAAAACTTCTTTTATCTGAAAATTTGAATTTGTTCTTATATCATGTTCTAGAAAATACGTAAGATGAATGTTAATGTTATATAAAATTTAAAATTCAGTTAATAATATTCATAATAGCTATTTTATATAATATTTTAATAATATATCGTTATTTAGTGAAACTCAGTATTGCGTACAACACAAGCTATCGAAGAAGGTTGCTCTTGCGTGTAACACAAGCCAAGTATAGTGTTGTGTATAATGCAAGCTAATACAGTGTTGCGTATAGAACAATATAATATTGGTGTATCATACAACACAATACATTAAAGAAATTAAAATTAATCTATCTCATAAAATCTCAGGGTGTTATAGGTATCATATTCCAGGAGCCATCCATGGTGGTCTAGTTCAACTAATCAACACACCCATGAGGTGGTTCCATTTCATGGTTCTTCACCATTTTTCATTCATCTATGAACCTATTTAATTACATAGGCCATGACTATCAATTCAAGGATTTAATTTCATTTCAAAGCGATTTCTAGAAATTTGGCGCATGACACACTGGCATATATAAACACTTTGAATTTTAACGAAAGGCACGAGACCACCTATTTTATGTTTTTAGAGGATAGACCATCTAGTATCATCTCCTGATTTGAATCATATTAGTATAAAATTGAAGAACGGATGAATAAAATTTTAATATGGGAAATTATCTTGCACCTAAATAGCATCGTCAATACCAAAACAAAATAGGAATGACACAAAAGGAATTGATATCTTACCGACATAGATCCAGTGAGATAGATGGTCCTTGAAATAAACACCAGAAAAAGGAGGAAGATCAAATCCTAGAATATAATTCAAAAGTTATCTTCCAAGTTGTCATTATCCATTGGATATTAAGAGTGAAATAGGTTTAGGTTTAAATTATATTTTAAGGGAAAAATGTAATTTTACCCAAAATAATAGGGTCGCACGATTTGGCCACACAGTTTGGCTAAACCGTGCAGCAACCATGCGTGCTTAGATGCATGGAGTGAAAAATTACATGGTTATCATGCATGTTTTGACTAACCATGTGAAAACTATGCCAAAAACCACTATCAAAATTGAAGACCTGGTTGCACGACTGTGCGGCCCAAATCACACAGTTTTCTCTAACCGTGCGCCAGGCCATTTCACCCCAAAAAATTGGGTTGTGGGCTTTGAACCAGCCCCATACACCCCCGATACCTCCATGACCTCAAAGGGAATTCACATTATACCATATTTAAAAATTTAAACTGAAAATTGATGGAATTTAAAGGATTCATACCCTAAGGAAGCATCGGGTTCTTACATGTCAGTGCCTCGAGCTGGTTCTCTATGTGACCTTAAGCATGCCTCCCCGTACACTAATGGATGCTGACTAGGAGCGAGGGTCTAATATCTATACCATGGGAATACTATAACCTCTTTATAAAATAATCACAACAATGAAAGTAAATAAACAATATCTAACTGATAATAAAAAATAACCGGACAAATACCATAACCAATACAGATTTGTATCACATGATGAACCAAAATAGGAAAACAATATCCAAACCAAATAAGTAGATATGTCATTCCATATATGTTTCAAGTGTAAAATGAAAACCCAAAATTAAATACACACTAACAACCCCTAGTGGGTCTTGACATCATGTCTGATTCCATCATCCATGCTCCATCCCAATTAATCCATTTAACATAGGGATCTTTCCCTTATCCTATCTTACAAATATGAATTCTATTCGTGTACTGATTAGACAACCCAAGTAGGGTGTGAGTAAAACTCATTAGGCCACCACCAATGGAATCTAAAATAATATCCAGTCAATAATAGTGTATGAAGTTGTATAAAGAATAAAATATAATAAATAAAGAAAACAATTTTTACATTAAATTATTCTTTATTTAACCACATAAATTCTAGGTTCATGATGCCATATTAACCATGAATACCAGCTTCATCCCATATCAGAGTCCGAACCATCCCCAAAGGGATATCATATTTCATTCCATCATGGGTTTCCATTAATCAATTCATTTCAATTATATCATTCAAACAATGGGGGCCTAGAGGAGTAGTTTGGAAACTTGTGGGAATTTGGAGCAGCAATCCCTGTCCTACAACTCAATGATCACATGTTGATGCATGCCAATAATAGGGTGTGGAAAAAGAAAATTTATATTCCTAATGATGAACAATGACTGGCTAGGGTCGTCTCACTAGATAAGTGTTGCATTCAGTTTAATCAATAATTTTAATTCACCTAATATAATTCATTTAAGATTTTTATTATTTATGAAAATTATGGATTTGGGGTTTTTGGGAAATTGTAAAATTAAAATAATGCAATGAAATAATTGAAATCTAAATGAAAATGAAGACAAAATGAAATTATGGAAGACATGTCTTGGTCCTAAGGTTGGACATCACGGGTTCATTCATTATTTATTTGTTGTTTAAATTCAATTTGATAATCCAATTAGTGAAACCTCATTAATGAATTAATTTTATTTGATTTATTGATTGTGTGATTTTTTAATGGCTCCATCACACCAAACCACACCTCCTATAATAGTCAAATAGGATACCACCTCAACCTAGAATGTTATTCCTAAAATTCCCAGCTCCACCGTATGTCATTTCATCCCTTCAGGAAACCACAACTCCACCGTATGAAGGGATTTCCTAAGATAAGGGAGGGAAAAATAATTAATCAAGGAGAAGAAATGGAATTGAAAATAATTCCATGGTGGAAGAACTCCACACCCATTAAATACTCTCTCATCCACCACAAATAGATTTAAAACATGTTCAATTGAAGCACAATAACGAATAATACCGTGAAACCTCACCCAGGTCTAAGCCTCAGGTTAGTCACTTTACATTGAAAAGTGAATAGATATAAAAATGGAAAGATGGAATATAGAAAGATAATTATAGTTTGAAGAAACAAAAATATGGAAGAATAAAAGGAAACACTTTAATATAAAAATGATGAATGCGTTACATGGTAAAAAAATCTAAAATAAAAAGAAAATAAAGTAAAAATCCTAAAGAATTAATGTCATCCAATATTCCCTATATGATAGATATAATTTTAAATCCACACCTATCCTATTATTTATAGGAATAGAAGAGGCCTTGGGGTGTCATAATAGACCATTTAATGAGTTTTGGGTCATAATGGGTTGTCAACGGTTGAAAATTTGACTCCAGAATTTTTCTTCACAAGAATCCACGTGATACCCCATCAGTTTAGCCGAAGAATTGAATATAGTATTATATAAATATGTTAATAAATATTTTTTCATTATAACTCAAAATTTCAGATTTATTGGATGCTCCTATAGGGAGTTATGGATTTTTTATTGACTATGAGTTTTTCTATCTGAGATTTTTAGGAAGCTTCCTTCAATGTATATCATTCAATTTACACCTTAATGGATAAATCAATAAATGTAATTTTATAGGAGAACACATATAGGTGTCCTATTTCATATTCAGGTATAATCACCTCCATTTGAGGTGTTTAACTTGAGTTATGCTTCATTTATAGAGATGTGGTCCACACTATCCACCCAAAAGATTTTTGAACTTCATTGATTTTTTTCAGGCCTCTAGTTGTTAAAATAATTTTTTGTTCCTGAAGATAAATTCAAATAAAATAAATCAAGGAATCAAAAAAAAAATCACTCAAATTGGATTAATATATTAATAATTATGCCCAAAATACCCTTGTGATTAAAATCTGATAAATTTCCATAATTAAGAACTTTTCACATTTTATCCCAAAACAACCCATAAATCCAAAATTGTTGTAAATAATCTCAAATTGATAAATTTAGAGGGCTTAAATAATTTAAATTAATATAAAAAACGAGTAAAATATTATCTCTATCAATTCCCCCACACTTAAACCTTGATTTTCCTCAAGCATAAAATCTCAACATGGAATTCAGAGGACACCAATGTTTCCAATATTGAAATTCCAAAGTAATAAAATCAAACAATTTTAAATGTCAAATTAATATTTAAAAATACATATAAAATATCAATTTAATTTCTCATTTTTCAAAAAACAATGAATTCATGTATTTTACTTTTACCCTTTGAAAAATGATGGAACTTCTCCTTTTATTCATTCAAGCTCCTCAATTCATTATTATTAAACATTTCATTTCACGATTTACCTTACTTGAATATTTTCTCTCATATCTCATGATATAATTCAATTAGATTTATTCTCATATCATGAGAACATTCTCATTATCTATATTATTGTAAATGAACTACTTTATCCACTTTGTAAAGACAAAAGGCACATAAAATCATGAGGAATTTTCAATAAAGGTTCAAATGACTCTGAAGATTAAGGTTGTAGGATTTGAAGCTTTAAAAATTAATTCCCAAGGAGAAGGTTTATGTCTTAAGTACAATGCATGATATTAAAAATAAAAGTGTAATGAAATTCTCCCCTTCAAATTATCAACTCCCACTTCCTCAAACTCAAAGTATGTTCATGATTAAATTATGCATAATGAATGATTTTTGTGCCGTATTTATTTTTTTTAATATTTTTTTTCAAAGAACCATTTCATTTTTTATTTTTTCAAAAGTTATTATTATAATGAACCCTTAAATCCACCACCTAACCACATATGATAAAAATCATAGGTCTATTAATGGTGATTTTCGGTTTCCCCAAATCACAACCCACTTTTTTATTTTTTTTGGTTCTTTTTTAATTTTCATTTTTTATATTCAAGAAGGACAAAACAATAGAGTGCAATGAATGATTGCACAAACTTTTACAATTCCTAGAATAGTACCCCCACACTTTTTCATTACAATTTATAACATCCCTTTCACCATGATTCCCTTTACCCCCACACTTAAACATTAAAATATCATGAATATACTAAGAGTAGGGTTGGAATGGATAAAAATGGATTAAAACATGAATTATCCCTAACAAGTTCATTCATGGTCTTTATGGGATAAAAGAAGGATTGATGTAAAGGTAGTATTTTAAGGATAATTGGTTTATCAAAATATGCCTCAATCATTTTAAATGTGTTTTTTCATAGTCATATCTTTAAAAATTTCAAATTCAAGTTATATCAGATGACATGCCCCAAGATCACTCAAGAATTACACTCAAGACAAAATCATAAGTACTTGGTCTAGAAATCCTCTCAAGAATGAGATATATGATTTTTGACAATCACTCAAGGCATTATTAATAATAAAAAATAAATTTACCTGAACTTTAGAAATTTAAATCATGGAAAATTGTTGGGAAATTTCATTTAAATTAATCAATAAATTTCCTCAAAATCATGAGTCATCATTTCAATATCCATGCTTCACTTTAAACATTCAATTTTCCATTTTACTTATTCAATTTAATTAACATTGAAATTTAAAACATGTCATCACTGGATTAAAAAGAAACTCATGTATCCTAAATAATCCAAGTAAAGCATTAATTCAAGTGCGGGCATGAAATTATTACCATTAAAGATCAAATCATGTTTTGGACCCAAAAAAATGTAAGGAGTTTAAAAGTTTAAATAATAAAAATGAACTCCCTTTCCCATTAATCTTAGTACTTCTCTTTCACTTCCTGATGATTTCTTTTTTCCATTAGGTCCTTATAAAATAAAACAACTCAATTAAGCATAAGGATCATGTCATAAAATCTCAAAAAGATAGAAGGGAGTGGGATGCATGCTTGACTAATTCCTAAGATTGAATTTGAAATCTAAATTTCTAATATTGAAAATTAAAGTAATAGAAATAAATTAAAGGATAAATCTTGGTATGATCCCCCAAGTGGGCCCTATATTTTTAATGCCTCCAATGGGAAGTACCAGCTGTTATTCATAACCTAATGGTGGGTGGATCTTCTTTAACATGAACCACCACATGTTTTTATTCCCATCTTATAGTAATTTTTTCTTGTTGATGAGAAATATATCGATAAAGTACACAAGATCCCCCTTCGTAATGTGGTACAACTTATATGGTGGGGGTAGGATGAAGTATGGAACCTCCTCCTCCTTCGTTTCTACTTGTGAAACAAATTATTTTTCTTCTCGTACTCCCTCTAATGACTATTAAATTTCTTATGGGAGATCTAGGTATTCCTAAAAAGGTGAAATTTAATTTTCAACATCATCCACCTAGGCATAATAATATTTATACAATTCTAAAAATTCAAAACATTTTGGATTAATAATCAAATTACTTTTAATAAAATTAAATGAGTTTGAGTTCAATAATTTATCATCTCCCTAAGTTGGTTTGGATTGAATATCTTATCGGATGGAAAGTTCCACTTAGAGATGATTATCGACAGATTAAGGTAGGTAGTCAAGCTTATCCACCTCAAGTTTGGACTCAACTTATTGGATGTTGTCAGTGAAATAAGGAAAGACTAGTGGAACTTTCTTCTTGGACTTGAATATTTTCAAGTCAATCTAGAGTTCATCAATCAAGCTCATCAAACCTTGTGGTGAGATACATGTATCTTGGCCTCTTTAAAACTATTTGAACATTATTATAATATAATAACCTCTTTGTTGGAGTTCCTCCTCAGTATACTCTATTTATTGTTATCGCACCTATGAGAAATTGTTCCCAAAATTGAAAAAATGGTCATTTGAAAAGATCATGGGAAAATAACATTTTTAATGTTTTTTTAAAAGAAAATAAAGAAAAATATTTCCAAAAATGTGAGTTTTGAACAAGTAATTAAAATAACTATTTAGCTCCCTGGAAACAGCATTATTTTTTATGCACGCTAGTCACAAGGCATTGAAAAATAAAATTTATATTTCTAATGAAGCACAAAGGCTGACCAAGGCCGTCTCACTTGAGGAGTGTTATAGTCGGTTCAATAACCAATTCTAATTCACCTAATCTAATTCTTTTTGTTTTTTTATTATTTTAAGACAATGATGGATTTGGGTTTTTTAGAAAATAATGAAGTAAAAATAATTCAATGAAAAAATTTAAATATAAATGAAAATGTAGATAAAATGAAATTATGGAAGAAAGGTCTTGGTCCTAAGGATGGACATCCGAGTTCATTCATTATTTATTTATTATTTAAATTAAATTTGATAATACATTTAGTAAAACCTCATTAATGAATTAATTTTATTTGATTTATTGATTGTATGATTTTATCATGCCTCCATAACACCAAACCACACCACCTCCAATGGTCAAATAGGATAACACCTCAACCAAGAATGTTATTCCTAAAAGTTTTGTCTCTACTGTATGTTGTTTTATCTCTTCGGGTGTAACGTACCAGATCCAGGTGCCACACAATGGGTTCCCCAAACCCGGTTGGTCACACGACCTCAATAACATTTCCCCAAATGCTAGAGGCTACCGACTGGTAGCGAGGGCCTAGGACTGATAGTGGGGAAACTATGCCCTCATTTTCAAAGTGTAGCACAACAGAATTAATATAAAAACAAAAAAGCGGAAGCAGTAAACAATATAAACCTGAAATGGATAATATAACTGATGTCAAAGATAAAAAACAGACATCTATATGATGATGAAACATGTCTCTAATTCTAAGAAAGCATCCAAAATAGGATACAATGCAATTAGATACAATACAACACAAAGTACAAAGTACAGTCAAACAAAACCAAAGCAGTGCAATAGGAACTCAGCAGCATCACAAGCCTAAGCTTAGTCCCATGCTCTCCTAATCCTCTGTAACAATCATGTATTTGTGTAGGGACCCTTTCCCTTATCAACACATACAACAATATAATCTGTTTGGGCCCAAGACATGACCCAAACAGGGTGTGAGAAATAAATCCAAGTAGGCAACCACTAAAGTCCCATGCCCAACTGTTATTGAAAATGTGCCACAAAAGTGTGCAATAATGAAATGAAGTAAACTAGAAAGTACTCAAAAGTAACTATTCCTAACAATTACATTTCCATTTTAATAATTATTTAACAATTCCAAGCCTGTGATTTAGCTTGGCAGGTACAATGTAAGAAATCACCACAATGAATATTCAAAGTAAATATTGTCCTCAAACATGCAAATCCTTACCCTCAGGCATACAAAAATGAAACCCTCAGGTGACTACCCTTAGCCATAAAAAATATTGCCCTCAGGAGTAAGAACCATTTCCCTCAGGACAAAAAAAACCTTGCCCTCAGGCTAAACAAGCACTGCCCTCAGGCATAAGAAACACTGCCCTCAGGCTAAAAAAAACCTTGCCCTCAGGCTAAACAGAACCTTACCATTAGGCTAAACAGAACCTTGCCCTCAGGCTAAACAGAACCTTGCCCTCAGGCTAAATAGAACCTTTCCCTTAGGCTAAATAGAACAAAAGAAAGTAATCGGGCCGAGCCCAAAGCATAATAAAGCAATTTACATATGTTTCCTCTCAAGAAAACCCAAAACATGTTATAATCATGGAATACCCACGAGTATCCCGACCAAATGGTTAAACAAGGGAAACGCACCCTCGGTGTGGCCCTGGATCAAAGAAATGATCCCAAATAGCAGTTTATACTTATTCATTAGGTTACCTATGAAATTCTAGGTATCTCAATAGTCAAAGCCCCAGCCATACGACACCCCGAACATGGGCACGTGGCACAACGGTGCACAAAATCAACTCAATAGTTGGAAATAAACACAAGAACACCTACTTAGATCTCCTATGATCGGTATAGGTAAATGGAACCTCCCAAAACAACCAAGAACAACGTAGATATGAGATAAACTATTACCAATTAAAACCCACATTACTTACCTTAGGTAAAGAATTGGAAGGACAGATTCAATAAGAAGGAAAACCTTACCCGCGCAGTTCAAACGAGATCGACTGCAGAAGAATCAGAGTCCCGGTGTGTGATTGGGATCTCCTCCAAGTCCCAGCCTCCTCTCCCACAACTCCTGGTGAGTTTTCTGCATCCTCTGCTGAATGAGGAGGCTAATGCCTATTTTTAACGAAAAAACGTACCTACACGGCATGTGATCTCAAGTACATGGCGTGTACTTTCCTTTTAAACTGTTTCTCTAGCAGCTAATTTCCACCGCGTCACTGTTCATCTACCGACTTGATTACACAGCGTGTATTACTAAGTACACAACATGTACCATCGTTCTGTTGGCGGCTACTCCCACCGCCTTACTGTTCACCTGCCAACTGATTACACGACATGTATTACTAATTACATGGAGTGTAGTTAGTTTTTACACCCTTAATCACCGAAAAGCCTACACGCCCTGTATTCTCATCCCACACGGCCAAAGTACATGGCGTGTGTACCAAAGTACATGATGTGTACCCATAAATTTGGGATTTTTCCCACATTTCCCTTGTTTTCTCAAAAAAACTTAAGGAAAAAGGAAAAGAAGAAACTCGTACCTCAAGAATAAGAACCTAGTTCTTAAAAACTTCCCCCCTTAAAGCAATTCATCCCCGAATTTCCCTTCCAAGGGTGGTGAAGATAAATCTAAGAACAACTCTGGCCACTGAGTACGTACGTCGGTCTCCCACTCCCAGGTTTCGTCCTGCACTCAGCCATGCTGCCATAGCACCCATATGAGAGGAACTGACCAGCCTTGGAGAACCTTCGTGCTCCTATCAACAATACGAATCAGATTCTCCTCAAAGGATGCATCGACTTGAAGTTCAACCTCCTCAGGCTGAAAAATGTGAGACAGGTATGATTGATAACGGCATGGTTGAGATACATGGAAGACGTCATGCATGTCCTGATACCTCTGTGGTAACTGCAACTGATAGGAAACTGGCCCGACTCTCTCCATAATCTCCAATGGAACTACATAACTCGGTGAAAGTTTAACCTGTCTCATGATCTACCTGTGTCCCAACCTTGGCGAAACACACAAGAAAACCTGATCCCTGATCATGAACTCCAAGGTTCTTCTACAGTGATCAATATAATATTTCTGACGAGACTGTGTAGTATCCATCCACTTCTGAATCAACTGGACCTACTCCGAAGTATCCTGCACGAGACATGGTCCTAGTAAAGCTGCCTCACCTGCCTCCAACCAGCACAAGGGTGATCGACATGGCCTACCATATAAAGCCTCATAAGGTACCATCTCAATAGTTTCCTGAAAACTATTATTGTAGGAAAACTCGACCAGGGGTATGTGATTCTCCCAAGAGCGCCCAAATTCCAGGACGCATGCACGCAACATGTCCTCCAGCACCTGTATTCTACACTCTGACTGGTCATCGGTCTGAGGGTGGTAAACTGTGCTTAGAAGCACCTGTGTACCCATTTCCCTCTGAAAACTCTACCAGAAATGAGATGTAAAACATGAGTCCCTATCTAAAATGATAGAACGAGGGACCCCATGAAGACATACTATCTCTCGGATATACAAATTCTCGAGCTCGTCAACACCGAAGGTCTCCTTGATCGACAAAAAGTGAGCTGCCTTCGTAAGTCTGTCAACAACTACCCATACGACATCATTGCCTCGAGGTGACCTCGACAACCCGGTCATGAAGTCCATTGTAACATCATCCCATTTCCACTCCGAAATGGGTAACTGTTGTAACAGTCCGGCTGGAATCTGATGATCCACCTTCACCTACTGACAGGTGGAACATCTCGTAACAAAACCAGCTACCTCTCTTTTCATACCTGGCCACTAATGCTGATGTCTCAAGTCACAGTACATTTTGGTAACTCCAGGATGCACTTCCCAAGATGAAGAATGAAATTTTTGCATCAACTCATCACGTATATCCCCTGTAACCCACACTCATCCATGGATATGAAGTACCTCGTCATCGCCTATTGTCCAACCAGGAGGAGGGTTCTCACTTTCCATCAACTCCCGTAGAACTAGGCCTTCTGAATCCGATAGCTGTCTCATCCTCACTCTCTCTAGGAGGGTATAAGTCACAGTTAAGGATGAAAGATAGGTTCTCCCTTGACTATCATGCACCTCCAAATGCATCTCAGAGAACAAAGCCATAAGCTTCCACTCACCACTGGCCTCCTGCACTGCTTGTATCTGAGTCCTCCTACTCAGTGCATCAGCTACTGCATTACCTTTACTAGGTGTATAGGCAAGCTCTAAGTCGAAGTACTGAAGGTATTCAACCCACCTTCGATATCTCAAATTCAAGTCACACTGGGTAAAGATTTATTTAAGACTTTTTTGGTCTGTAAACACCACAAAATGTTATCCCAAGAGATAATGTCTCCAACAGCATAACGCATGAACAACTGCAGCCAACTCAAGATCATGCATCAGGTAATTCCTCTCATGTGGCCTCAACTGCTAAGACCCGTACACAACTACTTGATCACCCTACACCAACACTGCTCCCAGCCCAATACCTGATGCATCACAGTAAACTGTATAGCTCTTCCCTTGTTCTGGAAGTATCAAGACTGGTGCTGATGTCAACCTTCCTTTCATCTTCTGAAAGGCTGTCTCGCAAGATCCTGACCAAAAAAACTTCATACCCTTCTTAGTCAAACCCTTCAATGGCGCTGCTAAGTGGGAGAAGTCCTATATAAATCACCTATATTAACCGGCCAGTCCCAAGAAACTTCGTATTTCAAACACATTCTTAGGCTGCTCCCAGAAAACTACTGATCTCACTTTCTCCGATTCTACCGCAACTCCTACCTCTGAGATAATATGACCGAGGAAGTGAATTTGGTCTATCCAAAAGTGGAACTTTGAGATCTTACCAGATAACTAATGTTCCCTTAATGTACTAAGTAAGATCTCAAGATGGGTGGCATGGTCGTGTCGAGTGTGAGATTACACCAAGATATCGTCCATGAAGACTACCGCAAAATAATACAGATATGGGTTGAACACATGATTAATCAGAGCCATGAAAATTGCTGGTGCATTTGTGAGTCCGAACGGCATGACCAAGTACTCATATAGACCATATCTCCTCTAAAAGGCTGTAAGCGGTATATCCGATGGTCTAATTCACAACTGATGATATTCGGATCTCAAGTCAATCTTTGAGAACACTCATGATCCTCGAAGTTGATCAAAAATATCATCAATCCTCGACAAGGGATATCAGTTCTTGACCATCAACTGGTTAAAATTTTGATAATCCACACAAAGGTTGAGGGTACTGTCCGCCTTCTTCGCAAACAAGACAGGTGAACCCCAAGGAGAAGTACCGGGTCAGATGAAACCCTTTGCCTGCAACTCCTCCAATTACCTCTTGAGCTCCTACAACTCTGGTGTAGCCATCCTGTAAGGAGGAATGGACACTGGTGCCGCTTCTGGCACAAGATCAATAGAGAAATCCACCTCTTACTCCAGAGGTAGACATGAAAAGTCATCTAAGAAGAAATCCATGAAATGATTAACCACTGGAGGGAAATCCTTCTGACAAGTTCCCCGGTCATCCAGATATAAACTCGTAATTTGGGCTGTCACTCCACCCCACCCACGATGCTCACATCCAGCTCAGATTTCCTGTACATCCCATTCTCCCTTGTATAGAAACTCTCCGCCCTCTGGTGACGTGAAACTCACCTTGCGATGATAGAAATCTAAAAAGGCTCGAAAGGGTACCAAACAGTCCATTCAGATAATGAAATCATAGGCTATCATCTCTAAGACATTGAGGTCCCATGGAAAGTGACACCCACCAACCTCTAGGGGGCACTCCTTGCACTGACGCACACCTGCCATTCTAATTCCCAGCGGAGTGTCTAGCATCATGATATCAGAAGAATAATAAACACAGAGCCCAAGGATCTCCACAATGGGCATAGATATAAATCTATTTGTAGCACTAGTATCGAAAAGAACTGAAGATAAAACAGAAGCAACTAAAATATTACCTGTTATAGTGGAAGGTCCAAGATCCTACTTCTGTTGGGTCTGTTGCACTGCATATGCCTGCCCAGTACCGTAGCCCTATGACACAGCCTGGCTACCCTGAGTTGACCTATCCTACTGTCTCTGAGATCTCGGTGTCTGGCTACCACGACCATGACCACCACCTCGGCCTGAACGTCCTGAAGTATTCCAATTCCCTGACTGGTAAGAAGCTACTGGCCCTGCTCCTGTATGCGGAGTCTGCACAGAATGTAAGAACCCGGGTTTTCAGAACGGGTCAAAATCCCGACCCTATTTGAATTTTTGACTGGTTTCTGAGGAAACTGGAGAAAATGAAGAGTTTCTAGAAATTTCCAGAATACACGCCGTGTACTTTGAGTACACGCTGTGTATGTGTAGGCGAGTGGCCGGCCGTGTACTCACCGAGTACATGCCGTGCGGGTGACCGTGTAGAATTTTCTTACTATATGGCGTATAGTTTTGAACATGCCGTGTAGACCCCCGACCGTGTGAGGCCATACATGGCGTGTAGGACATTGGCTGGGTAAGAACCAGGGGCACACCATGTTCTCTTTAGACACGCCGTGTAGTCTAGCAGTGTATGAGGGATATACATGGCGTGTGGGTATGTCAGCGAGGAAGAGAAGAGGAACCCGGTACACGCCGTGTACCCAGAGGTACACGCCGTGTACTCATGTCGGCATGTTCAGAAAGTAAGTCAGCGGAATCATCCATCTTTTGAACAGTTAAATGAAATATACACAGCGTGTAGTCCAAAAGTACATGCTGTGTACTTTCTTTTTTTCACTTAAATCGGGCAGCAGCCTTGTATTGAGGCAGAACCTCATGCCCTCCTCCCGGATACGTGAACCAAGCCGGCCGGATCTTCATTTTCTTCCTAGTTCTTCGTCCGAAGTCTGATTTGATCACTGATTAGTGCATTGGAACCCCCTCGGTAAGGCCTCGATTCCACTTTGGTTGTTTTGTTTTATTTTCGTTCTAGAACGAGTTATATCCCTTTGAGCGGTTTTTATTCTTTTGTAGATTTACCGCGTTTTAGACCAAATTGGTGGGTGTTACCGGAGGAGTAGCATCGTGCGAGTCTCAGGTAGGTGGTGCATACCTCATTTTGTGTTTTTGTGGTTGTTTGGGTGACGCGGCTTTAGAGCGTTTTCAGGTATTTTTGAGCGGGACCCGTTTTATCTGCCTTTTCATACTGGATTGTTTATGGGACCTCTAGGATGCCATTGGGTATGCCCGGTTACCAGTTTGTGTGAGCGGGGCCGGGTGAGTGGCCGTGACTCATCGGAGCATTTTGGCTGGGGAACACCAAAATGGTTTTAATTGAAATATGATTGGTATAAACTGTTTAGTTTAATTTGTTAAGGCCTGTTATAATTGTTAGAGGCATTTAAGACCTCTATGCTGGTATGGGACGTCACCTGGTATAGTGAAATTCGACTGTTTAGTTGGTTTTTCCTGGTTATGTTTTCTATTTAACTATGTTATATATGCGATTGTTGAATTGCATCTATTGGACCCTTTGGGTTGTGTTGGGCTTGTCCCGGTTACGCTTGAGTGATGCTGATCACAGATTGGGGCTTTGCCCGGGTTACTTTGGGTGGTTTTGACCACGGGATTGGGCGTCATGGACGTCGGTTTGAGGCAGTACGACTGTCAGGTTGGTCATGGCCCGTGATACTAGGGTGGCGATGCCATAGGACTTGAGTGACATGGTCGCAAGGACATGATGTGTCAGATGTTTTGGTGGCTTAGGAATATTTTGGTGATTACCGCTAACCGGGACTTTGAGTAGTGTGCACACAGAGATACTTCATGATGAGGTGGTTTTGACCACTCGTGTGGGTAGAGGCCCCCATAGTTGCGGTTATGTATTTTTGGTTGGGGGTTCTTGCCGTAGAAAGCCACGTGGGAGGTGAGGAGCCTTCAGGAAATGGGCGTGCCTTCGGGACGTCGGTACTTGAGACACGAGGTGTTAGGAGGCACATGGTGTCAGGTTACTATTTGTGGGCGTGCCTTCGGGACGTCGGTACTTGAGACACGAGGTGTCAGGAGGCACATGGTGCCGGGTTACTATTTGTGGGTGTGCCTTCGGGACGTCGGTACTTGATACACGAGGTTTCAGGAGGCACTTGGTGCGGGGTTACTATTTGGGGTGTGACTTCGGGATGTCGGTACTTGAGACACGAGGTGTCAGGTGGAACATGGTGCCGGGTTACACGACAGAGATTCCGGCATTGGCCGAAGCAGGTGACACTCCATGGTTGCTGTTGAGCACCAGTGGAGTTTGTATTTATTTTTGCATTGTACTGATTACTGCTTTCCTGGTAAATGCATGACTGCTTAAACACATATATTTGGTACGCAACGTTGGGTGGTATCCTACTGATATTTGTCTCACACCCTACACGGGCCCTTCGGGACGCGTGCAGACTTCATGGAATTACGTGCAGGAAATAGGCCAGCTTCAGGAGCTAGGTTACGTTAGTTGTTGCATGGAGAAGGTACAGACCTTGAGGTCATGCCTAGCTGGTGTTTACTTGTTGTGTTTACTTTTCTGTATCAGCATGCTTGCTTGTTGTAGCTACTGTTGGTTAGACATTGGAGCACTTTTGTATGTTGACCTACTTTGGATGCATGTTTTACTGTTCAGTAGTAGTTACATGTTATCAGCATGGTGTTGTGTTATTTCCATTGCTGTTGTTATAATTATTGCTTCCGCTGTTTGTTGATATTGGATATGCTTCCGCTCTGCGGGTCTGGTTCGAGTCTGCTGAGTCTTTCTTTCCACTACATCTTTACTGTTATACTCGGACCAATACCCTTACTATGATCCTATGAGAGGGTATAGCCTCCCCACTATACCTATTCAGACCCTCGCTTCTAGTCGGAAACCTTTGGTGTTCAGGGGAGGTGCACCTAAGGTAGTGACACCCGACTCGATTGGCACTATTTGGGTGGATGAACGGGTCTGGGATGTTACAAAGTGGTATCAGAGGAGTTCTTGATAAGGATTTAGTAGCAGTGTTTTTCTGGATACTAATGAGATTGAGACTTATTTTTTTATTTCTGCTGATTTTACTATTTGGGATATGGTAGACTGGAGATAAGTTGTGGTTACTGGGACTGGGTTTTTTTAGCTTGTGCTTGGGTGCCTGCAGCCCCAGGTACGAGGGATGGACCTAGTTGCCATGGGTGGGAATTGCTGTTTGATTTTGCTCAGATTATGGTTTATACGATTTCTACCTCAGTGGCTCACTTGGTGTGTGATGTTCTTGATTGTGATATGTGACCCTTGACCCAGTGTGGTAAGGGAGAATTGGACCTTGGCCCGGTATGGAAAATCTTGTTTCTTGGATTTTGATAGGCACATTTTTAGGGTATTTCAATTTCATAATCGCATGTATGCTTTGTGAAGTGATAATACCATGTGAATAAAATAAATCAATTGCCATGCTTTATCTGCTTTGAAATGTAAAATGGTGAAATTCCTGATAGAATTGATAGTTGTTGCAATGTGTATGCCATGCTATATAATTTTTGTAGAATTGCATGTGGCAGGGTTTTGGGTCTGACTCTTATGAGAGCAGGTAGGTACTATGACTGAGGCAGTGTAACTATCAGGATTGGGTGACTCGATCGTCGGTTTGAGGCAATGTGAGTTGTCCGGATGGGCATGGCCCAAGGTACTATCGATACTTGGCTCTGTTGAGCGGGTAAGGAGGCCATGAGGCCGGGATGCCGTGGGGCATGGGTTGCGGTGAGGGGGAGTAAGGGTAGTTGTTATGCACTGCCTTTTACTGCTTTCCTTATCTGCGTTGAATATATTGTTATATATATGTATGGGATATCTGACCATTTATGGTATTCAACGGGTTAATCCTTCACGGCTCGATGGATCCTCAGGCAGGAGATGGTACAGTGCCGCAGGATCAGGGTCAGAATTCGGTACAGGCAGAGCACGAGCTGCAGGTACAGGCTCAGGGACAGGATCAGGTTCAGGATCCAGTGCAGGTAAGACAGCAGCCAGGTTTGACATCGTTCGGGCTGTGGCTCGACGAGCAGCTCCAGGCGAGCCGGGTATGTGTCTTACAGGGGATTGACAGTGGCGTTCAGGGTGCAAAGCCTTCTATGGCGTACCTGACACGGGAGTTCCAGTCGCATCACCCGCCGCTCTTTCAGGGTGAGGGTGGTCCACAGGTGGCTGAGAACTGGATAGAGAGTATGCAGATGATATTTAAGTAGCTCGAGACGCCTCCAGGGCAAAGGGTCAAGCTGGCGACATACATGCTAAGAGGACCGGCGAAGCGTTGGTGGGACGTACAGGTTTAGGCTCGTAGACACGAGGGACTGGCATGGCAGGACTTCAAGGGCAGGTTCTTTGAGCACTTCTACCTGGAGACACTGAGGGCAGAGAGAGATCGGGAGTTCTTGAGTCTTTAGTAGGGGGACATGTCCATCATGGACTACGCAGCTACTTTCACAGAGTTGTATCACTTTGCACCTGGTATGGTGAGCGATGATGCAACTAGGGTGAGGCGCTTCGAGGATGGCTTGCGACACACCATTCAGGTCCAGGTGAACATTTTTAGGCTGAGTTATTTCTCCGAGGAGGTGAATCAGGTGCTTATAGCCGAGGGCAATGAGAGGGATAAATCTCGCTTGGGCAGGATGACAGCTTCAGCTGACGGTTCAGACAACAGGAAGTGAAGACGATATGAGTTCCAATAGGGTAGTCAGGCCAGGGATTCAGCTAGACCACCTCGTGGGAGTTCTTCGGTGATTTGATTCTAGTGTACGCAGTGCGATAGGCCTCCGAAGGAGTGCTGGGAATGTGGACAGGACGAGCATCTGGAGAGGTTTTGCAGGAAGCCTTCTCAGATAGCCAGCAAGCAGGGACCAGGACAGACTACAGCGTCTGGAGTTGGTTCAGGTTCGGTACCCGGAGAGGGTAGTCGAGGTTCAACTATGCGCGGAGGCCATGATAGAGACAGTGGGAACCAGCTCAGGGGTCAGTGGCCGGTGACTGGAGCAGCACCGTTGGGAGTTCAGGCGTCAGGCAGCCGTGTTTCAGGCCAAGTGCACGCCGTGGAACTGCCAGAGGCTGAGAAGGCCGGTGAGCCGATGACAGTTAGAGGTACACCGCGGTGTGACCGTGATCTCCATGTTTCCTTTTGGGCATGACTTGTAGAGGTATGTCTGTTTTGAGTGCACGAGGTGCACATGATCTTTGTGGACTGACTAGATGCTAGTTAGTGGGTTGGCACCATCTCGGGTGTGTGATATATATATATATATATATATATGTATGAGATGCGTGGCATCGGGGCATCGTAGATGCGGGTTACTTGAGGTGTTGTGGGCATCGGGGCATCATGGATGCGGGTTACTTGAGGTGCCGTGGGCATCGGGGCATCATGGATGCGAGTTACTTGAGGTGCTAGGCACCAAGACCTAATGGAGGTGGACACTGATGCGGTGTGGGATACTTTGGGTGTCAGAAGCGACACAGGAGCACCAATGAGGTACAGGGGTGACGATGCTTCACGGGAGGATTTTGCTTCCAGAAAACAGGTTAGTAAACCCTGTTTTCCTTACGTTTTGTTGGGTTGAGACCGGGTAAGGCAATTCCTAAGGTGGGGAGCACCTTGAGGAATTTAGCCGGAACCTTTGAGACCGGGGTAGTACGGGTTGTTTAACTAGGATGGGCGTGTTCGGTGCCATCTCCTGGTTTCATTTGGTAGCTCGGGGACGAGCTACATTAAGGTGGGGAGTTTGTAAAAACCTGGGTTTTCAGAACGGGTCAAAATCCCGACCCTGTTTGAATTTTTGACTGGTTTATGAGGAAACTGGAGAAAATGCAGAGTTTCTAGAAATTTCCAGACTACACGCCGTGTACTTTGAGTACATGCCGTGTATGTGTAGGCGAGTGGCCGACCGTGTACTCGCCGAGTACATCCCGTGCAGGTGACCATGTAAAATTTTCTTACTACATGACGTGTAGTTTTGAACACACCGTGTAGACCCCCGACCGTGTGAGGCCATACATGGCGTGTAGGCCGTTGGCCGGGTAAGAATCAGGGGCATGCCGTGTTCCCTTTGGACACACCGTGTAGTCTAGCCGTGTATGAGGGATATACATGGCGTGTGGGTATGTCAGCAAGGAAGAGAAGAGGAACCTGGTACACACCGTGTACCCAAAGGTACATGCCGTGTACTCATGTCGGTAGGTTCGGAAAGTAAGTCAGCGGAATCACCCGTCTTTTGAATAGTTAAATGAAATATACACGGCGTGTAGTCCAAAAGTACACGCCGTGTACTTTCTTTTTTTCGCTTCAATCGGGCAGTAGCCTCGTATTGAGGTAGAACGTCATGCCCTCCGCCTGGATACGCGAACCAAGCTGGCCGGATCTTCATTTGCTTCCCGGTTCTTCGTCCGAAGTCCGATTTGATCGCTGATTAGTGCATTGGAACCCCCTTGGTAAGGTCTCGATTCCTCTTTAGCCTTTTTGTTTGATTTTAGTTCTAGAACGAGTTATATCCCTTTGAGCGGTTTTGAATCTTTTGTAGATTTACTGCGTTTTAGATGGAATTGGCGGGTGTTACCAGAGGAGTATCATTGTGTGAGTCTCAGGTAGGTGGTGCATACCTCATTTTGTGTTTTCGTGGTTTTTTGGGTGATGCGGCTTCGACGCGTTTTCGGGTATTTTTGAGAGGGACCCGTTTTATCTGCTTTTTCATACTGAATTGTTTATGGGACCTCTGGGATGCCTTTGGGTATGCCTGGTTACCAGTTTGCGTGAGCGGGACCGGGTGAGTGGCCGTGGCTCATCGAGGCATTTGGACGGGGAACACGAAAATGGTTTTAATTGAAATATGATTGGTATAAACTATTTAGTTTAATTTGTTAAGGCCTGTTATAATTGTTAGAGGCATTTAAGACCTCTGTGCTGGTATGAGACAACACCTGGTATAGTGCAATTCAACTGTTTAGTTGGTTTTTCCTGGTTATGTTTTCTGTTTAACTATGTTACATATGCTATTGTTGAATTTCATCTGCTGGACCCTTTGGGTTGTGTTGGGCTTGGCCTGGTTACACTTGAGTGATGCTGATCATAGGTTGGGGCTTTGCCCGGGTTACTTTGGGTGGTTTTGACCACGGGATTGGGCGTCATGGATGTCAGTTTGAGGCAGTACGACTGTCAGGTTGGGCATGGCCTGGGATACTATGGTGGCGATGCCATCAGACTTGAGCGACATGGTCGCAGGGACACAAGGTATCAGATGTTTTGGTGGCTTAGGACTATTTTGGTGATTACCGCTCACCGGGACTTTGAGTAGTGTGCACACAGAGATACTCCATGATGAGGTGGTTTTGACCACTCGTGTGGTTAGAGGCCCCCGTAGTTGCGGTTAGGTATTTTTGGTTGGGGGTGCTTGCCGTAGAAAGCCACGTGGGAGGTGAGGAACCTTAAGGAAATGGGCGTGCCTTCGGGACGTCGGTACTTGAGACACGAGGTGTCAGGAGGCACATGGTGCCGGGTTACTATTTGTGGGCGTGCCTTCGGGACGTCGGTACTTGAGACACGAGGTGTCAGGAGGCATATGGTGTCGGGTTACTATTTGTGGGCATGCCTTCGGGACGTTGGTACTTGAGACATGAGGTGTCAGGAGGCACTTGGTGCCGGGTTACTATTTGGGGCATGCCTTCAGGACGTCGGTACTTGAGACATGAGGTGTCATGTGACATATGGTGCTGGGTTACACGACAGAGATTCCGGCGTTGGCCGAAGCAGGTGACACTCCATGGTGGCTGTTGAGCACCAGTGGAGTTTGTATTTATTTTTGCATTATACTGATTACTGCTTTCCTAGTAAATGCATGACTGCTTAAACACATATATTTGGTACGCACCGTTGGGTGGTATCCTACTAAGATTTGTCTCACACCCTACACGGGCCCTTCGGGACGCGTGTAGACTTCATGGATTTACGTGTAGGAAAGGGGCCAGCTTCATGAGTTGGGTTACGTTAGTTTTTTCATGGAGATGGTACAGACCTTGAGGTCATGCCTAGCTGGGGTTTACTTGTTGTGTTTACTTTTCTGTATCAGCATGCTTACTTGTTGTAGCTACTGTTGGTTAGCCATTGGAACGCTTTTGTATGTTGACCTTCTTTGGATGCATGTTTTACTATTTAGTAGTAGTTACATGTTATTAGCATGCTGTTGTGTTATTTCCACTACTGTTGTTATAATTATTGCTTACGCTGTTTGTTGATATTGGATATGATTCCGCTCTGCGGGTCTGGTTCGAGTCTGCTGAGTCTTTCTTTCTGCTTCATCTTTACTGTTATACTCGGACTAGTACCCTTACTATGATCCTCCGAGAGGGTATAACCTCCCCACTATACCTATTCAGACCCTCGCTGCTAGTCGGTAGCCTTTGGCGTTCCGGGGAGGTGCGCCTAAGGTAGTGAAACCTGACCTGCTAGGCACTGTTCGGGTGGCTGGCCGGGTCTGGGACGTTACACAGAACCCCTCTCACTAGTCACTGGTGGAAATTCCCTGCAAAAACGCTGAAGATGACCCATCTTGCTGCAAGCTCGACACTCTACTGGGTCACGGGGACACTAAGGTCTATTGTGCCCCTCTTTATTGCACTGGTAGCACATTATCTGGCCACCTGAAGAATTATTCTAGCTAGTACTGCCACCATGAGAGAAATACATCTGCCTCTTCCTCTTACCAGTAGAAATAGTGCCATAGATCGGTGCCGAACCACCTTGGTCCGCACCACCAGCTTCCCACAGGTTCCGCTTAGTAATCAATGACTGGTTCACAATAGCATGCACTGTAGGCAACCTGAAAATGTTCACCAATGCTCGAATGTCATATCAAAGACCATACTCAAAGAGTCTAGCCCTCAACATCTCATCACCCACCAGAATAGGTGCAAAACACTATAGCTCGATGAAGCGGGCAGAATAGTCCATCACTAACATGGCGCCCTACTTCAGATTCATGAACTCTCGATCTCGATCTTCCCTTAGCGTCTCTGGAAAGAAAAAGTCATTGAAGAATGACTGAAAATCCACCCATTCCATGTCTCGGTGATGCTCAGTCTAGGTGGTAACATCCCACCATCTCTTGGCGGAATCACACAACATGTAAGTAGCGAGCTTAACCCTCCTCCCAGGAGGCGTCTCCAGATCCTCGTAGATCGTCTGCATAGAACCCAGCCATGAATCCACAACATATGGTCCTCCATCCCCTGAAAATGTAGGAGGATTATTATGTTGGAATATACATGTCAGCTCTTCCATAGATGTGGCAACCGACGGTTCTCCTTGGAAGGTCTGCATGAACTGCACAAAGCCTTCACGGAACTGCGCATCCATGCCTGCGTCCAGTGTAATGGCTGGTGCCGCATCTGGCACTACTAGAGGATCCATCAGTAGCCCATATCCTACCATCTATGGTGTATAATTGTCACCACTTTCTTGGCGAACAACTCATGGTCATCTTGGCGGCATGACTCGACAAGACCAAACACATGCCTTAGATTAAGATCATCAAGGACTAAGAACTGAAAACAGAAGAAGGGAAAAAGAGAAAGAAAACATTAAAGTTTTACAAAACAAGGCTACACGCCATGTATAATACCTACACGGCGTGTTCCCTTAAGTCTTTCACATGGGTGTGTACCTCTTCCAGAACTGGTCATGTAACACCCCACACACACAACGTGTACTTGAATTTAATTCCCCTGCCTGAGTCCTTCTACATGGATAATCCACATGGATCTTGTTAGAATGTGACTACATGGTGTGTATAAGGTCTAAACAGTGTATACCCTTAAGCCCTTACATGGTCGTGTTCTGATGCCGGCTTGGGCGAGTCTCAACCCTAGGTACATGACGTGTCACACCTGCACACGACGTGTATACCACCCTGTTTCTCCATCCACACGGCCAAGTCCACACGGTCTTTCACCAATCAATATTAAACGGCGTGTCCCATAGGTACACAACATGTACTAGATGAGCTTTACCAACCCATTTTGTTCAAGACACGGCCGAATACACGACATGTTCCAGAAGGAAACAATGTGTATTTGAAAAGATAACACCGACCAGTGTTGTTAGCTACACGGATGGATCCCAAGATTACACTACATGGCATGTTCGGAATTGACACGGAATCTATAAGATAATATTTCTCCATCCATGTTGTTAGTCACACAGGCGGACACAGGGTCAACCCTACACGACGTGTACAACCGGTATAGGGTGTGTTCCCACAAGAACTTCCCTATGTCATGTCTCTTCCCACATGTCCTATGATAAGGTTAGAGACTACACGACATGTACATAAGGTACATGGAGTGTACTTAGAATTTTTCTTCTTCATTTCTTCCCAAACAGAAGAGTACACGGTGTGTTTTCAAAATTACACGGCGTGTATTATAGGTTTTTCCGGACTGTAAGCCTCAGAAACTACTCCAGATCCTCCATTTCATTTAATTTCAAGCATAGGTATGCCAAATTATAATCTGTGGGGGCCCATACTCCCCGTGAACCAAAGTTTATCACCCAACCTTTCTCATTATAGTACAGAACACAAAAAAAGGCTGGATCATGATTCGCCAAATTCTGGTCCAAGAGAGACTATACTTCTCAGGAACCAAAGTTTATCATTAGTAAACATAACCGTAACATGTACCCATACCCTATCAACCGTAGGCATACCTATCAAGGTACCTATCATAAAAACATGAATTTTCTAGCACAACATCTATCAAAACAACATGCAATTTCTAATGCACCTACATGACATGGAAACTATGCATGACATGTGACTCTAACATGTGCCTAAATGATGCATGAGATGGCATACCCTCATCTCATCGGGTTGCAACTAAATATAACCCATGTATAAAATATAAATAGCACACCACAAGTGCGTCACCCAATGGTGAAAATCAAATCAACTATAAAATTGAAAAACCAGAAAAATTGCAATTAAACGAGGTAGAATGGATTTTCCATGTACACAGGTTAGCTACTCTTAGGCACAGTTTATTACCAAGTACCTATTCCTTCCTATCCCTGGCTAAGGGCTCCAAACATTAAGTTAAGAGAAAAAAAATTCCTCTGATACCACTTTGTAACGTCCCAGATCCAGGTGCCACACAACGGGTGCCCCAAACCCGGTTGGTCACATGACCTCAAGTGCATTTCCCTAAATGATAGAGGATGCCGACTAGTAGCAAGGGCTTAGTAATGATAGTGGAGAAACTATTCCCTCATTTTTCAATGTGTATCACAATGGAATAAATATAAAAACACAAAAGCGGAAGCAATAAACAATATAAACCTGAAATAAACAACAGAACTGAAGTGAAAGATAACAAACAGACATATATATAATGATGTAACATGTCTCTAATTATAAGAAAGCATCCAAAATAGGATACACTGCAATCAGATACAATACAGAACAAATTACAAAGTACATTCAAACAAAACCAAAGCAGTGCAATAGGAACTCAACAGCATCACAAGCCTAAGCTCGGTCCCATGATCTCCTACTCCTCTACAACAATAATATACTAGTGTAGGGACCCTTTCCCTTATCGAAACCTGCAAAAATAAAATCTGTTTGGGCCCAAGACATGACCCAAATAGGGTGTGATAAATAAATCCCAATAGGCAACCACCAAAGGCCCGTGCCCAACTGTCAGTGAAAATGTGCCACAACAGTGTGCAATAATGAAATACAGTAAAGTACACAAAAGTAACTATTCCTACCAGTTACATTTTTATTTTAATAATTATTTAACAATTCCAAACCTGTTCTTTAGATTGGAAGGTACAACGTAAGAAATCACTACAGTGAATATTCAAAGTAAACATTGTCCTCATACGTGAAAATCCTTACCATCAGGCATACATAAATGAAACCCTCAGGAGACAGGCCTCAGGAATAATGAATATTGACCTCAGGCATAAGAACCGTTGCCCTCTGGCTAAACAAAACCTTTCCCTTAGGCTAAACGAGCACTGCCCTCTGGCATAAGAAACGTTGACCTCAGGCTAAACAAAACCCTGCCCTTAGGCTAAACATAACCTTTCCCTCAGGCTAAACAGAACCTTTCCCTCAGGCTAAACAGAACCTTTCCCTCAGTCTAAACAGAACAAAATCAAGTAACTGGGCCAAGCCCAAAGCATAAGCAAGTAATTTACATATGTTTCCTCTAAAGAAAACTCAAAACATGTTATAATCACAACATACCCATGGGTATCCTGGCCAAACGAATAAACAAGGGAAACACACCCTTGGGGTGGCCCTAGATCAAAGCAATGATCCCAAATAGTAGTTTATACTTATTCATTCGGTTACATATACAATTCTAGGTATGTCAATAGTCAAAGCCTCAGCCATACGACACCTCGAACATGGGCGCGTGGCACAACAGTGCACAAAATCAACTCGAAAGTTGGAAATAAACACAAGACCACCTACCTCGATCTCCTCTGATCGGTATACATGAAAGGCACCTCCTAAAACAACCAATAACGATACAGATATGAGATAAATTATTACCCATTCAAACCCAAATAACTTCCCTTAGGGAAAGATTTAGAAGAAAATATTCAAGAAGAAGGAATACCTTACCCGCACGGTTCAAACTAGATCGACGACGGAAGAATCAGAGTCCCGGTGTGAGATCAGGAGCTCCTCTAAGTCCCAAACTCCTCTCCTATGGCTCCTAGAAAGTTTTCTGCCTCCTCTGCTGAATGAGGATGCTGCTACCTATTTTTAACAAAAAAACATAACTACACGACGTGTACTCTCAAGTACACGGCATGTACTTTCCTTTTAAACTGTTCTTATGGAGGCTACTTTCCACCGAATCAATATTCATCTGTCAACTTGATTACATGGTGTGTATTACTAAGTACATGGCGTGTACCATCGTTCCACTAGCAGCTACTCTAACCTCCTTACTGTTTACCTGCCGACTGATTACACGACGTGTATTACTAAGTACACAACGTGTAGTTAGTTTTTACACCCTTAACCATCGAAAAGCCTACACACCCTATATTCTCATCCCACACGGCCAAAGTACATGGAGTGTACCCATAAATTTGGGATTTTCTCCACATTTCCCTTTCTTTCTCAAAAACACTTAAGGAAAAAGGAAAAGAAGAAACCCGTACCTCAAGAATAAGAACCGGGTTCTTACATCAGGAAACCCTAGGTCCACCGTATGAAGGGTTTTATTGAGATAAGGGAGGGAAAAATAATTAATTAAGGAGAAGAAATGGAATTGAAAATAATTCCATGGTGGATGAACACCACACCCATTAAACACTACCATATCCACCATAAATAGATTTAAAACATGTTCAATTGAAGCGTAATAACAAAAAACACCATGAAACCTCCCCTAGGGCCAAGCCTCGGGTTAGTAACTTTCCATTGAAAAGTGAATATAGATTGAAATGGAAAATTTAATATATAAAGATAATTATATTTTGAAGAAAAAAAATATGAAAGAATAAAATGAAACACTTTAATATAAAAACGACGAATGCATTACATGGTAAATGAAATCTAAAATAAAAAGAAAAGAAAGAAAAAATACTAAATCATGAATGTCATCCAATATTCCATATAATATCGATATCCTCTTCAATCCAACCATATCCACTTATCTATATTCATGGAATAGTCCTTTAGGTGTCATAACAAACCATTTAATGAGTTTTGGGTCATAATGGGTTGTCAACGGTTGAAAATTTGACTCCAGAATTTTTCTTCACAATAATCCACATGGTACCCCCTCAGTTTGGCTGAATAATTGAATTTAATCTTCTAAAAATTTGTTCATAAATATGTTTTTCATTCAATATCCAAATGTTATCTTTATTGGACGCTCCTAGAGGGAGTTGTGGATTTTTTATTGACTATGACTTTTTATGGCTGATATTTCGAGGAATCTTTATTCAATGTATATCATTAAATTTACACCTTAATAGATGAATAACTCAATGTAATTTAATGGGAGAATGAGTCTCAGAGTAATCTTTCATATCTAGGTGGAATCACCTCAATTTGATGTGTGTATCTCGAGTTATACTTAAGTTACAAAGGTGGGGTCTATGCTACTTTCTTGAATGATTTTCGAACTTCATTGATTTTTTAGGCCTCTATTTTTTCAAATAAGATTTTATTCGTTGAGAGAAATTTTAAAAAAATAAGTCAAGGAATAAAAAAAATAACTCAAATTGGATTAATATTTTAACAATTATTTTCAAAATACTCTTGTGATTAAAATCTGTTAAATTTACCGAATTAAAAACTTTTCACATTTTATCCCAAAAAAACCAATAAATCCAAAATTATTGTAAATAAGATAAAATTGATAAATTTTAGGGGTTTAAATAATTTAAATTAATATAAAAAATGAGTAAAATATTAGCTCTATCACATGTATACATAAATATATTGGGATCCTAGAGTGGTAGTCTAGAAACTCGTGGGTATTTGGTGCTGCAGTCTCAGTCTCACAACTCAATCACAAATATCACATCACATGGTTCCATATTTCCAACCATTTATCATAAATTACCATAATTAATTATTTAACCCATTTCAAAATTTCATTTATCAACCATGAATATTTTACAAATCATTAATTAAATTATTTCGACACACCCCAAGGGTCGTTATCAATTTCACAAACCATTAATAAATATTTTTTTATAATCCCATTATTCACCAATTTCATTATCACATAATCAAGCAATTTCATTATCACATGGGAAAATCAGTCACTCAATTAATTCAATTTAGAACATAACTTCCCAATGTGGAAATTGGAATTTCACAATTACATATACACAATTATAATCAAGATTATGGGAATTGAAGTTTAGACCACCTACCTCAAGGTTGTTTATGGAAGTTCACCAAACCAAATTCCCCCAAATTAAAGCATAATGATAGAAATCACAATGGGGTGGAAGATATAGGACCAAAATATAAGATCAAGATAAAAAACAGAACCATAAAATTCTAGATCTAAATATAAATCCAAAAGAGTATAAATCATTCCTCTTCATCCAGAAAGGTAGATGAGAGGGATAAAGAACCAATCAGGGAAGAAATCACATAATGGTGAAGTGACGATCCTTTAATCAGATCTTGGATTCATCAAGAAAGGTGTTTGAGGAGCCTTGTAATCCTCTAGTGTGCTTCAAAAATTTTAGTAAATATTTTAAGTCTGAGAAGAGGTGAATAGGGGTTAAAACCAGGGGGTTTAGGAATTTAAAATAAAATTTAGAATAATTAAAAACCCGCATGCATGGTTTCTTGGGAAGGGGAGCACGGTTTGGAAAACTAGGTTCCTTAACCATGAACCTATTCTTATTGGTGCATAGTTTCTCCTAATCAGAACATGGTTTGACAAACCATGTGCCTACCATTCAAATGCCCACTATTTTTAGGTGCATAGTTTGGGGAGGGTGGTCACACTGTTTGGCCAAACTATGCACCAACTGTGTGCCACCTCTTGTCTCAACAAAATAGGGCACATAGTTTCATGGGATAAACTACTTAGTTTTCCCTAAATGTGCACCAACCGTGCACAACCCCTTGGGCTTCCAAAATTCCTCAAATTCACCAAAAACAATACCCCCCCCCCCAAAAAAACCCAACCAAGATATAAATAAAACAATGAAAAAGAGTACATAAAAACAAGAATGAGACATCTCCATAAAAGTTCAAGATCTTAAAATATATCCACCTTATAAAAACTCTTCCTCTAGCTATACTCATTAGAATATTTAATATTCCAAGATAGAAATATTAGGTTATTGAGCCTATATATCTATTTCTCTCTCCCATGTTTTGTCATGAACAGGAATATATTTCTATAATACTGAAACTATTGACATGGTCTTTCCTCGCATCACTTTCTCACTACGATCCATAATACGAATCAGATTCTCCTCAAAGGATGCATCAATTTCAAGATCAAAATCATCAACATCGATCACATGAGAAGGTTTAGGGTGATACTACCCAAGATATGAAACATAGAAAATATCATGCATAACACTATACCTCTATGGAAGATCCAATCAGTATGACATCGGCCCAATTCTCTCTACAATCTCAAACAATCCAACAAACCTAGGCACCAACTTTACCTAACTCTGAATCCTATAGTGAATGAACCTAGGTGACACCTGAAGGAATATACAATCACCCACTATAAACTCAAGAGGTCATTGACATCGATCAATATATGAATGCTTCCAAATTTGAGCCATAACCATACATTTTCAAATCATTTGAACCTACTCTGATGTCTCCTGCATGAGACTCGGTCCCAAAAACTCTAACCCACCTACCTCCATCCAATATAGAGGTGATATACATGACCTTACATAAATATCCTCATATGGTTCCATCTGAATAGTTTCCTGATAACTATTGTTATAGTTGAAATCAACGAGCACTAAGTTTTTCTCTCACGACCCACCAAATTATAGGACACACACCCGTAACATATATTCTAGAACCTGAATAGTACATTCCAACTTCCCATCTGTCTACGGGTGGAAATCCATTCTCATAAATACCTATATACCCAGTTCCTTCTACAAGCCTTGACATAAGAACAATGTAAAAGGCGAGTCACAGTCAGAAACTATACCCTATGGCACCCCATGGAAATATACTATCTTCTAAATGTACAAGTCTTTAAACCAATCCACTGAAAATGTATCTCAGATAGTAAATAAATGCACTACCTTCATCAATTGGTCCACAATCACAAAAATAGTTTCATTCTTTTGAGGCATCCTCAAATGAATCACCAAGAAATCTATGGTAACATTATCCCAATTCCATTTTGGAATGGGAAATTACTTTAGTGAACCACTAGGTTTGTTGATGCGCAACCTTCACCTATTGACAGGTGTAGCATCATGTCATGAACCCTACAATCTCCTTTTTAATGCCTGAACACCAATACTATCGACCTAGGTCACAGTACATTTTTGTCAAACTAGGAAGCACTGCCCAATTCAAGGCATGAAATTCATGCATTATATCCTCTCTCTCACTCACACACGCAGACACAACAACATGGTTCTAGATATAGATGATATCATCCTCATCTATAGTCCAATATGAAGGTAAATCCCCACCATAAAGGATTTACCTCAAGACAAGACACTCCATATCCTCATACTTCCTCTCCATGATCCAGCTCAAAAGTGTGTATTCCACTGATAATGATACAAGGGTTATCTGGTATTGTCCCTCCCGAACCACAATATGCATTTCATCCTACAAAGTCATCATCTTCCACTCAAAACTAGACTCCTAAACTTCATGAGTCTGAGTTTTCCTTCTTAAAGCTTCAGCAACACTGTTTCCTTTCTTAGGAGTATATGATATCTCAAAATCAAACAACTACATATACTTAACCCAACTCCATTGCTGGAAATTGAAATATTGTTGCAAAAATATATACTTTAAACTTTTGTGATTAGTATACATAGTAATTTTTTTCCCAAAAGATAATTCCACCAACACTTAAACGCATAAACCACTAAAAATAACTCAAGATCATGTGTAGGGTAATTACTACTTAACTCTTATAACCCATACATGATAACTTGATATCCCTATATAAACAATTATCCAAGTCCTATCCCAAACACATCACAAAACACTGTATACTCCTCACTCGGCTCAGGTAGGATAAAAATTGGTGTGCTATTCAAACATTTCTTCAACTCTTGGAAATCATTATCACATGATCTAGAACATTTAATCTTTATCACTTTCATGGTCAAGCCTAAAAGTGGTGCTTTAAAGTGGGAAAATTCATGTATGTTGCTATGATAATAACCCACTAAACCCAAAAAATTGTAGATATCAAAAGCATTCCCAGGATACTCCCAAGAAACCTCTACCTAAACATTTTATAAGTCAAATAACACACCTTCCTCTGAGATGATGTAAGCCAATAAATATAACTGATTGATCTAGAATTGATACTCAGATATATTTTCTTATAGATGATGCTATCTTAGTGTAATAAGGATGATGTTAAGATGTTAAGCATGATCTTTGTGAGTCTTGGAGTACACCAAGATGCCATCCAAAAAAACAACCAAAAATTGATCTAGTTACAGGTGGAATATTTGGTTCATCATGTCCATAAATAGATTAGGAGTGTTTGTTAACTCAAGAAAAATCATGAAGAACTCATATAATACATAACTACATCTAGAAGCAGTCTGCGGTATATTAGAAGGTATAATTATCAGCTGATTTTACCTTGATCTCAAGTCAATCTTAGAGAAAATACAATCCCCTCTAAACTGATAAAAAATATCATTGATACGTGGAGGAGGATATCATCTTTTCACTGTCATCTAGTTCAAATTCTAGTAATAAACACATAAACATAAGGTTATGTCAGCCTTCATAGAAAGCAAGACTGGAGAACCCAAAGGCGACATACTCGGATGGATAAATCCCTTATCCATCAATTCCTATAGTTGAGTCTTAATAACTTGAAGCACTATTGATTCCATTAAATAAGGTGAAATAGAAACTAGTTTAGCTCTAGGCATGAGATAAATAGTGAAATCAACACCCCTCTTAGGTGGTAGACCATAGAATTCCTCAGGAAACATGTCCTGAAATTGGTCCACTACAGGTGGAAAGACATCATGTTTCACACCCCAATAATCTAGAAAATGACTTTATACTTGGGTAGGGAGCTTCCCTAGTTGCTGATGAACTGGAAATGCATGACTTTCTTAGATATATCACTCTCCATAGTGAACATAACTATTAACCTGAGGAGATGTAAAGGTCACTCTCATAAAGTAACAATCCGTGTGGGCTCAATATTATACTTTCCAATCCATATCCAAAATCAAGTCAAAACATGACATATCAAGTATGTAGAGATCCCAAAGAAAATTATACTCCACAACCTTGAGATAAAACCCCTTGCATACATAGATGTATCTCTATTGTGCTCCCAATGATGTATTGATCATCATAAACCCACTCAAAAAACTACACCGTTAGACTCAAACTATTCAGAAGTTGAGCAGATGTAAAAAAATGAGAGGCTACTATATCAAATAAATAACTAGACAGTATAGAAGTTACAAGAATATTACCTCTGGTTATTGATGGAATAGCCTCACTATCCCAAAGTGTAGGCTGAACTGCATGAAACTATCCTACCCCTCTTCCTTGTGCTATTGTCTAAGTCCCTTGAACTATAACACTCTACTGATACATTCACTCTTTCCTATAAATACCACATCCAATTCATCAACCACCATGGCCATTAGAACTCCAACTGCTAGACTAATATGGGGTAGAAGACCCCCTCTCGATGTTTTTACTTTTCCTGGATCATCCATTACTACCCATAGGTCAAGGGTTTCTAAAATACCTCTGCAAGTGATCCATCCTACCATAAGAAAGAAACTCCATTGGTGTTTGGGGACATTAGATATGAATGTTTCCTGACTTACCACACTAATGGAAGTATATCTGGTTACTGATCTAAGTAACCAATCCCTCTCCTTGGACACTCTATTTTCCTTCTCCATGGTTGACATTTTCAAAGAGACGCTTCCTAATCTTAGAATATGTAACTCCTGGTTATCTAGTAGAAACCATCTACATTCCACTAAAGGTTCACATAAAAAATGAGAGTCTGATTCACCACTTTAGAAAACTTATTCAACCAAAATATGTTAACCTTAGACTTAATCTCACATTTAATCCCATCATGAAAATGTTTTGCTGAAGTAGCCTCATCTCCTTCCAATGATGGAATAAAGCACTAAAAATTAGTAAAGCGACCAACATAGTACATCATGTACATATCCCCCCAATTAAACCTCATAAAATCAGCTTTCCTCTCCTTCCTAAGCATCTCAGGTTAAAAGTGATCTAAGAAATTCTCTTGGAATTCCTTCCATACCATGTTCTCCAACTGTCCATCCTGAGTCTGGATGTCCCACCAATGATTTTCTTTACCACATAACATATAATAATATAGTTTTACTCTCTTATAAATAGGAGTCTCTAAGTGTTCAAGTATCATCGATATTGACTCAATCTAGAACTCAGCTTCCTCAGGTCCAACCTATCTAATGAAAGTCTAAGGGCGATGAAACTGGAACTCCCATATCAAGTCAGACATATTTCACACAACACACCCCGTGTCTCTCTCCATAAAATACATGAAGCGATAAAAGTTATCCTAGAACTTCTCTCTAAATCCCTCACTTGGAATAATGAGAGCCTTTGGTTCGACTATGGGAGGTACATTTCCATCCATGTCCTTTTGCCTTCCTATCAACAAGCATTATCATGGAGGCATATATCTACAATTCCAAACACACATATTAATACAAATAACACATTATTAGCACATTTACATGACATGGATTCACATAAAGTCTCAACAAGTCACCCCCTTATCCTACCACATAGTCAAAATCAAGGAACTATCACTACCCTCAACCATCCCTCACCTGGGTCATGGTTAACATAGGGTAAAACATTTTTCATAGATCAAGTATTCTCATTAGACATACATTTTATCCATTTAATTTATTATATTTTTCATCATTTACTATTTCATATTAGGAACTATTTTTATTTAAATATCATAAGTAAAAAAACCACTTTCATTGAACAACTCACCCTAGAACTGCTTTTCCATGCGTGCCTAAAATGATGCATGTCACAATAATTCCTTAGTGCCTAGAATGATTCATGTATAAAAAAATCTCATTACAAATTTTTCCATGAAGAAAAATTCCAAGAAACAATAATACCACACAATAAGTGCATCACCTAAGGTGACATAATATCCAACTGTAACAAAAAACATCAATAACAATAATCCCACCCTGGGTACTTGGGTTTTCCCCATACATGGGTTATCTATTCCCATGAACAAGCTCATGACCAAGGATTGAATAATCCTAGTCTCATTTCTAAAATTACCAAATAGTAGTACAATAGAAAGAAAAGAAAACACTCATTTGATACCACTTTTTAACATCCTGACCTGGGTGCCACATGTTGGTGCCCCGAGCCAGTTCGTTACATGACCTCAGGTGTGCCTCCCCATATGCTAGGGGACACCGACTATCAACGAGGTTCTAATATCTATATCATGGGGAGAATATACCCTCTTTATCAAAGCATCATAACAAAGGAAATAAATAAACAATATCCAACTGATAATAAATAATAACCAAATAGATCTCATAACCAATACAGACTAGTATCACATGATGAACCAAAATAGGAAAATAATACCCAAACCAAAGTAGTAGATATGTAATTCCATATATATGTCAAGTGTAAAATGAAAACCCAAAAATAAATACACACTGAAAACTCCCAGTTGGTTTTAACATCATGTCTGATTCCATCATCCATGCTCTATCCCAACTATACATCTAACATAGGGATCTTACCATAATTCTATCCTACAAACATGAATTATATTTGGGTACCGATCGGGAAGCCCGGGTAGGGTGTGATTATAACTTAGTAGAATGACACCAATGGAATATAAAACAATATACAGTCTATAATAGTGTATATAGTTGTATAAAGAATAAAATACAATAAATGAAGTAAATAGTTTTCACATTAAATTATTCTTTATTTAATCATATAAATCACGAGTTCACGATGACACCCTAACCATCAATACCTTCTTCAGCCCATGTTGGAGTATGAACCATCCCCAAAGGGATATCATATTTCATTCCATCATGGGTTTCCATTAATCAATTAATTTCAATTATATAATTCATACAATGGGGGCCTAGAGTAGTATTCTAGCACCCATGGATATTTGGAGCAGTAGTCTCTATCCCACAACTCAGTGATCACATGTATGCATAAATATATTGGGGGTCTAGAGTTGTAGTCTATCAACCCATACATATTTGGAGTAACAATCCCTATCCCATAACCCATTCACATATATCATATCACATGGTTCCATATTTTCTACAATTTATCATTAATTACCACAATTAATTATTTAACCCATTTCACAATTTCATTTATCAACCAAGAATAATTTACAAATCATAAAATAAATCATTTTGGCACACCCCAAGGTCCACTATCAATTTAAAAAATCATCAAACAATCAATTTCATAATCCCATTGCTCACCAATTTCATTATCACATAATAAACCAATTTCATTATCATATAGAAAAATCAATCAATTAATTAATTCAATTTAGAATGCAAATTTCCGACATGAAAATTGAAATTTCACAATTACATAAACATAATTAAAATAAAGACTATAGAAATTGAAATTTAGAATACCTACCTCAATTTCATTGATGATTTTTTTCCAAACTTAAATCCTCAATTTTGAAATGAAATGATAGAAATCAAAACAATACAGAAAATATAGGACCAAAACCTAATATCAAGATCAAACGAAACACAACCATAAAAACCTAGATCTAAAACCAAAACAAAAATGGGATAAATAATTTATCTTAATATAGAAAGAGAGATGGGATAGAGAGAGAGAGAGAGCCAATTGGGTAAGAAATCACATAACGGAGAAGTGACAGACATTTAATTGAATCTTCAATTCATTAAGAAAGGGGTTAGAGGAGCCTTGAAATCCTCCAAGGAGCTTCCAAAATCATAAAAAATAGGTTAGGATTGAGTGGAGGTGAATAGGAGTTAAAACTAGTGGATTCAAGAATTTAAAATAAAATTTTGGGTAATTAAAAACCCACATGCACAGTTTCCTAGGAAGGGGCACATGGTTTTCAAAACCATGTGCCTTAACCATGCTCCTTTTCTTAAGGGTTCAAGATTTATCCTAAGTAGTGCATAGTTTGAAAAAATGTGCACCAAACATGAAAATTATGTTAGGTTGGTATGGAGTATGATATTATCCAATGATACCCACTGTAGGATCGAAATGATAATGTAGATGCTCAATATACAATAGGGGGGGTGAATTGTATACTTTAAAAATTCTTTGGAACTTTTAAAGATGAAGATGTTTAACAAGGTTAAACAAGGTAATTCACAAAACCTCTAGTTCTACACACTTGCTTGATTCTAGAAATATGATTCTGAGGATGCAATTACGGAAAAGTGGATCCAGAAATGAAACTTAAAAAAAGTTTACAAAGATAAATATTCTCCCTTAAAGCGTATAGAATCTTACTAAATCAGAGTGTACAAGTGTAAGGAAGTATAAGATAGTTATACTTTCCACAACAATCAAAATGAAGTGGAAAACTTAACAATACAAGTAACAAGTAGTAAATATTTTAACCCAAAGAGAAGGGTATCCAAAAAACTTGGATAAAGGTCCCTTGATTTATACTTTCAAGAAAGTATTTCTTACCCACACCAGGGTAAGCCATCAATATGAAGATCAGAGTCTGTATTGATATCCCCTAAATCCCTCAACTTCAAGGTAGTCGGCACCTCTGTCTTCCTCAGTAAGGAAGTCCTTGAACTTTAAGGTATTCGTCACCTCTGTCTTCCTCTCCCCAGAAGCCCTTGAATGTACTTAACAACACTCGGAGTCACACGAAGCAAATATAAACAAGAAGTTCAGTACACACTAAGTAGTAAAGTATCTCTATCTAGAAATAACTTCAGCAGCATGTAATATCTAGATTGATCAACTTGTTGTGAGCTCTTTCAAATGAGCTCCTATTTATAGACACATTTTCAATAGTCGACACCCTCCTCCAACGGTCATATTTTTCCTTGAATTTCAGAGGGACCTGTACATGTGTCACTCAAACAATGGTTAGTTAGTAACTGAATGCACGACATTGTTTTATAACCAAAACATGAGTAAACAAAAATAGGGTTACTTAAACAAATTAATTTTTCGGAATGTAAGCAAAAATGGATGTCCAGAGTATTCCCAAAAAATATTCGGAGTCTATAATACATGGATATTCAGATTCTGTTTATCATAAGAATTTAGAGTTATAATTCTATAGAATTAAGAGTCTGAATTTTAAGGAAATTCAAAGTCTGAATTCATAAGAATTTGAAACTTGAACTCATAAGAGTTCGGAGTCTGAATTCAGAGAACTCGGAACCTGAAATCATAAAAGTTCGGTGTCTGAATTCAGATAACTTGGAACCTGAACTCATAAAAGTTCGGTGTCTAAATTTAGAGAAATTGGAGTCAGAACTCAGAAGAGTTCGGAGTCTGAATTCAGAGAACTCGGAGTCAGAACTCAGAAGAGTTTAGAGTCTGAGTTCAGAGAACTCGGAGTCAGAACTCAGAAGAGTTCAGAGTCTGAATTCAGAGAACTCGAAGTCAAAACTCAGAAGAGTTCAGAGTCTGAATTCAGAGAACTCGGAGTCAGAACTCAGAAGAGTTTGGAGTCTAAATTCATAGAGTTCAGAACCTGAATTCGTATCCTGAAAACAGAATGATTTATATCTAAGTATATATATGATTATGAGGTTTTGGATACGATACCGAATTTTATATTTAGAAAAATTGAACAATAAAAAACATGGTAAGGATAAATTTCCTTGGGGATGGAAAATTTTCCTTATGAAAGTAAAACATAGGGTAAATGAAATTTTCCTTAAGATAAGGTGTTTTTGATTTTCAAAACATGAGGAAATGGTAAAGTCATAAGGAAGCCTTATTGACTCAACAATCTCCCCAAACATGAAGGAATGGAAAATTCAAAAGGAAACCTTATTGACTAAACAAATTAACACTATTTTGGGGTGAAAACTTTAGGGAGGGTGGCCACACCATTTGGCCAAACCATGCACCACCTCCAGTCTCACCAAAATAGGGTGCACAATTTCCTAGGCCAAACTGACCAGTTTTTCCTAACTGTGTGACAAAAGTGCACAACCCTTGGGCTTAAAAAATTACTAAAATTCACCTGAAACAACCAAAATTAACCCAACCAAGGTATAAACAAACAAGAAAAAATAGTACCAAAAAATTATCATGATACATATCTAGAAAAGGTTGATATCTTATACCCTGGTTAAGAGACATCTGACTTAGGCCAAAGCAGGTAGAGTTGGTCATGTATCCCATAAAGAACCTAATATGATATATTTTATTTATTTATTAATTTTAATTTATTCTTATTATAAAACTAATAATTTTATATGTATATACTTGATTGATCTAGACACCATTGGTGGTGGCCTACTGATTATATATTACACCCTTCTTGGGCCTTTCTTGGTACCTATAACAACCCCAGTCTTTATTACACATTTAAACATGATTTATTAAATAAAATTTCATTCAATACAACTCAAAACATCGATAGGTATAGTTTATTTGGGGCCTAAGAACATTACATAACAACTTAAAACATGAAGTAAACATATTTATTGAAAACTTATTTTACATGACCACAACATTCCTTCGTACTTAGTAATGCATGGGATAACCCGAGGACATACATAAGAAAATGGCGAGATATAAATCCTAGTAAGGGAATAAACATGGAATAATATTAGGAAGATAATACATGTTAGTCAATATGCATATAAATGGAGCACAAAATAAAAATTAACATAAATTCATGATATAACATGATATTCATAACATGGAAATGTGGAAACAACATACAACATGATATTAGAATGAGATAAGTCTCATTGAACATGGATTAAAATGAGTAAACCCTCATTGAAAATGAATTATAATGAGTAAAACCTCATTGAACATGAATTGGAATGAGTAAAACCTCATTTTATATGGCGTATCATGATACTAAACATTACCTAATGCATTGGAGTGCTATCAGGGTACACCCTTCATAATCATTTCAATCTCATACTTAAGTGTGACAAATAGATCATATAACATGGATTAATTAAACATAATAATTTATTAAAAAATCAAGTAATGTTTAATTAATACATGTAAGTCACCATTCTATAGGTATGTGTGCATAAGGGTGAATACCCTTGATAGAGGAATGTGTATGGTATTCACTACACGATGATTTTGACATGGAAAATCACGGTGCAATTTTGGAAGCATAACAGAGTAAAAAAAAAATTTGTAAAATGGGTTTATGAGATAAAAAAAGGTATCTCATAATTTATATATGAAATGGAAAGTAAGGGGATCACAGACCATAACATCCTAACATATGAAATGGAATTTAGATGCTTAAATAAATTCTTGAATGGAAATGAGAAGAGAGAAATCCCTCACATAATTTCGATATAGTAACAACTTAGGTAAGGGTACAAATAGGAGAGTAAAAATGATCCCTAATTTAAATAAAATCAATCGGATAGTAAGTTAATTATTAAAAAATAATTTCAATGTAATCAATTGAAATTAAAAGAACTACTCTCAAAGAAGGTGCTTGGATTCAAAGAGGAGGAGAGGAATCCCTTACTTGGATGTGTGATCCCAAAGGCTCATAGAAGGCTTCTTGGGAGATTGGGGGTACCTTGAGATGACTCTAGGGAGTAGGGGGAATAGGTTGGTCGATATTAAAATAGATTTAGTGAAGATAAATAGGTACTTGGGTGGATTTATATAGGAAATGTGGGGGAATTCTTTATTATTTTGGTTTTGGACACTACATGCTAAAATATTCAAAACCACAAACCATACCATGTTTTTTCCAATGGTTTCTAAAAAATGGGACTATTATAAATTATTTTATAGGGATAAGGTCTTAAGATATTAAAATATTTCCATTTCTTATGTGGAGGTGAGTCACACTTTCAAGGAAATGAATTTAAAATCTTAAAATATTTTATATGTCTTGGAGGATTCACTAAGGAATTATAAAATAAATCAAATTAACCTAAAATTAAATTAATTTAGAGTAAAAACATATATTTTAAATAATATACCTTTTATAGTATTTTATTACATCACTATAGGGTCATTATGATGTCATAAACACATTATATATTTATACAGTATTAGTTTTTTACCCAAAAAATCGACTGTCTCAAAAAATTATGAAAAATTAACTGTTGGATAATTTTGACATCCTAATAAAAAAAATAATATTAATTATATCTAAATAATTTTATAAATATGTGAATTTTCACTTTTAAAATAAAAATTGGCATTTATTGAAAATTGACGGGTTTTGACAAAAACAGTTTTCAAACCTTAATAAAAATTACATATGAATTCTTAAAAATTATACAATAATTTATATTTAATAAAATTAATTTTACAATAATATTTTATTTATTTAATTAAAAAATCTATTAATTCATGAAAATATATTTTTTAATTGAATTTGAATATTAACAAAAAATACTATTGTTCTTTAAAAATCATTTACAAAGTAACAATAATAGAATTAAAGTATATTCATTATTATATAAAAAAATAATTCACATATTCATAATAAATTGGTATTGTTACATATCCCTTTATTACACCATTATACACCCAAAGAGTAAGGTGTGCGATGGCGGGGCTTTCATAGGCCTATTTGGTGAACATGGTTTGGGCCGTGATCTCGATGAGCTTGAACTTCTCCTGTAAATGGTTTCAGTCATGATTAAGTTATTGGATCTCATCTTGGACTTAGTCTAGGGAAACTCCCATAAATTATATCTCTCTTAGAAGCCATGATAAATGGGCTTCATAGGGTAAGATTCTACTAGTTAAGGCCATCACTTTCTTTGTCTGTGCCTAAAGGATTTGTCAAAACCCTATATTTATACTAGTCATGTGATCAATGTTCAAAGACTATATTATCAATGATAAATATACTTAATAATTATTTAAATACAATTATATATAATAAAACAAAATGAGTACATGTGTTTTCTATATCCATATTACATTTAAAAGAAAGGGAATTTTATTCATAAATGTTCGGGTTATTACAACCTTCCCCCCTTAAGAAATTTCACCCTCTAAATTTCCTTTTCCCAAACTAGAACAGATGAGGGTAACTCTTCCTCATCACTTCCTCCAGTTCCCACATTGCTTCTTTAAACTTGTGGTTTCTCCACAACACTTTGACACGAGGAATTGTCTTATTTCGTAGAATGTTTTCTCTATGATCTAAGATATTTATTGGCTTATACTCATAGGAAAGGTCATTGTCCAATGGTACAACCTCTGTATTGAGTACATGTGATGGGTCAGGTATGTACTTCCTAAAGAGTGATATATGGAATACATCATGTACTTGAGACATGTTCGGTGGGAGTGCTAGTTGATAGGCCACTTCCCCGATGTGATCAAGGATCTCAAAAGGGCCAATGTACCTTGGACTAAGCTTTCTATTATTACCAAATCTCATAACTCTCTTCTATAGAGATATGTGGAGGAATACCATGTCTCCAACATCAAACTATAGGTCTCATTGATGATTGTTAGCATATCTATTTTGTCGACTCTGAGAATCTTTGATATGCTGCTGGATAGTCATAACCTTATCCACTATTTCTTCAACCATTTATAAATATATAATTTTTCCCCCAACTTCATCCCAACATGCTGGTGTTTTGAGCCTCTTACCATAAATGGATTCATAAAGAACCATTTGGATTATTGAGTGGAAACTGTTGTTGTAAGAGAACTCTACCATAGGAAGATGTTGGTCCCATCCAACTTTGAAGTCTATTGATAAATCTCTCAACATATCCTCAAGTATCTTGATATTATGATCATACTGGCCATCCGTTTGAGAGTGACAGGCCATGCAAAAGTTAAACTTAGTGTTTAGAGCATATTGGATACTCTTCCTGAAGTTAGAGGTGAATCTTGGATCTCAATCGGACATAATCGATAGTAGTACTCCATGCAGCATTGACACTTCTCTAATATATATCTGTGCTAGTTGATACAGTGAGAAATCCCCTCGAATTGAAATGAAGTGTGAAGTCTTTGTAAGATGATCCACAATAACCCAAATAACATTGTTTCCTTTGGATGTATTTAGAAGTCCGGTGACAAAGTCCACGATTATGTTTTCCCATTTCCATGTTGGTTTGGGTAATGGTTTCATCATCCCCTTATAATTCTGCATCTCAGCCTTCACTTGATGACATACCAGGCACTTTGATGTATATTTAGTGATATCCTTCTTCATGTTATCCCACCAATAGTGATCTCGAAGATCTCAATACATCTTTGTGTTTCCTGGGTGAATGGAGAAATTTGAACTATGTGAATCATCCAAAAGTTCTTTATTTAACTCTAAATTTGATGAAACACATAATCTTGAACCAAATCTCACAATCCATTCTTCATTAACATTGAACTACAAGGATTTCCATTTTTTGATAGTTTCCACTTTCTTTTTAATTCCCACATCATCTTTTTGAGCGTCATTTAACCTTTCCAAAAGAGACGGTTAAGCAATCATTTGTGAAAGGATTGATAATGTTCCCTTATTTATGATTCCCATTTCTAACTTTATCAAATCTAAGAAGATTAGATCCTTCTCAATTATCATCAATGATATAATTTTTGGGTCCTTTCTACTTATATCATCCACCGCCTTTTTTTATTTCCCAGGGTGGTAATGGATTGAGAATTTGTAATCATTAATGCGCTCTAACCATCTTCACTGGTGTATATTCAGCTCTTTTTATGTGAGTATATATTTGAGAATTTTGATCCGTATATATTTCACACTTCTCCCTAAAGAGATAATGCCGATAGATTTTAAACACAAAGATCACAGCTGATAACTACAGATCATGTATGGGATAGATTTTCTCAAGAATTTTCAAATACCTTGAGGCATAGGGAATGACTTTGTCATTCTACATCAACACACATCCCATACCTTTTTTTGAAGCATTGCTATAGATTATGAAAATATCCCCACTTGTGGGTAGTGTGATCATAGGGGAAATGGTTGTTGTACCTCTCGTTCCCCTCGTTGTTTGATTTTCATGATCACAATCACTTTCATATTTGTCTAACATTGTGTTAAGTGTTTTTGTTTTATAGGCACAAGGTTGCCAAGAAGTTCACCCAAGAATGGACAAGAAATGGACTGAAATTCAGTCCACCGGCCAACCGGTGTGATAGCACCGGCCAGCCGGTGGACCTGGCAGAGGCATTTCCCACTGCCAGGCTCCACCGGTCAGCCGGTGGCTCTGTCACCGGCCAGCCGGTGGAAACCTGATGAAACAGTGGGAGCTACTGTCTCCCCACCGGCCAGCCGGTGGCTCCTCCACCGGTCAGCCGGTGGAGCCTGGACCAAATTCTTCTCAACATACAAGGCACCGACCAGCCGGTGGAGCTGTACCGGCCAGCCGGTAGCCCATTCAAACTAGCCGTTGGCTTTGACCAGTCAACCCTCTTTTGGCCTCCAACGGCTCCGAGGCCTTTTCCAACGGCTCCGAAGACTCCCCAAGGGTTCCATGCCTATAAATAAAGGCCAAGGAAGCCCCGGACACCAACCAGAACTATACCAAAGCCCACGGACACCTTGTTGATCATTTTGGCGTACCTCCGGCGCATTCCTCCAAAGGAACCCCCTTTGCTCCAACAACTTCCACATCCAAGGAGCTCCACCCAAGAAGCTTGGAAGCGGCCTTCAACATCTCCAATCAATCAAAGGCACCCAAGACTTCCTCAAATACGGTTTTTAGTGTTTTATTTATTTTGAGCTTAAATTTGGGTTTGTGCCTACAAACCCCAAACTCTTTCTTCATCCCTCTTTCTTTTGGGTTTCACATCACCATTAAGGTGTGAAAAGGTTGCCAAGATTTCCTTTAAATATCTTGAGACATAGGTGAGCTATCCTTCACCTGTAAGAAGGATAGTGGGTTCTTGCTAAACCATTAAAAGCAAGTGGGTTCTTGCTCAACCAATAAAAGCAAGCTGTAATAGGTCCTAGTGCTACCTCAAAGCCTAGTGGGTTTCTTGCTAAAACCATTGAAAAGAAAGCGGTAGGAATCTCTCAACGGTTGAGTTGGGAGCGGAGACGTAGGCCGGGTTTTGGCCGAACTCCGTTAACAATTTCTTGTGTGATTGCCTCTTTCTTTCCGCTGCACTTTCACTTTGATTTTTATTTTGTTAATCTTTTTTTAAAAGGCAATTCACCCCCCCTCTTTCCATCCTTCCCGTTTTTCTCCGGCCCAACAATTGGTATCAAAGGACGTATTTGAATAATTCCCTAATCGGTTTCAAATTAAAGATCCTATTTTTTTTGATGGCTTCTACCGCTTCTTCCTCTCAAACCCTCGAAGGTCATTCATTGGGTCGTGCTCCATTGTTTGATGGAACCGACTATTCTTTTTGGAAAACCCGCATGACCACATTTCTTAAAAGTATTGGCTATCCTATTTTTAGAATTGTTATGCATGGTTTTACCCTCACTTCTTCCGATGAGTCTAAATGGACCCCCACCGACATTGCAAATTTCGAGCTTGATGGCAAAGCCATGAACGCTCTTCATTGTGGTCTTGACCGTAATATATTTAATTGTATTTCTACTTGCTCTACTTCTTACGATCTTTGGAAATTTTTAGAACTAACCTATGAAGGTACTAGTGAGGCTCCAAAGCAAGAATCCGATCAAAAGCAAGAACCCGACGAAAAGATCAAGCCCGTTTGCCCACCTCACAAGAAAAGGGCCAAGAAGAAGAAGAAGAAGGCTTTAAAGAAAACTTGGAGTGATAGCTCCTCCTTCTCTTCCTTCTCCTCGAGCGACAATGGTAATAATTGCCTAATGGCAAAACATGAGGTATCTTCCTCCTATTCCTCCTCTTCCTCCTCTAGTTCTTCTAATTCATTTAATCATCTATCTTATGAAGAACTCTCACACGCCAGAGACCAACTAGAAAAAGGTTTTCATGAATTATCGTCAAAATTTGTTGCTTTAAAAAAGAATTTCAAAAAACTCTCCTTCGAAAAAGAACAACTTCTCAAAGAGAAGGAGGAACTCTCCCTAAAAATCCAAAATTTCCCCAATGTTGATTCTTTGGAATCAACCATCAAGGACCTTAGAGAATCCTTAGCCAAGTTCACCCAAGGTGAACAAAATTTGACCAAATTATTGGGTTCTCAAAGGGTTTCTAGGACCACTCAAGGACTTGGCTATACCAACCAAGCCTCCTCCTCCCATGTACCCACTTTTTTTGTAAGGGGGAGCTCTAGTTTTAAATTTTGCAATTATTGTAAAAAACCCGGGCACATGATCTATGAATGTAATTGAAAAAATGCCCGGTATGATAGGCCCAAATCGATTTTTTATTCGGACGAATTTTATAGGAGAAGACCCTCCATGAGAAAAGTATGGATTGAAAAATCCCTTCTAGCGAGTCTCTCCGGGCCTAAAATTGTCTCTTTTCAAAATCCCTCTCCCCGATGATCTTTTGTTTTATTTAGGGGGAGAAATTTTCTTAAATTTAAAAATCTCTTTCGATTCATTTTTCAATTTAAGTTCTTTTTTGATTCAAAACTCTCAATTTCAAAAATTTCATTTGGTTTCAAATTTCAAATTTCAATTTTTGATTCAAAACTTTCAATTCAAACTGTTATTCAATCTTTCAAATTCCAAAATTTCAATTGATTTTCAAATCTCAAATCTTGTTTTTCAAACCCTTTCCCTCAATCAAGTTTTATGCCCTGAGCTATTTTGATAATCACAAAGGGGGAGAAATTTCTTGATTGATTGGGGGAGAATATTTTCTATCATGCTTTGATTTATTTTCAAATTATCCTTTAAGAATGTCTTTAATTTCAGTATTTTACATTTATTGTTTTGGTGATTGTGATCATCAAAATAGGGGGAGATTGTTGTACCTCTCGTTCCCCTCGTTGTTTGATTTTCATGATCATAATCACTTTCATATTTGTCTAACATTGTGTTAAGTGTTTTTGTTTTATAGGCACAAGGTTGCCAAGAAGTTCACCCAAGAATGGACAAGAAATGGACTGAAATTCAGTCCACCGACTAACCGATGTGATAGCACCGGCCAGCCGGTGGACCTGGCAGAGGCATTGCCCACTGCCAGGCTCCACCGGTCAGCCGGTGGCTCTGTCACCGGCTAGCCGGTGACAACCTGATGAAACAGTGGGAGCTACTGTCTCCCCACCGGCCAGCCGGTGGCTCCTCCACCGGTCAGCCGGTGGAGCCTGGACCAAATTCTTCTCAACATACAAGGCACCGGCCAGCCGGTGGAGCTGTACCGGCCAGCCGGTAGCCCAGTCAAACTAGCCGTTGGCTTTGACCAGTCAACCCTCTTTTGGCCTCCAACGGCTCCGAGGCCTTTTCCAACGGCTCCGAAGACTCCCCAAGGGTTCCATGCCTATAAATAAAGGCCAAGGAAGCCCCGGACACCAACCAGAACTATACCAAATCCCACGGACACCTTGTTGATCATTTTGGCGTACCTCCGACGCATTCCTCCAAAGGAACCCCCTTTGCTCCAACAACTTCCACATCCAAGGAGCTCCACCCAAGAATCTTGGAAGCGGCCTTCAACATCTCCAATCAATCAAAGGCGCCCAAGACTTCCTCAAATACGGTTTTTAGTGTTTTATTTATTTTGAGCTTAAATTTGGGTTTGTGCCTACAAACCCCAAACTCTTTCTTCATCCCTCTTTCTTTTGGGTTTCACATCACCATTAAGGTGTGAAAAGGTTGCCAAGATTTCCTTTAAATAGCTTGAGACATAGGTGAGCTATCCTTCACCTGTAAGAAGGATAGTGGGTTCTTGCTAAACCATTAAAAGCAAGTGGGTTCTTGCTCAACCAATAAAAGCAAGCTGTAATAGGTACTAGTGCTACCTCAAAGCCTAGTGGGTTTCTTGCTAAAACCATTGAAAAGCAAGCGGTAGGAATCTCTCAACGGTTGAGTTGGGAGCGGAGACGTAGGCCGGGTTTTGGCCGAACTCCGTTAACAATTTCTTGTGTGATTGCCTCTTTCTTTCCGCTGCACTTTCACTTTGATTTTTATTTTGTTAATCTTTTTTTAAAAGGCAATTCACCCCCCCTCTTGCCATCCTTCCCGTTTTTCTCCGGCCCAACAATGGTAATCCTCTTCTTCAACTCAATGAATATTTCTTCACATTCATCATTCCAACCAAACTTGACCCTCTTATGAGTTAGCTTGGTAAGAGGGTTTGACAATCATGAGAAATTTCTCACAAATCGGTAATAATATCCATCTAACCCTAGGAAGCTATGAATATCCATCACAGATGTCATCCTCAACCATCCCTAAATTTCTTTTGTTTTGAAATGATCCATAGATATCCCATTTCTTGTGATGATATTCCCCAATAATGATACTTATTTCAACTAGAACTCACACTTTATTTACTTTGCATAGAGCTTCTCCTTTCACAAGGTCTCTAGAACAGTGCTCTGATACTCCTCATGCTTCTCCTTGGTTTTAGAGTATATTATAATATCATCTATAATGACTAACAAAAATTTATCAAGGTAATATATAAATAATCTATTCATAAAATCAATGAAGATTACTGGAGCATTAGTGAGTCTGAATGACATCAGTAGGAAATCATAATGCCCGTACCTTATATGAAAATCAGTTTTGGGGATATCTACCTTCTTCACCTTAACTTGGTAATATCCCAAATGCGAATCCACCTTGGAGAAGTATTGTACTCCATGTATTTGATAAAAAAATTCATCAATTCATGGTAAAGTATACTTGTTCTTTATCATGTTTTTTTGAGATCACGATAATCAATGCAAAGGCACATTGACCTATCCTTCTTCTTGATGAAGAGGACTAATACACCACATGATGAAGTACTTGGGAATATAAACCCTTCATCCAGATTCTCCTATAGTTGTTTCTTTAGATCCTCAAGCTAAAAATATCCATTCTATATGGAGTCTTGGATATTGGCAATACGCTAGGTATAATATCAATAGATAATTCAACATCTCTTCTAGGAGGAAGACCAAGAAATTTCTCAGGAAACACATCAGTGAATTCCCTCACAATAGGAATTTCTTCGAGGATGGTTCTTTCCTTAGACTTAATCACCTGAGAAATATACTCATGCTCATAGGGAATTAATATCTATACTTGATATTATGGTTCTAAAGAATATTCATCATCCTCCTTGCAATTTTATAGAATCAGGGGTCAATTCACTATATGGAGAGTGATTTCCCTCTCGCAGAAATTTATGTTGGCTCTATATAGGTAAAGACAATATATGAAAAGAATTGTATCAAATTATACTAAAGGGAGTATGATGAGGTTATCTGGGAAGTTCAATCCAAAAATTGTGATAGGGGAGGATTTATATACCTAGGATTTAATAATTTCCCCATTTTCCATTTTCACCGACATCTCTACTTCCATTATTTATAGTGGTGTTTGAATAATTCTACTAAACTTTTGGGATATAAAACAATGTGGATAACTATGAAAGATAACCCGAACTTTCAATTTTTTATTCCTGTTCTACTTATTTACTTCATACAATAAAACTTTGGGAAGATAAATATTAAACACATAAAGGGGAATCTAATGAAAAAAGGGATAACTTATAAATTACATTTATCTCCTTAACTTATGAATTTATAAGCTTCAATCTAAGTTATCCATGATCTACTACCTAATATATATTCTTAGGGGAATTGTTTTTGTTCCCTTAATAATGGTTCTTACTAAGATTATGAATTTAACAAATAATATCCCTCAGGAGTGTCAAACCAAGAGTGCAGCAAGGTCTGTTTTCATGCACCAGTTCCCATTTGAGTCTAGCTCAAAGCGATGTTTTTGGGTTTTAGCCCTAGATACATCTGTGCCAGATCTACCTCTACTTGTTAATATCTAATCAGGGATATATTTTCTTGATAAACCACTTACTCTATACTCACCAAAATTTAGGTACTATTTCCTTATACTCAGTCTTATCCCTAAGGATTTTACTAAATTTTTCTAATCCTAATCCCAAAAAAAAACTAAACCTATCCTCTGATACCAACTATAACAACCTTGTTCTTTATTACACATTTAAACATGATTTATTACAAAAAATTTCACTTAATACAACTCAAAATATTTATAGGTCTAGTGTCTTTGGGGATTAATAACATTACATAACAACATAAAACATGAAGTATACATCTTTATTGAAAACTTCTTTTACATGACCACAACATTCTTTTATACTTAGCAATGCATGGGATAACCTGAGGATATACATAAGAAAATGGCGATATATAAATAATAATAAGGTAATAAACATGGAATAACATGAGGAATACAATAAATGTTAGTCAATAGGCATATTGATGGAGCACAAAAGAAACATGAACATAAAGGCATGATATAGTATGATATTCATAACATGAAAACGTGGAAACAACATAAAACATGATTTTAGCATGAGCCAAATCTCATTGCACATGGATTAGCATGAGTAAAACCTCATTTTATATGAATTAGCATGATTAAAACATAATTAAACATTAATTATCATGATTAAACCCTCATTACACATGACGTATCATGATACTAAACATTACCCAATGCATTGGAGCGCTATCAGGGTGCACCCTTTATAATCATTTTAATATCATGATTAAGTGTGACACATAGATCATATAACATGGATTCATTCAACGTAATCATTTTTTACATGATAAAGTATTTTTGAATTCATATATCTAAGTCACCATTCGATAATTATGTGCAAATAAAAAAGAATACCCTTGATAGAGGAATGAGTATGGTATTCACTACACAATGATTTTGGCAGGGAAAATCACAGTGCAATTTTGGCTGCATAACAACATGAAATAGAAATTAATAAAATGTCTTGATGAGAGATAAAGGGGTATATCATCATTTATATATGAAATGAATAGTAAGGTGATCATGAACCATAACATCCCAAAATATGAAATTAAATTTAGATGCTTAATGAAATTCTTGAATGGAAATGAGAAGAGTGAAATCCCTTAAAGAATTTCGGAATAGTAATGACTTAGGTAATGGTTCAAATGGGTGAGGATAAATGATACCTCAATTAAATAACATCAATTGTAAAATAATGTAATGATTAAAAATGAATTTCAATACAATCAATTGAAATTAAAAGAACTGAGAATGTGCTTGAATTCAAAGAGGAGGATAGGAATCCCTTACTTGGATGTGTAATCTAAAAGGCTTGGGAGAGGATTATTGGGAGATTGGGGGAACCTTGGGTGGACTCTATGGAGTAGGGGGAATATTTTGGTATATATTAAAAGAGATTTAGTGAAAAGAAATGGGTTCTTGGATGGGTTTATATAGGAAAGGTGGGAGAATTCTTTATTATTTTGGTTTTGGACACTGCACACTAAAATATTCATAACCACAAACCATAACATGGTTTTTGTCCATGGTTTATGGAAAATGGGAGTGTTATACATTATTTTATAGGGATAAGAGTAGAATATATTAAAATATTTCCCTTCATTATGTGGAGGTGAGTCACACTTTCAAGGAAATGATTTTAAGATATTAAAATATTTTATATGTCTTGGAGGATTCACCAAGGATTTATAAAATAAATAAAATAATCATAAAATTACATTATTTTAAAGAAAAAAAAATATTTGTCCAAATATACCTTTTATAGTATTTTATTACATCACTATTGGGTCATTATGATGTCATAAAACACATTATATATTTATACACTATTTAATTTTTACCCAAAAATTTTTCTGACTTAAAAAATTATGAAAAATTCACCATTGGATAATTTTGACAACTTTATTAAAAAAATAATATTCATATTTTCTAAATAATTATCTAAATATGTGAATTTTCACTTTTAAAATAAAAATTGACATTTATTGAAAATTAACGCATTTTGGCAACAATATTTTTCAAACCATAATAAAAATTACATTTGACTTCATAAAAATTATATGATAATTTATATTTATCAAAAGTAATTTAATAATAATATTTTATTTATTTAATTAAAAAATCGATTAATTCATCAAAATAGATTTCTTCATTGAATTTGAATATTAACCAAAAATACTATTGTGCTTTAAAAATCTTTTACAAAGTAAGAATAATAGAATGAAAGTATATTTGTTATTATATACAAAAATAATTCACATATTCATAATACTATGGTCCTTTTAAATATCCCTTTTTACACCATAATAAGCCCTAAGAGTAAGGTGTGCGATGGTGGGGATGTCATGGGGCCATTCGGTGAACATGGTTTGAGACGTGATCTCGATGAGCTTGAAATTCTCTCGTAAATGGTTTCCCTCATACTTAAGTTGTTGGATATTGTCTTGGGATTGCTCTAGGGAAAATCCCAGAAATGTTATCTCCCTCACAAGCTCTGATAAATGGGATTTATTGGGTATGATCCTACTGGTTGAGGCTATCACTTCCTTTGTCTGTTCCAAAAGGATTTGTTAAAACCCTATATTTATACTAGTCATGTGATCACTATTTAATGGCTATATTATCAATGGTAAGGATAATTAATGGTCATTTAAATAAAATTGGATATAATAAAACAAAAGGAGAGCATGTGTTTTCTATATCCATAATACATTTAGAAGAAAGTGAATTTTATTCATAAATGTTTGGGTCATTAAAGTACCCAAATAGACTTTATGATTGTAGGTGTAGATAAAGGGAAGTAACCAGTTTTCAATGATTGATTTCCAATACTAGGTTGGAGTATGGGAGAAGAGAACCGATCCTATGCTCATGATGCCAATGGAGGTAGCTTTTTATATTTCTTTTATTTTTGTATAGCATGTGGTATATGTACATTTCCCCTATATCCCGTGTGATTCCATTTTGTACAGCTACATGAAATGATCATCATCATTTTGTATCCATTTATAATCCATATTTCACTAGTTTATATTTATTGGATGTTCTTTTGTTATTATAGTGCTACTTGTTTATTATTGCTTCCATAATTTTCCATTTAATTCTATGCTACACTCTGACTCATGAGGGAATGGTCTCCCAAAAAACACAACCTAGGCCCCCACTGCTAGTTAGCAGCCTCTAGCATACGTGGAGGCATGATTGAGATCATGTGGATGACGATCTTGAGGTACCTATTAGTGGATTCCGAGGTAGAACACTACAAAGTTTTATCATGGGTTATTTTTATTTTTTTCTTACTATTTGGGTATTAGACATGAAACTTGGATGTATCATAATTTGGTAATGAGCCTATTCTTGGGAGTAGCTATCCCACATACTGGGGAAACCCAAATTGCATAGGATGGGCTACGATTGTAATTGGTTTTTCCTCTTAGAGTTGTACTAATTTCACCATTGGGTGATACACATGCTATGTGATGTTATTACTATTGATGTTATTATAATGAAATTTATTTACCTTGCCCCGATGAAGTGAGGGAATATCAATTATTGCATCATATTAGATAATTGAGGATTCACATGTCACGCATTATTCCATGCCATATTTATATCACTATGTGCATTGGCAGTATTATATGTGATTTTTGTGATTTCCATGAGTTTTATATATTAAAATTTTCTAACGTCTCTTGAGGGGATAACATAATTGGATTAATTAAAGTTCCTACATCAATCTAAACAGTGTTTTACCACATAAATTGATGATAAAACCTTAACTAACCAATTATTTAACAAATATGCCAAGAACCACTGGTTTTATGTGCCAAAATATTATTTGATTTTATTGATGAATTCCAATTTGAATTTACTAAGTGAGTACTTCTATAAATTGGGAATGGTAGTTCATTCAATCAAATCACTATACATGACCTGTTACACCCCATTACCAAATTTAAAGGCAAGTTCGTAGTTACATGATGTACCAATTAAAATTTACAAAGAGTATGAACCTTTATAAATTGTGAATAGTGACACATTTAACTAGATTAAGATATATATATATATATATATATATATATATATATCCTTAAAAGTAATAATGAACTTCAATAATTTAATGTTTCAAAATGAACTATTTATTACTAAATGAGGATTCCAATTGAAAGGTAAAGGGTGTTTTCCTCTATACCTTACAATTGAAACTCCATATACCAGAAACTATATTGTGTTATATGAGACCTTAACCATGACCCAACCATAGTAGTCGGTAGTAGGAAGTATCTCATGAAACTCTTATGATCTTCCTTATCAACTAAACCTGGATTTAAAAGCAGACAGTGTGGTGTGAATCATTATAGGAACATTGTGTACCTTTCCTTTCATACTTTTATTATTTCTTATCTGTTATAAATCTTATATAAGGCATGTGATTGGAAATTATAGAGATATGTTACCACAGTATCCTCAAGCCGTAAGCCAGGAAGGTAGAGGAAACCATGCTCCATAGGTGGTGGGCCTTGAACCACCGATATTACCTCATGAAGTGCCACCTAAGGAACCCCTGTTGATCTTCCACTAAGAATTGATGCTCAGTTTCAAGATAGATTATTTTTCTTCATGTATTTTGTATAGGTATATCCACAACCTGCCCCTTCTATGGTAGAATTGATGAACGAATTCCTGTGGTAGAATCCTCCCACCTTTGTAAGGGATGGTGGTCCTCAAGCTACTGAATATTTTATAGAGGCTATGTTGTTGATATTAGATCATATTGTGATTCATCTGGAGTGAAGGTTCAAGCTCTCCACCTATATTCTCTATGACTCCACTAATCATTGGTGGGATATTATCACTCAGACTAGTTGTCATCAGGGTATTCTCTAGATGGACTTCCAGATAGCCTTATGTGATTAGTTATTTCCACATACCTTGAGGGAAAACCACATATGAGAGTTAATTAACCTCCAGAAGGGTGGTATGCCAATTATGGAGTAATTATGTATCATTATTACTCTCGACACAATATTAGGGGTTCATTCAGAGAGCATACACCAGTGAAAGAAGTTCCCCTTAAGATAGGTGGATATCATTTCTTGTGGAATTTCATTATCCATGATATGACTACTTAAATATCATTCTCAGTATGGATTGGATAGTTACTTATCATGGACATGTTGATTTCTATCACTGAAGGGTGTTATTTACATCACTCAAGGGCATAACATATAATCATAAGGGAGAATGGGATATCCAGGCAGGTTAAGTTGGACCCAAGCATCATGGGATGAGTAGGGAACTAGACAACTAATCACTTTATGAGTGATCAGGTAGTACTACTTGTATAATTTTCTCATATGGTAGATTACTTCTAGTATGTATTTCCTGATTATTTCTCTAGATTACCTTTTGTAAGAGTGGTGGAGTTCACTATTGAGCTAGTTCTAGGTGCGACACTAGTGCCCATTTCTCCTTATAGGATGGAACCTAATGAGCTCTAGAAACTCAAGAAATAGTTGTAGGACCAATATGAAAAGGGTTTCATATGACCCGGTACCTTACCGTGGGGTTCACCCATCCTTTTCACCAAGAAGTTAGATGGTACCCTCAATTTTTTCATGGATTACCATAATTTGAACCAACTTATGGTGAATAACCAATATCCACTATATGGACTCTTCGACCAGCTTTGAGGAGCAACAATTTTATCTAAGATTGATTTTAGGTCAGGATACCATAATGTGCGTGTTAGACCATTAGACACACCATGTACAAAATTTTACAGCAGATATAACCTGTATATTATCTAGTTATTCCGCTCTTCCTTACAAACAGGCCCACCATTTTCATGTCCTTAATGAATTGAGTTTCCCACCCATACCTATATTAATTTTTGGTAGTCTTTGTAAATGACATATCAGTGTATTATTTCACTTTAAATGACCATGAAAACCATATTGATATCATACTGAATACATTGAGATAGCACCATATTTATGCCAATCTTAGAAAGTTTCACTTTTGGATTGATAAGGTTCACTTCTTAGTTCATATTATCTCAAAGTCAGGTGTATCTACTGACCTAGAGAATGTGATTATCATAGTTTCATGGGAGAATCCAAGAATGTCTTTGACATATGCAGTTTCTCAGGGATGTCTGTCTATTACAAGAAATCCATTGAAGAATTATCATGCCTAGTAGTGACTCTTATGAGATTGACTAATAAAGGTTTTAAATTCGTATGGTTAGAATCTTGTGAGGCATCCTTTTAGGATTTGAAAGGGAGAATGGATTTACCTCCGATCCTAATTCTTATGGAGCTGGGAAGAAGCTATACCATTTATTGTGATGATTTAGTAATTAGTATTGGATAATTTTTTATACAAGTTGATTGATTTGTAGTGTGTGAGTCCAACTAGCTGAGGCCTCATGATCAAAATTACCCTACCAACGACATTGATCTAGTATATGTGGTTCATGCTTTACTCTATTGAAGGCATTATCCATTGGGTTAGCCATTCATTATTTACATGGATCAAAAAAGTATCCAATAAATTTACACACAATGCGACTTGAATCTGAGACAGCCCAAGTGGGAAGAATACCTATAGTCATTCAAATTTTAGAACTCTTATACACCTGGAAGGGTAATGCAGTAGCTGATTACCTGAGTTGGAAGACTCAAACATAGGCCATCTGAGAGGCCAATACTAAGTGAAAGTTGACGGAACTATTTTATGAGATGCACATGGAGGTTTAATATTGTCATGGAAAAACTATTTTAGAAGCTTTAGCAGTGAAATAACCTCTTTTGGAACTTGTGAAAATGAGACAAATATCTGATCATGAGGGCATTTTCCTAAGGGAGTGTGTCTCAGGTGAGAAACCACCACCTAGTTGGGTTATCTATGGGAATGAGATCTTACAATTCGACAGGTGTATTTTGGTTCTTGCTAATATATGTGAAGAGTTGATGCGGTAACCTCATGCCTTTGTTTGTGAATTTCACCATGGGATTACCAAGATGTATCAATATATAAATTTTTAGTATTGGTGGATAGGTATGAAGAGGAACCTTATAGGTTTTATCATGCGGTGTTACACCTATCAATAGGTGGAGGTGGAGCACCAAAAACCTACTGTACTTATACAACCTTTATCCATTCCTAAGTAGAAATGGAATGATGTCACCATTGATTTCATGATGGGTTTGTTGATATCCCCTCAAGGTAGTGATGCAATATGGGTGATAATTGATAGGTTGAAAAAGGTATCACACTTTCTACCTATCCTAGAGACCTTCTTAGTTGTTTATCTTGGGAGGATTTATATCTGGGAGATTTTTCACCTTCATAGTTTCCCATGTTCTTTCATATCGGACTGAGATTCCTAGTTTACATCATGGTTATGACAGGGGCTGTAGAAGGCATTGGGTTCATAGGTGCTCTTGAGTACATATCATATCACCCTCAAACTGACAAGTAGTCCGATCAGACAATATAGGTGTTAGAGGAAATTATACAGGCATGAATCCTTGATTTCAAAGTTTTATGGGAAAAAATATACCTCTTGTAGAGTTTTCCTACAATAACAATTTTTAAAAAATGATTCATATGTATTTATATGAGGCCATTTATGGTAGAACATGCTATTCACCCATATTCTAGTTATAGATAGGTGAGAAAACACTACCAGATCCTCATCTTGTTTAGGATACTTTAGTGCAAGTATAGATAATTCAAAAGAATATGGATATAACTTAGTCTAAGAAGAATTCTTATATCTATATTCATCGTAGACCTCTAGAATTCAAGGTGGGACATCATGTGTTTTTGTGATTTTCTCCAATATTGGGTCATGGATGGATTCATGGATAGAGAAAGCTACTAACTTGTTATTTCAGGACTTTTGATATCATGGAGAGAGTTAGTCCACCAGCCTATCGCTTGAATTTACCTTAGAGGTACCATTACATGCATGAAATATTCCATGTATCATAGATTTTTCATTATCATTCTGACCTATCTCATTCATTTGACCCTAAGGATATTGAGATGGAGGCAGATGTATCCTTTAAGGAGCATCTGATACATATCATTGATTAGATCACAAAGGATCTCTAAGGTAGTTTAGTTTCTATGGTATGGGTACTATGGCATCACGACCATGTATAATAAAAAACTTGGGAGAGAGAGGATAAGGCACATTCTTAGTGGTTGAAACTTTTCTATGATGATGCTCTATTACGCTCAGAAGGGAAACTTGAGGATGAGTTGTTTTAGGGAGTGTAGGTTGTAACGTCCCAAATTTTCAGAAATATACATTTTATTTTTAGTTTTGGTTAAATCTAGATACCTTGGCTAAAGGTGGGTATGTTTTCTTTTGAGAGGAGAAGGTGGAAGGAGGGATAGAACCTAGATAGAGACCAAATACATAGAATATATTAAATACACAATGTGTATTTGGATAGATAGACCCTATTCATGATGTGTATAGGTTTTTCCTTAGGAGGGAAAACTCGATCATTACACTTTTTGTAATGTATTTACACACCATGTAAATGATATGGTTGTTTTTTAAAAGGGGTAGAGCCTCTTTTTTAAAGAGGATATTTTATTCTCTATATAGGAGTAGGATCCGTGGACAGGAGAACCCTCCATGCATAAGCTATATTCTTCTAATCCTCCTTCATACAAGATCCATTTCCTTCATCGTCAATCATGTTGGATCTATAACAATAAGCTATATATTATTCTTTCTTCCTATCATTATTTATATTTCCTTATTTTCACTATTTTGGTGTGAGATATTATACCCTATTTTTAGATAATTGATCCATTCTTCTGATTTCTCCTTTTCTAGATCAATTCAAGGGCTGAAACTAGATGAGGAGAGTGATACATAGCTAAGGTCAGTGGTCTAGTTACTTTAACTAAATTTTAGTTACATTTATATCATGTATTGTTATGCTACATGCCATTTTTTTTGGTGATGCATCTAAAATGTTTAATAAATTAAATTTAATGGTTTTCCATGCCCAATACAGTCATAAATAGCATAAAATCAACCCTTTGGTTAATCACCTTGATGTGATCCATGACTATGGGTAAAAGTTTTCTTAATGGACTGATTTCCCTTTACCTTATATTGTTTAAACACATTTTGGGGTGTGTTTTCCATTATAATAAATTCATTGGAATGTAAAAATGATTTATTAAAGATGATTAGACATGTGTTAGGACCCTATTATTTATTTCATATATTTCCTTAATTTAATTAAAATAATTATCCAAATTGATTAACAATTCATGATTGTAATGCCTTAATGAAATTTTATGGGATCCTGATAGCTAATCCATACCTTTATGTCATTTTGAGAGAGATACTAGGGATTACATTTATGGGTGTATGGGATCATCATTATTTTTAATTATAATTTGTAATTTTATGGTAAATAATCTAGGAGTTATACTTAGTATGTCTTGGATGGGCTCACCATTCAATTTATCTACCTCCTTATGAGTGATAACAATTCCCTATGGGGGAACCCATGGATGGGTTCGATGGTTAGATGGTTATACTAGGCCACGAGTGATACTTGTACCCCTATGTGAGATACCGAGGATAGGCTTGGAGATTATTATCTTCACACCATGAAAATAATTATACTTGGTTGGATGGAATACTATGATGTTGAGTATTTATTTATCTCCTGGTGTGATACTTGGGTTACTTGATATGGGTATCGTTGGACGAGACCAAGATGCTTCTTATTTAAATTCAATAGATTCCTTTCATATAATCCAAGAATGAAAATTTATTTTTTAAAGTACGTGTCTTCCAAGACAAATCACATGTTTGGGCTCAGTCCAATCTATATAATTTATTAATGATGATCCATTTATACACTATTTCATACTTTTATAGGTTACCCTAGTTTAGAGACATCTGTCTTTGGACAAAGTAGATATATTTGGTCAGGTATCCCATGAAGAACCCGATTTGATGCATTTTATTTATTTATGGCCTTGAATTTATTCTTATTGGAACACTGATCATTTTATATGAACAGGATGAACTGATATAAACACCATTGTTGGTGGCATATTGTGTATATGTCAAACCCTCATTGGGCCTCCCTTGTTACACAAGTAGAATTTATTATTTCAAGTGTAGATAAAGGGAAGCGTCTATATTTCAAAGATTTATTTCTAGTACTAGGTTAGAGTACAAGAGCAGAGGATCGAGCCTATGCTCATGATACTAGTAGAGGTATATTTTGATCTTTATTTTATTTTTTTATATCACACGGTATATTTATATTTCCACTATATCCCGTGTGATTCCATTTTTTATATTAACATGAAATTATCATCATCATTTTGTATCCATTTATGATTTAGATTTCATTTATTTTTATTTATTTTATGTTATTTTTTTATTTCATTACTTCTGGTTTATTACTACTTCCATAATTTTCCATTTACCACTATACTACACTATGACTCATGAGGTCATAGTCTCCCCATGGAAACACCATAAGACCTTTATTTTAATCAGTATACTTTGGAATTTGGGGAGGTGTTCTTGAGGTTATGTGGCCGACCATCTCGAGGCACCACTTATTGGCTTTTAGGGTGGGATGCTACAACATGTTTTCTTTGGATATGATAGTATCTCTTCCCTATTTATCTATAGTCACCACTACCAATGGATTCTAAACCCTAACCGATTCCTCACTACCCTATACTTATACCTCCATCCTTGATTTCACAGAAATTTTTCTGAGTCATACATTGCTGAGATCATATCACCAACCTCCAAGCTTTCTGTTTCCCTGTCCTTACCTCAGTGACCTTCTTCCCTGACATCTGACCCTCTTATTGTGAGGGGTAATTTTTTTATTTTATCTTTATATTTTTAATGTAAAATTTAATCATTTTCATGTTAAATTTTTATTCTATGGAATCAAGACCCTACCATGGTCAATTAATAAATTGGGTGATATGAAAAATTGGTTATAATTTTTTGATTAAACATTTATATATTTATATCTGAATGTACAAGGAGAAGAGTGGAAATAAAATACCTATGAATAAAAGTTAGATTAATTTAGCTCAAATCACACCTAAATATGCCAAGGGTTTGGAAGAATTTTTAGATTATGAAATCAAAAACTAATAAGTTGTTGGTAGAAAAAAATGTGAGTGTATGGATTGTAAATTCAAGCAATGGTTGAATAGATACGAAGTATATGAGAACTTTATATTAAAATAGTTTCCTTATCGACATGTATGTTGGATTTTGATTTCTTAATAAAATATTATATAAAGTAAAAACAATGAATATACTATCAATGGAATAAAAAGTGACCCAATAGAGGATAATTCAGTTCAAAACCTGATAACTGATGCATTTGAATTTGCATGATACATTTTACAAGATTTTAATAGATTAGAATAACCTTCAGTTGATCCTGAGAATGGTAATATTTCTTAGAACTTTAGTAACTAAAAAAATGAGTGTTATGAATTAGTTTAAGATGGACAACAATAATTGTATGAAGGGTGTGACAAGTATTCAAATTTGTCTTTTCTACTTAAGTTATATCATATCAAGTATCTCAGTCGAATTACTAAAAAAGAAATGTCCATGATTTTAGAGTTTATTCATGATGCATTTAGTGAAGCTAAGATCCCTTTATCATTTTATGATATGAATAAAATAATAAAACAACTTGGACTTGATTATACAAAGATACATGAATTCTCTAATGATTACATGATTTACTGGGGAGAAATGTATGATAAAGAATAATGCATAAGATTTCATACAAATAGATTAAATCCAATGAATAAAAATGAGAGTGAAAGTTAATAAAACAATAGTAAGAAACAAAATAAAAAAACTCCCACAAAGGTATTGAGTTACTTTCCTCTAAAACCAATCTTGTAAATATTATTCATGTTGTCTAAGACTACATGCAACATAAAGTGGCATGCTCAGGATAATAACAACGATGACCTGATGAGACATCCAAAAGATTCAACATCATGGAAAGTGTTTTATTAATCATATCCATACTTTTCTTCGGATCCTAAGAAGATATTTTTGGGATTTGATTCTGATGGTTTTAACCCTTTTGGTACTTTAAGTAACAATTATAGCATTTGGCCAGTTATTTTAATCCCCTATAATCTGCCTCTAGGTATGTTTATGAATAATATTTATTTCATTATTTTGATGATTATTACTTGAAATAAAATTCATTGAAATGAAATTTATGTATACCTTCAACCTATAATAAAATAATTTCAAGAATTATGGGATACTGGCATAGAAACATATGATGATTCAATGAGAAAACTATTCAAAATTCATGCTTCTTTAATGTGGAAAATTAATGACTTTATTGGACTAGGAAACTTATCCTATTGGAACAATCATACTAGTTTGGATTTTCCGCTTTGTAATTTTGATTTTTAACCTCAATGATTGCCTTATAGTAGAAAATGGTGTTTTATGTGTCATAATCAATTTCTTATTTCTTATCATAAATTTAAGTTTAATAAAACATAATTAAATAGAGATATTGAATTGAAAAAGATACAAAATCAGTTATGTTGTTCAAAAATATTGGGAAAATTAATTAATGTCACTATAGAATTTGGTAAATTTAATCAGTCTAAAGATGGTGGGAAAAGGGTATGAGGTACTATGTTTGAAGCAACTATAACCAAATAGTGGAAAAAATGAGTATATTTTTAAAAATCCCTTATTGGGATTTTAATTTGGGATGTCATAATATTGATGAAATGTATATTTAGAACATCTATGATAATGTAATTTTTATATTACTTAATGATTAGGGTAAATAAAAGAATCACCTTAATGTTTGTAAGGATTTGGAATCAATGAATATAGAGAATGGATTTTGGGAAAATGAGAATAGAAAGCATCCTTTTGAAATTTTTACAATGAAAAATCATGATAGACATATTCCTTCTAAATTTAAATAATATAAAAGTCCTAGATTGATATTCAAGTAAAATTTCAAGGTGTGTTGACTTAAAAAATTGAAATTTATATGTATTTAAAAGTCATAACTCACATATTCTGATGGAGCAGTTGTTTCAATTATCATTTCCTAATAAGTTACCATAAAAAGAAACTGCAAGTCTAGTTGAGTTGTGTACCTTTTTTAGAGATATTTTTGGTAAAACTCTAAATCTATCTCAGCTTGATAATCCTAAATAAATAATTATTTTGACACTTTATAATTTAAATATATTATTTCCCCCTTTATTTTTTATAGTCATGATTCATTTGATTATTAATTTGGTTGGGGAAGTTAAATTTGTTGGACCGGTACACTATCAATGGATGTATCCCATTGAGAGGCATGCTAATATTATTTTTATTTTCATTGGTGAATTCAATTTTATCAAATCATTTCATATTTTTTTTAAATATTTATCCTATTTTTTTTGAGGTACTTAGGTCATTTGAAATCACATGTGAGGAATAAAGCTCAACCAGAAGGCTTTATTGCCAAAAATTACATAATTGAAGAGTTCTTGACCTTCAGTTCTAGGTATTTGGATGGGATTGAGACTAGATCATATCATATTGTACATGTTGATGATATCTCAACTAATTATCATTTTGAAAACCTGTCATCGGTATTTCCAACTATTGGATGACCAATTATAAAGAAGTCAAATTTTACAATGACTGAATTGGAGTTTCTACAAGTGCATAGATATGTGATACTCAATAGTATTATTGCATATATATTTATTGAATAATTGTGATTTAAAAAAATACGTGACTAAGGGGTTGAGTTAAAAATGAGTTGGAATTAACAAAATTTGTTAATAAGGATATTGCAGAATGATTCACCCATTGTGTAAGTATATACTCATATTCATATTTTTGATGTGTAGTTATTTTTTCTATGTTAAAATTAAAACATTATATATTATTTTATAGATATATAATGTTGATAATCAAGATGAAATATCAAATGATTTTATGTTTTTGGATCGAGGTCCTCTAAGGAAGGCTAAGAGATTCGATTCCTACAATATTTATGGCTTCAGGTTTCGTATAAGTTATCCTGAAGAAGACTTAAAAACTAAAAATAATGGTGTATTTACATATTCAAATGTGGGATACTATAAAATGTTGATTTATATACTAAAATTAAAGAGTTATGGTCAATTTTAACTTTTATTATTCAAATAAAAATGGGCCAACTTTTATAGAGGTATAATGAAAGATTTGTTACATTTTACTTCAGCCAACTTCTCTCTCTTGATCAATACAGGTGAGCATGTAGAACATGATACATTTATCATGGATTGACAAGAGAATATGATTTATTATGTGGATGATGAAATACATTAATTTTGTAGTGTTGTTATAAACTTAAATCAGAGAGACTTGTATGATATGAATGATAAAGATGAATTGGTACTTTGTGACAGTGAACCTCATCAACTACAAAACATTGAAATACTTTTTCCTGAAAAATTTGAAACAATAGAACTTGAAAGAGAAGGTGAAAATGAAGTACTAATTACAATGGAAGTTTAGAACAATTAATAAAATGAAGATAAAGATAATTGAATGTATAAATTGGTAATAAAAGTATATTATGATTTCTCATTTATAAGTGTTTTGCACATATATATGCTGTTCTATTTTTACCTTTTTTGTAAAAATATTTTAATCAATAATTTTTTATATATGTAATATATTATGAACCACTTAAATTATAGGAATGTCAAGAACAAAAAATTTTGAGATCCAAGTTGATCAAAATCTCAGAGCACACAACCATTGCATCCAGTTTCAGTGGATCAGAGTGATTCTGAAATAATAGAAACTTCTAGTGAGTCAGTAATTTCCCCAGATGTTATTGGTATCCCACAAACCGATACATACCCAGTGATAGAGCATCTGGTCACCCCTCCATACATGGGATATTATAAAGCTACCATTACTGGTATGTATGTTATTTTATAAAAAACTACATATTTTATTAATTGTTTAATGCAATTTTATAACGCATAAAGATAACAATAGAAGATATATAAATATGAATAAAAAATATGTATGAGACCTGAAAGACTTCAAGATTATTATTTCATTTGAAGAGTTTTGGGTGCTTACCAGTTATGCTACTAGAATATATGGATATATTCTTGGGAATCTTTCTTATGAGATGATGAGATTTCATGTTAATTATAAAGATTGGAGGCATATTACCATAGCTTGAAAAAATGAGATCTTTGATAACCAAGTAAAGGTAATATTAATTTTTTATTCATTGATAACTAATTTAAAATACATGAGTAAAATTATTAATATACATAAAAAGTGTTATGTTTTTTTTCTAGATGTTTTTTTATTTTGATTCCCCAAACTCCATTTCATTCCCACAGACTCTGAAAAATTTTGGTAAGAAATGAAGAGATTTTAAATGGAGATTATGGTATGAATTTAATAAAATGTCTTTGAGCTCCTGAAAAATTTATGAGAAAGTGTATAAAGGTGTTTCTCGTGAGGAGTGGAAGTTTTTTGTTGATGCATCCAGAATAATTCATTAAATCCTCTTTCATAATCAAATTAGAAATTTATATAAAACCCAAACCACAATTACTATAAAGGCATAGAAAAGTGTAAGTACAAGGTTGATCCTATAGAGTGAATGAAACACAATAATAGAAATTCTTAATCAAACACTATTAGAAAGAAATACTATACTAATGGTTTGGATCTGTTGCTATAAGTCACAAAATTGTTTGTATATACAATAATAATGGTTTGGGTGGCCTTTGGATTGTCTGGAATCAGTATAGACCTATACCAATGGTTTAGGGAAACTATTGGTATAGGTGGGATATACCAATAGTTTCCAAAATATTGGTATAGGTCATATGAAATACCAATACCAACGATTTTAAAAACTATTGGTATAGGTAATTCCAAAATAAACCCTTGAATGGTTTTGAACGCCAGTCCTCTGATTTATATTTCAATGACCTAACCACTAAGCTACGATATTTTTTTGGAAAATAATATGATAAATATATATATTGATATTTATAAGTAAATTAATTTTTGATTTATTCATGATATTTGATAATAGAATTATTTAAAAATCATAATACCTATACTAATGGTTTTACAAACCGTTGGTATATGTATTTTTATTTGTGGCCCCCACACCAACAGTTTTGGAAAAACCATTGGAATAAGGTATTTAAATTGAGGATATACCAATGGTTTTAGATAAACCCTTGTTATATACATTACCTATACCAATTTTTTTTCCAAAATTGTTGGTATAAGGTCATTTTATGGAAGCTATACCAACAGTTTGTCTAAAATTGTTGGTATAATTATGAGCTATACCAACAGTTTTTACAAAACTATTAGTATAGGGAAATATTATAATACCTATACCAATGTTTTTGGCCAAAAACATCACTATAGGTTTATTTTAAGGTACCTCTACCAAAAATTTGGACAAAACTATTGGTATAGGTACCCTATACCAACAGTTTTCCAAATCATTGATATAGGTTAGTTGATATAGGTCCAGTTTCTAGTAGTGAAAGGTTAGGTCATCCAAATTCCAATTGATTTTATTTTATTATTCTAATTAAATGATGCAAACTAAATAATTGAAATGCAAAAAGAAAAGAGAGTGAGAGGAGAACCAGTTTCCATGGGCGGTTTCTCTAAAAAGAAATCATGATTGTACTCGTAAAGCAATAAAATTCATTGGATGTGCAGTCAATCAATTTTAATTGATAGGAGAGATGGTAAAACCCAATAAATATTTTTGGCAGTCTCCACTATGTATTTAGACAATCATCATTGGGTGATATCCAATGATGAATAAACCATATTCCATAGAGAAGAGATCATAAGATAAATAATGGGAAATAAAGAAAGGAAAATAAAATGGAATTAAACTAATGAGAAAACCAATGTTACATCAAATATTGAAAAAGAAAAGAAAAGAAAAGAAAAATAGAAATCAATCCAAAAAGAAATCTGGGTTGGAACCCTATGGTATCCTTCTAGTAGTCGAGCCTCTCCATGCCTAGAATGGAATTACCAATATCTTTATAGAACCATATATTTATAAGTCTATATCTCCTTTACCTATTTTCCTAGGTCAAATACAACATTTAATGTCCATTTAGGTCATATAATACAACCCACCATCAAAAGATACGATAAAAAATCATCATTTTTTTGGGTATGTATGACTTTTAACACTGTGTAATGTTTGCATGATGTGTAATAAACGGGGTTTAATTTTTCACTTCTTGCAATGGATTCAATAATTATAGATTTTCATATCATGTAATATTTACATGACATGTAATGTCAATTTTCAGTGCTAGAACCTCAGTTTCTCTCTGGTTCTTCAGTTCTGATCCTCCCAAACATCTTGTGATCATCCAAAATCATGAGAAAAATATATAAAAATACACAAAACATCAATATTAGGTCCTAATATAAAATTAAATCGATTAATATTTCATTTAAACCCATATAAAAACACATGAAAATATAGATATAAAATATAGATATCATATGTCGATATTAACAGAGATGCATCTCTTGAGGTAATTGCATATTTTATAGAATCTTAATAATATAAACACAATAAAATTATAATTTTTATTAATGTTTCTATTTTTTTTAGTAATTATCTAAAAAAATACCATAAATCATGAGAAATAATTCCTTCCTCATATCACTAGGCCTGAGAGTTTTTTGAGAAAAATAACAATTTTGGTTGTATTCTACCCATTATTATTTATAATATTTTATTATAAGTAATTGTTTTTTCTAACTTGTATATATATTTTTTATAAATTCTAATGAATTATGTCACTCTATTTGGTATATAGAGATATGGATTGAGGTTTATAGGAAACCCAACAATAGTTTTGTTAATGAACCTACTATAGATATTTGAGTAAGTAATTTCAATACTATTTAATGTTATTTTATTACTATAAAAACATAATAATGAAAAATAAACTATAAAAACAAAAATGCCTTAAAACCAATTAAATGGGGCCAAATACATGGATCAAATGGTTCCAATTAGCTATATTGGTGCCATTTGATCCATATAGATAGCCCAATTTAATTGGGTTTATGGTGTTTTTGTTGTTATAATTTTTTTTCATTATTATGTTTTTATAGTAATGAAATAACATTAAATAGTAACTAAAAAATTATGAATTAGATAATATTATGAATTTTAAATATTTTTAAAAATCATTGTTAATATTGTTGTATTAACATGTTAAAATTCAAGAATCCTGGGATGCGGACCCTTCAAAATCATCATTGGTATCCTAGAATGATAAAGTTTAAATCATTTTAGGGAAGGGGAATATTGGGAATTTAGGGGGATGGGTTCTGGGCATAATCCATTAACTGTATTTATTATGTCATCATCTTTATTTACTACTACACCTAGTATAGTTTCGAGTAGTGTCGTTGATAGAGAAGCACAAAGAGAAATTACAAGGTTGAAATAAAAAGTACAAGATCATGAATCTTATAGGAAAAAATATGATCAAATGTATTCGTAAAGGGAAAATGACTTATTTTCTATATTTGATAGGATGATGGACATGATCTTCATGTAAATTTTCTATCTTATAGATAATCCAAATGAGGTAAATTTTAAACTCCATAGATCATTCAAACATTTGGAAAGAACACATACAACTACCATGAATAAAACTAAAATGACACTTTAATATTAAAAGCATGAACTTTGATTCATACAAACCACATCATATTTTATATCGATGTGTGTTCAATTCCTACATTTCAAAAATGAATTATGGATTTTTTCCTAAAGTTTGAAAACAATCTGATCTCATTTTTTCAGTTTTGGCTATGTGACAAGTATTTTAAAGTAAAAAATGATACTTTTATATTGAAAACATGAATTTTGATGCGTAAAACCCACTTCATGTATAAAATTATTGTGAAATCATAGGACAATTACCATATATTAATTTATAAAATATAGGAACCAACATAATTCCAATCCGACTTACAATTTTTTCAGGATACCCGTAAACACATTTTTAATATTTTAAAATTGTAAAACCTGAATGTAATGGTAAAAACCCTATAAAAGACCTCATATTGACATGAAATTTTGGGGAAACCTCTGTTGAATTAATTTTGATGTGTATTCATAGACAATACATCTATTTTATGTGTGTTGTGCTCGAATTGACTCAATTAACAATTTTTAAAGAGACTAAAGTCTTTAAAAACAAGTGTTTGGGGGTTAAAACTAGGAAAACAACATCATATGATCATGAAATAATAGGAAAAATGCATTAGATTTATTTATTAAATGTATGAATTTACAGTACATCATTCTGATTTATAGTTTGTTTTGGATTCTAGTAAACATGTTTTTAGTGTTTTAAAACACTAAAACATTTGTGTTATGGTCAAAACCTTATAAAATGACATCATAATGATGTGGAATCATGGGAAAACCATTGTTGAATTATTTTTGATGTGAACACATAGAGAAAACATCAAATTGACATGAGGTGTTCTTGGAATGACTCAATAATAAGTTTTTAAAGATACCAACATCTTTAAAAATGTGTGTCAGGGGGTCAAAACTATGAAAATGATATAGTATCGCTATGAAATTAGAGGAAAATGAACATAGATTTATTTTTGAAATATAAGAACTAACATAATTTCATTCAGGGTTACGATTTGTCTAGGATTCCCATAAATTAAATTTTAGTGTTTTAAAACACCAAAACATGTGTTACAGTGAAAAACATAGAAATGACCTGAAATTGATGTGAAATCATATGCAAAACATTATTTTTTAATGGTTATTCATAAAAAACACATCCATCCAATCTGTGGTGGGCTCATAATGACTCAATAAATAGTTTTTAAAGATACCAAAGTCATTAAAAATATGTTTCAGTGGTTAAAAACTAGGAAAACTATATCAGATGATAGTAGAATCATGAATAAACAACTATAGATTTATTTTTAAAATGTAGTAATTGATGACATGTCATTCTAAGTTACGATTTTCTTGGGATTCCCGTAAACATGTTTTTAGTGTTTTAAAAAACTAAAACATGCATGTAATGGTCAAAACAATATAAAATGACCTTAAATTGATGTTAAATCATGGGAAAACCATTATGGAGTAATTTTTTATGTGTACATAGAGACAACACATCCATACGTCAAGCAATGTGATTATAATGACTCAATAAGTAGTTTTTAAAGATACAAAAGTCTTTAAAAACATGAGTTATGGGTTAAAAACTATGAAAACAACATCGTATGGTTGTAAAATAATAGAAAAATGACTTTAGATTTATTTATGAAATATTGGAACTAAAAACACATCATTATGAGTTATGTTTTTTCAAGGATGCTCGTAAACATGTTTTTAGTGTTTTAAAACACTAAAATGCGCGTTTAATGGTTAAAACCATAGTAAAGGACCTTACATTGATGTGAATTCATGGTAAATATACTGTCGAATTATTTTTCATGATTAGACATAAAAGAAACGTTCATCCAACGTGCAACGTGATAAAAAAAACTCAATAAATAGATTTTAAAGATACTAAAGTATCAAAAAATGCGTATTAGGGGACCAAAACCTAGAAAATGACATCAGATGGTTATGGACTAAATGGCCCGAAGGCCTTCTTTTTTTATTGATTTTATAATAACGTCCCTTTCAAGGGATGAAGGGGAACCCTTATAAGGCCCGTAGGCTTAGGAATTACATGTCCTGTAGGCTTGGAGACATTACATGACCCGTAGGTCTTAAGGAAATTATACAGACTATGACTACTTGAAACTTGCTCCTCCTTAGCATCTGCATTGTGATCAGCTCCCCACCTCTTCATGACTATTCGGCTAGCATGTCCATGTTCAGAGTTTCACATACATGGTACCGATGGAAAATGCCACACCCTCTCATTCTTCCAAGTCCGTTTATCCCTACTCTACTGGATGCACCCTATTATTTTCCTCCACTAGAGTGGTTCCTTATATAATCTATCTGTGCAAGTACAAATCAGGTGGCCCTGAATACCTTGATGTGGCATGAAGTCCATGAGGTGGTCTGAAATCCTTATTGACACGAAGGCCTAGGTGGCCTGAAGGCCTTAAGGAATCCAAGATTAAACCGATGGCCCAAGGTGAATAATTCCGGCTGCTACAGTATCGAACATTACCTGCTATAGTAACTGCAACAATAGTGCTACAGTTCCTGCTACAATGCCTACTATAGTACTGCTACAATACTACTACAGTATTGTTACAGTCGAAATTATGCCTCCGCCTAGTTTTAAACCTGGGTCTTGTGGATTTACTTAGAGATACCTTACCAACTGGACTGAGGCTCATGTGTGCATCACATGGTTATAAAATAAAAGGATAATTACCATAGATTTATTTTTGAAATGTATGAACTAATGGAACATTAATTAAAGTTACAATTTTTTTAGGATGGCCATAAATGAGTTTTAGTATTTTAAAACACTAAAATGTGCATGTAATGTTCCAAACCATATAAAACAACCTCAGATTGACATGGAATCATGGAAAAAATTATTTTGGATTATTTTTGATGGGTATGCATAAAAAACACATCCATTCGATGTGCTGTGTTCTCGGAATGACCCAATAATTTTTTTTAAACATACCAAAATATTTAAAAATGTGTGTTAGGGAGTCAAAACTAAAAAAAGTTTATGGCCATGAAATCATAGAAAAATGACCATAGATTTATTTTTCAAATGTAGGAACTGATTAAACATCAATCTGAGTTACGATTTTCCCAGGATTCCTGTAAACACATTTTTTGTATTTTAAAACACTAAAACATGCATGTAACAGTCAAAGCCCTAGTAAATGACCTCGTATTGACATGAAATCATTAGAAAACTATAATTGAATAATTTGTGATGTGTATTCATAGAAAAAATGTCCATCCGACATTCGGTGTTCTCATAATGAATCAATAAATGGTTTTTAAAAATAATAGAGTCTTAAAAAATGTGTTTCAGTGGGTCAAAACTAGGAAAATAACATCAGATGACTATTAAATCATAAGAAAATGTCCATATATTTATTTTTTAAATTTATAAACCAATGAAACATAATTTAGAGTTACGGTTTTTTAGGATGTTTGTGAATTATTTTTTAGTGTTTTAAAACACTAAAACATGTGTGTAATAGTAAAAACCATAGTAAATGACTTTAGTATGATGTGAAATCATGGAAAAAATGCCTTTGAATTACTAGTGATGTGTATTCATAGATAAAACATCCATATTATGTGCAGTGTTATCGAAATGAGTAAATAAATAGTTATTAAATATACTAAATTCTTTAAAAACATGTGTTAGGAGGTCAAAACTAGGAAAATGATATTGGATGTCTATGAAATCATAAGAAAATGATCATTTATTGATTTATGAAATATAGGAACTGATGCAACTTCATTATTATTACAGTTTTCTCAGGATTTCTGTAAACATTTGTTTGGTGTTTTAAAACACTAAAATGTGAGTGCAATAGTCAAAACCATTATAAATTTACCTCATATTGACATGAAATCATGATAAAACCACCATTGAATTATTTTTAAATTATAGGACATGATTCCATATCAAAGTATTTAATTTTTTTTATTAAGTAAATTTCAAGCACACTTCACATCAATTTAAAAATTGATTATATCATTATATACTTATCCATTTTCAATTCCATGCATTGAATCATATAAAAAACAAGTATGTTTAGGTTTTCAAAGTGTTCTGCATGATATATATTTTTTATGTTAAAATGTATTATGTTTGATTAAAAAAATAACAAATGTTAAGGGTAACAATCTAAATAAATTTTGTGTCTATTATCTTTCACATTTATTTTCTTAAATGTTCTAGTTTCTATTATAGGTGATAGATTCTGATAGTAGTTCAGATCATGACCATTCTAATCTATGATATTATTTAGCAGGCATTCGTGATAGTTATTAGTTTCTGTGATTTGTTTAATTATTTTCAAGGATTCTATGGTAATTATGATTTATTATTTCCAATTCTAATTTCTATATTATTTTTTGTTTTAGTTAATGAAATGATGTGGCTGATTCCAGTTGATGACATTATGTGGAGGTCGATGGATGTAGAGGAGGTCATGGAATGGGTGTATATTGGCCATGGGTTATTGTTATTTGTGGACATATTTTATATGTATATATCGATGACTGATGTTTTGGGTTGAATGAGGTTACAGTGACTGAGTTTGTATATATATGACAATGGATGTATGATGGTGTAAGTATGTTGAGTTTATTGTATACTTATGTTTTAGTTTATTGTATTTTTAGATTTTTTATATGTATATTTTTTTATACATTTTTATTTTTTTTGAAATATATTTAGTGGAGTTTTATGATAACGACTGCTAAATAGATTTTAATGAATCTATTTTGTGGCGGTTATCATAAACCACCACTAAACACAACTTCCAATAACATATGTAGTAGTAGTTATGCTAATTTTTTATGTTTTATTTTTAGATGATTTTTTAAAAATAAACCACCACTAAATGAAATAAATGTCGCCACTAAGTGTTAAAAAATGATACATACAAAAACCTCTGTTGAAAAAGAAAAACCATCACTAAATTATTTCTAATAGTGAAATACGTTGTGGTTTTTGTAATAACTGCTAAAACATTTAGTGGTAGTCTAAACCACTACCAATAGAAAAAAATCACCGCTAATACCTCCATTTTTTGTAGTGTGGTAAGAACTCAAAGTGAGATATGATCACCTTAGACTGGTGATTTTACAAAGATAAAGGTATGAGTGGGTTCATCTTCAATTCCAAGACATTAAATTGGTCAATTAATATAAATGTTCCATGTTTAAAATAACATCCAAAATAATTTGTTTTGGTTCCAAACAAAGAAGAAGTACTTTTGAGGGCCAATATCGACTCAGTTATTGTCAGATTCAATGGATCCTTCACATATTGTACAAAATTTAAGCATAATTTCCAATGATTTTTTTTCAAATAATATTGAAAAATAAGGTCTTCGAAACCAATAAAATATATTTTCATGTTAAATTTATAATTAATTTAAATATATAAAAAGAAAGGATACCTCGGTCTTTAGATATTTATTCGATGAAGTTTTTGATCATCCAAAATCTTTTTCAGTATACCACCATTTCTCATATAGGATAAAAGTTTAAAATTACTATAGTAGTGATCCAAACATTCTTCTATAATGTCTAGACAATGTCGATGAATTTTCAGGAGCTAGCACAAAAAATTGATTATCTTACAATGTCCATCTAGATAGCTATGTTGATTCTTTTTGGTTTGAAGAATCATCCTTCCACTCTTGTTCTTAAAATGATGGTGGAATGAGAATTTCTAGAGCATTATTTTTTATTGAGGGAGATATCTAGATATAATTGTATATGAAAATTCTCAATTTTGATCAATCTCTGTACAATTAACATGGTTTTCTATTTATAGAGTTAGGGTTGGGGTTAAAATGTTATTTAATTTCATAAAATCACTTAAATAATATATTGAACCTTTATATGACCCCATTCCATGTAATAATAATATTAATAATAATATTATTATTTTATCATAGCTTTTTCTAATTGGTGAAAAATAAATATTAGTTTACCAACTTGTAAATTAATATTTATCATTAGACTTGATGTTTATTTTCTTGTCCTCCTCAACATTAATCAAATAGCTGAATAAATAAATATTAAATATTCATGTAATTAAATAATTACATTGCTCATAGATATTTTTTTAATTTATGAAATCAATAAATCTTGAATAAAATTATTCTATAGACTTGAGAATAATATTTATTCTATAAATTAAATTCAAATAGAATTTAATTAATATCAACCTATCTACTTGATATGTTCTTCTTTAATTATATGAAATAAACCCATCATTAAAACATGACCATAGAATTTAATGATATAGTACTATTTCAATCAAAAGATCGATATATCAACTAAAATAAATATATAATGGAAAAATACTTCATTGACTTATTTATTAATAACAATTCATTCGTGACACACCCAACATACCCTACTTCCCAAGAACATATTGAATCATGATTTTGGTTAGTAAATATATGTTCATTAGTTATAACATACATTAATATTAATCTTAAAGTCTATGAACCATTACAAACACTCATAGACAAGAATATATGATGACACATAAACTTGCAGAATTTCTATCGGTGGGGTTTTTCTCATAGTACCACATTTTGTAGATTATCAAGTGAAAAATTCATAAGATAAAGTTTCATATTATTATGATTACTAAAAAATTATGGTGAAAATACTATGTTCCCAATTGTATAATGTTATCTGACCATTGAACAAGGTTTAATAATTTTATCCTAGCATTTTAAGGTTCTTATAATCGAGGGAAATGCTATGCACTTTTTAGTGAGATAGATACTCTGAGACATTATTACATTAAATTTATGAATAAATTTGAATGGTATATAATAATATATTTTAATTAATTTTAACCTTTTTTAATATAAATTTAATCCAAATTATAGAATTTTATCTCTAGAACAGCAACACCAACAAACTCCCACATAGAATAGAGACAACTTAAAATGACTTTCAGTCCACTAGACCTCACACGATGATCATGTTTTTGTCAAGTTAAGGATTTAGTCAAGGGTTAAACCATGTTGTGTTCCATGGAGAATCTTTTCATTTCAAAATCACCTATCTAAGAAAAATATCTAAATATATGATACTTCTGAAGTATGTGATTCATCCGCTACTATGATCCTTGCCCCTTTATAAGATCCACCGAAATAGTATTATCACAATAATGTTTGATAGGATCTTTACTATTAGGAATCATATCAAGATATTAGATGAATTTATGTATCCAAAATGATTATTTAGGTTCCTCATAAGGCATAATATACTTGGCCTCTACTATAAAATCTGTGACCATGACTTAATTTGATCTCTTCCAGCTCATGAAACCTCCATTGGGAGTGAAGATGTATCCCAACTATGATCTTAGATTTAATTGATCATTTTATAAACTAGAATATGTATATAATACAATTAACAACACTTCATATACTCCATATACTATGAATATATTCTTATTTCACCTTAGATACTTAAGGATAGTTTTGAATACCATCCAATAGAGTTCACTTGGATCAGCTTGATATCTTACTACTATGCTTAAAGAATAGGTGACATCTACCCTAGTACATAGCATAATATACATGACTGACCTAATTGATGACATGTATGTAATCGTTTTCATCCTCGGCCTCTCCTCATTTTTTGAGGATATATTTTCTTGGAAAGATTAATACCATGTGACATTAGAAAAAATCCCCTCTTGTATTGTTCTATACTAAATATTTTCAGTATTTTGTCAATATATATACTTTGATATGGATCAAACAGTCTCTTTGATCTATCATGATGGATCTTGATCCCAAGAATATATGTTTTATTCACCAAAGTTCTTCATGGAAAATCATGTGTTCAACAAGTCTTTGAAAAACTATAAGACTGGTATTTAGTTTCCATTAAGTATTATGTCATCCATATAAACTTTTAAGAAAACGACTACACTCCCACTAAACTATTTATAGACACAAGGCTCACATTCATTTTTTATAAACCCAAATTCCATTATGTATTTATCAAATCGAGTTTTCCATGACTTGGATGATTACTTTAATCCATAAATTGACCTCTATAATTTTTATACCTTGTTGGAGTCCTTTGGAGTCATAAAACCTTCAGGTTTTGTCATAAAGACATAATCCTAAAGGTTCCTATTAAGGAAGTCCGTTTTGATATCTATTTTCAAAATCTCATAGTCATGGAAAGATATTATGTAAAGTAGAGTTCTATTGGATTTCAACATAGCAACTAATGAAATTGTTTCATCATAGTCTACACCTTGATGCTGTTTGAATCATTTTGAAACCAATCACTCTTTATAAGTACTGAATTGTCCATCTATGTATAGTATATTTTTGAATATTAATTTACAAACAATAGTCTTTACATAAATTATAGGATTTACCAAAATCCACAATTGGTTTTGATACATGAAATCTATTTCAAAATTCATATCTTATTGAAAACTAGAAACTTTTATACCACTTACTAATTATTTGTAGGTTAGAGGATCGTTATTATCAATTAATAATTATTCACCATACCTATTTACTAGAAAAAAATATCTTATAGGTTCTATAAAATCTCTTTAACTCATACGTAGTAGTTTTGTCTCCATAAATTTCTCTTCTATGGGGATTTTTGGAACCAGTTCCTCTGCCAACTAATGTGTACCTTGAACCTAGAATTCATCAGAGTTTATCTCTCTACCAATATCTATTATAGAGATGTTCTCCACCATTATTTCCTTGGGTTATCCTATAAAGTTACAATTTTTCCCTCAAGGTGTAGGTTTTTTACCTGTTGAGGCCTTAAAAAATTCTTCGCAACCCCACACATGTATGTACAATAACATGAGTTTATTTCCACTTCAAAATTAGTATGTAATACTTTATTATATCTTAGTTGGAACCTGGTTTAGTTTATATGCCACTATTTATAACATGTATAAAAAAAATAATAATGGAAGACTTGTATGAATCATCATAAATCACACCATGTCAAATAGGGTGTGATTATTCCTTTGACTTACATCATTCCATTATCATGTATAAGGAGGATTGAGTTGGGATATAACCCTAAACTCCTATGAATAATCATTGAAAACTTGATTAAGATATTCTCTGCCACATTCTGATCATATATTCTAAATATTCTTACCAAGATGGTTTTCAACTTCATTCTTATATTCCTTGAATTAGTCAAAGGAATATAACTCACTCCTCATTATGTAGATATATTCATACCTTCTAAATTAATCGGTAAAAGTTATGAAATATGATTACCCACACCAAGATTTAACTTGAAATCATCCACCCACGTCGATATGAACCAACTCAAGAAGCTTAGTGGCCCTTTCACCTTTTCCCTTAAATGGTTCTTTAAACATTTTTCCTTGTAATCTTGCATGGAATATATAAAGTGGGTTTAGTTCAAAAGAATACAAATATCCATCTTAGTTTAATACGGTCAAAAATTTTTCATGTACATAACCTAGATAGTAATTATATAGTTGGATGTGGTATGGATCATGTGCACTATCTTCATTATCGATAACCATTACTTGGTTTGTGTAATCCAACACATAAATATTGTTATTTAAATATACTGTACCATAAAAAATTATTTATTTATAAAAGGAGAAACATTTATTTCCAAATTTGAAAATAAATCCATATGTATCAAGTATAGAAATATATATAATGTTTTTGGTGATTGAAGTCAAATAAAAAAAATGTTTTTAAAACCAAGATCATTCCATTTGGCAACATGAGGTGGTATTCCCCAATATCCACAACAACAATTCTGTCTCTATTGGATGATTATAGATCTTCCTCACCTCGTTCAATATTTCAAAATATACTTGGTTCCTTTATTTGAATACATATGTGATCACCACATGCTATATCCAATAACCAATTTGTATAAATAGATAAATTTTACTTGATAAAAAATTCACCCAAATCTTACCCTTACTTATTTTCCTAAGTTCATTTTTTCTTTCAGTGGCCCTTCTTACCACATGAAAAATAAAGAACATATTATTCCCTTACTTATACCTCAATCCTTATCTTCTTAAAATGGAGTTGAGAAGAATATTTAGACTTATATATCTTTGCCTATACTTTCCTTTTACTAAAAATTATAACTAAAGGATTTTCTATCTTCATATCCTTTTCAACTTGGAAAAGTAGAGTGAGAAGAAATGGGAGAGTCTTATCAATTTTTTTCATATTCAAATTAATAACAAATATGAATAATCTATGTGGGAGTGATGAAATAATGAGATTTTTGCATAGTTCTTTAGGCAGTATAAACCCTAGAACATATAGGAACTTAATATATCCAATGAGTTTAAATACACAAGGCCTAGTTGGTGAACCTTTTCCAATTTTTATTTGAAATAACATCTTGTATATCTCAAATTGTTCCTTTATTTTTCTCTCATAATAAAGACCACGAAGGTTCTGAGGCATGATATAAGTATTCATGTGTTAATTTGAATTCATGAGTCCATTAGACATAGACGAGAGCATTAAAAACTGAAGGTTTCCACATTGGCCAGGAGTTTATCATAGAGAGTAAACTCTTCATCACCCACCTCCTTTGTAGTTAGATCAGACATTGAGGATTCTAGCATGTAAAATTTTTGTTCATGGTGTAACACTACCTATAATAATCTAAACCATTCCAATAATTTACTACCAGTTAGGATATAGTCTTTCTCTATAATTGATCACAAGGATAAAGTAGTTAATGAATTTTTAATTATTCTAAAATAAAAGAGCAGATTATTATTACTTTACTTGATTATAATTTACATGATACATAATAATTAGTTTAATTTTATTAAGTCTCATACTATTTTATCAAGTCTCAATAACCCTCACCATTGAACAAAAAATGTATAGTTTCATGGACATTCTAGTATAAAGGATCCATATTCCCATTCTCATAAACCAATAGAGGGATTCAAAAAATATTTTAAGGTATTTAGGTAGGAAATAATTTTCCAACTGGAGGCATGTATCTCCTTGATCCTTTTAGTATACTCCCCAATATAGAAACCATTTCTCAAGTTTACTCAACACTTTACTCTAAGTTATATCAAGTCTAGTGAGGGATACTTCTATTAATGTAAATTGGTTAAGTTGGCCCAAAAAATTCCTAATAACTCCCTAATAAAATTAAGTGTCTCAATGAGGGTTGGTAAAACACTTAGTTCTATGGTTTCATTTCTAATAAAGTAACACAAGACTTATTCTGACTTAATATTTTATTGAGGGATTTTAATTTATTATGCATAAAATTTTCTTATTCTATCCTTTAAATGTATTGTTAATATAAAGTGGATTTTACTTTAGGTATTAACCATATTTTATAATACAATTATATATAACCCATTTATTTTAATTCCATATTTAGATATTAATTCATTTATTTATGTGATAACGGTTTTGTATCTATAAAATAAGTCATGCATAGTTAGGTAATAAAATAAATAAATAAATGAAATGATCACGATCTTGTATAATAGTTGATTTATTAAGGATAAAATAAATCAACATATGAACCTAGATAAAAAACTCCTTGTTCCAATCTTAGAATGAGTTTACATATTCCACATGTCCACCTATATATCACATGTGTTAGTCTCATCTTGGTTCCGTCTTGAACCTCCTCCTCCTCGGCTCCATCTTGAGATAGATCCATGTGTCTTAGGATACCCATTTTTATTACATATATTTTATAACTCACACATTAGTGAGGGGAACTAATGGATTAATTAAGGGGAAATACATAAAATAACCTTATACATGTATTTCCTACATAATAAAATAGAGAGGGATGCCACATAAGCCATAATCATTAATTTAATAATAAATAATTGAAAAACCATGTAAGAAAATTATATTAAATAAAACCAACACATATATAGGTTTGTTCAAATCTCACGATTGACCATTAAAATGCAATGATTATGAATTTAAAACAACTAGCTATAAACCACTTCAATTCGTTCTTCAGTAAGATAAAACAAGCATTAATTAATTTGATTAATTATCTTATTAATTAATTAATTTATTTTATCTTATTCTATGAAATCATCTTGAAATTACCATCCACCGTGAAAATAAAATAAATAATTTAATTTAATTTAATAAAATAGTACACAACTTTGTACTTGGAAGAAAATTAGTGAGTTCCCATCCAAACTACTCAGTATGGTTCTAATTGTATACAATTCACTCATACAATATATTTTATACATGGAATGTTCCATAATTTCATCGCATTTACTACTAATTTAATTCCACATGGAACACATTAATATTACATTTTCGATATAATTTAATGTGTTGAGTCTTTTTTATGTAATGACCGTACATCAATTATAGTTTCAAGTATTACACAGAATAAATTAATTATTTAATATAGTATAAAACCTAATGAATGAATTATACTATACATTTAATGACCCATGAAACTCATGTCGATGTGGTTTAATGGAGTAATTAATTAAATTTAGTATTTCCACATAAACAGGTAAAGTACATGACGTGACCTAGTTGGCCACACGACATGAACTTATATTTGTTGGATATCTATAGTACATGCCTAGGGTCTTAGTATGTACTTATTGTAGACATTATGAAGCACAATATGTGTATAAAGGATACATTATGTGTAAATAAAGTTACATGACTACTATCTTGTCCATGTCATGTATTAAATACATATAGTGTATTAATATGATGTGTCTTAACCATCAGTTTTCTTCTTTGAAAACACATGGACTACATGACATGTATAAAATATAAAAGGCATGTCATCTAAAAAAGCCATGTTCCACCCTAGATGGTCAATAAATGGTATATTTAATGCATGAAACATGTATTCATTACATTATGACCCAAAATCCATGTAGGATTCCTAGTGAAATAAACAAGGATACACGGTGTGTCTGCCAAAAGAGTACAAGATATGTACCCTTGTATTATATGTCTAGAATTATTGGAACCTATGGATGGGTTCTTCTAATGTGTTATTTATTAATTAATAACTGATATGATTTAAGTGAGTAAGAAATAAAGATGAGGAATAATATATTTCAATTATGGATCAAGAAGGAATTAAAACTTGAAATGGAATTTAACTTTTAAATGCACAACGATCAATAAAAAAAATAAAAAAATAAAAAATTTGAGCATGAACCTTTTGATACCACTTGATGGTTCTAGGAACAATGGAATTTCTTATCACAGTTAATCCTGACTCATCAATTTTTTGATTTTATGGATAATTATCATATTGTACAAGACATAAACATCATGACCAGTGATTTTTTTTCAAATAATATTAACAAAAAAGGTCACTTGAATTAAGAGAATATATTTTCATGTTAAATTTATAATTAACTTAAATTTATTGAAAGAAATAACAAATTGGTCTTGAGATATTTCTTTTATGAAACTATTGATTATTTAAAACTTTTATTGATCTGCCATCATTAATCTTATAGGAAACAAGTGTAGAATCCCTCTAGAGGCTATCCAAACATTTTCCTATGATCTTCGAACAATGCCGATAGAATGTTAGGTGCTAGTGTGGTAGATCAATTATCTTGTGATGTTTTTTTGGACCATTGTGTTGATTTATTTAGTCTTAAAGAATCATCCTTGAACCATTGTTCTTGAGATTATGAGGGTGGAGGGATAATTTCAAGAGTTTTCTTCAGTCTTGGGAGAGAGATCTAGATATATTCGTGCACAAAAATTCTCAATTTTGATCAATCTCTATACAATAAACATGGTTGTCTATTTATAGAGTTAGGGTTAGGGTTAAAATAATATTTAATTGCAGAAAGACCCTTAAATAATATATTAAACCTTTATATAAACCCATTCGATGTAATAATAATAATATTATTTTCCCAATGAATGTACTAACTAAAACAGTAATAAATATTATTTTAGTAGACTTCAAATTAATATTTATCATGAGAATCAATCTTGGTCCGCTATTCCTACTCAAAATTCATCTAATAACCAAATAAATAAATATTATATATCTACATAATTAAATATTTACCTTGTAAATAAATATTTATTGAATTTATGTTATTAATAAATATTGAATGAAATTATTCCTTGTGCTTGAGAATAATATTTATTCTAATCATTAAATCCAAATAGAATTTAATTGATATCGACAGAAATACTTAACGTGTTACTCACTAGGCTTATTTCCCATTTTAATTATGAGAGTTTATCTAATTTCTAATATTACAATATAGAAATTGGTTAAGGAACACAAGAGAAATATGCACACATGTTTTATCAATCGATATGATTGATACATCCTATTTTTACTATTTTTAATAAACTCATTGTTACACCATGAAAATGAAATTTAATGAAACAATTATATTTCAATCAAAGGGAAAATATATCAAATTTCATATATATTTAAGGTATAAATCATTCCTTGACTTATTCATTAATAAAAATTCATTCATGATGCACCCAATATACCCTACTTCCCACAAACACAAGGAATCACAATTTCGGTTAGTAAATACATTTTCATAAATTATGAATAATTTCATAATATTGAAGTATAAGTTCCATTACACACACTCAATGATAGAAATATCCATTGACACCTAAACATATAGAATTACCACTAACATGTCTATTCTCACAATCTCTTGTATTGGAGATTACTAAGTGTAAACTTAATTAGATAAAGACTCATATTATTATGATAACTCACACATGATAATAAACATACTATGTGTCCTATCATATAATTTTATCCTACTATAGAATGAGGTTTAATAATATCTTCATGGAATTTTAAGGTTCCCATCATAGAGGGGAACTACAATTCCCTTTTCAATTTGATAGATACCCTAAAATAATATTACATTAATGTCACATAGAACAATGAGAATTATGTAATATGGTATTTTAATTAATATTAAATACTTTGAATATAAATGTAATATTAATTTCAAACATTTGGTTCTAGAACACCAACTACAAAAAAATTATGTAGAGATAATATCACTGGCATAGATTTTATAGAAATTACATACTCTACATTCCATGCCTTGAACATCATTCTGAAACAATAATATCATGATAAGGTATTTACAAAATATTTAGATTTAATCTATTTTCTTCTCATTATAGAGAAAAATAATGAAATCCTAGAGATAAATCATGAATCCAAACTAACAGGAATATCTTCATTTCTAAACAAGAATGTAACTACTTATAATCAAGGTTGTGGAAATAATCTTTTGGGATGAGGCCAAGGAAAATCATCTATATGAGGTGGTAATACACCAAATAAAATAGGAAAGGGATCCACTAGAATTGGGAAAACAAAGATCAAACATATCCAAATAAAACAAAAAAATGATGAAAATGAATGTTTTTAGTGTGGAATAAAGGTGAACTGGCCTTGTACCTACCATACACTAAAAAATATTGTTGATATTTATCAAAATTAAATAGAAGGAAAATAAAATATTTTTGAAGATAATTTTAACAAACAAGAATTGAAATATATCAATAATATTCTAAATTATGACGTCTCCAATTATTTTTTGAACCCTAATGGTATCAAGTATATTAATAATGCATAAATTCTTATGATAATGATTCATTTTTTTGTAATATTTTTTAATGAATGTTTCATGTTTTATTTTATTTATTATATACACATACTATTTATTTTTAATATAAATGAATTATTTGAAATTCTACTTCTAGATTAATCCCCATGATTAATAAATTTATCTCATTAGTAGTAATATAATGCACACAATTTATAAATGTGAGAAATATTCCATCAACCTTAAAATGGGAAATGATCATATAAGTTCATTAACTGGTAGTGTGAAATTAATTAAAGGATATAGAAGAGAAAATATATTCCTACTTGGTGGTACATATATACTAATAAATTATACTTTGTTTTCTCCAAAGTCTTGATGAAATTTGATAATTTTTAAGTATATTCATGAGAAAAAATATCACATCGAGACAATGGATTAATAAGGTGATGAATACCGATATATAAAAAACATTAATAATGAGAATAATTTAATTTTAGAAAATCTTCCAAGGCTTACCTTGGGATTATACTATGTTAATATTTTTATAATTGAAACAAACATGGTAAACTATAAGTTTTCCAACCATGAAATATTTATTGTATGAAATAACCATTTAGTGCATCCAAGACCAATAATGATGATTAAAATCATTGAATATTCTCATGGTCATCTCTTGGTTGATAAAATGGTTCTTAAACCTTACAATTTCTCTTTCACTTATTACTCTCAAAGAAAATTGATCATAATATCATCACTATTGACAATCAAGACTTGATCCCCTATGCTTTTAGAATGGATTCGTAGTGAAATATGTGGTCTGATTCATCCACCATGTAGACTATTTAGATACATTATGATAATTATTTATGCCTTAACTATACGGTCTCATGTGTGTTTATTATCAACTTATAACCTAGAATTTTTGAAATTGTTTTTCTAAAAAATAAGGTTAATTGAAAAATTTCTAGATTATTCAATCAAGCATATCAGGCTGGATAATACTAGTGATTATTCATCACATAATTTTAATGATTATTTCATGCCACTAGGAATAAGTGTTGAACATCTTGTATCCCATGTTCACACTCAAAATGGTCTAGCTGAATCATTTATAAAGCAGTTACAACTTAATGCTATACCACTACTTTTGAAAACTAAATTTCCTAGTTCAACATAGGGGCATACAATTTTTCATGAAGTAACACTAATTCAAGTTAATCCATCAAGATATCATGAATATTACCCTATGCAATTAGCATGTGTCCATGAACCAAATCCCTTACATGTAATAATATTTGGTTTTTCCATATATGTGCATGTAGCATACCCAAAATAAATAAAGATGGTACCCCAAAGAACATCGGGGATTTATGTTGGATTTGAATCTCCCTTGATTATTTTTTATTTTGATAAAATGATAGGATATGTATTCACAACTAAATTTTCTGATTGAAATTTTGATGAAAAGATGATATTAACATTAAAAGGGGAAAAAATCAATATTTAAAGAAATATCATGGAAAAAGAATTTATTATTACATCTCAACACCCATATAAATATGAGTGTACTAGAAGTTTAAAATATTATAGATTTAAAAAATGTAGAAAATAAATTTCTAGATTCATTTAATGATTCAAAATGGGTCACTAAATCATATATACTTTCTTTAAATGCTCCATTAATAAGAAATATCCCCAAAGGAAAATATTATGGTGTTAACAATAATTATTCTAATCTATGCTTGAACTATGGGAGACCAATCCGTTCAAGAAAAAAAATCATTATCAAATGAAATGGAAAAACCCATATTGGATTAAATAAATTAACCCAATGATAATGTAAATTAACTTTATAATTAAATTACTCAAGAAATCAATGTACTGGATGTAATTGAACTTGATTAAGAGGAAATTTAAATAAATTTTACTAACACTGGAAGATAATAAAACTGAGTAGGGACCATTTTTGATGATACATTTTCATTTAATGTGAAAATTGAAATTATTGGTGAGGATCAAGAAAAAAAAATGGTTAATTAATATCATGATAGACCATAATGGGATCAATGGAAAGATCTGATCAAATTTGAATTAGACTAACTTTCTTAACATGATGTCTTTGGGTCAATTTTAAAAACCCATGAAGGGATTAATCCTATTAGTTATAAATGGGTCTTTGTGAGAAAGAGAAATTAAAAAAATAATTTCATAATATATATAGCATGAATATTTTCTCAATTATTTTTATAAAGACTCAAGATTTATTATGATGAAACACACTATACTATAATGAATGTGATAACCTTTTATACATCATGATGTTTTTTATACATGACTAACTTAAACAATCCCTAATGTTTATTTTAACAACGTACCTTTATGGTAATATTGATAATTGATTTTATATTAAAATACCATAAGGATTAAAAATTCTAAAAAAATATAACAAATATTTAGATCTTTATTAAATTAAGGTGAATAAATAATTTTATAGATTAAAGCTGTTAGGATGTATTTTTTATAACTGTTTAAGTGAATATTTAATGAACTAAGGTTATAAAAATCATCCAATTTGACAATGTGTCTTTATTAAGAGGGATGAATTTGAATTTTTGATCATTAAAGTATAAATTGATGATTTGAGTGTTATTGGAACACTTGATGAACTTTCTAGGATAGTTGAATATCTAAATATGGAATTTGAAATGAAATATTTTGGAAGGAAAAAGTTATTACTTGGATTAAAAATTAATCTTATTAAATATTGATTTTTTTCTTTAATCTTGAAATAATGAAATATTTATACAATGATTTATTATTGAGAAATCACACCCATTAAGTACACTAATGGTTGTAATATCTATTAATAAATACAAATATATTTTTAACCCTGATAGGATAACAAAGAACCAGTTTGTCCTAAAGTACCACAAAAAAGTTACATTAGAGTACTAATGTGTCATTAAAATAATACAAATCCATATATATAATTTTATTTAAATTTATTAGAAAGGTATAGTTCTTATAATTTTCTATATTATAATGTTATAAAAAAGATATTAATATACCTTCAAGGATCTAAAGACCAAGGATTATTTTATTCTAGAACCAAAATTAGAAAGTTATGATGATTTTGGATACTTATATGATCCACATAAATTAATACCTCATGATGGATATTTATTTACATATGGTGGAACTTCCATTTCTTGAAATTATATAAAACAAACCATTTCGGTGAATTACACTAATCATGTTGAGTTGATTGTAATTCATGAAAAATTTTATAACGTCTTTGACAATGATAAATTATTCATCATATCAGTTGAAATTTTGGATTAGATATGTATGATAATATTCCCGCTATATTATATGAAAATAATGTTTCTTTTATAATATAATTAATGAGTGGGTATACTAAAGTAAATAGAACAAAACATATCTCTCTAAAATTATTTTTGTACTCATGATCTTCAAAAGAATAATGATTTTGATATCCAATAAATAATGTCATGTGATAATCTTGTAGATTTATTCTTAAAGGAATTACTAACCTCAACGTTTGATAAATCGATTTTCAAAATTAGCATATGAAGACTGATATTTCGATCATGAATTTATGTGTGTAAAATGTAACTATTGTACTATTTTTACCTTTCTCAACTTTTTCCCATTGGGTTTTCTTAACATGGTTTTTAGTGAGGCAAGGGGACTTGATGTTGATTTTACTTCTTTTAATTTATCAAAGGTTTTCCCCTAAAGTGTTTTTCCTTGATGAGGTTTTTAATGAGGCGACCATACATCATAATAGATATCCAAGGTAGTGTTATAAAATATTATGAATATCTATAATTAATGGAAACTATAAGCCTTCCCCATGAGTTAAATTTTACAAAAATACACTTCATTATGACCTATGTTATTCATAACTTATCTCAAAGACATAAATAAATAATTTTTATCCTAAATAAACAAATGAATGATTTAATCAAGTAGAGTTTGGAACATTTCACTGTATTTCAATTCCTTAGGTTTTTACTACTTGGTTTTCTTGATAAGTTTTTTTAATAGGCAACATGACATGGAAGTACTCTTGAATTCACTTGTTTTTTCCAATGAGTTTTTCAGTGAAGGGTGTATGAGATTCTATAAGACCATGAAATCCAAGTGGGAGTGTTATGAATTATCATTTATGGATGTCATAATGTCTATATTTATAAGAAAAACTAATTTCCTAAACCCCTAATAATGGATAACATTAATGGGTTTCATCACCCTTTGAAATCCTGATCTATATATATGTGAAAAAAATATAATGGGAAGATTTACATATTGGTGATATAAATTGTGTTCTTTATTTCCTTATATTTATTTTATTCACTTGTCATTGAATTAATTTCATCATTTCCATTCTGAATATTCAATGTTTCTTTATGTTCATCCTTGCTTCACCTTCGATCGATGTTTTCAAACTGATTATGAAAATGTTTATTGTTTCAATTGGTGCCTGACCCATTTAACAACATAAAATAATATATAAATTTTTTATGAAATAATATATAATTTTGTTTTTAAATATCATATTTTATATTAGTAAATAAAATATGATGATTAAGAAAAGGAAATATTTTTTTTAACATTTCCATTTTTTTTCCCAACTTCTCTATTCTACCCATCATGAAAACCTTAAATCCACTTTGAGTTTGTTCATTTATCCCAAAAATCTAACTAAAATAAATTTTAGAAATTGAGATGGATAGGTTTCATCATATTAAGTAATAATTTTTTTACTGCTATATATTTTTGATAGATATACATCACAAATACTTTATTGCATGTCAAAATTATAAAATTTTACAAGGATATGCTACAAATATTATCTTGGGGAGAATTATTTATGATGGGTTGTACCAAAACATTCTTAATAAATAATAGCGATGAATTATCTATCACTAAAAGAGAAATTAATATAGTATTTGTGACATAATTTAATTAAATAAAATAATTGTTTAAAAATGTATATGATGAATATTTGTGTAATGAAAATGGAATTTTTGTCCCAAAAAAATTATTCAAAATTATTTTCAATGGAAATTTATCTTAAATAATCCATTGAAAAAGAATAATTTTTTTTAAAAAATAAATCAAATACAACACTAGAAATTTATATAAAAAAATTTGTGGAAAAATTAGTTTATGAAATAATTTATACAATAATCACTATTTAGGGGAGGTGGGGGGTTATTATACATTGTTCGGTGGTGAATTAAGAGGAAAATACATTCTTGAAACCTATATTAGTTATCAAATATACTCAAATATTTTTTCATTCTATTGCTTATGATATTATTGCTGCTCTTTATGCTCTATGGTCAACCTCTAAATAATATCATCTTGAGATATAAGCCTCTCCTAATATTGTGTAGTAATGTAAGGATACCTCACATAAATTTATCTTAAGTTAGTTAGTAATTAAATTAATGTAGTATCACACTAACTAGTTGGGGTCAATTAGAAACCTATACTGATCACCCCACCTTTCCTAGTACTAGTTGCTCAGAGCCACACCTCCTCATCAATGTGTGAATGGGATGAACACTATCCATCATCGTCTATGACATGGGTCTCATATTTATTCTTCCACATGTTAGTATCTAATTCACATGTCTTCAATGAATGTTTAATAACAAAAAAATAATAAAAAATGAATTATTAATTAAAAAAATAAAAATAAAAATTATAGACAAACTACAATCTTGTATGTCCATTCACCAACAACCAATCTTATAGTATGGTATGTTCAAATCCTCTTGTACACATCAAATTTCATAATATAATGATCATCCAAAAAATATATAAATTAAACATATACACTAAGTATTAATTTTTTTGAAAATAATGAATAAGTTTCAAACAACATTACTTATTTTTGATAGATGATGCTCACCAAAATTACAAATTCCACATCTACAAGTTACATACTTTCTCACCAAACAATATCTATTGGAATATGATATATTATTGAAAATTTCATTCAGATAGTATGCACACAACCCCTCCCATTTATGTGAATAAATATAGCCAGGTTAATGATCCAAACAAGGCTCATAAAAAACTATCACATAAGATCTCTACATAACTCTCCTAATATTTTACAAAAAAATTTGAAAATTACCACACATACATTTTTAACAAATGTAGGGTCTCACAAAGTCCTCAATAGGATATTATAGACCATACATATAATTAAAAAAAATTATGTTCAAAATTTAATAGTTTTTAATAAAATTTTACAAAATTATTTACGTACTAACCAGTGATTGAACATGAATTGACGCATCTAAATGGGAACCTAATCTCATGAAAATAAATAAGTATAAAAATAGTTCCTCAATATTAAAACTACTTGATAAGATTATAGATATGAAAAACTAAGAAAATAATTTTAAATAACATATTCAAAAAAATGGTTGGTGAAATAGATTAGTGAAAATTTTAGAAATTATAAATTCAATTTATTTATTCAAATGAGGATCAATATTAATAAGTTAGAACCAATCAGGAATAGAGAAAAAATAATTAATCAAGTAGGGACTTGACTTTTCCTAGATGATCTAGTAGTATAATCCTCACTATGTGGATCAGATAAAAGAATAGGGGGTCAACATTAGGTAAGGGATCCTCAGTTATGATATGAATATTATTATTGAATTCATCTCCAAAAATCTATAACATAATTTCTAAGTAATATTTATCATTATTAGTCAATAAAAATATAATAATTTTTTTTAAAAATAAATAATTATATAAAATAATTAATGTACCTATCACAGTTTTATTTACATTTATAACAACTCATTATTTATTACCATCTTCATCTTCTTCACCATCACCAACTTCATATTTTTTTAGGATCACCATTAATTTTCTTAACATATTAATTTTTATTAATTTACATTGATTTGATATTCATTTACAAATACGTTAATAAAAATGTCATCATCATCACACTATAATTTTAAAACCACATTAACAATATCTATATCTCCAAAAGAAAAATATCTATTCTAATATTTCTCTTGAAAAATTTCAATATTTTTCAACTATGAAAAACTATTTTCATTATTAATAAAATTATAATCATGAGATTTATTTCTTATCATACTTCAAAAATAAATTAAGTCTCTCAATAAATCATAGTGATTCATATAATAAAATTTATGTTTTTGATATGATAACATAAATAGTTCATTTGAAACAATATAACCTTTATGCATATGTCGATAACATAATTTCTTGGATAAAAAGATAACCCTTGATCAATATAAAAAAAGGTAACTTAAACATTACAACATAGTTTTCTCCCAGATAAGATAACTTTACTATTCATCTAAAAATATATAAAAGTCAATGTCAATTTCTTTGTGATGAAATACTTTTGAATAAACATCACTCTTCATTGATTTATTTTACTCTCTACATCTGGGTGTATGAAATTAAAATCCATTAACCACATTTAGAAACCTAGGTTTTTACTTGGTCAAGAATTAAGTCATTTTTGAGTTTTGAAGGATCGAGACATATAAAAGTGTAAAATTTCCATTTTTACCTTACAAAAATCCTCATAATTATTTTTAGGGATTCATTGAGTTTGGGATGTTGTGATTACCCTTAGAGTGAATTTTAGTTTAATTCCAAGATAAATAAATAAATATTTAACTTTTGAGTAAGAATGTTGACATATCATAAAAAAAGCTTGGATGTAATTTTTTTCAGCACCATTGTGTCCATAATGAGTTGTTATACCAAGGATAAGTTTTTTTGTCTAGTAGGTTTCCGGCCACAGAACATTCCCTTTTTAGGTCCCTAATTAAAAGGGTCAATTGACCAAAATGAAAAATTTTAAATATTTATATTATAATTTCTCCTTTAGTGTTAGTTTTTCTCTTGAAATTAACCCTTGGAGAATGTGGACATCATTCTTGGAGGTGAAGCTGACAACATGTTTGAAACAACAACAACGATCAACACAAGTGGAATTATTGAACAAATTGAAGCATCGTTAATTTTCCATGAGGTAATATTTTTTATTATTCTTAATTGACACATTATTACTGTGATTCTTGATATTTTTAATTTCTTTCCATCATGTGGTTTATAGAAATTCATTCTTCAATTTCTTTTTATTTTTTTATTTTGGGTGGTTTATTGATAATTATTTGTTTTATTTGATTTCACACACTCCATAATGGGAATTGACCTCACGGTTGATAAACACAGTGATCAAAGGAACTAAAGGTTACCAAATTCACCAATACCCCTTCTTATCTTTCTTACAAAATGGTGTGTTCATCAATAATATTTGAAACAACTGGTGGTTTAATGGCAATAGTCAGGATGGTGGAACAGGTGGAAACCGATGGGAGTCGAAAATGAAATTTGATTGATGTGAAAATATAGGGGTAGTGATCAATTATAAGTGTCGAGGATATTTTTAATGTTCTATATATAGTGAGGTTTGAGCATGATATCATATGGTGACTACATAACAACTTCATGGAGGTGAAACAATGAATGGTTGAGTGTTAGGAGGAACTACCCGCAACACTGAAGTGCTGTGGATAACATGAAAAGTGTGGGATATAGTGAAGACATTTTCTTGATGGTTCATAAGAGAGATTCAACCACTATAGTAGGTTTAGAGAAGAAAAATCAACTACATTGAATGAAATCCTGAAAACACTTGTCGTGTGTTGGTATATTTCTAGCACTAGATTTTACACTTAGTATTAAGTATCACAAGGTTCATGACACCACATAAAAATCCATTTCTGAATCTCCCTTCTGAAGATAGAGTTTAATTGAATCATTAAAAATCACACAGGGTGTGGTATAGAAACACACATCATGTATGACCAGTTATATAACTTAGGGTATGATAGAGTACATTCACAAACACCTCAGTTGGAATACATGACATATAAAATTAAGTAAATTCCATTTTTGAACTACACGACATGACATGGGATGCAGTACACGTCATTGGTATTCCATGTGGTCTAATTCTATATAGATATCAGGATATTCCATGTTGGTTGGGACCATGCTATTGAAATCAATTGAGGATGATGTTTTATTTTTGGTGAATACCTATTTAAATTATAAGACTGGGGAGATGATATTAATGTCAATGTCAAGTACTAATAATATGGGAGGAGAACTATATACTACAACTTATGGGAATAGAGTAGGATGTATTTGGAATATAGCTTTAATATTTATTAAAATAATACCAAAGTTTTCATGATGTTGGAGAAAATATTCTAAGGATATTTAGATTCGAGGCTATAGTAACCAGTGATAAATGTATTTAGATGATTTTTTTTGATTTTATTTAAAGAGGTAATATAAATACCACATTGGAAGTATAAATTTTATAAGTTATGAAATCTATATAATTTCATAAGGTTAATTCATAGTACCAGACTAAAGAAATAACAAAGTGTTAAATCTATAGGGGTTAGTTACCCTTATGATGGGAATTTTTAAAGAAGAAATAAAAAAGTCCTTGAGGTATGCTTGTTTTTATAGGGTTCATTTGACACTATATAGTGGTCATTTGACACTATATAAGGGTTATTTGATGTTTTTGTAGGGGCGATTTGAATCTCCATAAAGGTCATTGCTGAGGTAATAAATTCAAAAAGGATTGGATACCCACCATGTTGTTCTGGGGTCATTTTATATTTCCCCATGGGTTATCTTTATATAGAAAAATGAAAAAAGGTAAGATACCCACTACTGAGCTCCGTAGGGATTATTGGGAGATCAAAGGGGTCATAATAACTTTATAGGGGTTATTGGGATTCTATGGTTGTCATGGAATTATATAGGGGTTATTTTTTAAGGGTTAATTGAATATCCATAAAGGTCATTGTTGAGGAAGAAAATTGGTAAAGGAATGTATTCCCACTGTGTGGCATAGAGGTCAATTAAAAAATTATAGGGGTTATTTGATATTTTAATATGGGTTATCTGTATATTAAAAAATGAAAAAGGTAAAAGACCCACTATTAAGATTCATATGGGTTATTGGGAGACGATAGGGGTCATGGTAACTTTGTAGGGGTCACTAGGATTCCATGGTGGTCATGAAATTCCATAGGGGTCATTGTGAATCTATAGGGGTCAACACTTAAAAATAATTTTTAGAAAATGGATTTTTGGAAAATACTTCAATAGATTAAATATGATGATGTTAAGCTAGAATTTAAGATTAAAATATCATGATGTTGATTAGAAAGTCATCATTGATTCAATATAAGATTCATAGAATTTTAAATGAGATTAAATGTGAATCCCATAGAGTGATATTCATAGGAATTTAATAATCAAATATTTTAATTTATTATTCTTGATAAAGGATGATATTTTCAGGAAGTTATTGAATAGAAAATTTCTTGTAGCCTAATATCATGGAGAGATTTAATAAATTTATTATCGAAATATCATTCACATATTTCTTTGAATATAAATGGAGAAAATAAATAAATTATAGAGACGATCATGATTTGACGATTTTGATACTAATGCGGGGTGATAAAATTATAGATTTAATATATCAAAAGGATAGGTAGAGTAAGAAGATAAAAACCTCTTTATCCTATGTGATACCCAATCTTTCTTATGTAATCATTATTCGAATGGTGTTACTCTACTATACTAGTGCTGAATTGTAACTGGTTAAGACTAACCTTTATAACAGGTATAAGGTCATACTTGTAACATCCTTCCCTAACTCATTATCTTGAGAAGATGCAGAGATGCTACTAGAATAAGGTGACATCCCCAAGATACTAAAGGCTGTAAATAAATTACAAGGTATTTAAAAAACATTGGGGGATGATTTTCCCTTAAAATTAAAACAATTAGACAATAATGAATATAAATATCCAATCATAATATATGATACATTAGTAAAATAAATAAAAAAAATGTAAAACTAGAAGAAATATAATATCCGAGTGACAACAAAACATCAATTGAAAAAACAAAAAGATAGGAAATACCCGAAGAAACAAAGGTGACATGATCCCAAGCACCACCCAATCAAGATTAATGCTCCAACACCACCTTCTATGCCCATCGTATAAAGATGCATCACTAGTGAAATAAGATATCTTCCCTTTTCCCTATGTATTGGTATATGAAATCTGTAGATACATGAAAATTCCCAAATGGGGGATGATTATAAACTCAACAGGAATTCTCTATATACTTTCCAACACTGACCACTAGGACAAGGACCAATTATCACATTTTATATAAAATAGTTGGAAAAAAATTAAATAGTTCATATAAATCCATAAAATAAATACAAGAGAGAAAACCATAAACAAGATTATATCCATATGTTCATATTTGGAATAAACTTTACCATTTCACATACAACCATTCATATACATATAGCTATACATTCAATCTTGGTGTTACTATTGACATTGGTACTCCAAGACCTTAATCCCACCAACCTTGATGGTGGCACTTCTGACCGAACCCGTCCACTTTGAATACAGGACAACCCAATCACGCCAACTTTGTTCCAAATAATTTTCCACAAAAAAGTCTTCATTGAAGAAATTTTATCAACACGTTTCTTACATAAAAAATATTTAATAATTTTAAAACTATCATTTTAAAACTATAAATGAAGTGTGGTTTTTTAAAACTCATTAAATTTTTCACAATCACCAAAACAAATTCCGAATGGTTTCCTTTATGAAATAAACCAATGAGACCATAGAAAATCCGTTTTTTTTAATAAAAATAATACTTTATGTTTTATAATAGAAGATATAATAGAGAATAAACCTACCATGAATTAGATTTCTTGAAAAAAAGTATCTAAGGAAATACCATTGATCTCAACGCTTCCTTTTATTCCTCTTTTATATATATAGTAAAACACTCAAAGAACCATTGTAATTAGATTATAGATATCAAATATCAATGGAAAATTACTAGGGAATCCCTAAAATTCTAGAGGACAAGAGATGTCCCCAAAAAATGGATTTACAACCACAAATATTATTTTATACCTAGAACAAAAGAGAAGAATACAACACAACAAAGGGACCATGGAACAAGAATTTTGAAAAAAATACCTAACCACGACAAAGTGAATAAGACTATACTATAGTGATGCTGATCAAAGACACATCCTAGATTCGTGGTGAACCCCACACAATAAATCTAGAAAACTAGGGAAAAGACCACAAGGTTTCCATGAACACTATCCTATAGAAATTAGAAATGAGTAAGGGGGGATACACCATATACTAGATCCAAGAATCATCTATCTTGAAAAAGGAAGTAGCACCAAAATCTCTCCCACCCCCTATTCTATAGCCTAAATCTCTATTTATAATTACCCACTAGCACTATGTCATATCCCTACTCCCTAATGTATCCATTAAAAAAATATTAGTGGCTCTGAAACTCTTCTTCCATGAACCCTACACTATAAGTGGAATATCCATGACATAACCTCAAAGGCCTTTGATGCAACCCATGATCCATGATGTAGACTTTCCAAAAAATGGAAAACCCTTCCAAAACCCATTCAAAACCCACCATAAACCCCCAAAACTTAACCTAATAATTATATAGATGAAAAAATATACTAAAAATGGTAAAGTACTTGAATTTTTGTGTGTTATATTCTCCCCACCGTTGGTCTTTAAATCCTAAAAAGTGGAAAAACAATGTTATTTTGGAATAGATATGGCTATTTATCATGAATTTCATTTTCACACTCCCATTTATCTTCTTAAATTTGAAAATTTTATCATAAAACCACACTAAACCGATGATTTTCCCTTGCAAGAGATTCACTTGACTATCAACAATTTTCACTATGACATGAATCAATGTAGCATATGGTTTAATATTAACGTGGTATCATCAAATCACATTTTCAAGATCAGGATGGTACTTCTTTAGATGAGATACATGAAACATGTTGGGCATAAAAATTTAACTTTTCGATAAAGAAAATCAATAAGTCAAACCACCCAACCATTAAAGTGTCCAAAAAGGTCCAACATATCAAGGAGGAAACTTCCATTTATTACCAAAACATAATGACCTAATCTTGGAATGATTCCCATGAAAACATGAACAACAACCTCAGATAATAACAGTCATTGACAGTGATCCACATATGATTTTTTATCAATCTAAGCAGTCTCCATTCTCTTTATGATCATATGAATCTTCTCGATTTCCTCTTGCACAAGGCTAGGTATGATAAGTTAAGTCTCACTTCTTACTACCCAATAAAGTATAGAACAACAAGGATGAAAATAAAATTATTTGAAAGGAACCATGTGTTTCGAGTACTGATAATTATTATTATATGAGAACTTAACTAACAATATATGTTCCTCCCATGAGCCTCCAAAATCCATTACACAAGCTCTCTGTATGTCTTCCAATGTTTGGATCATCCACTAAAATTATTCATCCATTTGAGGATGATAAGATATGATCATGGACAAATGGGTTTTGAGGGATTGTTGAACGGATTTAAAAAACTGAGATGTAAACTATGGGTCCTATTCAGACACAATTGAGACTGGAACTAAATGTATATTTACATCTTTTTGAATATAGAATATGGATTTTTTTCTAACATATCAGATTCATGAATAAGGATGAAGTGATCCTAATTTGCGATCCAATCCATGATCACCCATATGGAATTGTGTTTCCAAACCATTATTGATATATCTATGACAAAATACGTCACTATTTTATCATATTTCCATAGAGGAATCAGTAAATAGTGCAACATACCCACCAACCATTGTTGTTTTTCCTTGAATTTTTGATAGGTGAGGAATCTCAAGACAAATTCTACCACTTTTATCTTCATACCTTCACACTAAAATTATGTTTCCATTATTTATATAAATTCTATATTCCTAGATGAATATACCATATCAAATGGTGGTAGGTAGAAAGAATCTGTTCCTGATAAGTTGGAGGGAACACAATTTGATCTCTAAATCATAGTATAGATATCCCATCTAGCATCCATCCCTTAATGGTCTCCCCACTATTTTGTTTTAACCACATGATTAAACATTCAGGATCATATGTTTAATTATCTATAACCCACTCAACTAAATCAAAAATAAGATAATCTGAAAGGAATACTACAACATACCCTTAATTCGCATAATCTAGATGCATATCAAATATGACTAACATCACCTTCCATTGATCAGAATCCTCTTTATCCAATTGATTATATGAATTCATTCCCAATAAATCTTCTATAAAATTTCCTTTTCCTAGTGTACACATCAAGTCAAAGTAAAAAATATATAGATATTCCATCCATATGTGTTTCCTTAAATTTAAATCCCCTTTTGATAAAATGTGTTTTGAGATGTTATGGTCCATAAACACCATAAATTTCTCACCCAAATGATGTTAATTCCAAGACTTTAAGGTATAAAATATAGCATCTAATTCCAAATAATGTGTTGGTAAGTTCTTCTCATACACCCATTACTATCATGAGCAATAAGAAATAACATGATCTTCCCGCATGATAACATAACCCAAACCTAATCCCTTTGAATAAAAATAGACCATGCACCCCTATCCTGACTTTGATAACGTAAGGATATGTGATGATGTAATCCAAACCATAATCCCTTGGAAAGATTTTTGGAAGTCATCAACCTATTTTAAAATAACACCTTTCCTTGTCAAAGTTGTCATTGGCGATGAAAGATATGAAAAATCATGCACAAAGCATCTGTAGTATCATTCTAAGCCAAAGAAACTATGTATCTCAAAAAAAATATTTGGTGGGTGACAAGAGATAAATACTTCTATATTTTTAGGATCTATAGAAACACCTTTTTTTATAAATTACATAACTAAGGAAACATACCTATTATATTAAGAAATAACGCATAGAAATATTTTCATAAAGGAGATATTCCCATAAGATTCCTAAAACTATATCCAAGTGTTCCTCATGATCTGTTTTTATCATAGAATACACCAAAATATCATAAATGAACACCACTAAAAAGGAATCAAGATACCTTTGAAGGATTCAATCAACTATTCTATAAATACCATTAATGTATTTTTAAGACCAATGGGTATAATCAAGAATTCATAGTGACCATAATGACAACTATAGTCTATCTTCATAATTTTCTACTTCCAAACTCACAGTTGGTAATAGGTTGATCATATTCCAATTTTAAAGAGACATTTGGATCCCCTAAATTGATTGAAAAAATCACCGAATCATGGAATTGGATACTAACTCTTTATTGTAACTTGTTTGAGCTTATAATAATCTACACAAAGCCTTAGAGTTATATACACATTATTTAAAAAAACAATTGGTGCTACTAATGAGGATGTGCTTAGTAGAATGAACCCTTTACTTTCTAACTCTTCTAATTGGACTTCCAATTCCCTCAATTTTATTGGTTCTATTCCATAATAAAAAAGTAAAATAGGACTCGTACCTATTACGATATAAATTACAAATTACATTACTATTTTGGGTAAAAAATCAGAGAAATTATCAAGGAAAACCTCAAGAAATTAGTCAATGATGGTTGGAAATATATATATGTTTTATCTCATCAACAGATTCCAAGGAAATTTATACTAACTGATAATAGATATTCCTAACCACTGGTACCAAAGGTCCTTATCTTCTTTCATTTACATCCCAATATCCTTTAAATAGATTCTTAATTCCATCAAAATACGTGAAACTAACTTTCCAAACATAACAACCGATATGTGCCATTGATGTTGTCAACTAATCCATTCCTAGAATCAGGTCATATATATATATATACATTTCTATAATTGAGAAATCCCCAGATAATTCAACCCCATTGATAGTTATCAAACATGATGCACACATAATATATTATCACTCTTTTTTTCCTAGAGGTGTTTAAAGTTCCATAATAGAAGGAATCATATCAATATATAAAACCATATGATCCATTAATCAAGAAGCAATAAATGAATTATATGCACCCACATCAAACAAGGCTTCCATAAGGCTAGAATTCAAAATAGTTACGCCTCACACCATCAAGGAAAATATCGATCATTCATGATCATTTAATCATCACTATAAATCTACTTATTAGACCCTACCTGATCCTTGCTTCTATGATGAGGTTTCATAATATGAAGATTCATGGTGTTCCATAAATCACCTTGGATCTCTTAGTTCTAAGGAAAATAATTATTCTGAATATATTTCCCTATCAAATAATATAATGTTTGAGAAATATGGAATGCATCTCTCACACCAAAATTTTGAGAGATATGATAATAAAAAAAAATCCCATATGATTATAGTTGTGACAAGATCTAGGTAGTAGTGTATAGTATCGCTTCTTATGGGAAGTTGACCAATCATGTGTTCTAATTCAGAGATAATCCACTACCATGAAAGTAGGTGTCCCTCTTCAACTATTCCTAGAATTTGAGTTCCCACCTGTTACCATATTAATAAACATAATCTCTCCAGCCAAATTTCATAAAATATATCTTTCCACCATCATTGCTTTATTTACCATTTTCGTATAATTCTTAATACACAAAAAACTATTTTATAGTGAATCTCTAGTTGTATCCTAGAATCAAAGATGCATGTATTCTTGGATGCACTGGAAGAAACTTCTGGGAAAAAATGAACCAAATTAACAAACTTAACTACATACTTTGTGATGGATAGGTTATATTGCTTTAATAAAAATAGTTTATTTATTCTCACAATATTGAATTTATGAGGATATAATTATTTTTTGAATAATTCGTTAAAGTCCTCCCATGTAATTACATTGTCTGCTTAAGCTTATATAGTTAAATCTCATCATTGGCATGAAATATCTTCCAGTATATAAGTTTCCAGCTTAACCTTTAGTTTGGATAGTGTACCCAAGAATTCAAAGATTCAGTTTATCTAATTCAACCACACTTACACTTTTTCAGGCTCGGAATCTCTCTAAAATATTGGTGGATTTTGTTTTTAAAACTATACCAAATGGTCCACCTATACAAGTTCATCATTCCTATTTTCCTTGTTTAAATATTTCATGGATCGAATAATGATTTGGACTAGTTTTTGGTTCACTTGTGGTTTAGGTGCAACCACATTTTCAATAGCCTCTTCTTGTAGATTTATATGATGTCTACCTAGTGCCATTCTCTTAAACGAGAAGAAAACTCTATTTAGTAATCACTCTCCTACTACTGAAGGATTAATAAATTCCATATCACTATAAATTACAAGCATTAAAATAAGAATTTTGAGAAATCAACCCTTTTTAATTTTTTAAAAAATCATTTAAACTGAAAATGAACAATGTAGTCCTAGTGGGAGGTCTTGCTAACAATGTATGAAATGCAACAATATTTTGATAAACCCATTAATGTGAGGTGAAAACATACTTTGAAGTGTCTTATAACACTTTTATACCCAAATACCCTGGAAACTTGAAGTTTAGTATACAAAGGTTAACCATGTCTTTTAAGATATATATTTAAATTTACAAACTTCTAATCTAATTACTACTATACCAAGATACATACAGACTGAACAAGACTAATACAATTTGTAACATACTACCCCAACTCATTATCTTGAGAGGAGGAAGAGATTTCATTAGACTTTGGTGGAATTCCCAAGACACCAAAGGCCATTAATAAATTCCAAGGGATTTAAAGAATATTTGGGGGATGATTTTCCCTTAAAAGTAAAATAATCATACAATAATGAATATAAACATCCAATCCTCCTACACGATGCATGATTAAAATAAATAAAATAAAATTAAAACTAAAAAAACTACAATATTAGCATGATAATAGAATATCAAATGAAAAAACCAAAATACTAGAAATACCCAAAGATACTAAGGTGACATGATCCTAAGAACAACCAGATCAGGATCTATACTCCAACATCACCTGCCATTCCTATAGTATTAATATGAATCACTAGAGAAATAAGATATCCCCATTTCCCCATGTCTCAATATATGGAATCTAAAAATTTACCAAATTTACCGAGATGGGGGTGAGTATAAACTTAGTAGGCATTCCCCAATGACTTCCTGACACACACCACTGGGAAAAGAACTGGTTAGAAAATTTTATATAAAAAAGTTTGAAAAAATTAAACAATTCATATAAAGTAATAAAATAAATAAAAGAGAGAAAACAATAAAAAATATTATTTCCATGCATTCACATTTGGCATAACTTTTTCCATGTCACACACACACCCATAAACATACACATAACTATACACTCAATCTTGGTGTTACCATTAATGGTGGTACTATATGACCATAAATCTTCCATACTTGATGGTGTGACTTCTGACCAAACTTGTAAAATTTGAACACATACCAACCTAATCATTATAACTTCCATGCCAAATCATTTTCCACAAAACAAACTTCCTTGAAAACATTTTATCAACACATTTCTTGCATTATTTTTTTTATAATTTTAAAATAATTATCATAAAATTAAAAGAAAATTGGGATTTTCTAAAAGCCGTACAATTTTACACAATCTAAAAAACACGTAAAAAATGGTTTCCTTCCTGAAATAACCCAATGAGACCATAGAAAATATTAAAAACCATTTAATAATAAAAATACTTTAGGTTATATAATAACTAAGATGAGAGAGAACCCACCTACCTCAAATTAGATTGCTTGGCATAAAGGATCTAAGAAAAAAACATTGATCTCAACTCTTACTTCCATTCATATTTTATCTCTAAAATATAATACTTGATGATACCTTGTAAATGGAGTCCATATGTTGAATATTAGTATAAAATGACTAGGGTATCCCTATAATCCAAGAGGGGAAGATTCATCACTAAAAATGTATTTACTACTATAGATATGATTTTATACCCAGACCAAAACATAAAACCATGGAACAAACAAGGGACTAAGGATCCAACAAGGGAACACAATGTATAACTACTAAAAAAACTATAGAAAATGGAATAGTTCATGAGACTATGCCATAGTGATGCTGGTAAAAGGCGTGTACGAGATCCAAGATGAGCTCCATGCCACAAATCTAGAAAATTGAGGAAAGGACCATGAGAGTACCTAGACCACTATGATACATAACCTAAAAAAGAGGAAGGGGGATACACCATATCCCAGATCCATGATGTATCTACCCCAACAAAGGTAGTAGCACTAAAATATTCTCATGGATCCCTACACCATACCCTGAATCTCCATACCATAGAGTCCACTAGTGCAACACCACATCCCAAATATATGGTGTAGGAATGCCGAAAATTATTGTGTCACCAAAAACCTTCTTCCCATAACCCTATTCCATAGCTGGGATCTCATGCTGCAACCTCAAAGGCCTATGATGAAACCCATGATCCATGGTTTTGTCTTTACAAAATATACTTGAAACTCCTCCTCCCAGATTCTTTATCATGATATCACCTCTCCACCTTTGCATGGATGTTCGGCTAGGCTTAATGTGCAAGCATAGGCTGGTTTCGATGGAAATTCCATACCCTCTATTTCTAACAAATCATCTTTGCTTCTGCTTTGGTGAATGTTCCTGATTTGAATCCCCATCTAAAGTATACTCCTTGTAGAGTTTCTCTGATCATTTAAACACAATTTTAGGTGGCCCGAAGGCCTTGAGGTGGCCCGAAGGCCTTGTGGTGGCCCGAAAGCCTTACTGGCCCGAATGCCTTGGGTGGCTTGAAGGCCTTAAAGGACCTGAGACCCAAACCGGTTTCCCGAAAGCCCAAACCGGTTGCCTTGAAGGGGGGGGGGTATCAAAAATAAATAAAAAAATAAGGCCTTTGGGCCATTTGGGAATGGTTTAGTCTTTACAAAAAATGTATAACCCCTTCTAAAAACCCTTCAAAACCCACCAGAAACTCCAAAAAAATACCCCAATAATTATATAACTTGAAAATATACTAAAAAAGGTAAAGTAACTTAAAATGGGGGTGTTACAATACCCTTATGCATGGAAACTTCTGGGTAATAATTGTCGATTTGTGTGTGTATATAATACAAACCAATACACACTAAGGATATTGTCATCCTTTTAGGAGGCGAACCCAATTAACAAACATTATCTAATTTATTATTTCTCACACTATTTTTGAGGATTGATATAACTATGTTGAAAAACAATGAGAGTTACCGTGTTTGAAAAAATGTGATAAACAGTGATTCACCACCCCTAATGTTTATCACTATGAGTGTGATCCTAAAAATTAGTATCAAATTCAGGTAAAACATAAAATATAGTTTTACATGTATCAAAACAAATCAATTAATAACAAAGGAATAATTAAATTTGATGGAATATGGTTTCATAATTGGAAAGATAGATTGGTACCCTACATTTAAGAATTAGTGTGCTTGATTAGGTTCAATATGAATTCACTGTGCCAAATAAAACCTTGTCATGGTCTTCGATTGACAAAAAAATACTAAAAGCGGTAGAAATTTTAGAAATGTGTTATTTTAGCTGAAAAATTTTATGGGTTGTAGAACTAAAAAGGAGATTTAGAAGAAGCTTCATTGAATATATGATGTAAACAAAAAGATGAAGGAAACCAAATTATAGATTAGTAGATTATAGTTTGATGATATTAGAATGAAAGAAGATTAAATAATTGATCAATGTTTACAAGGGTTAACCTAGTTATCAAAACCATTATAGGATTTATAGAAACTCTTGAAGATTATATTATAGTGAATTAGCTTATTAATATTTTACCATATAGGTTTTATTACAAGACCATATCTCTTGAATATAACTATCTTGATGATTACACTATTGATTAAATTAAAAAAATCTCATTAATTATGATATGAGAATAGGGTATTCCATCCAAATCAAGGGAAAAAGAGAAATAAATTTCTTTCCAAAAATTTAAAGGTTTAAATAAGGAATATAATGGAAGTTTCTAAGAGGAATAATATAACATCCAAGACAATGCTGATACTCTCTCACTCATGTGAAGAAACTTCACACAAGGAAGGGGTAAGTATAAAGTAAATCTTGAATTTAAATGATTTTAACTATAGTAATGTTGGCCAATTATATTCCAATTGGACGTTTAAAATCATAAGTGAAAGTGATGATGAAGAAGAATATATAAATATTACCAATATGAGAGATTCTTTAAAGATAAATCTGAGAAAGGTAAGGAAGAAAATTTTACCCAAATTATTTAAATGGAAATTTCTATCACTTAAAGAAGGTTTGTTAAATAGTAAATTAAGTAGTAATGATGAGGAATCTCCCAAATAAGACTCTGAAAGAGTTTTAATGAAACATGAAGAATAATAAGAAGAAGATTCATCCAAATATGACTCATAAATCCATAGTTATTATTCTATATAAGAAGGGGGGGAATCTAATGAATTCACTCTAATAATGGAAATAAAAACATGCTTAAAATAAATAGTAAGGTTGTGATATGATAATTATTAAATAAATGAAAATTCAAATAAACAAATTTAACTATATATTGAGATGGATAATTTGGTCAAAGAAATTGAAATACCAAAGATTTATATTTCCGAGAAAGGAAGAATAATTGAATATATGAATTATACTATTATTCTTGGGAATAAGGAAGTTGATAAATTGAGAAAGAATATTTCTAAAATTGAGAAGGAAAAAGATAAAATCAAATGTGACTAGAATTAATCCATCAAAGAAAAGGGTGAGTGTTAAAAACAATAATTTTTAGAAACTAGTTTTATTTAGAAAACTAGATATGTTGAATAAAATTCTATTATAGTATCACCAAAAAATTAATTTTTTTCAGGAGAATCTAGTGGAGGATAGAAATATAAACTAATTATAAAGTGTAATGAAAAATAAAAATCTAAATAGATTTGGATGGAGTGAAATTTATGTAACCAACCCATGTCAGTATCAAGGGTTCAAGATAGAGTTTCAAACAAGGAATTTATGAGATAAACACAACTAATAACTAAAAAAAGTTGGATAAAAACCTAATCAGTAAATTTTTTTAGTCAAATAAGAATATTCTAGGTCCACTATAGGTGTGGTGGTGTGTTTTTCTATAAGGCCTATAAATTTTGGTATACAATATATTTACTAGGTCTTATAGGAGAGAATGGATAGAGGTGTAGGCAACAAAAACAATGGCTATGAGATTATCAAAATCCCCAGTAACCCAAACAAAATATTGAAGTAAACAACATATTTGAGAAGTTTCAAGAATTATTGAGAATATTTGATCAAGAAGTGAAAAATTTAAATGAATGTAGCTGAAACTCATGGCCTATTGTCGCCTATCGACCGGTCAAGGTTTCGGTGCTCTGCTAATGTGTATAGTAGCACTCGGGTCGAATCCTCGACGATGATACTTTGAAATAGTCGTTTGTTTTTAGTTGATTGTATTCTGATTGGGGGTTTGTTTACAGATCTTAATTGAAATGAATAATTGATTTTGATCTATTTAACAAATTGATAATGATTGGGGTGAGTTCATAATTAGGATATTTAAGCTTGTGATATCCTTGAGCTTTGCTTTATATTGCATTTAAATTAACACCCATGTCACAAGTTGACGCTGATTTGAATTCCCAAGTGTTAAAGCTTTAATACAAGCCTTAACTTAATTAGGATTCTAATATCAATCACTAAATGTTTATGGTAGTGTATTTGTGGTTCTAATAATCCATGGAAACCACATTCTAAACAAAATATGTCATTAATCCATGACATGCTAAGTTCAACATACACAATGTTAATTCAACAAATACTCATCGAGCAAAATCTCTCAATCGCTTAACATACCTAAATTAAAACTCACCCCAATAAGAGATTTACTCAGCCATTATGATGTTTATTAATCTGGTAATATATTTTTATGGTGATGATTTATAAAGAGAAGAAAAAGAAAGGGACAAGATAAGAGTAGTGTGCCGAACACACACACGAAATATTTTGAGAATAAAAAATGGAATTTTGATTGAATGAGGAAGCAAAATAAGGGACTGTAATTTATAATGATTCAAACTATTTTAAGACCATGAATATTATACTACAGAAGGTGGAGAATAATAAGAGGTATTGAAGAAGAAACAAGCACTAAAATTTGATTGAAATGAAAACAAAGTTACACAATTACAATTGAACGCAAACATAAACAAACGTGAAAGAGAAGTGGAGGAGAGGTCTCTATTGTTAAAACAAGATCAAAGAATATCCTCCAAGAACCTTTTAAAGGCTCTAGTAATGCCAAAACTCCTTAAGTGCTGAAGTGCCAACCCTTTTGAAAGGAGAGGAGGGGATGTATTTATAGCCCAAGGTGGTCGACTGTTTACATCCAGAAATACCCCTCCACTTGGATCTCCGATATGTAAATTTAGACAGCCGAATCTTGAGATATATCCTTCTTCCAAGTTGTTGAGAAAACTGTCTTCTGTCTACTATGAAAATTTGGCGGCCATTGGATTTATTTAGCCAAAGTTATGGTGGTATTATTAAACAAAGGTAAACTGTCCATTTCTATCCATGCGTTTTCGATGTCCAAAATGTGAATGGATTTTGGAATAGGAAGATGCCTTCAAATCAGAATGACTTCTTCAACAAAGTCTGCCGCCTATATCTCCTATTTCACACTGAAAACTTTCAGCTCTATTTTATGCTTAAATAATGAGATATGTCATGTATACTATACTAATTTTATTTCTCGGCAAGAATGGTGAGCTGGACTTAAATGCATCAGTTGGCCCCCTTGTATTTATGATTGGGTTCTGAAATTTTTATCATGGATGCCTTGAAATGTACTACGAACCTGGGAGGATAATTAAGGTATTTGGAATTCTTGATTGAGCCCAGTAATTCAAGTTTCATGAATAGTCCATTTTCTTCACAGCTTCTTTGGTCTTGTTTGTGAGGACCATATGACCCTTCAAATGGAATAATTGGCTCATGGTACCTTCTAATAAAAAGTTTTCTATTTAAAGTAGAATAATAAAAAACAAGAACCATAAAATTTGGATTAGTATATTGATAGTTATAATTAAAACTGTAAACTAAATCAATTGAACTACTTCAAAAAATGCTCAAAAATTATACTTAATATTTAAACATTAATATTTTACACAAATTATGCACATTTCATATAAATTCAGTAAAGGGAGTATATAATAAGACATGAAAATATTAACAAAATCAAATCCCCCACACTTAGTATTGTGCATTTCTTCATGTTCAACAAATATAAAAACATAACGAAATCATTTTTACTCACCAACAAATATTAAAATTTTGTTTTCTCCAATCAGGGGAGGTTGAGACTATTTCACTCATCCATTTTGAATTCCACCACAAGTTGTTACAGAAACAATGTTCCAAAACTAATTCATTTTTATTGCTCAAATTTATAAATGGAAAATTTGGACACTCTAAACTCACACCTCTCAAGATAATAAAATTCATTTGTGGAGGTTCACTCTTTAACCAACCAAAAGTAAAAATCTTAGAGTTTGAAAAGAGCTCTCAGCTTACAATCCATATCCAAAGTGCACAAGAATCAAGAGTTCTTTTTAGGGGTTTTTCTGTAGCTATGGGACGGTAGGAATATTGTATTCAAAAGAGTGGAAAGAGGGATAAAATACCAATATGGGAAAAGCAATGCACAAATTTTATGAAATAAAACATGGAAGGAAATGAAAACACATATTTAAAAGGGAATGATTATGTGAAGAAAGACACAATAGAGGAAGAAAATATGAAGGTAATGAGAATATGGAATATTTACAAAACACAAAACTTCTCCCAAAAAGAATATAATGCAAGTGTTCCTTTTTTTATTCTTTTTTTTTCGAAAGTTGAACTTGGAAAAGATCTCACACTCATAACCCAACCCATGATTGATCTCCTCAAGACACTAATTGTAATAGTTATAACAAGATCAAAGGTTGAGGAAGATTGATTTTTGACCTACCCAAGACACAACCCATTTTTTCATAATTTTTTTTGATTTTTTTGATTTTTTTTCATCATCATTTTTTTGAACACTTGTCAATAAAATTTACAAAATTACATAAATGGAAGTTCATTACATTCCCCAAAAAACACTTAATGACAACCTCTCCCCCACACTGAAATGGATGCTTTCCCTCAAGCAGAGGATGACTCATTAAAAATCAAGAATAGGGTACCCAAACAATGAAATCTATTCCCCCCAACACTTAAATTTCAAAAAATTATGCAATGAAAATCCATGTTGATATTGGGTGGGAAATGGTATTGGGCTTCTAATGTGGCTATCAAGGAAAAGGTTTTCATAGGCTAGAAGGGGCTTTCAAAAGGAGGATTAATGTATGGTTAATGGGAGGCTATTTGGCTATTGTGATTCTCATGTGGTTCAGAAAATACCTCTATCATATTAATGCACAGTAAGGCAGGAAATTCAGCTCAAAGGTCCACAAACTAAAGAATCACAAATGGGGGTGAAAACACACATTCTGAAAAGATGGCCATAGGTGGCCTTAACATGAAAGCAAATGTTGTTCCTCATGGTTTTTGAAAATCATTTTCCAAATAAAAAATTGAGCATTCAAAATTTGTTAATTTTGACACAAATTTTTTATCCAAAGTCATGATGAAAATACAAAATTTTTGAGATGAGAACATATCTGTTAACTCCCCAAAATGGTTGGACAAAATTTCAAAACTCTATGGTGAGTAAACGTGACTCTTTTATTTTTTTTATTTTTTTAAGTGATTGTTTTCTTGGTTTTTTTAGTTTTTTAGGTTTTTATATTTTTTTGTTTTTTTTATAAAGATACACCCAAACAAAAGAGAAAGTGAAAAAGAAAGGTTTTGATAAAGAAAGTGGTAAGAAAAAATTAAAGAGAGAGGAAAAAGAAGAAAGAGGTATAGAGAGGTAGATATAGAGAGAGAATTAAAGGGAAAGAGGTGCCCCCTGGTTTGGATTTGGTGGGTTTCCATCTTCATCCAGTGGTGGGTCTACTATGGATCCAATGGAAGTTGATGTTGTTCCAGGATTTCATGTCCTCTCATGGTGATGTTTCAAACGATGTCCATTTATCGTAAATGACCTTTTGGAGGAGGGGTCTTGGACTTGCACTGCACCAAATGGGTAAAAATTAGTAATAAAAAAGGACCTTCCCAACGAGAATTAAGCTTACCTGGGTGAAGACGAAATCGAGAATTGAAGAGCATTACCTTTTCACCTTCATGAAATACCTTTCTTAGGATTTTTTTGTCATGGATTACCTTAGAGTTCTCTTTCTACAAATTGGAATTCTCATAAGATTCAAGTCGAAGCTCCTCCAGTTCAGCCAATTGCAACAATCTTTCCTCACCAGATTTTTCACAATCAAAATTACAGGTTTTCATAGCCCAAAAAGACTTATGTTGGATTTCAAATGGTAGATGACATGCTTTACCAAAAACTATCCTAAAAGGAGACATCCCAATGGGTGTTTTATAGGTAGTTCGATAAGCCCAAAGTGCTTCACCAAGTCTTTCATGTCAGTATTTTCTGGTGGGTTTTACAATTCTCTAAAGCACTCTTTTCACTTCTCTATTAGAAAGTTCATCCATGCCATTTGTTTGAGGGTGATATGCAGTTGAAGTTTTATGAACAACACCATTTTTTTTCAAAATATATTCCATGGTTTTATTACAAAAATGGGTTCCTAAGTCACTGATCAAGGCACGTGGTGTGCCAAATCTTTGGAAGATGTGGGTCTTTAGGAACTCACTAACAGTATGAGCATCATCCTTCTTAGTGGGTTTGTCCTCGACCCACCTAGAAACGTAATCAACTGCCAGAAGGATGTATGAGAATCCATTGGAAGGAGGAAATGGTCCCATGAAATCAATACCCCAAACATCGAAGACCTCACAGAAAATTAAAGGATTTTGGGGAATTTCATTTCTCTTGGAAATTGTGCCAAACTTTTGGCAAGTGTGACATGATTGATAGAACTCATGTGAGTCCTTGAAGAGTGAAGGCCAGAAGAATCCAGAGTCTAGGACCTTTCGGGAGGTCCTTTGTGGTCCAAAGTGGCCACCTCTGGGAAGTGAGTGACAGAATTCTAATATGGAAGAATGTTCATTCTCATCGACACATCTCCTTATTATCATGTCAGCCCCAGTTTTCCAAAGTTTATTTTCTTCCCAAAAATAGTATTTTGAATCACTTTTCAACTTCATTTTTTGTTCTTTTGAAAAATTTTCAGGAAAAACACCAGAAACAAAGTAATTTACAATTAGGGCATACCATGGTATTTTTGGAGTGAGAGATGAAAGGTGATCAGTGGGGAATTCAGGATCGGTGATTTCAGATTGAGAAGAATTATAAATTCTACTCAAGTGATCAGAAATAGGGTTTTCTTTTCCCGGTCTATCTTTGATTTCAAGGTCAAACTCTTGGATCATTAGGATCCATCTTATTATCCTTGGTTTGGAATCACTTTTCTTGAGTAAGAACTTAATAGCAGAATGGTCTGTGAAGATGATGATTTTGGCACCTAAGAGATAGGACAAGAATTTATCTAAGGCAAAAACCACTGCTAGAAGTTCCTTTTAAGTCACAGTGTAGTGATATTGAGTTTCATCCAATGTTTTTGAGGCATAATAGATGACTTGAGGGATTTTTTCTCTTCTTTGACCAAGAATATCCCCAACGGATCTATCAGAAGCATCACACATTAACTCAAAGGGTAAGGACTAATCTAGGGGTTGGATTATTGGGGAAGATGTAAGAGAAGTTTTGAGTTCAATGAAGGCTCTCTTGAAAGCCTCATCAAAATGGAATGTGACATTATTTTGGATTAGGTGAGGGAGTGGGAGGGAAATCCTACTAAAGTTATGAATGAATCTCCGATAGAAACCGGCATGACCGAGAAATGAATGGATGTCTCCAACAAAAGTGGGTGGAGGAAGTGATTGGATCACTTCAATTTTGGCAAGATCGACTTAAATACCATCTTTTGAAACTATGTTCACTAGAACAATCCCATTTGCAACCATGAAGTGACATTTTTCAAAATTTAACACAAGGTTGCACTTGACACGCTTTTGGAGGACAAGAGAGATTGAATTCAAACAAGATTCAAATGACTCACCATAAATGGTGAAGTCATCCATGAAGACTTTAATGTAGTGTTCAATGAATTCAGAAAAGATACTCATCATACACCTTTGGAATGTTGCAGGAGCATTACAAAGTCCAAAAGACATTCTTCTATATGCATATGTTACAAAGGGGCATGTGAAAGTAGTCATTTCTTGGTCCTGAGGTGAGATTGGGATTTGAAAATAGCCGGTGTATCCATCAAGAAAGCAATAGTGTGACTTTACGGCTAATATTTCCAGCATTTGATCAAGGAATGGAAGAGGGTGTTGATCTTTTCATGTTTCAGCATTCAATTTTCGATAATCGATGCATACACGCCATTTGTTCTTCAGTCGAGTTGTGACTACCTCCCCATGTTCATTTGTGACAAAAGTTATCCCACCCTTATTAGGTACAACTTGAATTGGACTAACCCATTCAATATTAGAAATTGGGTAGATAATACCAGCTTGAAGATGCTTGGTGATCTCTTCCCTAACTACCTCAAGGATGAGTGGATTGAGTCTTCTTTGTGGTTGTATAATTGGTTTGGATGACTCCTCAAGATGGATGTGATGCATGCAAAGGGTAGGGTTGATTCCTGGAATGTCCTATAGGGTCCAAACTAAGGCCTTTTTGTTTTCCTCTAACACCTGAACAAGTTTGGACTCTTTGGTTTCAGTAAGTGAAGCAGATATAATGATAGGATATGAGTGATCATGGAAGAGGAATGTATATTTCAGGTGTATAGGAAGGGGTTTTAGATTAGTCTCATCATTAATTTTTGGGTTAGGAAACTCAGAAATGGAGGATGGGACTTCAGTTGCTTCATATTCATTTATCCCAATACTGTCCAAGGTGGAGTAGTTTTGATCAGAGTTGAGATGGGATTCAATAGAGTTTTCAAGATCCTCTAAATTGATAGAGTCTATGAATGAAAGGTCCACATCAAATTCACCATTTATGACTGGGTTAATCCTAGTGTAGATTTCACAAGATCCTACCTGTTTAGAACAGGATGAACATGATGGAATGGGGTTCAATTGACTCTTAGAAGTGTCCTCAGAAGCATGGATTGAGAATGCAGAGTGATCCTCAGATGGGTATCGCATGGCTTGAAAAATGTCAAACTTGAATATTTGGTCACCGAATTCCATGGATAAGATTCCTGAATGGACATCAATCTTGGTTCTTGCAGTCATGAGGAATGGTCTTCCTAGAATTAGGGGAGATCGAGAAGAGGTCGTCTCACCTTCCATGTCAAGGACATAAAAATCAGCAGGGAATATAAGATCATTAACTCGAACAAGGACATCCTCAATTATTCCCTCGGGACTAGCTGTGCTTTGATTGGCTAACTGGATGATAACACCCGTTGGGTGTAAAGGACCTAGACCAAGGTTGGAGAATATGGATTTGGGCATGACATTAATTGAGGCTCCTAGGTCTATGAGTGCATTATCAAAGTTTGAACATCCAATTTGGCATGGAACCGTAAAGGTCCCTAGATCTTTACACTTTATGGGAATAAACTGTTGGGTGGAAACATTTTCAAAGGTCCTAAGTTGACTCTTGTGGGTAAAAAACTCCTTGAGAAACTTGGCATACTTAGGAATTTGTTTTATGGAATCTAAGAGGGGAATGTTGACTTCGAAACATCTAAACATGTTGAGAATTTTAGGATCAGGTTCAAAGGACTTCCTTGGTTTAGAAACAGCTTGAGGAAAAAGAATTGGATTCCTAAGTGGAATGGAAGAAGGTGAGGGAATGGATTCAGGTTCCTTTTCAAGTTTCTTTTTATTTTCATTTTCTAGGTCAACATTCAAATGAGGGTTTGAGGATTTAACTTGAGGCATAGCAAGTTGCATTCCGGATCTAAGTGCAATTTCACTTACATTACCCTTGGGGTTGGGTAATGGTTGAGATGGGAGTTGGGAAGAATTTGATTGTTGTTGCTGGTTCATGTGGGATGCAAGTTGACCTATTTGAGTTTCAAGGTTTTTAAGGATAGAACAGGTGAAGGAGGAAAGATCTTCCACTGCACTTTCCCATGGTTTCTTGGAAGAAGAGGCTTGTCCCTGGTTGGGATTGCCTTGATTTTGGTTCTTGGGAAATCGATTGTATTGGTTTTGGAATTGGGAAGGCTCACTAGGATAATGGAATCCAGGAGGAGGAATAGGAGGATTGATCCTTTGAGGTTGAGGGAAAAAATGGTAAGGTTGTTGGAAGTTACCAACACCTTGACTATATTGAAATTGGTTTGGGTTTTGAGGAGGGAATTGAGGGGGATGAGAGACAGGATTAACACACCTCAGGCCTTGGTTATAGGAAGAAGAGAAGGGTTCAGAGTGAGGTTGGTTGAAGTTTCTAACAAACTGACCTGATAGTTGAGGATTGGTGTTTCGCTGAGCATATTCTGCATTGAGCTCCATTGGTCCAGATGAATCGGATGGATCCTCTTGAAGTTGTGGACATGTGTCAGTTGGATGAGATGGAGTGTTGTAGATTCCATAGTTTTTGACAGGTCTAGGGAACATTGATTGCGGAGAATATGAGGTTGGGGGATTTGGTAGCCACATCTAGGTGACACACAAGACCTGTAAGTTCACTCATCCACTCGGTCATCTTTTTCGGCTCAATTTATTGATTATCTTGGGCTTGTTTTACTTGAGCATGTGCTCGAGTATGGAATTGTTGTGTGTTTGCAGCCATGTTACTTTTGAGATCTCTTGAAGTTCTAGGAGTTTTATCAACAAGAGAACCGCCACTTTAGGCATCTATGAGAGTTCTCTCCATAGCCAATAACCCCTCATAGAAGTATTGGATCAAGAGTTGGTCAGAAATTTGGTGATGTGGGCAGTTTTCAACAAGATTTTTGAACCTATCCTAGCACTCATGGAGTGATTCACTTGGGAACTGATGGATACCACTTATTTTCTTTCTGATAGAAGCAGTACGAGAAGCAGGAAAGAATTTCTCTAAGAAGAGTGTCTTCATGTCATTCCATGTGGTTATGGAATCAGGAGGAAGGTAGTAGAGCCAGGACTTAGCAGTGTCAGCTAGGGAGAAAGGGAATTCTCAGAGTTTGATTTGTTCTTCAGAAACCCCTAGAGGATTCATGGTAGAGCACACTACTTAGAACTCTTTAAGGTTGAGATGTGGATCCTCACCGGATAGCCCGTGAAAATGAGGGAGAAGATGAATCAAACCCAATTTGAGTTCGAAGTCATCTTCTATGTTTGGATATTGAATACCAAGAGGTTGGTAATTCATATCAGGGGCAGTGATTTCTTTAAGGGTTTGTTCCCTAGGATTGGCCATTTCAAATTCAACTGGTTGGATGAGGACTAGTTCTTGAATGAGTTGATTATCTATTATGTTCCTCCTAATTTGGTGAAGTGTTCACTCAATTTCAGGGTAGAAAAAATCCGAAGGATTGTTTGGAAGGCTACGGAGCATTCATAGAGATGTTGGAATAAAGAGGAAGATGAGTTTTTCTTTGTATTTTTTCTGTTTATGATTTTTATGATAAGACTAGTTTTTCTTTGTGTTTTTTTTCAATTTTTTTTAAATTTGTTTTTTTGTGTTTTTTTTACAATAACCAGAAACTAACGAATAATTAAAGCACCATCCCTGGCAACAATGCCATTTGAAATGCATGGACGATTGTCGCCTATCGACCGGTCAAGGTTCCGGTGCTCTGCTAATGTGTATAGAAACACTCGGTTCGAATCCTCGATGATGATACTTTGAAATAGTCATTTGTTTTTAGTTGATTGTATTCTGATTGGGGGTTTGTTTGCATAGATTAATTGAAATGAATAATTGATTTTGATTGATTTAACAAATTGATAATTATTGGGGTGAGTTCATCATTAGGTTAGTTAAGCTTATGATATCCTTGAGCTTTGCTTTATATTGCATTTAAATTAACACCAATGTCACAAGTTGACGTTGATTTGAATTCCCAAGTGTTAAAGATTTAATCCAAGCCTTAACTTAATTATGATTCTAATCTCAATCAGTACATGTTTATGGTAGTGTATTTTTGGTTCCAATAATCCATGGAAACCACATGCTAAAAAAAATATGGCATTAATCCATGACATGCTAAGTCCAACATACACAATGTTAATTCAATGAATACTCATCGAGCAAAAGCTCTCAATCGCTTAACATACCTAAATTAAAACTCACCCCAATGAGAGATTTACTCAGCCATTATGATTTTTATTAATATGGTAATATATGTTTATGGTGATGATTTATAAAGAGAAGAAAAGTAAAGGGACAAGATAAGAGTAGTGTGCCGAACACACACATGAAATATTTTGAGAATCAAAAATGGAATTTCGATTGAATGAGGAAGAAAAATAAGGGACTGTAATTTAAAATGATTAAAACCATTTTAAGACCATGAATATTATACTACAGAAGGTGGAGAATAATAATAGGTATTGAATAAGAAACAAGCACTAAAATTTGATTGAAATGAAAACAAAGTTACACAATTACAATTGAACGGAAACATAAACAAATGTGAAAGAGAAGTGGAGGAGAGGTCTCTCTTGTTGAAACAATATCAAATCATATCATCTTAGAACCTTGTAAAGGCTCTAGTAATGCCAAACCTCCTCCTTAAGTGCTGAAGTTCCATTCCTTTTGAAAGTAGAGGAGGGGATGTATTTATAGCCCAAGGTGGTGGACTGTTTACATTCCAGAAATACCCCATCCACTTGGCTCGCCGATATTCACATCTAGAAAGCCGAATATTGAGACATCTACTTCTTCAAAGTTGTAGATAAAAATGTCTTCTTTCTACAGTGAAAATTTGGCGTCCTTTGTACTTATTGGGTTATGAATGTTTTATCATGGACTTCTTGAAATGCACTCAGAACTTGGGAGGAGAATTAAGGTATTTGGACTTCTTGATTGAGCCCAGTAATTCAAGTTTCATGAATAGTCCAGTTTCTTCATAGCTTCTTTGGTCTTGTTTGTGAGGACCATATGACCCTTCAAATGGAAGAATTGGATCATGGTACCTTCTAATGAAATGTTTTATATTTATAGGAGAATCATAAAAACAGGAACCATACAATTTGGAGCAGTATAGTGATAGTTATAATTAAAACAGTAAACTGACTCAATTAGACTACTTCAAAAAATGCTCAAAAATTATACTTAATATTTAAACATTAATATTTTACACAAATTATGCACATTTCATATAAATTCAGTAAAGTGAGTATATAATAAGACATGAAAATATTAACAGCATCAGTAGAAAATCCATACCATCCCAAAATGATATTTGAAAAAAATAGTTAATATTCTGAAAGAAAATTAGGTAAGGAAACATGAAAAAGTTGTTGAAGTTGCATTCAAGGCTAAAAAGTTTGGGAGTACTGGGATCATGGATAGTGGAAACTCTTATCACATGATAGGTTATTTGAAAAACTTGAAAAATATTGAAAAATATGAATGAGGAGATTAAAATTTTAGTGATGATATATCTATGAAGGTCAAGGGAATTGGAACAACCAATATTGGGAAAATCATATTAGTCTTGCTAATTTATTGTTTGTTGATGGTCTGAAGAATAATCTATTAAGTGTTTCATAGAATTTTAATGAAATAGATGAAGTTATTTTTTGGAAAAATGGTTTCTTATTCCAGATATTAAAATATTTGGTAGTTATGAAAAAAGGGTTGAGAAACCTACATGGCTTTTTTGAAGTTAGAGAATCTAAGGTAGATGTTACTTGAGATTTAAAGTAGAAAATAATCTATTGCATAGAATACTTGTCCAAATTGGACAAAATAACATGTGGAAACTTATAAAGTAAGAGGTTTTGAGAAATATAACCGTTTTGAATGAATACATTGTGACTATTTATAAGACTTTTCAGAAATTAAAAATTCTTAACAAAATTTATAAGTGAGGTCAAGTTCAAACTAAATGATCCCTATAACTAATCCATCAAAATATTTATAGTAATATGAAAAAGAATCCAATAGTTAGATAAAGGTACTTTATTACTTTTATAAATAACTTCACAAGAATGAAGTGAATCATATTCATATATCATAAATCTCAACCCTTGTACATATTAAAATTTTTAAGAAGACTTATAGAAAAATAAAAAGATAAGTCCTTAAAGATATTAGGAAATGATAATGGTACTGATTATTCCAACAAATAGTTCTATGAATATCTCAATAAATACGGAATTATGAATGATTTCTATGATTTATATAATCTTCACTAGAATAGGGTGGTTGAGAGTAAGAATAGAAGCCTTATGGATATGGATATAACAATTCTTGTGGATCATAACATCTCAATATATTTTTGGTAGTAAGAAAATACTAATGTTTGAATTTTTTAGAATATATGTCTTTTGAGTACAAACATATATATATATATATATCCCTATGAAATGTGGTTCAATAAAGCTAAATGTAAAACACTATTGGGTTTTTAGAATCCCATACCGAATCAATAATAAAGAGAAAGGGTGGAATGTTTGATGAGAAAGACAAAGAAGGAACATTTCTTGGTTATACACCAAATTAAAGATCATATATATTCTATAACAACATGTATGTGAGGATTTTTGACAGTGATGATGTGATAGTTCTTGAAAATGAAAAAAAATCAAAAAATAAATAATTGTAGTTTATGAGGATGATTTTGTATTTCTGAACCTATTTAAGAAAGTGTATAAAACACATATATTTATACTAACAATATAGATTCTACTTAATCTAGTGATGATAATGTGGATCATAAGTCAATAAGAGTAAATACTAGACTCTGGAAGCTTTTTAATGTTTAAAATATTATTGGAGATTATAATCATGGGGTTTAGACAAGAAGGATGATCATGGACACTAGTCACAATATTTTTTTATTAAATATTTAACTTAAAATATTTGGAGAAGTATTTGATCACAAATAATGGATATAATATATTAATGAATATCTATATTAAATTAAAAATAATAAAACTTGAGAACTTGTTCCCATTCCTATAGAGAAAAATATTATTAGTGAAAAATGGTATTTAGAAATAAGTTGGATGAGAAAGGTGAAGTGTATAAGAATAATGGGGTGTCCATAAATTGAATGAGTTAAATTTGATGAAACATTTTCTATAGTTTAAATAATTAAAACCATCAAGATTTTCCTTATTATTAGAGCTCATAGATTCTTTAAATTTTTACAAATGGATATAAATTCAATATTTTTGAATGGAGATATAAATGAATAATTTTACATAGAAAAACATAAGGAATTTAAGATAAAATCATATGGAAACAAGGTGTGTAAATAGAGTAATAATATTTATACTTTAAAGAAAGTTACAAGATCTTGATATTTTAAGTTGGATAAATATCTAAGAAGCATGGAATCAAATAAAGGGTAGGATGAAAACAATTTATGTGTAAGGAATAATAACACTACATCAATCATTTTGAATATGTATGTTGATTAAATTTTATTTTCTAGTAATGAGGAAATATTGTGTGAATAATTATCAATGAAATTTAATTATAAATTTGAAATGTCAATCCTTAGAGAAATAAAATATCTTAGGTGTATAGATGATTAAAGAATCTAGTTACATTTTTATCTCCCAGAAAAAATATGGTAAGAAGATTTTGAATATATTTTGTATATGGGAATATAGAAGAGTTTCCACACTAATTAAAGTGGGAATAAAACCAAGTAAAGATGATGAAGGAAAATGTGTTAATAAGGTGGAATTTAGAAGGTTAATTGATAGTATTTTTTATTTAACAACATCCATACCTGATATTTTTTATATAGTTACTCTTTATTCTAGATATCAATATAATTCTAAATAATCACATATTTTGGAGGAAAAAACAATATTGATCTACATTTCAATCACATCAAATTATGTAATTATATACAAAAAGGATAGTGAGTAAGATAGGAAGGGTTTTAAGGGTGATAAATTGGTAGGTGCAATGGATGAAAGTAAGTAAACGTTAAATAAATATTTTTTACTATTAGAAGATGTGTTGCATGGAATTCAAGGAATAAATAATTACTAACCTTGAGTTCTACAAAGGATGAATATGTGGTTCCATTATAATAATCTACTCAAATTATTTTGATGAGGAAACAACTTTAGGATCTGAATTTCAAAGTTTAATAACATCTAATCATTGGTTGTGATTAACAATATTCTATTACCTTTCCAAGAATCCTATACGGTATTTTAGATCTAAACACATTGATAATAAATATCATTTTTGAAAGAAAATTTTGCTAAAAGTATATTAAATATGTATTCTGTTCCATCCAAGTAACATAAAGTTGATATTTTCATTAGGATACTTAAAAATGAATCATTTGAAAATTGGAGGCTATAAATAGTATTATAGTTAACCATTAAACACTAATGTCTGTTATTTATTAAGTTTTCTCCTATATTTATTATATTTAAATATTTTAATAAAGTAAATATTTAATCTATAGGGGGATATAACTATTCTAATTATTATTTTAATATGTTTTCTGAGTGAATACAAAATAATTGTTTGAAATCTATTTTATATGAGCACCTAATTTCATTTTCTAAATTTGATTTTTTGGAATGAGTTACTTAATAAAAACATTAACACCAAAGTTGATCACACTTTTTTTATATACCAATCTAGCTCAAGTAGAAATTGAGTCGATTTATTCATGGTTATATTCTTTTATGAGATTTATTTTAACACATTTAGTTATTCACTTTGGTTTTTATCAATAAGGGGGATAAGTGATGGATAATTTTGAAAACAAATCCAATGGGGGAAATTATTAGTCCCACTTGAAGATTTTTTTATTTTTTTTAATACTTGAAACAACTATATGATTATAGATTTAATCATCATTTTAATGAAAATTGAAAGGAATATGGGTGGAGCACTATCTAGTACAATTTATAAAGATAGAGAAGGATTTCTATTGAATACAACTTGACCTTTTTTTAAAATAAAACTAAAGTTGTCATGATATTGGAGAAACCATTATAAGTATATTGACATTAAAGGATTGAATAATCATTTATTAATTAATTTGGACGATATTTTGATTTTATTTTAAAATATTTTGAAAATTTGGAATTGGAAGATGAAATTTGTTAAGTTCTGAGATATATAGAATTTTATAATGTACATCTAGAGTAATAAACTAAAAAATAAAAAAATAATGAGAAATTAATAGTATTTGTTCACCATTATGATAGTAATAGTGAAAATATAAACGGGAAAGTCCTTTAGGTACCCTTGTTTTCATAGAGGTCATTCATAATTTTGTAGGGGTTATATAACACTCCGTAGTGGTCAGTTGACATTTCCATATGGGTGATTTGAATCTTTGCAGGGGTCTTTACATTAGAAAAAAATTGAAAAAGGAATGGATTCCCATTTTTTTGTGTAATATCCATTTGAAAATCCATAGGGTTCATTTTATATTTTGATATGGGACATCTATATATAGAGAAATGATAAAGGCAAGAGACCCACTACTAAGCTCACTAGGGGTCATTAGGAGACCATAAGGGTCATGGTAGCTCTGTAGGGGTCATTAGTATTTTTTAGGGGTCATGAAATTATATAGTGATCTTTGTGACTCCTTAGGGGTTAACACTTTATATAATTTTGAGAATAAATATTTCGAAAAAATACTTTTGAGGCATAAATCTAAAAATGATGAGCTAAAATTCAAGGTTAAAATATCATGATGATGATTAGAAAGTCATTAGTGATTCATGATGAGATTCATGGAATTTTTAATGTGATTAAATGAGAAGATCATGGAGCGATATTAATTCTAATTTTAAATTAAAATATTTTAAATTAATATTCTTGACGAAAGATACTATTTTTTAGGATGTTGGTTGGAAAATTTTATACAGCTGAATATCATGGAGAGTTTCTATAAATTTTATTATGAAAATATTATTCATATATTTCTATCAAAATAAAAATATAAAATTAATAAATTAAAGATATTTTTATGATTAAAGTGTTTTGAAGATTATACTAGGTGTAATAATTTCAAATCTACTATATTAAAGGGAGAGAAATAGGAAGAATATCAACTCCAGTTTAGCTTGTGTGGAGGCTCAATATTTTATCAATGATCGTTATTCAAATAAGGTTATTAAGTTCTTATAGTTATAAATTATATCTTTTTGAGTCTATATTTTTAATATTTATAAGTACACAACCTTTCATCTTGAGGCTTTTTTAGAATTAGATAAGAGATATGTGTGTATTGGATAAAAATAAAAAAACACTGGGGATGTAGTTATCATTTCAGAAGGAAAACATCATTAAAAAATGTTCTTTATTTTTTATTTATTATACCAATTTGAGTATTGAGATAACTATATTGAATAATAATAATAGTTATTGTGTTTGACAAATAAGTAGTGAAAAATGATTCACCCCACCTATTAGTGTTTATCACCTTGCATGTAATCCTAACACACACGACTCATGTTACTAACGATACACACCTAAGAAACTTGTTGGTTATACAAACTATATACCCTACTTGGAAACTTATTGTAAGATAAATCCACATTGAATAATGATAGAAGTATACTACAAGCCTCTATTTTATTCTCTCAAACCCTATATAGTTGCGCACATTTAATATAATATGAAACCTTTTGTGTTTTTTGTATCTTCTCACATAGGATTAAAAATTTGATAATTAAATCATCCATTGTAAGTATATTTCAAATTATATAATGATAGAATGATCCTATTAATCATCAGATACCAATCATAAGTCATTTTTGGTAGTTATAGTATTTTAGCTTTATAGAGATGATGACAAGGTTTGAGTGAGGTGTTTGGAGTAGGCATGGGGTTGAAGTAGTCATGTAGTTGTATAATCATAATAGGGTGTAGGTTTCATATATGATATATGGATTTTAGATACTTAATTATAGTATTAGGGTTAGTATCCTATATATAAATATATTCAAGAAAGGTTTTGGTACTCCCTTGATCTTGATGAGGTGTGGGTCCCCCGTACTACTATCAGAACTTGTACTTGTAAACACCCTAACCTCTAGGGTTAATTTATCTTTTTAAATTTTTAATTTTAATGTTTTTGAGGTGTAATATCATATTATGAGAATATTCTATGGGTTTGGGAGAAGAATGGGAGAAAAAAGGGAGGAACCAAGGTCCTTATGGAACACCAAGAACCTGGTGGTCTAGTACAGAGTACCCAATGGGGATTTAGGTGACCAAGTGGTTTTTTTGGATCCATAGGATACCCAATGGAATTATATCAAGTTCTTGATAAATTCTGGTGCTAAAAACCTTATAAAAATAGTATACTATTCATTTTAAACCTAATAATAATACCCAAAATTGAGGGATCTCAGGATTTCATCCCATTTTACTCCCACATCATGCCCTATAAATATCTACCTCTAATCTTGATATTTATAAGAGAATCAATCATCCTTACTATATCCAAGTGGATCTGGTTGGTTGTGGAAGCTTTCTTTCACCAAGTTAAGAGCTTAAATATTCCAATATTTCCCTTATTCCTCTTTATTGGATGGTATTAGTTATAATATTCTCCTCTCAATCTATAGTATTTTTATAATCCTTTGAATATCTTGTATTACTTCTAATATAGTATCTACTGATGCTTAACCATGGAAAATAAATAATAAATCCATGGTTTTAATTCTTGGTTATGCCATTCCTAAATTGCAGTAGTGTTGACCTAATCCCAATACCTTGTATGGTGGCCATGTTAGCCGGAATACAGTTTGGGGACAAGTGATATTAATAAAACCAAGATTTTAAATTAACAAATGGTTTTATTTAATTATTATATGGATACAAAGATTTTTTATATAGCAACCCAGTTCTTTATTACACACTAAATCATGATTTATTACATAAACATTACTTGTTAAAACATAGAATATCAATAGGTCTAGCATCTTTGGGGATTAGGATAATTACATAACAACTTAAAAAATTAAATACAACATCTTTATTGAAAAATTCCTTTACATGACCACTACATTCCCTCATACTTAGCATTGAATGGGATAACCTGAGGACATTCATAATAAAGGGGTGAGCTATAAAGCCCAGTAAGGGAATAAACATGGAATAACATGAGGAATAAAATACATGTTAGATAATAGGAATATAAATGGAGAACCAGAGAAACATGAACATAAATGAATGATAAAGCGTGATAATCATAACATGGAAAGGTGACAACAACACTTAACATGGAATTAGCATGAGTCAAGGCTCATTGCACATGGATCATGAGTAAACCATCATTGCACATAAAGCACGAGTAAAAACTCATTGCACTTGAATTATCATGATTCAACACTCATTTAACATGAAGTATCATGATACTATACTTTACTCAATGCATTGGAGCACTATCAGGGCACACCCTTTCTTAAACATTTCATTTCATGCATAAGTGTGCCACATGAATCATACAACATGGAATCAATAATCATCATTTATTACACTATAAAGGGATGTGGAATACATACATGAATCTTTATAATCAATAAGTAAATGTTCATAAAAGGTGAATAACCTTGATAGAGAAATGGAAGTGGCATTCACTACACATTGATATAGACTTGGAAAATCGTAGTGCAATTTCGGCAGCATAACGATGTGAATCAAGAAATCATAAAAAAATGGTTGATGAGATAGAAAGGGGATGTATCATAATATTTACATGAAATGTAAAGTAATGGGGTCATATAGATACATGTCCTAACAAACTTAATGGAATTTAGATGCATAATACAAAATAATTACTTGGATGTAAAAGAGGAGAGAGAAATCCCTCACGGAATTTCGGCAGGGTAACAGGTGTACATGAGAGGCATTAATGAGAGATAAAGGGGTATAACATCATAAAAACATAAATAGGTAATTATGGGGGAGGTGTGAAATAATACCCCACCATTTTAATTGAAAATAAAAGGGCATAACAACTTAAATAAAATTTGACAAAAATGAAAAAGGAAGAGATCCATTACTTGGAAGTGTGGTCCCAAAGGCTTAGGAGAGGCTTGAGAGAGGATTATTGAGAGATTGAGGCACCTTGGTAGGATTATATAGAGAGGAGGTCAGGGGTTGGTCTAACTTCAAAGGCTTTGATTTAATAAGAAGTGGGAGCTTGGGTGGGTTTATATAGGAATGGAGAGGGAATTCGTTATTATTTAGGTTTGGGACACCTCACATTAAACTAATCAAAACCACAAACAAGCCCATGTTTTTTGACCATGGTTTTTCCTAAATGGGAGTGTAAAATAATATTTTATGTTTCAAATGGCCTAATGTCTTAAAATAATAGGGTATCTTATGTGGAGATGAGTGACACTCTCAAGGAAAACAATTTAAAAAGACAAAATGTTTTATATGCCTTGAAGGGTCCACTAAAGCTTTGTAAAATAAATAAAACAAACCAAAAATCACATTATTTTAATTTTAAAACATATATTGGCCGAAAATAATGTTTATAGTATTTTATTACATCACTATTGGGTCATTATGATGTCATAAAACACATTATATATTTAAACGGTATTTAATTTTTACCCAAAAATTCGACTGTCTCAAAAAATTATGAAAAATTCACCATTGGATAATATCAATGTCCTAATTCAAAAAATAATATTCATTTTATCTAAATAATTTTATAAATATGTGAATTTTTAAATTTAAAATAAAAACTGACATTTACCAAAAATTCCCGGGTTTTGACAAAAACAGCTTTCAAACCTCAATAAAAATTACAATTGCATTCATAAAAATTGAACGATCATTTATATTTAAAAAAAGTAATTTATTAATATTTTATTAAAATATTATTTAATTAAAAAATCCATTAATTCATCAAAATATATTTCTTAGTTTAATATGATCTAAAAATACTATTTGTGCTTTAAAAACTATTTACGAAGTAATAAAAATAAAATGAATGTATATTCATTATTATATATAAAAATAATGCACATAATAATAGTGCTAAGGTTTTATTACATAACCCCTTATAACACCTACATAAGACTGAAGGTTAAGGTGTGCGATGGTGACTGACTCTTGGGGTTGCTCAGATAACATCGCTCGGGTGGTAATCTCTATTAACTTCCACTTCTCCCGTAGTCGGTTCCGCTCAAGCTTAACATGTTCAAGCTTGGCTTGGGATTGGTCAATAGAGAAGACCAATGACACCACCTCCTTTATGAGCTCCAACAAATGGGATTTTTATGGGGAAAGTCTACTGGATGAGGCCATCGCTTTCTTTGTCTGAGTAAATTGGATTCGTTAAATCCCTATATTTATACTAATCAGGTGATCACGGTTCAAAGACTATATTAGCAGTGGTCACAATTCTTTAAACTTGTAGTTTTAACACAACACCTTGATGAGGGGCATTATCTTATTTCATAGAACGTTTTCTCTATGATCTAAGATCTTCACTGGTTTCTCCTCATAAGATAGATTATCCTCTAGCTGTACTACCTCTTAAGAGAGTACATGTGAAGGGTATGGTATGTACTTACTTAAAAGGGATACATGAAAGACATCATGTACTTTGTTCATGGTAGGTGGAAATTCTGCTCAATAGGCCACATCCTCAACATGATCAAGAATCTTGAAGGGGTTGATGTACCTAGGACTTAAATTCCCTTTCTTTACAAACCTAATGACTTTTTTACATGGAGATATGCGTAGAAATACCATTTCTCCAACTTTAAACTCAAGGTCTCGTTGACGGTCATCTGCATAACTCTTATGTCGACTCTACGCTGCCTTGATATGATGCTGAATGGTTTTCACTTTCTCCACCATTTATTTGACCATTTCAGGTCATAGTATCTTACCCTCACTGACTTCATCCCAACATTCAAGTGTTCTATACCTCTTCCCATATAGGGCTTCATAAGGTTCCATTTAGATGCTCGAGTGGAAACTATTATTGTAGGAAAATTTAACTAGTGGAAAATATTGGTCCCACCCTCCTTTGAAGTCCATAGAACACGATCTTAACATATCATCCAATGTCAGAATAGTTCGCTCAGACTGGCCATCTATTTGAGGATGATAGGTTGTACTGAAGTTCAGTTCAGTATCGAGATCATGTTGAAGAATCTTCCAAAACTTATAGGTGAATCTTGGATCTCGATCAGATACAATAGATAGTGGTACTCCATGCATCCTTACCACTTCCCTGATATATAGCTATGCCAGTTGATCTAATGAGAAATCCTCCTGAATTGAAATAAATTGTGTAGAATTTTTAAGATTATCCACAACAACCTAGATTGAATTGTTGCCTTTGGATGTATTCGAAAGTCTGGTGACAAAGTTCATGGTGATGTTCTCCCATTTCCATACTGGTATGGGAAATGGTTGCATCATCCCCTTAGACTTCTGCCTCTCTGACTTCACTTGCTAACACACCAGACACTTTCATGTATACTCAATGATCTCCTTCTTCATATTATACCACCTATAATGGTCTCAGAGATCTCGATACATCTTTGTGTTTTCTAGGTGAATAGAAAAATTTAAACTATGGGCATCATCCAAAAGTTTATTCTTCAGCTCTGAACTTGATGGAACACACAGTCTTTTCCCAAATCTCATAATTCCTTCTTCATTAACATTGAACTATAAGGATTTCCATCTTCTGATAGCTTCCAATTTCTTCTGAATTCCCACATCATCCTTTTAAGCATCCTTTAAACTTTCCAAAATATATGGTTGAGCAATAATTTGTGAATGGATTGATGATTTTACCTTATTTATGATTCCCATGTCCATATTCATCAAATCTAGGAATATTGGATCCTTTTAAAATCTCATATGTGATAGAATCGATGGGTCCTTTCTACTTAGATCATCCTCCACCTGGTTCACTTTCCTAGGGTGGTAATTGATTGAGCAGTCATAGTCTTTGATTAGCTCTAACCATCTTCTTTGGAACATGTTCAACTCTTTCTGTGTGAATATATACTTGAGGATTTTTTGGTCCATATATATTTCACACTTCTCCCCAAAGAGATAATGCCACCAATTTTTTAAAGCGAAGATCACTGCAGCTAACTCCAAATCATGTGTTGGATAATTATGCTCATGAAAATTCAATTGCCCTGAAGCATAGGAAATGACTTTGTCATTTTGCATCAACACACAACATAGTCCCTTCTTCAATTCATCATTTAATACCACAAAAAGTTCTCCACTTGTGGGTAAAGTGAGCACGGGTGCAGTGATAAGCCTCCTTTTTAACTCCTTGAAGCTTTCTTGCATTCATCACTCCAATAAAAATTTACTCCCTTCTAAGTTAGCATGGTAAGAGGGTTGGAAAATCATGATAAATTTCTCACAAATCATCGATAATATCCAGCTAACCCCAAGAAGCTACGAATATCTGTTATCGATGTTAGCCTCAGACATCCCTCTATTGCATCTGTTTTGGAGGGATCTATAGATATCCCATTGATTGTGATGATATTTCCCAAGAATGAGACCTCCTTTAACCAGAAACCACACTTGCTGTACTTTTCATAGAGCTTCTCCTTCTGCAAGGTCTCTAGTATAGTTCTTAGATACTCCTCATGATGCTCCTTGGTTTTGGAGTATATCAGAATATCATCTATAAAAACTACCAAATTGTTTTTTAGGTAATCCCTAAATACTCTATTCCTCAAGTCCATGAAGATTAAAAGAGAATTAGTGAGTCTGAAAGGCATTACTATGAATTCATAGTGCCTGTATCTTGTACAAAAAGCAGTATTAGGGATATCTGTAGAGACCCGAAGCTTGGCATACATTTACATTACATTACATTTGCGGAATACTTAGTACATAACAAAAAAACACACACAAGGATCGTAATAGTTTAGTGTCTTTGGAAACTCAAAATATAATCTTCTAATCCTGGTGAAAGATCTTCAACATCTCCCATAAAGATCTTCCTTTTTTTATACCTAAAACCTTTCTTTATATCCTGGGGAAAAGAAAACATAAAAGGGTGATCTCAAATGATCAGTAAGGGTAAACAAAAGAAATATCAATCACATCATAAGAACATAACATTTTGAAAATCTTAACCTGTAAAAGATAGCATAATTTCATAACATGAGATAAATCATGGCAGTGAAATGTAATCACAATAATCATAACTTAAAACATGAAACTTTGTGGCATACACACATAATCATAGAGAATCATTTCTTTTTATTCAAGACTCTTTTCCAAGACTATCTTAGTGGACAAAGTCCCTTTCTGAACCGAGTCACCCTCGTTTCAGTCCTGTTTCACTGAACCGGTATAACCTACCATTCCAGCCATGTCTATCTCATGAGATATAAAATATTTACCCAATTAATTGGAGGGAGATATAGGTCCCACCAATCTCATAATGATACCATTCTTATGTGTTCCACAAAATCATAAATCATACATCATTACATAACCCATGTAATAAAAATGGGAATCTTAAACATCGTGACATCCTAAAACAATTCATATAAGATAAAGGAATTCATAAAAATATTTCCATCACAACATAATCAAATCCATGTAATAATAGGGATATAAACATAACCCTATATTGTCTTAGATGGAAAATAATTTTGATAAAACTCTTGAACTCAATTCTTGAGGAAAATATCCTTTCTACTTCAAAAACATTTATCCTTTCATAACATGTCATACAATTTTAAACTAAAAGAAGTTGATCAAAAATAAACTTGAAAACTTGTAAAGGAAGCTTCTTGGAAATAAGGTTTTAAAAATCCATTCATGCCGTTTAAGTTAAAAAAAACATTCTTCGTACTTTTGTCAGAAAAGTCAAAAAGTACCTCGTACAAAAAACGACAAAAGATTCCTTTCATTTCTTTTACTAAAAACTCACCGAAGGGTAAAAATGGATTTAAAAAATTGTAGGTGGATTGAAATAATATTACATATTGATGAAACATGGATGTGGATGATAAAATACACCCTAGTAAATAATTACGAATAAACAATCTCGGATAAAAATGAGATTGTGATATTTTCCCTTACATTAGGTCCGACTTGCTTTGTAAGTGTCCGAACCTCCTCTTCTTTGAAGCGCCTCTTTGAGACCTCCTCTTAGGGCACTAAAATTGGTCTTTGAGGAAGACAAGAACCTCTAGGATGTTACTAGGGAAGTGGAGAAGAGAATTTGGCAGCGGTTGGCCGAGCTTGAAGGCTCAAAGTTGTGTGAGGAAGAGAGGGAGGAGGTGCCCTTTTATAAGGGAGGAGAGGGGCACCTTTGGAACAACTAAAAATATTATTTTATTATAAAGTCAAGTTCGGTTTTAAATAGCTCCAAATTGATTTATTTCGAGGCTAAGGTGGGGATGGGTCTAAATTCTCTCATCCAATAGGATTTAGACAAGTTTAGGTTATTATTTTAACCTTATCAATTAGATTTAACTCTAAGTTAAATAATTTAACTTTTACCGTGTCTTTTTGTTTTCTTACACTATATGGTTAATAAACTTACTATATCAAGCCAAAAGAACCCCAAGTTGTTTATTATTAATATATATAATCTTATCTAAGTCATTTGGATGAACCTTAGATTTTTAGGAATAAAATAGCAATTAATAATATAATATTTGTTTTAAAAACTATTTTATGTCAATTTTGACACTATTTGGTACATGATTTTTATGAAATTCATAACAGAATGATAAGTTCTAAAAAAGTTACTTAAATCAACAATAACATGTCATAGTAACCTATAAAATTAGTGTAAGTCATAAAAAATCTCAAACTACATTTATTTGGGAATTTATAACATCAATTATGTCAATATTTCATTAATAAGACAATTACTGCATCATCTTTGTGTCATAATAAATGATAATTATTTAATCCCTAAAAATTATAAATAAATTCCTATGATGTAGATAATTGTATTCACTTTCTGGAGACTATTCATGTTCGAAGTTTCATGAAGTTTATCACTAGATTAAAATTATTATACTTATAAGATTTAAGAAAGTGACATGTTGTCACATTCTTTGGTTTTAATAATAATTAAATTATTTTCATGGAAAAAAGTCCATAAAATGAATCTAATCTGACCCTTAGGTTATATGGGTCTACTTTTAGCCATCCAATAGGATTTTTCCAAGTGTTAGGGTAATTTTATAATCTTATATTTACCCTTAATTACCCGATTTACCTTTAACTATAGTAAATAAAATTTACCGTAGTTACTATTCACAATGCCCAAAAATAAAAAGTAGCTTATTAACATAATTTGGACCCACTGATTCCAAATATGGAATCCAGTTTTCCAAATTCAATACACAAAATATGCAGAAATTAAATTAAAATTAATCCCGTTGTCGAACGAAAACAGGTTTTTCTTTAAAACATTGCAAAAGATTGAATTGATTTAACCTACGAATTCAAGGTAAAATCAATTCTAATGAAATACATTATATTAAATGGTAAAAATATATTCTATTTATACTTTAAAACCATTTAATATTATAATTTAACCACATAAGATATTACGATGGAAAAAGTTGTTTTTAATTAAAATATAGCGTGTTTTTACTATTCATTAAAATATGAAAGTTATCGGAAAAATATCAAAACTTTATCTAATGTAAATTTTTATATCCTGATTCAAAAGAAGAATTTTATTTTGTCAAATTGAACTTATAAACATGTCAAAAACTAGATTTAAAGTGGGTGCGCCATCAAAAGGCGACAAAACTGCATTTTTTAAAAATACTTATTTTACCCGAAAAATTTATTTTGTTCTTATACCATGTTCTAGAAAATGTGTAATCTGAATAATAATGTTATAAAATTCAAAATTTAGTTAACACTATTCATAACGGCTAGTTCATGACGATATTATAATAATATATCGTTGTTTATTAAAACCTAGTATTGCGTACAACACACGCTATCGAGGAAGGTCGCGATTGCGTGTAATGCAAGCCAAGTCAGGGTTGTGTGTTGTGAAAGAATCCTTCATTGTTTCGTATAACAGAATCCAACCATATTTCATTTATACATTGAATATATATATATATATATACTCAATGTTGCGTAGAATAACTATTATCAAAATTGTGTGTAACACGATCCAAGAATAGTGTTGCGTATACTGCAAGCTAATACGGTGTTGTGTATAGCGCAAGGTAATCATGGTGTAGAATACAACACAAGACATTAATGAAATTAAAAGAATATTTTTCATAAAATCTCGGGGTGTTACAATATCTTCCTTCTCCACTCTTACTTGATAATATCCTGACCAAAAATCTACCTTGGAGAAGTATTGTGTTCAACCTAGATGATTGAACAAGTCATCGATTCATGGGAGATGATACTTGTTCTTTATCGTTATTTTGTTAAGCTCACGATAATTTTTTCAAAGGAGCATTGATCCATCTTTCTTCTTTATGAAGAGGACTGGTGCACCCCATAGTGAAGCACTTGGGTGTATAAACCCTTTATCCAGATTCTCCTGTTGCTATTTTTTCAGCTCCTCAAGTTCCACAAAAGCCATTATATACAGATTCTTGGATATTAGAACCGCCCTAGGTATAAGATCAATTGGGAATTAATCATCTCTTCTAGGATAAAGACAAGGAAATTCCTCAGGAAACACTTCAGTGAATTCCCTCACAATAGGCATGTCTTCAAGGATGGTTTCCCCCTTAGAACCAATCATCTGATCTAGATACGCATGATCATAATGTAGTAATATCCACACTTGAGATGATCGAGCTAAAGAAGATTCATCTTTCTCCTTGCACTTGTACAGAATCGGGGGTCAATTCTCCACATTGAGATTGATTTCACTCTCATGAAAATTTATGTTGGCTCTACATAAGGAAAGCCAATCCATGCCCAGAATTACATCAAATTCCACCCGAGGGAGTATGAAGAGGTTCTCTGGGAAATCCAATCCACATATTATGATAGGGGAGGAGTTATATTCATGGGATGAAATGATTTCCCCATTTTCTGTACTCACCGAAATCTTTACTTCCATGATTTGTGGTGGTGTTGGGATTGTTCTACTAAACTTTTGGGATATAAAAGAATGCATAGAACCTGAATCAAAAAGTATGTTATCTATTATTGAATGAATAACTAGCGTACCTGTCACCACTTCGTTTTCGGGGTTCACTTCGGCAGTAGTGATTGCAAAAGCTCACCCTTTCTTCCTTGGAGGTTGTTGGTTGCCTCCGAAAACCCTTGGCTTAGGGAACTGATTTTCGAGATGCCCTGGTTCTTTGTAGTTGTAGAAATGAACAACGTGTTGAGGTTCGAATGGATAATTCCTCTCCTCTGTTGCATCTGTGGGGGTTTCTTGTCAGCATTTAACAACTAGGTTCCCTTATCTTCCACACCTAAAGCATTTCCTTGTCCTCTTCTGAAAATTTACGAGGTGCTTCTTTCCACACCTCTGGCAAGTGGGGTGCTGGATATTATTATCACCACTGGATTTATCTATAGTACCTCCAACATTTAATTCCACCTTATGCTTCTTGTCCCCATGATACCCCTAAGATTATCCTATCTCTATTTCAACCTTGAGGACACATCAGACAATTTCTTCATAGCTGTCAAAGTCATGGATCGCCAACACTTTCTATAGTCTAGGTTTCAGCCCATCAAAGAAGCAGTCAACCTTGCATTCTGAGGTAACAAAAAAATAGAGGCATATCGTGCAAGCCTTGTGAAGTTTTCCTCGTACACTCTGAAAGATTCTTTGTCTTTTTTCTTGAGGGAAAGGAAGTCCCTTTTCATCTTAAGTCAGAGGGTGCGTGGAAAATATTTATCAAAAAACATATTCTGGAAATCCTTCCATTCCAACACCTCGATCTCCTCATCAGGCTTCGTATTTTTGATCAACTTCCACCATTGATCAGCTTCACCCTCCATACGATAAGAAGCTAGGAGAACCTTCTCTTGTTTAGAACATTGAAGTATGGAGAATATCTTTTCAATAGATTTGATCCCTTGTTTAGCGATTTAGGGATCAGATGATCCATTAATGGTTCTAGGCCTTTGTCTCATGAAGCTCTCGATAGAGACTTGTTATTTCTTAGGGGGGGGGGGGTTGAAAATTCCTCTTGACCCATGTTTCTATTCAAATCATTAGTTAATTGAGAGAGAAGCATGAAAAAGTTCGCGATTCCCGCTCCCATCAGATTAGGCATCTCATTAGAACATTCATCACATTGATTTTCACATTAGTTGTTAGCCTGAGTCCTCCTATTACCGGCCATTGGATGGAATAAAAGGAAATTTAGGGGTAACACATAAAGGGTAATCCAAAGAAAAAACTTATGACTTATAAATAACTTTTACTTCCTTAACTTATGAATCCATAGGCTTCAATCTATGCTATTCATGATCTACTTTCTAACATATATTCTTAAGGGAATTTTTTTAATTCCCTTAATAATGGTTCATACTAAGCTTGTGAATTTACCAATGCATATCCCTCAGGATTTTCATAACCACGAGAGTAGCAAGGCCTGTCGTCGTGTACTTGGATACCCCAGGTCAAGACCGAAACTCCTTGTCGGGGTTTTCACCCCTAGGTACATTTGTGCCAGAGCCGCCTCTACTTTCTCGTATCCAGACATGGATGTATTTTATTGATAAACCACTTAATCAATACCCACCAAAACTTAGGGATGTTTTTATTATACTTAGTCTTGTCTCTAAGGAATCACAAGGGTTTTCTAATCCTAATCCCTAAAATAACTAAACCTATCCTCTAATACCAACTATAACAACCATGTTCTTTATTACACACTAAATCATGATTTATTACATAAACTTCACTTGTTACAATATAGAAGATCGAGAGGTATAGTGTATTTGGGGATTAGGATCATTACATAACAACTTAAAAAATTAAATACAACATCTTTATTGAAAAGTTCCTTTACATGACCACTACATTCTCTCATACTTAGAATTGCATGGGATAACCTGAGGACATGCATAATAAAGGGGTGAGCTATAAAGCCTAGTAAGGGAATAAACATGGAATAACATGAATAATAAAAAACATGTTAGATAATAGGAATATCAATGGAGAATAATAGAAACATGAACATAATGGAATGATAAAGCATGATAATCATAACATGGAAATGTGGCAACAACACTTAACATGGAATTAGCATGAGCCAAGGCTCATTGCACATGTATCATGAGTAAAACCTCATTGCAAATGAATCACGAGTAAAACCTCATTGAACTTGAATTAGAATGAGTCAATAATCATTTCACATGATGTATCATGATACTATACTTTAATCAATGCATAGGAGCGCTATCAGGGCACACCCTTTCTTAAACATTTCATTTCATGCATAAGTGTTCCACATGAATCATACAACATGGAATCAATAATCACCATTTATTCCACGATAAAGGGATTTGGAATACATACATTAAGCTTTATAATCAGTAATTAAATGTTCATAAAGGTTAATAACCTTGATAGAGAAATGGGCATGGTATTCACTACACATTGACATAGGCTTGGAAAATCGTAGTGCAATTTCAGCAGCATAACAGTGTGAATTTAGAGATCATAAAAAAATGGTTGATGAGAAATAAAGGGGGTGTATCATCATATTAACATGAAATGGAAAGTAAGGGGTCATATATATACATGTACCAACAAACTTAATGGAATTTATATGCATAATACAAAATAATTACTTGGATGTAAAAGAGGAGAGAGAAATCCCTCACGGAATTTCGGCAGGGTAAGAGGAGTACATGAGAGGTATTAATTAGAGGGAAAGGGGTCTCCCATAATCCAAAAAGAAATAGGGAAGTATGGGGGAGGTGAGAAATCATACCCCAACATTAGTAATTGAAAAAAGGGCATAACAACTTAAAGATAATTTGACAAAAATGAAAAAGAAAGAAATCCCTTACTTGGAAGTGTGATACCAAAGGCTTGGGAGAGGCTTGAGAGAGGATTCTTGGGAGCTTGAGGCACCTTGGGAAGATTATATAGAGAGTATGGAAGGGTTTGGTCTAACTCTAAAGGATTTGTGGGAAGAATAATTGGGAGCTTGGGTGGGTTTATATAGGAAAGGAGAAGAAATTCTTTATTTTTTAGGTTTGGGACACCTCACATTAAACTAATCAAAACCACAAACCAGACAATGGTTTTTGGAAAAGGGGAGTGGATAATAATATTTTATGAGTCCAATGGCCAAAATTCTTAAAATAATAGGGTTGATTTTGTGGAGGTGAGTCACACTCTCAAGGAAAAAAAATTTAAAAAGACAAAATGTTTTATAAGCCTTGAAGGGTCCACTAAAGATTTTTAAAATAAATCAAACAAACCAAAAATAAAATTATTTTAATGGTAAAACATATATTGGCCGAAAATAATGTTTATAGTATTTTATTACATCACTATTGGGTCATTATGATGTCATAAAAGACATTATATTTTTAAACGGTATTTAATTATTACCAAAAAATTCGACTATCTCAGAAAATTATGAAAAATTAACCACTGGATAATTTTGACATCATGATTCCAAAAATAATATTCATTTAATCTAAATAATTTTATAAATATGTGAATTTTTACTTTTAAAATAAAAACTGACATTTACCAAAAATTCATGGGTTTTGACAAAAATAGCTTTCAAACCTTAATAAAAATTACAACTGCATTCATAAAAATTGAACGATAATTTATATTTAATAAAATTAATTTATTAAAATTTTATTAAAATTTTATTTAATTAAAAAATCCATTAATTAATCAAAATAAATTTCTTATTTGAATATTAACTAAAAATACTATTTGCACTCTAAAAACTATTTACGAAGTAACAATAATAAAATGAATGTATATTCGTTATTATATATAAAAATAATGCACATAATCATAGTTTTATGGTCTTGTTACATAAACACTTATAAAACCTACATAATACCAAAGGGTAAGGTGTTCGATGGTGATAGACTCTTGGGGTGGCTCAGATAATATCGCTTGGGTGGTAATCTCTAGCTTAACATGTTCAAGCTCGGATTGGGATTGGTCAAGAGAGAAGACCAATGATTCCAACTCCTTTATGAGCTCTAACAAATGGGATTCGTATGGGGAAATTCTACTGGATGAGGCCATCACTTCCTTTTTCTGAGTAAATTGGATTATTTAAATCCTTATATATATACTAATCAAGTGATCACTGTTCAATGAATATATTAGAAATGGTCATAATTCTTAACAGTATTTAAAATCCAAAAACATAAAACCAATGAATTTCACATTTTATATAACCATAATAAGACATTTAATTAGATAAAGAGGAATTTCCATTAATGAAAGTTTGGGTCGTTACATTTTATGCCACTATTTGTTTCATTTTTTTTAATATTCCATATTATGATTTATATATTAGTTTTTTATTTTTCTAATTTCTTAGAATGTATATTACTTTTATTAAGTTTAATAAAACATTATAGTAGTGAATTTATCCTATTGGATATTTTACATTATTATTTAAAGTACATACATAGTCAATTTTTCCATACTTTCCAAGAATATCAATTTTAGTTTGTATTGAATTTTTTGGCCACATTGGAAGTATAGACTTTGTTTATAATCTGGTATATGATCTTGAGTAGGTAACTTATTGATGGTGTACATGTTATAAGCTCATGATACGTGTTTTCCCTCACTAATTTTATAGATTGATGGTTTGGGATGGGATTGAAATTACCTAAATCATTATATCCTTTAACATATTCCCTATAAAAAGTTGTAATATTTCTCTAACTCATTGCACCTAATTCCATTTCCCCCAGGGATGGGTCGCTCAGACCTTAACTTCTTCAAACACATCTATTCATATGTGTGGGTCTATGTATATACATATGTGCATTATTTATAGGAACCAATATTTTCCTCTCATAGGGGATGGATTTGGATCATCATATCATATATTGAATTAAGTATTGAAGAAGGTATACATGTATATACCCTCCCCTAATAGGTAGTTTCTTTTTAATGCCAGTGAATATTCCTAGATTCTTTGTTATGACATGTTCTTTTTGTCTTACCATTTCTCTATTATTTTACTGTTGATTGAATTTATTCTAGTTTATGATAGTTTTCTAGGGGTTGGGCAAAGAACACCTACTAATTTTTTTTACTTACACACTACTCGTTCCCCAATGGAGATGCATGAACTCTCTTATATTCATGGTCCAGGTAAGGTAAAACACCTGGATATGGGAGCTAGTCACACACATGGATTTTGAATCAGGTGTGATCCTTTTTTGGGAATTTTCTATATAAATTAGTTTATGTAATGTGGATCATCCTTAATATCTTTTTGGAGATGATTCAAACATGGGAACACCACTCATATCTCTTAGTTTATGATTGTCTTTCATAACTTGTGTATATATAGTTTTTATATAGTGTCACACACTTTATAAATAGTTTGGGGGTTATAGACTATTATCGTTTGGATATTCTTGTACATGTAATGTTATACCATCACTTATTGTCTCATATCCCATATGCATCTATTGTTACCCATTATATATGTGTAATATTTCAACACATGTAACAATTATACCTTATTAGATATATGCCTTTCTTAAATTTATTACATCATTTACAGGGGGAAAACTTACTACCACATGTGTATTATATGACCCCAAATATTTATTCCAACCTATAGAGACTGGGATATCTTCATGAGGTTTTATGAAAATCTGGATTAGGTGTGTTTTGTGTATCTACTTCACAAATTTCACAGTACTATCCCATGTAACAGGGAACGAGTCTCCCTTCTATAAATGTTGGTATGGCCTGATGAGATAGAGGGTAGGTTCTCATCAATTGGATTTGACACTCCCTCATTTGACATTTCCACTTTATAAGGTGTGGGTAATCTATATGGTTTGTTACTCACTCGATCAAATATAATTATGTAGGGAGGTGTGGGTTCCCTAATAAAATTATATAGTGGTATTTTTAGTTTTAATAAGGTGTAATATAGGTTTTTCATATCACGTGACTTATTAATAATGGTAGGTTTCTTTTGAGACATGAGTTATAGATGGGTGTAGAATTCAGTATGGGGGGTCTTATTATATTCTAAGTTCCCTGGTTTCTTATGAGATATGATCCTACATGGATTTTAGTTTTAACTAATAAAATTATTCTATCATCCTTGGTTGTCAAGACCTTAGATCATGTTTATGATTCTTCTTATTTATCTATATCCTAGTTTTGAGCTTACTTATCATTTCATCCATATGTTGTGTTTTTGGGGTGTCCTACCATCTATGTTTATACTCAATCATGCATGGTATTTGTTCTAACATGTTTTTATGGAGATGATACATAGTTTAGAGGTGACCTTGATAGATTTGGAACTGGTAAAGATAATGAAGTGAATCCATAATGATGTATGATAGTTTTTGGTGGAGGTGACTATTGTTAAACATCATTTCAGGGCACGTTTCATCAAGGAGGTTTCTACCCTTGTTATGTTCATCATACATAGAGAAATCATATGATGTATTATTTATTATTAGAGTATTTACCTATGTGGTGTTGTATTTTTTTTCAGATGTCTCGCATTCATGTATTATTATATAGTTTAGACATTTATTTATTTTTGGTATTTTTTGTTATATTTCCAATTAAGATATATGTATGTTGTGGTTTGTTATAGGATAAGGCATCCTATATATATATTGTTCCTTTTTGGTACAAGTCACTATCCCTTATCCTAATGGAGATGGTCTTGGGGTGAAAAAATCTTGTTACCACTAGCCTAGGAGGGGTCCTAGTGGGTTAGGTAATGTCAGAGTGGTATCAGAGAAGTTGTTTCCTAGAGATTAATCTTACATTTAATAGACTTTTTAGGATTGGTTAGGAAATTTAAGGAAATGATGTTAAGGGGTTTTTTGTTTATTTTTTATACTAAGGAAATCTGTTTTTGTGCATCGAATGACATATCCATTCACTAGGACACTGATAATGTATTAAATAACTTGAAACTCTGAGGTACCAATTATAGGGTAAATTTTGGATGGTGCATACATCATAGAGTGGTTAGTTATGGTTTTCATTTTCTTTCTCACATCAGATCACCCAAATATGCTCAAGTAACCATGTGTTCATCCTATTATATAGAGGATTCCACCCATAGATATCTAGATCATCTTTAGAGGCAGGGTCATGAAAAGGTTATGCCAATGTCCAAACTTCTCTCCACCAATCAGTTGAGAAACGTGACATTTATTTAGGGACATGATTTAGAGTTATCTTTTCCCTATATTTATTGGGTATATCCTTTACGATTTTTTATTTGATGAAAACTTATTATAGGGAATTAATTAGCTCTTGAAGATCCACATGTGACTACCTATAGGTTGAATGTGTTTCATGTGTTCTGGAAATATAGGCATCATATGATTTTGTAATATGATAGATCCTTATGTAATAGTGTATTTATGGGATTCTGAGACTCTCACTTCTCATTTGATCATACACCCATGACCATATAGTGGTTTTCACATCATGTTTTCCCTCACAATACAAAAAGATATTAGTTGATGTTTACCTAAATTCATGAGGGTGTTATGCCACCATAGTTTGAGTTTGATCTCTTGTTCAGGAAGTTCTATATGATGATGTTGATTTAGGTTTTGTTTCTTAAGGTGACATATCCTATTCAATCTTGTACGATCATGACCAAGTATGTGTTGAGGGCTATTGATGAGTCACAACTTATACACAATCGTAAATGGATTCATTCGAGCTTGAGTGTTCGATCAAGGAATAAAGAGTGATATTTGAGTTAGGGTTTTTTATTTTTGTATCCACCACATTCACCAAAGTCCTTGAATAATTATTGGTAGTTAAGAGTTTTCTTGGTAGAGATGAACCCTGATTTTGGAACCAAAGAGTGTTTTCTTAGGGTTAGCTAGAGTAGTTCCATAAAAACTCATGATTATCAATACTGACATGGGAAATTACCTTCTCCCTATGTCATCATTCAAGAGATAGAGACTATAGATGAGATCCTAGACAAACCTATTTTTCTAGATAGTCCTACCTATGGTGATCATCACTTTTATTACAATGGAAGAAAGTGTGAGAATGTTCTAGATAGAGAGATATAGAGAGTAGGGGATTGATTTTATGTTATTATGTAATATTGGGTTGAGAACCTATGACATCATCCTTTGTGTGGGTTATATGGTTCAAGGTTATTGTATGGTAGTGTGGATTTATCCAGGTGGGTAAATGTCCAACCTATGTAGTGAGTGGGATTGTTAGGAAGGGTTAGTAGGCAAACCCTATAATGTTAGTAACTGATTATGAAAGGAAGTGAATTTATATTAGGGGTTGTTAATGCAACAAAGGATTAGTTACCTATATAGGTGGTGGAACACATGATTATTATTATATATTATGTTTTAGGGTTCACCTAAAAGAGTGATTAGAATTCGCATCAACTTTCATTCAAGTATATACTCTTATATTTTATAGTTTGTTGGATAGTATAGTTGATATTAGGGAGAGGTTAGTATAGTTGGGAGACCTATGGGAGAAAGGTTTCATCAAGATCAGTGAGAACTCTATGGAAAATGGAATAGAGAAATTTAGTTTCTAAAGGCTGATCTTATCTCTTATAGGAATCATCTTCAGTATAATGAGGATGGGTATTTCACATGTAGTTTTCAATAATTTTTACATACATATTGAAAACCTAGTGTTATTGTTGGGAGTAATAAATAACCCTGATAGGTTATTGAGACATTTGGATCATTTATAGTGGTCTTCCTTGATCAAACCCTTATTTAATTTGGGTAAAGTGATTATTTTAGTTTTTTTCCATGTCATATTTAATGATAACCAGGTGTATGGTGTACTTTAAATGTGTGAGGTCATGATTCATTAGATTTATCTTTTGATAATTCTATCTAGTATGTTAGTGAAATAGTTAGCCTTCAAAATGTTTAATTATATGATATATTATGTAATCAGAGTGGAATAATAGTAGTCTGTAACTAATTACCTTATCATGATTTTTTTTACTTTGTATACAGAGAAGATGTCTAAGAAACTAACCTTAGAATGGTTATATTTGATGGAAGAGGGAAACAATGAATACCTTTTAGCAATTTTGATGGCCCAAAATCTCATCTGGTAATGGATGCCCATCTTGGAAATATCTATTATGGAATATTTGATGAATGGATATTCTATATAGGTGCACATAATAGGTCTTCTAAAGGTTGTAAGTATTTCCTCTTTATCTTAGGATGGATAATATTATCCCCAAGAGTCTTATCTTGGGTGTTGTGATGGGAGGTTAAAAACTAAGGACTTCTAGTTTCATATAGGACCATGGGGGTGTAGGTTTAGTAAAGAATTTATGTTCATCATGTGTAAACATTAGTTATATTTTAAATTATTTTGTTCAGTTGTATTTTTCAGTCATTTTTTGAAAGGTGTATCCCTAGGGTCTAGAGATGAATGAGAAGGCTCATATCAATGTCCATGATCCTTAATTTTGGAATATGGAATAATGAGTCATTTATGAGTAAAGGTTTGGTAACATGTTGATATAGGGAGGCCTGTGTTGTTTATTTGTGTGCTCATTAGTCACATTTTCAAATAGTGGCCTCAACTCAATCCAGTTATCCTTTATTGTGATGCAATATTATTTAGAGTTGGAGGTGTGGTTTTGTATTTTACACTAAGGGTAGGAAAATGGATAAGATTTTGGATAGGTTATGTTCTTATTCTGAGTGATAGTGATGTTAGTATTCATGCCTAGTTAGGTGATAATGATGATTTATAGTATAACTTGAGAAGTTTTTCCTAGAATATATTATGTTATCAGAGTTAAATATTTAGTTTATGCATGTTGGGGAATGAATTTATGTGAATCAATGGTTTTTGTGTGGTAGTTTATGGATCTATTTTTAAAAATAGGTAGAATAACACTCCTTTAGAATATTATCTTATTAAAAAACCTCATCAATATTAATGTTATTAGTTTGTGGATTCTACATTTTTCTATGAGGTTGGGATACCAGTGTATAGAAAGGAGGTTGTTTCCTTATACACATTATGTTCCTAGTTCTCCTAGAATTTAGAACTCCAATGGAAGATGATGGGAGTGATAGGGTAGGTTACCCCTCCAAATACGGTTTTCTTATTATATTTCTTGTTTAGCATCACTAGTTATTTCCTTTTCAAGGATGAAATATTTAAATTGTGGGGAATATGTAGCATCCCTAGTTTTTCCATGGTTAGGAATTAACTTATTTTTGAGTTTCAAAGTCCATGGTCCTTTAAAGGGGTAAAATTCTAATTTTACCTTATTAAATGATCACAAAATAATTTTACAATAGTTCTGTTAAGTTTTGGATATCAAGGTTACCTATAGGGTGAATTTTAGAGGAGTTTTAAGCTAGTCAATTTGAAAGAATATTTATTATTTATTAAATAAATACATATTTATCTTGTGAGAATAATCATTTATATCTCCAAAATGAGAGACTGGATGAAAATTATAGCACCATGGTTATATATAAGATAAACAATTATTCCCAGGTGAGGTATTTTTTATTGTGTGGGTTTTGAGTGTCGTACCATACAAATTTTGGGTATTTGATTAAAAAGGCCAGTTAACCTGAATGAAAAATGATAAATATTTCTATTAGAATTTTTATTGAGGGTTAGTTATTCTCTAGAAATTAAACCTAGGATGATATGACTATATTTATTTGAGGTGCCACCGAAATCAGGTTCATGATAAAAAAATGATCAAATCATGTGAAATCCTCAGATGAATCAAAGTGTCAACAATCCACTATGAAATAATACCTATTTATTCTTAATTGACTTATTTTTAATGGAATTATTGATATTTTTAAATAAGTTTGAATCCTAAATTTTATGGATATTTATTCTTCAGTTGATTATGATAACCATTTTAATTTGGGAAATTTATTTATAATTGTTTATTTTCTTTTATTTCACACACTATTTAGTGGGAATCAACCTCATGGTCAATAAACACAATGACTGGAGTAACTACTAGTCCCCAAATTATCCCATACCTATCTTGTCTTTTTCTCCTACTACAAAACATTTTCCACTAGCCTTCAAAATGTCTTGTGGTTTGATGGTAATATTTGGAATATTGGAATGAGTGGAAATGAAATGGTGGAAGTGATGGTATTCGAGTGACAGGACAGTAGAGGGGATTTTTTTAGTTGGAAACATAAAGAATAGGGTTAGGAGTGTAGATTTATTGAGGTTCAGGTGTGAAATTGGAAACTTATGACAGAAAAACATTATGGTGACATGGACGTGAAGATATGAGAACTAGGAGGGACCCCCAATGAAACCAGGTCATGGTCATTAGTATAGTAGGTGTGGGAAATAGTGGTGGAAATTTGTTAGTCGTTTAGTGGTGAGATATAGCCTCTATGACATATTTATAGAAGATAACCCAACTAAATGATATGTAATATCAAAAACACATATTATGTGAAGGATTATGTGTAGTCTTAAGTATCAAAAAACATGTAATACTCTAATAAATTCCATGTATGACCCTCCCTTTTATAGTTAGGTTTTCTCCAAGGTGTTAAATATCACACGGGGTGTTGTATAAAACTCTACACTGTATATATAAATTTATACTAATTGGGATTTGGAAAAGTACATGCCCAACTACCCCATTTTTCATGCATGGATTATAGAATGATGTACACTCAATTTTCAAACTACATTACATGACATGGGCCTTGGTAGATGTTGATGTAATTCCATGTGGTCTAGATGTTGTGTGGACAATAGGAAAGACTGTGTAAGTTAGAACCATAAAACTTAGGCTACTGGTACATGCTAGAGTGACTCGAAAGTCTTGCATTCTTGTACCCTACTTGGATATGTCATATTATTTGATTCCAAATCATATATTAACGAAATTAAATTCCTAAAAACTATTCAAGGCTCACACATCATTCCTAGAAGAGTACATGGAGTTCACTATGAAACCTTTTTTTTCATATCTTATCACCTGAGTGTAAAAATTAGATAAGTAAATATTCCTTTATGAGTTTATTTCTATATAGAGAATGATGAAATGACCCTATTTAACATCAGATACCATTCATGTGATGTATTTTAAAATCTAATGATATTAGATCCAAAAGACTACAACAATATTCAAGAAAGGAATTTAGAGTATACACGGGCTTATAGTACTACCCTAGTGGCATAATTAAAATATGGGGTAGGTACCCCTTATAATAGATAGATTTAAGGTACTCCCCTATGGGACTGGGGGATGGATTCTCAATATCAGGAAGTTTTGGTATTTGGTCAGAACTCCCTTGACCCCAAAGAGGTGAAATTCCCCCATATTATAGTCAAATTTGATATAACCCTACACATTGAAGAACATTTCCTTTATCTATAGAAGTCAGTACCCCCCCATGATACTAGGAGTGGGTTCTTGAACCTTTATATTTCATACTCCCTTGATCAAATTTTCACCCCAATGAGGTGCAGGTCATCCATAGGGGTCGATATACCCTTGAAAAAAGGTTTTTACCAAACAATTTACAGGTATTTCACTACATTTTTAGAGTGTTGGTGTGCATTCATAAGGTTTGGGTAGTTATAAAAAGACACAATTTGGGTGCTTTGGATCACAAGACTTATCATGCAAGGTTTTGTCTTCAGGATTCAAGGGGATTTTCTAATATTCTATGTATCTATGGTTTCTTATGTGATAAATCCTTTGTGGTGATTATTATTAAATATCATATGTCTTATATAATCCTCATTTTTCTAAACCTTGTATCATATTCAAGCTTCCTATTCTTTCCTTATATCCATTTTTTGTGCTAACATGTTGTTTCATCATTACCTTTAATTTTCAAGGCATCCTATGGGGTATGTTTATACTCACCCTTGCATGATATTTTTTCCCACATGTGTTGTGTTAGTACTAAAAATGTACATTTTGTAGGTGACCTTAGAGGGAATGGAGTTGTTGAAACTAGTGGAGCTAGTGGATCAAATACATTGTGGTGTACAATGGGTTGTGGTAGAGAAGATTATAGTTGGTGATCATTCAAGGATTCTTTGTAGTAAGGAGGTGAAAACTCTTGTGATGTCCATCATACAAGTGGACTTTATATGATATATTGTTTTTTCTTGGTCTATTTTCTTATGAGTCATTATAATTGTTAGTTGATGTCACTAGTTCACTCATTGTTATATATTTTAGTTGTTTATATATATTGTCAGCATTGTTGGTTAAATTTTATATTGATATAGGTTGTTATATGATAAGGACTCCCATAAATGTTATTCATTTTTTTTACTAGTATCCAACCTATGTCCTACTATAGGTGGTCTCTGGGTGTTACACTCAGCTTTCCATTAGCCTAATAGGGGTCCTAGTGGGTTGGGTCATGTCACCACAGAACCATGATAACACTTTACCAATTTATATTGTCTCATACTCTATATTAAAAATTGATTATCAATTATATATGAATATTGGGAATCTTAATAAAAAAATTAAATATTATTATCATAATAAATAGTATATTGATTTCTTAATAATGGATCTAAACATATTTAATGTATCGATCTATGGAAATAAGACATAAAATTATGTTATTTTCATACTTTGAGACTGTATAGTCTTATGTCTATATTTTCTTAATATAACCATTATATAATTGATAAAATGACAATAAAATTTTATTTTCAAATTTTTTTAGAGTAATAAAAAATAAATAATATCACATACTGTATGAATCACTTCATTTCTCAAGGTTCCAGGCTTAGAATAAGTACCGGGTGCAATTCCCATTTAAAATATGTATCATCTAAATTCAATTAAAGACCTAAAACCTCATGGGGATCATTAATGAATGTTTTAAATTTTATTATTTAAATAAAATAATTACCTTGAATGAATTATGATGATTCATAATTTTCTCTTTGTTATCAATGTTATTTCCTAGAATCTAAATAAGGATCACTCTTGCGTAGTCCACACATGATTCAAGAATCTTGTCATGTCACCATTGATCTGTTATGTGCTAGTAAAATAGAACCAAGTGTTTAGTGTCATTATTGGTTGATCAATTATAAAACTCTATTATCTCTCTCGGAATAAGAGGAGAGAGGATTCTCTGTATTCTTCTCAAAAAAATTTAAGAGGAGAATTGACCGAATAAAAATATTGTCAAAATCCATGAAATATTTTTAGTTTTTATAATTTAGATAACATTAAAATAATAAAAATAAATCATGTTATAATTTAATTATAATAAAAAATCCATGTCAATTTTATCTTAATAATACAATAATTATTATTTTTTAGAGATAATAAATATTTTAATAAAAATCATGTCACCTATAATAATAATAAAATTATTTTTTTTTAAGGATACATGTAATATTTAAGAATCAACTCATATATATATATATATATATATTCAATTGATATTAAAGTACATTGCATAGGTCACCTCTCTTAAATAATAATAATTATTAATTAGGAAACCGGTAAGGATATAATATAATTTTAGAAATAAATAAATAAATATTTAAATGATATTAAAATTTTTATATTTATCATATCACTGACTCAATCCAAATAATCCTATAAAATTATTAAACCTAAATAATAATAAAATATTCATTTGATAAATATATATTTACATTCACTTAACTTATAAAGAAATATTTATTTTATTCAAATTACTTGCGAGTAAATAAGAGATAGAATGAAATTAAATTATTATTTACTTGAGTAACTTTTAATTTAATTATGATTAACATTACCTAAATAAAATATCATTTTATAAAATAGAAATGAATTTATTCTTAAAATTAAATTCAACAGAATTTAATGAGTTTTTTGACACACTTATTGTGTTCCCCTTTAAGTTATATTTTCAATTGCAGTATGTTTAATCCATATACTAAGAGTGGTATCTAGAAACACATCATGACTTATATAGAAAATGAATAAGTCATAATAATAATATTTAAAAATATCCTTGCAAATTCCACTATGAAATATAATGCTTATATTAATTAATACCTTGTCAAGAAATATGTATATATATTTTTCATCATATTTTTTACTTGATTTATATTTCTTTGAATTTATAAGGTAAATTTTTTTGTAGACTACCATGGACACAAATTTTAATCAGACACTTATATCTCAGTCAAAGGGTTAGATATATCTTCTACCATAATTTAGAAGGTATAAATTCTATATTGACCATTCAATAAATTTCATACTAGTTGTGATACACCCAACACAAGGTACTTTACCACATGTAAAAAATCATGGTTTTGATCATTAATCAAAGTTCAAGAGTTATGATACACATTAATAATGATTTCATTTTAATGGTCCACTACAAATGATCATAGATGAAAGCATCCAGTGTCACATTAATAATGTTGTGTTTCTATTAAAGGGTTTATCCTCATGACCAACCTTCTTGGAGATATCCAAGTGAGAAGTTAAAAAGAATAAGTCTCAATTATTTTGAAACACTAACACCTAATAATATAATATCACATGTTCTCTATCAGTCTAATGTATCTAGAACATATGATATATATTTAAAAAGACCACAATGGAATATCTAAGTTCTGATTATAGCGGGTAAATGCTATAACTTGTTGATATGATAAATACTTTAAGGGTATTATGATATAGAGTATATAGAAGTAAATTAAATATTTGATATGAATATGAAATGAATAAATACTTGATATAATAATTGAAATTATAAAATTATTTGGTTTCATAACATCAATTCCAACAAACTCTCACTTTCATTATAACGAACTACTTACAATTCTCAACTCTTTAGCTCACACATGATATACATACTTATTTTTAGGTATGTATTTATTCATTAGGAATAATGCATTTTTTATGGTTACTCTACTAACTGCATATTCATATACTTAAAAACCTATCAAGAGATTATATATCCAGAATATACACATACTAATGTTTTAGATGCATAAAACGTTAAGAAATCTATGGATTTTATAGAATCTAAAAACACCAATTTAATTAAACTTCTCATGGTCATTAAACTATAATTATATTAATTATTATATCTAATTAAATTTATCATAATGAAAACTAGTTTTGTATCCGATCATAACTGGTTTCTTATCTTCTCCATATACCAAGATCATATCTATTATAAAACTATATTATATTAGGATAGTCTTAACTATATCATAATATAGTTATATAGTATTTACTAGTATATATAATGATATAAATTATATATCCAATCATTTAAATGATAAGAAAACTACTTATTCATTATATCATGTGATACATGCAATAATCCTTTCTTGATTATCCATCTTGTATCTTTTAACACCTTGTCAATGTATATACTTTCACATAGTCAAAAAATACTTTTGGATATATATATCTATAGATATTGAACCTTATAACATAGGATATATTATTTGAGTCTTTATGGAGAATATTTTTAACCAAATATTGACTAACTATAAAACTATCATGTTTTTTTCCATTTATAATATTTCCTTGATATATATTAGTATTAAAAATATTTCACTCTCACTAACCATATATTGACCCATATATTTATATATTTATTATTATAGGTGAGTCCATTATCTTAAAATAATAACTTGTGACCTCCCACAATGATATAAAAAATCATATCTCTCTAGTTCTATAACATCCCTTATAAACCTATGTTGTATGGTGTGTCTTCAGAACAACCCCTACCATTGAGTCTTATAGATTTTCCATTATTTTTCAAACTCTTGTGTCTATTTATGCTCAAATACATTTAATTATATATTACTTCCACTATATATTTTTATAATATGATCCCTTTTTAGATACTCTTTTATATATAGAATCATTTCAAGATACACTGTGTGTCATGTGATGTTGAATGGTACTATGAATAACCTTAACAAACACTCTGTATCCTATACATATATATATGATTGGATGTATTTTTTCTCACATACTCTAACTAATATGCGATCCCTTTTACTACATCATTTGGCAGACTTGGTTTAGTGTATATTACATTGTTTTTAATAAATGTTCATAAAATATTATGGAATAACTATATGAATCATGATTAATGATGTATTAATTAAGATATTCTCCACATCACTCTAATAAGAGTTTATTTATTTTATTACCAAGTTTAATCTCTAATAAACTTTTATATTCCTTAATAAGTTAAAGAAATATGATTTATATTTCATTAAGTATATATACCAATTATATATACTCCAAGACTCTTTCACCTTTACCATTAAAATATTCCTATGTTTTTCCTTATAAAAAAAAATAAAAACACACACATATATCTATAAGGATTTTAACATAAAAAATTTAAATACCCTTAATGATATAACTTTGTTAAATTATTTTGGTTTATATGACCAAGTTGATAATGCTGCAATTAGGTTTAATGTTATTCTTGTGGATTTAATTCATTATTTATTATAAATACATGTTTTTAAAATAATAGTATATATCGACCATTAATTAAATGTTTCTTTCTACACAATGTATTATCTTTATAAAATAAGAAACTTTTATTCTTAAATTTAAACTAAATTCTATATGTTTCTAAACATGACACTGAAATATTGTTTTGGTAACTCTTGGAATATAATAACAATTTTATAAAATCTGATCCAGTCCACTTGAAAATGTTGTATGGAAATCTATTATAATGTTATATACCTTAATGGCCTATTAATTTGTGTGTTTTGGGTGTTGGAGATATAGAGAGGAGGCTCGATGAAGGAATAATGGTGTTTGAGATAAAATTTCTGCTAGGGACTTAGATTACATCAAGAAAATGATCCTCATGGCATATATTTTGTGAGGTGGAATTTTGTAAAATGGAATTCACCTTATACAGTTCCATTGCGGTGTTGAAGTTTTGGTGGTGTCATGGAGGTCATGATTATGTTATGAGGAATGAAACTTACATTGTTGGATTACATCATGAGTAGTTCATCTCTGTCATGGAGGGATTCTTAGATTTTGTTTAATTTCCAAGGATGAATTTTTTGAGGCATAAAACTTGGGACTCTTCCATGGAGTTGGGGGATCAAGTTTCATTAAATATTCCATTTCAGGGATCCTTATAGCATGGGAATTTTTCTGCACCACAATCTAGGTATGAGGATTTTTCAGGGAATATGAGAGCATAAGGATCATAGTGTGTTCCTCATGGTTATATCATGGAGCTTATTGTGTCTAGTTTTCACAGTTCTCGAAATTTGGGAGTTATTTCATAATGGATCTCAGGTTGTGTCATATTTGGGTTTAGAGTATGGATTCTATTTCATTGGGATAATCCTTGAACAATGGTCCTTTTTTGGTTTTATAGGATCTAAGGGAGATATATGAATTGAAATACAGGGAGGATTTGATCCAAGGACCATTGTGAGGTAACATAATAGAATATACCATGGTTTTATAGAAAAACTTTTTATTATAGCGTGGATTGGGTGTTACAACCTGATCTTATATTTTTCTAAACTGGATATAAATTCAGGATCTCCCCTTAATTCCATTCACTCAACTCTATTTCCATATAGTCTTGGGAGAATCCATGTAGATTCCAAGGGATCTTTTAGCCCTTATCTCATGGATTTGTACCTTTTACTTAGGATATAAAGTATTGGTGATCTAAGGTTTCTTAAGTTTTCCTTGGTATTATCTTAATATTGATATCATCTCTTCCCTACCTTTTCCTCTAAAATTGATACAAAAATCTTCAGTTGAGGTCAGTGATTCATAAAATCTCCCTTATTTTGTGTAAATTACGGGACTATAATGCTTTTGTATTATTTAGGTGAGTTTTATGAATTAATATAATAGGGATAATGATCTATATTAAGGATCATTGAAGGGAATGTGGTAATTTTCATGAATTTACCTATTTTTATGATATTTTTCTTACACTTTTTTTGTTTTCTTATATTTATAAAAATCATTGATGTTGTTTAGACTATCATGTTGATTCCATGTTTCTTAAGTTGTAATAATATTTCATAGAAGTCTAATTAATTAAATATAGTAATAAACCATCTTCATAAAATAAAGGAATTGATACTAAAGTATTTTTAAACATGGGAGAATGTGGTAATACTTAATTCTAAAATTATTATTGTGTATTATGGTAAAAATCACTGTTATATATTTTTTTGTAGGATAATTATGGGGTTGTTCATATAGTTTTTGAAGTGGGTACTATAGTAGATACCATGGGTGGAATAGTGATTTTTGGTTGAGGATGTGTATTATGAAATGGGGTTATTACTACCTTACTACAGTTGGAAAGAGAGAATGAGTGGGTGGTTGTGGGTTATGACTTAGTTTGTTGATGTGGGATAATTTAGTAGTTACCTGATGGAAAAGAATATAACTGATAATAATGAACTTTAAATAGGCTGGTATTGAATTTAATAATGTCATGGATAAAAATAAAACATTTATGATTGAAATGAAATTTCAATGGTTGGAAATAATGTGGGTGATAACTTGCATGGATTTTTATTAAATATGATTAATAAGAAATGTAAAGGATGTAGTATAGTTAGGAATTGTGAATACTTGAACGAGATAAATGATGTGGTTTGATAGTAAATAATATATGTTTAATGTGTTTATTTTCGTGTTATGTGGTTCTATTTATGGTGTTATAGTTGGTAGTGACGGTAGCGTGAGGCAGTGGTGGTGTGGTGATGTTTTACGGATTCAGTAGTCTTGTTTGGATGTGTTCCTTTCTAGAATAGATTGTGTGTGTCTATAACTATACCTATATTTTACTTGTTATTTATTTACATTCCCCACCCAACTTATATACCATTACTAATTCACAATATTCTTTTTTACCGGGTGTTTTCCCCTAACATCCAAGTTAGCAAGGGAACAGATGGATTACTTCTCATTTTACCCCACTCTTCCTTCTAGGTGTAGTATAGGCTATGATGGATCGAGGTAGGTATGATCATACTACTATATGTGGTGTACTAAAAGAACCTATGGGGTATTGGTGTGACTATAGGTACATGTTGTACTAGCAGACTCTACAAGGTATTGATGTGGTGGTACATGTGCATCGGTAGACCCTATGGGGTATTGAAAAGAGGATATGAGACATGGGTATTAGTATTCCATATAGAGTATTGATGGGATGTGACATGGTGAAATTTATTTGAGGATATATAGAGGGTTTTTTTCATGGTAGGAGGAGGGAATGAGGTTGATATCCTTAATTATCATGATACCCTACTATACTAGATATGATATGTGTGTATGAGATGTGATATGTGGTAGTGGAAATGTGGTGATGTGGATGGTATAGATGAGCTATGTGGTGTAATTCTGATATGATAAATGGTGTGCTATGACATGCCTATGTACGAGATTAAGAGAAAATGATGTTTGATATTAGGGTGTTAGAACAATAGACTATGGGTTAAGTGGTTTTGGGGTACCTTCTTATTATATTTGTCAATATTATTTTACTATTCTTGTAAGTGATATTTAGTGAGGGAACCTTGGTGAGGTTGGGTGGTAGTTAAAATAATATGTGCCTATTAGTTATGTTGTTTGTTTAGTGATGTATTAGTATACCCTTACTATATTTACAGAAGATATCTTGGGCATAATCCTATTGAGTATACATGTTGTACTCACCACTATATATATAAATTGTTTCTTCATTTTCTAGGGTGAGTTTAGTGACTGATACTGGATTTTTCTATTGATTTTATTCCTAAGGATTTATTTGGTATTTTACTTTTTCATTTGTATTTTTTTTGAAATATTCATGCATTGTGGGATTATTATAGATCTTGGTTATTTATATTATGGATTTAATTGTCATTTTTTTATGTATTCCTAGGTTATATTAGGCTAATGCAACCCATATTTATATTTTATACCCTTATCGCTAGTCACCAACTTGGGGCATAGTGGAGGCTAGCCTTTGGGGTCACTCATGTCTTCCCTATAGGCTCGAGGAAGATTCCTAGTGGGGGTAAGTCTTGATAAATTTTTATTAGTGATTTTAGTTGAGATATGGGATGGATATTAGAGTTATTCACTAGTGGATATTGCTTTGGTTAGTAGGGAAACAACACTAGTTAAACTTGGTTCATGATAGAGTCTAGGGATACTGACTATGACCTAGGATTTTAGGGCCCCATGATCTAATGAATGGACATTGAGTTTATCGAATGACCAAGTGAAATGGAGTTTTTCTGGGTACATTCCTAGGTAAGGTTCGTTCATCACTATTGTGTTTAAAATGAGTTGAATTTAGAAAAATTAAAGGAATTTAATTAAATAAATTCCATGATATCGGGCTTAGTATTTTTCTTCTTATTTTTAAAGATATCGATTGGTCGTTATCCACATGTGTTTTAGGTTAGTGAGGTTTAATAATTTGACCTTATTGACTATAGAAGGGTTGAACCAGTTAAGGAGGATAAAATTTGGAGCAATATGTAAGGTGATTTTAGTGTCAGGGTATGGATAAGTATGAGGGGATAATATCTAATATAAAAATATAGAGATATATGGAGGAGTTGAGATTAGTTTTATATTGATTTGAGATATGGATAAGTATAAGGTTCCACATGCCATCAACTGAATTCAGAGAGAAGCATAGTATTGGTGGATCTTATATATTGAGGAGATAAAAGAGGCATATGTTTCTTGGGATGATTTCCAATTTTAGTTTCATGTGTAGTTTATATCATTGATGATGAGGGAAGAAAAGTGGCAAGAGTTTCCCTCTATTTGGTGGGAAAGTTTAAGCACGTGAGAGCTTAATATATAGTTTAAGGACCTTCTTTAATTTTACCCCGTTCTCTTTCCTATTTAAGAGTATAAATCTCAGCATTTGGAGGTGGAATTACATATTGTGATTAAATATATATTCAACACAGTTATGTTGATTGTGTACTTGGAGGTGAAGAAGTAGGTTAAGGTAATTAAGAAGATTCATGCACAACTAGGGTCCTCTCAATAGGGCATCCATTAGTGCTCCTTGAGTAGTAGAGCTATTAGTAAAGGATTTCAAGAATTTGGACCATTGAGTTTTATACTGGTAGGGTATTAAACTTTTCAATTTCCACTTTATTTATCTATTTTAGTAGTTTCAATGAACCTACCAGTGAATTTGGATTAATCTAATTTGCTTGTGGGAGGAATGGTCGTAAGTGATTCTAGTGCTTGAAAATATTTGGGGATCAACAAGGTACAAATGGCTAGTTTCAGTTTTATTCCTAGAAGTATTCGTTACCATAGAGGCCATATCAGAATAAGGTATATTGGGATTATGTTCTATTGAGGAGATATATAACTATTGGATGAAATACTTGAAATGTCCCTCACTATCATAAAAATAGTGCTGAACATAGCTATGGAGGTGGTTGTCAACAATGGGGTAGGGGATCCAAAAGTGGAACACTTCATGCAATAAATGTTTCAATAATAGAGGTCCTAGAGATTATACAAGGTGATATCTATTTATATTTTAACAAGGTATATTCTTTTTTTGATTATTGATCATCACACTCCTTTGTTATAATTACCTTGTTTTGTGTCTTAGGAATTAAGGTGAAGTGGCTTCCAGTTCCCCTGCTGTTAACTATGCTATTTGGGAGATAGAATAGTTTTTTAATGTGTTTTAGGGTTGTGATATGGTTATGGGGAAACATAAATCGTCTAAGGATTTATTTCTACATCAGATATAACCATACAATTTCATTCTTGGAATCAATTGGATGTATTTTGTGCACGCAAATATTTACTGATTTCATAAGAGATTTTTTTCTACAATTAGGAGGGGAAATGTGCAATGTTTATTGGATAGAAAGAGAATCATATAGTACATATATGCTTGGATCCATTGTTTTCTTAGTTATAGGATATATCCTTGGTTTCAATAGAGGCACATGCAATGGAGTTTCTTAGAGTCATGGAGGAGTTCCTTTATGTTTTTCCTAAGGAAGTTGTGGATTTAACCCCTTAGTGTGATATCAATTTTAGGATACAGTTTCTTCTTATTATATATCTAATTTCAATGTAAACTTATCATATGTCACCTTATAATCTATGGGAGCTAAGGATTAATGTTGATGAGCTGATGTAGAAGGGATTTGTCCATCCCAATGTGTCACCATAGAGTGATCCTATCTTATTCACCTAGAGGGCACACTATGGTTTCTAGTTATGTATATACTATCGAAATTTGACTCATGTAGTGATCAAGAACTACTACCCTATTCCAATTATTAATGATATATTTGAAAATTTAAAGGGAGAAATATGGGTTTTGAAGAGATATCTCTGGTATGGATATCACTAGATGAGGGTTAGCATGGGAGACATTATGAAGATGGACTTTAGGTGTTGTTATGGTAACTTTGAGTTAATGGTCATGTTGTTAAATGTCATAAATGATCTAGATCTATTCATGGGATTCAGGAAATTAATGTTCCATGTGTTCATATATTAGTTTATGTTCATTTCCATTGATGAAATCCTTGTATACTTGAGGTTAGAGGAGGAGAATACAAAGCACCATAAGGCCATTCTGATGGTCCTTTGACACCACAATCTTTATGGGAATATGTACAAGTGTATTTTTTTGTATGTAGAAGTTGAACTTCCTTGGGAATGTGGTGTCTTAAGAAAGAGTGGTAGTGGATCCATTGAAGACTCAAGTAGTTATTTATTGGTCAACACCCAAGAATGTTTTAGAGGTTCATAGTTTCCTTAGTATCACGAGTTATTATCCAAGGTTTGTATCTGAATTCTCTTAGGCCACAACCTCATTGACAGTTTTAACTAAGTATGACTAGGAATTTATTATAGTCTGATTAGTGTCAGACATCTTTTTAATACCTTAAGGAGATATTATTTTTGTTCCCCCATTCTTTTTTTTCCAAATTAGGTGTGATGTTTTATGTGTTCTATGATTTTTACCATATCGGTTTGAGGTTTCTCTTCATTAACAAGAGGTTAGTGATATATAAAGTTCCCTTAGATTAGAGTTGTTGATGGTATGAATTTATTTTAAACTTTTGTTGATAATTATTAAAGGTGACTATGATGTTTTAAAAGTGTTTTTGAATATTTTGGGGATGTTTCAAATGTCTTGAGATAGATTAGTGAAGGTATGGTATATATTGAAGTTGATCTAGAATTATTCTTAAGGATGAAAAGTTTTTTTAGATGTTCAATAATTTTTTCATATGGTAGATCAGTTACTCATGCGATCAATTGATTAATCATGTGGTAAATTAGTTAGTCATAGGATCGATTAGTTGGTCATACAGTCGATCAATTAGTCATGCAGTCGATTATTTTGATTTTAATAAATCAGCTATTTGTAAATATTTTTTGTGATCTATATCACAGTTGATCCACTATCATATAGTTGATCCTTATGGTTTGTGTTTTGTTTAGGAAATCAATCCACATTGTTGAACCATAAGGTGAGGTAACATCATATGGTCACTTGACTCGCGATCAACCAAATACTTATAATTTTTTGAGGGATATATTGGTTGAAAATACGAGTTTCTAGAATTGGAAATTTCAGATGAAATGAATCCTAATGATGCTAAAGATGATCCTCAATGGTTAAAACATCACATCTGAAATGTGATATAAGATGTTTCATGTGAGTTTCTATAATGGTAATTAATGATTTTATCAGTGTTTCACTTCGAGTATGTTTATCTAAAAAGTTTTTTTGTTGATTGAAGATAAACATATTTATGAGGAATAAATATATATTAAATATAGAATATTATTATGATGATTATTTTATGTTTTTTAGTTTGTGTAATCACTTGAAACTTGTTTTGAAATCATTCAATATGTAGTTTCAAATGGATGTTTATTTGATCTATTGAGTTATTTTTTAGAAGTTTCTATATTGTGGGACCATGTAGAAGAAGTTATAGATATTTTTTTTCTAACAGGATAAAGATATGGGTATTATTAAAATTAAAAAATTCACTATTTGTGAATTATTTTAAAAATTGATTTAATATAAGAATATTATTAAATGTTTTTTTTCCGAGTACTTAGTTGAAAATAAATTCATTTGTGGAAATGTACTATAGACATGCAGTTACTAAAAGAGAGAATATTATAAGATCACAGTGGATTAAAATTGAGCCTGACTAATTGAGAAAATCATTTAGAATCAAATCGTATGATTCAATTGAATAAAAGTCCAAAATTATTGATATATAAATGATATTCCTTGAATTATTTTTTATTTATATAATTTTTTAATTGTTTAATATGACTATTTAATGATTTTATAGAATATTATGATAAAAAATGAAAGAAAATAGGGCATCTAAAAATTGAGAAAAGTTAAAGAGAATGGAAATCCCAAATTTATAAAGAAATCATCCTCACCTATTATAGATCCAAAATTAAAGAGTATCATATCTAAGTCTAAGTATGGAATAACATATCAACATAAGATTTGGAACTGAGTGATAATATTATCTTATCCATGTTTAGAGGCTCAAGGGGAAGATCATCGATAGTTGTTGAGAAATAGTATTCTTAATGAATCTTTCTTATCTCATTTTAGACATTGTTTAACTAGAAAGATGTTGTGTGTTTTTCTATTGGATGCTGATGAATAAGGATACAAGATTATACATGACCTATCCAATTGTATTTAATCATATTACCCATTTTAAGAATTAATGTCTCAATCGGAGTCAAACATGACAAAGAGTAGGTGCCCACACAGGGTCTAAATCTCGTAGAAGCTACCTGTTCCTTATATTATTTTCCTATTAATTTCATACAAGTAAGAATTAATGTTTAATATAAGTGTATCATGTATTATATGGTATGAGGGGTTAATTAATAATTTATATAAATTTAAAAATATAACCACCAATGATTGATCTCCCCTTCTCAGTGGTGAATTAGTTCTTGGGACATTTTAAGTTATATCAAAGAACCCAGGTTCACCCTATCAGATCCCTGATTTGGTTGTAATAGATAATATCAATTCAGTTAATACTAAAGGTATGACAATTATCGATGGATATAACTACTATGCATGGAATAATTATATGATTCCTTTTTATTATATTACATGGAATTGAATTTGTTGATGTAATTACAGTTGGGTTCCCACTATTTTATAGAAATACTCATATGTTTTTTACTGATAAGAGAAACTTAGAGAGTAATGGGAAGGAAATAAATACAATTATTATATCCTTATCTAAGAAATTATACACCAAGTTGATGATCCTACAACCAATAAATTAAAAATTGGAAAATATTGAAATCATATTTGAAGTAAATGTTAAAGTAAATGAGTCAAGCTATAAATCTTAAGATAAAAATTTGAAGACATCAAGATAGAAAAAGATTAAAACATTTATGAATAATTTATAAGGATGGATGAAATTTCAAGTAACATATAAATATTTGGTGAGAATCTTGAAGACTATAAAATTATCAATAAACTATTGAGGAACTTTATTAATAGGTTTGATTATAATATTTCATCTATAAAATATAGATATGAGATTTCTCTTGATATACTCTATTACATTCTCATTTAATCTGAAATGAGAAAAAAAGTACAACATTTTAAAGAAGATCCAAATAAGAAATGGCTATTAAATCCATGAGGAAGAATAATATCAAATATAAAAAATTATAAGATGAAAGTGACTCTAATGGTGAAGATAATGATGGACATAAAATAATTATACCACTTGTCATAAAGAACTTCAATAAAGGAAAGTGAAAAATCAAATATCAAATCCCACTTAAATGTTTCAATTTTAGAGATATTGGAAACTTTCACATTAATTTTTCAAAGAATAAAATTTAATAATATGATGACGAGGATGAGAAGACACAAAATAATAAATAGAAAAATTATTAAAATGAAGACTCAAAATCAAGAGATAACAATAAGTAATTTCTAAGAATAAAAAGAATAAATTTGTTAAGTAAGGTAGAATTTGAAAAAATCTCCTCTAGATTTCAATCATATGAAGAATTTGATAAAAAATCACAAATTTCATGGATCATGTAGTAGAACATGATGGAAACTCTAACAGTGAAGTTAAAGATGATGAAATAGACTATATAGAAAATATACTGAAATTTGAAATTGATGTATGTCTTGATAAGGATACAAGTCTCATGAAATAAATTAAATTCTTGATAAAAAAGGATTAAAATAAATTTAAGGCTTATAATATATGTTCTATGAAATAATCTATCTATATTGAAGATATTAAATATTTCAAGATGAAAGTTGTAGAAAATGATAGGATTGGGAAAGATCTTGATGATAAATTCAAGTTGAAAGAAGAGAATATTTTCAAGACTCAATATATATGCCTAGAATCTATTTTTTTTGAAGAAACTATGAGATGACTATAATAAATATATAAATATTAAGGATGATTCTTCATAGTCATCAAAATACATAAACTTATAGTAATAGTTCAAATCCCTTTGTAATTTGTCTCATTAAATTTTTTTTCCAAACAATGTAGGTTCAATTTCAAAATATTGTAATGTATGGGCTAAGAAAGGTGAATTAAAACTCTCTTCTATACCTAATTAGGAGAATATATGTATATATGAAACCATTTCCCTAATGAAATAAAACAACACAAGTTTCAGCCTAATCACATCAAAATTATTGATAATACTCTAATTACCATTTAAGACCTAGATTTAGTGGGTAATTTTAGACTGACTGAAAATTAATTTTTTATTATAATAAACCCTCTTTTAAGGGATAGGGGAACCCAACATGACTTTAATGACTTATAACATTACAACAAGCCCCTAAAATCCAATATCCCAAGGCAAAAACAACCAAATTCAATACAGTGAGAACTCCTCCCCAGCATCAAACACAATAAGACCAGCTTTCACCATCACATTGCTGCTCAGCAAACTGTCCCATGCAGGATTGCACGGGCCTGGTCCCTATGGAAAATTTCATACCCTCTCAAACATCCAAATCTAAATAGCAATGGAACGCAAAAACTCTCTGCTCTGAACCTCTTCTGAATTAGTCATGTAGCTGAACTGGTTGTCTTTCCCCAAGAACCATAGACCGTAGTTCCACCAGCACAAAATCCATCCTTCCACACACAAAATAAGCAATGCAAAAACAACGTCTGAGCTAGATCCCACGCCCCAGACATCCTTCACAAGATCACACTCATAACAACCAACAAATTCACAAAAACAGAAGCAATGACAGTAATAGGTAGAATCATCATTCATGCTCTTAAGAATCTATGCTACTCAATTTGGATTCTAGTTCGTTAGCGACACCTTAACCTTCCCCAAGATACTCATCACCTTCGGGAGCATCGTCGCCGCATCGAACCACGACGCATCACCGGAGAAAACCATCTCAAATCAAACTAATGCCAAATCGATTCACACAGCAGAATCATGATCTCATCCAAATGCGAAGACAACAAGTCCAAAAGACAAAATTCTTACCCACCGCAAACCAAATCACAGATTTATACCTCCTGAAACCAAAATCCGCAAGAAGGAGCCACAACAGAAAATGAAATCTGTTTCCTGTCATCGCCGTCAAGACTGCCTCAAGGACTACGACGACCCACCCAACACACTCATAGCCGAAACTGGGGAGGCACCAACCCCCAGGCCATAGATAGAGCTCCGCCGATGGACCTGCTTCGCGCCGCCAAGGAAGCCCTAGCCAGATCGAGGGGGATGGGGAGAGAAAAGGCCAACAAAAAAGAGGATTAAGCTGAGCCCACGAGTCCCCTCTAATGGAGGATCCTCTCACCACTACCACGCCGAGGATAAGCACCAAGGAGAAGCCACAACCGACCTGAGGTGGAGGAGAAATGATGACGACAAGGGAACCCTAGCTCAGCGGTGCCCCTTACGAGCTCATCCTTAGTGGTTAATTTTAGTGTTATGGTATAATTGGTCATAAGGATTATTCATTCTATAATAACATGTCACTACTAAGAATAAGGTATAATTAAATGGGTATTATTAATGATAATATCCAGAGAAATTCATAGAAGATGCAATCTTAATATTTAGAAACATTTTATCCACCCACACAAAATAGTTTTGAAGTATTATATGATATATGTGAAATATTCACACAATATAGTCATATTTATGAAGACTATATGACAATTTTTCCTAGAAAACTTCCCTATAATGAAAAGGGGAAAAGAAAATTAAAGGCAGGTCAAAAGGAAAAGTGTTTTGTTGCTAAGATTTATTTGAAGGATATTAAGAGATTAGATCCATATATCTTGGATAGTGGTTGTTCCTTACACATTTAATGTGATATAGAACTACTGAAAAAAATAAAGAACATGATGGAGGTATATTGAATTTTATAAAAGATAATTCTATGAGAATTAAAAGCATTGGTTCAGCTCTAGTTGAATAAAATAAGCTCAATTATATGGATGTTCTATATATAGAAAATATTAAACAAAATATATTGAGTGTAAGACAAAAATTTGATAAATTAAATGAAGTTATATTCAAGAAAATCACATCTTTCATAAAAAAATATAAACATATAAGTATCATAATAGGGGTTGAAAAAATAAGTTTCAATCAATTTCAAACTGATGATCCAACTAACACACGGTACCTTACTACCAAAGAAGAAAATGAAATATGGAACATAAAACTTGGAAATATTGGCCAAAGGATTTTAAGAAAAATTTAAAACCATGAAATGTTTATATAACTTCATCAAATTATAAGGGAAATAGATTCAATTTTTAAAACATACTAAAAGGTGAATATTGTCTCACCAAAACACAAAGGAGTGGAGATGCAACCATCAAGGCCACTTAAACTAATTCCTTTAGATATGTGTAGTCCCATGAGAATAAATATAATATACATGACTTATATTTTATTATATTTACAGTCATTTACATGAAACAAAAGTTTTATGCAATCAACTTGTTCAAAATCTATAGAATATAACCTGAGAAAGAGTTGGGTGTATACATTTTGAAGTTGGGAATAGATAATGTTAGGGAACTTACATGAAATGAATTTGAATATTTTCTAGAAATAAATTTAATTATAAAATAGTTCAATAAACTATATAATCTATAATATAATAGAATAACTAATAGGAAAATTAGAATCTTAATTGAAATGGGCTGGACAATGTTTGTTGAGAATAATCTGTCTATGTTTTTTAGAGAGAAGTTATATATACTAAAATACAAACTAATAATATATTCTTGATGATACCTAAGACAAATGAATCTCTTAATTAAATATAGTTCCAAATAAATACTACTATTAAATAATTCTATGTATTTATAATCCCATGATTTATAAAGATCCAAGGTAGTGTCTAGGTAAATTTTAATAAAAAGAAGATTAATGAATTTTCATAGGTTACCATTTTAATGGATGTGGCTATAAGTTATATAAAAAAGGATGAATAAAATAATTAACTATTTTGATGATAAAATTATATATAAATAGAATAATATAGGTGTTTTTTTCTATATCATTTGGGTTTTAAAGGCCAACAGTTGGAATTTTTTTGAAATCTGGACCACTAAACAAGCATAGAATGTGATTTTTTTTAAGTAGTTGGATTTAGATCAAAATTATGATGATGATAATGAATATTATTATTTTTAGAGAATAAGTAATTTTATACTAAATAAAAAATTTTATATGGAAAATATAATTGATAATAAGTAGACACCATAATGTACTTGAAGAAAGTTGAGAGTTTATAACCAAAATATTCTCATTTTACAAATTAATCCAAAATCAGTTTAGTGATAGTTGAATATGAAGAGTGGATTTGTGATTTTAATGATGATCTGAATCAAACAGATAATAAATCAACATGCGATATTTTAATAATTATTTATAATAATAATTTTATAGGCACCGTGTGGGTTGATAGATAAAACTCAATAAGAAATGAGAGGTGTTAGGGAATAAATCTTGATTTTGTTTCAAGGGATACTATCAAATGGAAGTAATTGACTTTGAATAAAAATTTTCTCAAATTTTAAGGAGAGAATCCATTATTATTTTACTAAAAGTGTAATATCAAAAAACAATATTGAGTCTGTCAAGTGTATTTGAAGTAATCTATCCTTAATAGAGATCTGGAAGGGGATTTTTTTATTGAGAAACTTTAGGGGTTTATTCTTGATGAATATGGAAGCATGATTTTTAAGTTGAATAAATTATATATATATTGAAACATATTCTAAGGGTATGGAACTCTAAATTATTTGTATGATTGAATAATTTGGAGTTTATAAAAGGAAAAATTGACAATAACTTGTATGTGAAAGAAGACACCATAGGTAATCTCTTTATTAAGATCCACGTTGATGACATGATATCTAAAAGTGATTTGGAGTATCTCTATAAATAATTTTAAAATAAAATAAAGCATAATTTGGAAATATATTTTATGGGATATAATAATTAATTTTTATAATTTTTAATTATACTAGGATTTGATTAATATTTCCATCTTAAAAAAATTATGCCAAAGATTTTTTGATTTTTTTGGAATGATGGGTTCAAAAGATGATTCCATTTCCATAACTGTTGGAAACAAATTGAGAAGATAAGAGAATAAAAATAATTTAAATCAAAAGAAATTAATAATAATTATTAAAATCCTACTATATCACATCATGGATAGATATTGTATTTGTAGTTACTATTTATGAAATATTCTAGAGTGATCCAAAAGAATCACATATACCAAAATCCATGAGGATTCTAATATATATTAAGGGAACAATAAATAGTGGATTTTTGTATAGAAGTATATGATATATATTACTATAGGGGTTCACTAATAAATATCGGGCTGGGGATTACACTAATAGGAAGTGTACATCTGGTGATGCCTTGTTCCTTGGTGATAATTATGTGAGTTGGCATAGTAAGACACAAAAATTAGTGGCTTTGTGTACAATTGAGGAGAAAAACATCACAACTAGCATGTCTGAACACACATGCATTGTATTAAGGTGAATATAGTTGATTTAAAATTTATTGTTGAGAAACCATTATAGATTTCATATGAAAATATTATTTCTGTAGATATGTAAAAAAATCTTGTGTAACACTCTAGATAAAAAGATATTGATATTAATTACCATTTTATCAAATAGAGGGTGGTGTTAGTTAATTAAATTTGATTATATTTCACCAAGAATTATATTGTGAAATTTATTATGATGAAAATTATAAGAGATAGATTTAAAGAGATTAGCTGAAACAACATGTTCACCTTTCTCCTCTTTCTTTAGTAAGTGTGAATAAGTACCAAGACTATTCTTTAGATTGTGTTGTAAAAAGAGGAGAAATTAGACACAACTCTTCATCAGGGAGTGGGGGATAATTCTTGATCAAAAGGAAAGTGACAACTTTTTTATTTTGAAGTTATATATAATGTTCAATGGGGGAGTTTTTCAAAGTTACATTGGTTTCAAGAATTGATGGGGCATTTAATTAAGTCACTTGTCCACACTTCGTTTTCATTGAGGGGTATAATTATATAAAAAACAAAACCATAACCAATTATGTGGTAAAAAAATTTTCTAATGAGTGATAGACTATGATTTTATGATTATCGTTCTTGTTTATAAGTTATTAAATATATTTGATAATTTTTAGAAGAGTTGATATGAGTTTACAACAAAACCAAAAGGGCAAGTTTGAATCTCCCTTGAATTGGAGTTGTTGATGGTTTGAATTTATTTCTAAATTTTATGGAGAATTAGTGAAGGTGAATGAGATGTAATACAAGTGTTTTGGAATTATTTTAAATTTTTTAGTATATTTGAGATGAATTAGACCATGTATGGTATGTATTGAAGTTAATATAAAATTATACTTAAGGATGTAGAGTTTGTACATGCATTCAATTAGTTGGTCATATGGTTGATTAGTTTATAATGCGATCAAAAAGTTTCTCATGTGGTAAATCAGTTGATCATATAGTCAATTAGTTAATCATGTGGTAAATTATTTAGTCATGTAGTTGATCAACTATTTATTCATAAATTCATTTACCTGCCTCACAAGCGATCCAAAATCTTATGTTCAGTCTATACAATCAATGATTTTTTGACTGATCCACCCAGTCAAACCAGAAGGTGTGGTAGCTTCATATGGTTACTTTCCTCATGGATAGTCATACACATAGATAATTTTTATGGACATTCTATTTAAAAATATGATTTATTTTTCAAAATTTTTATCTTCTGATGAAATTTCATCAGATGATTCTAAAGCTGATCCTAAATGGTTAAAATATCATATCTAAAATTACATTCAAGAAGTTTCATGTGAGTTTTTGAGAGTGGTAATTAATTATATTATCTATTTTTTTTCCCTAATGGGTTATCTAGAAATATTCTTAGTATAAAAGAGAAATATGTTTGTTATAAATCTATAGATATTAAATATGGAATGTTAGTGTGGTGATGCATTGCTAGTTTTTATTTCATGTAATCATTTTCAATTGGTTTTAAAGTGCTTCATTAAAACTATAGTTTTTAATGGGTGTTTATTTGAGTTGGTGAGTTATTTTTTAAAAGATACTATATTGTGATATTTTGTTGAATAAGTAAGAGACTGAGTTTATTTCAATTAGGAATAAGTGATGGGTATTATGGGAATTCTCATATTCACTAATTGTGAATTATTCTAAAAATTTATTAAACCTAGGAAGACTATTGAAAATTTTCTTCACTTATTCCTTGTATGAAATTAATGAAATTTGTGGAAATGTGTTGTGAACATGTAGTAAATTAAAGGGATATTATCCTGAGACCTTGGAGGTTTAAACTTGATCCTAACTAATTAAGAAAATTATTCAAAATTGAATTGTATAATTATACAAAATTAAGGTTTGATATTGACAAGTTTTAAATGATATTACCTAAATTATTTTTAATTATATGAATTTTTTAATTTTTGAATGTGTGGATCCAATGTGGTGAGATATAAATCTAAAAAAAATTACAATAATAAAAAGCATTGAGAAATTAAGAAAATATGAATAGGGTCATAAGTTTGAAGTGTTGAAGAATCCATCCTTATCTATTAGAGCTTGAGTATTTGGAAGTATCATATCTATGATTGTGCTTATAAGATCATGTCATCATATGATCCTAAAATGAGTGAAAATATTATCATATCTATTATTGAAAGCTTGAGGGGATGATCATCTATACTTTATGAGTAACCATATTCTTAATAGATTTTTCTTATCTCATTCTGACCATTATTTAACTAGCGTGATACTGTGTAAGTGTCAGTAAGATACTGATGAACAAGTCTATAGAATGATACTAGGCCTATCCACTCTATTTTATTATATTATTTAGTAGAGTAATCTATGGATCGATGGGATTCGAACACATAAAGTAGTTGGTACCCATATTTGGTCCAAAACTTGTAAAAACTACTTGTGCCTTGTGATGTTTATTTGTTTATTTCATATCGGTAAGTCTAAGTGTTTAATATAAGTGGATCATTTATTAATAGTAAAATATGTTTATTTCTGGTGAAAATAAATTATAAAAGAAAACCACCACTAATTCATCTTCCCTTCTCAATGGTTTGTTATTCCTTGGGTAATTTTAATATCATATGGGTCTAGATAACTACATCCCTACAAGCATAAGTATCCCACCCATGATCTTGTGTTAGAGGAGTTATTCCCCTGAATCATTTGTGACATTAACTCATTGTTGAGACCTTTATGATCTTCACTAATCAAAATAGCTAGAGTTATGTTTTCTCTAAGCGATATCCGAATCTATGACAATAGAGGTGGATGGATTTTCTATAGTACTATGAAATTGATCTCTTTTACACCCCAGGTAAGAGTAATGTGTTTGTGTATGTGCTATGTAGTAAGTCATAGAGAGATTATTTTTGAACGTCTGAATATTCTTAGAGGCTGATATATGATATTGAAGTGATGCATCTATATATAGAGGAATATAATGGTAGATATTTCCTATTTTATATGATAGCATAATATTTATTATTATAGTAGGTGGAGGATTATCAGGGGAGACTCATAGGAAAAGGACATAAGGGACCATATCATCCATTGTGATGATCCATATGGATGGTAGAAGGTTTAATGGAATCATATGATGATTTATATGAGTATTTTTGTTCTATTTATAGTGTGAAGGGATGTTCCCTATGAGTTTCATAGATTAGAAGTGGCAATGCATCTTGGTGAAACTATGATATATAATTATTTAAGGTGTTCACTTTGGTGGCCCTAGATGAAGAGATAGGTAGAATATTTCATTACATAGTTTTTTGTTTTCCATTTTTTGAAGTAGGTGCATTATGTTCTAGGTGATTTATTTCAATATTTTGATATCCCTGAGTGAAAATAGGAGGACATATCAATGGATTTTGTTATTAGTATACCATGATCCCAAGGATGATGCAATTTTATTTGGGTGATTGTGTATCATTTAGAAAAGTAATCACACTTCATAGTGATAAGGGAGTCCAGTTCCATGGATATTTTATATATTCTTTATGTCGATGATGTGGCATGAATTCATGGAGTACTAGGCACCATCATTTTTTATTGGGATCCTAGTTTCACTTCATGAGTATAGAGAGGATCTCATCATGATTTTTTCTCCCAATTATGTCTTAGAACCACTTTCCATCCTTAAATATATGGATATATAGAGTGGACCATCCACAAACTAGAGGATATATTGAGGGATTACATTTTAGATTTTATTGGATCTTGGGTAATCCATTTTCCCTTAGTTTAGTTTTATTACAATAATATATTTCACTCTACCATTTTCATGACCCCATTTAAGGTGTTTTATGGGCATAATTAAAAATATTTTTTGTACTAGATTGAGGTCATTGAGTCATAAGTCCTTAGTCTAGATGTGATGTTGATCACAACAGAGAATATTAAGATGATTTGAGTATGGATAAAGGTTGTGAAAGTATATCATAATTTATATACAGATTAATGGAGGATACCTATGTATTTTGTGGTTAGTGATCATGTGTTCTAGATGGTTTCTCCTCATTATAGGAATGATAATTTTTCTATCTGATTAATATTTCTCCCCAATATATCATTCCTTTGAAGGTGTTATAGTGAAATGGTGATGTAGCATTTAGATTAATGCATCCTCTATAGTTATCTAGGGTCTATGATGACTTACATGTATCACATCTCTGATGATATCTACATGGTGATTCTCACATTATCAATTATGGGGAGTTGGATATAAAATATTATGTGACATTAATAGATTATATTTATAAGTTCCAAAATGTTTGAGAGAAAGTGTTGCATGGACATGTTATTCCTTTAGTGCACATTCCTTGGAGGCATGGTGGTATGCAGGAGAGTATATGGGAACATGAGTTGTAGATGCATGCTTAGTATCCTAATTTTTTTGGATCATTTAAGTGAAATTTTATATTTTATTGATTTTAATGGAATGGTTTCTTTTAATATTTTTTGTGTTTTTTCTATTAGTGTTATGTTCTTTGGTGGTGGTGGAATATTATTTGAGATGTGTCTATCAGGGAGTGTTTGGTTAGTGGTATATGTATTTTTCCTAATGGATTTTTTTATGATTATAAAGGGAGATAATAATTTGAGAGGTATATAATGTAACAGTTTGGATCGTTCTAATCCCTTACTTTATTTTTTTTGGGTGTTGGAGATACCTAGAGGATGGTTGAGGAAGTAATAGAGGTGTTTGAGTTGAAATTTGAACTGGGGACTTATATTAAAACATTATAGTGATCCATGTGTTAGGGATGTTGTGAAGTGGAATTTTGGAAAATGGAATGTCACATACATAGTTTAATTATAGCATGGAAGGTTGGGATATGGTATAAAGATTGTTCTTACTTTTTAAAAAATGAAACCAATACAATTAGCTTTAAATGTTACTATTTTAGTTGATGCATTGAGGGATTCCTAGAGTTAATCATGTTTCTAAGGATAGATCCCTTTACACTATTTCTCTTTGGATTTCATTATGGAGCCTGAGGATTGAGTTTCCTTGGATTTACTATTTTAGGGACCTATGAAGTGGGGATGTGGAGTTTTATCTTATTCTAGGTATGGGTATTTTTTAGGTAAGAAGGGATGTTGGAGATTATAGGATGTTCCTCATGGTTGTAACATGGAGGTTTAATTGATCAGTTTTGGGGGTTCTGGTGATTTAGGCGTCATTTCACCTTTGAGATCAAGTTATGTTGTAGTGGGGTTTAGAGTTTAGATTATGCACCCAAGGGATATTCTTTTCATTGTGGTCCTTACATATTTTTATATTATATGAGGGAGATATTCAACATGATTTATAGGGAGTATTTATATTGATTCCCATTTCAACATAGAATTATAGGATAAAAATTACTTGAAAAAAACTAGTTATTGTAGTGTAGTATAGGTGTTGTGCCATAGTCTTCTGTTTTTTTAGATTGGTTATAAATTCCTGAGATATTATGAATTATAGTCATTAAAATTTATTTACTTTATCTATTGGGTGATTCCATATAAATTTTAAGAGATATTTTAGCCCCACTCTATTGTATTTGGACCTTGTATTTAGGTGATCATGTAATAGGGATATAAGTTTATTGAAGGTTTCCATAGTGTGATATTGATATTGAGATTGTTTCCTTCCCATATTGTCTTATCAAAGTGATTTAAAATGATTATGTTGAGGTAAGGGATTCAATAAATCTCCCTTATTTTGAGTGAATTGTTTTATTAACATTCTTTTGTCTTCTTTGGGTGATTAATATGAATTTAACCAATATAGAAAATGAATAAAAAGAAGGAAAATTAAAGGGAATTGGGTGAATAGCATAAATTTTCCTACTTTTATTATATTGGTGTTGTACTAGGTTCTTGTTTGTTGTTATTTCAAAAAATAATTTATTTTTTAATACTTGTGATTATTCCATGTTTCGTTTGTTGGAGTCACCTTTTATAAAAGTATAATTACTTAAAGATGCTAAAAAACAACTTGAGTGGAAGAAAGTAATTGATATAAAATCATTTATAAATATGGAATAATGTGGTAATACTTAATGCTAATTTTTTTTGTGTATTCTGGTAAAGGTTTTTGTTATGGATTTGTTTTTATATTTTTTTGGGGTTATTCATGAGTTCTGTACAGTGAGTGATACTATAGATGCTTGAGGTGGAATAGTGATAAGTGGTTAAGGATGTGGATTATATAGTGAGGATATTATTTCTATGCAATAGTATGTAATAGGGAATGTGTATTAGTTATGGGTTATGACTGGGTTGGTTGATGTGAGATTGCTTGGTAATTTCTCAGTGGCATAAAATATAACTGTTAATAATGAACTTGAAATAGTGTTGTATGGAATTTAATATCCTCATAGATAAATATGAAACATTAATGCTTTAAATGAGTGGTTAATGTATTTAAATAATGTGGTTAATGGATTGTGTAGTTTGATAATAAATATGATTAATAAAAAATGTAAATAATGTAATATGGTTGGTAATGGAGAATCTGGAAATGAGTTAAATGAGGTGGATTGATGCAGAATTATAAATGGTTGATATGGTTGTTTGAATGGGATGTGTGGTTATTTATGGTGTTATAATTATAAATAATGGTATCATGAAGAAATGGTGGTGTGGTGATGTTTGTTGGATGTGAAAATGTTGTTGGGTGTAATCCTTTCAAGATGATGTTGTGTGTGACTATAACTATACATTCATTTTCCATGTGATTTATATATAATCCCCACTAGATTCAAATATCATTTTTGGATCCCAAATTATATTTTAGTATCGTAAGAATATTCTCATATGGATATACTTAAAAGAGGGTAGGGGGGTTATTTTTTTTTTAAAACTTAATTAAAATAATTAAACCAAACACTACACAAACCTCTTAAAGATGGATTATCAGAATCAAACTTTGCCCAATTAAAAATGTAACTGAATCAGAATCACAATATTTATGATTATATTAGATTAAAATATTGGTATCGCAACAGATCTAATTAATCATATTGAATATCGTAATCCAAGTTAATACGATAAAATAAACAAATATAAAGTTAAATATGATGATCAACTTTCTATTACTTGAAACGAAATACTAACATGTAAAGAAACAAGTAATACAATATCTATATAAAAGTAAGAATTTATTACAATATATTATTAAAAATATAACTCTTTTAACATTAAGATAAAGGTAGTAAATAACATCAAATAAAGGTATCCATTGTTTTATACTTCTAGTAAAGTTTGTCTTTCCTTAACAGGAAAGGCCTCAATATGATGATCAGATTAGATCTGTCTTATTATACCTAAAATCCATCAATATGATGATTTTCTCTATATTCCTAGCCATGAAAGCCATTGATCTGATGGATCAAATTCACCATCTTCCTATCCCCAGAATCCATCGATCATAAAAATGAACAAACACGAGTTACAATTACAAAAGTTCTTAAGGAAACAACCCTTATGAGGATTCCTTCAAATGAAAACTTACTAAATAAAAAACACTGAATATGAATAAGAAGTTAAAGTAGATCTATATTTATAAGTGATTAATCAACCCCTTCCAAACTCTTTGAATAACCCTGTATTTATAGTAAGCCTTCCAATGGTCACATAACAGTTATATTTACAAGTTTTTTACAATGGCCTCAGATACATGGAACTTGAAATCTCATTATAATTAAATGTCTTTAATTGTATTTATTAACACCATTACAATGTTAAATGTTTTCATTATGATATAAATAAGTCTTCTGTATTCTGATTGTAAACTTTGGCCAGGCTGATGGACTTCCTTATGATTTTCATTATGATAATATTTATGAGTGTTATTCTAATTGTATCAGTTCTAGTATTATTCCAAATGTGAACAATTTTTTTTGTAAGAAATACATGAATCTATTATAATTTCTATTTTGATAAAGATGAGTTCAATTTATCGGACACATACTCATTATAATAATTGTAATGGAGAATGTATTGTTAATATTTTAAATACTTTAAAACTCATCCTATGTATGTTAAAATGTGATGTTTTCTAAAAAAAATTCTAAAACACTTGGGACATTAAAATTTAGAAGGAAAAAGTAAGTGTTTGTGATATCAGAAAATAAAGGAATGGAAAAATAAGATATAGATCTTCTAACTTAATAATCTCCCCCTTTTTGGAAAGCATAAACCCAAAACCTAAGTGAAAAACAACTTGAAAAACATACAACCCATTTCTTTAAAAAAATTCACCTTTATGGTTATTATTTAAACATTAAATCCCCATGAGTTTATAACTATTATTAATTTGATGATGAGTATGATGTTTAATATGATATTCTCACCTTTAGGATAATATCTCCCCTTTTCTATAAAACATTGTTTACTTTGAAAGATATTATACCTTTGAAAAAAATTACCACCTTAATGAAACATATCCCATTTTAAGAATTTATAATTTTTTCTATAAAATTATCCACCTTTGTGATTTTCAAAAAGGAATAAGTAATGAATATGATATTTACTATAATCTTATAAAAACAAAATATGAAACAATTTTGAACTAACTAGTCACCCATAAAAAGTATGAATGAAAATTCAACTAATCAAAATTTGAAAACTTTTAGAAAAATTATATTTGGTTGAAAAGGAAATTCATTTGTGAACAAACATTTAAAAGTTTTACAAAAAAAGTAAAATCAAGAGTTCAAAATGAAACTATTATTTGTTCATCAAATTATTGATGAAAGATTTCATATTGTTGAAATCCCTCCAGTCTTTCTCCAGCTTTAAAAATCTTTTTTCTTGAATCCAAACTTTCTAAAAAAACTCTTTATTATAGTATTTGAGTATGATCACTTATTCTTGAAAATATCTGTGCCTATTCACTTCCAACTCCATCTCTAAAATCTTTTCTTATAGAGTTTTGACCTACTTAGTATGATCATCGGTTGTATCCCTAAATTCTTTAATAAAATTATCTCTGTCATTATGTATTTGGGTATTTATTTGAAGAAACTTGTTTATTTTACCATAAAATTATTAACTTAATCAAATTTTTGATCAATAATTATATAATTATCATCAATATTTTGAGATCATTTAACCATCTTATTGCATGATCTTTTTTGATTCCGAGAGCATTCTTGAAAAACTTTTTTTTTCATCTTCAGTTTGGATCATCTTCTCTATTAAAATATTTATTGATTCTAATTTATGAAAAAGGCTATCTTAAATCATATATAATTGAAGCTAAAGGTTCTAAAAATAAGAAATAAATCCTTACAAAATTTTTAAATAATGAATAATATAATAAAAAACTTATAGGGAAATGGTCCCAAAAGAGTCTGATTGATCTTTCTAAACATTAAGAGGTTTTATTATATTAGTACTGGTATCAAGTTCTTTCCATTTTTTATTAACTAACTTTGAACCTTACTTCTCATATTTCTTGGAAACTACCTTATCATTATATATTTCCATTATATCCACATCACTGGTGTTGTATTTATCATCAGATTTTATCTTTGAATTTTGTTCATCTTCTTCTTTCTTAGATAATGAATATTTTTCTTCTTCTAATGAGGATACTTCTTCTTCAGAACTAATGGATTTTTCTTATTTTTTAGCCTTAGAAGGCTGATCTGATGACGACTATGAATATGATGATTTCTTAACAGATTTAGTTTTTTTATTATCATATACCACTTCAGTCTTATCCCCTTCATTCACATCTTCTTCCTCTTATAATTATTCTTCAATATTTTCTTTAACCTCTTAATATTATCCTTTTTATTATCCATAATATCCTTTTTTATTCTTTACCTTCTCTATCAAATTAGTCATTCAATTCTTTCCCAAGCTCATCCTTGAACTATCTAGTTGTTCTGAGATCTCCTTTATTGACTGGTTCTGGTTCTGACTGATTTTTAGGAATGATTAGGACCAATTATTCATTAATAATTTTTTCTCTTACTTTTTCTATAATATAAGGAACATAAACATGGTATAAAAAGGTTTCTTAAAATACCAACCCTACTTACGAGTTTATTTTATCAGTGTGAGAATTTTGAAACATGGAATTCTATGAATCACTTTCAACTCCATTTAGAAAATTTTCACATATTATGACTTCTCAAAAACTTTTATTTTTTTCTTATTATTTGATTATTCTTCTAAAATTTCAAAAGATTGAATATTTAAGGAATTTTACTCTATTAGATCAAGTCCGATTTATAGATCCTTGGGTTTCGTCTCATATTTATTTTTCATCCAGGCTTCAAAAACGTCTTTTGGTATTTCTTTTATTCATTTATTTTCTCTGGGGGAGAACTATATACTTTTCTTTTTGTTTTTATTCTTGTCACATTCCTTATATTTTTTTTTGATTACTGTGCATATGAAGTAGCCCTGTCATGTTTCTAAAGAAACTTCCTAGAATTTGTATAAAAAACATCATTCTTCTCATTCTATCATCACTAATGAATTAAATTTTCTCCATTATTGGATATGATTTATTGGAAACCTTGAAAAAATTCATACATTAAACAAACAATTTATTTTAGAATGTTGGGAACATATTGATCTTGGATTTTATTGAGTTGGTTTTAGTGTTTTCAATAGTGATAAAGATAAACTCAACAAGATCAATCTTCCTCAAGTTCACCAAAAAATCCAACACAAAAACATCTGACACTATTAACATATCTCAGTCTCCTCTTCTTGGTATCAGTAATCATTTAATCCACACAGAAACTACACGATTATCCAATGTTAGGTGTGAAACCTTATTCATTTTCTATTAATGAGAAAACATATAATTTTATGCCTTATACTTGTTAAATGTACCAAGATTATTCAGAAGCTTATGATATGGGCAATATGATTCTCCCTTAGTGGTTACTATAACTAAACCCATATCTTTATTATAATAAATCTGGAACCATTTCCCATACATAGCTAAAGAATCTTTTTCTTTCTAATCCTTCTTAAAAATTGTAACTGAAGCATATAAATCGTGAACTATATTAGGATAAAATAAATCAAAGTACTTATCTGATTTCTCAACACCAATGGATTCCCAAACTTGAAAATAAATTATATTCTTCAGGGTTGAGTCAAAATTTTAATAGAATGATATTTTAACTAACCTCTCTCTAAGAAAATACCACTTAGAAAAATCCTCCTTTGTTGCCATCTGACTGAAACTAGAACCGAGAATTGGATGAAAAAGAAACTTTTCGAAATTCGATCCTTATGGGGTATAGAAATTTGGGAGCATAAGAATCGAACAAATGATGTGGGATAAGGGGGTCCCCCCTTTATATAGGAACCATATGAGGTAGTTTATATTCTATAACAAATCTAATGGTTTAGATGAATACTTCTTTGATCTGATGGTCAAGATAACTTTAAAGAAATTTTTAATGAAATTTGTTAACTCTCAATGTTTTTAACATTTTATCATATTAAGAATTAATATAATTAGAAAATGTTTTAAAAAATTTGAAAATAAAACAATATTTTATAAAACTAAAATTAAAACAACAATAATTAAAGAACTAATCATAATGAAATAGTGAAAAAACGAAAGTAATGGAAGAGTACCTTTTAGAGTGAAAATATCCAACAATATAATTAACATGTACTTATTGGTATTTTTAAACCAAAATATTATGATAGTTTAAAAAAGAATAAATATGAAATTTTTAGTAAAAAAACTAATTACAATAATTTTTAAAATAAAACTAAATATGATAGTTTTACTAATTACAATAAGATCTGATTACATAAATTTTGAATTAATTTTATTTGATAAAGTTTTGAGTTCTGAGATTTTATAACATTTTTAGAGTATGAGAGTCATTTTTAGAATTCTGAATCCAAATATTTTATAAACAATTTTGAGTCTATAAAATTCATTATGATAATTTTTTTAAGAAAAACAAAAAATTTAAAAAATAATTTTTTTAAGAAGAGCCATTTTTTTTGAAAAACCTAAAACATATGTACTCTTGCTATGAAAACAAGTAACATAATATAGAAGATGGGTAAGAAAGAAGTATATATGAATGATTAATTTACATTGATCATTCATATATTTTATTTAATATATTCAAATCCATCTAAAGTAAGAGGTTTTTTAAAAAATTTCAGAAAGTTATTCTTGTGTTATGATGAATTATAAAATGATATTTCCTTTAAGTGTGTGATCTTGATGAAAATGGTGTCTCATATCTATGTAATTTTTACATGAGTGATGTGCTTTGTTTTTACTTAAATTAATGGAACTTATTTTATCACAAGGTATTTGAGTTTGAGTAAAACTCATGCCATAGTCAGTGAGTGTGTGTTTTATTCATAACACTTGAGCACAAAAAATTACAGCTTCTATATAATTGAATTTAGTGGTGGAAAGTGATATTGAGTGTTGTTTCATGAAATACCTAGAAACTAAAGAATATCTTAATAAATAACAAGTTCAATATATACTTTTTCTATCCATTTTACATCCACCATAGTCATCCTCCCAAAAAAATTATTTCAAAAAGATTTCTAGAAGAATAAAAAAGTCCTAAATCCATAGTTTCCATAAGATAAAAAAAACTCATTTTACATATTTAACATAAAATTATTCTGGATTTTATTGAAATATTTCAAACAAGAATACAAAAAACATTAAATATGGATGACTATAATCTATGTAAAGAAAAATCCTTATCGTACCTCTAAAAATATTTCGATCAACTTGTTGTCCAGCCCCATCAAGATCTAAAGTATTTGAGGTACCGATGAGGGTACAAAAACTTTTATTATTGTTGTATGAAAATTTCTTAAGAATATATTTTATATACTTATGTTGAGATATAAAATTTCCTTCTGGTTTTTGTGAAATTCTAAAACTAAGGAAATATGTTAACTCACCCATCATACTCATTTAAATCTCATATTTTATAAGATCCAAAAAGGAATATGTTAAATATTCTTGAGTTTATCTGAATATAATGTCATCAACATAAATTTTTACTATAATAATATTTTTATTTACTTATTTTATGAAAATAGTTGAATCCATAGCACCCTTAACAAAATTGTTGTGTATCAAAAATCTTGTTAACCTATAATACCAAGATCTAGGATCTTGTTTAAGTACATATAAATATTTGGTAAGTTTGTAAACGTATTCAGGATGTTTTTTATTTTCAAAAGTTAGAGGTTGTTCTACATAAACTTATTCCTAAACATATCCATTAAGAAAAGAAGACTTCACATTAATTTGAAAATGTTTGAAATTAAATAATGATATAAATGCTATAAGTATTTGAATAGTTTAAAGTATTGATATCGGTGCCTAGGTTTCTTCATAATCAAATACCTATTTATTATCACAAACATTATAAATAGGTATAGATTTATTTATAAAAATTATTCCATTTTGATCAATTTTTTTCCAAAAACCTATTTTACCCAAATTATAGAAGATTATAGGCTATTCAACTAAATTCTATACTTTGTTCCTTTTAAATTCATTTAGATCATCTTTAATTTACTTAATCCAATCCTCATCACCTAAAACCTTATCAGGATTCTTAGGTTTAAATTGGTATAAGAAATCAAGATGTTCAATTTCATTTCTTAAGTAACTTGTAGTCCTAACTGGTTGATCAACATCACCAATGATACTTTCAGTAGGATTATTCCTAAGAAACAATTGAATTATTGGTTTTTTAAGAGTCTATTATTCACTAATAGTTAGAAAATATTCCTAAGGATTAAATTTAGAAACTAATTATTAATTTTTTTTCTTGTGAGAAGATCTTTCCAAAAAAGGTTGAAATTAATTTTTAGAAATAACATCTGAATATGTAGGTTGGGGTTTAAAAAAAATAAAAGGACCAGTTTCATCAAACCTAACAAGTACTATTTCCTCTATAGTTCAAGAATTTTTATTAGAAACTCTATAAGACATATAAGTAGTGGAATAAACTAAAAATATTTCTTCATCATATTTGGGTGCAAATTTATGTAATTTATATTTCTTATTAAAAATGAATACATTGCAACCAAAAAAATTAAAGTATGAAAATTTTAGTTTTCTTCCTATCCATTGATCATAAAGAGTTTTTATTAAGAAAAGGTCTAATTGAAACTTGATTTATTGTATAATAGGAAGTACTAACTAGTTCATCACAATTTGTTTAGTAAATTAGTATTCACTCAGTATGGTAGTAGTTATTTTTTGAAGAATTCTATTTCTTGTTTTGACTACATCATTTTTGGGGGGTTATAGGTGATGAAAAGTTCAATACCTTTATTAATAAAAAAATATTAAAAATAAGAATTTAAAAATTATCCACCATGATCAATATGAATAGTTATCAAGGAGTGGTTTTCCTCATTTTTAACTTTGGATAAAAAAGTTTTAAAATAAAAAAATACTTTATATTTATTTGTGAAAAAATAAACCCATATGAATCTAGTGTAATCATCAACAGAGGAATATATATAGTATTTTACTCCAATAATTCTAGTTTATGTAAGACTAGAAAATTCCATGAAAACTAACTATAAAGAATCAGAAGTTGAGACTTCAGAAATAGATTTAAATCTTGACTTATATTGATTACCATATTAATAAGGGTCACACACTTTTTAAGAATCAATCCAAAGTTCTAATAGATCCTTAAAAAGTGTTTTATTAGCCAACTTAGATACATTTCTAAAGTTAAAAATCCCTAAAACTCTATTCCATAACCATGATTGATCTTCCACTTCCCTAATGAAAGGTATGTCTTGGGTCCTAAGGTATTCTAAATTTAGTGTATAAACATTATCTTGCCGATCAGAAGAAATAATAAATTCATCCTTGGAACTATATACTAAACACTTATAATTCCTAAAGATCAAAAGTTAAACTTCATCACATAATTGAATAATTATTATAAAGTTGTGTTTAATACCTTTAAGAAATAAAACATTTGAAATAAGAGTTTTTCCATGAAGAACAATTTTACCTATCCTGATAATCTGTCATTGAGCATTATCTCTGAAAGGTAATTTACCACATTTCATTTCTATAATCTTCTTGAAAAGTATTTTTTTCAATCATTTTCTGGGAACAACCACTATCCATGTACCACATTTTTTTCTATTATCTTTGTTTTCCTAAAAATAAAAAATATAGGACTTTTAAAACCCAAACCTTCTTGTGTCTGATAATGTTAGAAAATAAAACATTATGAATCCAAATTTGTTTTGAAAAAAATGATTTATGAAAAACTTAGTAATAAAATTTTCTTAATTAACAATTATTTTTCCAGTTCCCACCACATTGAAACTTAATAAAAAAGGTTCAATTTTTGGAATAAAATACTATTACTAAAAATGGGTTTTTATAATAAAAACTCATTCGAGAACTACTCCCATGATGAAAAATTTGTTTATACATTTTATAAAAGTTTTTTTACCAGCGGTAAAGTTTGATAAAAGTTTCTTCAGAGAATAAATTTCATATTTTAGTTTTAAAACTAATTACTTAGCTTAATCAGTAATAGTTTTAAAACCAAGATTATCAAAACTAGTTTTTAAAGTATCTTTATTAGAAACAACATTTTCTAAATCTTTATAAATAGTTTATTTTTAAGAATTATTATTATTAAGATATTTATAAAGATCTGATATTTTTTTAAACATTTATTCTTGAATTATCCTGAGCAAGTTTATCTTAGCATTATCAAGTTTTTTACAAATTTTACAGTTCTAATTTTCTAAAAGTTTTTCAAAATGAGAAACTTCATTATATCTTAGAAGAGTATTATATTCCAATAAGGAAGATTATTCATCAGATGATGTAGAATTTTTATCCTCAGAATAATTAACATTTCAGGACATGTTGGAAAGGGATTCAACTATATGTACCTCATCCATGAATAATTTATTTATTATAGGTAAATTAAGAAAAATACCCTAATTCCTCTTTCTAAAAAATTCATTCTCAAAATAATTCTCAGAAGAATCCCCACCACTAGCACTCCATGTGTCATAAGATTTAAAAACTTTCTTACCTTTTGATTTATAATAACTTTTTGCAAACTTTCTAAATTATTATCCTTTATATCTTTCCTTTTCATCTTTGCACAATCTGTTTAGACATGTACAACTTTCTTACATTCATAGGAAATGGATTCATCTTTATTATCACTTCCATCCATATGAAATTTTATTGACTATCTTATTCATCATTTTTTCCAAGTTTTCTAACTCATTATCATAATGTTTATAAGTAATAGAATTATATTGTACAACTAATTTATTATTTATTGAATATTTAACAACTTTATCAAGTGTTTTAGCTTTAGTAAGTAAGGTAATATTAGAAAAAGAAACACCTGATTTTTTATTTTTCTGTTTATTAGCATCTCTTTTGAGTCTACCCTTGTATTGTATAAGGGTACTAATGAGATCATCCAAAGTTGGATTATTCAGATTTCTTTTATAATCCAAAACTATTCTTGTATATTCCCACTCATTTGATAAAATATAAATAATATTTTTCATAAGGATTTCATTATCTATACCTTTATCACCAATAGATTGTAAACTATTAATAATCATCATGAATATGAGATGTATATTCATAACTAATTCTAGAGGAAGAAAATAAAATACATGATAGTATTCTCTAAGCATTTATCTTCTGGTCACAACACCATTGGAAGTACCAAAGTGCATGACTTTTAAATTTTTCCTGATACTATTTGAAGCTTCACAAGAAGATATTTGACTATATATTCTTCTTATAATAGATCATAACAAAGTGTTCCTTTGTAATTAAAATTATATTCCTATTTTTCTTATAACTTCCTTATCCGTAATTTTATAACCTACAATTAGAATAACAAAATTATCAATCCCAGTGTTGATAAAAAAAAGTATTCATCCCAGATCTCAAGTACTCATAATCAACACCATCAATGATAGGTGGTTTATTTGGATTGATGTTGTCTATTAAGCTGACATTCATACCTTCTATATTAAAAAAAAAATAAAAATATTATTTTCCACAAATAAAAATTAGTGTAATAAAAGTTTATAAACAAAAATTTGATATCAACACTTTAAACAGACTTGAAATAGTAAAGAAAGTGAAAAGATCAGGAAGCACATGAGTAGTGGAATCCTGTTATGATACTAATTTTAGGATCGTAAGGATATTGTTAGATGGATATACCTATAAAATGTGGGGTGAATTTTATTTTTAAATATTAGTTTAAAATAATTAAACTAAATAATATACAAACCTCTTAAAGTAGAATTATCGAACTCAAACTCAGTCTAATTAACAAAGTCACAAAATTAGAATCATAGTATGTCTAATTATATCAGAGTAAAAGATTGGTATCATGATGGATATGATTAATCAAAGTGAATATTGTAGCCGGAGTTAATAAGATAAAAAAAATATATAATGTTGAATATTATGATCAATTGTTTATTATATTTAGTAAAATATTAACTTTTAAAGAAATAAGTAATATAATAGCTATGTAAAAGTAAAAATGAATTACAAGATATTATTAAAAAGGTAACAATTTTAACTTTTAGAGAAAGGTAGTCAATAAACATGACTAAAGGTATCCAATGTTTTATAATTATACTAAATTCTTTCTTTTCCTGCCAAGAAATCCCTCAATACGATGATTATATTAGCTCTATCTTCCTATCCATGGAATCCTTCAGTATAATGACTGACTATGACTTCCTAAACATGGAAGACCTCGATCCGATGGATCAAATTAACTGTGTTCCTATCCCTATAAGTAATTGATCATAACAATTATCACACGTGAGTTACAATTACAAAATTTTTTAAGGAAACAACCCTCATGAGGATTCCTTAGAAGGAAAAATTACTAAAGAAAGAATACTGACTATGAACAAGCAGTTCATGCAGAGATATATTCAAAAGTGAGTAATAAACTAGCTCCAAACTCTTCAAATGACCTAGTATTTCTAGGTATCCTTCAAATGGTCATATTTCCATGTTTTTTATGATGGACTCAAACACCTGGAAATTGAGATTTCATCATACCTGAATGTACGATGTCATATTTATTAACACCATTATAGTGTTAAATGTTTTCCTTACGATAAAACTAAGTTTTCCGTATTCTGATTATAAACTTCAGTCATTCTAATGGACTTCCTTAGGGTTTTTATTATAATAATATTTATGAGTGTTCATCCAATTATATTAGTACCAGTGTCATTATGATTTTCAATACTTTTATCTACACGAAAGACATGACCCAAGTATTACTTCTGGTCTAATAAAGATGAGTCCAATTTATCAAACACATACTAATTATAGTAATCTTAATGGATAATGTATTATTTATATTTTTAATACCTTTTAACTCGTTCTATATATGGTAAAAAGTGATGTTTTCTACAAAAACATGCTAAAAACTTGGGACATAAAAAGTTAGTAAACCAATCACAAGTAAGTGGTTGTGATTTCCAAAACTAAAGGAATGTAAAAGTAAGAAGTATAAATTTTGACTCAATATATATGATCATCATGTTTCCCCCCCTAATATCCAAATTTTCAAGGGAATAGATGGATGACTAACCCTTATTTTCCATGCTCCCACACAGGTGTAGAATGGGTTATAATGTATTTAGGTAGGGATGATCATACTAATGTAGTATATGGTTTACTGGAAGATCCTATAGGGTAAAGACGAGGAGGTAAAATTTCACCATAAGACCCTTTGGGGGTATTGAGAATAGGTAATGGGATATGTGAATTGGTAGAACTTACAGTTTATTTATTGGAATTTATGTAGTGATGTTGATTTGAGGATATATAGTGAGGTTCATGAATAGAAGGAGCAAGGAATGCTGTTTGTGTTTTTAATGTTTATGATAAAATACAATACTGGATATGAGTTATGTGGATTTGATGTGATATGTGATAATGGACATCATGATATGGGGATGGTATGGCTGAGGTATGAGTTATGATTTCGATATTGTAATGACCCAAACTTTTGACTAATATGTTGTTTCCTGAAAATGTATGTTTTACTATGTCATAATCATTAAAAATATATAAGTATAAATAAAATTTGGCCATCTTGTTTTGATCGTTATATGACCGTTGTTTAATATGAAAATTGGAAATAATAATAAGTTTTAACATTATAATTATTGTTTATAAACATAAATGATAATGGATAATTAATACAGAAAAAAGGTTTGATGGCTTCATCTTATAGACATACAAAGCCCATTTTTCAGAGATTGGGAAGGGGGTAGTATCACTAGGACTCACTCTTGTCCAAGACCAAGCCGAGATTCAACATGATAAGATTGAACAAAATCACATACAAGAGAAGTTCAAGTTAGTGGAGATTACCACTTGGGTGATGTTATCCGAGCCACCCCAAGAGTATATAACCATGACACAACTTACCCTTAGGTTGTATGCAGGTGTTTTAATGGGTTATGTGTCAAGATCTTAGTCACTTAATGTGTAATAAAATTTTCAAATAAATTTTTTATTCCATCATTTCTATTTTAATAATTGTTTTGATTAAAATTTGAGAATGAATTTGATAAATTTGGGTAAAAATTGTACTTTTTAGAGGGATAAAAATTATTATATTAAAATAAGGATTTATTAATAATTTTTATTATAATGAAATAGTTTCAAAAAACAATCATTTTTAATTACAAATGATAAAATAATTTTTTTTTCAAGTGTCTAAAATTTTACTATGCATGTCACTACATTTTCTATCCGAAATTATTTTTAATAATTAAGTATTTTTATAATTAAAAGATAAATTTCTCATATGTATAAATTTTTTAAGATAAATTAAATATCTTTTTTTGAATTTAGAATGTTGATATTAGGTTATAGTGAATTTAGGAAATTTTTATAAAATGTTATGTTTTTTAGTGAATAGTAAAAATACAGTTTTGAGTTTTTTGGCATGTTTAATGAAATCATTAATGATGTAATAATGATGAGATTAATCTGATACACTCTTGTGTAATAAAATATGATATGAGGTGTACCATGTTTCCAATACCATGGGAAAATACCATGGGAAATCCAATGGTTTTTCAAATTCCACAAATGAGGTGTCCTCAGAAATTAATAAAAAACTCTCTCTCTTTTACTATAAAACCCCAAAAATTCCTTCATTTAATTTCATTTAAAATTCATCATACACGAATTTCTACTAGTAAAACCTCCCAAGGATTCCTCCCAAGGGGTCCTCAAACCCTCAAGGTCCCGATATTAGATTTTTAGAAGTTACTCTTCAAGGTAAGGGAATTCTTACCTTCTCATTTCCTTTGAAGTTATCTTTTATGTGGTTTGTCTTTAAAATTTCCATATCATGGTCTTATTTACATTTTATTTTGTACCTATGATTTATAATTAGTCCTTTATGAATGGGTTACCCTTTTCCCTTTTTTTTTTAATTTTTTATAAAACCATGTTTCATACCAGTTATGTTGTAGAATGTTTGACTCAAAATATCTCTCTTTATCAAGAAATTATTTAATTTTATTTATGTGAATACCCAAACCTATTTCATTTTTATTGGTATTCATCAAGGCATATAAATTATTTTTTTATTCTAGAATTGAAATAAAAAATCCCTTATTCCATTTATGTGTGTTATAAATGACATAATGATCATGTTTTTAAGCACTTTTTAAAACACCATGATTTTGATATGAAACCCATTTATTTTATTCTCTTTGGGTTATTTATGAAATTTTTTATTAAGATATATTTGTATAAAATATAAATAAATACACATTAATGGTGTTCTCTTATATCACTCCAATGCATTGGGTAAACAAATTAATCTCTAGAGATGACAAGTTTTACGATACCTTGGTGAATAACCTTAGTAATTTTTATGAAACCTTGGGGATAGAACTTGGTGATATGCTTATGAATGTATAAATTAAATGTTTTAGACACATTTTCAAGTTATTATTCAATATATTATTATTATTTTCCTATTTATCATGCCTTTAGGACATTCCTCATGTTCTTATTGATATTTCTGAAGTTCACATGTAAACTGTTTCACTTGTTTTCCCTTATCGGGCCTTATGCTCATCCTTTCCTTTGATGTATGTTCCCATGTTATGGGATTCAATAAATATATTTAGGCTGGAACTTAAATAATCCTTTCATGTGTAATATAAGTATGTTTTTAGTTTTCATGTATTATGTACCTTATCTGTAAGACACTAAACATTAAAAGATCCTCTGTCTATAAAATTTCATGTCAAGTTATGTAATATAAAGGCGGGATGATATATTTGGTATCAAAATATTTTTTTTAGTTTTTTTGGAAATTAGGATTTGAAAACTTTAGGAATAATCCTATAGAAAATTTTAAATATTGGAAAAATATCTTGTATTTTTGTAAAATATTAAGTAAGTGGTTTCTGATAAAATAAATCCTTACCTTGATACAGACAAGTGGATATGGCTCTGGCACAAATGTATCTAGGGGTAAAACCTGAAAATACCTCTTTGATAAAGAATCGAATGGGAACTGGTTCATGAAAATGGGCCTTGCTGCACTCCTGGTTTGACACTCCCAGATGATATGTTTGATTAATCACATGATTTTTATTGATCATTATGACAGATTTATAGAAATTTAATTATTTTCAATGAATATCATGTTTAAGCATGACATTATATGACATTAAAATTCTTTTTGAATTATAATATTATTAAATGAAATATGTTTCTCACTAAGGTTTTATTCTTTTATAAAATAGAGGAAAATTGAAAAAACTATGTAAATGGTGAGCGCAATGGACAGGGTGTTGATGACCTTTTGATGGAAGCCAGAATGGAAAACTTTTTGAGAATTATGAATCAACCAAATCAAGTTATGGGAAATAAATTGAATCAATATGAGAGATCGGTTTCACCACAAAGGGAACAACTTTTCATTGAGTACTTTTTGCATTAATGAACACCAATGTTCAATGGATCTACTGACCCATTGATTTAGGAACAATGGATAAGCTCTATAGAAAATATATTTTCCGTACTTAATAGTTCTAAAAAAGAGAAAATCACCTGGTTTGTTTACTGTTTAGAGGGATAAGATGATTAGTAGTGGGTGCTGATTATAAACATGAGGCCAAGAGGGGAGATTGTAGCTATAGTGTGGGAAGAGTTCAGAGTGATCTTATTTAATAAGTATTTTCCTCATTTGATGAAAATGAAAATGGAGAATGAATTTATTGAGCTGAATTAGAAGGAGAACAAATATGTATGAAGCTATGAGATGAAATTCACAAGGATTTCATGTTACACCTCTGGTTCTATTATAGATACTTATGGTAATATTGATAGATTCATTAGTTGATGAATACCTCATCTACAGAAGAATCTGGCCAACCAAGACTGTGATAACTATGAGGAGATTGTATGAAGTGGTATGAAATTCAAATTGGAGTTTGGTGAGATTAAATGGTCCCATAAATCCAATGAAAATAATAGATCAATGGAGCCAAGCTTGGGTAAGAGATTTGATCAGGGAATAGGTGGAAATAAAGTGAAACTTCCCTTGTGTAACAAATATGGGAATAATAATTTTGGGATCTTCCTAATAGGGAGCATGAAGTTTTAAAAGTATAGAAGAGATAGAAATATCACATGGAATTGTCATAGTGAGGTGAAGCCTCAACTTCCCACCGCTAATAATAAAGGGAAGATGGTTCAGGTCCTACCTAAAGTCCAATGCTTCAAGTGTGGATAGATTGGGAACTTTGTCAATCATTATCTGAATCCAAGGGTAGTGGATTTGAATCACCATCAACCTCATCATAGGAAAAGGGAGAAAGGTTTTGATTTTTCTATTATGATAACTAAAGTTTAATCTCAAAATGATGTGGTGGAAGGTACTCTTGTTGTTCTCTCAAAGATATAAAATACTTTCTTTAATTCTTGTTCTATGCATTCCTTTATTTCCTCCATGGTTGGAAAGAATATAGAATCAATTCTTGAATTTCTAAATGTTGAGTTATTAGTTAATACTCCTAGTGGGATTATCCAAGTATCATAGTTGTTTAGAAACTCTAGTATTTACTTTAGTGAGCACAATCTTATCAAAAATAGAGTAGTCATTCCCATGATGGAATTTGAAATTATAATAGGGATGGATCAGATCTCAAAGAATAATGCTAAAAGAAACTATAGAAGTAAGTAAATATCAGTAATCTTGAATGGACAACCAACATTGTTTTCAATCGTGAGGTATCTCAACCTGATCTTTGTCTAGAAGCACCACTAGTTTCCTTCTTTATGGAGTTTATTGGTGAATATGATGAAGGAAATGAAAGTATATGTAAAGACAATGTCCCCATAGTTTAGGAATAAATTAACATATTTACTGAGGATTTACCTAGACCTCCCCCAAAAAGAGAGTTAGAGTTTTCCATTGAACTCATGATTGGTTTAAAGACGATTTCAATAAACCCATATAGAATGGAGAATGTTGAGCTGTGGGAATTAAAGAAACAACTCCAAGATATTTTAGAGAAGGATTTTATTTGGAAAAGTGTGTATCATTGGGGAGCACATATTCTCTTTGTGAAAAATAAGGATGGATCAATTCAGTTCTGCATTGATTATGAAGAACTTAATGGGATCACAAAGAAGAATAAGTACCCTCTTCCATGAATTGATGATTTATTTGACATGCTTCATGGGGCTCAATTATTCTACAAGATTGATTTTAAATTTGGTTATCATCAATTGAGGGTGAAGAAAGAAGATATTCCAAAGATAGCCTTCTTATAAAAATGTATACAATATGAGTTTGTTGTTATGGCATTTATATTGACTAATGCTCCAACTATTTTTATGGTTTTGATGAATAGAATATTTAAGGATTACCTTGATAACTTTGTGGTAGTTTTTTTGAAGATATTATGATATATGAAAAAATTCAGGTGGAGTATGAGGATTATCTATGGGTGATACTAAAAAATATGAAGAAGGAGAGGTTATTTGGAAAGGTTAGAAAGTGTGAGTTTTGTTCATAACAAGTTTCTTTCATGGGTAACATTGTAACCAATGATGGAATCTCAGTTGACCCTATAAATACAATTTTTGTAAAGGAGTGGCCTCATACTACAGTAGTAACTAAAATTTTTAGCTTCCTTGGATTAGCGGGATATTATAGGAGTTTTGTGAAAAACTTTTCAGGAATTTATAATCCATTAACCTAGTTAACTTGAAAAGGGATAAAGTTCATCTAGAAAAAAGAGTGTGAAGAAAGTTTCTAAGAGATAAAGAAGATATTGGTTACTGCACTCGTATTAAATCTTCCCTAAATCAGAGAAGAATTTTTTATTGTTAGCGATGCATCTCTGAATGGGCTCGGGTGATTCATCATGAAAAATGATAAGGTTATTGCCTTTTCATCTCGACATCTAAAGTCTCCTGAGAAGAACTAACCTATGCATGATCTAGAGATATTTTCAATTATTTTTTCTATGAATATATCGAGGAACTATCTTTATGGGGAGAAGTTTCATAGATACATATACCATCAATATTTGAAGTATATTTTCACACAAAAGGAATTTAACATGAGATAGAGGAGATGGTTGGAAATTATTAAAGACTATGATTGTTCAATTAATTATCATCCTAGAAGATCAAACAAAGTCGATGATGCATTCAATAAGAAATGCCCTATTGTGCTGGTAATGATAAGGATTCAAAGAGATCCTTTTATAAAATACCTAGTGAAACTGGACATAGGAATCATAAGGGAATGAAAATCATCAAACCTATCTCAAATTATTTCTCATCCATCATTACTAGAGAATATCAAGAATCCTCAAAGAGATGATCCATTGTTATAGAAGAAGTTTGAGGTTGTAAAGGATGGGAAGTTTCCTGAGTTCAATTTTGATCAAGAAGGTGTATTGAAATTTTGTGAAGACTATGTGTTCCATATATTCTGGAAATAAAGAAGGTGCTGATAGATTAAGCTCATATCTCAACATTCTCTATACATCCTGGAAGCACTAAAATGTATTGGAACCTTCACGGTCATTTTTAGTGGGATAACATGAAAAGGGAGATTGCTGAATAAACTACATTGTGCCTGGTATGTCAGCAAGTGAAGGCAGAGTGAAAAATTCCTAAAGGGGCATTACAACCACTACCTATAACAACATGGAAGTGGGAAAATTTCACTATAGACTTTTTCACTAGTCTCCTAACAAATTTCAAAGGAAACAATGCGACATGAGTTATAGTGGATCATCTCACAAAGACTTCCCATTTTATCTCAATTCGGGAAGATTTATCTCTTCATCAAATTTCCAAGATTTATATGAAGGAACTAGTTAGGATTCATGGAGTTCCACTTTTTATAGTATCTATTGTGATCTAATTTTCACAGCAGAATTCTGGAGAAGTCTTCAACTTGTTTTTTGTACCGAATTGAATTTTAGTACGACCTATCACCCTCAAACTGATGGTCAATCTAAAAGGACTATTCAAACACTCAATGACATGATGAGAACATGTTCAATGTAATTTAAAGGTGTGTGCGATCAATATATCCCATTAGTTGAGTTCTCATATAACAAAAACTTCCACTCAATCATTAAAATGGCACCCTATTAAGTTATATATAAGAAGTGATATATAAATCCTACTTATTGGGATGAAGCTAGTGAGAGAAAGATTCTTAGGCCTGATATTGTGAAAGAGATGATAGAAAAGGTTCATGCCATCCAAAAACACATTAAGGCTTCTCAGAGTCATAAGAATAGCTCTATCAAAAACCGTTGAAGGGATGTGGAGTTTTATTTTTGTGACAATTTCTTCCATCAAATTTATCTATTGAAGAGAGTCATGTGGTTTAGAAAGTAAAGAAATCTCAGCACCAGGTACATTAGCCCATATGAAATCATTGATCGTATAGGAGTAGTAGAATATTGGCTTGAACTTACTCCAAATCTATCTCAAGTTTATGATGTATTCCACATATCTCACTTAAGGAAGTACATACCCGACCCTTCACATGTACTCAGTCCAGATGTGGTACAATTGGATCATGACCTCTCTTATGAAGACCAGCCATTGGAGATCTTGGATCATAGAGACAAGGTTATATGCAATAATAATTCCCACCTAGTTAATGTGTTATAGAGGAACCAAAAATATGAAGAATCCATATGGGAACTAGAGGAGACTATGAGACAGAAGTACACACACCTTTTCTCTTCTTAGGGTACGATTTAAAATTTTGGGGATGAAGTTTCTTAAGGGGAAAAGAATACAATGACCTGAAATTTTGAATAATATGTTGTTTCCTCAAAATGTATGTTTTACTATGTCATAATCAATAAAAATATATAAGTATAAATGAAATGATACCATCTGATTTTGACCATTATATAACCATTGGAAACAATAATAATTTTTAATGTTACAATTATTGTTTATAAATAAAAATAATATTGGATAATTAATGCATAAAGAAGAGTCAATGACCTCATCCAATAGAATTGGGCCTTATGAAGCCCATTTCTCAGATCTTGATAAGGAGGTAACATCACTGGGCTTCTCTCTTGACCAAGTCCAAGCCTATCTTTAACATTTTAAGCCTAAAAAAATAACCTATGGAAGAAGTTCAAGTTTGTGGAGATTACCCCTCAGGCGATGTTATCTGAGCCAACCTAAGAGTCTATCACCATCACAATCTTTACCCTTGGGTCATTTTAGGGTATTATAAGGGTTTATCTTTCAAGACTGTAGTCAATTAATTTGTAATACCTTTTTTAAATAAAATTGTTATTCCATCATTTGGGTTTCAAGAATTGTTTTGTTTAAAATTTGAGATAGAATTTGATAAAATTGGGTAAAAATTGAACTTTTTAGAGAGATATAAATTATTATATTAAAATAATGTTTTATTAATAATTTTTATTATAATTAAATAGTGTTATAAAAATAATCATTTTTAATTAAAAATGATAAAATAATTTTATTTTTTTCAAGTGTCAGAAATTTTACTATACATGTCACTATGCATTTTCTGTCTGCAATTATTTATAATAATTATGTATTTTTATAAATAAAAGATAAATTTATCATATATAGATATTTATTAAGATAAATAAAATTTCATTTTTTAATTAAGAATATCGATATCAGGTTATGGTGAATTTATGAAATTTTTATAAAATGTTTTTTTCAGTGAATAATTAAAATATAGTTTTGAGTTTTCAGTATGTTTAATGAAATCATTAATGATGTAATAATAATTTAATATTTATGATAAAATATTATATTAGGTGTACCAAGTGGCCAATACCATGGTAAAGCCCATTTTTTTTCAAATACCACTAATGAGGTGTCCTAGAAAATTATTAAAAAGATCCCCATCTTTTACTATAAATAGCCACCCATTCATTCATTTCATTTCATTCAAAATTAATCCTAAAAAAAGTTATTTTAGTTCAACCTCCCAAGGACTCCTCAATCCCTCAAGGTCCCGATCTTAGAGTTTTTGAAGTTACTCTTCAAGGTAAGAAAATTCTTAAGTTCTCTTTTCCTTTCAAGTTATATTTTATCTGGTTTATCTTTCAAATTTACATATCATGTTCTTATTTCCATTTTATTATATGCCTATATTGTATTATGAGTATTTTATGAATGGGTTACCCCTTTCCTCTCTTTTTTTAATGTTTTATAAAACCATGTTTCATACCAGTTATGCTGTAGATTTTTGTCTCAAAATCTCTCTTTTTCTCAAGAATTTATTTTATTTTATTTATGAGAATACCTAGACCTCTTTAATCTTCAAGGGTATTCATTAAGAAATAAAAATTATTTATTTTATTCTATAATTGACATACATAAAAACCACATTCCATTTCCGTGTGTTATAAATGACATAATGATTATGTTTTTAAGCACTTTTTAAGACACCATGTTTTTGATATGAAACCCATTTATTTTATTCTCTTTGGGTTATTTCTGAAATGATTTATTATGATATATGTGAATAAAATGAAAATAAATACACATTAATGGTGTGATCTAATATCACTCCAATGCATTGGGTAAGAAAATTAATCTCTATAGATGACTAGTTTTACGATAACTTGGTGAATAACCTTGGTAATTTTTATGACACCTTAGGGATGGACCTTGGTGATATGATTATGAATGTATAAATTAAATATTGTAGCCAAAATTTCAAGTTATTATTCAAGATATTATTATTATTATATTCCTATTTATCATTCCTTTACGATATTACTCATGTTCTTATTGATATTTCTGAAGTTCACATGTAAACTGTTTCACTTGTTTTCCCTTACCAGGCCTTCTTCTCATCCTTTAATTTGATGTATATTCCTAGATTATGAGATTCAATATATATAATTAGGATTGAACTTAAATAATCCTTTAATATTGAATATAAGTATGTTTTTAGTTTTCATGTATTATGTACCTTATTTCTAAGATAATAAACTTTAAATGATACTCTGTTTGTAAAATGTCATGTAAAGTTATATAATATAAAGGTAGGATGATATAGTTGGTATCAAAAGATAGTTTAGTTATTTGTGGAAATTAGTATATAGAAAATTTAGGAAAAACCCTATAGAAAATTTTAAATATAGTAAAAATTCCTTGTATTTTGGTGAAATATTAAGTAAGTGGTTCCTGAACAAATAAATCCCTACCTAGATACGAACAAGTGGATGTGGCTTGGGCACAAATATATCTAGGAGTAAAACCTAAAAACACTACTTTGATAAAGACTCGAATGGAAACTGGTGCATGACAACGGGCCTTACTGCACTCCTAGTTTGAAACTTCGAGGGGATATGTTTGGTTAATCACATTTTTTTATTGATCATTATAAAGAATTTATAGAAATTTAATTATTTTCAATGAATATCATGATTTATCATGATGTTATAGGACAAAAAAATTCCTTTATAATTATAATATTATTAAATGAAACACGTTTCTCACCAAGGTTTTCTTATTTTAGAAAATGGAGGGAAATAGGAAAAACTATGTAAATGGTGAGTGCAATGGACTGGGCGCTGATGAACTTTCGATGGAAGCTGGAATGGAATCCTTTTTGAGAATTACGAATCAACAAACTCAAGTTATGGGCAATAACTTGAATCAAGAAGAGAGACTGGTTTCACCACAAAGGGAACAAATTTTCGTTGAGTCCTTTATGCATCAATGAACACCAACATTCAATGGATCTACTAACCCATTGATTGATAAAAAATGGATAAGCTCTATAGAAAATATATTTTTCTATACTTCATAGTTCTGAACAATAGAAACTCACTTTGGTTGTTTAATATTTAGAGGGAGAAGCTGATTAGTGGTGGGTGCTGATTATAAACATAAGACCAAGAGGGGAGATTGAAGCTATGGAGTGGGTAGCATTCAGAGTGATCCTATTCAATAATTATTTCCCTCATTTAATGAAAATGAAAATAGAGAAGGAATTTATTGATCTGAATTAGAAGGAGAAGGAATCCATGGGAAGGTATGAGACAATCTTCACAAGGATTTCTTGTTACACCCCCGGTTCTGTCATGGATCTTGATGGTAAGATTTATAGATTCTTCAGTGGATGAAGACCTAATATAAAAAATAATTTATCCAACCAAGACTATGGCAGCTATGAGAAGATTTTATGAAGTGATATGAAATTCAAACTGGACATTGGTGAGATGAAATGGTCCAATAAATCCAATTAAAATAAGATATTAATGGATCTAATCTTAGGGAAGAGCTTTGATCAAGGAAGAGGTGAAAATAAATTGAAACTTCCCTCATATAATAAATATGGGAAGAAGCATTTAGGGAATTTCTTGATATAGAGCAGGAAGTGTTAGAAGTGTAGAGGAGATTTACATATCACATGTAATTTTTATAGTGTGGTGAAGCCTCAAATTCCCACCACTAACAACAAAGGGAAGATGGTGCAGGTCTAACCTGGAGTCCAATGCTTCAAGTGTGGACAACCTGGGAACTTTGTTAATAACTATCTGAATCCAAGGGGAGTGGAGTGGAATCACCATCAACCTTAACATAGGAAAAGGGAGAAATGTTTTTATTTTTCAATCATTATGACTAAAGTTGAATCACCCAATGATGTGGTGGCATGCACTCTTGTTGTTCTCTCAAATGTAGTCATTTTTTTGATTCTTCTTCTATGAATTCCTTTGTTTCATCCAAGTTTGGAAAGAATATAGAATCAATTCATGAGTTTCTAAAAGTAGAGTTATTAGTCAATACTCATAGTAGGATTATCCAAGCATCATCAGTGTTTAGAAACTCTAGTATTTACTTTAGCAAGCAAAATCTTATCAAAAATCGAGTAGTCATTCCCATGATGGAATTTTACATTATACTAGGGATGGACCAGATATCAAAGTATAATGTTATAATAAACTGTAGAAGTAAGGAAATTTCAGTAATATTGAATGGACAACCAACATTTGTTTTCAAATGGGAGATATGTCAACCTGAGCTTTTTCTAAAAGCACCACCTGTAGCCTACTTTGTGGAGTTGATCGGTGAATATGAAGAAGGAAATGAAAGTATATGTATATATAATGATCCCATAGTTTAGGAATAAAATAATTTATTTATTGGGGAGTTACATGGACCTCCCCAATAAAGTGAGTTAGAGTTTTCCATTGAACTCATGATTTGTTCCAAGTCGATTTCAAAAACCCATATAGAATGGAGAATGTAGAGCTGGGGGAATTAAAGAAACAACTCCATGATATTTTAGAGAATGGGTTTATCTAGAAAAGTGTGTCTCCTTGGGGAGAAAATATTCTCTTTGTGAAAGATAAGGTTGGATCAATTCAGTTATGCATTTATTACAGATAACTGAATGGGATCACAGTGAAGAATAAACACCCTCTTCCAAGAATTAATGATTTATTTGACTAGCTTCGTGGGGATCAATTATCCTCTAAGATTTATCTTCAATCTGGTTATCATCAATTGAGGGTGAAGAAATAAGATATTACAAAGGCATCCTTCTGGTAAAAATATATTCAATATGAGTTTGTTGGTATGCCCTTCAGATTAACTAATTCTCCATCTATTTTTATGGATTTTATGAATAGAGTCTTTAAAGATTACCTTGAAAACTATGTGGTAGTTTTTATTGATGATATTATGATATATTCCCAAAGTTGGGTGGAGTATGAGGATCATATATGGGATATACTAGAAACTATGAGGAAGGAGAGGTTATTTGGAAAGTTTAGAAAGTGTGAGTTCTGGTTACAACATGTTTCTTTCTTAGGGCACATTGAAACTAATGAAATAATCTCAGTTGACCCCATAAAGATAAATGTTATGGAGGAGTGGCCTTATCCTATAGTATTAACTAAAATTTTTAGCTTCCTTATATTAGTGGGATATTATAGGAGTTTTTTGAAAAACCTTTCATGACTTTCTAATCCATTAACCAAGTTAACTTGAAAAGGGGTCTAGTTCATCTGGAAAAAAAAGTGTGAAGAAAGTTTCCAAGAGCTGAATAAGAGATTGGTTACTACATTTTTATTAACTCTATCCTCAATCAGAGAATAATTCATTATTTTTAGTGATTCATCTCTGTACAAGATTGGGTGATTCCTCATGAAAAATGACAAGGTGATTTCTTTTGAATCTCGAAAGTTGAAGCCTCCTGAGAAGAAATGTCCTATACATGATCTAGAGCTATTTGAGATTATTTTTTCTATGAAGATATAGAGTAAATATATTTATTGGAAGGAGTTTCATATATACATATACCATCAATGTTTGAAGTATATTTTCACACAAAATGAATTGAACATGAGATAGAGGAGATGGTTGTAACTTCTTAAAGAATATGATTTCTCAATTCATTATCATCTTGGAAGAGAAAACAAATTAGATGATGCATTAATTAGGGAAAGCCTTGTTGTGCTGGTAATAATGAAGATTCAAAGAGATCCTTTGATCAAAGACCTTGTAAAATTGGACATGGGAATCATAAGGGAAGGGACGCCATTAACCCTATATCAAATGATTTCTCAACCATCATTACTAGAGAAGATCAAGAAAGATAAAAAACAATATCCTTTTTTATAGAATAAGTTTGAGGATTTGAAGGATGGGAAGTTTCCTGAGTTCAATTTTGATCAAGAAGGTGTACTGATAATTCATACAAGACTATGTGTTCCATCTATTCTGGAAATAAAGAAGGTGTTGATGGATGAAGCTCATATCTCTAAATTCTCTATAAATCCTAGAAGCACTAAAATGTATTGGAACCTTAATGATCATTTTTGGTGGCATAACATGAAAAGGTAGATTTTTGACTACACTACATGGTGACTGGTATGTCAAAAAGTGAAGACAGAGTGGCAAATTCCTAAAGGGTTATTACAACCACTACCTATACCAGAATGGAAGTGGGACAATATCACTATGGACTTTGTCACTAGTCTCCCGAGAAATTACAAATGAAACAATGCGATATGAGTTATAGTGTATCATCTCATAAAGTCTTCCCATTTTATCTCAATTCGGGAAGATTTATCTCTTGAACAACTTTCCATGATTTACATGAATGAAGTAGTAAGGTTTCATAGAGTTCCACTTTATATTGTATCTGATTGTGATCTAAGTTTCACATCATAATTCTGGAGAAGTCTTAAACATTCTTTGTGTACCTAATTGAATTTCAGTACGGCTTATCACCCTCAAATTGATGACAAATATGAAAGGACTATTTAAACACTCGATGACATGGTAAGAACATGCTCAATGGAATTTAAAGGTGGGTGGGATCAACATATCCAATTAGTTGAGTTCTTGTACAACAAAACATTCCACTGAAGCATTAAAATGGCACCCTAGAAAGTTATATATAGGAATTGATATATAACTCCTACTTGTTGGAATGAAGCTGGTGAGGGAAAGATTCTTATGCCTGATATTGTGAAAGAGATGACAGAAAAGGTTCAGGCTATCCAAAAATACATTAAAACTACTCAGAGTCCAAAGAAGTGCTATGCTGAAAACCATTGAAGGGACTTGGAGTTTGATTTTGGTGACAATTTCTTCCTTCAAATTTCTCTATTAAATAGAGTCATGTGGTTTGAAAATTAAGGGATTCTCATCACCAGGTTCATTGGCCCCTATGAAATCATTTATAGCATAGGAGTAGTGGAATATCAGCTTGAACTTCCTCCAAATCTATCTCAAGTTCATGATGTATTCCATGTATCCCTCTTAAGGAAGTATATACCTGACCCTTCACATGTACTAAATCCATATTTGGTACAATTAGAACACAACCTCTCTTATGAGGAGCAGCCAATGGAGATATTAGATCATATAGACAATGTTTTATATAATAAAAATACCCACCTAGTTTAAGTGTTATAGAGGAACAAAAAATATGAAGAAGCCACATGGGAACCAGAGGAGACTATGAGACAGATGTACACACACCTTTTCTCTTCTGAGGGTATGAGTTGAAATTTTTGGGATGAAGTTTCTTAAGGGGGGAAGAATGAAATGAACCGAAATTTTGAATAATATGTTGTCTCCTCAAAATGTATGTTTTACTACGTCATAATAAATAAAAATATATAAGTATGAATGAAATTCGACCATTGGGTTTTGACCATTATATAACAATTGTAAACAATAATAAATTTTAACATTATAATTATTATTTATAAATAAATATGACAATGGATAATTAATGTAGAAATAAGAGTCGATGGCCTCATCCAGTAGACCCAGGCCATATGAAGCCCATTTCTTAGATCTTGATAAGGAGGTAGAATCACTAGGTTTCACTCTTGACCAATCCCAAGACAAGCTTTAACATGTTAAGCCTGAACAAAATTACCCATGGAAGAAGTTAAAGTTAGTGGAGATTACCCCTCAAATGATGTTATCCGAGCCGCCCCAAGAGTCTATCACCATCTCACCCCTTACCCTTAGGTCATATGAAGATATTATAAGGGTTTATGTCTTAAGACCTTATTCAATTAATTTTTAATATCTTTTTAAATAAAATTGTTATTCCATCATTTTTGTTTCAAGAATTGTTTTGCTTAAAGTTTGAGATAAAATTTGATAAATTCGGCTAAAAATTATACTTTTTAGAAAGATATAAATAATTATATTAAAATAAGGTTTTAACAATAATGTTTATTATAATGAAATATTGTTATAAAAATAATCCTTTTTAATTAAAAATGATAAAACACTTTTTTTCAAGTGTTGAAAATTTTACTATGCATGTCGCTATGCATTTTCTGTCTGATATTATTTATAATAATTAAGTATTTTTATATTTTAAATATAAATTTCTCATTTTTATATATTTTTAAGATAAATAAAATTCCATTTTTTAATTTATAATGTTGATATTTGGTTATGGTGAATTTATGATATTTTTATAAAATGTTTTGTTTTTCAGTGAATAGTAAAAATATAGTTTTGTGTTTTCAGTATGTTTAATGAAATAATTAATGATTTAATAATGATTTAATATTTCTGATAAATTCTTAAGGAATAAAATATTATATGAGGTATCCCAAGTGGCCAATACCATGGGCAAATACAATGGTAAATCCCATGGTTTTTCAAATACCACTAATGAGGTGTCCGTGAAAATTAATAAAAAGATCCCCATATTTTACTATAAATAGACACCCATTAATTTATTTAATTTCATTCCAGATTCATACTCCACTAAGTTATTCTATTTAAAACTCACAAGGACTCCTCAAGACCTCAAGGTCCCAATCCTAGAATTCTAGAAGTTACTCTTCACAGTAAGGGAATTGTCAACTTCTGTTTTCCTTTCAAGTTCTCTTTTATGTTGAATGTATTTCAAATGTCCATACCATGTTATTATTTCCATTTTATTATGTTCCTATACTGTATCTTTAGTCTTTTATTAATGGTTGACCCTTTTCCCATATTTTTTTAATGTTTTATAAAGCCATTTTTCATACCCGTTTTGCTGTAGAATTTTTATCTCAAAATCTCTCTTTTTTTCTCAAGAAATTCTTTTATTTTCATTATGTGAATACAAAAACCTATTTAATATCTAGGGTAATTCATCAATATATAAAAAATATTTATTTTATTATATAATTTATATACATAAAATCCTTATTCCCTTTTTGTGTGTTATAAATGACATAATGATCATGTTTTTAAGAACTTTTTAAAATGCCATGATTTTGATATGAATCCCATTTCTTTTATTCTATGTGGGTTATATATGACATTTTTGATTATGATATACATTAATAACATGAAAAAAATACATATTAATGGTTCAACCTGGTATTTCTCTAATTCATTTGGTAAAGAAATTAATCTCTAGAGATGACAAGTTTTACGATACCTTGGTGAATAACCTTGGTAATGTTTTTGAAACCTTGTGGATGGACCTTGGTGATATGATTATGAATTTATAAATTAAATGTTTTAGACACATTTTCAAGTTATGATTCAAGATATTATTATTATTATATTCCTCTTTATCATTCCTTTATGATATTCCTCATGTTCATATTGATATTTCTCAAGTTCACATGTAAATTGTTTCACTTATTTTCCCTTACTAGGCCTTCTGCTCACTCTTTACATTTATGTATGTACCCAATTTATGAGATGCAATAATTTTACTTAGGATTAAAATTTAATAATTATTTAATGTTTAATATAAGAATGTTTTAAGTTTTCATATATTATGTACCTTATTTCAAAAAAAATAAACTTTAAAACATCCTCTATTTGTAAAATGTCACGTAAAGTTATGTAATATAATGGATGGATTCTATAGATATGATAAATGGTTTGAATTTTCATGGATGAAAAATGTATTTATGTTATAATACTTTGACATTGGAGAATGCATGAAAAAAACCATTGGGGAAGTGGTTACCTGGTACCTTCTTATTATATTCTTTGATATTATTTCACTATGATTGGATGTGATATTTGATGAGTAAATGTTAGTGAGTCTTAGTGGTAGTTGACTTATTGGATGCTCTTTGGTTTTGTTTTTTTCATCAATACTTTAATATGATCTTTTATATTTATGTGAGAGACATTGGGTATGATCTTGGTGAGTAAACATGTTATGATCAACTATATATATAAACTCTTTTTTAGGTTATCTAGGTGAGTTTTGTGACTGAGTTTGATAGTACTAGTTTAGAGATTGATATTGGATATGGATTTTATTCTTAAGAATTTATTTTATATTTGTCTTTATAGTTTTTATTTATATTCCATATTTATGAATTTTGGTATTCTTTTTGATCTTAGTTATTTATATAATGGATTTTATTGGTTTCTTTGTTCATGTATTGTTGGTATATATGAGGGCAGTGCCTCCCATTTGTTTGTTTTATATCCTCATCACTAGTTTCCAACCTGGGGCCTTTTTTAGATGGGCCTCTAGTTTCACTCTTATCTTTATTGAAGGACTAATAGAGATTACCAATGGGGTCGAGTCATAAAGAAGTATTATAAAATATTTTTTTGAGAGATAAGATGGATATCAAAGTGAGTCACTAGTGAGTATTATATTGGTTAGTAGAAAAATTGTACCTAATAATGTCTATTCAAGACATAGGCTAGAGATATTGTCTAGGACATGATATTTTAGGCCCCCCATGATTTGACACAAGGACCCTAAGTTTATAAAATGACTAAGTGAAATTCTATTTCTTAAAGAGTAGATACCTAGAGATGGTATATGCATCATGCTTGTTTGTGGTTGTGTTTTAAATGGGGTGATTTTACTTATATTAAATTAATTTTATTAAATTAATTTTATTAAATAAATTCCACACTATTATCCTTTTTATTTTTGTTCTTATTTGCATAAATGTCAGTTGGTCATCACCCATGCAACGTTTTGGGTTGGTGAGGTTCTATATGCCGACCTAATTGACCATAGGGGGGTTGACTAGGATAAGAATGATTAGTTTTTGGAGGAATATATTTAATGATTTTTAACATCATAGTATGGATAATTATTATGGGAGTATATATAATATAGAGATAAAATAATGTATAGAAGAGCTTCATATAATTTCCTAGATAATTTAATCTAGAGAAGATTCATGGGTTCCACTAGCCACTAGTTTGATGAAGGGAGAATCATAGTGGTAGTGGATCTTATATATTTGGGAGTGAAAGTAAGAAGATGTTTCTTTTGATGTTTTTTAGTATCATGTTATCATGGAGTTTCTATCATTGATAATGAGTGAAGCGAAGGGGCAAGAAATTATCTCTCTTTAGAAGGGGAGATTGAGTGTGCGAGAGCATGAGAAAAGGTTTAATAACCTTCTTCACTTCCCCCAATATATTTCCTAATGAGTATTATAGAGATAAATGTCTATAGGAGGTGTTTATAGTGACCCAAAATTTTCATACATGACTATTAAATCATTTTTAAGATAAAAAACTTAGTAACAATACAATCCAAGATCTGAAGGTTTGGTGTATTGAAAAAATTAGGATCATAAATAAATTATACATAATAAAAATTAAAAATTATTTAAATTATTATTCTTTATACTTATAAAGATCTCACAATATTCTTATTCTATGTTTTCTTCTAAGGATATACATCAAAGAAAGGGGTTAGCTAAAAGCCCAATAAGGGGAGGGATAAGGGACATGAATCGGTATAGCATGGATGAACATGACTAACATAAACATATAATAATAATAGGATCATAATCATAATAATGAGGGGAAAATTTGAAAAAGTCATGGAATGTGTAATATGTATAATAATGAAACATCATAACATATTGGTAAAATTCCACACATATTTGCGAACAAAACTAGCATTATGTCCAAACAAAACATATGTGCATAAATAATTACATAATAACTATAAACAAATATAGCATAATGTTTATGAAAAATACACATTATATCATGAGATATATCACATTATATAATTCATTTGAGGGATTTATAATTCTGGATCCACCCATCACATCATAAAATTCTTATAATCATGCATGCCATGTGGAAGGATAACAATCATACTCATGAAATAACCCACAGAAAGGAATGAGTTTTGTAAAATACATCACATATAATAATTCATGAAATGAACTTAAAGATTAAAAAATTAATAATGGAGATCATAAATTGGAAAAAAATCTTTTTATTCTTTAAAAGGAAAAAAAATAAAGAGAAAATAATAATTTTATTCTTTGAAGACTATTTGAAAAATAATTGTAAAGGGATGAGGATTTTTTTAGAAGGGTAGAAACATGTATATCTATAAAATAAAATATAAATAATGTTTAAAGTACTAATTTTGGATACTATAGGAACATTTATATTTAAATAAATTTTAAATAGGAGATAACCCAAAAGAAAGGGTTTGGGTCTAAGAATCCCCGTACCTTAAACCCGACTTTATTTCATCACTTTTATACATCCCGAATAATAAATATAATTTTATAAAAACATTTTACTAGAATTTAATTATGTTAATTTATAAATTTAATAATCACATAAAACAATTGGATTATATTTCTTATTTTTTTTTGTTAAAGGTGAAGCATTTTGATATCTTGTTTTCCATAAAAATTTCCCATTTTTCTTTGATTTTTCTATTTTTCTTCATGGAAATTTATATATATGTAGAATTAATTACATAAGATTAAAATATATATATTTATAAATTTATATATTATATATAATTTAGCAAAACCATACATAATGGTGGCTATATTAATGAATTTCAAAACATCTTTGTTGGCGGTTAACTAACCGTTATCAGGAATATTGTCCAAAGGATAAGAAAAAGAGGTATAAAATATAAAAAATTAAAAATTGTAATTTTTATAGTTGTTTAAAATAATTAATATAATTTTAAAATACTTCCTTATTAATCTTAGAATTTTTTTGTTTGAAACCAATTGTGAAAAAAGAGAAGAGATGAGGAAAATTAGAGAAGAGTTGATAAAAACTTACTCTTTTCTCGGCATTTCTTATCTTATAAGACACTAGAATTACTTGATGAATGGATTTTGTTTACCATATAACATCCCTAAGGTTTATAAGGTACTAATAGAGTATTTTTCCAGATTTTGGGATTTTGAAATTGATGGAGGAGTGGTTTTACAAGGAGAGGGAGAGGGGTTATTTATACTATAAGAGATTGTTATTTTTTGAATAAAAAATTGAATAAAATTATATATAAAAGGTAAACCTTGTAATATTTATATTTATGACGTAATTAATCATATATAAATATTATATAATGGTTTTTGGACTTTTAGATTCCTTATAATTCAAATTCACTAGTTTATTAAAAAGGAAAGTTGAAAAATGAGAAAATTGTTTTTTAAAGGAATACACTTTAATTTAGACTTTGGAAAGTAGTTTTTAGGATTGGAAATCATTTTTATTGTATTTTAATGACTCATTTATCAAATTAATTATTTTTTGGTCAATAAAAAAGTTCTATAAATTATTATGTCATTATTACGTCATGGAATATGTAATTCATGATACACCGGTTATGGAAAAACTGTATTTTTAGTATTAACATGAAAAGTGAAGTATTTTAGAAAATTTAAAAAAAATACTTGGAAAATTTTGAAATAAAAATTTTAAAAATTAATTCCATTTAATGAATATAATTTTCTTACATGGTTTATATTAATTTTTAATAATTATGATTTTTATGAAATACCTTAAAATAAAGTTTATTAAAAAGGTGATTATACTTTATTTGAGTTTTTATTATTGATATTTATTTTTTTATATTATAATATTAATATTTACATAAATTAATCATGATATATATTATTAATATTACATTTTATATTTTTTAGGTCAAACTACCATTCCAACGGTCAGGTTAATATTGCCAACAGTCAAATTATTTTTCCAATGTTCACATTACTATTCCAATAGTCAAATTACTATTTCAATAGTAAAATTACCTTATATATATAATATTTAATTCCTTAATTAATTATTTATCTTATATCCTATAAAGGTTATAAATTTCCATTTTCTATAGTTTTGATTGGTTTATTAAAATTTTGTTTCATTTATATAGTATCATTCTTGGGAGGGATGATTCTGATAGATTCAGGTTATCCAAATTTTCCCATTACAGTTTTTATATATTCTATTTTCCCATTTATAATGTTTATAAATTTTATAGGTTTAGTTGTATTATAATGTGGTGTTTTTTATCAATGAAATAATTTGTTTTTTATTTCACTATGTTCTATTATTGTATAATACTATATAATATAACACATATTCATTTTAGGAAAAAAATACCATTTATAAACTTTGGTTTGTTACATTCTTACCCCCTTTAGAAATTTCATCCCTAAAATTTCAACTCATATTCTCACTTGAGAATAGATGAGTGTACTTCTGTTTCATTTTATCCCATCGTTCCCACATAACCTCTTTATATTTATGGTCCTACCACAACAATTTGACAAGGTGATTTGTCTTTTTACCAAGAACTTTTTCTCTACAGTCCAAGATCTTCACTAGGTGATTCTCATATGAGAGTTCATTCTCTAGTTTTACCACCTCTAGATTGAGTACATGTGATGGATTAGGTATTTACTTCCCCAGGAGTGATATGTAGAAAACATCATGAACTTGAGCCATATTTATAGGAAGTTATAGCCAATAAGACACCGCTCCTATGTGATAAAGTATTTTGAAGGGGCCAATGTACCTAGGGCTAATATTCATTTTCTTTCCAAATCGTGTAACTCGCTTTCATGGTGACATTCGAAGGAAAAAATTGTCTCAAACATCAAACTCTAAGTAACTTCAACGGTTGTCAGCATAGCTCTTCTACTGACACTGATTTTATTTTATATGATATTGGATGGATTGAACCTTTACTTTTATATATTGTAAAATATTAGGTTCAATATTCTTTTATTTTATATCTTTACCCCAACAAGTAGGAGTTCTACATCACTTCCTATATATATCTTCATATGGATCCATTTGAATACACAAGTGGAAGATATTTTTGTATAAGAAATCAATTAATGGGATATTTTTATCCCATATTACTTTAAATTCCATTTAATAGGCACTCAACATGTCCTTGAGTGAATAAATATCCCTTTAATATTGGACATCAGTTTAGTGGTGATAGGTTATGTTGAAATTCAATTCAGTATTCAAATTATATTGAAGACATATCCATAATTTATAAGTGAACCTTGGATAAAGATCAAATATTATGAAAAGTGTCACCCCATGTATACTCACCACATCCATTAAATATATCTTGTCGTGTTTTTCAAGTAATAAATCTTCACGAATAGGAATGAAGTGGGTATTCTTGGTGAGTCAATCCACCACAAACCATATCAAATTATTTCCTTTAGATGCATTTAGGAGAATAGTTACAAATTCTACAGTGATGTTATCCCCATTTCCACATTGGAATAGAAAATGGTTGAACCATTAAATTAAAATTATTATTTTTAACTTGATGACATACCAATAACTTTGAGGTGCACTCAATGACATCTCTCTTCATGTTTTCACTCCATTAGTGCTATCTAAGATCCAATATATCTTGGTACTTCTTGGATAGACAAAAAAATATTAGATATGATCATTATCCAATAGTTCATTATTTATCTCAAGTGATTAAGGCACTCAAAGTCTAGCTCCAAACTGAATTAAACCATATTTATCAATGTGGAATTATTGAATATACCCTTAATTTATTAATTTAACCTTCTTTTTAATCTCTATATCATCCATTTTACCTCCTTAATACTTTCTTGGATATATGGTTAGGAAATTATTTAGTCAAGGTAGGATGTATTACATTTAATTATGATTTTTAGGTCCATCCTTTTCATATCCCTGAAATAGGTTTTTCTCAATCTATATCATGGATATAATTGAAGGTTATTTTCTTATAAGAGCATTAGCTACCTTGTTTTCCTTTCCCAGATGGTAGTGAATAGAGCTATCGTAGTCCTTGATCATCTCTAACCATCTTTTCTAACAAATATTGATCTTCATCTATGTGAATATATACTTTTCTTATGATCAGTATATATGTCACACTTCTCACCATAAAGGCAGTGCCTCTAAATACTCAAGGTGAAGATCATAACTAATAACTCCAAATAATGAGTTGCATATTTATATTCATAGATCTTCAACTTTCATGATACATATGCCATCACTTTGTCATTCTGCCTAAGTACACAACCCAAGACTTTCTTCAAAGCATCATTGTATATAAAAAATCCTTCTTCAATTAATGGTATTCTGACTATAGGCAAAATGATTAACCTCTTCTTGAGATACTTAAAAAATTCCTCAAATTATTTTATCAAGACATAATTTACTTCATTCCTTATTAACTTAGGTATAGGGTTATAAAATCCTGAGAAATTTCTCACAAAACATAGGTAGCACCCATACAGGTCAATAAAACTATGGATTTCTGTGATACTTGAGTGTCTGGAAAATTTTTAAATTGCATTTGTCTTCGAAGGTTCCATAGAAATTATCTAACTTGTGATAAAATTCCCCAAGAATGTGATGTGATACATCCAAAAGTCACAATTTATAAACTTAGAATACCATTTCTCCTTCCTTAATTTCATCAACACAGTTTTTATATTTTCTTGACATTTCTCCTTTATCTTGGAGTAAATGAGAATATCATTGATAAAAACTACAAATTTTTTTCGATGTAGTCTGTAAAGACTCTATCTATAAAATACATGAATATTACAATGTAATTAGTAAGTTACAATGGAATCACAATAAACTCAAAATACCTATACATTATACGAAAGGATTTCTTCTGAATGTATTACTTATTTACCTTCAGTTGATGATATCTAGATCAAAGATCTACCTTTGATATGTATTGAGCTCCTCATAGTTGATAAAATAATCCATCAATCCTTGGAAGGTAATAATTGTTCTTTATAGTGATCTGGTTGAGCTCTTGATAATTGATACACAACTTCATCGGTCCATCCTTTTTCTTTACAAAGAGCACTGGAACACCCTATGGTGATGCACTAGGCTGTATAAAATCTTCATAAAAATGATCTTACAACTGCTTATTTAACTCCTCGAGTTCAATAGGGACCATCATATAGGGGAATTTGGAGATAAGAGTGGATCTAGGTATAGGATATATTGAGAACTCTACCTCATGATATGGTGGAATTCTATGAAACTCTTCAGAAAATAAATTCATATATTACCTTCAAATGGGAATTTACTCAAGGTTTATACTTTCCTTTGACTTGACCATTTGGGAAAGGTATGGATCTTCATAGGTTATCATCATCCACACAGTTGAGGGATTTTATATAATTGATTCATGATCTTAATTTCATTTTTATAAGGGAATTGGACGGTTTGAAATATATAAATGGATTTCCTTTTCCCAATATTTAATGTGTGATCTATATAAATAGAGCCAATTCATGACCAATATAACATCAGATTAAACCAGGGGAAAGATTATTATATTCACAAGAAGAGTCTTCCCACAAATTATAACATGAGAAGAGTCCAACACTTGGTTTTCAATGATCACCCTACTATGTGTTTTTTATAGATATCATTACTTCAAGGTATTAGGGCTTCGATTCAATAGATCTATAAAATGTTAAGAATATAACGGAATGTATAGAACTAGAATCAAATAATTTTTTTCCCATTATTGATTGAATAGGAAGTGTACCTTTTATGAAATAATTTTCACACTCCACTTTAGAAATAGTGGTGGTATAATATTTCCCTTACTCCTTTGGATTTGGGGGTTGTAGACAATGATTACCCTTAAGGACTCATGTTTTTTTCATTGTTTAGAATAATTACCTTTCTCCTAATAGTTGAATCATTGTACCATGGGTGGTGAATTTGGAGGTTCCCTCCTTTACTCCATCATATTGGATAACTTCTTCCTGTATATTTGACATTCATGATCTTGGTGTCCATTTCAGCCTCACATGAAGCATTTTCCCATCTATTTGAGGCAATTCCTATGATGCTTCTTTCCATATTTTTGACATACAGTTAGTTGGAACATTTTTCCTCATTTTTCATTTTTCCCACCATCTTGAATCTCCAATATTATCTTATTATAACAATAACCATGGAACAATTCACAAAACTCATTATCTACTTTGAGATCACATCAAACTACTTCTTCATAACTCCCAAAGTATCATATAACTAGAGCCTTTTGGAAGTGTGGTTTTAAACAACTAAAAAATATATATATTTTTGTATAATTTTTGGTAAAAAATATTGATATGTATCTTGAAAGCCTTTTTATGTTTTCATCATAATACATGATTGACTCACCCTAATTTTTCTTAAGATATAGGTAATCTCTCTCCACTTTGTTTGGATATTTGGGGGAAAATACTTATTAATAAATACTTTCTTAAAGTATTTGCACTACATATCTTAAATTTCATCCTTCATCTTGATATTTCTTATCAATTCACACCATTAATTAGATTCTCTATCTAAATTATATATGTCCAGATTCACCTTATCCTTTCCAGAGTAGTGGAGAATAAAAAATATCTTCACTATTAAGTTAACACATTGTTCAATTACAAGTGGATTAGAAGACCCATTGAATGTTGGTGGTCATTTCCACATAAAATACTCAATAACAATTTTCTACTTCTTTGGTGAAGGTGGGTGTTCCACATGGTTTAGTTTATTATTCATAGCCTAAGAAAACTTTTTAAGTATCACCATGAAGTTTTGAACTCCATGTCCCATAACATTGGGAATTCCATTTGGATAATCATTACATTATCTCTCACATGTTTTGTTGGATTGGTTTCTAATAGGTCCCACCATGTTCTAAAATAGAAATAGTTTGAACAAAATTTAAGTAAAAAAATCATAAATAAATAATTTATTCTTATGAAAAAAATAATTCTAAAGGAATATATTATGTGATCCCTATGTTTAGACTTTTTATAAAATGATTCCTCTAGGATGTTTACCTATAAATAGAATTATACATATGGTTTTCACTAACATTTTCTAATCCTGATTCCCAAATTAACTAAACCATGATCTGATACCAACTACATAAACCTAAATTTTCCTTACATCACTATTAAATAATTTTTTAAATATACAACATAATAATGATACAATATAGGATAAAAAGGTTCAGTGTCTTAGAAAAATTAGGCTCATACATCAATTATGAATAATAAACATAAACATTATTTAAATTATTCTTCTTTATCCTTAAATATATCTCAAAATATCCTTTGTACATGTATTCACTTGAGGATATACATCAAAGGATGGGGTGAGATAAAATCCTAGTAAGAGGAGGAATTAGAGAAATGAATCAACAAAACATGGGTGAGAAAAATCAACATCATCATATCATAAGTATAGAATCATCATCATAAAAATGAAGAATTTTTTTGATAAAGTCATAGAATTTGGCATACACATAATTATGAAACAACATAACATATTGGTCAAATAATACACATAACAAATCCAACATCATGTCTACACATAACATATGAGCATTAATTATAACATCATCATTGTGAAAAAATATAGAATCATGTTCACACATAATAAAAATTATATCTTGAGATATATCACATAACCCATGCATTAGAGGGATATATAATTTTAGGCCCAACCGTCACATCATATAATTATCATAATCTTATATCCCACATGGAAGGATAATAATATTAGTCATGAAATGGCCTATGAAAAAATGGGTTTTATAAAATACTTCAAATATAACACTTCATGTAATGAAATTTATGATTTCCAGATGAATAAGGGAGATATTAAATTTGTAAAAAATAACATTTTCTTATTTTAAAGGAGAAATAAATCAAGAGGATTGAATATGTGTTTCATAAATTGAAGTATTTTTTAAAATTAATTATAAATGTCCTAGAAAACATTTTTTATGGGTAGAAACTTGTATATCTAAAAAATAAAAGAGAAATAATATTGGAATAAAATATTTTGGATACTATAGGAACATTCATACTAAAATAAATTTGAAATTGGATATAACCTAAAAGAAAGAGTTTGGGATTGAGAATCCCCTTACCTTAAATATTTATTTATTTAATTGCTTTTACACCTCATGAATAATAAACTTAAGTTTATTAAAAAATTGACCAAGAAGTTTATTATGTTAATTTATGTCACTATTTATCCCTATAAACAATTTGATTATATTTCTCATTTTTCATTTTTTGTGGTGAAGCATTTTGATACCATGATTTCCTTAAAAATGTCCCATATTTATTTAATTTTTATATTTTTGTGGAAGGTAATTTATACATAATTAGAATTAATTATAGAATACCAAAATAAATATATTTATACATTTATATATTATAAATAATTTATTATAAAAATACATTATTTTGGTGATATAAAAAAGTTGAAAACATTTTCATTGGTGGTTAACCGACCGTTATCATAAACACTGTCCAAAGGAAAAGAAAGAGATGTATAAAATATAAATATGTTAAATATATATATTTTTACAGTAGGTTAAAATAATTAATAAAATTTTAACATACTTCCTAATAATTCTTATAATATATTTCTTATATAAATTGGGAAAAAAGAGAAGATGTGTGAAAAATGAGAGAAGAGTTGATAAAAACTTACTCTTTTATTAGTCTTACTTATCTTGCACGATATTAGAATTACTCAATGAATGAATTTAGTTTACTACATAATTTTACAAATGTTTATAGGGTATTAAGATAGATTATTTTTTAGATATTGGTATTTGGTAAGGGAGGGAGTAGTGGTTTTCTGAGGGTAGGGATATGAGTTATATATACTTGAGGATATGGGGTTTTTAGAATAAAAAATTGAATAAAATACTATATCAAATTTAAACCATATAATAGTGATATTTTTGATATAATTAATAATATATCAATATAATATAATGGTTTTAGTACTTTAAACCCATTTATAATTATAATGAAATAGTTTATTAAAAAGAAAATTGGAAAAATGAAAAAAATTATTTTTAAGGAATACTGTTGAATTTAGACTTTGGAAAGTAATTTTTAGGTTTGGAAATAATTTATTAAATTTTAATGACTCATTTATGAAAATAATTTTTTTGGTTGATCCTCATGTTCTATAAATGATAATTTCATCATTACATTAATAATGATGTAATTCAAGATATACTGGTTACAGAAAACTATATTTTTACTATTCACCTAAAAATAGAAGTATTTCATAAAATTATCAATAAATTACCCTTGAAAAATTCCAACATGATGATTTAAAAAATGGCCTTAATTTTATCAAAATAATTTTTTATCATAGGTTATTTGATTTTTTTATAGAAAACATATGATTTTTATGAAATACCTTAAAATACTATTTATTAAAATTGTGGTTATACTTTCTTTGAGTTTTTAATATTGAATTTATTTTTTGGAATAATAATATTTATATTTACATAAATTACAAATGATAAATATTATTGATATTACATTTTATTATTTTGTGGTCAAATTACTATTCCAATAATTTGGTTACTATTATAATAGTCACATTACTATTCCAATGGTCACATTACCTTCTATAAATACCAATTCATTCCTTCATTTATTATTTAACTAAATTAATATCAAGGTTAAATATTTCCATTTTCTATAATGTTGATTGGTTTATTAATATATGTTTTAAATTTATATAGTATTGTTCATGGAAGAGATGATTATGGAATATTGGGATGATCCAAATTTTCCCATTATTGTTTTTTCATTTTCTATTTCTTTGTCCCCATGTAATATTTTTCATTTTCATAGGTTTAGTTTTGGACTAATTTAATGATATATATTAATGAAATATTGTTTTGTTTATTTCAATATGTTCAAGTATTATATAATAATATATAATATATCACATATTCATATCAAGAAACAAATATCATTTATAAACTATGGGTTGTTATAGTGTTGCATCCCTTGATTTGATATTCAGTCACCACATTTACATTTTCTATATACTTGGAGGTGCCTAAGAAGTACAAGATGATTGAGGTGTTTCATTCTCATGCACTTTTTCCTTAAGATGGGATCCATTTGGGTTCCTTACAGATAAGATATGTTAGGGGAGGATCTTAAGCATCAATATCATAGAGGATTATATCATAAGGGAATTGGAATCAACAGTTTCTTCCTGATTATTCATGGACTAGATGTTACCATATGCCTACCAGGGGATATAGATTAGTGTGTATTTCTTATGTGAGTAATGTTCATCAGTGATTCTAGTATCTGACTGTCCTCAGGGATTAATGTGGTGTGGGTAGTCAGTTTCAGTTTTGTTCCCAATAGTCGCAGTTTCCTAAAATATTATATTACAAGAGGGGATAAGAGTGTTATGTTACTCTATGAAGAGATAAATCTAGTTTAGGACATCCCCATGATGTCCCTTTTCCTCAAGGATAAAATTTTGAGCACATCTTTTGTGGTGTTCATCAAAAGTAATTTAGGGTTCCGAATGTAGATAACTTCATGCTATAAATGTTCAATATTAATAGGCTTCCAAGGGCCCTAATATTGACTATTATAGTTGGATCTCAAACAAGTTTGTTTGATTTGTGTTATAGTTTTATATGATTATGGGGAAACATCGATCATCTAGAGATTTATTTTTTCTTAAGATATAACCGTATGATACCATTATCATATTTGGCTAGTTATATTCTATGGGTATAGTTATTGGATGATTTTGGAGGAGGGTTATGTTCTATAATGAGAATGGATTTCTGATGGTGTTCATTAGTGACCAAGAGTATCATATGGGTCACAAATGTTTGGATATTTTGTTATCTTAGTTAGGATATCGTTCCTTGTTTTCAATAGAGGTGTGAATGATGGAGATTCTTCAAGTTGTAAAAGAGTTCCCTATTGTTTTTCCTTAGGAGGTTATGTCTTTACCCCCTTAACGTGATATCAATTTAATATATAGTTATAGCTCAGTTCCTCTCAAAGTTTTATGTATCATTATAAAATAGAACCTTATGAGTTTTGGGAGATGAGGGTTTATTTTGATAACCTGATGAAGATGGAATTTATTCATCCTAGTGTGTCACCATGGTGTGATCCTCTATTATTCACCAAGAAGGTAGATGGTGGTTTGTAGTAATATTTAGACTATTGATGGTTAAATTAGTTGATGGTCAGGATCCATTACCCTCTTTTGAGGTTTGAAAATCTATTTGACTATTTGAAGGGAAATATTTTCTTTCAAAGATCAATAGATCTAGATATCACTAGATGAGAGTTATAGAGGAGGAGATACTAAAGAATACTTTTAGGTATCATTATGGAAAAATTATTTTCATGTTCATATCATTCCGTGTCATGAAAACCCTATTCCTATTCATGGGACTCATATAATTTTTAATTTATGAGTTCTTCAATCAGTTTGTGGTTGCGTTCATCGAAAACATACTCATATACTCGAGATTAGTGGATGTGAAAGTTGATAACATCAGGATCATTATATAGGAACTTCAACACCATTATATTTATCGGAATATGCCCAAGTGTATGTATTGGATATGGGAGGTGAAATTTGTTAGAAATTTATTATCTCATAAGGGAGTGGGAGTGGATTTATTTATATAGAGGTAGTTGTTTCTTAGGAAGAACCTAATAATGTTGTAGAGGTTTATTGTTTCCATAGTATCTCTGGATATTATCAGAAGTTTATATATCAATTATCTCATGTGACAATCCCATTGATAGATTTTACTGGGAAGGGATATGATTTCTTGTAGACTGATCAATGTGGGGAAGATTTCAACAACCTAAAGGAGAGGTTGATTAGTGCCCCCATGCTTCAATTTCTAGAAGAGGAAGTGATTTTAAGGTGTTTTGAAATGCTTATCATCTTATCTTGGTTTGTGTGATGATGTGGTATATATTAATGATATCATATGGGTCTAAGAAGATACATAACTATGATCATAACTGTTTCACCTATAATATTGAGTTGATGGTTGTAGTTTTTTTATCTAAATTTATGGCATCATTACCTCATGAGGGTGTTCTTTGGGATCTTTCAAGGTCATAAGATCCTAAGTTATGTTTTCTATTCTTCAGATCTAAATATATAATAGTGTAGGTGGATGTAGTTTCTCTAGGTATATGAATTTTAGATCTTCTAAAACCTAGGGAAGGGGAATGTAATTTTATATGTATAGAGTAAGAATCTATGGGGAGATATAGTTTATGAGTCAAGATATTTTTACTGTGATGGAGGATATTGAAATGATGCATCTTGACGCATAAGAAGCTAGTGAAAAATGTTTACTTTTTCAGATGACAGTGAAATCATAATTGATGCAATGTGTGGTGGTGTTTTAGGGGTGAGACTATGAGGTAGAGTTCATAGCAGAATATGACATTTATAGTGATTTTGTTGGGGGATGGTCATAGGATGAATTATATTATTTGATGTTTTAGGGGAGGATTTTTGTTCCATTCATGGTGTGAAAAGAGGTTCTCCATGAATTTTATACCTTGATAGTAGAAATTCATCCTAATGTGGATATGATGTATCATTATTTGGGGATAAAATTTAAGGTCCTGGGATAAAGAGATCAGTATTAGAGTTCATTTTGTGGTCTTTGGCTTTCTAGCAGGTGAAGGTGGAGAATTATGCTGCAGTTGGTTTGTTGTAGCCATTGGATTTCACTGAGTGAACATACGTGGACATATTGATGGATTTATTCACCGGTCTAACACGACCCAAGGTTTATGTGACTCTATTTTGGTTATTGTGGATAATTTTATGAAGTAATCCTACTTACAAGTGATTAGGGAGTTTGGTTCCATGAAGGTTTTGGCAAGGGGGTATTTGGATGAGGTGCTGAAAATTCACAAGGTAGAAAGAACTATAATGACCTGACCCAACAAGGACTTCCTAGTCAGTGGATGGATGAGCCTCCACCACCCTGATCCCACCTCCAATAGGCCAATAGTTGGAAATCAGTGCAAAATAGGCATACCACACACATTTAAGGCCTTTGACTATGGTAATTATATGCACAGATACCCATTCATCTCCATGAAATAGTGCATATATAATAATAAAAATGATACAAAATATTCATGAATATATCTATCTCACAAACTGAGTATAGTAGTAAAGAAAACATAAAAAGGTAAAAAAAAATCCCCTAAAAAATTTCATAAATGTTATATAATCAGAAGGAGTGGACTGTTGTCAAATTTAACCACCATGACACAACTCGGTTTGCCTAGCTCTCTATGATCTGCCCACTCTAGGTCCTCCTTGGACTCCATCAAAAGGACTATTGTCTACATAATACATGACATGTGTGGGTAGATCCCATGTAGGTGTGATTATAACAATACCTAATAGGTACCCCAAAAACCCAAAATAAAAGGGAGTAATTGAAAGACAATAGTATTCAATACCCAAATCTAGATGAGGAAACCCAAATGAGAGAGAACAAGAAAATCCATCTCTACTACTCCTTATCTATAGGTGAATAGTCATCTCATTCCACATGGTATGTCAACCATGATACGTGAAATAACTAAAAGGAATCCCAAAATAACCCATATTTACTCATCTTAGACTCTAAGTCTCTTGAGGTTCCAAGCTCACTTCCATCTATAGGATTCGACTCGAGGATCAAAGGTAATGATTATCCCAGAGAACTCACACCATAAGCCTTTCCATCCCTAATGGTATTCATCTGATAGATATCATTCATTCGAAAAAATATCTTTGTCCAACTCCATTTCCAACACTAGAGGTCGTGTCTCCATTGTCTTGTACCCCAAAAACGCTCATAATAACCAAAGTGGAGAGGCTTAAAACTTTACACTAAACTTATAGTTTAGGGATATCTAACTACAAAACAAGCACCACATGAAACCTCAAGAGAGAAAAAAGAGGGATCCCCACCTACCACTTCCCTAAATATGAGTGAGTACTAACTCTTAACCATCAAACTAAACCTCTAGAGAACCTGTATAGATACTTCCTCAACTCACCAAATCTAGGGAGCACTAAATCCTAACCAGGTATTACACATATTAAGTGGAAGGGACCACTCCTCATAACTACACTCCAAATCCATGGGAGATTCAACTCCTATGGAGGACCCGATCCCCACCGAAGTTTGAAGATGGGGGAGTACGAATCTGTAGATATAGGACCTACATCCAAGTATATGGGAGTTCCATCTCTACCTGTATGAACACTATGGGGGATATTCAACCTAACATTATAGGAGAGTAATATCCCCTGGAGAACTACTACATGAGTATGGGGGACTCGTGCCCTAGTGTGATAGGGGAGTACCATCTACATGGATAGAGTACCCATGATCTGGTACAAAATGGGCGTACCATTTATATTTGTAAAATGAGTATGGGGGATCCACACCTTGGTGTGATATGGGAGTACCATATCCATGGATAGAGGACTCACGACTTGGTGTGATATGGGCATACCTTTTCTATCTGTATTCACTTGTGATCCTGCCTGAACACTGCCACCATCAAGCTTCTCCTAAGTAAGATTCATTCTCAGAACATCCCACATCATATATCAAACACCAAAACCATGGAAACCATCATTTACAATGTGGAAAACTACTTAGGATAGACTAATCACGAGCCTCTATCTGAGTCTTTAAGATGGAGATGCGTGAGGAAGAAGTCTCCAAGGTGAGTACATGATGTATACACATAGTACACGACATGTCTCTGTAAACTAGAATTTGTAATTTCCCCATATAGTACTATACATATATTTGGGAATATACATGTTTTTTTAATTTATGTCACAAGACGTGTGACCTCATATCATCTCCTAATCATGTCCTTTTTCATACACGAACAACTATCCATGTCACCCCACACAGTGTGTACCCTCGGTACATGGTGTATATTAGATACCAGGCTACATGGAAGTGTCCTCAGTCTATTACCATGTTAGGAACCATATTCTTATGTATGATACCCTGTGTCCATTTACCTGGTGGTGCAATTCAGCTCACATACACCCCGAGTTCACTAGCCTTGTACTCGCACATGACCATGACCTATTACATGGTGTTCCTTACCATGTCTTCGACCACAAAACCTAGTATCCCTACATGGAATATACCCAAAGTACATGGAGTGTAGTACCCAAATTTTATCTTCCCTGAATTGAAAGAACACACAACATGTGATCCTACACTACTGTTGTGTGATCAAGAATTTAGAATGAGAATCTCCTTCGATCCACCTAAAAAACCGTGATTTCCACCAAAACACACATATCTCCCCTAAAGGATATATAACCATCATAATAGGTCTGCAAAACCATAAAAAGACATATAAATGGAGATTATGATTTAAAGATAAAAATCCTCCAACCTCATGGTGAAATTATGAATATTTAGGTCCAAAACGATGCCTGTAACCTACTACACCTTGATTCAGTGATGATCAATGTCAAAAATAGGGCTCAACGGTTCCTCCTCACCTAAATTTGGCCTCAAGTCATCTATCACGCTAGGGGGGGGATCCTCCTCCACCATACATGAAAACCCAAGGGAGAGGGGGTATATTAGTTTATTCATTTTTAATAAACTAATATATCATCAATATTCCTGCTAGCATTCCATCAACCAAGCACCCGAAAAAAAACACTTTTTTTCATTAATAGGGTAAAAATGAAATTCAAAAATTAACCATGGTATCAGATTTATGACCCAAGACTTAGATTATAATTTATTAAACTTTTAATAAAAAAATATCTTCATGTGATAAAATATATTCAATATTTTTAATATCATCACATGAAGCCTCTATGGGCCCCAAAATCTCGTATTGACTCAGCTCCTAACTTTAGAAATATTCATAGAAATATTACAAAGTCTTAAAAAAATATAGTTTCTACAGTGTCCACACCTTTAGGAATTTCATCCAAAAAACCAAAATCCTAAGCATAATGGAGAAAACTAAGCTCTCAACTGGATCTCTTACACTAGTGAGCTCACGAGAGGTTTCCTGTGCTATCTATAACCACACACTTAGGGGAACCACAAGCCCAAGAATGGTACTCTCCAGTCAGATCTCAAACAACACCGAATACCTCAAAATACCACTCCACACCTACCATATAGATCAAAATAGGTTTACATCATGTAACTAAGCATGTACACATCCCCTTAGCAAGAATAGGTGGAAAAAATCACCAATTATAAATATTTTTCATAGTCTAGCAGTGCACCACCTCCCTAACCCAACATAGATACTAACATGACATGTCAGTCTTCATCCTCCCCTATATGAACTAAACCCTCAACATCCATATCCAACACCAACTTTAGGACCACAATTGTTGTATTCCACTAGCTATGACTAGTACAATGGTGAAATTTGAGGCCTCATGAATGTGGATTCAAATGGTGATACACTAATGGTGGTGAAAAAACTATACCATGCCATTTTGAAAACCTAGATATTTTTATCCAGAACCTAAATGGTTCTCTCTAATTAGAACAACCACCCCACTCATTGGAATATGACTGAGAAAAAAAAAACTCCTCTACACCTCACCTCATAACAAGATTGGTTTTATCATCAATCCATAGAAGGTTAACATACTCCATACCTTCAGAAAATCCATCGAGAAAATGTCTATTAGATATCTGATTATGTGAGACCCCATGAATAGAATATCATATTTATTCTTAACTTCCTCACTAAAAAAGAAAACGGGTAACCACAAACAACTAGATACATGTCAAATCCTCCTCAAGTGACTCATGTGTAACATTATAATCAATCATGAAAGGTTACTAACAAAAAAAATAGGGCTACCTAAGTTTACACATTGGGTATTACCAAGACCTCTTTCTAAAAACCACCAAATACAACATAGATTACATAGCTCCATGGGAGTCAACCAATATGCTGATGCAAATATCACCTTAGTCCCTAGGTTCTAGTCTATATAGAGGACAACTCTCAGGGGGGGGGGGGGGTAAACCCAAAATGTCCTTGGGTAGACTTCCTCAACTCCACTAGTAAATAAGGTAACAAAAATATCATAGAACTATTGATCCATGGATCATACTATCCATATGTTAAAATTAATTTCTACATTCCAATGAATGATCTCATCCTACTTGTCCTGGGATCACACCTATATAAAGGAGGATAAATCCTTCCCTACAAGCTAAAAACACTACCACATCCACTAGAGGAAACTATCTAATTAGTGGTGGTAGGAAACTAATACACACTATGGAAACATCAGAGAGAATCAATTTTCTACTATATAAAAGGTTATATACGAGGCACTTACTCCACTAGAGTTGGGTCATACTATATATAGGAGTGAATAACCTTCAGACCTATATGCTGGTGGCTGCAAGAATAAGGGTCAAGAAAAAAGGATCTGCTGTCATCTATAGGTATAAAAAGGGGCCATACATAGGAAAAAGTGGATCATTACTCTGTACTAATTGCATATGGGGAAGCACAACCACATTTCATAAATCAAACCACAATCGATACACCAGGTATGATAGGGGAGTACCATCTTTAAATTTGAAACAAGAATGGAGGAATCTCACCCTGGTGTAATAATGGAGTACCATCTCCAGGGATAGAGGACATGTGCCTTGGTGTGGTAGGGGAGCACCATCTCAATCCACACTCTCTGATGATTCTACTTGATCACTATCATTATCATGTGTTTCCTAATGAATAATCATAATTAAAACATCTAACATGGAATATCCAATGCCAAAACCATGGCCACAATTTTTGACAACATGGAAAACTACTCATGATAGGCTACTTACGGGCCTCCATCCGAGTCCTAAAGATATATATTTGGAAGGATGAAGTCACTAAGGTATGTACACATTGTATACCCATAATATATGACATGTCTCTAGACGCATTCCACTAATCATGCCCCCTATCAATAATCAGTGTGTGTTTAGGAATATAAATGATGCGTACCTTATGTCACATGATGTGTGACCTCATCTGATCTCCTGTTCACGTCCTTTCCCATACATAGTTGGATGGCCATGTTTCCCCATATGTAATGTTCCCACAGTACAAAACATTTCTTGGCTATCCAACTACATGTCTATGTCCTCATCTCATGCCCATGATTGGTTCGTTGTGACCATGTATGATAGCCCATATCCATGTACCTAGCCATGTACTTTGTCCTGCGTACACCCTGGGGGACCTAGTTGTTTACTCACACACGACTATATCCCCTTACATGGCATGACTGCCCATGTCTTTGGCCACACAACCTAGGATCACTACACGACATATATCCATAGTACATGGTGTGTAGTCCCCAAAGTTAATCTTACCCAAACGGGAAGAACTCACAATATTTTCTCTTACACTACATGTCATGTTATTAGGAATTCTAGAAAATAATCCCCTATGATCCAAAAACAATTCATGATTTCTACCAAAACCCACAGATATACCCCATGGGATCTCTAGTAGTCATAATAGGTATATAAAATAATAAAAAAAATTCATAAATGTGGATTAGGATGTAAATATTGTAAATATTGCTACCTCATGGAGAAACTCTGAAGCTTTGGGTCCAAAAATATGCCAATAACCTCACGAAACTTGATCCTATGATGATTGGATTTTAAAAAATGGGCTCAATAGTGTTTCGTCACATCCGTTAGACCATAGGTAATTCTTATCACAAGGGGGGATCCTCTTCTTCCATGCATAATAACCCAAGGGCGATGGGGTATATTAGTTTATTTATTTTTAAATAAACTAATATATTGTTAACATGCCCACCCACACACCCTCAACAGAGCAACCAATGCGAATAGACTCTATGTCATGCCTAGGGTAAAACCCACATTCTAAACTCAACCATGGTATCAAATTTATGACATGATACTTAGATTGGGAGTTATTCTACTTTTACTAAAAAACTGAGCACATATGATAAAATGTATTTAATATTTTTAATATCTCCACACCAATGATCTCTAGGATCTAGAATCACAGGTCGAATCTATACATAGATTTAAAAATATTATTAAAAATATTCCAAAGTATTTCATAGAAAAAATAAAGTCACTATAAGAACCATTATTTTTTATTAGGATCCTTATTTCATCTTGTGAGTTAGAAGAGTACTGCACGATGATTTTAGATATTAGTTTCATCTTATCTATACTTTTATTCCTTATATGTATGGGAAAATGGATAATATCATCCAAAATATAGAGGATATGTTGTGGGATTATATTATAGGTTTTAGAGGATATAGGGAAAGGAATTTATCCGTGTTTGTGTTTGTTTATAATTTTTTTTTACACATCCATTTCTATGGCCTTGTTTATGGTTTTATATAGGTAGCCTTATCAATCTTTGTTGTATCATATTAAGGTTGGTATGTCAACAATACTTGGGATAAATGTGGTCCAGATCATGATAAAGGAGACTGAGATGACTTGAGAGTAGATTAAGGTGGTGTAGGACCGTCTAAAGTCACATGTTGATTATAGGAGGATACCTATAGAGTTTTAGGTTATTTATCATGTGTTATTGATGGTTTACCATAATTTTTGTATGTAAAGGTTTGGTAGGTGGGAATATCTCTCCTTGTTTTATTAGTCATTTTGAGGTGTTGCAACACATTGGCGAGGTGGTGTATCGATTGGTTCTTCCTATGGAACTGGATAGGGTTCATGATGTCTTCCTTGTGTCAAAACTCCAAAATTATCTTCATGATGATTATCACATCATCAATTGGGGAGATTTGGATATCAAGGATGATGTGATGTTTGTGGAGCATCCATCTAATATACTAGATTTCTAAGAGAAAGTAATCCTTGGGAATTCTATACCTTTGGTAAAAAATATATGGAGGAATAGTGGTATGGGGGAGAGTACATGGGAACATGATTCATAGATGTAAAATTATTATCCCAAGTTATTTTTATTTTATATTGGCTTATTGGTGGGAGATTTTATTTTTTAATGGAATTGGGTAGTTTTTTAACTATATTTCTGAGTTGTTTCTCCCGGTGTTAAGTTATTTGTTGCTGGTATTGTCTTGTTTGATAGATATATCTTGAGGAGTTCTTGGTTGGTGGTATATTTATTTTTCCTTCTAGATTTTATTCTGGTTCTCTAGGGTGAAAATAATTTAATAGGTATCTAATGTAATGTGATGGATTTTCTAGCCCATTTCTTGGTTTGTTTTTGGTGTTAGAGATTTTGGGAAGATGATTGAAGAAGGAATGATGGTTTTTGAGAATAAATTTTATCTAGGGTATTGTATTACATTTTGGAAGTGTGACTTGATATGTGAAAGTTTTTGGGTATAATTTTAGAGAAGGTAATGATCTATACCTAGTTCCTTTTTAGAGTGGACGGTTGGGCTATTCCATGAAGGTCATTCTTATATTTTGAGAAATGACACTTGTGTAGTCGGTTTATGGTTAGAGAGATTCAAATATAGTATGGGGTGATTATTAGAGTTTTTAATGGTTTTTAGGATGGATCCTTTTATAGTGTATCACTTGGGATTGTGTTGTGGATCCTAAGGACCAAGTTTCCTTAGCTTTTCCATTTTAGAGACACTTTCAACATGAGTGTTTAGATGCAACATAGTATTGGTTAGATTAAATTTTTAGGGATATGGGACTCTAAGGGTTGTAGTGTGGTTTTAATTATTACAAGGTAGATATTAGAGTGGATGGTTTTTGTGGTTTTATAGATTTGGGAGTTACTCTGTCATGGGGATCAAGTTGTGCTATAGTGGGGTTTGAAGTCTAAATACTAAACTGTTGGGAAAATCCTTCCACTATTTCCCTCCTATGGTTATATATGATCTAAGGGAGATATGTAGCTTGATTTCTGAGGATGAGTTGGACCAACACCATTTCAGTATAGTATAATAGGTTTCACAAGGTTTTGTGAGAAAATACTAGTTATTAAGGTGAGGTTTAGGTATTACACAGAGGTATTCTATTTTTCTAGGCTTGGTATAAATTCAAGGGCACCGAAAAATTATATTCATTAACCTTTATTTCTATCAACTCTTTGATGATTCTAGTATTGTATTAAGAGATCATTTAAACCCTCTATCTTAGATTTGTACCTTAGATTTGGGATACAGAGTAATGGTGATATAAGGTTATTTAAGGTTTCCTTGAGGTGATATTGATCTCAAGATCATTTATTCATATAATTTTATTCATGTAGTAGTTCAAAATGATTCATCTAGGGTAGAACATTCAAGAACTCTCACTTATTTTGTGTAAATTATGGATATAATGTTTTTGTATTCTTTATGTGAGTAGTAAAAATTGTCTAATAATGATAATATGTTAGATAAATAAAAATTAATGGGAAGGAGGTGATTCACATATGTTTACCTTACTTCATGACATTTATCTTCCACTTGGTTTTTGTTTGATACTATAACTAAAAATTAATGACATTGTTGAGACTTGTTTTTTGATTCCATGTCTTATATATTGGAATCCCATTCATAAAATCCTAATCACATAAATAAGATAATAGACTAGTTTCATAAATGAAATTAATTGATATGAAATAATGTGTGTACATGGATGAATGTGATAGTACATAATATTGAAATATTTGTTGTTTATTATGGTAGATCATGTTTTTATGGATATATTTTTAATATTATTGTATGGTTGTTCATAATTTTTACACAATTGGAACTTTAGTAGATTCCATGGGTATAAGAGTGAGATGTTGTTGAGGCATGGATTGTTTAGTGGGGTTGTGTATTCCTTTCCATTGTAGTAAAGAATTAATGAGTGGGTAGTTATGGGATATGGATAGGCTAGTTTATTTGGGATTTTTAGTAGTTTCTAGGTGGCAAAAAATAGAACTGGCAATGATGAACTTGAAATGATAGTTTTTGGAATAAAATAGCCTCATGGATAAAAATTAAACATAGATTCTTGAAATGAATGGTTAATTTCTGGAAATAATGGGGGTGATGTATTGCATGGTTTTTCATTAAATATGATTAGTAATAAATGTAATGAATATCATATTGATGGTAATAGTGAATCTAGAAATGGGATAAATGAGGTGTCTTGATGGTAAATTGTACATGTTTTATGTGGTTGTCTATATGGGATGTAAGGCTGGTTGTGGTGTTACAGTTGGTAATGGTGGTAGTGTGAGGTAGTATAAGTATGGTTATGTTTGTGGGATGTGATATAGTTGTTTGGGTATGATTGTTTTATGATGTGATTTTGTGTGGATATTACTATACTTGTATTTTATTTTTGATTTCTACATATACCCCACATAATTTGTATACCCTTACCAATACCCAACATGATTTGGGTATCAAGTTTTTTCCATTAACATATAGGTTGGTGGGGGAACAAATGGATGACTACTCCCTCTCACCCTTCCTCCCTTGTAGGTGTAGCATGAGCTATGATGGTTCAATGTAGCTATGATCATACTACTATAGTATGTGTTTCACCAAAAAATCTTACAAGGCATTAGTGTTACTATAGGTACACGATGTACTAGAAGAACCTAAAAGGTATATATGAGGACATACAGATACACTAGAAGTCCTAGAGAGGTATTGAAAAGATGATATGGGATAGGCTCACTGGAAGACCATATGTGGAATTGATGGGATACGATGTGGTAATGTTGATGTGAGGATTTATAATGGGGTTCATTTATGGTAGGAGGAGGAAAGATGTTGATTTTATTTATGTTCATGGTGCCCTACTATATTGAAAATTTGATGTGTGGATGCGACACAATATGTGGCAGTGGGTATGGGGTGATGAAGATAATATGATTAAGGTATGCGGTACGGTTATGATATGAGACATGGTGTGATGTGACATGAATGCAGAAGGTATTGGGAGAATAATATGTTTAATGTTGGGGTGTGGGACTGAACAACTAGTGGGTAAGCGGTTTCAGGTTACCTTCTTATTACATTCTTCAATATTATTTTAATATACATAGATATTGTATTTGGTGAGTGAACCTTGGTGAGGCTGGGTGGTAATTGAAATTATATCTTCTTGTTCATTTTGAGGTTTTTTTATTGATTTATTATTAATATTTTTTTCAACAATTACATAAGATATATTTTGTATGATATTTCTGAGTATACATGTTATAATCACCCTAATATATATAATTTTTTTTTCAAGTTTCAAAGATGAGTTTGGTGATCAAACTGGATAGTACTATCTTAGAGATTGATATTTCTTAAATAGTTCTTTTCTAGGAAATTATTAAGAATTTTTCTTTTGAATTTTTATTTTTATAACATATTATTTCCTTTTGGGGTTATTATAGATCTTGGTCATTTACATTACGTAGTTTATTGGTGGTATTGTGTATATATTCTTGGATTATTTGAGGGTAATTCCTCATATCATTATGTTTTATACCCTCAGTGCTAGTATCCAATGTGAGGCTTATTAGAGACAGGCCACTAGGGTCACTCTCATATTCAATAGAAACCTTGAAGGGTTTCTTAGTGGGGCGGATCATGACATCTTATATAGATAATGAAGTTATCCTTACTCCATCCATGGATTGAATATTTTTATCACTTTTCAAAATATTATGGAAAATTCTCAATTCCCATATTTGTATACAAATATGTGATCTATAAAATATATCTAATGCCTAATTAGTAGAAATGGTAAGATTAAATTAAATAATTAATGTACCTAAAACTTCCCCTTGCTTCTTCACTAATGTCTAATTTTTCTTCTAGTGTCCCTTCTTGACACATGAAAAAATAATAGCTTCATACTCGTTGCTCTCCATTATAATATTTTGTTTCTTATAATAATGTTTCGTAGACCCTGATGACAATAACCGTATCTCTAGTTTCTTATCCATCCCCCTTTTCTCATTCTCCATAAAGACCAAAGAATTCTATTTCATATAATCTTTATCATCTTTTGAAACAAAATAAAAAAATCCAAAAGATATTTATACAAATAATTAATATTAATAATAATAATATTTCCTGAGAAACATGGAAATAAGGATGAAAGTATGAGATCTATGGATATATCCTTGTCTAACATGAGTTTTAATGTTTCTAAATCATTTATATACCCAATTATCTTGATTACATGAGGTTTGAAATGGAATCATTCTCATAATTTTCATAGAGAAATTTTATTATATATCTCATATAATTCTTATCTAGCTCTCACCAGATAGAGTTCTTATATAAGAATAATTATAGAATAAGAATATTTGTCTTAATGTTTTTTAATATCATTATAAATTGATGAAAACATATTGTATTTTACATAAAATAAATCACTTTTGTGTCTTATTTTGACATATTTCTCATATTCATTGGCTTTCAAAGGAGGATCAGAAGGTAGTGGGGATTCCGATACATAATATTTCCTTTATTGTATAGTATGTTTCACAATAACCTATACCACTCCTATAAATATTCAAAGGTACAAATATTACCTTTTTTTAAAAATAGATCATAATTATATTTATTTTGTATTATTTATTTCCATTTTTTAGAATAAATATACTTATCATATTACTATTATATCTTGATTACAAATTATTTATTTGTAAATCATTTATGTCACCAACCATTTTATCGAATCCAAATATCCCTCACTATTGGTTTAAAAATATCTAGTTATAAGGATATTCTAGTAACAAGGATTATATTTCTCTTATTATAACCTAGACTATGTCCACACCATTAATCATGGCTATTTATGAGGGTTTTACTCTTTCTTACTACATTAAATAACCACTCCTTGATCTATTGAGTTAACTCCCCAATAATTAAATCCTATACTTAGATTTACTTAATAATTAACTCAAAATTTCACCAAGATGGCTATTCCTAAATTTATTAATTCCAATTTGGTTAAGTTGAATCATGTATGATCTCGATTTCATATGGGTTGAGAATGCCAAAGGAATATGAATCATCAATCTGGTGGATGTATTTTTTTTTAAAAACTGAGTTTTGGAATGGAATTCTAATCATTATATAAATGTAAAATTTTGTTTTAGATATTATTTGAATTCTGATAGGTGTCTTAAGAGATAAAAAAAGTCTTGGGAGGTTTAATATTCAAAATATTAGTTTCAAGAGAAAACGTCATTGGACACATAGTTAGTACATGGTTAATACTTAATATAAAACCCATATCATGGATCCTCTTTATTAAGGAACATAATTTGTTTAAACAGTGCAATTTTCTTTAGAGTTTTTGGGGGACCTGTTTTATTGGCACCCTATTTGTAAAATCATGTGTTCCAATCATGTGATATGGGTGTTCTTTAGATAGTGAGTCTACATGGTTGGCACATGGTTTTTCTATCTGTGAAACCAAACATAAAACCTTGTTAAAAGGGAAAAAATCACCATTTCTCCCCTTCACCCTTATAATTCTCTACCCCAATTTTCCTCACTCATTTTTCCAACACCTATCCCACATGCCCCATCCAATTCATCTCCTTTTCTATGGGATATCTCCTTGTACTTGGGAAAAATTAAATACTGTGTCTTTCTATCAAGATCTATTAGTATGTTTATCGTTCCTATAGATTAATTTCATTGTTTCTTTTGTTGTCTAGTTCCCTCACATCATTTATATGGGATATGACCTATTTGCATGGTGTTTGTCAAATTTCACATTTCCTTCCATGATATATCAAATAAATGGTCAATAATAAATGTGTTAAACTTACTAAGTTTGAGATAGGTGGTCTATATTATTCTCCTTAAAGGTATTGAAATATATATATAATGTTTCATTGTGCTAGAAGCTAGAAATTCCTTGAATCCCCCCTTACATTTATAATTACTTTAATTTTTTTTAACTAAAGAAAGTTCTAGGTATTATAAAATCCTCCCTTGCACTATTAAAGGTCAAAAACCCTAACTCAGACCACCCATATTATGATTTTGTCTTAACCCACCTAAAAACCTTACTACATACAAAACCAAAACACCTCATATGGTGTGTTTGAATTGAAACTTTGGAGATCCCCTATCCACTCTTCCTCTATATGAAGAAACAATATCTTAGAGTATGTTTTCATGTCGTTTAAATAATGGAACTCTTAGATGGACCTTAGGGTGATACGAGTAAATTCTAGATCCCAAGTTAACTCCTTGTTTTGTACCCTACAAAAGGAATATGTAAATTTAATTATCAAATGATTTTTTTACTTTACTTTCACCTATAAATATTTCCATTAATTCTAGGATTAAATTTATAGAATTACTTGGAACTTATGACTCATTATTATAGATCCATGGTTCAAATAAATTAAATTAATATTGTTGGTTAAGTTGTAACACCTCGAGATATTGTGAAATATTTGTTTCAATTAAATTTAATATTTTAGATATTTTTCACTACATATAACACTGATTATAGCTTCTGGTACATTTAATATTTAGTATATCATGCATTATACACAATACAATGTTTATCATTCATTACATGAAACAATGATAAAATGAATGACACAGAAAACTGATCTTTAACGAACCATGAAATAATAATATTTTAAATATGACTATTATAACCTAGCCATTAAATAGGAATGTATGAATAGAGGAACCAAACCCTAGTTCTACAAGGGAGTTCCATATCTATTTTCACTCTTTTATTATCTGTCCCTATCATTTCCATCATCAAGTGTTGACTAAGGAACCATCATACTCGAAATATCTCACATAACATCACCAACACAAAAACCGTGGCCACTATTTTATCCAACATGAAAAAATACTCAGGATATGTTACTTTTAGGACTCGATCAAATTCATGAAGACATATATGTGCAAGGATGAAGTATATAAGGGGAGTACATATTTTGTACCCACAGTATAAAATGTGTGTCTTGACACTAGTCCCTATTTGTGTCCCCAATCGGTACTCAGTGTGTATTTGGGAATATACATGATGTGTACATTATGTCACATGATGTGTGACCTCATATGATCTCCTGGTCATTTCCCCACCCATAAAGGACTGACTGACCATGTTTCTCTACATAGAGTATACCCTTGGTACACAGAGTGTCTTGGCTACCTAGCTACTTGGCTATATCCTCAGCCCGTTCCCATGTTTGGAACCCCGTGCATATGTAAGAAACCCCATGGTCATGTACCTTGTTATGTACATAAGTCTATATACATCTTGGGGGAACTTGACATGTACTCTCACATGGTTATGTCCCCTTACATGGCTTGCATACCCATGCCTTTAGCCACATGACCTAGGTTCACTACATGGTGTGTACCCATAGTGCACAACGTATAGTCCACAAATTTCATCTTCCCTAAATGGTAATAACTTATGATGTGTTCTCATGCAATACATGTTGTGTAATCATGAATTCTAATTAGGAATCCCCTATTTTGACCATAAACTCCCCAATTTCCACTAAAACCCACAGATCTCCCCCATGGGATCTCTAACAATTGTAATAGGCCTATAAAACCCAAAAAAAATCATAAATGGGGATCATGATGTAAATTTCATAAATTCCCCATCCTCATGGTGAAACACCAAAGTTACGGTTACAAAAATTATGCCTATAACCTCCTGCACCTTGATATGGTGATGATTGGAATAAAAAACATGGCTCAATGGCGCCTCCTCACCTAAGTTCAATTTTAGGTCATCCATCACACACAGGGGTGGGGAATCCTCCTCTACCATTCATGATAACCCAAAGGAGAAAGGGTATATTAGTTTATTTATTTTTAAATTGACTAATATTTTATAAAAATGACTGCCAACATACCCTCAAAGGAGATCCCGACGATGAAAAAATTTATGTTAGGCCTAGGTTAAAGCCACATTATGAACTCAACTATGGTATACAATTTCTAATATGAGACTCTAATATAGGGTTATTCCACTTTTATAAAAAACTATGCACATGTGATAAAATACATTTAAAAATTTTAATATCACCACACCAAGGATTTTCGAGATCCGGAATCCCACCTTTACTTTGCACCTCACTTCAGAAATATTCCTAGAAATATTACAAAGTCTTACTTTGAAAATACAAAGTCACTATAGGAACTTTCATTTCTAATAAGGATCCCCATTTCACCTCATGTTTTTTAAGAGGACTATAATATGATTTTGTATCTTAGTTTCATCTTAGACATAATTTCCATCCTCATATGGGTAGGAAGATGGATTAGATCATCCAAATGATAAAGGATATGTTATGGGTTTATATTTTAGGTTTTAGTTGATCTAGTGTAAGAAATTTTCCCCTGTCTATGTTTTTTTATAATAATAGTTAACGCACATACATTTTCATGGATTTTTTAAGGTGTTCTATGGGTATCCTTGTCAATATTCATTATATTGAATTAAGGTTGGGGAGTAAATATTCCTTGGGATATATGTGATATAGATCATGATTGAGGATATTTAGATGACTTGAGAGTAGATTAAGGTGGTTTAACACTATCCAAAGTCACATGAAGATCATAGGGGGAGAACTATGATTTTTATGTTTGTTATCATGTGTTATTGGGGGTTTCCCATAATTATAGTTAGTAATGGTTTGGTAGGTGGGAATTTCTCTACTTAGTTTATCAATCTTTTTGATGTGTTTTAGCACATTGGAGAGGTTTTGTATCGATTTGTTCTTACTAAAGTGCAGCCTCTGAGTAGAATCTCCCCTGAAAATTATCTCTTCTAGGGTTTCTTGGGGGTTCTATGGAGGGGGAGGCTAGAACGGTCTATGGATTCGTCTCCCCCATTTCCCTTCCTCCTGGATTTTCTATTTTTCTTTTGTAGGTGTGTTTTTTCCCGGCGGCGGCTTCAATAGAAAGGGTTGGTCGCCCAGTTGGGGTGTGTCTCTCTGTTGATGACCAGAGCAAATTCAACCACCGCTCTGGCCTTTAGATCCTGTGCTGCTCTACTGGTTAGTTATCTACGGTGGTTTCTTGGAGGCTTTGGGATGTGTGGGTCATCTGGTCTTTAGTGCTCCAGGAGGTGCATCTTTTTATGGCCTCAATATGTGATGCAATGGTCCTCGTTGGATGGATGGTGTGAGCAGTGTTGGCAAGTTTCACTCTCTAATGTTAATGGATTTGTTAGTTCGGGATGTAGTCCTGGTGGTTGGTTCTACATTGAAGCCAAGACCGATACCTTCATAGCTCTGGCATCACGCTCTTTGCACTGCTCTCCCAGTTGGTTGGATGCGCAAGTTGCAAGCATGTTTTGGGATGTGCGTTCGTTCAGCCATGGTGTCCCTGAAGGCAACTCCAGTTCTAGATCCCGATGGAAGAAGCTCTTCATTGCCGATGGTATGAATGGTTGGTTTGTTCTTCCAAATACTCTTTTATTTCATTCGATTTTGTTTCTAGTTTTTGGTATCTATATTCGGTGATGTGCTATGACAGTCGAAGTGTTGTTTGGGGCAGCAACGAGGACCTACATGATGGGTGAGTCAGAAGCGGTGGTGACAAATTTCCGTGTGAAGACATGTGTTCTTGGCTAAGAGATGATGTCTGGTTACATTGTTGATGGTGGTGGTTCGATCTAATGAGGATGATCAGGGTGAGTAATAGCGGGATGATTATGGGACGATGACAATGACATCCGGTGTATGGTCTCACTGGCGACCTGCTAGGATGCGACGATGGAGGCACGTGATGTTAGGGTTCCCAGCTTGATGTGGTTGTGCATCACGAGGGGACGCATGGCATGCAACGTTGCATGGACTGAGGTGTGGTAATGATTTCACTCAATCTTTGTGATTTGAAAATTTGAAAATTTGACTGGAATACTCAGGTACCGTGATGCGATGTGTGATTTTTGAGTTTCACCACATGTTTTTTCGTTTACCGGTAACCCTAAAACCAACTTTTTAGAAAATGAAAAAAATGGATTTAAGGTATTTATTTGTTCTTCCTATACAATTGAAAAAGGTCTGGGATTTCTTCCTTGAGTCTAAATTCCAATATTATCTTCATGATGATTCTCACATCATTATTTAAGGATATTTTGTCATCAATGATGATGGGATATTTTTAGAGTATCCATATAAGATCCTATATTTTTGAGAGAAATTGATCCTTGGACATGTTATACATTTTGTAAAAAATACATAGAGGCATGGTGGTATGGGGGAGAGCACATGGTAACATGGGTCACAGATGAAAATTTAGTTCCCCAAGTTTTTATTATTATATTTTTTCTTATTGGTGAGATATTTGATTTTTTATTTAATGGAATGGAGTAGTTTTTTTGAATATATTATTGTTTTGTTTCTCTTGGTGTTGTGTTATTTTTTTATGTACTTGTCTGGTTTGATTGGTATCTATGAACGAGTGTTTGGTTGGTGGTATATGTATTTTTCCTCCTATATTTGATTCTAATTCTCTATGATGACAATCATTTGAGAGGTATCTAATGTAATTCAATGGAGCTTCCCAGTATGTTTCTTGGTGTGTTTTTAGTGATAGAGATATGAGAAGTGGATCGAGAAAGGAGTGGTGGTGTTTGAGAGGAAATTTTTTCTAGGGGCTTGGATTACAGTGTGGTAGTGTAATTTGCTATATGGAAGTTTTTGGGTAGAATTTTGGAAATGGTAACGATCCTTACATAGTTCCATTTTGGTGTTCATGGCTAGATTTTATCATGGAGGTCATGATTAAATTTTGAGAAATGACTCTTTTGAATTCGGTTTATGGTGTGAAAGATTCGGCAAAAATATGGAGTGATTTATAGATTTTTTTATAGTTTATATGGATGGATCCTTTTGCAGTTTAGCACTTGGGATTTTGTTGTGGAGCCTTCGGACCATGTTTACTTGGATATTCTATTTTAGAGACCCTTTCATCATTTGTGTCTGGCTGCAACATAGTCTGGGTATGATGAATTTTAAAGGGATATGGGAGTTTAATGATTGTGGTGTGGTCCTGATGGTTATAATATAGATATAGAAGTGGCTGTTTTTGATGGGTTTGTTGATTTAGGAGTCAATTATTCATGGGTATTGAGTTGTGTTGTAGTGGGTTTTGAAGTCTAGATATTTAATTGTAGGGATAATACTTTCACCATGGCCCTTCCATGCTTTTATAGGATCTAAGGGAAATATGCAGCATGACTTATGAGGAGAAGTTGTACCAACACCATTGTAACTTAGTATAATAGGTTTCACCATGGTTTTGTGAAAAAATAAAAGTTATTGAGGTTTAGTTTAGGTATTATATGGTGGTATTCTATTTTTCTAGTCCATTCATAAATTCAAGGGATCCCAAAAATTCTACTCATTCACCTTTATTTCTCTAAACATTTAGATGATTCTAGTATGATATTAAGAAATAATTTAAACCCTCTCTATAATCTTTGGACCTTGGATTAGAGATATATTTTATTAGTGATCCAAGGTTATTATTGGTTTCCTTAGAGTGACCTTGATCTCAAAATCATCTCTTCCTTTCATTATGTTCATGAAGTGAATGAAAATTCTTTAGTTGGGGTAGAGAATTCCAGAATTATCCCCTATATTTTTTCTAAAATTATGGGATACAATAATTTTAAATTATTTAAGCAAGTAGTAAAAATTATCTAAATAATTATAATATTCTATACTGAGTAAAATTAATGAGAAAGGGGTTATTCACATACGTTTACCTTATTTCAAGATATTTCTCTTGCACTTGGTGTTTGTTTTATAGTATTGCTAAAAATAAATGACTTTTTTGAGACTTATGTGTTGATTCAATGTTTCATCTACTAGAATCTCCTTTCATAAAAGGATAATAACATAAATAAGGCAACATACTATTTTCATGAATGAAATGAATTGACATGAAAACATGTTTAGACATTGATGAATCTGGTAGTACATAATATTTATTTTTTTGTGTATTATGGTAAATCTTGTTGCCATGATATTTTTTTATGATTTATATAGGTTTTTTCAAGAGGTTTTTATAACAGGTACTATAACATATTCCATGGGTGGAAGAGTGAGATGTGGTTGATGATGTGGATTGTTTATTGGTATTGTGGCTATCTTTACATAGTAGGAAAGAATGAATGAGTGGGTAGTTATGGGAGATGGATTGGTTAATATATGTGGGATTGTTTAGTAATTTCTCAGTGGAATAGAATAGAACTATTAATTATGAATATAAAGTGATATTTTATGGAATTAAATATCCTCATGGGAAAAAATTAATCATTGATTCATGAAATTAATGGATACTTTCTGAAAATAATATGAGTGATGGAATGTGTGGTTTTTCATTAAATATGATTAGTACCAAATGTAATGAATGTAACATTATTGGTAAAAGTGAATCTAGAAATAGGATAAATGAGGTTTCTTGATAGTAAATTTTACATGTTTTATGTGGATATTTACATGGGAAATGAGGTTGGTTGCGGTGTTAGAGTTAGTAGTGATGGTAGCGTGAGGTAGTGTAAGTATGGTGATGTTTGTGGGATGCAATAGTTTTTTGGGTGTTATCCATTTATGAATGTGTTGTGTGTGTATATTACTATAATTTTATTTTAATTTTTATTTCTATACATGAACCATATAATTTGGATACCCTTACTAACACCCAACATGATTTGGGTACCGATTTTTTTCCCTTAACTTCTAGGTTGAGGGAAGATATGGATGACCACTCCCTCTTACCCACTCTACCTTCCACATGTAGCATGGGATGTGATGTTTAGAGGTATATATGATCATAATACCATAGTATGTGGTTAACTGGAATACCCTACAATGTATTAGAATTACCATATGTACATGATGCTCTAGAATAACCTAAAGGATATATATGAGGACATAAAGCTACACTAGAAGACCTAGAAGGGTATTGAGAGGAGGATATGGGATAGGTACACTAAAAGACCCATTATGGCATTGATGGGATATGATGTTGTGACATTTATGTGAGGATATATGGTGGGGTTCATGCATGGTAAGAGTGGTAATGAGGTTGATTTTATCTATGTTCATGATACTCCATTGTACTGAAAATTAGATGTGTGGATGTGACACAATATGTGGAAGTTGGAATTATGTGACAAGGATAGTTTAATTAAGATATGTAGTATGGTTAAGATACTAAACATGGTTTGATGCGGCATGAATACAAAAGGGATTGATAGAATAAGATGTTTGACATTGGGGTGTGGGACTGAAAAACTAGTTGGTAAGTGGTTTCGAGCTACATTCTTATTATATTCTTCAATATTATTTTACTATACTTAGATACTATATTTAGTGAGTGAACCTTGGTGATGTTGGGTGGTATTTTTCTTTATATTTTCTTGTTACTTTGGTGGTTGGCTTACAGATGTATTATTAAGATCTTTCCACAATTACATAAGAGATATTTTGTATGATCCTTCTAAGTATACATGTTATACTCACCCAATATTTATAAACATATTTTCATGTTTCAAAGGTGTGTTTGGTGATTAAGATGGAAAATAATAGCTTGGATATTGGTATTTTTCTATAGAGATCTTTTATAGGGATTATTATGTATTTTTCTTTGGAATTTATATTTTTATGCCATATTAATGAATTGTGGGGTTATTGTGGATCTTGGTCATTTACATTATGTAGTTTATTGGTGGTTCTTTGTATATATTCTTATATTATATGAGGTTAATTCCTTCTATAATTATGTTTCATACCCTCAATGCTAGTCTCCAACCTAGGACATATTGGAGCTGGTCCACAGGGGTTACTCTCATAATCAATAAAAACCATGGAGGGGTTCCTAGTGGGGGTGGGTCATGACATCTTAAATAGATAATTAATTTATCCTTACTCCATTCATGGATTAATAATTTTCCTCAATTTTCAAAATATTAGGGAAAATACTCAATTCTCATATTTGGATACAAATATGTGATCCACAAGCTATATCTAATACCCAATTAGTAGAAATGGAAAGATTAACTTAAATAATTCATGTAACTAAAACTTCACCTTGATTATTCACTAAGTCCCAATTTTTCTTCCAGTGTCCCTTCTTGAAAAATGAAAAAAGAATAGATTACTTATCTTTTCTCTCCATTTAAATCTTTTTTTATTAGAAGGGAATTCCATAAACCCAGATGAAAATGACTCTATCACTAGTTTCTTATTCACCCCCTTTTCTCATTCTCTATAAAGAATGAAAAATTATATTTCATCCTATATTTATTATCTTTTCAAGCACAATCAAATGATCCAAAAGACATTTATATATAGTTTTTACATTAAAATTAATAATATTGGTTTTGAAACATTGATCTAAGGAAGAGAGTATGAGATATGTGGATAGATCATTGTCTAACTTGATCTATAAAGTTTATAAATAATTTATATACCTTATTAAGTTGTGTACATGAGTTCTAAAATGGATTACTTATCCTAATTTTCATAGATAAATTTTATTGTATGTCTCATAGAATTCTTTTCTACATCTCACCTAATAGAGTTATAATAGAAAAAGAAATATAGAATAAGAATATTTGTATTTGGGTTTTTTTGAAGCTCATTTGAAATTAATGAAAAAGGTATTTTACATATCTTGACACCAAAAAACACGTCCCATTTTTTTTTAAAATTTTTCCTTAAATGATCCCGGAGCTTAGATCATTTCGAAAGCTTCTATTTGATTGGTCGTGGAGCCAAAACAGAGTTACACATCAGAAGTTATGGCTGTTCAAATTTGGGCTGCTAGAAATGGCCATCGAGGACAGTTTTGGGGCAAAGTATGGATTTGCATGTAAAAAGAAATTTTTTCACATAAAAAGGGAATCTTGAATGTAAACAGGTAATCTTGCGCATAAAAATGGATGTGCATGTAAAAATGGAATCTCGTGTGAAAAACCATTTGCGCGCGCAGAATTTTACGCGCACCACCTTGAATGCATAGAATTTTACATGCGCCGTTCCACATGGAAAACCATTTTCTCACATGGAATTTTATGCGCATGGCCTCCCTAGTTTCTGCCATAAATACAAGTGCACCCCCTTCATCCGAGAGGCCCCCCGGAGGTCGGTCGCCGCTCTAATGCGCGTAAGTCCGAATTATCCATGCCCATATGTAAAATCCCCTCTCTTGTGTGAAAAACATCACTTTTATGTGTAACGGGGGGAAACCCTCCCAATTTTGAGAGCAAAACGTTTTTTTTCATGCAAAATTTCCACAGGGCCTAGTTTTTTTTCACGCACCAAATGTTGCCCCTATCCAATTGCGCACAATCATCACCTATTGCACGCAATTTCTTCCCTTTTTCATGCACGACCGCCCTATTGCACGTGAGACCACCTATTGCACACCCATATCCAATTTTGTGTGTCTAGCTCCCCTATTGGGCGCACGCGACCGCCTATTGCGTTCCCATCTACCATTTTGTGCACCCACCTCCCCTAACGTGCGCACGCGGCCGCCTATTGTGTGCCCATATCCCATTGCGCCCTTATAGGCAGCCTCCTTCCACCTATGGGATACCATGATTTGAGATAATCCTCCGCAAACAATGAAACACCTTGACTCAACATATTTTTCTTTGTATGTTTCCCATGTTGTGATTTGAGATTCTTTTCATCAATCCCCCCAAGTACCTTGAGTCGAACAATTCCTCATCTAACTCATCCAAACCCCTTCACCTGACTCCTATGCCAGGTTGAACTAGAAAGGGACACCTTTGCGTAAGTCCCAACACCATCTATTGTTAGGAACCTTATTCCAATAGTCCTATCTACACGACTTTAAACTATATCAATCCCTATGTTCCAAACATAGGATGCCTATTGCTTCTAACAAGAGATTCCTTATGCTACAATCATGAGGTTCCAACAGTCCATTCTACATGACTATAAACTGTAGTACACCCTATGTTCCAAACATAGGATTCCTCTTGATGCAAACAAGAGATTCCTTGTTCACCAAACATAAGATGCCTAATGCCATGATTACAATGGTGTAATTTCAAGAGCGTTGGAATCTGTTCAAACATTCCATCACTCCACCTCACGCTTTGTGTGTCCTTCATTCGGATCTCCATCCAATTCCATGTCTGAAGGGACCCCCTAACGGCCTAGTCCCATGCCACATTGGTTTACCTACCATCCTGGGACAATGCCCCATAAGACTTTGGACAACAATTCGAGTCAGGTCCTGTGTTTCGAACACGGTCAGCAGTCGACCCTCATTTGTTTGTCCCCATTTCAGGCTAACGCGATATGGATGCTGTGTTTCGAACACGGTCAACAGTTATCCCCTATCGCCATTCCACCCTCATTTTTTATGAATGTCAAGCATGTAATTCACAATTTTCATCTCCAGTTGTTCGGACTCATTCCAATTCCCCTTGGTGTTATCCCACTTGTGCACAAGTATTTACCCGAATTATATACCTCAACCCACTAGTATGTTGGGATGCCCTCCTAGCTAAACATGAGGATGAAATTATGGGAAGCTTCCTTGAGTAATCCCCATCCACTATTTCCGCTCCATAACGGCACCCGAGAAACATTCTCACATAGGCCCCATCCACTATTTCCACTCCATAGCGGCACACGAGCAGCTTCCTTGCGTAAGTCCCATTCACCATTGCTGCTCCATAGCGGAACATGAGAAGATTCCTTGCTTAAGCCCCATCCACTATTGCCGCTCCATAGCCGCACCCGGGTAGAATCCTCACGTAAGCCTTATCCACCATTGCCACTCCATACTGACACCTGGGTAGATTCCTTGAATAAGCCCCATTCACCATCACCGATCCATAGCGGCACACGTGAAGCTTCCTTGCGTAAGCCCCATCCACTATTGCCGCTCCATAGCGTCACCCGGGAAACATCCTCGTATAAGCCTCATCCATTATTGTCACTCCATAGTGTCACCCAGGTAGCTTCCTTGCGTAATCCCCATTCACCATTGCCGCTCCATAGCGACACACAAACAACTTCCTTGTGAAAGCCCGATCCACTACTACCACTCCATAGTGGCACCCAGGAAACATCTTTGCATAAGACCCATCCACCATTGTCGCTCCATTGCAGCACACAGGCAGCTTCCTTGCGTAAGCCCCATTCACCATCATCGCTCCACAGCGGCACACAGGTAGCTTCCTTGCGCAAGCCCCATCCACTATTTCCGCTCAATAGCAGCACCCGAGCAGTATCCTCGCGTAAGCCCCATCCACCATTTCCACTCCATAGCGGCACACAGGCAACATCCTCGCATAAGACCCATCCAACATTGTCACTCCATAGAAGCACACAGGCATCATCCTTACATAAGCCGCATACACTATTGCTGCTCTATAGTAGCACATGAGCATCATCCTTGCATAAGCCCCATCCATTATTACCACTCCATAACGGCACCCGTGCAGCTCACTTGCGTAAGCCCCATCCACCATTTCCTCTCCATAGAGGCACACGAGCATCCTAGAGTGTATGCCCCACACACTAAACACCGTCCTGAACTACGTGGTATTTGATCCTTGCCAAGGAAAGGTACGTAGGAAGCCTCCCTAAGGTTCAAGCCCACCACCCATTGGTCGCTCCGACCCACTTCACGTCAGATCACCAACACCTTTGTGCAGCCTAGAGCATAAGCACCACATCCCATTCTGAACTACGTGGACTTTGATCCTTGCTAAGGTAAGGTACGTAGGAAGCCTCCATGAGGTTCAAGCCCAAAACCCAGTAGTTCTGATCCCCTTCACGTCAGTTCTCCCCTATCCTGCATGACGTTAAACCATGGACCTAAATCAGGGGTAAGCCGTTGTGACCCTATCCAGCAGTAAGTCATTATGACCCCGTTCAGTGGTAATCCATTTTCAACCCCATTAAACGATAAGATATTAACACCCCTATCTAATGGTAATCCATTGGGACCTCAATCAGCGGTAAGCCATTGCAACCCCATCCAACAGTAAGTCATTGTGACCCCATTTAGCGGTAAGCCGTTGAAACCCCCAATCGGCGGTAAGCCGTCATTAGATGAACTACGTGGACATTGATTCCCTGCCACATGGATACACAGGAAGCCTCTTTGAGACTCAATCCCAACATCACAATCATCCTCATGATGACCCCATCTCATTATCCATCCACTTCATGGAACCTTCCATCGTCCGTCCTGATTCTTACCAGGGATGCCACATCCGGGTGGGATCATGCCACCCCATTCCCCATTCTGTTTAACAGTAATCGGGAATCCAACCACACGTTGAACCCAACATCAGTGTTCCATACAGGGGTTTCACCCATCTTATCCACTCTAGTTAGTGTTCTAATTAGTCCTATCCATCATCGCAAGACGTTAAACTCGCATCGTACCCTGTGTTAAACATGGGATGCTGAGGAAAACCTTAGAGACATGCCTCCAGCATAAGATACCCCATGACTGATGTGGGATGCATCAGGTTCTGCACCCATGAGATGCTATCTTATGAGGATGAATACTGGTTACCCTATTTCCACGCATCCAGAGATGCCCCGACATGCCCGATGTTATCGTCTACTCTAACCGAAGGTTATTTCCCTGACCAGACCCCTTGAAATGTTTTGATAAAAGAAGTGTAATTAACCGACTTCCATGAAGACATGACACCAGGAATGAGATTGAAAAACCACTACTTAATCTTTAAGGGAGACCCGGACTAGGTGATGAGTTCAGAGGAGGAATCCATAGAAGGAAGAATCGACATCCCATCATCCTGTTTCGATCAAGTAGTGAATGTCCCTGAATATGGAGCAGATGTCACCCGCCATTGGAAAGACGAAATGCGAGGCGATAGCTACGCATTATCCACAGACAGATGTGCGCACCCCGGTGAAAGCATCGTAAACAACATCAAATGAATCATTTTTGTGTCTTTTTTTGACACATTTCTCATATTCATTAGCTTTTTGAGGATGATTAGAAGGTACTGGGGATTATAGAACAAAATATTTCCTTTATTGTAAAGTATGTTTCAGAAGAACCTATATCACTCATAGAAATTTTCCATGGTAAAGACATTCTATTTATTAAAAATAGATCACAATAATAATTATTTTTTGGTATTACTTTTTTATTTTATATAATTAATATACTTATCATATTACTATTATATCTAGGATACCAATTATTGATTAGTAAATCATTTATGTCACCAAACCTTTTATCAAATCCCAATATCTATCACTATTGGTTTTACAGTATCTAGGTATAAGGATATTCTAATAGTAAGGATTTATATTTATCTTATTATAACATAGACTATGTATACAAAATTACTCAATGGTATTTAGGTGGGATTTACTCTTTCCCACTAAATTAAATCACTACTCCTTGATCTCTTGAGTGAAATTTCCAATAATTAAATCTTATACTCATATTTACTCAATTCTAGACTTTAAATTTCACTGGGTTGGCTATGCATAGTTTTCCTAATTTCAATTTGGTTAAGTTGAATCATGTACGATCTCATTTTTTGAATGGGATGAGAATTAAAAAGGAATTTTAATCTTCAATATAGAGGATGGATTTTTTAAAACAATGTTTTGAAATAGAATTTTAAGAGTTGTAGAAACTCAAAATCTTGTTTTTTGATTTTGTTTTAAGACCAATAGGAGTATTAGGAGAAAAATATGTATTAGAACCTTATTTATTCAAAATATTAGTTTCAATAGAAAACATCATGGGGTGCATGGTTAAAACATGGTTAATGATAACTATGAACCCCAAATCATGCATCTTATTTATTAAGGAATACAATTTGTTTAAACAATGCGATAATCTATAGATTTTTTGAGTGACCCATATGGTAAGCGAATAGTTCGTAAAATCATGTGCTATAATTGTGAAATGTGGGAGTGATTCATATAGTCAGTCTGCACGGTTGGTGCATGGTTTTCCTATCCATGTAACCAAACTAAAAACATAATTAAAAGAGGAAAATCAACATTTCTATCATCCACCCTTATAAGTTTCTACCCCACTTTTCCTCCCTCATTTTCCAAGAACCTCTCCCATAAGCACCGTCATATTTCTACCCTCCTCCATGGAATATATCATTATCCTTGGGCCTAGTAGAATATTTCATCTTGTGATCAAGAGCCTTCTGTAATTTTATCCTTCCTATAGCTTCCTTTCATAGTTTCTTTGGCTATCTAGTTCCCACACATCATTTATATGGGCCATTCCCAATTTCGAGGGTGTTTTTTCAATTTCACATTTTCTTTTATTATAGATCAAATGAATGGTTGTTACTAAATGAGTGAAGATTATTAAGTTTGAGGTAGGTGGTCTATATTCTTTTCCCTAAAATTATTGACATTTATAAAATGTGTCATTGGGCTAGATACTGATAATTCCAAGAATCCCACCCTTAAATTTATAATTTATTCAATTTGTAGCCAAAATAAAGACCTTGGGTTAGTATAATACTCCCTTTAACCATTTGAGGTTGACAAACCTAACTCAGAACACCCCTTAGGGTGAGTCTGGATTAACCCCCATGAAAACCTTACTTTATATAAAACCAAAACACCTCAAAAGGTGTGTTTGACTTGAAACTTGGTAGAGATCCAATTTATTCTTCCTCTAAGTAACAAAAAAAACCTTATGATTTTTTTTCATCTTATTTAAATAATGTAACTCTTAGATAGAACTTAGGGTGAAAAGAGTAAATTCTAGAGCCCAAGTTCACTCCTTGTTTTATACCATATAAAAGGAATTGGTTAATTTAATTATCAAATTATTTTTATTACTGTAATTAAAACCATGAATATTTACATGAATCATTGTATTCTATTTATGAAATTCCTTATAACTTATGACTCATTATTATGGCTCCATGGTGAAAATAAATTAATGTAATGTCATTGGTTAAATTATAACACCTCAAGATTTTGTGAAATATATATATTTTCAATTAAATTTAATAATTTCCATATTTTACATTACATGAAACATTGATTTTATATTGAGTTACGCACAATAATCAGTATATATTGCGTTATATAAAATACTAAGTTGATCCTGCATTACACACAACAATGATAGCGTGCATGACACACGACACTGAGCTTCAACGAACTATGAAATAATATTATTTTAAATATGACTATTATAACCTAGCTATTAAATTGGTGGGAATGAATAATATTAACTACTTTATGAAATATACATATAAATTTAATAATCAATATAAATTTATTTATAAATTCTTAGTAAATAATCATGTAATTTTTGGTAAATTAATTATAATTCATTAAAAACATGTTTTCTTTAAAAATGATTATTATTACTTTTTATGAGAAATTGTTATAATTTATATATTGATATTTTAGAAAATGTATTTGATAAATTGAAAATAATTTTTGAAATCATCATATTTAAATTAACTCATTGTGAAATTTTGGTATTTTTATGAAAATATTGATTTTTGAGTGAATAGTGAAAATTAATGATTTTTGAAAAACATTCATTTATTTTCAATAAATTAATTAATTTAAGTGCCCATTATGTTTTATATTAATATAATAAAAATTTATTAATATATAATCTAGTTAATTACTTTTTAATCAAATTTATATTTTATTTTAGTATAAGCTTTGTTTAAGGTTTAAAAAAGGGGTTTTTTGAAAACTGTTTTAAAGTGTATAGAGTTTCCCCATTTTAATTAATCAAAATAATACCTAGTAAGGAATTTTTTAATTTAAAATTTTATATTATATATCAACAAAGTTTAATCTATATCTATATAATGATTTTATTTAGACATGGAGTTAATATAAAATCATCTTATTCTTGAAAAATACATTTCTCAAAACCCGCATTTTCTTAATACTAGTGGGTTTTGTTATAAATTTAAAATTTTCCAATTTTATAAAATGAATTTTATAAAATAAAATTAAATTTTTAAGTCAAATTTTTAAATTTATCTTTGGGTAAATTTCTGATAATTTTATGAAAAGATTAATTTTTTAATTAATACTGAAAATAATGAAATTTATTTGAAAACCACCTTTTCGTTTAAATTTTTTATAATGTTAAATTATATTTTAAATTACTTCTAAAGTAAAATTATTTCATATATATATATATATTAATAAAATTTATGTCATTTCATTCAATTTCACATTGAATTTGTATATAAAAACTTTTTAAACCTTTTAAAATTATCTCTTTAAAATCCCACTTTCTTATTGTGTCTGTGAGATTTATTTTAAATTAAAAATTTTCAATTATGTGATTGGAATTTTGAAAAATGTATTCCATTTTTATAATAACAATAATTTATATTATCTAATAAGTTAAAATTAATTTTTGACCAAAATTAATTGTTAAAACGATAAAAAATTATTTACCGTGGTTAAGGTAAAATAGGTTTACTGTGGGGTTAAACTAAGAAGAGAAGGGATAAAATAACTTAAATACTTGTCAAAATATTATTTTATGTACTTAGTTACACCTTATACTTCGAAATATCAAATACAAAGTCATTTGAAATATTTTTTCTTGGGAATGAAATTATTATTTTGGAGTCCTTTGGAAAATTTCCATGTAATTTCCTAGTGGGTTCCTTTCCCCCACTTATAAAAGGCCACCAACAACTTTCACTTATTGACACATTCCAACTCCTTTTGATTAAAAAAATAATTCCCAATTGTATCCCATAAATCCTTAGTTACATTATCGAGCTACTGGTCCTCTCAAGATACCATCCCTAGGGTCATTAAGAGGACATCCAAAGGATGTTTCTCTAAGAGAAGGTAATTATCTTAACAAGCTATTTCATTTTAATTATTGTTTTTCCTATATAAATTGTGTATTAATGAATAAAATATAAATAAATTATCTCCCATATATATATATGTTATTATGTTTATGGAATATTAATTATCCACCTCCACTTCCATCAAATGGGTTAAGAAATCATCATTCGTGTGTACAACGAACCACCTCCTCGCGAATCGATGTCATTCGTTTTTCAATTACCACCTATCATGGATGAAAATAATTATTGATTTATTATATATATATATGTTATATTTGAGATATTATTATACTAATTAATTTATTTTATAACACATACCTTCATAATTTCTATTTTGTGGGAATATGTTAATGTCACATGTGTGTACAAAAAACTACCGCCTTGCGTAGTGATGTGATTCGTTCACACCTTACAAGGAAGATTTTAAGGATGGGATTAATGAATATATGTGATATATATGAAATAAAAATGATTATTTATTTTTAATATATCATTTACCTTTATTTATTTCAATTTGGAAAGAAAATAGAAACAACGTTCATGCATACATATGACCTACCTACTCCATTAACAATGTATTTAATATTCTATAACTAAGTTATATGTATTAATATAAATATATATATAATATATTTATATGATATTTATATAATTATTAAAATTATGTATATGATGAAATAATGATCAAATTGAGAGAATAATAAAATAACAAATTGAAACTTATATGAAAAACCAAACAGTTATTACCCGAAACGTAACATTAACAAAGAATTGTTAATGAATAGGTAATGAAAGGACATAATAAGATCATAAATGGTATTATATATATAAATATTATTCTATAATATATGTATCATAAACTTATATTTATTATTTAGTAGGTTTTAATGTGTAGGATAGAAGTCAAGACTTAAGGTAAAGGATTTTCATCTAACCTTTATTTTTTTGGTGATACCTAAGCCATATTCACTAAGTATTTATTTGATGTGGTGTATATAATATCCATGAATGTATTGTATGATGATTATAATAAAAATTATTTGTCTTTTAATTTCAATTTTAGTATATTTATTTCATGAGGTTTACAGTGCATAATTTAATAAATCATTAATGGATTTATGTTTTAATTTTCCTTCTTTGGGACATACATTATTCTATACGCCTATCTTATTCTATGTGGTGTATATAATTCCCTTTAACATGTTATATCATTAATATACTTATTTTAATATTAATATAAGTTTAATTTAATGTTATTATTACATGGGTATTATGATTCAAAGTTATCAAAGTGGGAAGCATTTTATGTTATAATCTCATTGTTTATAGGTATTGTCTATGACAATGATTTCAAATAATGAAATATTATGATATATCTTTCAAGAAAATCATGACTTTTAATATAATATGGTTATTTAATGAGAATAAGTGTTTTCAATTCACTTTATTCTCTTAATGTATTCAATTTTTAAAAAATAATGTTTTTAATAAAAATCGAATTTCGATCAAAATCCATTTTTCTTCTAAAACCAAGTTTGCTAAAAATGATTTCACATTTTTTATGGTTTAAAAGTTTTATTTTTCAAATAAGAAATGATATTTTCCTCAAGAAATATTTCAAATTAATTTTAAATATTTATTTATAAGTTTTAATGTTTATTTTCAAGGAAAAGGATTCTAAAAATGTTTTATGTTTTTAAAAGTATTTTAAAGTAGAAAGGAAATTTTCCTTAAGAAATGTTTTAATTTTTTTAAAGCATAATTTATTATTTTTCATGTTTATTTTCAATGAAAAGGATTTTCAAATTTTTTATATTTTAAAAATTATTTTTCAAATTCGATAGGTTATTTTTCTCAATAAATGTTTTAAATCATTTTTAATGTTTCCTTTATAAGTTTTAAAATTTATTTTTAAATAAATGTATTTTAAAAATGTTTTATGTTTTAAAAATGTGTTTTTAAAATTGGAAAAGATATTTTCGTAAAGAAACGTTTTAAATTATTTTTAAAGCTTCATTTATAAGCTTTCGTTGTTATTTTTAAAGAAAAGGATTTCTAAAATGTTTTATAAAGTTAGTTTAAAAATATTGATTTTTAAGGAAATTTTATTTCCATCAAGAAAAATTCCAAATTATTTGTCATTCAAAAGACAATTTCCTGATAAGATGAAATATTTTGATGTTAATTATTTTTACTAGGGATATGATTCTAGTATGCCATTCTTAATCCTTCTTTGAATGGTTTATGTTTTTGATGACAAGATGTTTATGAAACCTATATCTTTTCCACAGGTTATAGCATGATAAAAGTATTATGAAACACACTTATTTTTACATGGTCTATGCTCTGATGAAATGACGAAATGATTATGATTTTTTTTTATTCTCAATAGGTTATGCTATGATGAAATATTTATGAAAGCCTTTTCATTTCCTCGTTTATAATATGATGAATGTTTTATGGTCTTGTGGTAGACATATGTATGATTTTCATTATGTAACAGTGGTTATGTTATTGCCAATAATGGTGGTTATGTTATAATCTATGAGGGTTGGGACCTATATCTCTCTCCAATGTATTAGGTAAAGATTTATATCTCATAATACAGACAATATTGGAACAAGGAGTAAACTCAGTTCAGTAAGGGAATTTATCTGCTATGATGGTCTTGGTGGTGAACCTTGACTACTATTATGGTTTGAGGAGTGCACCAATTCTATAATGAGGAAAGGGCTACCCTTAAGGATGGTTGTGTATCCCGCCCAGGAGGTGTAGCTACCTATGAATATCCCTAATCAGTTTTGGAAATGATATTTTATTATTAAGGAAATGATTTCCTATTCTTATGTGTATACCACAATTACACATCATATGCCAATGTTTTTCTCTCATGGAACATGTATTTTATTTCCTTAGGATTCTTGTCTTATAAATTTCCAATATTCATTCCTTGACTCAGTATTATGACCTTTGATATATAGGTTATGGTTTTCATATGTTATGATCATGTTCTCATACACTTATGTTCATGTTATTCTTATGCATCTCCCTTATTTACCCTTAATGAGAATTTGAGCTCACCCTTTATTAAGTTTCATTTCCCTAGGTTATGATGAAAAGATTTAATTAGGTTTTGTTTTTGAAGAGTACTAAAGTGGAATATCTTTATGAGAGATATTAAAGATCTTTTAAAAAATTAAAATATTGTGTACCTAGTCTCCAAAGAAAATAAACTATTATGGTTATTAAGTGTGTGTTTGTGTAATTCATTAAATATTCATATAAAAATATTTAATATATATGTACGAGAAACTTGGTTCAATATAGTTGGCATCATAGGAAAAGTTTAGTTAACCTTTGTAAATTAGGATAATAAAAAATTAGTAAGATCCCTGGGGATATTTCTAAGGATATTTCTCAGGATGTCTCTAAGGATATGTCTAAGGAAAATTCAAAGTATAGTAAAATATCTTGGATTTTTAGTAAAGGATAGAGAAAGTGGTTTATAAGAAATTACATCCATATTTGTATAATATAAGTGGATGTGGATCTGATATAGAGGTACCTATTGGTAATAACTACAAAATAATGCATTGATCTGGACCCGATCATATTCTGGTGCATGATAATGAGACATACTACACACCAGGTTTGGCACTCCCAAGGGATATGTTTTAAAAATTCAGAAACACTTAATTAACCATTATGAATGATTTAAATAGATAATGATCAATAATAATATAGGATAAACCTAAGGAATCATAGATTAAAAATAATTGGTCATGATTTATACATCATTTAAGTGATTTTCAGGATTATTTGGTTTCAAACTATGATTAGTGATTCTCACACTATAGTTTTTGGTTTTATTTAAGGATGGTAAATGGAAAGAACTCGTTTAGAATTGAATTCAGCTTAAAATTTTATTATGATAATCTAAATGGGATGGTGATTGGAGTAAAGGATGTTGTGATTATTCTTTATTAGTTAACATGATATATTATTAAAAGATGTACCTAAACCAACTCTTAGAATCACCAAATAAGATAATTATAGAGTTCATTGAGAGTTTAGGTATTGGAAACCATGGAGGAAAGAAGGTTTAGTTTTCTATATGTCAATAATGTGGAAAGAACCACTAAAGGGAATGTATTATAGGATTGAGAATATGTTTTTAGTGTAGAAAAGAAGGACACAAAAAAATTAATTACTAAGGTAAAAGGAAAATTTTATTTAATAAAATGGATGGGAAGACTAGTCTCCCAAAAGTGTTATCAATATATATTTTTTTAAAATGTGGAAAGTATTGGAACTATGAAAATAAATGTCTTAGGGGGAAATCTTTTTAAGAGAATAAGAAAGGTGGTACCATTAATGGTTATAATGCTAATGATAAATAAACTATGTATAAAATATGAAAATAAGGAGTTATTAAGGAATAAGATGATAAATACTAGTTAATGGTTTGGGAAGGAAGTGGGTTGATTGAAGTATTTATGTATTGGAATTAAAGAATTATGAAATATATAAATATTATTCAGTATAAGTTTTTCAAAAGTATTTGAAAGAATATGTTGAAAGATGATGATGAACTAGAAATATGATTTAATGTAAATGTGATATTCATGTAAAACACATGATTAAGGGAAAGATAATTGTTAATATGTTCCTAATGTTGAGATAATGATACTAAGATAAATATTTGATTGATTTGGGTAAAATAAATTGGATATTTTTGGTGACCTTGTATTTGATTAATGATTTATGGACAAAGTAGTTTATGTTATCTTTGATGGGGTTTAAAACATTGTTGGATATATGGAATATATTCAATAATATTTGGTTTTATTCAAGGAATGAGGAAGAATTCATGTTTTCATTAAGTTTATATAGTAATTAAAGTTATTACCATATTTTAAGAGAACACATGATGAAGGTATTCACATTTTTATTATGTGAAAATCAAGAGCTACATTATGATATATGGGAGTTAAATGTTAAGTTAATTTTGAGAAACTTAGTGACCTTCTTTATAAATTTTGAATTTTGGAAAGATTAAAAGGATAAAAATTTATTGAATGGAATAAGTTGAATTTTGGATGAGGTTTTAGAGATTAATTTTTTATTTCACCATATAAGGAATTATTCATAACTTGTGCTAACCATTTTGTTCTGATGATAACTAAAGATAGAAAAAATAACTTATCAATCTATTTATAGATCTTATGATCCACTATTATTTCAGGCATAGAAAATTAACCTTTATTTCTTGGAGTAAGAGATGATGTAGAAATTTAACAAGGAAATACCAAAGGTTGATATTGTTCTTATGATATAGAATGAAATCATGTAAGTATATCTTTTATTGAAAATTCTTCAACTTTAAGAAAAGGATCTGGAAATAAAATATTGTCCTGTTATCATTATTTTTGATGATATCAATGTCCTTTTTCATGCCTATTTGGTTTATGGATTTATGGGCATTAAACTTCTCTGGATCACCTAATTTCTCGTGATTAATTTTCTATATCACTCTCCATCAGTATTTGGGTGTTAGTTTTCTCTTATATATAAATGTTTTCACTTCCCACCAATTTTATCCTATTTAAAAACCTTGTATGTGTTATTATAGATGAATTTTATACACCCCTTTCTCTTTTTTCAAAATATTTTTTTGTTAACCATTTTTACAATATGGGTTCTATAAAAGAATTTTTAAATTTTAAACCTTTTATGATTGAGATTAATTTCAAGTGTATATTTCATTTTAATGGGGGTATAATGTAACACCCCCATATTTCGAGAAATATATATTTTTTCAATTAAATTTAATATTTTAAATGTTTTTCATTAAATGAAACACTAATTTTAGATTATGTTAAATGAAATTTTGAGTATATATTTAATTTTATACAATACCTAATTTATATTGTGTTACATATAATAACAATAGTGTGCATGACACATGACACCGAGCTTCAACGAAATATGAAATAATATTATTTCAAATATGAGAATTATAACCTAAATATAAAATACATGGGTATAAATAGTATTAAATTATTTATGAAATATACATATAAATTTACAACTTAGTATAAATTTATTTATAAATTCTTATTAAATAATTAATAAATTTTTCCTAAATTAATTATAATTCATCACGAATATATTTTCTTAAAAAATGATTATTATTGATTTTTATGAGAAAATATCATAATAAATTTATAAAGATTTTTTAATTTTTTTGATACAATTAAATTCATTTTCTAAATCACCATATCCAGATTAGCTCATGGTGAAAGTTTGGGTTTTTTTTTAAAATTTTGATTTTCAGGAAATACTGAAAAATAATGTTTTTTGTTAAACTAACATTTATTTTCAATTAAATAAGTAATTTAAATGCCCAAATATGTTTTAAAGTAACATAAGTATGATTTATTTATTTTTAATCCACTTAATTACTTTTGAATCAACTTTATATTTTATTTTATTATAAGTTTATTTGAGGGTTTAAAAAAGGGTTTTTTCTAAAACAATGTTTTAAAGTTCATAATGTTTCACCATTTTAATTAATTAAAATAATCCTTAATGTAGAGTTTTTTTAATTTTTTTTATATTATATATTAATAAATTTTAATTGGGATTCATTAATGATTATTATTAGTCATCGAGTTAATATAATATCATCTTGTTCTTGAAAAATAAACTTCTCGAAAAACCGCTTTTTCTTAGTGCTTGTGGATTTTGTTTTAAATTTAATTTTTTTACAATTTAATAAAATTAATTTTATAATTTTTTTAAATTAACATTTAAAATTTTTATTTGGGTAAATTTATGATAATTTTATGAAAAGGTTAATTTTTGATGAATAGTGAAAACATTGAATTTTAACTGAAAATTGCTTTATCATTTAAATTATTTATAAAGTTAAATTAAATTTTAAATATGTTTTAAATTAAAACTAGTTAAAATATATATCTATTAATATCATTTAGGTAATTAGAATCATTTTTATATTTAATTTTCATATAAAAATATTTTTAAGTTTTGAACATTTTTTCTCTTTCGAAACTGGCTTTCTCTTCTCATCTATGGGGTTTATTTTAAAATAAAATGTTCTAATTATATTAATGGAATTTTTAAAAATTAATTCAATATTTGGAATAAGAATAATTTATATTATATAATATGTTCAACTTAATTTTTGACTGAAATGAATAATGGAAACAATAAAACATTATTTACTACAGTTAAGGTAAAAATGGGTTTACCGTGTTGTTAAAATAAGAAGATAAGGGTTAAAATTACTTACCAACATTTTAAAATATTATTGGATGGAAATATTTACCCATTATAATTCCCAATTTCTAATACATGGTAATCTAGAAGCTTTTCTATTTTGAATGAATTTATTATTTTGGTGTCCTTTGGGAAATTTACAAGTAATTTTCAAGTGGGTTCCTTTCACCCACTTATAAAAGGCCAACACAACCCTTCACTTATTAACACCTTAAAATACATTTGGCTTGAGAAAACCATGAAAACATATCTCACAAATATCTTTAGTCAAATTCTTGAGCTACTGATCCTCCCAAAATATGATCCCTAGGGTCCTTAAGAGGAGATCAAAAGGAGGGGTCACTTAGAGAAGGTAAATATCTTAAAAATATGTATAATTTTATTTATTATTTATACACCTTAAATTATGTATTAAAACATAAAATATAATAACACTATTATCATACATATACTTATATTTTATTATGTTTATGGAATAATAATTATCCATCATGACTTCCATCAAATGGTTTACAAAATCATCATGCGCGTGTATGACAGACTACTACCTCGCAAAACTATGTCATTCGTTTTTCCATTAACACCTATCAAGGATAGAAATAATGATTGATTTATTATTTATATATTATATTTATAATATTATTATAATTCTTCAATTATTATATCGCATATACCTTCATAGTTTCTATTTTGTGGGAATATGATAATGTCTCTCGTGTGTACCAAAAACTATAGACTCGCGTAGTGATGTGATTCATTCACTATTTACATGTATGGTACTAAGGATGGGTTTAAAAAAATATTTGATATATATTACATAAAAATGATTCTTTAATTTTAATACATCATTTACCTTTCTTTCTTTCAATCTGAAAATAAAATGGAAACAAAGTTCATGCGAACGTATGGACTACCGTCTCAATGAATGGTGTATTTTATTTTCTATCACTAAATTTTATTAATTACTACTAAAAAATATATAATGAATATATGTGATATTTATATCGTGTTTAAAATTATATAGATGATTAAATCATGATAAAATTACGTGAACCAAAAGAAATAAAAAATTATATGAAAAACAGAGCGGTTATTACCCAGAACGTAACGTTGACATAGAATTGTTAATAAATAGGTAATAAAAGGTCATAAGAAAAGAATATATGATATAATATATATAAATATTATTATTTAATATATGAATAATGAAATTATATTTATTATACAAAAGGTTTGAATGTGTATGACAGATGTCATGACTTAAGGTAATGGATTCCGGTCTCACCTTTATTTTCTATGAGACAGAATCCATATTCACCACTTATTTCTTTGATATGGTGTTTATACTATTGATGCATCTGATTTATGATTCATATACTAAAAATTATTTGGGTTTACTTATCCATTTTATGATATCTTTTTAATGGGGTTTACAGTCTAAAAGATATTAAATTGGTATGGGATTTTTGTGCCAATTTTCCTTTTTTGGGACATAAGTTATGTTATACACCTATCTTATTATATGAGGTGTATGTACTTCACCTTATCATGTTATATCATGAAAAAACATCTTTTAATGATATTAACATTTAATTTAATGTTATTATTTCATGGGGGTTATGATTTAAAGTTACAAAAGTGTGAAGAGTTCTATGTTAAAATCTCCTCATTTTTTGGATTTTATATTATTTTGATTTCAAAAAATGGAATCTTTTGATATATCTCTAAATGAAATCATGAATTTTATTCTCCTTTGGTTATTTAATGATAATACATATTTTCCTTTAATTTTCCTCTCTCTATGTACACAAGAGTTTAAAAAAAATGTTTTTAATAAAAACCATCTTTAATGTTGAAAATCTTTTTTCTTCCAAAACCAGGTTTTATAAAAGAAATTCATTTTTAATAAGTCTTTTCTAAAACCAGAAATAATATTTTCCTCAAGAAATATTTTAAATGATTTTAAGGATTCTTTTATAAGTTCTCATATTATTTTTCTATGAAATAGATTTTCAAAAATGTTTTATATTTTAAAAATTGTTTTTTAAAGTGCATAGGATATTTTCCATAATGTGTATCTTATTTCATGCGCTATTATACACCATTTATTATTTTTAGTATATTTTTATTATTAAAATAGTTTTTTAATTATTACCAACTATTTTATTTTTTGTAAATTATTATAAAAAAAATTATTTTTTATTTAAATGTGTATTTTGATGTTTGTTTTAACCATTTTTTGAATAATTTGAAATTAATTAATTAAATCTAATTTTTACTTTCATTTTTTATTCTATTTTTTTAAATAATAATTTTTTTTCATTCTTTATTCTTTTAATTATTTTATGATTTCTTTAATTAGTTTTTTCCTTTATTATATTTTCTTTATGTTTATATTTATTTATAAATTAATTCATCATTTTTAATAGTAAATAAATAAATTTCACTTTATTTTTTTAAAAATTTTAATAATTATTTTAATTTACACAATTTTATTATTTTCCTTAAATATTTTAATACTCAACTATATTTGATTTTAATATAATTACTTAATTATTTCTATTAATTAGTATGTTTAATTAATTATTTAATTGACTTAAGAAAACAAAAAAATTATATTTTTTATTATTTTAAATTAATTTATATATTAGCAAATTATAATATATGTTAATTTATTTTTTGAAAAAAATTTCCCCAAATTAAGCCGTTGTTTGAAAATTTATATTATGAATTAGATTATTAATTTCATTTTTAATTTAGATAATTGATTATTTTTTATTAAATAAATAAATTTTATTTTTTTAATTTTTTTAATTGTGTTTGTTGATTTTTTGCTAGGTACTGTGGCTACCAGACCAGCTTCCATTGGAATACCCCTCGCCAGCCTTCACCCAACAGTGGCAACCGAGCCACCGTTTTCACCCATTCAGTGGTGACTCATCTGAGTCACCGCTTACCATTTCTAAACATCAACTCATTTGAGTCACTTTTTTGCTTCAACCCACCATCAACCCCTTTAAACCACCGTTCTTATTCACTCACCAAAAATGTATCACCATTCCCATTCATCCACCATCACTGTGTCTCCATTGTATTTCACCCTCCGCCACAACCACCCAACGGTGACTTGCACAGTCACCGCTGGTGTTTGATCCACCTATCCTCCATTGCTCCATTCAACAGTAATAGAAAAAACATAATTCCAACAATATAAAATCAAGAATAGAAAAAATAAATCACAGTATGAGAATAAATGGAGAATAAAATCAATATAGATCAACATACTCCAACCAGATTTGAACCCAAAAGAGTCCAATATAAAACCAAAACCATGAATGGAGGTTGATGAACATTGACTAAATCTTCACCCTCACCATTGTAGTACTACGGTTTTTCTGATCTAGAAGCCAAACCACCGCAATCGTCACTGTAATACCTTTCTGTACCTTCTGAGCCTTTGTGAAGCCAAGAATCACTACTACAGATCTGTCAAAGGCCAAATCAGCATTGAAAATGAACTGCCACCACTCCAAATCCACCATGGGATCCTCTCTGCATGAAATTGAAGACCCACCATAAGTTTATCCTCCCATACCTCTCAAGGATTAAGCCTCCTGCACACCCCTTCCCCCTTTCCCCCTCTGCTTGGGCTGAACCCCATTCCCCTCTACTTGATCTAACCAACCACCACCCCCTTCTTCATCTCATCGAACCCCACCACCCCTCTCCTTCTTTTTTTATTTCTTTTTTATATAATTATATAATTATATAATATATAATACTTTTATCAATAATAATAATAAAATATAAATAGATTAATAATAATAATATATGAATACATATTGTTATGTACATAGCTAAATTAAGAAATATATATATAGTAAATATAGTTAATTTAAATAATTATATATATGCATTCATTTTTATATATCTAATAAAATTAATAATAATAATTATTTGTATATGTAATTATATAATTAGGTTTTTTTATTAATATTTTTATATAAGAACCGATATGAATATTTTGTTACTTTTTAAATAAGTTCCTTAACATTTTTTTTAAATTTTTATTCTATTTGGAAGGATCAGGTGGTTATTGAAGACTATTATTGTGGCCATGACATGATTTTCTTAAGCATTGTTCATTGAAAGAGGTTGATTATGCTCATCCGGAGTTCACTTGAAGCCAGTGACAGGTGTATCAAAGGAAACCACTTGGAACATGCTTCCTAGAATTAGAGTTTCACTATATTTTTATTTTTTTTTATTTCAAAAAATAAGGGGATATATTATCCTCTCTCTTGTTATATAACCCTTGGACATGAGAACTATCTCCAGTACCAGGAGATGGGCACCCCACACCTTCTTCATCTTCCTCTTTAATTATTTTCATTTTTGTTTAATTTTTGTAAATATCATTGGGATGTATCTATTTTTAATTGAATTGTGATGTTTTTTATTTTTTTATCCTTTATTCATGTTCTAATAACTAATATCCAAAAATGAGGATCTAATTCACGGGGATAGATACTGGTAGTGTAACCCGATGTTACCTAAAGTTCAAATCTTCATCACGATCATCATTTTTGCTTCATCACTCTGAGGATATCATGAAGGTGAATTGGGGTATGCGAGAGTTAATTATTTCATCAGATTAGATTTCTTCTCTTCTCCCCTTGATCAATTTTCCATATTCACTTAAATTTTTTTATCTAGGGGTTTGGTAAGGTTTTATGATCTTTAATCCATTTACGATCACTTTAGTCATGAAGAAATTCATGGATGGAGTGATGTGATCTAGATATTTCTTGACTTTGGGTGAGTGATCATGTGTTGGAAGTAATTATATGCATGTGTGTTCAATTTTTTTGGTGATAGAGGTGTGTGTATTGATCCATGGATCATTAACTAAGTGAGGATTATAGTTTTTGATTTTATCTTTAGTATATCTATGATAGAGAGTTGAGGGTGGATCGACCTTGGTCTGGACCTGTTCTTACTAACCATCTTCCTTTTTGTTATGTCTTTTCATGTTTTTCATTTTTTACCCTCCTCAATACTTTTCATACATAGTTTAATCAGTCTCACCATGATTTACATCATTATTTTACTATTTTTTTGTTTTACTTATTTCAAAATATATAGAAAAAATATTTTCAAAAATACCACATGGACACTCAACATCGCTTCCTTGAGAGAAACCCTAAGATTATCCACTCTTATATATGTTGGGTTTTATAAATGTATCTTTGAATTTCCTCACGATAAGGACAAGTTCATATTTTTTTACCATTTCCAGGGAAGCAATGTTTCTTGTGGGGTTTTTTTCCACTTTTCTTTAAAAAAACACAACTAAAAAAACTAACAAAATATTAAAAAACACCAGAAAATAATGGATATTTTATTTTATTTTTCTGATGATATGGTTGATTTTTATATTTTGAAATCTCATTATTAGGATGTGGCCTTATTCTAGTTTTTTTTAAAAAAATCAATAAGGATAGCTTTCAGATGCTACAAATTCCATGTCTCATCAAACTAAATTAAAATTTTTATTGAAATTTAATGAAATAAATAAAGGTCAAGTTGGGATTTATCCTACCAAGAAGGATTTTATAGCTATAAAGAGGATTATGGAATTACTTGGACCCACTTACCTATATCAAGTGGATAAAAATAACAAGGAATTACTCCAAACCCCCCCTGAAGTTACAACTTTTGAAAAACAATTTTAAAGAAAGGAGAATAGAAGAAGAAATAAGAAGAAAGAGATATCATCATTTGAGTCTGAAATACCTTCTGATATGCTACTATAAATTCATGTTCTACATTAATAATTCATTTTAAAGATCTATTATAAGAAATAAAATTAATAACTAGAGGAATATGGAAAACCTTTAGAAGATCATTTCATTTCAAGAACTTCATTTGATGATTTTATGTGTTGTAAGTTTCATAATGATGTTTACTTAACTAAACAGGTAAAACCAACACAATAAATCATATCTATTTCCTTCTAAGACACTAAAAATGAGGTATTGTGTTTGTAAGAGAGGCTGGAGGAGTTTTAATACCCCACTCATTCCCTATAGGATCTACCAAGATCACTATTTAATCATAAAGAAGAACTAAACTGTTTTAGGGAGTAGAAAATTTTATGAATGAATCTATATTTTTATTTGAATTAGATTACATGGAATATGATTTAAATTATGCTACTACCATTGAATATATTGAGGATTTAGTTCACTAATATGAATTCTTAGAGAGTTAAGAGGAGCATGGGGTTTCACCCATTGAGGAAATGTTGGACCTCCCAATTCTGGACGAAAATTCTAGTTTGTGAGCTACTATTAAAGGGGAATTAATTAAGATATGAACAAGGAAAGATTAGGATAATGATACCCTTTTATATTTCAATGAAGTATTTCTTATTTAAGCTAAACAAGAAGACAATTCTCACTGCTGTACACACTAACCCTCAGGTTGTGGATGCGGGGATGTGACCCTATATTTTATCTACCTTTCTATTACTTCCAAAGTGGTCCACTTCCAAGGAGGGGGGATTTCACGATGTTTCACAAGGGTTACTGCAAATATGGAATAGCTCTGTGGTTGTAAAGTACCAGATTGTAGGTTCTGGCTATAATATAAGTGTGTTATGGGTCATAACAAACATTTATTTTTTCCATGATCGATGATTAATCTGAGATTTTACACAATGTTGAATATTGTGATCAATAGAATTAAATCAATGAATATAGAAAAATTATATAATGCCATAATTAGATAAAGTATCATCACATGTTATTTATTATTAATTTAATTAATTAAAGAATTACCTTGTTGGAATTATTTCTTCATTGATGGATCTAACAACATGTCTACATTTTACTGTCATTTCATTGTAAGAATCAAAAGAATATTCCCTCTAGTAGTGATCCACATGTGTTCCAAAAATATCTAAATTTTGTCGTAGGAATATCTAGATACTATCATGAAAGATCCTATCGCTAGCATCATCTGCACTTGATCACTATGAGAACCTCTTCCAAAGAAATTTACCTGATCTCTTTTGAATTGAGAGTGGGAGGTGGAAGAAGATTGATCTCCATTATTGGGAGCATTCTTTGATAAGGGATCTCTCTAGGTCTTGAGAGAATTCTCCAAATCTGTTGTGCATAACCAAAAAAATGAAATATCTCTCAGAGAAAATTATATAATTGGGTTTATATACTTCTAGGGTTAAAATTAAATAATTTCACAAGTTTCCTTTATTATTTATTTAATACATCAAGAACCCAATGTCAAATAATAATAATAATAATATTATTATTTCTCTACATATGTTTAACTTTCAAATTAAATTTAATATTATTAAATCAAATAATTTTCAATATTTATTATTTCTTACTAGACCATTAAACTCGATCTTCCATTCGTACACAATATTTATCGATCCTTGAATAATGACTATTTATTTATTAAACAAATGTTACTAAATTATTGGTGAATAAATAAATAAATAAATATTATATTCCCTTAAATAGAAAATAAATATTTATTAAATATTCTGCTCACATTATATTCTCTCGAATAACTGGTGACAAAATATATGTGATTAAAAAAATATGAATAATTATTAAACCATGTGGAATAATAATATTTGTTGATATTTTTAAATAATAAATAATAATATCATTTTTAATTGAGATTATAGATACTCTTATTGTGTGACCCTCTTGTCATCTTTCTTAGTGTCATTAGGAGAAACAGCCTAAATTCCAGGGTTAGCATCTAGAAATATACCGAGGAACCCATATGGAAATAATTTAATGCTGAAATAACATAATACCTCATACAGACACTTATTATGTAATATAATTCCTTTATCCCGATATCTCTAATCAAATAAGTTTCTTGATAGTACCATCAACTTATGTGCTCGATGTCCCTTTCTTTGACTTCCTAGAAAATGAACTTGCCTATAGAACACTCTGGACATGGATTTATTTAGGATATACCATTTCTATGAAAGGGCCTAAGATATTAACTTTCATTAAATAACAGAAGGGAAAAATCCTTTCTTGCATTATTTATTAATTCAATATTACTCATGATGTATCCAATATATCCTACCTCACTGAGAATATATGTCATCATAGTATTCATTAATACATAAAATCATGTGACTCATAATAATCATTAATAATAATATTAAATTCTAGGGATCAATAATATAAGGCCCCAGCCTTAAACCTTACTTAAAATTGAATTAAATGAATAATTCATATTGAGGATCTTTTCAGGTTTAGATTTTTAGAGAATTAGGACATAACTATTACATCTCAAAAGATTACAAAGTAGTCTCTTCTACTAAATTTCCTTAAAATAAAAATTATTAAAAAGAAACATGTCTAGTTTCATGTTTTAGGTAGCATGACTTTCCCTTGATCCCATCCTTGACCCTATTCCATGCTAAGTCCTGTGAAAAACATTTCAAAAACTTGGGATGAGCATAAAAACTCAGTAAGGGATACACAAAGAATAAAAACTGTTAGTTTATCAAAACAAAAAGTAAACCATGTATACTTTATCAAGGTAATACTTTTCACCTTTATGAAGTAGTAAAAACTCTTCATGAATTAAATATCATTACTTACCTTTTTGTAACCAAAGTATTACCATAAAACCCATATAAAGAACACATAACATATATAAAGGTAACTTGGGACATAAACATACTTAAGTGGAATAACCATATGGTCGACTCCCACACATATCACTTAATGGAATATCCATACGGCCAATTTCCATACATACTTAATGGAATAGCCATACGGCCGACTTCCATACCCAATGCATTGGAGGTTATAACGTAACCACCCGTCCTGGTATTCACGGCACCACCCGTCATATGGTTTATAACGTAACCACCCATTAAAATGTCCAAGTACCAGTATAAAATCATAAAACATAAAACCAATATAAAGGAATGATAACATTTCCACATTTCAATCACAATATATCATAAATATATTGACATAATAGAATCCTTTTTCAAAACCATTTTCAATACCAAAATACATAAAGGAGTATATGGTATTTATTTTATTTTAAAAACATTACGGCTTGTTGAGGAAGCCAAAGGCCAAATAATACTCGCGGCGGCGGAAAAGGTCATTGTCACCGCATACGTTAAAAACACATTCCTTTTTGTTGTTTAGTAAAACGCTTCGTAGAAAAAGATTCATTTTGTATAAAAGTAAAAGTCAAAGTAGTTTATACACCGTAAAAAATAAAGTTGTGTATAAAATGAAATATTCCTCAATGAAAGGAGATTGAGACGAAGTCCCTTACCTCGGGTCCGACTTGACTCGATCGTTCTTTAACGTCCTGAATAATAAACTTGAGTTAATTTCTACTTGATTAAGAACCTTTTTAAAGTTCATTATTCCATTAATATCACTTATTGCCATGTTATAAACATTATGTAACCATTTATGTTAATAATGTTTGTTTTGTCGATATTTGGTTCTTAAGTCGAAAGTGGACTTGTTACAATTACATGTTGTTCGTGTGGTCAAAGGTTCTTTATATATAGAATGACATTCCTGATTTGGATATCATATATATCATATATATCCAGCATATACATGTATTTATAATATTACATAATCATTTAGAGGTAAGAAATGAAATGCACCGTTCATGGAGACGGTAAGCCGTACGTACGCATGAACGCTACTTTCATTTCTTTATCATATTAATGGAATTAAAACTAAATGAGAGGTATGTATATTTTAATTCCAGAATTATATTCATCATTTAGATATATCATTAATTATATATATCCATTATATACATGTACTTTTAATAGTACATTACATTTGGGGATAAGAAATGAAATGCACCGTTCATGGAGACGGTAAGCCGTACGTACGCATGAACGATACTTTCATTTCTATCTCATACTTTAATGGAAAGAAATAATAATTATATAGAGGTATATTATAATTCTAGTATAAAATCATATATAATAACTTTAAATCCATCCTTTACACGTCCCACATATGGCATTAACGAATCACATCACTTTGAGGGGGCGGTAGTCCGCACTTCCTTAAATGAAGATATCATGTTTACCCATAATGGAAACCATAAAGGTATGACCAAAATGAAAAATACAGAAGCTTAAAGAAATAATAAACATATTATATATCATATATAAAAACAGTGACATCATAATGGCCACCTTTGAAGGTGTTAAATGAGTATTGAACAATCATCGTTTCGGGAGGTAGAATTTCACCATCCACGAAAAACATATGTTCTTTAACCATTTGATGTAGTTGTGTGAGAGTGTAGCTCAAATAAATCTTATAACAACATCCTAGTATATTGAATATACTGGTGTTGTTACAAAAGAAGTAAATAAAAAGAGTTTAGAGGGTTGGAGAAGCAAAATAAAACAAATGAACAAGAGAGAATGAATTACCTTTAAAAGTGTAACTCCTTTTGATTTGAGCCTAAAGGCTTCCTTTGAAAGGATTATTCCCAAAGGGAATCCTCTAGGATGAGGATAGGGATGTGGAGAGAGTAAATGTGCAGGGGTGGGCCGAGCCAAAGGATTTAGGAGTGTGTGAAATGAGGTAGAGGTGGGGGCCTTTTATAAGAGGAGAGGAGGGGCACTTTTGGAAAGTAAAGAAATATTACTTTATTTTAAAATGTGTTTCGGTTTTAAAAGGTCCCAAATTGATATAATTCGTGGATAAGGTGATAAGGGTTCGAAATACACTCATCCAATTGTCTTTTCACATGTGTAGTTCATATATTTTTCATTATCTTTCCATTTTATTTAAATCGTCAAATAATGATGTCATCGCTGCATCATTATTATGTCATCAATAATTTAATTTATTTAATGTATAAAAATTATAAAAAAAATACTCTGATGTAGGAAATCTTTGTATCTTTCCAATGACTATTTATAATCAAAAATAAGATCTTTATAACCCCATATAAAAATTGTTTTCGTAAAACATATTATGTTTGTGTCATTTTTACTTTTACATTAAATAAAAAGTTATTTATGTCATTTCCCAACCAAAGTGTCTCCATGGGATCCCCAAGTTGACCCATGGCTTGTCTTGGTCGGCCATGACACAACCAATGAGGGTAGGACATGTTTCAAGCTCATGTTATTTTATTAAAGCATTATTTTTACCTTAAACTACACTAATTACCACTAATCGCGATTAAGAACATAATAAGTTACTATTCACCAAAAAATTATTATAATCTCATTGAACCACATTTTAATTCTTAATGACAACCATGTATGTCAGATTTTTGAAATTTAAAACACAATGATGGCAAAATTTCATTTAAACGGAAAATCATGCTTTATAAGTACCACTTAGTGGTTTCACTATTCATCAAAAATTGAAGTTTTTCAGAAAATTACCAAAAATTCACCCTAATCTATATTTGATATTACGAATTAAAAAATGAAGTCTATTTTACAAAATTAAAAACATATAAGTCACATTAATTAATTTAATAATTAATTCCCGCTGTCAGAGAAAATAGCGTGTTTTTATGAAACAATAAGTATCAAAAGATTGACACTAGTTTAAGTCCGATTTCAAAGTGAAATTGATTCCAACAACCACTATTGGATTTAATGGTAAAAATATTTTATAATTTCACTTTAAAAACAATTAAAAAGATAATCTAATCATATAAATAAATTATATTAAAAAAAGGTTTTGAATTAAAATACAACATTTTACACTATTGATTAAAAAATGAACTTTATTAGAAAAATACCAAAAATTTACAGAAAGTAAAATTTAATGTCCCAATTCTAAAGAAGAGTTTTATTTGGTCCAAAAGAATGTATAAGAGTTATCAAAACTATATGTAATGACAGTTCTCCATCAAAAGGTGATAAGTGAACCTTTAGTGAAAACTAGGGCATATACGCCTAAAATTGAATTCTTTCCGTATTTTAAGCCTCTATCCTCTATTGGATAAATGTAAAAACATTTAAAAACATATATAATCATATTTTAGTTATTTATATCCATTCCCTCCAATCCAACGGCTACATGTTAACTACCATTTAAAATAATATTATTTTATTATTAGAGTGCAACGTAAGATTCCCAAGAAACTCGTTGTTGCGTGTTGGGTACGCCATCAAGCATAGCGTCCCCTTTGAAGTCATATCAATATTTTATTCACAAATATGGATAAATATGAAAATGTCATATTCTTTATTTACCTGGGGTGTTACATCCTTCCCCCCTTTTGGGAATTGAGTCCTCAAAATTTTTAAAATTGAGCTTGGAAACATCCTTGAACGTCCCACATCGGAACAAGAGTCGGTAAAACAATCACTTTAAAATAAAGGAAGATAAGTAGAGTGGTCACCCGAGTTAACCCATACTAGGATTACAAGTATGAAAACATGGACATGGAGGAGAAAACATAGGGTCATGTTCTGATGGAGAGTGATAGAAAACATGTTTAGGAAAAAGTTAACCATGATAGAATCACAAACTTGTGATGGGTTAAACGGTATTCGATTCCCCAGTAGGAAAAGTTAATAGACAACATTTTTGTTTTAAGTTACTTTTTATTGAGGAATTTATTCATAAGGAAACATAATCACTTATCATGTTGACTCTCAACTTTTATTAGATTCCTTACACAAACTCATATTTTCTCCAAAAGGCGAGTGTTTAGGAAGACTTGTTCAAATTAAGAGTACTATAATAAACTTCTAGAGAATCACCTAATCCACAAAAGAGAACTATATACTTCCCATATCTTTAGACCTTAACCATAACCAAAACCAAAAAGGTTAGTGCAAGGTCAGATAATCCAGAAAAGGATAACCCTTTATAAAAAGAAAATCTATTCTTAATCTCCAAAATTTGTCCAACAAAATCCAAAGTTCAATGAGGACCATCCGATAAACAAATTTGTCCATAAAAATTCCTCAAAGTAAACCTATCTAAGATTGAAACCCAATCATTTGAAGGATTTAGTCACATAGTCTTCCAAGTTAAATCGTAACATTTATCTCCAAACAACATCAGTTGCTCCTAAAGTCCCGTATTGAAAAGTAATTAACCTAATCACATATCCTCCATGATAGGTTAATCATTTTCATAAATAACCCAAAATCATCTTACTATTAATTCATAAAATCATATAACCAGAAAGAATCAGTCAAACTAACCAGGGACTTCACGTAGTCCAGTGGTAGGCGATAAATACCAGTCGCACTTTGGTTTTGGGTTCGATTTCCGCTACTTTGTCCGACGCGACGGGTTGTCACACGGTCTGCATGTTGTCCTTTTTTCAAAACTATATAATTATTAAATCATTCCCCAAAAAGGTATAAAATCATCAAAAATAACCATAACAGAATTTATCCTCAATTTTATCTCATGCCTTTCACTTCAATCATAACATATAGTAACCCATAATTACCTCAAAAGTAAGGATCATATAAACCCAAATGGTTCTTTATAAATATGTCCACAAAAGAAAAGATAACTATTCCATGAATAAAATTTTCCTATATTAAACATCAGGGTTACACATAATATAAAAAGTCTTCTAATGTAACCCCATCATCAAAAGAGACTTAATAATCTTAAGAATTTCACCATAACTCTTGATGCCCTTATATGTTGACATCTTACTCATTTAACATTCTTCATGATCCATTAACCATTCCTTTCCAACTTATTCCGAAATACCTCTTTCCTACAAACAAAATCATGAATCATATCCTAAGATTCCAAAATTGGAAAACAATTGTCATGAAATAATACATACCTTTGATTGGTCATTGTTAGTTTCTTCATCCTCAATCAGAATGGCATTAGGTATTGGTAAACGAGTATTTGTATGATCTTGGTGATCCCATTCACGAAACGTCTTAATGGGACATGTGTTTGCATAATGACCATGCACACCACATTTAAAACATTCAATTGATCCCTCAGAAAGAACTTCTTTCCCTTTCCTCGAGTCAACTGGATGCTTCCTTTTTCCATGGCAGGTTATTGCTTTATGACCTTCATTTCCACATCTATAGCATATTTCTGCCCCTTTGAAACATTTTCCTAGGTGTTTCTTTCCACATCTTTGACACATAGGTTTTTGAACACACTTACCTTTATGATTATTACCTGTACTTCCGTAGGGATTTTTTTCTTGTAAATATGATGCCTTAGAGAAATATCCAAGGTTTAGGTGGTCAATCATGACTCCAGATAGTTGGTTGAGGATAAACACAAGAGTTCTCATTACAGCCCCCATATCATTCAGTTGCTCGCTCAGAAAACTGTCACAGTTTCCTTCACATCCACCGTTACCTTGGTGCCTGCTAGATCCAACCATTTACTAAAACCAAAAAGGGTCAGTGTGAGTATAACAACAAAACCATAATGTACTAATGAGGAAGATAAACACTAATATATTCTTACTCATTCACTTTATCTAAAACTAGGACTCTGTCTGAAATCCTAACCATTATGGTAATGTCACTTATGCTTAAAGAATACCCTAACCTCTAAAGTTATCTAAACCAACCTCTGATACCAACTATAAGGACCCAGCCTTAAACCTTACTTAAAATTGAATTAAATGAATAATTCATATTGAGGATCTTTTCAGGTTTAGAGTTTTAGAGAATTAGGACATAACTATTACATCTCAAAAGATTACAAAGTAGTATCTTCTACTAAATTTCCATAGAATAAAAATTCTTAAAAAGAAACATGTCTAGTTTCATGTTTTAGGTATCATGACTTTCCCTTGATCCCATCCTTGACCCTATTCCATGCTAAGTCCTGTGAAAAACATTTCAAAAACTTGGGATGAGCATAAAAACTCAGTAAGGGATACACAAAGAATAAAAACTGTTAGTTTATCAAAACAAAAAGTAAACCATGTATACTTTATCAAGGTAATACTTTTCACCTTTATGAAGTAGTAAAAACTCTTCATGAATTAAATATCATTACTTACCTTTTTGTAACCAAAGTATTACCATAAAACCCATATAAAGAACACATAACATATATAAAGGTAACTTGGGACATAAACATACTTAAGTGGAATGACCATACGGTCGACTCCCACACATATCACTTAATGGAATAGCCATACGGCCAATTTCCATACATACTTAATGGAATAGCTATACGGCCGACTTCCATACCCAATGCATTGGAGGTTATAACGTAACCACCCGTCCTGGTATTCACGGCACCACCCATCATATGGTTTATAACGTAACCACCCGTTAAAATGTCCAAGTACCAGTATAAAATCATAAAACATAAAACCAATATAAAGGAATGATAACATTTCCACATTTTAATCACAATATATCATAAATATATTGAAATAATAGAATCCTTTTTCAAAACCATTTTCAATACCAAAATACATAAAGGAGTATATGGTATTTATTTTATTTTAAAAACAATACGGCTTGTTGAGGAAGCCAAAGGCCAAATAATACTCGCGGCGGCGGAAAAGGTCATTGTCACCGCGTACGTTAAAAACACATTCCTTTTTGTCGTTTAGTAAAACGCTTCGTAGAAAAATATTCCTTTTGTATAAAAGTAAAAGTCAAAGTAGTTTATACACCGTATAAAATAAAGTTGTGTATAAAATGAAATATGCCTCAATGAAAGGAGATTGAGACGAAGTCCCTTACCTCGGGTCCGACTTGACTCGATCGTTCTTTAACGTCCTGAATAATAAACTTGAGTTAATTTATACTTGATTAAGAACCTTTTTAAAGTTCATTATTCCATTTATATCACTTATTGCCATGTTATAAACATTATGTAACTATTTAAGTTAATAATGTTTGTTTTGTCGATATTTGGTTCTTAAGTCGAAAGTGGACTTGTTACAATTACATGTTGTTCGTGTGGTCAAAGGTTCTTTATATATAGAATTACATTCCTGATTTGGATATCATATATATCATATATATCCAGCATATACATGTATTTATAATATTACATAATCATTTAGAGGTAAGAAATGAAATGCACCGTTCATGGAGACGGTAAGCCGTACGTACTCATGAACGCTACTTTCATTTCTTTGTCATATTAATGGAATTAAAACTAAATGAGAGGTATGTATATTTTAATTCCAGAATTATATTCATCATTTAGATATATCATTAATTATATATATCCATTATATACATGTACTTTTAATAGTACATTACATTTGGGGATAAGAAATGAAATGCACCGTTCCTGGAGACGGTAAGCCGTACGTACGCATGAACGCTACTTTCATTTCTATCTCATACTTTAATGGAAAGAAATAATAATGATATAGAGGTATATTATAATTCCAGTATAACATAATATATAATAACTTTAAATCCATCCTTTACACGTCCCACATATGTCATTAACGAATCACATCACTTTGAGGGGGCGGTAGTCCGCACTTCCTTAAATGAAGATATCGTGTTGACCCATAATGGAAACCATAAAGGTATGCCCAAAATGAAAAATACAGAAGCTTAAAGAAAGAATAAAAATATTATATATCATATATAAAAATAGTGACATCATAATGGCCACCTTTGAAGGTGTTAAATGTGTATTGAACAATCATCGTTTCGGGAGGCAGAATTTCGCCATCCACGAAAAACATATGTTCTTTAACCATTTGATGTAGTTGTGTGAGAGTGTAGCTCAAATAAATCTTATAACAACATCCTAGTATATTGAAGATACTGGTGTTGTTACAAAATAAGTAAATAAAAAGAGTTTAGAGGGTTGGAGAAGCAAAATAAAACAAATGAACAAGAGAGAATGAATTACCTTTAAAAGTGTAACTCCCTTTGATTTGAGCCTAAAGGCTTACTTTGAAAGGATTCTTCCCAAAGGGAATCCTCTAGGATGAGGAGAGGGATGTGGAGAGAGTAAATGGGCAGGGTTTGGCCGAGCCAAAGGCTTGAGGAGTGTGTGAATTGAGGTAGAGGTGGGGTCCTTTTATAAGAGGAGAGGAGGGGCACTTTTGGAAAGTAAAGAAATATTACTTTATTTTAAAATGTGTTTCGGTTTTAAAAGGTCCCACATTGATATAATTCGTGGATAAGGTGATAAGGGTTCGAAATACACTCATCCAATTGTCTTTTCACATGTGTAGTTCATATATTTTACATTATCTTTCCATTTTATTTAAATCGTCAAATAATGATGTCATCGCTGCATCATTATTATGTCATAAATAATTTAATTTATTTAATGTCTAAAAATTATAAAAAAAATACTATGATGTAGGAAAGCTTTTTAGCTTTCCAATTACTATTTATAATAAAAAATATGATCTTTATAACCCCATATAATTTTTTTTTTGTAAAACATATTATGTTTGTGTCATTTTTACTTTTACATTAAATAAAAAGTTATTTATGTCATTTCCCAACCAAAGTGTCTCCATGGGGTCCCCAAGTTGACCCATGGCTTGTCTTGGTCGGCCATGACACAACCAATGAGGGTAGGACATGTTTCACGCTCATCTTATTTTATTAAATCATTATTTTTACCTTAAACTACACTAATTACCACTAATCGCGATTAAGAACATAATAAGTTACTATTCACAAAAAAATTATTATAATCTCATTGGACCAAATTTTACTTCTTAATGACAACCATGTATGTCGGATTTTTGAAATTCAAAACACAATGATGGAAAAATTTCATTTAAACGGAAAATCATTCTTTATAAGTACCACTTAGTGGTTTCACTATTCATCAAAAATTGAAGTTTTTCAGAAAATTACCAAAAATTCACCCTAAGCTATATTTGATATTAAGAATTAAAAAATGAAGTCTTTTTTACAAAATTCAAAAAATATAAGTCACATTAATTAATTTAATAATTAATTCTCGCTGTCAGAGAAAATAGCGTGTTTTTATGAAACAATAAGTATCAAAAGATTGACACTAGTTTAAGTCCGATTTCAAAGTGAAATTGATTCCAACGACCACTATTGGATTTAATGGTAAAAATATTATCTAATTTCACTTTAAAACCAATTAAAAAGATAATCTAATCATATAAATAAGTTATATTAAAAAAAGGTTTTGAATTAAAATACAACATTTTACACTATTGATTAAAAAATGAACTTTATTAGAAAAATACCAAAAATTTAACAAAGTAAAATTTAATGTCCCGATTCTAAAGAAGAGTTTTATTTGGTCCAAAATAATGTATAAGAGTGATCAAAACTATATTTAATGATAGTTCTCCATCAAAAGGCGATAAGTGAACCTTTAGTGAAAACTAGGGCATATACGCCTAAAATTGAATTCTTTCCGTATTTTAAGCCTCTATCCTCTATTGGATAAATGTAAAAACATTTAAAAACATATATAATCATATTTTAGTTATTTCTATCCATTCCCGCCAATACAACGGCTACATGTTAACTACCATTTAAAATAATATTATTTTATTATTAGAGTGCAACGTAAGATTCCCAAGAAACTCGTTGTTGCGTGTTGGGTACGCCATCGAGCATAGCGTCCCCTTTGAAGTCATATAAATATTTTATTCACAAATATGGATAAATATGAAAATGTCATATTCTTTATTTACCTGGGGTGTTACAAATAAACATGTCCTTAGATAGGAACATCTAATGACACATATAAATGTGGATTTTCTACTGGTGGGTCTTGTTCTCATAATATCCAACATTAGATATTAACAAGTGCATACACCATGAGAAGGTTCCTCAATGTCCTATGAGTCTCAAACCCTGATAGGTAGTATCATTTGTTTCCCTTAAACGATATCATCCAGCTATAAAACATATATTTAATAATAGTTTCATATCACTCCCAGGTTCTCATAATAGTGGGGAACTGGCATAACCTTTTAGTGTGGTAGATACTCTTATGACATTATCACATACTATATTACATAAAATAATAATCATGATATGATAATAAGTTTATTTATATTCAAAACTATGAATAAAAGTTATCATAAACCACCCAAAAGTTGATTCTAGGGAACTAACTCTAATAGACTACCATTTTCACTATATCCAACTGCTAACAACCTTCAATCTACTAGCTATAACATGATACTCATGATTTTTCTGATACATGACTTTAGTCAAGGGGTCTACCACATTCTCTTCCATGGATAATATACTTAATGCAACTTCACCCCTTCGATAAAAACTCATTAAGAGGTGATACGTCTAGAGTATATTCTTTGTTCGTTGGTTTAACCTTGGCTCTTTTCCAAGATCCACCACTACATTATTATCAAAATAGAATGTGATAGGTTATTTAATGATAGGTACCAAATCATGCTCCAAGAAAAAGTTTCATATCCAAAAAACTTCCTTAGCTACATCAGAAGCCACTATATACTCGGGCTTCACTGTAGAATCAGAAACAACTAGATTCTTTGAAATCGTCCAGATCACAACTCCTCCAATGAGATAGAAAACATATCATGACTATGACTTTATATTATTATGATCTGTATAAAAACAAGAATTAGTATATCCTCTGAATTCTAGCTCCTCATATCCTTCATACACCATGAACATATCCTCAGTTATTATTATATACTTAATAGAAGACCAATGATGTTATCCTACATCTTCTTGATATATTCCTACCATTCTCAATTCATAATCAACATTAAGTCTAGTACATAACATGAAATTCATGACTGATCCTATCGCTGAAGTGTATGAGATATTACTCATTCTCACAATCTACTATTGTGTCTAAGGATACATTTTCTTAAAAATATATAAACCATGTGACACTGAAACCAATAATCTCTTGTATTTTCCATAATAAATAAATTTTGTATCTATTAAACATGTGTACTTTGACATAGTCTAAGAATCCTCCTGAATCTATCATGAATGATCTTGATCCCTAGAATATTGGTTGCTTCACTTAAGTCCTTTATGTAGAAACACTTGTTTAACCAATCCTTAACAGAATGTATGACTTGATTGTAATTTCCAATAAGTAATATGTCATCAACATATACTACTAGGATAATTACAAAATTTCTCATTAGCCTATTTTAAACATATGTTTCACATTTTTTCTCAATGGAACCAAATTATTTTTTAGCTTCATCGAATCCAATGTTCCATGACCAGGATGCATGATTCAATCCATTAATGGATCTCTTTAACTTTTAAATATATTTGGAACCACCTAAGTCACAAAAACTTCTTATTGTTTCATATAAACATCTTCCTAAAGAGTCTCATTAAGGAATGTAGTTTTTACATTCATCTTCCAACTCTCATAGTCATGGTAATCCGCTATAACAAGTAGAATTATGATTGATTTAGACACAAAAAATAGTGAAAAGGTTTCATCGTAGTCAATTACTTGATGTTTTTTAAATCGTTTAACCACTATAATTTCTTTATAGGTATTTACTTTACCTTCCATGCCCAGTTTCCTATTGAATACCCATTGAAATCATAAGATATTTACATCAACTGGAGCATCGATTAGAACCCAAACTTAGTTTTGATACATGGAATCCATTTTAGAATTTATGGCTTCTTTTCATCTGGAATCTTCTGAACTCTCTACTACCAATTTTTAAAAGATAGGCTCATTATTTCCAACTAATAATGATTCACCATATTCAGTGACTAGAAAACCATATATCACTAGTTCTCTTACCTATCTGGAGCTCCTACACAAAACTTGTGTTTAAGGAACTAATTCTTCCATGGGGACCTATGGAACCTATTCATATACCAACTCTTATCTATCTTGATCATAAAATTCATCAAAGTTAATCTTTCTCCCACTATCATTTTTGAGGATGTGATCCCTCTCAATAAAGAAGACTTTTTTGGAGACAATAACTTTTTTGTCTGAGGGGATGTATAGGTATTATACATTTTCCATGGTATACCCTATAAAGATACACTTTGTGCCTTAGGGTGCTATTTTGTTTCATGATAAGGCCTTAACAGACACTTTGAAAGCCCATAAATGTGTATTTGAAAGATATTATCTTTCTACTCCATAAATCGAAGGGAATTCCATTTTTCCCTTTAGTTGGCACTCAGTTCAATGTGTATGCCACAATTTTTAATGTATATCCCCAAAATGTTAATGGAATATCTACATGACTCATTATAGACCTTACCATGTATAATAAGTTACGATTCCTCCTTTAACTAACATAATTTCAATGTGGTGTATATGGTTGAGTGAGTTAGGATAGAATCCCAAAATACCACCTGAAGTCGATAAACTATTGGTTAAGATATTCACCACCTTTATCCAATCAAAGATTCTTTATCTTCATACCAAGTTGAGTCTAGAATTCATTATCAATTCCTTGAATTTATAAAATGGCTCAGAATTATACCTCATAAAATAGTTATATCCATGTCTACTCAAGTCATCAGTAAAATTTATGAAGTAAGAATATCCACCTCTATCTTCTACTAGAAATGGTCCACACAAATTAGTGTATACCAATACTAGAAGTTCTGTGTCCCTTTAACACTATCCACCAAATGGTATTTTGTTCATTTTTCCTTGAAAACATGTATGACATATTTAAAGCAGTTTTAGTTTAGAAGATTCTAAATAACCATCTTGGTTGAGATTTTTCATATGCTTCTTGTTTACATGACCGAGATGGTGATGCCATAACTGGGTGTTATATGAGTCATGTGAATATGATTTGTTATTAATTTATGATACATGGTTTCCATAATTTAATACATAAATACCATTATTTAAATGTTCCATAACATACTATATGTTGTGTTTTTAAAAGAAACAAATTTTATTTCCAAACTTGAAAATAAACCCAACCGTATCTAGGATTGATACAAAAATTATGCTCTTGGTAATCATAGGTACATAATAAAAATATTTTAAAACCAATATCATCCATATTGGAAATTAAAGGTGGTAGTCACCAATGGATAGAGAATCCAACCTTGCACCATTGGAAACTCATAGATCCACATATCCTCTAACAATCCTTTGGAATATAATTGGTTCCTATATTTTGATATAGATGTGAGAACCACAAGCTGTATAAAATACCCAATATGAAGATATTGAAATATCACACTAGATAACGAATGAACCTTTATATTCCCCTTTATTACGTGTTCAATTCCTCTAAAAGTGACTTGTATTTACACGTGGAAAACATACCATCTCCTTTTCATTGCCCTACCTCTGGATCTTCCTCTTATTGGAAGGATGATGCTCAAGAGCTTTTGACTTATTATGATTCTTTAAACCCTTTTCCTTGTTCTTAATTTCATTATTCACTATAAGGACCATGGGTTTATCACATCTCATATCCTTATCCACTTGATTAATCAAGCTAAGAAGTTCTAGAAGAATCTTCTCATTATTTCTCATATTTTAAATATTAGTAAAACTAGAGAAGTTCTTGGGTAGTGGTGAAAGTATGAGATCTGCATGCAACACATCTAATAATTTAATCCCAAAGATATATAAGTATTCAATGTGACTAATAACATTGACTACATGAGGCCCAGCTGGTGAATACTCTCCAAGATTAGTTGTAAAAAATAATTGGAGATCTCATGTCTCTATTATCACACATTCTCTTTATAGAGATCCCAAAGGTGAGACATCATGTTATATGCATCCATGTACTCATATTTCATTAAAATGTCATTAGAAATGAATGATATCATGAAACATTGAACATTTATGGAGTCATTCAACTGTTTCTCATAGAGTGATAAATCTTCATCACTTGCTTCATTACCATGCACATGAGGAATAAGTTCTTCTAACACATACAATTTCCTTTCACGGTGATGGATAACGTAACCACCTTTGCCACTCTTGGAGATTTGTGTCGGTGAGAAGGTTATCCTTCTCAAGTATGGATCAGAATGATATGTTTGTATTATTTTTAATGATATTTAAAAAAAATAATATCAGAAGAGATTTATTACTTTATCAGATAAAATTTAAACAAACAAACAAATATTATATTTATTAATCTCCCATTATTTTATCAAAACCCAATATCCCTCGCTGTTGGCCTCATAATATCACGTTTCTTGGACATTATACTATAAATGATCCATATTACCCTTCTCATTACCCTAAATCTGATTATCAAAGAAATTTTAACAGTCTTAGGTAGGCATTCAAAATGCCAACTACATTAACTCATAATTACTTTATCCGTTGGGTGGACTCCCTAATATTGAAATCCTTAAATTGGATTTCTCATCCCTTTCATCTCAGTTACACAAAGTCCTACTTTGGTAGTCAACCCTTGATGTGAAATAAGTTAAGTTAACCCAAAAATTCTAGTTAAAATTCCCCAATAATTGAAAGCACCCCTACTTTGGCTGGTCAATCACTTTGAACTATGGTTTGATTTTAAGTTAAGTAGTGGAAGGCTATACCAACTTAATATATACAATTGAGGGATTTTATCCTTTTATATGTAAATTTACAGTAATTATCTTTATTACATGATTTTTAATATTATGTGGATTTACTTAAGTGATTAACCATTTCTGAGATAATATTTACACATAATACAATTTATTTTAGTTCTATCTTGCATGATCGTTAATTTCTCGAATTCATGTGATATTGAGAAAACATAATTAATGAAATAACCACGAAACTTGGCAAATATAAAATAATAAAGTGGTATGATCATGAGATTTTACTAATGCTTAGTTTATCTAGTGGTTGATAATGTAATCGTTGACCTAGGGGAAAAGACACCTTGAACCAATTAATGTTCATGTCACAACTTTACACCTAACCACCTACATATCTCTCTTGGATTGGTTTCACCTTAGCTCTAAATTAGAATTGCCTCTACTATCTTGGGATCTCCATCCATTACATATGTTTTACTCACACGTAGGCGAGGGAAACCATAGTTTTATATAAAAAAAACCATGGGTACATAATCCATTACATAATAAAAGGATAGAAGGCACACAATCCAACAATTTAATTTAATAATAAATTAAATGAAACCAATCACAAAAAAATTTCAAGGTTATTATCATGATCATCCAAATTCGTGAAATGAATTATGCATTTAGTAAAACTGTCATTCAATTCATAATCATTCTTATTTAAGATAAAACACACTCGAATAAAATAATTATATTCTTTAATTAATCAAATCTTTTATATTAATTATCACCTTAATTTCCTTGAGATTAGCATCCATATTAATTTTAAACAAATTAAATAAATTTAATTAAAATTAACTATATAAACAAATTTACCTTTTAGGAAACACAATGAATACCAAAACGAATATACCCAACAAGTATTATAGTTTTATATTGTTTACTCTTGTGACTTATGGAATACCTGAATTTTCACATACTTTCATGACCTATATTGTCAACTTATTGGTTACACAAATTTCATTATTTTTTCGGTTAGATGTTATGCTTCAATGAACATAGAGTAAAAATTGTAATACAACTCACATATGATATAAATATCTGAACATTTTTAATATTTTAATTAAATATTTATATGGATATACTTAAATTAAAACCTATCACATTGTGTTTCCTACCAACTTAATTACTACACACATGCACATGACTATAAGGTTTAACCTATATAATAAATAAATTTTAATTATTTATAATTTGGTATAAGTACATGGTGTGTACATTTGAGAGACACGACATGTACATATCTCATCGTATATCTAAGGCACACGCCTAGGGACTTAGTGTGTAAACCATGCCTTAGGGAATTTTGATTACATGATGTGTATAAGAAACTCTATGCTATGTGGTCTCCGAGTTACATGGTCACTAGTATAAGCCACTATACGGCATGTGGTCTCCAAGGTATATGGTCACTAGTCTGGAATGGGACTACACGCAGTTTATGTGAGCTACATGGAATGTACACTGGTTGACCAAGCGCTAAGCTTGTCCAGTCAACATGAAGTGTAAGAAATAAATGCACCACATGTCGTCAATGCAGACGATTTGAATTAATTTATGAATTAATTCCTCATAAATTGAACACAAGTACACATCGTGTAAATCTGGTTACATGGTGTCTACTCCTATGTTATATGCCCATAATCCTCAGTACCTCTAGATTAGATCTTAAATTTTATTTAGTTCATAAAATCAATCATTTTGATTAGATATATGAAAAATGGAGGAATAATAAGATCTTGTAATTCATATTAAAATAATGATTAAACTTGAATTTAAAACTAAATGAAAAATAAATAAATCATAAAAAATCATAAATAATTTTAAATAATTATCTAGCTTCTTTGATACCACTTATAGGTCCCTAGCGAAGTAGAAGAAAATGATGGGTTATGCAGAACTATTCTTTTTTATAGGATCAATGATTAGTATGAGATTTTACCCAAATTTTAACATTTTGATCAATTTAATTAAATAAAATAATATATAAAAGGTATAAAACACTATAACTAGAGATAAGATAATTACATATTATTTATAATAAATTTAATTAATTAAAGAATTACCTTGTCGAAATTCATTCATCATTGATGGCTATGGAAATGGATCTGCATTGTATCACTGTTGTGTTGTAGGAATCAAGAGTATATTCCCTCTATATATGATCCTTATGTGTTCTAAAAATCTACAAACGTCACAGTAGGAATATTTGAGTGCTAGCATGAGAGATCCCATTCCTTGCATCGTCCACCTTTTATCACATCAAGTACTTCTTTCAAAGTGTTCCCCTTGATCTCTCTTGACATGAGTTTGGGAGGTGGGGGAAGATCTCTCTCCATTATTAGGAGCATTCCTGGATAAGGGATCTCTCTAAAGATTGGGAGAATTCTCCAAATATGTTGTTCACAACCAAACAAATGAATTAGCTTTTAGAGAAAATAATATAATTGGGTTTATATATTACTAGGGTTAAAATAAAATAATTTAACAAGTTCCCTTTATTATCTATTTAATCCCTATAGAACTCCATCTAAAATAATAATAATAATATTATAATTTCAAGATATGCACTTAAATTTAAAAATTAATTCAATATTATTTAATCAAATAACATAGAATAGTTATTATTTCTCACTAGACCACTTAACTCAGTCCTTCATTACCCAACTATATTTATAGAGCCTTGAATAATGACTATTTAATTATTAAATAAATATCACTGTAATATTCAAAAATAAATAAATAAATATTATATTCACTTTAACATCAAATAAATATTTATTAAATATTCTACTAACATTATATTCGCTCAAATAACCGATGATAGAATATATACAATCAAGAAAACATGAATAATTATTAAACCACATGAAATAATAATATTTATTCAAATTATTAAAGAATAAATAATAATATATTATTTTAAAGAGATTATGGATACACTTAGTGTGTGACCCTTTAGGCCTCTTTCTCAATGGCATTAAGCGAAGCATCCTAAAGTATAAGTTTTGTATCTAGAAACAAGCCGAGGCACCCATAGAGAAAGAAGTTAATGATATAATGACATAATAACTCATAGATATTCTTAATATATAACATAATCAATATATTATGATATCTCTAATAAAAAAGGTTTCATGCATGTGCCATCAACCTATGTGATCGATATCTCTTTCATTGACTTCTTAGAAAACAAACTTTCCTATAGAACACTATGGCCGTAAATTTATTTAAGCTATATCATTTCAATCATAGGGCCTAATATATCAACTTCTATTGAAGTAAATAAGGGAAAAATACTTTCTCACATTATTCATTAATGTAATATTACTTGTGACACACCCAACATATCTTACCTTTCCAAAAAACATATTACATTATAGTTTTCATGAATACATCAAAGTACATGACGAATAATACTCATTAATAACAATATTAAATTCTAAGGATCAATACAGATTTCTAAAGATAGGAACATCCAATGACACATATAAATGTGGATTTTCTACTCGCGAGTCTTGGTCTCATACTATCCTATAATGGATATTTTCAAGAGGCGTACACTATTAGAAGGTTTCACAAAGTCCTATGAGTCTCCCCCTCTGATAGATTATAGCATTTGGGTCACTCAAATAAGATCATCTAACTATAGAACATATATTTATGAAATAGTATTGTAGCAATTATGAGGTATCATCATATAAGGAACTACTATGAAATTTTAGTATTATTACTACTCTTGGGACATTATCACATACTATGTTACGTAAAAAAATAATCATGAGATGATATGGAGTTTATTAATATTAAAAATTCTGAATAAATTTTATCATAAAGTACGCAGAAGTTGGTTCTAGGGAACCAACTCCAATACTCATATGGTGGTTCTTAAGTAAGAATCCATACCACCATCAAACTCGAGTTGATTCACTAACTGTCCAGCTATAAAAAATCAAACTACAACACCACTTTGGGGGTTATCCCAAGATTATCTTATTTGTTTTCATATTTTATTTATTTATTCCTATTTTAAATTTGTGTGGTTTTCTTAGAAGGCTAATAATTAGGTAGGAACTCTATATGGTAGTCAGTCAATGCCAAAAGGAACAACTCATTTAATTTATTAGATAACACTCCCTAACTCACAATATGGTTGTATTTTACTTTGAGCTTCAAATTGTGAATTATAATCGTAATCTATTTACACTTGTAGTTACTTGAATAGAGTAACCATAGTTCTTTCACAAATAAAACATAGGAAGGATTCATTGGAAAAAATGAATGAAAATATTTGGAACTAGGGGAGAAATTTCATTAATTATATCATTTTAGTTATTTTTATTGACTGATATTATGAAATATGTGTGGAGAATACCCCCTAATATTTTGAAAATTTTGAATATATTCTTACTAAGTGTTAGGATACTAGAATCTAGTGAGTTGAAAATTTATATTAACTGCATTATAATCCCTTATTGCACCCATTAAATTATCTTTAATTTTACTACTTTTGTACAACATTTATTATCATGATAATTCTTGAAATAAATGGAAATTATTTTTTCTACTTATAAAAATTTAGAACATGAGATTTAAAAAAAAATTACTTGATTGTTTGTTGGTGGGTGGTGGGGGTCCTTTTTTTTGTTTCTCTTATTATTTTGTGTATGGAAAGGTAAATTTTTGAACATTCCTATAACCCATTCAATATTTTTTTATTATTGATTTTTTTTCTATTTTTAACTAATATGTATCCCACATTGAGAGTAAAAATTAGGGAAAATATTGAGTTTTAAGTGTAGTGGAGAGGGGTCTTTATCTCACTTAAAATTCCCCCTTGATTTTTTTGTCAAAAAGGTCAATTGTTTCCAAAATTTTCATTTTTTTTAAAAAATTCACATTATTGCACAACTTGAGAGTCCTTTGGGTTCAAATTTAATCTTAATTCTTTAATTCATAAAGGATAACAACATTTTGGTTATTAAGTATTTCATTGATTTTTTAAATTATTGGGGATGTATGATTTCTGAGTGGAGTTGCATGCATTTTATGGATTCTATGTTTAAGATCAGAGTAAGAGAGTGAGAAATGATAGATATTTGTGGATTTATGATGGTAAATTTAGGAAAATAGAAATTTAAACTAGAACCTAGGGGGATCACCTTTTAAAAAATAACCACCTTAGGGATCCAACTCAAATGGTAATCTTAGGAATCCTTTGAAACCAGAGTAAAATGGGAAAATAAGATTACAAGATGAATATACGAGACTCGAGAAAATAGGTGTATGTGTTATCTCTATGTAAATATCAAATAAGTGTATCTTTATAGTTCTTTTCACATATATATGGATGGGTAAAATTCAAAAAAATAAGAAGAATAAAGTTACTAGTAGTTAAAAAATATTTCATTAAGGTGAGGGGAATTTTGAAACGAGATGAATAAGATGAAAATTTACATGTATGAAGAACATTTGAGTTGTATGAATAAAGTGATAAAAAATATAAAATTTACTAGAACCTAGGAGAAAATGAAAAATTGAAAGTATTTTTTTGTTAATGTTTTATTTCCACTTTATCCAACCTGTCATCAATCTTAGAATTAGAACTTGCATTGGAATTGAAATAGGGTATTAAGTGACTTTATATAGGAGGCATGACATCATTAACAATAGATTTTTTAGCGTTCCCTTGAATTCCAGTGTGTGATTGAATTTAGGTAGGACCACTTTTGGGCACTCTTAAAAAGCTTGATGTGGCTATGCTCCTCTATTTTTAAAAGTACTGACATGATCATTTTGAACTGAATTTGAAAAATCATTTCCTTATATTTTATAAATTTAAATAGCATGCATTTGTTTGATGATAAACACATATTTAAGTGTGGTGGAGTTATCATGGCTTTTATTTCTTACACTTTTCCATATAATTTATTTTTTAGTGTCTTTTTATTATTAAAATAAGGTTTTTTTGTTTAATTATTAACAAATTTTTCCCTTTTTGTACATTATTAATAAAAAAAATGATATTTTTGTTCAAATATGCGTTTTAGTGTTTGTTTTAGTCATTTTTTTGAATAATTTAAAATTAACTAATTCATTTTATTTTTACTTTCATTTCTTATAATTTTGTTTTTTTAAATGGTAATTGTTTTTATTTTTTATTCTTTTAATTATTTTATTATTTTTATGATTAGTTTTTTTTTTATTTTTTTCATTAATTTTAGATTATTTCATCAATTTAATTAATTATTCATTTTTATTTATAAATAAATAAATTTCACTTTGTTTTTTGAAATGTTTATTAATTATATTATGTTTATAAATTTTATACTTTTCATTAAATATTATAATACTCTGCTATAATTAATTTTAATATAATTATATGATTATTTATATTAATTATTTTGTTTAATTAATTATTTAATTAACATAATAAAATTGAATTTTTATATTTTTTATTGTTTTAAATTAATTTAGATGCTTAAAAATTTTAATCTGTATTAATTTATTTATTGAATAATTTTTCACCGAGTTAATTTTTTTTTTAACAATTTATTTTGTGAATTATAATATTAATTTAATTTTCAACTTAGTTAATTTCTTAATTTTTTTCTTTAATAAATAAAATGTTTTTTTAATTGTGTTTATTGACTTTTTTCTCGGTGTTGTGGCTCCTATACCACCTATCATTGTACCACCCACTGTCATCCTTGACCCAACTATAACACAAATAATTTTCAATATTTTAATTTTACAATAAATATTATTTTTTCTTTCTTTTTACGCAACACCATGTCATTTTTACGCTATATACCACACCGAGTTAGTCTGTGTTTCACGTAAGATTGGGTTTTACCTCCTTTAAATGTCATACCTATTTTGAAACTATTTTTTTTTTCAATTTTATAAATTTTATTTGTCAAAATAAACATAATTTTTGAATTAAGAATGTCTAAAGTTTCTTAGGATGAATTTTTGGTATTTTTTTGGTGAAGTTTTATTTTTTGATGTATAGTGAAAAATACTCCATTTTAGCTAAAAATTACCTTTTCATTTATATAATTATTAATGCTAAATTATATTTAAAATTGGTTTTAAAGTCACAATAGATAAATTATTAATATATTAATCCAATTTAGGTCATTTTAATCGTTTTTATATTGAAATTAGATGTAAAAACTTATTGAACTTTTGAATGTTTCTACATTAAAAACTCACTTTCTCGCCACATGTGCAAGATTAGCGTAAATCTTAATTATTACACTTTTTTGATTTTAATTTTGAAAAATAGATATATACAGTTGTAATAAATAAAATTTTTTTGGTCTAATAAGATCTAATTATTTTTTTCCAAAAATATTAGTGAAAATGATTAAAATTAATTATAGTGATTAAGGTAAGATTAAACTTAATAAGGGACTAAACCTTAATCTTAACGACCAAAATGACCTAGAAAATTGTACAAAAAATGCATTGAATGAAAATAATTCGACCATATCCCCACTTGGTTCTAATTTTTTGGTTATTGAGATATTATTAAATGGAAGTGACCTATATAAAAGGTTAAGTAAGGAAAAAAGACAAAAATGGAACTTTCATTACCTTTAGCATTTATAAAACATTGAGATATGTAAATGATATCATAATTTTGATCATACAAATCATCTTAAAAGATAAATGGGTTATTTTTTTCATAATAATGTATCAATATTTTTTGAAAATGGTTTAGTTACTTTAAATTCTTAAGAAACGCCAACATAGTGATTATTTAGTTAATAATCAACTAAAATAAATGATACTATAAATATTAAAAGTGAAGTATATTTATTGAATTATTGTATTTAATTATTATTTTAAATGAATATATCATGTTCCAAACCTTTAAACTTAATATATTTTAATTCCAATATTTTTTGATATTTTAAAATTATATAGAATAAATAATGTTGAAATTGACATTATTGTTATTTTACAATAAATGATATTTTATTAAATGATTAAAAAATAATAAAAATTTTATATTCTTACAAGTTATTTTTAATTGTTAATAAATGTTAAATATTTTCTATTAATAGACTAATTGATATTTTATTATTAACATATTAACCCATATATTGTAAAAATATTGTTAACACAGTCTGAGTTTTAGTAGTATTTTAACGTGTCACATTTGATTGTTTTAGAATTAATTTAAAAAACACAAGGTTTTTTTGGTTTTATAAATTATAAATCATATTAATAATTAATTGGATCTATTTTTTTTCAAATAAACATCACTTTATTCTATTTTTAATGGTTAAATTACTTAGTTTAGAAAAGTAGATACTTTAATAAAAACCAAAATGAAAAAATTGGGGAATCATAGAAGTTAAGGAACCAAATTATTAAAATGTACATATTTTTTTGTGGTGTAGGTTTAAATTAACCATTATTTCTATTTAATCCATTTTTCAATTTTTGAGGAACTTTAGGTAATTTATACCTCCCATTAATGAATACCTTTTAGTATTTATAAGAGTGTAACTCCCCCTCCACTATAAAAAGGCAAGCACTCTAACCATTAATCACACCACTAAAACCACTTAGGTTCATACAATATATTACCATATATATTCTTAACATCCTTACCCTATAACTTGAAGCTTTCATTCTATAATAATTCCTTCCAAGGAATCCTTTTGGTACAAACCAAAAGCAGTTACCAGAGTAAGAGGTAACAAACTCCCTTATGTTTTTTAATTTTATTTCCACTATAAACTCCCTAAAATATATTTATTATAGGATTATATAATACAAATATTATCCTAAATATACTAGTATTTATTTATATAATGGTTTTTTCCTACACTTACACACACTTTCATCTAATGGGTAACGAACACACTGTTTCTGTGTATAGCGAACTACTTCCACACAAAATAATGATTGTTCATTTTCCATTTACCATATGTCATGGTCAAAATTATGATGTAAACTATATTTTTATATGATATATATTATTTATTTGTAATTATTTAATCATTTTATAACACATAAATTTAATTTTTCCCATTTTTCTTTAATACAATAACATCGTTTGAGGAAGTGTGGACTACCACCCCCTTAAAGCGATGTGATTCATTCATGCTATACATGAGATTAATTAAAGATTATAACAAACCTAAAAAACATATATAACATAGATATGATAATGGAACAATAATATAAATATGTATCATTTATTTTTCATTCTTTTAATATGGAAAAGAAATTAAAGTAGCGTTCATGCATACGTATGAGCTACCATCACCATGAGCGGTGCATTTCATTTTCTTATCTCCAAAAATTATAGATTATTATAAATACATATGTACTGAATATATATGATAATTAATTCATGTTTTAGATTATTTATATGATTAAATCATTATTTAATTAACAGGAACAACAAATTACAATACAAAACATACCTGAGAAAACTAGGCAAATAACTCCCTAAGTAGTGAAAATAATGAATGAGTATAAAGAAACAATTAATAAAATATTATAAGAAGTTAATATATGATACTATAAAGATTATTATGCTTATTGTATAGTTTAATAACATATTTTAAACCAAAATAAAGGAGGATAAATACCACATTATAAAAGGAAGTTTATGGTAATGGATTTCATCTCAATTTACTTTCCATTGAGACTAATTTTTGTTAGGCACCAATTCACTTTTATTTAGTGTATATAATTCCATTTTACATGTTATATCATGAATATAATTATTATCATGATATTATATGTTTCATTTAATTTATTTTGAATTATGATTTAAATGTTTCAATGTGGTATGGGACACATTGGAATTTTTAGATATAAATTTTCCTCAAGAATGTTTTAATGTCAACAACCCTTGTTGTTACTTACCCACCTATGAGGTATTATTTATAAATCCATATTCTTTTTTCAATATTGATATTTGATAAGGATAATTATTTATTTGATATATGAGGAATGCTTTGGACATTCAATACACAGGTTGGGGACCATTTAAGGTAATCCCAAAGGGTTGGGGACCAGTTAATGATATCCCATTGTTGCATCGGTAGTCTCATGAGATGAAATAATTCTCCAAAATATATGGGGTTTTAACTTATAGCTAAACCATATTTTAAAAGGTCTTTCCTTTACTAGTTCCATGTACCAAGTAAACATGAAATCCGATAAATAATCATTTCCCTCATTTAGATTCAATTATTATTCATCCATGATATTTGGCATTGACATATCTATGGATACATTTTATTCTTATTATATTGATTTAGATGACATGATTTTTCAGTTTCTTACCCTTTCATATTGATATTTCCTTATCTAGTTATTTTAATGGTGTTTTCTATCAGTTATTTACCTTTCCATATTAATTTATTCCTATTGATTCATTATTTCTTCCACTTTACTCACCCTTACTGATCATTTGATGTCACCTTTATTATGTTACCTTTCCCCATGTTATAAAGTATAAATCATTGAATAATAATTAAAGGATGAAATTTATTCCATTTTATTATGTATAATCTTTTTATTTATTATTTCACAATGTATTATGGGAATCTTGTATGTATCTATATTTACAAGACTACTAAATAGAACAATATTTTGGGATTTGATTCCTTATAATCATGTTAATGTAATAAAGTAATGCACTAGATCTGGTCTTCTAGAGTTGGGGAGTTACAACAATGGTGGAACCCAAGCCACCTTAGGCACCCCTTCAGTGGTGAATCATATAAGTCGCCACCATCCATTTCCAACGGTGACACACTCATTCACCCCTGTGCCTTCGTCCACCGTCAACCCCTTCGACCCATAGTTCTCTTTCACCCACCAGCATTTTATCATCTTTCTCATCCACCCACCATTATTAACTCATCATTACATTTCACCCTCTACCAGAAACACCCAGTGGTGAAAAACACAGTCACTTCTGGCCTTCGAGGTACTGAACCACCATTTCTCTCTTTATTAGCATCATAAAAACAACTCAATACCACAAATTAAATTTTTTTATCATAAAAAACTTTAATGGGAAAAAGTAAGAAACTTTATTTTCAATAATACAAGTGAAAATTAAGAATAAAATCAATACAAATAAAAATACTACAACTAGGTCTAAACCCAACAATGTCCAATTCAAACCTAGAACCATGGATGGAGGCTAAAGAACCCTAAATGAACGTACACTGTAAGCCACTAGATGATAAAAAATTGTTAGATATAGAATCTAAACCACTTCAATAACTACTAAAATACATTTTTTTACCTCCTAATCCTCTATGAAGCCAAGTAGCACCACAACAGTCTGGTCAGAGGCCATACTGACACTGAAAATGAATAGCAATCACTACAAAGATGATTTGGGAAACTCTCTATGAAAAATAGAAGAACACTAACCCAATCCAAGCCTCCCTTGCCTCCCAAGGCCAAATCCAAACACACACCCCCTTTCCCCTTTCCTCCTCCACCATCTCTGTACCCTTTTCCCCTTATCTTGATCGAACCAACCCCCACCCCCTTCTTCTTCTCACTGAACCCACACCCCTCCCCTTATTTGTTTTATTAATTTTTTTATATAATTATATATATGTTATAATATATAAAATACTTTTAATAATAATAATAATAAAATAGAAATATATTATTATTAATAATAAAAATATATAAATACATACCGTTATATACACATTAAAATTAAGTAATATATATGTTTAGTATATATAGTTAATATAAATAATTATATACATATACTCATTTAAATATATCTAATAAAATTAATAATAATAACTATAGGAATATGTAATTATGTAATTATTTTTTATTAATATTTTTTATATAAGTATCGATATTACTATTTTTTTTGATTTTTAAAAAAATTGCTTAATGTTTTTTTAATTTCTCTGTAGTCTAGTAGTATTAGGTGGTGATTTAAGACTATGATCATGGGAACTACATGATTTTTTCAAGAGGGAGTTATTAAAATAGCTTGATTATGATCACCTGTAGTTTACTCGAGGCTGGTGTTGGGCGTGCCAATGGAAACCACATGGATCGTGCTTCTTAGAGTTAGAGCTTCACAACATTTTATTTTTTTTCTAGAAAATAAGAGGATCACTTATCCTATATCTTGTACTATAACCCCCAGATATGGGAATTGTCACTGCTACCTGGATATGGGAACCCCACACCTTCTTTGTCTTCCTCTTTCTTCGTTTTCATTTTTGATTGATCTTTATAAATAACATTGTTATCTCTCTATTTTTAATTATGTTTTGATGTTTGTTTATTTGTTTCTCACTAATTAATGTTGTAATCTACAATATATAGAAATGGGTAAATAATTCGAGAGGTTAGATTATAATACTAAAACCCAACTCTACCTAGAGATTCGAGCTTAATCGTGATAATCATTTTCTCACTACTGGAAAGATGATCTTTCCCAACACTTCTATACCAACGGTTTGTAAAAACCGTTGGTATAGCTACCATTTCCCAACGGTTCACCAAAACCGTTGGGAAGGGGTCTTATTTCCCTCCCTTTCCCAACGGTTCATCAAAACCATTGGGAAAGAGTCCTCTTTCCCAACGGTTCACCAAAACCGTTGGGAAAGGGTCTTATTTCCCTCCTCTTTCCCAACGGTTCACCAAAACCGTTGGGAAAGGGAGGGGGAAAATCAACCTTCGGCCTACATAGATTTCAAGCCACCCAAACCTATCCCAACGGTTTTAAAAACCGTTGGGAAAGGGTTATCCCACCCAAAACTATCCCAACGGTTTTTAAAACCGTTGGGAAAGGGCTATCCCAACGGTTTTGAAAACCGTTGGGATAGGTTCTTTAATTTTTTTCCAGATCTACTAACCGAGAACATCATATGAATCAAAATTTTAAATAATTATGATAATACATATATATATTTATGAAATTATGTTTACAAAGTGATGTTAGCTTAGTGGTTAAGTCGTTCGATTATAAACGAGGGGTCGTGGGATCAAATCCCAGCGGATGTTTTATTTTTGGATTTTATATACCAACGGTTCCATTACCGTTGGTATAGATTTCGTATTACCTATACCAACGGTTTCCAAAACCGTTTATAAAGGTCTATACCAACGGTTTTTGGAAAACCGTTGGTATAGACCTATCCCAACGGCTTACTTGGCTACGGTTCTCCAAACCGTTGGTATAGGCTATACCAACGGTTTGGAGGCCTATACCAACGGTTCCAAACCGTTGGTAAAGGTTAGTTTTCCAGTAGTGTCTCTTCATCACTCTGAGTAGACTGTGAAGGTGAATTGGGGCATGTGAGACCACATTCTTGAACTAGATCATATATATTCTCATTTTCCCTTGATCCCTTTCCACCTTCATTAGTTATGTTTCTTGATAAAGTGGTTAGTTGATGTTGTGTGATCTTATATCCTTTTATAATCACTTAATTTTTGAAGAAATTCACGGCTGGAGTGATTTGATTTCGATATTTCTTCACTTTTGGGAGAGTGCTCATGTGTTGGAAGTAATTTTTAACATGAGTGCTCAATGTTTTTGGAGATAAAGGTGTGTGTATCATGTCATGAACTATGCATTGAGTGAGGATGAGAGTTTTTGGTTTTATCCTTACTAGATCTATGATAGGGAGTTGATGGTGGATCGACATGGGTTTGGACCTATTCTTACTGATATTATTCTTTATCTTTATGTCATTTCTTGTTCTTTGATTATGTTCAGTTTCCTGTATTCTTATCATACACTGTTTCAACAATTTCACCGTGATTTTTATCACTGTTTTGTTTATTTTTTTATTGATTTCAAAATATTAAAAATATAAAAATATTTTTCAGAAATATAGCCTGGGCACTCAAAACTGCTTTCTTGAGATCAACTTTGAGGTTATCCATTGTTCTATATCTTGGTTTTTATAAATGTAACTTTGAGAATCCTCATGATAAGGACGCCTTCATTCCCTAAGAAAATTTTAAAATAATTTTTAAAGTTTCTTATATATGTTTTCAAGTTAATTTTCAAAGAAAAAGAATTTTCAAACTATTTTATCTTTTAAAGTGTTTTTCAAAGAGGAAAGGATAGTTTTTTCAATATTTGTTTTAATTTTTTTAAATCTTCCTTTATAATTTTTCAATTTTCTTTTAAATGAAATGAATTTTAAAAATAATTTAGGTTTTAAAAATGTTTTTTCAAACTAGAAATGAAATTTTTATCAGGAAATGTTTTAAATGATTTTCAAACATTACCTTATATGTTTTAAAGGATATTTTCAAATAAAACGATTTATAAAATATTTTTGGAAGTTTAGTTTAAAAATATTGATTTTAAAATAAAATTTATTTTCATCAAGAAACATTCCAAGTTATTTATATTTCATAATCAATTTCCATCTAAGATGGCATTGTTTGATGTTACTTATGCATTAATAGGGTTATCATTGAAGGTTTATATCATTATTATTTCTCTGAATTGTTTATTATTAGGATAAAAATTTGTTCATTAAACCCATTTCTCTTACACGTGTTATACCATGATATAATTCTTATGAAACCCTCTTCTTTTTAAATGGGTTATTCTTTGATGAAATGATGAAATGATTATGAAACCTGTTTATTCTCCATAGGTTATGTTATGATGAAATGTCTATGAAACCCATTTCATTTCATGTGTTTTGATATGATGAATTTTTTATGATCTTGTGGCACACATATGTATTGTTTTCATTATGTTATGGTGGTTATGTTATAACCAAGGATAGTGGTTACATTATAACCAAGGATGGTGGTTATGTTATAACCAAGAATAGTGGTTACGTTATACCAAGGATAGTTCTTACATTATAATCAAAGACATATGGGAACTATAACTCCCTCTAATGTTGTGGGTAAATATTTATATATCATGAGATAGATAATATTGGAATGGGGAGTGGAATCGATTCATTAAGTTACTTTATCTGCTGTGATGGTCTTTAGAGTGAACCTTGTCTACTATGATAGTTTGGGGAGAGAACCCATTTTACTATGAGGAAGGGGATGCCACTGGGGATGGTGGTGTATCCCACCCTTGAGGTATATCTACCTATTGAGTTCTTTGATATGTTTTTTAAATTATCCTTGGATAATAGGAAAATTATTTTATATGATTAGGCATATGCCATAATTCCATCTCAAATGTCAATTTTATTCTCTCATGGAACATGTTATTTGATTTCATTATGATTCATGTCTTATGAACTACTAATATTTATGTCGTGATTCAAGATTATGACCTTTTACTTGAAGGTGTTGGTTTTCATATGTTATTATCATATTCTCATACCCCTATGTTTATTTTATAATTACACATCTCCCTTGATTACCCTCACTGGCCATCTGAGCTCACCCTTTATTTTGTTTCCTTACCCCAGTTTGTGACTAATTTTTTTAAGTAGGGTATGTTTGTGGAGAGTAATAAAGGGGAATATCTTTATGAGAGATGTTGAATATATTTCACCATATTAGAAGATTGTGTACCTTGTTTCCAATACACTAAACTATTATAGTCTTTAGGCTTGTATTTGTGTAATACATGGAATATTCATCTAAAAATATGTACAATCTCTGTATAAAAATCTCAGGTCGCTATATAAATTGTGATAACATTTTCAAATAATATAATAAATGGATGTTTTCATATATTTTAATGTAATGACTTGAGCCTATTATTTTAATAATTTTTTGTATGATTATAGTAAGGCTCACCATGTGTATGAATTGTATTCTAGTATTGAATCTAAAGTTAAAAAAATTGATTAACACCATGTGATTTTTTTTATGTGGATGAAAAAGTGATGTTACTACCTTGGACCTCGTAAATATATTACTTTAGTGAATGTATTGACATAGTGCCGATGAATCACCTGAAAATTTTGAAATAAATCAGAATTCCTAGAATATACTCCTAGGATTTTGGTTGATGTATTCAGACATAGTTTTCCTTGAATTATCTATTTGAAAAACAATCATTTCTATCCCAATATTATCATTGGACTTACTACTTAGGCTTAGTCATATCCCTTAAAGAAAGTGAATTACTTGGATTAATCCTTGGATTATCTTGGTTTTGATAGGTGGTATTCCCTGACTAGATTTGTGGGCTCACTAAGATATTTTTATATTAATTCCTTGTCTTATGTCCATGGTTATTATGACTAAATCACTATAATTATGATCAGAGATATTTTGAATTAGGACAAATCAATTTTTATTTTCTACTTCACCTCCACTTTTTTATTTTTCTTATTTATATACTACACAAAATTATTTTTTATACTCATAGACCGAAAATTTATTTGAAACCATTGATGGTGACCTACTAAGTTTTACAAACACCCTATTTAGGTCATTGTTTGGTACCCGAGTAGATATCATAGCTATAGGTTAGGATTATGTTTGTTATTTACTATTACTTGTCCTGGGATAGGATTTAGCATGGGAGCAGTGAACCAATAATGTACTCATACTACTTACAAGAGTTGTATATTTTATTAATTTATTATTTATGTATCTACCCTTATTATATGTATTACCTACAATTAGTTTTGGACTACGTTGTATATACAATTTAGTGTATTCATGCATTGTAGGATTTTATTGTCACCTGATGGTTTATCAATTGGTTATTATTATCTATATGTTGTTTACTTTATTTTATTTATTCATATATTGTATTTAATATTGGTCGAGAGTGTATAGTCTTCCCACAATACCACCTTTAGACCCCCATTGCTTGTTGGAATCCTCTGGCATATTATGAGGCATGCTAGAGCCAAGTTACCCCTTGGATTTAGTTACTTATGAGTGAATATGGGTTATGATGTTACAAATTGGTATCATTGCTTCTTTTTTTCTTTTTCTTACTATTTTGGGATGGTAGAAAAGAGACTATAAATCTATTGAAATGTGGTAAATAACTTGAGTATGAGAACGACCAATTCACACATAAGGAAAGATCATGTTTCTAAGTATATGACTTTTGTTCATGCTATTAATTATTGGAATTTATTTTTATTTACCCCTGAGTGATGGTTGTCATATTCGAATTAGTCACTAATTTATGGGATTTATCTCATTTCCTAATATGGTAAGAGATGAGGCGTTTTAATGAATAATTTTTGGAATGCATGCATATAAATGTAATCCAAATGTTGTGTCCTATATGATTAATTTCTTATATTAATTATTTCCTACCTTGTATTCCAATTTTCATTCTTATGTGAAAACTTTCTTTATAATATTTATGATATAAGGTTGGTTAAATAAAGTGTCTTCTGCAACCTAAATGAAATTTTCCCACATAGATTGATGATGGAATTATATCTTACCAACCTAAATTTAATTAAAGAATTAAAATATATTTAAAATTATTAATAAATCAATCTAAATAGAATAATTAAATATTATGGAAATTAGATTTTTTTTAAAAAATTTAGTGATTTCTTAGGGATGTAAATTAAATTGGATCCTAATTGAATCTTACGGAGTGGTTTCTTCCATAAATTGCGAATGAAATCACATATAATTAAACCCATATATTCTTGATTTGATCCTTGTAGAATGATCTTAGTTTTATATGTCTGTAAAATAAACTCCTTAAAGGATAAAGTAATTGATGTTTATTCTTAATATGTTCAAATTTTTAGTGATTCATGTTAGTTAAATGGTGTTCCAATTGAAAATTATAAAGTATTATACCTATAAAACTTGGGAATGGTTACACATATAACTTAATATTTATTTTATTAGTTCAACCCATGTATGATAGCCTTGGAATATTATTCCTTAGATATAAACCCATTAAGGGTGTGTCAAATGTCTAATAAATTGACTATTATTGGGATTCTCTTAAATGGGATTACAATTATAATTTATAGAGATTTTATTCCATAAATTTATAATTGATACCTATATAACTGAACCTAGGTTGGAATTACTTAAAACTCATAGGTTGAATTTATCTTTTCATGATTTCGTATATAACCCCTTTAGGTATATTTTTTTAAATGTGATGGTTATTTAAAGTGCTTGAAGCCAGTGATGTGGTGTATCATATAAGTGTATAATGTCATCTTAATTAACTAATTCCCTTTTTATGATAAATGAATTTTTGGGTTTTTAGAATTTTTAATATGGGGAATTAGTTAATTAAAATTTTAGTTTCAACTTAGATAGTGTTTCCCTCTATATCTTGGGATTGATTTTTTTAACTGATAATAGTTTTGAGAACATATGGATAAGTAATGGTTAACAATAAAATTAATGTAATCATTCCAAGAGTGTTCTATGGAACAATATAAATAATGTTTCAAGTATTGTTTATAAAAAAATTACTCTACAACTAGTGCTTAAAATTTCATTTCTTTCAGCCTCTATAGTGTTTAGGAAAAATGTGATTTGAAGCAATGGATTAAATATAACCCCCTTTTTTATATTTATATCAAATAACCTAGTTTGAGGTTTAGTTTGAGAGTTACCCTAAAATATTCCTTGGATTTTAATGTGGATGTTTCTCATGAGTCTATTTGAATTTTCCTGTTGTTGGACCTTAGGGTTAGACATGAAATCCCTATGAACTTTTTAGTGTTAACCTAGTTTTAGAATTTTTATCTTTTTCTAAGTGATGGGTTTTCCTGATTTAGGTAGTTCCCTTGGAAATAGGAAGTGTCAGTGGATTCTTGCATAGAGTTTAGGCACAAGAAGTGACATTCATATATTGTTTGGCCTTAGGTAAGACACTTAGTTATGGAATGAATCCCCATGTAGATGGGTGGTTGTGCTGTAAGTTGATACCTATCAGAAATGTATATATCATGTATGATTGAGAATATTCAGACTAACATGACAAGGTCATGGTCTCCCACTTCATTATTCATGTGACATATCCTTGTTTTTTGTGATTTATGACTCAATTAGTCGTTATCCATGTTTATAGTCATGTAAGATAACATGAACTTGTGTTGATCATTTTGTGTAGACTATCAAATACTTTGAATGCATGGTTCCATTATATCTTTGAATTATATAAAATGGGGGTGCCCATTGGATGATAACATATCAAGGTAGTATTTTCTGTCACATGCAGTGCCTATTGAATGAAAAAATGGTGAAACAATCCATGTGTGGATCCTTGGTAATCATTTAACTTTTGAGGAATTTGAGTGATTTTATCACATAACACCTTAAAATGGGTTAGTTCATAATTGCTTGAAGAAGGCTTGTGATTACTTGAAGGCTAAATTTAAGGGTCACTTATTGAGTAATGTGACCAAGGTGTTAGATAAAGCGGAATTGTCCAAGTGATTGGGATGAACTTGTAAAATGGATTGTGTGTTGTAACATCATTTAGTTGAAGGAGAGTTTTTTCTTTAGTACCTAGTTCATATAACATTCATGAGTGTGACTTGGGAAGATAATCATGATTTTATTCATAAATGGACCTATGATAGTCAAACATTCAAGCACCAGAAGTAAGTTCATAAACTGGGAGGTACACCATAAGTTGTTCAAGTATGGAATCCTAATCTCTATTAATGTTTATGCATATTCCAAGTTAGAGTTTAATTCTGGTGCTTAGTACAGGAATTTCAACCACATCCAAAAACTACGTTCAATGGTGAATAAAGTGTGTGTCATGGGAATTAGTTTTCTATTTTAGAAGAGTGATTCCTTGAACGATCCAAAAGTGGGTTCTAGAATGATGATCCTAGAATGCGACCCTCATGTGGGGGAGATCTAGTATATGTGAGGTTAATAATAGGAAGACTATTGTGGAATCATGATGTTAGTGAATAGGTGGAGTTTAAAAAATATATATTACCTGATGAACTCTAGGTTTTTGATTGGACATTCAATTTGTTAATAGTGAACATCAACTATGGGCTTGAGATATCTTAGGGTGACCTGAGTGAGATATGCGCTTGAGACATATAGTTTCTCTTGATAGGGAATGATGATAGTTTTTGGGTAGATGGAAATCAACCATGAGTAGGTTATGATAAATGGTCACCCTATCTCTAGTGTATCCACCCATATTGAAGGGTAACTTAATGTTTTATTAGGTAAATATAAGGTAACTTGAAGTTTTATTCTATTAATGAAGGGTGATATAAATATTTCTTAAGTTACTATAGGGTAACTTGAATATTTATTATGTTATTGGAGGGTAACTTGAATTTTCCTTAAGTTACTAAAGGGTGACTTATATTTTTTTAAACTTACAGAAGGGTAACATGAATTTCCTTTAAGTTACTAAAGGGTAACTCATAATTTTATTATGTTACTATAGGGTAACTTAAGTGGAGACTCCAATCCTAGAATTTCATCAAGGTCTAAGTAAAAACCTAAGGAATCGTGCTAAGATGACCATGGTATGCCAATATAGTAATGACCTTATGATCAGGTGGTGATAACACGTTGGTGGGTGCGATTTAGAATTTTTAGGAAGAGTCATCTTGAAGTGGTTCTACTATATTTAACACTTGTAACTAGATATGGTCGAGTGGAAATCATATCTGTATCGTCCCTAGAATGGTACTAAACTTTTTTCAAGTATAGGGAAAGATTTTTAAGGAAAAAATCAATGTATTTAGTTCATTCCTGGGTAGTGAAGGCACATTTGTCTTTCTTAAGAATAATAGAACTAAGAGGTGGTAATATATTGATGGTTCTCTCATGGGTTTATAAGTTCAATGTTCTGAGGATTGTTTCAAGTGAGTTAGTGAACCATTTAGATCATGCTTTGACAGTAAATTCCAAAAGAGGGAGGCACCAAGGTTCATAATCGGCCTTGTAAACTAAGATTTAGGTAGGGAACGACATGGATAGATAATCCAATGGGATTAAAATTTATGTTTATCAAGTTATATGACATCCATAGAGTACTATATTGGTTATTTATGAGGATTATGAGTGTTTGGTCTAGTATGAGCAGTACCATGTCTTATACTTGGTTCTCTGCCTTGGGAAACACCTCAGGAAATCGAAAATGGAACGGTGATATTTGAATGAGAGTTCTAAACTAGAATAGGTTCTATGAGATTTATTAATATCCACTAATTATTCTTAGGGATAATAAGTGATTTTTTGGGGGGTATTGTAAGATTCTATGTTTTTTACAAGTGGTTAATTCTGAAGGAATTTGAATCTTCAGTTTGGTGGACGGTTCATTTTTAGAAATGAGTTTTGGAATAGAATTATAAGATTTAGAGAAAATAAATTTTTTTTGGATGTGGTTTCAATATTGAGAGGTGTATCAGGAGATCTTATAATTCTTGTGTGATTCAGGACTCGAAATATCAGTTTTGGGAGAAAAAATCCTGGGGTGCATGGTTAGTACACAATTAGTTCCATCTATGGACCCCAAATCATACAACCAATTTGATAAGGCTCACTATTTGTTGAAAAAATGTGAGGGGATCTAGACAGATATGTGGTTTTCTATAGATATATAGAGGCAACTCCATGTTTTGTGAATGGTTTTTCAATCCATGCATTGTAACAGTGCGAGGTGGGTGTGCTTCAGATAGTGAGTCAACATAGTTGGCCAATTATTTTCCTAACCATGAGACATAACAATGATACTTATTAAAAGTAAAAAATTACCATTTTACCCCTCCAACTTCATAAGTTTCTAACCCACTATTTCCTCATTCATTTTACCAACACCTATCCCATGCATTCCATCCCATTCCTCCCTTCCTCCATGGGAGATATACTTCATTATTGGGATGAACCAAACATTTTCACTTGTGACAAAGATCCTTTTATAATTCCATCATTCTTATAGCTTCCTTTCATAGTTTCCTTTTTTGTCTATTTCCCTGATGTAGTTTATGTGGGTTTTTCACTATTTCCATGAAGTTTTTATAGTTTCTCATTTAATTTCATTGTATCTCAAATCAAGTGATGATATCGGATGAGTTAAGCTCACTAAGTATGTGGTTGGTGGTATATATACATTTACTCAAAAGTATTACCATTAATAAAACATTTCTTTATGTCATACACTTGTAATTCCTATCATTACACCCTTAAATTTATAATTCATTTAATTTTCCTCCAAAATACCAATATAGGTTTAGTAAAATCCTCCTTTACTCCATTGGAGGTTGACATAACCAACTAGGATCACCCTTAGGGTGAGTTTAACTTAACCCCCATAAAATCCATACGTGTTATGAAACCAAAACACCTTAGAAGGTGTGTTTGTATCGACACATGGTTGATACCCAATTTATTCTTCCTGTAATTATGGAAAAAACCCCTTAGTGTATGTTTTTCATGTTTTTTAAATAATGGAACCCTTATATGAACCTTAGGGTGACAAGAGTAAATGTTAGATCCCATGTTCTCTCTTTTTTTATACCCTCTAAATGGAATAGGTGAATTTTATTATCAAATGATTTTGTTTACATTACTTTCACTTACGACTCTTTCCATGAATTCATGGAATCACTTTATGGAATTCCTTGGTACTTATGAATGATTTCTATGGAAATGTGGTGTATATAAATTAAAGTAGTGGTGTTGGATAAATTTTGATAAACTTTTTAAATATGATAATAAAATTAAGTTTCCATATATTTTAATGGAATGATTTGAGCCTATTATTTTAATAAAACCCATTATGATTATAGTGAGACTTTATATAGGTAAGAATTGGATTCTAGGTTCAAATGAAAAGTGAAAACCCAAAGGATTCCCCAAGATTCATTGATGTAGATGCCAACATGATGGTATCACCTTGGTCAAGTTCAATTCCTTACATTAGTAAATTCCTCATCATGGAATAAAATATTCACCTTCAAATTCTATAAAAACTTAGATTACCTATGATGAGATCCCGAGATTTGGATTGATATATTAAGTCATAGGATTCCTTTTATTATCTCCTTGGAATCCAATCAAGTCTACACCAATATTAGTATTTGACTTGCTCCTTGGGCTTAGTTAGAGCCCTTATAGAAAGTGAATGAATTGGGGTACTCCTCAGATTTATTTGGTTATGATATGGAGTATGATTAGACCATATTCGTGGGTTGAGCTAGATATTTGTATATGGAAACTTGATCCTACATACATGGGTCTTATTACAACATTATTGTCCTTATGAATAGAAACATTACGTCTTAGGCTGAAACAAGTGGTTTTTCCTAGTTCAGCTCGACTTGATTTATTTCCTTATTTATATACTAATTTTTTTGAGTTTTATACTCATGGATTGAAAATGTATTATACAACATTGGTGGTGGAATATATATTTTTACTCATACCCTTTTCAGATCATTGTTTGGTACCTGGATAGATCTCTTTGATATAGGTTAGGGTTGTGGATGTGATTCTACGATGTTGTTTATCTTGGGATAGGACTTGGAATGAGAGTAGTGGAACAAGAATGTACATATAATATTAATATTATTTGGGTCTTTTATTTATTTATTCTTTATCTATCAATCATTTTATTATGTATTACCTATTGTCAGTTTTGGACTGCCTAGTACTTTTATAATTTTATGTTCTTGTGTTGTTAGATTTTATTATCACCTGTTTGGTTATCAGATGGTTATTATTATTATATGTCTATTGTTTATTTGTTTTTAGTTACTCCTATAATGTATTTAGTAATATTATAAATTGTGTATTATCCCCATAATATCACCTTAAACCCTCATTTCTAGTATAAAAACTCTAGTGTGTGGCGACGCGTGCTTCAGGATACATGGATCCTCAAGTTTGATTACTTATGAGTGAACTTGGTCTAAGACATCACAACCAATACACATCATTATAACACCTAGGAATTTGGAAATCCTCTCATCTATGGACAGATCAACACTTCAAACTATGGTTGTATTCTAAATTAGGTAATGGAAGGAGTTTCACTATCTTAATATTTTTATTTTGTGGTATTTTATTATATTTATGAATGATATCCGGTTTTACCTAATATTCTTATTAATTATTCTATATAAGTACCTTACATAAATACTTAACCAAACATGTAAAAATTTTTATTTCAGGTATTGTATATTTTTATCTAAGCATGCTTGTTAATTATCTTTACTATGTGATCACAACCATATAAAATAATTAAAGATTCAAAGATAAATAAACAGGAATGATAATGAGTTTTATTCTACTAGTTTTTTTATAAAGTAATAATAAACTAACCTAGACCCTTGTGGTAGAAACTCCTTGAGTCTAGCTTGACTTGGGTTATTACATCCTCCACTATCCCATGTTTCTCCGTTAATCGAATTTATCATTAGCTTGTCACTTGAACCACCTCATTGGATATCCTTCATCCTTATAATCGTATACTCACACTCAAGTGAGGGGAACATAGGAAGATTGAATTACATTTAATATTTAAATATAGACATGAAAAATCCTATACAATTTTAAGAGGGAGGGATGATTAAAAAAATTTCAATATTAATTTAATTATTATATTACAAATTAAAACAATGCAAAAATTAAAATAAAATAAAATAAATCAAATAATACACATGTCAAAATACTTAAATATAATTCACCAAGAGATAATTTTTTATAGAATAAAAATACTTAAATTTAATATCAGTTATCATTAAATAATTTAATATTCATATAATAATTGAAATTATTTTTTGGATTCTACTTATGGTCTATGAACCTTTTAAAAATTACAAAATTTAATTCGCAATTATTAAGAATATATATATATATATATAAAATAACATATAAAAATATTTAATATTATACAAAAACACATAATTAATTATATATATTATTTTATATATATAGGGTATTGGGGGTGAGTGGCCAGTTGGACATTTATTTTTTTATATTTTTATAAATAATAACCCCTATATTACAAGGGGTATTTTTACCAAATGGGTTGGAGGAGGTGCCTTCACCCCAAAAAACTTTTATTTTTTTAAAATATATAAATTATATATATGATCTCTATTAAAAAAATTTTTCTAAAAAAACTACATCAATGATAAATGAAAAAATGAAAATATTATTCAATATCAAGTCAAAACCCCTTTTTATTTATATTATTTATGTAATTTATTCTATTTAAAACTAATAAAATAAATAAATGTGTTATTTTTAATCCAAAAACATTATGGTCAGTCTTTTCATAACCATACAAACTATAATTCACATGTGATCATGAACATTAAAACTAGAACAAGACCATTAAAACTGGGACACGACCATTGATATTAATTTAATAAAATAAAATTAAAATAATAAAAATTATATGTGACATATCTGATACCACTTAAAGTTTCCTAGAATAGTGAAAGTGATGGAAGTAATTCCCCTTTAAAATTTTTATCATATAAACTTGATGAAAGTATCAAAACTTCTGGAGGATCATCAACACACAATTTAAATTTAATTGTTTAAGTAAATTTATTACCTTGAATTATTTGCATTGATTCATAATCTATTATTTTTAGTTGATATTATTTCTTAGAATTTAAACAAGGATACCTCTAGTGTAATTTACATGTGTTTCAAAAAGATCAAAACATTATCCTTAATCTTTAAGGTTCTAGAATTAGAGAACCAATCTCTATTATCTCTATAAGGTTGAGGGTATGGTGGATTCTCTCTATTATTCTCTTTATAACTTGTGAGGTGAATGGATTGAATAAAAATTGTCACAAAACTCAACACAAATTTTAGTTTTCATATTTATGTTAACATTAAAAGAATAATAGTAAATTATATTCATATAACCTAATCCTAATAAAAAATCAATGTCAATTTTATCATAAATAATAATAATATTATTATTTTTAGTTGACATGATTTCTTTTAATAAAAAACCATATTTTTATATAACAATAAAATTATTATTATTATTTTAAGGTGGAATATAGTATTTGAATATCATATCTTAAAAGAAATAAATATTTATTTAAAATATATTAAAATATATTAAACATGTCACATCTCATAATTAATAATATTTATTATTTTTGGTGACTATTAGTGATCGAATATTATTTCTTTAATAAATAAATAAATATTCAAATGATATTAAAATATATATATATATATATAATATCATTGACCCAAACCAAATCCTCCCATTAAATTATTGAACCTTAAATGATAAAAAAATATTCATTCGATAAAATTAATATTTACATTCTCTTAACTTTTGATTAAATATTTATTTTATTAACTTAACTTATGAATAAATAAGAGATAAATTTAATTAAATTATTCTTAACTTGAATAAATTTTTATTAAATTCATGATCCCCATTACTTAAATAAAATATTATTTCATAAACATGAATCAAATTTATTCTTAAAAAAAATTCAATATAATTTAACAGGAGTTTTGGACACACATATCATGTGACCCTCTAGGTTCATTTTTTAATGGAATTAGGTCTAACCCATATACTAAAAGTGGTATTTAGTAACACATCATGCCTCCCATAGAAAAATAATAAGTCATAGAAACAATAAGCCACAAAATTCATATTAATTATATTGTGTAATATAATCCCTCTATCAGTAGATATCACATAAAGTAAGATACATACATGTGACACTATCCTTTTTTACTTGATTTATCTTCATTTTACTGTTCAAGATGAAATTGTTTGTAAAATACCATGGTCATGGATTTAACAAATATATTTTTATCTCTATGAAAGGGCCATATATAACTTCTTCCATAACCCAAAAGAGAAAAATCTATCTTGAATATGAAATTATTTCTTTTCAGGTCGTGAACTATCAAATACAAGCTACTTATCCATGAGTAAGAACATCATGCTTTTCACAATGCATAAAAATATACAATTTTTAATACCATTAATAAAGATGACAATTTAAAGGACTAATACACGCACTCATAGATAGAAACTTCCAATGATACATTGGTTTTGTGGTGTTTCTGTTGGTAGATCTATCCTCATAACCTCCATTATAGGAAAGTATCAAGTGTGAAATTCATTAGAACATTTCTCAATGTTTATGATCCCCTAATATGTGATATTAAAATAATGTACAGGTATTAAAAGACTAATGTATCAAGACCGAAATGCATATATTTAAGAGTGTCAATATGAAATCTCTACATTATTCCTATAGAAGTGAACTGGTATAACATATTGATGAATATAATATTCTAAGGAAATTATTACACAAAGTATACATAAGTAAATTCAATATGTGAAAAAAACATGGAAAGTATAAACAAATTATCCAGTAATAAAAAGTTTAAAAATTAGTTGTTTCTTGGGAATTATTCAAATAATTTATCCAAGATTTAATATAACATGTGTTTGAGCTCCTTGAGGTTCATTATCTGGAATATAGAATTCATGTTAAATATCAAAACCATGTCTCGATTTATTTGATATAAATAATTTATTACATGTTACACCAACTAAATTTTAATTATTTTTACACATTCTATTATGTTTTGAAGCATATTTAGATAGAAAATAATATGACCAAAATTTTTAAATTTACTTCTGTAAATAATATTCTATAATTGTTTCTTCTACATATGCTTTTTTATGCACATTATTAAATTTATATATACTAATTTGAAATTGGTACATCCATTAAAATTCTATAGCATCTTCAAATTTAAATCATATAGGAAATTCAATATTAAAATTTCTATTGAATCATGCAAGGTTGGTGGATTTTTATTTTTATTTTACATAAACTTAAAAAAGCTACTTCTTTAAACTTACTTAAAAACAAACACTATAAAGTTAAATCATAAATATAATGAAATAAAAAATATATTTTGGTTAAATCTACCCAAACTAATGATGAAAGTAACCTATAATACTAATAGACTAAAATATTTCCCTTATAACATGAAAATCATGACTTTTTAATATCATTATATAACTATTTATGAAAAAAATTATAAATTAAAATTATCTCAATATAATAACCTACAATTTGAAATTTATTAAAAGAAAAGTAAATGATTTTATTTTATTTCGGCATATATTCCTTTTGGTTTCAATAAATTTTTTAACATGTTATTTTTAAATAATTATGTTGAATATGCCTTTAAATATTTCCATGATCTAGTCAAGACTTAATGATATATTTATTCTTTTTAGGAGTCTAAAATGATATAAAATATCATATAAAAATAATGTTTCACAATTTTAATTACATAAATAATTTTATAGACTAAGAAATCAGACCAATATTGTAAATCTCAAAAGATAATTCACTTAATAGAATTATGATATATCCCACAATTAACTATTTTATATTGGTATATAATTGGATAAAAAATTATAGAAGGTAGAGAATATATAATAGTTTCTAATTGTAGGTCTTGAGCATAGTGTAAGCACATTGGTGGGTGTACCCAACATTAATTTTAGTGTTAACAACGATCAATATGAGATCTGTCACGATAATAAAACACCAGATAATCGAAAGAGAATGAAGAATGAAAAAAGAAATAGGGGTGTCCTAGAACCATAGATAAGATCATCATATATTGGTTATAATTAATTTAATTAATTGACAAGAATTTCCTTGATGAAATTATTTATTCTTTGATATTTCCAGTCACGATCTGATGCGATCTGTCATTTCGTTGTAGAATCCAAATGTAAGATTCCTCTAGAGGTGATCCACACATGCTGCACGTATCTCCAGACATCGCTGAAGGGATCTCAGAGTGCTAGTGCAGAACAGCCTTCGCTTGCGATGTCAGCCTTCGATCGCCTTGATACGGTGGAGGTGGATCTCTCACTCGTAGCTTGATAGTGTTCTTGGTGGAAAAAGAATTCTCTCTTGACTTGATAGTTTTTACAAATATGTTGTGTACAACCACAAAAAATGGCTAGGTGAATGATAAATATATAATTGTGATTTTTAATCACAAAGAATAATAAAATGAATTAATTCCCCAAAAGCATTTATTCATTTCATTTAATTATCAATAATACCACATGTTTAATAAAAACAGTTTAATATTATTATTACTTGACATGCACTCAGCGAATTATACCTAATATTATTTAATTAAATAAATAATATTTAGTTCTCATAAATTAATAGAAAAAAATACACAGCGTGTATATTTAATATACACAACTTGTACTTTTATTTTTCCATTTTTCTTTATTTCCTCCACCACATTTATTAGACCTTGAATAATGGATATTTATTTCTAAAATAAATATCACTGCATTACTCAGTAATAAATATATTTTTTTACCCAAAATATATTCTCTTGAATAACTAGTGTTAAAATAAATGTTATTAGACATCCTTAAATAATTATTAAACCACAATCGGGAATAAACTTTATTTAACTTGTTAAATTAATATTTAACTGAGTTACTTGGACAAACATAGTGTGTGACCCTCTAGGACTCATTCTCAGTGGCATTAGGCAGAGCCTGCCTAAATTCAAAGGTTAGCATCTAGCAACAGGCCAAGGAACCCATAGAGAAAGAAGTTAACGCTGAAATGACATGTCACCTCCTATGAATGCTTACTATGTAATTTAGTCCCTTTGTCTCGATATCTCGAATCAAGCTGGTTTCATGCTAGTGTCATCAACCCATGTGCTCAATAATTCTTTCTTTGACTTTCCAGAATTGAACTTTCCCATTCCTCACCATGGAAATGGATTTATTTAGGCTATATCAATTCCATCAAAGGGCCTAAGACATCTACTACCTTTATGCAACAGAAGAGATAAATCCTTTCTTGCATTATCTATTAATGCAATGTCACTCGTGATGCACCCAACGTATCCTACCTCATTGCGAATAGTGGGTCATCATAGTTTTTTTCAATACATCTAAGTGTGCGAGTGGGGATACCCATTAATAATAATATTAAATTCTAAGGACCAATACACACGTCCGCAGATAGGAACATCCAATGACACTACAAAATTTGGATTTCCTACTGGCAGGTCTCGTTCTCATAATATCCTCCTGGACATTACCAAGGGCGCACACAGTGAGAAGGTGCCTAAAATTTATATGAGTCCTGAACCCTAATGGCCTATATTATTTGTGCCCCTCAAATAAAATTATCCAGCTATAGAACATATATTCAAGAACTATGTTATGGAACTTCCAGGTTCTCATCATAGCAGGGATCCACTATGACCCTTTATTGAAACAGCTATTCTTTGGACATTATCACATGCATTGTCACACAGAAGAACAATATAGATGTGATAAGGTATTTATTAATAAATAAAGTAAAAATTAGTTGCTTCTAGGCCACCAACTCCAACAGACTCCCACTTGGACTAGAGATAACTGCTAACAATCTTTAACTTGCTAGCTCTCACATGATATTCATGCTTCTACTGAGATAGGCCTTTAGTCATGGGGTCCACCGCGTTCTCTTCTGTGGACACTCTGTTCAATAAAACTTCACCCCTTTGATTGAAATCCCTCAAAAGGTGATACTCTTGAAGTATGTTATTTTTCTGTTGATGTGACCTTGGTTCTTTTGCAAGAGTCACTGCTACAGTATTATCACAATGAAACATGATAAGATCTTTACTACTAGGCACCACATCATGCAGCTTGACAAAGTTATGAATCCATACAGATTCCTTGGCTGTATCAAAATCCACTATATATTTGGACTCTGCTGTAGAATCGATGACAACTGGTTACATTGAACTCTTCCAGCTCACAACTCTTCCATTATGACAAAAAACATACCCAAATTGTGACTTTATATCATTCTGATCTGTCTAAAAACCACCATCAGCATACCCTATGATGACAAGATCTTTATCTCCTCCATACACCAGGAACATATCGTTATTTCTTCTCAGATACTTAAGTAAAGTCTTAACATCAGTCCAATGTTGTTCTCTTAGATCTGCTTGATATCTTCCTACCTTTCTCAGTGCATAGGGAACATCAAGCCTGGTACATAACATGGCATACATGATAGATGCTATAGCCAAAGCGTATGGGATATTACTCATTCTATCTTTCTCTTATTATTTCTGAGGACACATTTTCTTAGAAAGATGTAGGCCATGTGACACTAGAACCAATCCCCACTTGGATTGTTCCATTCTAAATATCTTTAGTATCTGGTCAATGTATGTACCCTAACATAGTCCAAGAAGCCTCTGGGATCTATCACGAATGTTCTTGATCCCTGGAATGTAGGCTACTTAACCCAAGTCCTTTATGGAGAAACACTTGTTTAACCAGTCCTTAACTGACTTTAATACTGGTATATCATTTCCAATCAGCAATATTTCATCAACATATACTACTAGGATAACGATCAAATTCCCATTAAACTGCTTATAAACACATGGATCACATTCGTTCTTAATGAAAACAAATTCATTTATGGCTTCATAATATCGAATGTTCCATGAACTCAATGCTTTCTTTAATCCATAAATATATTTCTATAACTTACAAACCTGTTTATCTTCACCTGGTGTCACAAACCCTTCTGTTTGTGTCATATAGACATCTTCCTGAAGGTTCCCATTAAGGAATTCTGTTTTGACATCCATTTTCCAAATCTCGTAGTCATGGTAAGCTACTATGGAATGTATGATTCTTAGGGATTTAAACATGTCAACTGGAGAGAAGGTTTCATCATAGTCAATTCCTTGATGCTTTCTGAATCCTTTATCCACAAGCCTTGATTTATAGATGCTAAATTGAACTTCCATGTCCAGTTTTCTCTTGAATACCCATTTGCATTCAATAGGCTTTACATCAAATGACTCATCAACCAGAACCCAAACTTGGTTCTGATACATGGAATACATCTCATAATTCATTGATTCTAGCCATATTGCATCTTCTGAGCTTTCTACTACTTCCTTATAGGAGATAGGTTCATCACTGTCCAACAATAATGATTCACCATCATCAGTGAATAAGAAACCAAATCTCTCTGGTTCCCTTACCTCTCTTGAGCTCATACACAGTACTTGTGTTTCTAGAACCTCTTCTATGGGGACTTGTGGAACTTGTTCCTACAAAAACTCCTATGTATCGTGAGCATCAAATTCGTCAAAGTCAATCTCGATCCTACTATCCTTTTTGAGGATGTGCTCCCTCTCAAGAAAGGAGAAATGCCTTCCGATAGTCACTTTCTTGTCTGAAATGTTATATAGGTAATATCCTTTCATTTCCTTGGGATATCCTATAAAGATACACCTCATACCCCGAGGTGGTTGTTTGTTTTCTAAGAAGGCCTTAACAAACCCCTCACATCCCCATACACATGTGTGAGGAAAAATGGGTTTCTTTCCATTCCACAACTCAGAGGGAATTACATTTTCCACCTTGGTTGGTATTCGGTTTAATGTGTATACTGCAATCTGTAATTCATATCCCCAAAAGGAGAATGGAAGATCTGCATGAATCATCATTGACCTCACCATGTCCAAAAAGGTATGGTTCCTCCTTTCAATAACACCATTCCACTGTGGTGTATAAGGAGGAGTGAGTTGAGATAGAATCCTAGACTCCTGTAGAAGATTAATTAATTATTGGTTCAGATATTCTTTACCTCAATCTGATCAAAGATTCTTTATCTTTTTACCAAGATGATTTTCTACTTCATTCTTGAATTCCATAAATTTCTCTAAGGATTCTGACTTATACATCATTAAGTATACATATCCATATCTACTCAAATCATTAGTAAAAGTAATTAAGTAAGAATATCCACCTATAGATTCTACTGGAAATGGTCGACACACATTCGTGTGCACTAATCCTAGAAGCTCTGTGGCCCTTTCACCCTATCCACCAAAAAGTGGCTGGGGAATTTTACCCTATAAACAAGCGTGAAATCTACCAAGTGGTTTTAGCTTAGTAGAGTCTAAATATCCATCTTGGAAGAGCTTTGTCAATTGATTCTCATTTACATGATTGAGATGGTGATGCCACAACTGGGTGATGTATGAGTCATGTGAGTCTATTTCATTATCGATTCCCAACACTTGGTTTTCATTATTTAATACATATAAACCATTATTTAAATGTGCCATACCATAACCTATGTTTTACTTATAAAAGACACAACCCATATTTCCAAAATTGAAAATAAATCCATCCATATCTAAACAAGATACAGAAATTATGTTTTTGGTATCACTAAGCACATAATAACTGTTATATAAAACCAAAACCATCCTAGTTGGCAATGAGAGGTGGTAATCACCAATGGCTAACACAGCCAGCCTCACGCCATTGGTAGCTCTAAGATCCACCCCTCCTCTGGTAATCTTTCTAAATCTACATGGTTCCTCCATTTTAATATAGATGTGAGCCCGACAAGCTGTATCTAATAACCTATGAGTAGAAATGGAAATATTACACTTGATAACAAACACTCCTTTAACATCCCCACGCTTCTGGGTGCAGTTCCTCTTCTGGTGGCCTTTCTTTCCACATGAAAAACATACTGCCTCTCATTCCTTTCCCTGCCTTTAGATCTTCCCCTTCTTAGAGGGACGGTGCTCGGGGGCTTTAGACCATTTATAATTCTTTGGAACCTTTTCCTTGTGCTTCCTTTTCATATTTACCATAAGAACTGTGGGTTAGTCACACCCCATGTCCTTATCTACCAGTATAATTAAGGTTAGAATTTCTAATAGAATCTTATCATTTTTTCTCATGTTGTAGTTGAAAATGAAGCTAGATAAGGTCTTGGGCAGTGATGATAGGATGAGATCTGTAGGCAACTCATCCAGGAACTTAGTCCCTAAGATGTCTAGGCATTCAATGTAGCCAATAATCTTGAATACATGAGGCCCAGCTGGTGCATACTCTCCAAGTTTAGTTGTAAACAAAGCGTTGGATATCTCATATCTCTCATGTCTTTCCTTCTCATGGTAGATATCCTTAAGGTGAGACATCGTGTTATACGCGTCCACGATTTAATGTTACTTTAGGATCTCATTATACATGGACGATATCATGAAATATTGGACATCTGTGGCATCATCAATATGTTTCATATAGAAAGATAATTCCTCTTCACTGGCCTCTTTCCCAGGTGAAACTAGAATAGGCTCTTCCATCACATAAAATTTCCTCTCGTGGTAAAGGATGACACATAAATGGCTCTGACACTCTTGGAAATTGGTGCTGGTGAGAAGTCTTTCCTTCTCAAGTATGGTTCGAAATGATATATTTGAAGTCATTTTCTTTCTTTTTATACAATTTAAGATGAGAAAAGGTTTATTACTTTATTATAAAACTGAGACAAATAAATAAATTAATACTTATCAGTCTCCCATAATTTTATCTAAATCTAATAGCAAAAACACTACTAAAAATTGAGGCTATAGCCATGTTTTGAAACCGTGGATATAAGAATAAAAACTTTGGCTATAGGTTATAGCCATCGTTAAATGAACTATGGCTGGTATTGGCGGGGCTGTACGCAAAGTCCTATAGCCACTGTTTAAAACCGTGGTTAAAGCCTTTTAACCAGGGTTCAAATCATGTATAAATCCCTATATCCATGGTTAAAGATAGTGCCTGAACCCTTATATCCACAGTTTGAAACTGTGGCAGAAGTTTAAGCCATACATGGCCTTCTGTTACGGTTCAAACCGTGGGTACATCTTCAATTTCCAGGTAAAACACAAACATGCCTTATAGCCATGGTTAGAAATCATCGTTATAGATTAAAGTTCAATAAAAAAACATAGTAGGCCTGTAGGCCTGCCTTCCACCCCTACTAGTCCCCCTACCTTCCACCCACCTGCTAGTCCCCCATACCACACCCAACCTTCATGTCTCCCCCCTATTTTCCATCCAGCTCTGCCCCCTGCCAGTCCCCCTACCTGTTTTCCCATGGATCCCCACCCCTGCTAGTCCCCCCTATCTGTCACCCCCTGGACAAACCCCCACCCCCTCCCCTGCACAGACACCCTCACCCTGGACAGACACCCCCATGGATAGACAAACAACCCTAGACACCCCCTCCCCTGGACACCCCCTCCCCTGCACAGACACCCCCACCTTGGACAGACACCCCCCCTGGACAAACATAAAACCTTTGACACCCCCTCCCCCTAACAACCCCTCCCCTACACAGACACCCCCACCCTGGACAGATAGTCCCCCTGGACAGATAGACAACCCTGGACACCCCCTCCCCTGGACAACCCCTCCCCTGGACAAACACCCCCACCCTGGACAGACACCCCCTGGACAAACAGACAACCCTGGACACCCCCCTCCCCTAGACATACCCCCCGAACAGACACCCCCCCTAGACAGACAACCCTGGACACCCCCCTCCCCTAGACAGACTCCCCAACCCACTGGACAGACACCCCCACCCTGTACACCCCCTCCCCTAGATAGACAACCCCCAGGACAGACACCCCTGGACACCCCCCTAGACAGAAATCCCCTTCCCCTGAACAGAACACCCCCCTCCCTAGACAGATACCCCTGGACACCACCCTCCCTGGAAAGATACCCCTGGGCACCCCCCAGAAAGACACCCCCCTCCCCCGGACAGACACCCCCTGGATAGGAAACTCCCCCTCCCTTGACAGACACCCCCACCCCTGGACAGACACCCCCTGAAGACTCACCCTCCCTCTTGGACATCCCCCACTCCCCTGAACTAACACCCCCTGGACACCCCCGGACACTCCCCTCCCACCTCCCTCCGGGACACCCCCTTTCCTGGATAGACACCCCCTGAAATTCTAATACAGTTGTCCATGCAATTTTAAATCAAAGAAAAAAACTAAAACAGAAGACATTGCAAAGCCACCCCCTCCAAGACACTCCCCCTCCTTGACACCCCCCTCCTGGACACCCCTTCTACCCCTCCCATGGAAAAACACCCCCCTAGTGACTTCCCCTCCCTCCTGGACAACCCCTCCCCTGGAAAGACACCTCACCTGGACCCCCCTGGACACCCCCACCCCTGGATAGAAACCCCTCTGGAATGATAATATAGTTGGCCATGCAATTTGAAATCAAAGACAAAAACTAAAACAGAACACATTACAAAGCCCCCTTCCTAGACACCCCTCCCTATACAAAGCCCTGGACACCCCCACCCCTATACAGACACCGCCCTGGAATGCTAATACAGCAGGCCATGCAAATTGAAATCAAAGACAAAAACTAAAACAAAACACATTGCAACCACCCACCCCTGGACAGACACCCCCAGAATGCTAATACAGTTGGCCATGCAATTTGATATCAAAGAAAAAAACTAAAACAAAACACATTGCAACCCCCTCCCCCCTATGTTACTCATTATATCATTTTTTAAGGATACATAATTCTTAACGGGTTTACCTATCCTTGATGTTGATTCCCATGGATACTCATCCTCTATATGTTGAAGGAGAATGAATTCATCTCAGTTTCATCAATTTTTTTCTGAAGGTTTACTTCAAGACCATTGTGTTAGACTACACTAGGATGGTCATGATCCTTGTATCACATGACTATTTTTTAAGGCAATCAACATGTCACCACAAGAGTGATAATCATGGAACCTTTTATTGAAATTGGAGGATGGGAGTTTAAATCATATCTTTATGGTTTTCATTTCCCAGTACATATTTCTCTTATATAATTAACACATGCCCATGAATCTTGTTCTTTATTCCATCTCCATGTGGACATCAGTTAATAATATCACTTTATTCCTTGTTAAGGTGAGAAAATAATGATCAAAGTTGACTAGAATTTCAATTACATTGTATATTTATACAATCCCATAAATATCTTTCTCATTTTCGGAAGTTAGGGAATCTTATGCTTTCCACTTATAAGTAAAGGATGGACCTTCAGTTATGATCGGGATAGGAAGACTGTTATATCTTCTTCTGTTAAACCATATAGACATCTTAAAAATACGTAGTCACTGGACTACTTTGGAAGCTATTTGAGAGTACCTGATCAAGGAGAGAGACAACTGTGAGACCTTTGTTTGCTATTGGACAAGACCAACACAGCTGCGACGCGATCGCAGCTGGAAAAAGTGAGCGATGGAGGACAGTGCATGCCTTAATTATGAAAATTCCAACAATGTTATTTAGTTTTCCAAAACCCATAAACATAAAAAAAGTCCTCTTACCATTTGAAAAAAAAACTAGCCCCCTGGACAACATCCCCCCCCCACACACATCCCATGAACCCCTTGCACACCCCTTTCCCCCCTGCTGGACCCCCTTGGACAGCAGCCCCCCTGCTGGACCCCCTTGGAAAATAGCCCCCCACCCCCCTACTGAACACCCCTAGATAGTATCCCCCCTTACTGAACCCCCTTGGGACAGCAGTAGCCCCCTGCTGGCCTTCCCCTGGACAGAAGCCCCCTTGCTGGACCCCTCTGGACAGAAGCCCCCCCCCCACTGCTGGACCCCCATGGATAACAGCCCCCCTGCTGGACCCCTCTAGATATCATCCCCCCTGCTGGACCCTGCTAGATAGAAGACCCCTGCTCGACCCCCCTTGAATCACCCCTACTGGCAGAAATTGTGATTAGTCAGTCTCAACATTGATCATAAGATTCATGAAATACCATCACTGTGAACCGCCATGGGGTGTCATCCTGGATCAGGGCCAAATCATGGAATTACCGCGGTGTGACCACGATGTGATTGCGGAGTGACCACAAAATGACCAAAACATGTTGGCCCGGTCCAAAAACATCTGTACGGAAACATCTTTTGGCCAGGAGCAAAGGGAGCGGGAGGAGGTGGGGAAAAATTCCGGCCGTCGCCCCACTGGCAGAAATTGTGATTAGTCAGTCTCAACATTGATCATAAGACTCATGGAATACAATCCCTATGAACTTCCACATGGTGTTATCTTGGAGCAGGTCCAAATCATGGTGTGATCGCGGAATGACCGCGACGTGTTGGCCTGGTCCAGTGACATCCGCGGGGTAGCATTTTTCGGCCAGGAGCGAAGGGAGTGGGAGGAGGCGGGGCAACATTCCAGTCATCGCCCCACCGGAAAAAATTATGATTAGTCGGTCTCAACATTGATCACAATACTCATGTAATACTATCACTATTAAATGCCACAAGGTGTCCTCCTAGAGCACGGCCAAATCATGGAATGACCGCGGGGTGACCGCGGCGTGACTGCAGCGTGACGACGGCGTGACTGCGGCGTGGCCGCGGCGTGACCGCGGCGTGACCGCGGCGTGACCGCAGCGTGACCTCGGTGTGACCATGGCCTGACCGCGGTGTGACCATGGCCTGACCGCGGCGTGACCACGACATGTTGTCCTGGTCCAACGACATCTGCAGGGCAACATCTACCATCTAGGAGAGAAGGGAGCGGGAGGAGGCGGGGAAACATTCCATCCATTTCCCCACTGGTAGACATTGTGATTAGTCAGTATCAACATTGATCACAAGAATCATGGAATACTATCACTACAAACTACCATGGGGTGTCATCCTAGAGTAGGGCCAAATCACGGCGTGACCGCGGCATGACCGCGGCATGACCACGACGTGTTGGCTCGATCCATCGTCATCCGCGAGGCAGCATCTTCTGGCCAGGAGCAAAGGGAGTGGGATGAGGCAGAGCAAAATTCTGGTCATCACCCCGCTGGCAGAAATTGTGATTAGTCAGTCTCAACATTTATTACAAGACTCATGGAATACTATCAGTGCGAACCCCCATGAGGTGTCATCCTGGAGGAAGGCCAAATCACAGCATGACCACAGCGTGACCATGGCGTGACCGCGGTGTGACCGCGGCGTGACCGCGGCGTGACCGCGGCGTGACCGCGGCGTGACCGCGGCATGACCGCGGTGTGACTACGGTGTGACCGCGCCTTGACCATGGCGTGTTGGCCCGGTCCAGCGACATCCTTGGGGAAACATATTCTGGCCAGGAGCGAAGGGGGAGGGAGGAGGCATGGAAACATTCCGACCGTCACCCCGCTGAAAGATGATAGAACAGATCTACTATTTAATATAATATAACACGGGATTTCCAGATAAGGTTGTAGTGTGCGGCACAATGACACAACGTCTAAAGAGAAACAAAACGATGTAAAAGAATCATACACCCTACACAAACCATTTACAAATTCATTCACTTTTCCTAAACATGGAAATTTTATTTATAATATTCAATGCGTGAAAAGAAAAGTTTCATGGTCAAGGCATATGCCTACTCGGGCAATGCCATTTGAGTTAAACGAGTATGATAAGCCAATTTATATTATTCAAATAAAACAAAAACTAACTAGCCATAAAAAAACACCAACAAGAGGAATATGAAAGACTCAAACCAAATCTAAACTTGATACAAATAACTATCACTACTCTTTGGTTTAGAAGACCGCGCACCTCCGTTGGAGGGGTTTTATTATAAAATCATGGCATTGATTTATTATAAAAACACGAATTTATTTATAAAAACATGAATTTATTTATCAAATGAAACAATTATATTAAATAATACTTATTCATGATATTCAATTCAATATAATTAAGAAGAATTAAGAAAGAAGCTAAATTCAATTTAAAGCATTCTTGAATTAAAGAGGCTAGAAGAGGGATCCTACCTCAACATGGAACAAAACTGTCTACTTTGGCTCTTGGATCTTTCTAACTAAAAGTTTCTACTCCCCCACTGGGTATACACATCTTCACACACATGCAAGGACACCTAGCCCCTTTGAACACACCCTCTTGGCCATGAGCATGTGCAAGGGGATCCTTGGACATATGCTTATATGCATATAACTGTCTCCACTCACCTGCGTATGAATTTATATGTATATATACATGGGAACACATAGCCCCATACATGCATAATCACTGCCATAGTTGACTATACACGTAACGGGGGAACCCACATATACATACTTTCTTACCCATGCACACGCAGGCGAGTTGCCCTTAATTTGGCTAATCAAAACCAACGATCAGGGATCAAAGAACTACATAAATGATATTAGGAACATTAAATCACATAAAGGATGCTACATAACCAGTGAGAAACCAACCAACGACATTAAATCCTTTCCTCGATTAGGAGAACCAAATCCACCCGAACCAACACGAAATGATCCAACGCCCTACTGAAAACATAATACAGAGTCAAAAACACTGAAATCCCCAAATATATGAGGTGTGAGACAAGTAGTAACCATATAATCTTACCTCAGATCAAATCTGGTGGACTGAATCAATATGAACCCCATTTTCCCCCTTCGTAGAAGATAATTACCCTTTGTCCACATAAATAAGTAAAAGGCCTAAGTGTCCAATGCGATAAAGAAAGTAAAATAAAAACTAAACTAAAACACACCTGTATCCTATGACTATACACGTCACTTCCCAAAATGTAAGAACCACAATTACCCATGGGTCAAATCATGTTCCTGCAAGCTAGGGGAAATAGATCCATGTTTCAGAATGATACTATCAAATAGTACATTCCTATTAATTAACAATTATTCTTCCTGTTAATGGTATGTAATTAGTTCGTCTTGAGTTTCTGAATAATTTGGTTTCATTCGATATAAGTTTTTATCCCAACCAATAATAAATGTTTACTAGAGGACAAAATTTCTAATCAAATAGAATATTTCATAACAAAAAATGGATCCACACCTATAAAGGCATAGAAAAAAGTCACAGAAATAGTAGTGTTACCTATGAAATAAGAGATGGTCAATGATTGATGATCATTATGGAAGGAATAGATAGTGACACTATCATTATTAAGAACCAACAAGGACTATGTGGCAACATCAAATTGATAATTATAAAAAAATGAGTAACTGAAAGATTTACATTTGAATTCCATCCAATTCACAAACTTCAATCTTGGATTGGTAAGACTAATCTGTTAGGTTTTTTATTCACAGTAATGTGCCTAACGGTTTTAACCATGCGAGAGTTTCCAAGACCTTGGAAGTTCCAAAATATAACCTTAATTATATAGTAGACCATAGCCTAGTACTAGGCCTATCATAACATTGTGTCCTTCCTTTATCAAAACCAACAATTTCCAAAACCTCTTCACCCATATAATCTATTGTATCAGTATATGAGGGGTCACACTGGTCCTGTTCAGATGGGGAAAACTCCTTGTCATCTCCTATAGAGGATTCAGTACTAAGGTAATTGAACCAGTTAGCCAATTAAACATGGGTCAAAAGAATGCTTCCAAGTAGTTTCCTCCTTGAAATATTGGATTAAGGAACTATTTATAAATAACTAGTGTGATAATAACCATATCCTTGCAATACTGTAAGATAATTAGCCTAATTAGTAGAGAATTCATTAAATCCAAAGGAAACAGAAACTAAGACAATTCTCTAGATAGGTTCCTGCTCAAAATCCAGATTAGGGCAAGAATAATCAGCTTTCTCTGTAAGTAAAGTACGTGCTGGTTCCTGGACAACCCCCCCATCCCTCTTGGACACCCCCTGGACATACCCCATCCCCCTTGGACAGCCCCCATCCCCCCTAGACAGTCCCCCTCTCCTTTCTGGAAAACCCCCCCTTCTGGACACCCCCCTTTCCTCCCTGGATAGACCCCCCTCCCTGACAGACCCCCCTGGATAGCCCCCATCCCTCTTGGACACCCCCCTGGACAGACAAAGGCATCATTCTAATTGATTGAATTCCAAGTGTCTCTTACACTTTTATTAAAATACTCTATAGTGTTCCAGGAATTATTGAATATAAAAGGAAGAATAGGTTTGTTGTCTCTAGTATTGAGGCTCACCAAAATTGGATGATGATCAGAATTAATCCTAGGTAAAGTAATACTAGAGATGGTATTCCAGTTATCGATAGCTTTGAAGTTTGTGAAAGCTCTGTCAAGTTTACTTGCTAAAATTCTATTGTGTTTCATTCTATACCAGGTATACTTATCCCTAACCAGATTAATCTCAACAAGGTTATTATCATTAATACAGTGATTAAAATATTTAGTGGAAGTGTTTGAGTACAAGGGCCCTAGCTTTTCACTAGTTCCAAGGATAACATTGAAATAACTGATAATGACCCAGGGAACTTGAATAGTGTTATTAAGGGAGTATATATTGTGCCTCCAGGTTCTTCTGTCTTGATATTTATTGCAGGTATACACAAAATTACAATAGAAAGTATTATCATGAAAGTTTATTTCACATGTCAAAGACTGAGAATCATCATTTACAATATGAATTTTACCTATAGAGATATGTGAAAAGACTCACAAAGAATTAGAATTGTTATTATTTGTAGTTTCTCAAATAAAAGTATAACTATGTTTTTCAAGACTATTAAATCCCAGAGTAAAAACTGACTTTAGGTTCAGAGATAGAAAAAATCATCAGTTTATGAGTAAAATGAGAAAATTTTAAAGTTGTGATGGTGTTAGGGTTAGAAATACCCTGACAGTTCCAATATAAAATATTCATTTATACTTACGTTTAGGGATATGACCCTTGTTTTTGTTACCTTCAGAATTCTTCCCACGCTTTGATTTTCTTAATTGCTTGGTATAATTCTCTTTAGGTGTCGTTACATTTTTTCCCTGCAATGTCCTTGAAGGGTTAGGAGAGCTATGATTATTTTTTATAACTATTGAGACCTCTTCTTGGTGCATTTGTTTGTTCTCAGTTGCCTTCTATAACACTATCCATTCTGTTTCTGTTTTTATGTGATCAGATTCCCCAGATTGGTCTCCCAATTTCTGAGTGGTGAATTCAGCCATAATAGGGGTTGCTGGTTGTATGTGTCTGTTGTAGTTCCAGACCTTCGTCATCATATTGCATGTGTTGTGTTTTACTAATATCAGCCATCTGCATATTGCAAAATAGATTCTGAACTACGTCTTTGTACAACATCTCATCACTGTGTGAAGGTGAGGAGAGTTGAGGCTGTTATACACAGTCAGTAGTCCCAACATAGGTGTCCTGGATAGTAGTGTCCAGGTGTTTGGAAACCTCCATTCCACACTCATATTTCAGATCTAGAATTATGTTGATGGTTCCTTGGAAAATTTTAACTATGCTCTTACTAGAATTTTAATTATCCAGGTGGTTACTATCTTCTTGCACATGATAAACCCTGGTTGTATCAGGTTGTTGAGTGTTGGATTTCAGTGTTGATGTCCTCTTCTCAATATATGCAATAGATATGGACTTAGAAACATTAGTAACAGGATGGGGGTCCAGTGTAGTGGGTTCTATGGCTTTAGAGGTAGTAGTAGATTGGAATCCATTGAGAGTACCTTCTGTAGCAGAAATCTGAGAATTCTGTCTATATATATCAGTTTTTACAGCCTCATTCTCTTTCTGTTCTTTCTACTGGACAGTATGCAAGACCATATTAGAAATTTCTACAGAAAAGTTCTACTATTCAGTGTCCATTTCTTCCTTTTAAATCATTTCAAACCATGATTTCTTAAAAGGGTGCTTTGATGAGGATTTATCACTAGTTTTCCTCCTCCAAATCTCCTGTTTTTTCATGCTTGTGTCAGATTTCTACCAGACAGTTTTTTTATCCTTCCTGTTTCCTCTAACCTCAGTCCAATTATTTTTTAGTATGAGGTTGGATATTGTGAGAGTCCTATATTAAATAAAATATTTAAGAACATTATGTTCACCTCTTGATTTCATTTTATTGAGGTCATTACTTTAGATAGAAGGAATCATAGCCCGAGAATTGTTTCACTAAGGCAATTGGTCATTACATGTTATCAAAATTAATTGATGAAGGTATATAGACATATTCAATTATTTTCTAAGATAATTTAAGTGTGAAAGATCAAATCTGAGCCTAAAATATCATGGAGGAAGATTAAATATTATCCTATGGTAGATTAAGCCTTCATTAGGTGTGTAATCTTAACAAAAAACACACGGGCGATAAAAAAAATACACAAGTTGATATGCAGCATCACCAACAAGGAATTCATCAAACATCAACTCCTCATAAAATCTATCTCTATAAAGTTTCATCTTAAAGGAAACCAACAATTATACACATTGAAAAATTGTCCAAAAACCATCTCTGAAAAGGAAAGTCGCTACTCTAGAAATAACAACTCCTAAAACACATCACAAACAGCCTCAAAAGACCTCAAAAAATGACGACCTTCAATAGAGGAGGAAGAAAAAACAAGTATAGGGAAACACATGGTCAATAAGAAATCAAAACAATCTTTAAAAAAACCAATAGAACACAACATTCAGACTTTGGAAAAAACCTTAGAGAGTGAAACCGCCAATTACCACCCTAGGAATTGTGCACACACCAAACAGACAATCACAAAAAAAAACCAAAAATCCAAACATCCTTCGCATTTGGAGAACCAAGAGAATCACTATATGAATTAGACCAAGGAACTATAAATACAATAAGTACTCGCCCAAAGAGAAACAAAGCTACAACCTCATGAATCAAATCAAGGAGCCCATAATACATCTTAAGGATAAAAGAAGTCCTTTCCATGGAATTTCCTTGAAACTAAAATCTTGATGTCTCTTGAATTATTCCACCATCTTCATGAACATACTCTTTCTGATTTTTAGGTAAGTATATGTAGATATTTCACCAACTATGTATCTTCTAAAAACTATTTCTTCTTTATCTTCCTTCCAATCTTCTAATTCATCACTCACATCATCGTTATATTGATATCCATCCTACACTGTGGGGTATTCCTATTCAATATTTGTAGTATCATCTATGTTTCCTTCATCAGGGGATACTGTTGGATGCTCAGTAACCATTTTATGTGGTGGAATCACAATTTTTATTTTCTAAGAGGCCCCTAAGGATCTAGTGACAATTGTTCTTTGGAAGTTAGAGTAATCATTACGTATTTGAGTCTTTTTGTAGCTCAAAGTTATGTATCCATCCGAATCAATCATTGGGTTTTTCCTTTCCTTGCACTTGACTTTAAATTTTCTTCCTCAATCATATAAGAGGATGACCACTCTAAGCATTTTCCACCACTTTAGATAATTAATTGGTAGTGGGGTGAGAGTTAAAAGTTTTAGTCATGATCTAATCAACATCCTTTGGAAAAACCCTAATCTTAATATGTATCCATTACTCCAGTACAAATCATGAGTAGAATTATGGTATCACCTTTACACACATATATTTTTCTTCAACAAAAATATTAATAAATACGTCAACTTTAATATTATAGATTGAATGAATCCATAATAATAATACAAGAATCAATAACAAATACAATCTTTTACTTTGCAAAAAATCCAATTATCACATAATGTCAACCATTCCACTCCAAACACTCAGGGGTTCATCTATCTCCCCATTGGATTTAGAAGAAAATATCACCTAGGATCCAACTACATTTTCCCTCTCCCCATAATTATGAATGAAATTCATTATATTATTCCACACGCTTCTACTCCACCTTGACTTATAAAATCCATCTGAAAATATCTATTTTTACTTGAAATTCCCCCCCATGTTAACAGATTTTTTGCATCATTTAATTATACCAATTATACCAATTATACCAATTATACCAATTATACCAATCAAAAATATTTTCATGTTGATTTTTCAAATAAAAACTTATTTACTAATAAAACTATTAAAATAAATTTTTAAAAAATATTTTCACCAATATATTAAGAAATATACTAGGAAGAATAAACAGTTAAAAGATGAGTTGTCAACTAATTCACTATTCCTATTAAGGAAGAGATTAGTGTAGGAAAAAAGAGTCTTAGATAACACATAAATGGTTTTCTATGTAACACACTATGTCAAATAAATTCATATAATACTTTATATTTCAATTTATTGACTCTTATTATTATTGAAATTCACATCAAGATTATTGGCACCGAAAAAATTAAATCAAAAAGTTTGAATGATATATCATTTTAGACCTTAGTTATGCCACTAGTTAAATTCAAAAAGATAATTTTATTAATATTCAATGTAATTTGGGATATCATAGACTCCTTTAATTATATATAATACTTAAACAACCTTTGTAACTTCAACTCCAATTCCCTCTTGATTACAACATTGTTTATTTTAAATGTTTTTTTATTTTTGGGGAAACTATTTATTGAGTATATCCTTTTTCTAATATCATTTAATAACCAAAAATAGGAAATAACTGATACGATGTATTATAATATGGATATGTATAATCAAGATCTATCCCTAATATATCCCCATTAGATTCTCTCCATTTAGTGGATTCATTCCACATTCTACATAGCATAGAACAACTTTTTATATGTATACGTCATTGTGATAAAACATATTAAATCATCTTTTTCATCTACCATCAGATTGCACCCAAAATAGTAAATTCATTATCAATTATAGTAAGACAACATATACCATTCATACAACTTCAATACTATTACTAAAATATACCCGAAATACCTTAAATATCACTTTCTACATGAAATTTTTAGCTTAATGTTTAATCTGATTCCATATTTATTTTATGTTATTTTGAGCATAATTACCCCAAGGATTATGTATCCCCCTGATTACTACACCTCTTTAGACTTGTTAGTATCATTTAATGTTTAAGGGGTGGGGGTACCTTCTATATGTTTCATTTTTATAAGGATGGTAATTCATCAAGGAACAATAATTTCCCTTTACTATTCACATTGGATTTCACCTTTAGGTCTTGAATAGTTTAAATGGAATCAAATTCCATTTCAACTATTTTAGGATTATTCTCCCATACTCAACGCAATTCAAAACCTTATCTACCATGGGATCTTTTACCAAAATGTATTTCTCCTTTTAAAATAGGAAGAACTTTCTCTCTCCAAACATTCTACCTAAATTCTTTTTCCTTCTGCAAATTATTATATTCCTTAACACTAACCATTCCTTCACAGGAATCTTCCACATGGGACTTCCCTATTTTTGTAATATATGAATTTTTCCCATTCTTCTAAGAAAATTTTTTCTCTCTCTAAGAGGTCTATAATTTAGAGCTAGTTTTGGAGCTTGTCTTCTTACCAGTTTCAGTATATAAGTGTTCCATGTGATGGTTCTGAAATTTTTTATATAATGGGAATGATTTATCATTGCGTTCATACCGATATACTCTTTCAATTATAGTAGAAATATCAAAAAATTTAAACTTGATGAATGGATGGTATTTTATGAGAAAATGGTATGATGGACATACCTTGTATGTCGTGTTTAACATCCTTATTTTAATTCATACCAAGAGGAATCCAGACCTTGAGTGGGTAGATCTAAATCCTTCATAGATGGATTTTAAGAACCCCAAATTACATATATTCAAGAGTAAGGGAGATCTAAATACCCATCAAATGAAATTCAAATCACAGTACAACCTTAAAATTAGATCATTGATGAAAAAATATGGTATAAAATACTATGGAGGGCTGCGCTACATTGACTAGAAGCGTCGGGGAGGAGGGAGACGTGGTGATAGATTTTATCAGGGAGGAGGGCACCGCGGTGAGAGAGGTCTTTGGGGAGGGGGGTTCCACTGTGAGAGAGTTTGTCAGGGTGGAGGGCGCTGTGGTGAGAGAGTTCGTTAGGGAGGAGGGCGCCGAGGTGAGAGAGTTTGTCAGGGAGGAGGGTGCAATGGGGAGGAGAGGTTGGGGAGGAGACGTCTTCGCTGAGGAGGACACCATAGTGAGGATAGGTTGGGGTGGGAGAAGTCGTCGGGGATGAGAAGTCATCGGGGAGGAGTAGTGTGAGGTGAGTAGCAGATTGGGGGAGGACGAGCCTGATATAGAATAGGGGAGAAAATTAATGGAAGTGGTATAGCCAAGGTTGCTTAATTAAAAAGTGGAAATTAGAAAGCTATAGACACGGACCAATAAAACCATGGCTATAGGTCCTTGGCTATAGGTCTATGTAATCACATTCTCCTAAGAATTATTTATTTGAATTATAGCCACTTATTTCTTCATGTTCCTCAATCTCTTAGCTAAGACATTCAATTCAAATTCAATAGGAATGGAAATTGAGTTTTATATCCAAGGACCTTCAATAAAACTTCTTATTTTTCAGTTCATATATTTCAAAACAAATTAGTAGGACTTAAAAAAATATAAATCCAACTAGAGGAAATTTTTTTATCATACCATTTATAGATTACACTAGATCAGTGCAAAAATGATGGGGGGTCCATCAATTGTGGTTCAAAAATCAAGGTTTCAAGGAGTATTCAATAGTCTCATATGTATATGGAAATAAATATCAATCCAAATAACCTTTCTAATAGATTATATAATATATTTATCACCCCCCACACTTCTAGTAGGTATGTAAAAACTCTCAACCTTCAACAAGTTACCAAAATTAAGTAAAAATTCAAGATCCATCCATGAAGGACCTGTAGAGACAAATGGAGTACCGTGGTAATCAACAATATACTTTGAAAACCCATGGTTCTAAGCTTAAGGAGTTAAAAAGACAATATGGAAAAGGCCTTATTATTTTAAATACATTGATGAATCATGATTCGGATAAAAACTTTTCTTAACCAATTCTTAACCCAATGTGTTATTATATAAGAATTGGAAGGGAGGTATAGGGTAGTGTGGATTAACCTCTAGAATAAAAACCTAAGACTAAACACCTAATGGGAAAAGAATAAAACCTATGGGGAAACAATCTCCTATGTGTTTATCACATCATTGTTTTAGAAAAATATTGTGATATTTCATATATCCATCACTATGAAACAAAGATTTACATTAACCAATGTAATAATAATCAATTAATACTATATATTTATGAAATTTTCTTTTAGAACTCACCATAGACCATTCATCCATATTAAAATCATATCATCATCACTTCTGATTTCCAGCATTTGAAGATTTAAACTTTATAAGAAAATCAAACCCAATGAAAATCAGAAAACAAAATCAAAGAAATAATACCCAATTAAATAAGTGAAAAATATACCCTATTAAAGAAAAATGTGACAATTAAGAAGACAAGAAATTGAAAAAAATAAATCTTACCCAATGAAAATTGAAGAGGCTGTGAATATAAATTCAAAGAAACCCTTCTCAGTGGTAGAAATCAGAGGGCATGTGAAGAATTAGAATCGTCCTAGTTAATATGTATGCAGTTTTGTATTGGAGAAAATCAGATATAATTGAAACCCCAACAACATAAATAGAATAAAAATTTGATTAAATAGAAAAAAAAACCCTAACACACCCTACCGCAGGCCCCTCACAAGCTGTGAGTCATGGACCACCCATCATTGAGATGTGGATGGGTTCCTAGAATGTGTGTAGACTAAAAAAACATGTGAGTCGAGGAAGAGGGTGGCCTGAAGGCGGAGGCGGAGGTGGAGTTGCGTCATTAGAAGATGATTGCGGGGAGGTTGGGTGGCCACGTCATTGGAGGAGGATCATCTCGAGGGTAGGTGGTTGGATCGTTGAAGGAGGATTGAGGTTGGGTGGTCACATCGTCAGAGGAGGATATCGGTAGGTGGGTGGCCACATCGGTCGAGGAGGTCTGCCGAATAGCAGAGGAGACATCGATATTGGGTAGGATCATAAGGGTTGGGGGCATAGCACCATAGGTAAGTGAATACCCATGAGGATATCTTAGGTTGTAACCATGTGTTTTTTAAACCATGGCTATATAGGTGTGGATAAATCCTTTTTTTAGTAGCACCATTGACTCCGAAATATTCTTTTGATTGAATATTCTAATGGAAAGGATCCATTTTTCCCTTCGCATTACCTCAACTAGGGTTGCTCAAGAAACTTGAAGGGTTTTCGGTAGACATTCCTACTGCATTAACTCGTAGCTCCTTGATCTGCTGAGTGGACTCCCCAATCATGAAATCCCTTTTTTTGGATTTCCTCAACCTTTCCCTCTTGGTCACACCAAGTCCTGCTCTAGAAGTCAACCCTTGTGGTGAACCAAGTCAAGTCAACCCAAAAACATGAATTATAATTCCTTGATAATTAAAAGCACCCCAAATAGGGTTGGTCAAGCACTTTGAACTATGGTTCGGTTTTAACCAAGACTATAGAAGGCTATACTAACTTAATATTTATTTGAGGTATTTTATCCTTATAAGTAAATTGCAACTTTATTATCTTTGATTACAATATTTTTAATATTAAGTGGGATATACTTAAGTGATTAAACATTTCTAAGATAATATTTACGAAAAAGACAATTTTATTTTAGTTCCATCTTGCATTCTTGTTTAATTCATTAATTGTGTGATCGTGACAACACACCCACAATAAATAAACCATTCAACTGACAGATATAAAATAAATGTCATGATCATGAGCTTGTTCTATCGACTAGATTATCTAGTGTTTGATAAACAAACCCAAGACCTAGGGGAGAAACACCTTGAACCTTTCGAGTATGTGTTTACAGCTTTCCACCTGTCCACCTTTGTATCTCCTTGGATTGGTTTCACCTTGGCTCCTAACTTGGGCCACCTCCACTAGCTTGGGAGCTCCATCCATTACATATGCATTTATCTCACATGTAGATGAGGGGTAAAAGGGGTTTTTTTACATAATATAAACCTTGGGTACGCATGCCCTATATATTTATGAGGAGAAGGCTTGCAGGCCAACAAATTTAATTTAAATAAATAAATTAAAAGAAACCATTCACATACAAAGGTCTTGGTCTAGCTCACGATCATCCATACATGCAACGATATTTACACATAAATAAAAGTAGCATTCAATTCATTAATTGTTCTTGTTTAAGATAAATCACGCTCAAATCAATTAATTATCTTTAATTAACCAATACTTTTATCTTAAACCTTTTTTTGAATTTCCTTTAGATTCTCATCCATTATAATTTTAAACAAATAAATTCATTTAAAACTGACTTTGTTCGTAACTTTTACCTTAGAGGCAACCCGATGAATTCCTATTTACGCAGATATTAAATTAAAAACATATATATAAAACACCTATCAGGTGTTGTGCCTCATCTTTACGCCTTCACTATGGTACACGTATCAAGGGTTTGTATAATATAATAATAAATTTTAATAAATCTGTGTAATTTGGATGAGTACAGAACATGTAGTTCCGACTACACAGTGTGTACTTTTGTTTACCATCCATCCGAAGTACACGCCCAGGGACATGGCATGTTTATGTAAAATTTACGGAGTACACGGCGTGTTCAGTGGGACACACGCCATGTAGTATCCGTGTTACACAGCTTCCAGCTGGGAAAGCCGTGTATGGGGTACACGGTCTAACCCTAACCTGAAGGAACTACACTCCATGTTCCTTGGGCCACACAGCGTGTAATCTGGAAACCATGTTCCACCAATTCCTGGCCAACACACGGTATCATTTGTGACTTAGGAATACTCTAATACATAGCCTGATTTTGCAAATCAGTCTGATGCATTGAACCTAGACTGCACGGCGTGTACTTCCGAATACACGTCATGTATTCTAGTGTTGTACAACTAGGAACATTTGGCACCTCTATATGAGATCCTCTATTTTATTTTAATCAAAATTAAAATTAAAATTTGTTTTTGTAATGTGAATGAGAAATGAGAGAGGAGGAATAGATCTTGAGATTCATATTTATAGGACGATTAACTTAAATTTAAACAACTAAATTATTAAATGCATAAATCACCAAAAAAAAACTAAATAATTATAATCAACGATATGATCCATCTGATACCACTTGTAGGTTCTAAGCGCAGTGGAAGCGCATTGGTGGGTGTACCCATCTTTAATTTTATCATTAAAAACAATCAATCTGAGATCTGTCACGATAATAAAAATCTGAATCTTCAGAAGAGAATTAAGAATGTAAAATTAAATAGGGGAGTCCCGAAACTATATATAGGATAATCATATGTTGGTTATAATTAATTTAATTAATTGAAAATAATTTTCTTGATGGAATTATTTCTTCGTTGATGTTTCCAGTCACGATCCGATGTGATCCATCATTACGTCGTAGAATCAAAGTGTAGAATTCCTCTAGCGGTGATCCACACGTGCTCCACGCATCTCTAGATGTCGCCGAAGGGATCTCCAGGTGCTAGCATAGAAGACCCTCACTTGCGATGTTCTCCTTCGATCGCCTTGATCCGGTGGAGGTGGATCTCTCTCTCATAGCTTGAGAGCACTCTCGGTGGAAAAATAATTCTCTCTTGACTTGAGAGTTTTTAAAAATCCATTGTGCACAACCACAAAAAAATGGCTAGGCGAATGAGAAATATATAATTGGTATTTTTAATTACATAGAATAAAAAAATGAATTAATTACCCAAAAGAATTTATTCATTTCATTTAATTCATAGTAATACCTAATGTCTAATAATAATAGTTTACTATTAATATTACCTGAAATGCGCCCATCGAATAACACCTAATATTATTTAATTAAATAAATAATATTTATTCCTCATAAATTCCAAAAAAAATACACGACGTGTACTTTTATTTTTTCCATTTCTCTTTATTTCCTCCACCACATTTATTAGACCATGAATAATGTCTATTTATTTCTAAAATAAATGTCATTGCATTACTAGTTAATAAATATATTATTTTTCCCAAAATATATTCTCTCGAATAACTAGTGTCAAAATAAATACGATCAAGCATCCTTAAATAATTATTAAACCACAATCGGGAATAACCTTTATTTAACTTATTAAATTAATATTTAACTGAGATACTTGGACACACTTAGTGTGTGACCCTCTAGGCCTCTTTCTTAGTGGCATTAGGTGGAGCCTTTATAAATTCCAAGGTTAGAATCTAGCAACACGCCAAGGCGCCCATATAGAAAGAAGTTAACACCACAATGATGTGTCACCTCCTATGATTGTTTACCGTGTAATTTAATCCCTTTGTCTCAATATATCATGTAATGTTAGGGATATTCTATATAATTTTTTAATTATATGGGATTATTTTGAAACAGCGAAATCTGATGGCGCGCGATTCTGAGGCCCAGATTTCCTGGAATGGTCTGTCAAAGTTTTGTTAATCTTTAAATAGCGCGCGTAACCAGTTTTCCTGAAAGAGTGGAATAACTCTTAAATGGTAAATAGGATCAGAAATCAGAGGGCATCGTTGCGTTCAGGATGGAGGGTTTACCTTAGTCATGACTTATGTTTAGTTGGCGTGGGCCTTCTATGAGAAAACCCAAAAATGGCATAACCCTAAATAAAATAATTAAATAAATTATTTTATTTTTCAAATGCTTACAACTCACAAATGCTAGCTTGGATTGAAAATCCTAGACCACTACTAAAATCTTGAGGGAATGCTTTATTTAAGAAGATACTAACTTTGGCCAATGCGAGCTACCAATGAAAGTTAGTTTTTGGTTGTAAATAAAATAATTAAGTGACGATTATTTTATTGTAAAATTCATAACTTTTAAATGGTAACTCAGATTTTAAATCCTAGAGTACCATTGGTTTATTGGGGGATTTTTCAATGGGGAAGATCCTAACCTTGACTGGCGCGGGTCGAGGGTGACTATTAATAATTTTCCGAACTTTTTTTTAGGTACGTTCAGTAAACTTGCGAGCATCGTTTTGAAACTTTTGAACCGATACTTGGAATTGAAATCCAAGGACACCATTGAACTCGCAACGCCAATATTCACTTAAGGATACCTTCACCTCGACCGCAGTAGGTCGAGGGTGGAAGTTAGTTTTTAGGATTTTTTTGGGAGAGTTAAAAAATAATAAAATAAAACAATCAACTTTTATTTTATTTATTTGAAACCACCCATTTGAATTCTAGTGGAGGGGACAACACGAACATAAAATCCTATCTTAATGTGAGATAACTCTTGAAATTCTCCCAATTAATGAAGCCTAAATTAATTGATTAATTAATTAAGTATAGTTAATGGAGAGGGGCACCTTACCTCTCGTAGGGGGTTGGGGGAAATTTGTTGGCCAATCAATTTGGTGGACAACTCTTGATGGAAGAGATTTATCCAATGAATAAGATCCTCCAACGAAGAACAACCTCAGAACAAGGAATGAGGAACCAACGTTCGAGAAATGACGATGCAACATATTTCGCCTCACGCTACCTCCAAAAGATGATTGAGGAATGGGGTTTATTTTTAAGTATGATAAATATCTATTTATTTATTCTTAACGATGATGGCCAAACAAACACGACGATCGATCCACACATATACCGTGATCATTTTATTTCGTTCTTCACACGTTCTTCATGCATTCTTCAACACCAAATATTTATTGGCACTGGAAACTCGGAGTTTTGCTGAGCGCAATATATGGACATGAAGCCCTCAACGCAAGGATCAAAAATATGCGATCACATAATTTTTTGGGCTTAGAATGAAGCCGTAATGGTTCACGGAAGGAGGTGGCCAAATATTTATGGGCACTGGAAACACAATATTCTGTTGAGCGCGACATATGGATGCAGAGATCTCGACACGAGGATCACGAATATGTGATCATTTTATTTTTCAGGTTTAGAATGAAGATGCAGTGGGCTGCAGAAGGGGAAATGTGATGGTGAAATTCCGGTGAGTCTTAGGGCGCGACTCTCGATTGGTGCAGTGGCCAGGTGGACAATAGGGAGCGGTTTTTTTGGTGCGCATATAGGGTGGTGTGAACAGTGTCATGTTCATTGTAGCGGAAGCATGATAGATAACTGGGAGTTGAGAGTTTACATTGCTGAGTATGTGCAGCAGGGCTTGAAGTTGGAATGAAATCGTGATAGAGGTTAATTGAAGAGAGAAAGTGTTGAAAAAAGATAAGTTAAAAATTTAAAGCAATTAAAGATGAAATCCATTGAATAAGGGGATGCACACCAAATTGGAGAGGTGTGGGTTTGTACGTGGAATGTGAGAATTGAATTAAATTAATTTTAAATAATAATAATATAATAATAATGATATTATTATTTTTGGTTGTGAAACCATTTTTTGTCCGTAACTTATCCGTACAACTTTGGTTTCATGAACTGTCTGTGTCAGTGTGACCCTGACTTCGGGATGGAAATTATGAATCCAATATTGGATGTATTTCTCAGGTTTTTGGATCGGGTACCCGAAACGCTGAAATAATAATAATATATTATTATTATTATTAAATATTTGACCCTCCATAACTCCTGTATGCGACTTCTGATTGAATTACCATCTATGGAGACGTGATCCTATCATTAAGACAGTTGATTTAAGTCTAATGTTGAATATTGAATTTTGGTTCGTGGCTCGGGTTCACAAAACACCCAATAATAATAATATTATTATTGCGGGATCTTGTATTCGACATATCTCCCTCATAAGGTGTCGAAATGACGAACCATCTACGGAACCAGAAACCTTTGATCGAGAAGGTCCTTTTGGTATACACCACTTGAGTTTTGGATAAAGTTTGGGTATGCCTGGGTTGGATCGAACGCGAATCCAACCGGGCCCTTGGGACTAAAAGGCCAATAACATATAGATCGTACATCCGTTTGATGCACTGTCTGCTGAGTTGAGACCCCTTTTACGTGGTGGTCCTTTGGGATACTTATTTGTGGGACATCGTGGAAATTGGAGTATCAACCAATGGATTGAGGAGTGGACCCTTACAGAGACAAGTAAGATTAGTGTAGGAACCCTGTAGCTAGATGCCGAGATGTACTAAGATCCTGTGTGGGTCTGATGACGTACTAGATATGTACTAGGATCCTGTGTGGGTCAGACGATGTACTGAAGATGTACAAGGATCCTTCGTGGGTCTGTCGACCTATGAGAGATGTACTAGGATCCTGTGTGGGTATGACGATGTACCAGAGATGTTCTAGGATCCTATGTGGGTCTGATGACGTACTGAAGATGTACTAGAATCCTGTGTGGGGATGACGACATACTGGAGATGTACTAGGATCCTGTGTGGGTCTGATGATGTATCAGAGCACCTAGCGATCCTGTGTGGGTCAGCACCGAGCGATCCTGTGTGGGTCAGCACCGAGCGATCCTGTGTGGGTTAGCACCTAGCGATCCTTTGTGGGTCAGCACCGAGCGATCCTGTGTGGGTCAGCTGTAGAGCCTCTTGAAAGAATAAGATGATCTAACTTTACGACTAATCATTTGTACTTTTGTACTTTAGTTATACCTGGGGTGAGCTGAGTCAGTAGCTTTGTGTTATTTTTCTGTGTGGCATACCTATGTGGTACTTACCTTCATGGTATTCCTTACTTTGTGGAACAGTTGAGTTTTGGGCTTTTGAGTTGGACTCTTTGTTAACTCATGATTTAGATGGGTATACTTGATAACTTAGGTATATGTATGGGCATATAAAAAAGTTGGGTTTTCAGTTGATTTCGTGATTTGTAGTTTATCTTTTGTGGATTTTGTGAGACATTGAGGGTCTCGAGGTCCCTACTGAGCATCGTTATACTCACCCATGGATGAGCTATTCCTGCACTTCGTTGTGTCTGGTGAAGACGACGAATAATGCTGATTGAGGATGAGAGTACCAGGGCTAGAGGTAGCTTGGAGGTGGACCTTTGATGAGGTGTACCATAGAGAAAACCATTAGAGAGATGTACCCACCCTTTAGGTAGGATCCTTGATGGGTGATCACAGTATCTGTTCCAGTTTACTTGTACTTTTAGTTTCTTGTAGTTTCTAGTTGGGCTTGTATTCTGGCCCCTTTTTCTTACTGTACTCACTCTGTTTACTATTCAGTTTACTTGAGTTCGTATCTTGCTATGTGCTTGGTTGCATGTGTTTACAGGTTATAAAGGAAATGCCTTCCCAGTTTTAGTGAATATGCCTTCGGTGCTAGTCTCCAACCCCTAGTCAATGGAAGGCAGTCTTGGGTTGGTCACAGCACGGGCCTTGGGGGATGGGTCGTGACAAATTAGTATCAGAGGATTTTGGTTCATCTGAAGAACTAGGAATCTGATATTTTCTATGAATAAATAGTTTTAAGTGTATTGAGTGTGATTTTCAGTTGAGGGAGTCTAGTGTTGGTGTGGTGACCGATGTATCCATACCCCAGGACCCTGACTTCTGATTTCTGACTCAACGCACAAAAACACTGATTGCATGTGTGTTTTGAAAAGAATTATTATTTTTTCTTGAGTCACCTCACCCGGTATAGCTTAATGACCATTGAGCACCTATTCCTTATCAGGATTCCGCTGCATAGAAGTCAATTAGGATTCTCGAAATCGTACACTATGACATCCCACCGAGCGATGAGACTCCGTTGCAGGGCCCTCTTACTATGTTGGCACCTTCGGGTGGTGTACCAGCAACACCACCACCCGTTGGGAAGCAGTTACCACCAGCTGCACTGGCGGGCGATGCACGCCGTTTGAGCGCATTGGACAAGTTCTAGCGGGAGAGGCCTCCGAGGATTCGAGGCGAGACAGATTCCCACGCAGCTGAGGGCTGGCGAGATGCAGTTGATTGAGTTTTCTACCTATTCAAGACACCAGTAGATTAGATGGCGATATTATCTACTAGTATTTTTCATTGAGTGACCATGAGGGTGGTCCACACAGTGATGAGGCTTCGGTACGTGGACCGTTGCCCGAGATGGTACCTTCAGGTAGTGTGCAAGCTATATCACTGCCTGTTGGTCAGTAGTTACAACCTTCGATACCGATAGATTACACATGTAGGATTAGTTTCTTACATGTGTTTCAACATCAGATACCCCTTAGGGATTGAGGTGAGCCCAAATCATAGGCGACTAAGGTATGGCTTGAGGAGGGGGCTGAGTGTTCCCTAGATATTCTATAGCTTTAGCAGGACAACTTGTCAGTGGATGAGTATTCATCGAGGCATACCGACCATTCCTGGTACTCGATGAATACGATACAATCAGTGTTCATGGATCGAACTTTCGAGAAAGGTGTGTTTAAGGACATCCAAGCCAACAATTTTCCTCTATACATTCCTACTTATGTTAGGGTGCTAGAGATAACCATTGTGGTTGAATTTTATTTAGCTGAGTGGATACAACCAGTGATTGTTAGCAGTGGGAAAGTAGGAAACTGGCACCAGTCTCAGATATTTGGGCATGTAAAATATTTCGGGAAGAAGAAGTGTTAGGGAAAGATGAATCTATAGGTTAGCAGATGTGGAAGCAGAGCTTGGTGAGCAGTATGAGGTGGTTTACTTTTAGACATGTTACAACCACCCCCTTTTTTGTGGACCCCATCAGGCTCAGGGATCTGGAGGATAGGGGAAGAGAGTAGTTGGATGTGGTCAAGGAATGCAACCCAAGGGCTCTAGGAATGATTCAAGGTATGGTCTGCATCTACCACTAGCTCTCGTATCGATAGACATAGGTACCAATCATTCCTTCCTTCCACGAATCATGTCCAAGACCTAGAGTTTCTAGTTAAACCATTGAATTGACCCTCACATTTGGAGTTAACTTTGGGATGAGACTCGATAATCACACTTACACCAATAGTGTGATTTGACCCTTGAGGTGATAGTTTCAGTTATAACCTCTTGGTGGTAGCGTCGAGGCCTTACAATGTTAGTTTAGGTATGACTGAACATCTACGATTCATACCCAAATTGACTATATTAGGAAAAAAGGTTGTGTTGTATCTACAACATTGGGATGTGGTTTTCTTTACATGGAAAAAAAGGAAACCCAGGAAGCACAAGATAAACTCATGCATAGGAGGGTGAAGCCGATTACTCCTGAGTCTGCCAGCCTTACCCTTGTGGCAGTTGGAGTTTTGAGTTTTTAGTTACCAACAGAGTGGCAAGGGTTCCTCCAGGACAACGAATTTAAGATAATATATAATCCTAGTAAGGGGAGAGTGGTAGTAGATGTACTCAGTAAGATATCTGGTATACAGCTGCTAGGTGAGGTGACAGAGTAGTTGGTCGCTTTACATATATCCTTTCTGGAATGGGATAGATCCTCTTTTCTTTAGTCTCTTATAGTCACTTCCCCACTTCTTCAGTGAGTCAGGGAGGCGCAATGTGGGGACGTTGACTGAGAGGCTCGACGTGCTCAGATATCGACATGATAGAAACCTGATGGATTTTATGAAGGTGGGGAGCACATCATCCTCTTCATAGGATGTACCATGGTACCAGTACTGCTACAGGAGGAGGTGTTGAGGGAGTCCCATACATCCCCTCTGATGGTACAACCTAGTGTGGTGAAGATGTATTAGGATCTCTGACATCAGTAATGATGGCCCGAGGATGAAGGAAGTAGTGGCAGAGTTTGTATCACTATGTCTCTCTTTTCAGCAAGTGAAGACTGCACAGATTTGGCAGAAGTCTTACGCCGACAAGATACAGAAACCCTTGGAGTTCTAAGAGTGGGACCACTTATTCTTGCATGTCTCTCCTTGATGGGGACTATGGAGATTTATCTGAGGGGGAAAGTTATCACTGAGGTTTATCGGTCCTTTTTCTGATACTGCGAAGGATATGCAAGGTAGCATACAACATGGCTCTTCCACCACATTTAGAGAGGGTGTGAGACATATTCCACATATCCCAGCTAAGGGGATACATGCACGACCCATCTCACATCATCGACCATGTAGATCTGGACTTAGATGATGAGGTTTCATTTATGGAAGTTTCACTAGAGATTGAGGATCATCAGGAGAGAGTTCTTTGTGAGAGATCGATACCTTCGGTGCATGTATGTTGGCACCACATGAACCTCCAGGAGAGCATATGGGAGTGGGAGGCTTAGATTCATGCTCAGTACCTTCTTTTTTCTGTTTTGACTTTGTTGTGGCTTTTGTGGATGCAAAGACCTAAGGTGGGGAGAATGCAATGTCTCCGAAATTCCATATATATTTTTTAATTATATGGAATTATTTTGAGACCGTGAAATCTAACGGCTTGCGATTCCAAGGCCCAAAGTTCCCGAAATGGTCCATTGAAGTTTTGTTAAACTTTAAATAGGACGTGTAAGCAGTTTTCGTGAAAAAGTAGAATAAATATTAAACGGAAACTCAGATCAAAAATCCTATGGAACCGTTGCATTCAGGATGGTGGGTTTACCCTAGGCGCGACTTAAGTTTAGTCAGCGTGGGCCTCTTGCGAGAAAACCCAAAAATGAGATAATCGTAAATAAAATAATAAAATAAATTATTTTATTTTTAAAATACTTATAACTCACAAACGGTAGCTTGGTTTGAAAATCCAATACCACTGCTGAACTCATGAGGGCATGCTTTATTTAAGAAGATACAAACTTTGGCCGGCGCGGGCCACCAGTGAAAGCTAGTTTTTGGCCGTCAATAAAATAATTAAGTGACAATTATTTTATTGAAAAATCCATAACTTTTAAATGGTAAATCAGATTGGAAATCCGAGAGTACCATTGGGTTCGTTGGGGCGTGTTTCACTTGGGAAAATCCTAACCTAGACCGGTGCGGGTCGAGGGTGACTGTTAATAATTTTCCAAACTTTTTTTCGGGTACGTTCAGTAAATGCACGAACGAAGTTTTGTAAATTTTGAACCCTTACTCGAAATTGAAATCTGAGGACACCGTTGAACTCATAGCACCAATATTTGCTTAAGGAGACCTTCACCTTGACCACAGTAGGTCAAGGGAAGAAGTTAGTTTTTCGGATTTTCGTGGCAGAGTTAAGAAATTAATAAAATACAAAAATCAACATTTATTTTATTTATTTGAAACCATGCATTTGAATTCTGGTGGAGGGGACCACCTGAACATGAACTCCTCTATTAATGTGGTATAACACTTGAAATTCCCCTAATTAATGAAGCCAACATTAATTGATTAATTAATTAAGTATGCTTAAAGGAGAGGGGATACTCACCTATCGTGGGGGGGGGGGGGGGGTTAGGGGAGAGTTGTTGGAAAATAAATTTGGTAGAGAACTCTCAAAGGAATAACTTTCTCTAACAAATAAGATCCCCTAACAAAGAATGAACTCTAAACGAGGAATGGGGAACCAATGTTCGAGAAGTGCTGACGCATCGTCTTCCTCCTCACACTACCTCTAACGGACGATTGAGGTAGGGGATTATCTTGAAGTATGACAAATATCAATTTTTTTATTCCCCATATTATTGATTCTTAATGATGATGGCCAACAAAACATGTCCATTGATCTAAACATATACCATGATCTTTTTGATTCATTTTTCACACGTTCTTCATGCGTTCTTCAAAGCCTAATATTTATTGTCATTGTAAACATGGATTTTTTCTGAGTTCAATATATGGACGCGAAGCCCTCGATGCAAGGATCAAAAATACATGATCGTTTAATTTTTCGGGCTTGGACCGAATACGCAATGGCTCGCAGAAGGAGGAATCCAAATATTTATTGGCGTTGGAAACACAATATTCTGTTGAGCGTGAAATATGGATGCGGAGCCCTCGACCCGAGGATCACAAATATGTGATCATTTTATTTTTCGGGTTTCGAATGACGATGTAGTGGGTCACAGAAGGGGAAATGTGATAGTGCGATTCTGGTGAGTCTTCAGGGAGCGGCTCCCAAGCGGTGCGGCTGCAAGGCAGATAACAGGGTGTAGTTTTTTATGTTCACATACAAGGTGGTGCAAGCAGGTTCATGTTCATTACAGCGGAAGCGTGATCGACGACTAGGAGTTGAGAGGTTAAATTGCTAAGTGTGTGCAGTAGGTCTTGAAGCTGGAAAGAAATCGCGAAAGTGGTTAATTGAAGGGAGAAAGTGTTGACAAAAGATAAGTTAAAAATTTAAAGCAATTAAAGATGAAATACATTGAATAAGGGGATGCACACCAAATTGGAGAGGTGTGGGTTTGTGCGTGGAATGTGATAATTGAAGAAAATGAATTGTAAATAATAATAAAAATATAATAATGATATTATTATTTTTGGTTGTGAAACCATTTTTCGTCCGTAACTTATCCGTGCGACCTTGGTTTCACGAATCGTCAGTGGCAGTGTGACCCTGACTTCAAGACTGAAATTATGAGTCCAATATTGGTTGTCTTTTTCGGGTTTTAGGATCGGGTACCCGAAATGCTCAAATAATAATAATATATTATTATTATTAAATCTTCGACCCTCCATAAATCCTACGTGTGATGTCCGATTGACCTACCCTCTGTGGCGAAATGATCCTGTCATTAAGATGGTCGATTTAAGTCTAATGTTGAATATTAAATTCTGGTTCGTGGCTCGGGTTCACGAAACACCCAATAATAATAATATTATTATTGCGGGATCTTGTATTCGACATATCTCCTCCATACGTTGTCGAAATGACGAACCATCTATGGCACCAAAAACCTTGGATAGATATGTTCCTTTTGGTATACCCCACTAGAGTTTTTGATAAATTTGGGGTATGACCAAGTTGGATTGAACGCGAATCTAACCAGGCCCTTGGGACTAAAAGGCCAATAATATACAGACCAGAAGTTTGTTTGACGCACCGTCTATTACGTTGAGACCCCTTTTACGCAGTGGTCCTTTGGGATACTTTTTTGTGGGACTTCGTGGTAGTTGGTGTATTGGCCAGTGGCTTGAGGAGCGGACCCTTCCAGAGACAAGAAAGCTTAGTGCGAGAACCTAGTAGCTGGATGTGGAGATGTAATATGATCCTGTGTGGGTCTGATGATGTACCAGAGATGTACTTAGATCCTGTGTGGATCTCACGATGTACCAGAGATGTACTAGGATACTGTGTGGGTTTGACGATGTACTGGAGATATACTAAGATCCTGTGTGGGTCTGACGACATACCCGAGATGCACAAGTATCCTCTGTGGGTATAACGAAATAATGAAGATTTACTAGAATCCTGTGTGGGTCTGACAATGTACTGGAGATGTACTAGGATCCTGTGTGGGTTTGACGACGTACTAGAGAACCTAGAGATCCTATGTGGGTCAGCATCGAGCGATCCTGTGTGATTCAACACCGAGAAATCCTATATGGGTCAGCACCGAGCAATCTTATGTGGGTCATCACTAAGCGATCCTATGTGGGTTAGATCATAGGGATCCTCTGTGGGTCAGCACCAAACAATCATGTGTGGGTCTGAAAAAAAGCCTCTTGATAGAATAAGATGATATAAATTTATGACTAATCATTTTTACTTTTGTATTTAAGTTATACCTGGTGTGAGATGAGTCAGTACCTTTGTGGTATTCTTCTATGTGGCACACCCATGTGGTACTTACCTTCGTGGAATTTCTTCCTTTGTGGAATAGTTGAGATTTGGGCTTTTGAGTTAGACTCTGTGTTTCCTCATGATTGATATGGGTATACTTGATAACTTAGTTATATGTATGGTCATATACCTAAGTTGGGTTGTCAGTTGATTTCATGCTTTGTAGTTTAACCTTTAGGGATTTTGTAAGACCTTGAGGGTCTCGGGGTCCCTACTGAGTATCGTTATACTCACCCCTTCACGGGATATGCCCGCACCTCGTTGTGTTTAGGGCAGACGACAAAAAACGCAGACTGAGGATGAGAGTACCAGGACTGGAGGTAGCTCGTAGGTGGACCTTAGATGAGGCATAACGTAGAGACGATCATTTGAGAGTTGTAACTACCCTTAATGTAGGATCCTTGGTGGGTGATCACATGAGTTTTTTCAGTTTACTTTTACTTTTAGTTTCTTTTACTTTCTAGTTGGGCATGTATTCTGGACCCTTTTTCTTACTGTATTCACTTTGTTTACTATTCAGTTTACTTGATTTCGTATCTTACTATGTGCTTGGTTGCATATGATTATAGGTTATAAAGTCAATTCCTTTCCAATTTTAGGGGATATGTCTTAGGTGCTAGTCGCCAACCCTAGCCAATGGAAGGTGGGCTTGGGGTAGTCACAAAACGGGCCCTAGGGGATGGGTCGTGACATCTCGAATCAAGTGGGTTGCATGCTAGTGTCATCAACCCATGTGCTCAATAATTCTTTTTTTGACTTTCTGGAATTGAACTTTCCCATTCCTCACCATGGCCATGGATTTATTTAGGCTATATCAATTCCATCATAGGGCCCGATATATCTACTTTCATTATGGAACAGAAGGGATAGATCCTTTATTGGATTATCTATTAATGCAATATCACTCGGGACACACCCAACGTATCCTACCTCGCTACGAACAGTGTGTTGAAATTTTTTTCATCAATACATCTAAGTGAGAGTGTTGTGATACCCATTAATAATAATCTTAAAGTCTAAGCACCAATACACATGTCTATAAATAGGAACATCCTATGACACTATGAAATGTGTATTTCCTACTCACAGGTCTCGTTCTCATAATAATCTCCTAGACATTACCAAGGGCGCACACCATGAGAAGTTGACTCAATGTTTTATGAGTCCTCAACCCTAAGAGCCTATATTATTTGTGTCCCTCAAATAACATCATACAGCTATAGAACATATATTTAAGAATAATGTTATGCCACTTCTGGGTTCTCATCATAGTAGGGATCCGCTATGACCCTCTAGTGCAACAACTATCCTTAAGACAATATCACATGCATTGTCACTCAGAAGAACAATCAATATGTGATAAGGTATTTATTAATAAATAAATTAAAAATTAGTTGGTTTCTCGGCCACCAACTCCAACACCAATTAAGTACTAGATAAAATTAATAGAGGTTTAGGTCATTCAATTCGACCCATCATAATTTTTTTTATTAGAATGGAATGATCAATAATTTTAAATATATGATAGGAGTAAAAAATTCAATGTCTTCTTGCATTGGAAATAAGGAATGATTTTTGTTATCCATAAAGTACGAACATTATTTAGGAAAATGTAAACTCTATATATATAATATTTCATATGCTGGAAATTAAATAACTTTCAAAAATAATGTTTCACTCAATGAAAAATATTACTTTTCAACTATATCCACTTTTAAAAAATAGTGTTTAGTGGAATTTTATTGGTGATTGTTTTGTAAGACCACCACTAGATAGTATAATTGGGTGTTATTAGTAGCAGTCTCTTAAATAGTAATTAGCTATAATTATTTAAGAAACCACCACTAATATTCTTGTAATTTTTTTATTAGTGTGTTTTCTAAAATCTACTATTAATAAAAACCTATCATTGGCATAAAAAACCCTTTAATACTTATCCATTTATCACTATCCCAACTTGATTGACCAAACTCTTATGTATCCACTATTTTCATAGAGTTCTCTGACTAGTTCTCTATGATCATCCAGTCATTAACCTCCGTACCTTCATCTTTTTCCGCTGACATTTTTTCTCTAACCTCCATGAGTCTATTTTCCATCCTAATTATCATTCTCCTAAACCCTAATATATGACCCCACTGGTATATGGTTGTCTTTTTTTAGTTTTTTTTATTTATTTAAATGAATTTAATTTATTATTAATTACGATTTTTAGAAGTGAGAAAATGCACACATTTTATTTTAAAAAATTTACTTGCTATATTTTATCTTCTAGTAATTTATTTTTCTATTTTATAGTATGTTGTATTTTTTACCTATGATTTCATTTTTTTAAATCAAAATTATATGATAAATTATTAGTTAGAATCCATTCCCAATATTTTTATTCTAGTGTTTTGTTGATTTTTTTGTTCAATGAATTATAACAAAATACTTTTCTATTTAAATTACTATTTTTTGTTTATATTTCATATTGAGACACTTGATTAATATGTTTATTCTAAATTGAAAGAAAATTAATTTTAATTATTTTAATTTCTTATTGTCAGTTGGTTAAAATATATGGGTTAATAATGAGGTAAATTGGATAATTTTCTGAAATATAAAAACCATCATTTAAAATTATATAAATAATAGTGTTTAGTGTTTTATATATTATTGTTATTTATTAACTATGTGATTATCGAATTTAAATTGTGACTTTTATCAATGATTTATTATTCATTATTTTTAAATTATGTTCATTTTAATATTTTTAGTTACCATATATTATTGTAAAGTATTTTTAATATTTAATGTCTATGTTTTTCTTTAATATGATTTTATTTAAATAATTAATTATAGTTGTGATTTTATTTTATATGATTTTAATATTTTTAACTTGATTTTATATAATTTATATGAGTTATTTTCTTTATATAGATCATGATCAATAGAATAAATATAAATAAATGTTAGATTAATTTACCCTATAATACACATCAATATATTTAGAGATCAGAGGGGGTTTTGATTTTGCAATTAAAAATTGGTCTATAGAAGGAAGAATAAAATGTCCATGCTCGAATTTTAATTTCAGAATATGGTTTCGAAAACATGATGTTTATGATCATTTATACTAAAACATTTTCATGTCAGATATTTGTAATAGGTTTTTAATAGAGAGTGAAATTGTGTAGAAAGTTCAAGGTATCACCATTATCCTAATGAACAAGATATTGTCTTAATAGTGGTGAATTTAATTCAAAAATTAATTAACTATAATTTTTTCATTACAAAATAAAATGTGTAAGATTTTTATTTATTAGTAGAGTGTTTTCATTAATTTAATAATATCAATATAATAGAAATTATACTATATAAATATCCCAAGATATGATATTTGGTGGAATATAAATTATAAGTTGAATAAATAATGGAACAAATATATAAAATAATTCTTTTTACCAATGTTTTACCATATTAAGTGCATATTTGAAAATATAGAAAAAGAAATGTTTTTGATATTGGAGTTGGCAAATGATGCATTAAAAAAATCTAACATCCCTAAATAATTTTATGAGATTTATAATGTTGTTGAAAATCTTGATATCTATTATAAAAAGATACATGTATATCCTAATGAATACATTCTTTATTAGGGTGAAAAATTGAACAAATAAAAGTAAAATATATTTCATATTATAGATGTAAATAGATGAATTGTGATGAATGAAAGAGTAAAACTATTAAGATATATAAGAAGAGAAATAAAATTGATGTAAAACTTTTCTGTAACCTTCTATTGAAACCATAGTTTCCTGGATTATTCACATCATCTAAAATGGAATAGAAAATAAAGTGACAAGGTATGTAAAAAATCAGTGATGGTTTGATATATCATATATGAGATTCAAAATCATCAAAATACTTTGATTATTTATATCCAAATTTCAATTCAAATCTTAGGAATATGTGTTTAGGATTTTCTACTAATATATTTAACCAATTTGGGACTATAAGTACAAATTATATCATATATATTGTCATTTTAATCATATATAATATAACTCCAATTATATGTATGCAGGAAAATTCTTTCATTATTTTTATAACCATTATAGGAAATAAAAAAACTATAAATGAAAGTGATGTATACCTTTAACCTATTTTTTAAGAGTTATAATGTTTTTGGAACAATGTTGTAGGTATATATGATTCACATATGAACAACATGTTAAAAATGCATGTTGCTTTAATGTGTACAATTAGTGATTTTCCTAGACTAGGAATCTTATCTAATGGGAACACTCTCACTAAAAGAGAATATCTGATATGTAACATTTAATTTGATTTTAAAAGTTACTTTATAGTAGGAAATGTTTTTTCATGTTTCATCAATAATTCCTAGATGTTTTTAATTGTTTTTTGTATTAAAAAGTTAGGATTTAATAGACAAAATAACTTGATATCACCACCAAAATTGTTATAAAGTTTATAAATACTATATAAATTATCATCTATTGATTAGTATTTTAGGATATACTATTGGTTAAATAATTATGGGGAAATTACTCCATCAAATACATATAGAAAAAATGTATTAAACTATTTATATTTTTTAAACTAACTTATTTTTAATTTCAATTTATATATCCTAATATTGATATTATATACATTGAAAATTTTGTTTCTAAATTTTTTTATAATATTGAATGACCAGAGGAAATAAAAATATCATCTTAATTCACATAAATACTTAGAATAAATAAATTAAAATCCTGATTTGTGGGGAAATGAAAATCAGATGTATCTTGTGATTAGTTTTTCATTGAAAATTTTGGAAAAATATACTTTCCTTTGAAGATTGAAAAATATAGGAGTACCTAATGGATTTTCAAGTAAAATTTCATGATGTTCTTATGGAAAAAAACAAATTATGTGGTCTTGAAAATTTTTGTTCTTATATTTTTATGGAGAAACTTTTTCCTTTATCATTGCATAATATATTACCTAATAAAATATCAATATTCATAATTGATATTTTAAAATTTTTATACTAGTTATAGTGAAAAAATTAAACCCCATTGAGATTGAAAAACTTTAGAAAAGAATTTTAATTATATTATGTTATTTATAGATGATATTATACCCAATATTTTGAACTTTAATGGCGAATTTATCTATCCATTTACCTGAAGAAGAAAATTTTGGAAGGACAATACATCATCAATGGATGTATCCTATAGAATAACATTTTCATCCAAAATTTTCACTATTAATAGTTTGTTTTTCAATAAAATTTTTAATGTGGATAATTTTGTTATTCAAATTTATTTCATTGGGTATATTGTTCCTTTGATGTCTTATGTGAGACAAAATACAAACTTAAAGGCTCTATTATTGAAGGATACTTTAACGAAGAGTGTATGACATTATTTAAAGTATTTTAATAGGATTTAAACATGATTCTATAATGTTTGGAATATTGAGGATGATGTAAATAAATTTCTATCCTATGATAAATTAGAAAACCTTCCCTTATTAGGTTATCATGTTAGGAAAATTTCCTCAATTACATTGAAAAAAACAGAGTTCATTCACAAATATAGATATTTTCTTATAATTATAGATAATGATGATCCTTTCATTGAAGCACTGAAGACAAAGATAAAGAGACTAATTTGGAATCAAACACAAAATGAGAAATATATAACAACAACCATCAATAAATATTTTATTTATTCGGTTGTCCATCAATTAATACCCTAATCAATTTCATATTCATAGTATATTTACATAATTATCTTCTTTAAGTAAAAGTGTTTCCTGTTCTTCCATATAGATTATGAATGTTGATAATAAAGATACAATATCATATTATTTAAAATATTTTTCTCATGGAACTTTAAAGCAGTATGGGATATTTAATTCTTATTATATTTGATGCTAAATGTTTTGTATACCTTTACATTATGAAGGTTTTCAGAAATAAAACAATTTAATCTTCATTATATTCATAGAGTTATAATAATTTGAAAATTTTATTTAAATTATCATAAAAAATGTTTAGTTATACTTTTTAAATGAATTATGTGGGATATTTAAATGCACATAAAGAAAGACCCATTACATTTTACCTAGGTTAACTTATCTCAATTGGTTTTTAGTATTGAACAAGAAGAACATGATCCATATATTTGGAATTCAAAATCTAGAGTGGTATATTATATGTATGATAGAATTTATGAAGGGTAGAGTGTTGTAGTCTATGTTAAACTGAGATATTTTTATGATATAGGTGATAAATTTAAATAATTATTTTGTGAAAGTAGACCCCAACATCAATAACAACTTGATAATTATGCCCATAATGATTTTGAAACAACAAATATTTAAAGGTAGGGTGAGGATGATTAAATCATGTTGAAAATGGTAGAAAATGATAATATTCCTGGTGATGATTACTTGATTGTGTGTTTATTCATCCTTTGTCTTGTTTATTAATACATATTTTTTTTCGAGGAAGAATACATTAGTTTATTAATTAAAATTATTTTTTTAAAACATTAGATTGATTAATATAATATATCATGTCTTAACTTGTTTTAAACTATTTTTTGATATAGTAATTCCAAAATCAAAATGATTTAAAGATATGGTAAGATATTATAAAACTAATATCCACTTATATAATCTATCTAATACTCTCTTGAATGTATCAGGTATGATTGTTACTTTTAGTATGACCTATTTCAATCTAGTGACACCATTTGACATGTATAGGGTTTCTCTATATGATTTGAGAGGCTTAAATAGAAAAATATTGGCATAACGAGAATGTGAGTAGAGATGGATTCCTATAAAGGAACAATTTATAGAGGTTTGGAGTGTGTTTTCATGTATATTTCCAAGCATAACAAGGACCATTAATATAGAAATTTCTATATTGATTCACCTACATAAATCAATACTAAATGAGTTACACTTATTCATATTTCTACACTTTATTATGATAAGTGTTTTCAATATATTTTCAATGTTCAATATTAAAATAAAACTAAATCTTAATCTATATTATATTTAATGTAGACATTAGAGGTTTTTAGCAAGTAAGAAAATTAAGACCTACTAAAACATGCATCATCGGGGGTAGGGGATATTGTTTTAATGAGTATAGTAGGGGTGATGGTGGTTCCACTTAGTTGTATTTGTGTCCAATTTTAATGACGAAAAATATGAATTACTCCTCTACATAAATAAAAAAACAAAAAATAACACATGTTTAATTGTTTTTAAAATTGAATAGTAGTGATGTAAGTTTCTCTTACTTATTTTATTCTCTAGATTATTAGATTTTGGTGTATTTATATATCATTGTATATGTTTTTTATATTGCAAGAAGTAATGTATTCAGTATCCTGGTTTCTGAATTTTAAATTATTTATGTGATTCATAGTGGTATAAACTGTCACTAATAAAAATACATGTCGATAATATACCTATGATAGTTCAAACTACCATTATAAATTGAAAAATCACAACCAATATCTATTAATATATCACTAACTAATTAATGGTGGTTTAAACCAATGCTAATTTCAAGGTGAAACCATTTCTCAATAATTGACACTAAAATGAATGTAAATGTTAAAACCACCACAAATTTATGTGAAAGAGGGGATTTTACAAAATGTCTCTAAAACAAAGGATGTGGTGAAAAAACCATTATAAATCAGTTATTTTTAATGGTATTTAAAAAACACCACATATTGAAGAGAACCAATGTTAATTAATAGAAGTCTTAAAAATACGTGCTTGTCTTAAAATCACTATGCATTAATCTATACAGGTAACTAATATTGAATATTCTATAAAACCATTACAAGTTATTAGTTTTACTATATTTATCATATGTATTTATACAATAGCTTCATAGTAATTTCAAAAATAGAAAAAATACAATCAATGATTTAAATAAATATCAATATTCTTTTCTAAGTTACCTAATATTAAAAATTTCAAACATAGATAAGGTTATTTCATCAATATTAATGGAATAAATTTGTATGAAGTTATTAAAATAAGAAAACAAGAATATCTACTAACTTATGCAGTAAAAAACATCTTCTAAAATCCCAAGGTGAAGATTTAAAAGTTTTAAAACAAAATATGGATATAATTATTCAAAATTATTCCCTAAATCACCATTACCTAGTTGATTTAATCTATAATTTGAAGAAAAATTCAATTCATGTCCTATCATAAATGGATTTGTGTTAGTGAATATAAAACATGGTGTCATTTGGGTGTAATAAAAAATTAATCTAAATTTTTATTTGGTTGAATTTAATATTTTCCATTTTCCCTTTATTTATACCATGATTATCCACATTTGTGGAATTTTTAATGTTTTATTAACATTATAATATATGATTAAATCCTTTAAACATGCCTAAATATTCAAATAAATGATTCAAAAATTATATAGAGTCTTTATAATTCAATTAAATTCTTATAAATATATAAATACATGTTTAACCAAAACAAGTACTCGATAAATAAACATTTAATAAATTTAAAATATAATCAAAATTTTTTTAATTTTCTTAAATACATTGATCTTTCATCCAATATATAATAACTGAAACACCCTAACTAACATACCCTAATCTATAAACTTGAATTGAAGTTCAAAATTACCCAAGTGAATTACCTTGATCACTAAAGGATTCCATCTAGTATCAAGGGAAAAATAAAACAATTGGATAATTGTTTTCCCTCAAAATATAAATCAGGATGAGTAGTAATTCATATGAGATGAAAAAATATTTTTTCAAAAACATTAATAATATATTTTTGAAAATAAAATGACTTTTATAAAATCTAATAAAAAGGCATAAAATAACATTTTGAATCTAAGAAATTAATTTTGACATATATTAATCCCACTAAATCCTCCTTTGATGTGTCCATAGTGGATTTATGGTCTTATATTGATAAAATTTGAGTCCATTTCTTTCCATATATCATGACTACATGTCTACTGAAGTGCACACACAGAGGGTGAGTGTAAAATTAGTAGTGTTTACCAAATGCCACTAATGAATATCAAAACATGAGATAATAAAACCTATGTAATTCTAACTGAAAAAATTATAAATCAAAATTATTTCATCTAAAACATTTATTTTCTAAAATCATTTCAAGAATATGAAATAAAAAAAATAATATATCAAAACCATTTACTAAAATTCCATATTTTCATGAAACTCTAAGAAAATTTCAACTTTGATAAAATAATTTATAAATATCATTATATCCTCTAGAGCACTCTTTCATAAAACATCTTGATATCTTAATTAAATAGAAAAAATATCTATTTTTCAATAACATTAAAAAATCATTATTTCCTAAAATTATTAAAACATCCTCACTTCTTAAAAGCCACTAAAAATTCCCATTTACTTAAAATTAAATCATTTCATTACATAAAATATCATAATAAAATAAGCAGAAATATTTTCTAGATAACTTCTTTATGTGTAAACCATGATTCTAGTTATTCACACATTTTACACATAACCCTACACTTCATTAAACAAATGAGTGGATTTTCACCTATAATCCATTTATCTACTTAATTAATGCTCTCTATGTTACCCATATTAACTAAGTAAATTATTAATTTTTTAAAAAAAAATCAGTAAAACTATATTGACACATGTAATCACACTATACAATATCCAATAAACTGAATTTAAATCATTTACGAAAACCATCCCAACAGTAAGGTATTATCCAAAATAATGTTTACTAGAAATTCATATAAAGAACATAGTTTCTTAAAAATGGATAATAAAATAATTTCATGATAGTAATAAATTAATAAATCATAAATCAATTATCCTTCATAAAAAGTATCAAATTCACTTAACATGATTATATTTCCAAAATACTCTTTGAATGATAAAATTGATGACCCATATAAAGATATCTATCATTTATTTTCATCAATATCAACTACAAATATTAATTCATAAACCAAATGTCATAATAATTTATTAAAATAAATTTCATGATTTATGAGTAAAATACAAGGTTTCTAAAAAAACCTATTAATAAAATAATTCCATGATAAGAATAAATCAATAAAGCATAAATCAGTTATCTAATCTCATAAAAATTTTCAAATCCACCTAACTAAATTAGGTTTCCTAAATTCAATATGAATTTTATAACTGATGATCCTTATAATGAAAACTTTCAAGTACTGTAATCAAAATTTATTATAATCCTTAATTCATTACCCAAAGATAATAATCCTTCATTGAAATATGTTTTCAATTTTTGTGAGTATTTATTATGTTCTTGTCTCGTATTGTTATAAAACTATGAAAATATTTTTTTAAGAGTGCATATACCATAATGAGTTACATGAATTTCATGAAATTTTCCCTGAAGTAATTTAAATATAGTTATGAATTGATGAAGGATGATACTTTGTGGGAAAAAGTTCTAGTGAGTGGAATGATCCCATGTTAATTTGAAACGACCCATGGAAAATGTTATAAAAATCCATTTTAACACCTCTTTCAACATAAAATTAAAAATAGGTCTCTTAAAACATATAATCATCCTTGTTAATTTTGGATAAATAAAATAAAATATATAGATATTTTTTTACATACCATATTTCTCTAACCAATATATTAACATATAATCATCAACTATCTATTTCGCTATCCAAAATCCACCACCACAATAAGAAAATATGGGGTATCCCAAAATAATATGATGAAATATTTATCTAACTAATTTATAGATCCTCTAATATAGCTCCTCATAAATCCTCCCTGGAAGTAATTTAATGGTTCAAACTTTTCCCATTAAATCTCCTAATTTCTCGTGTAACCTCTCTTATAAGTCATACTTATTAATTTACTTGAATTATTTTCTCTTTACTCTCTTACCCATAATCTATAAAATAATCTTATTACACTATAATGAATTCCATAACACTCAAATAATTTTTTAAAAAATATAATTCTAACCATTTAATTTATTTTTATAAGTTCAACATTAATTCAAAAAAAATTGACATTAAATGTTTAAAAAATATCCCACATATTAATTCCTAAATATTAATTCTCTAAATAAAAAAATAAAATCCAAGACTTTATTTTTAGATATAAATTCAATGAATTAATTACCACAAAGTTAATTTTTAAAATTGTATAATTATCAATCTCCCATAATCACATGCTATCAACAATACTTCATGATTAGAATAATAAATTTTTAATCACATTATAATGATAACCACACATCCCTAAATAAGTTGAATTAAAAAAAATAAACTTTATTTATTAAACTAAAAAGGACATGTGTTATGATTCTCAAAATCATAAGAATTTTATCCCAAAAAGTTCATCAAGTAAATTCACTATAAAAAATAATTGGCCACACTTTACATACAAGATCTTTTATCTCTCGAGTAATCTCTTGAATTGACCATTGTACAAAAAAACTCTCACTAAATTAATTCTGTATCCTCTAAGAATATTTTATCTAGAATCTCAAATTAAAATTATGTTTTCAATATCAGATATATCTAGTTATATAATTCTACTTCCTTGTTTAATACATTGGAGTCATTAGAGAATTACTTCATCAATTTTAAAACATGGAAAACTTTATAAATTTTCACATAAAATTGTGGTAATAAAATTGATAATCCACTTCAATGATTCTCTACTTGGTCTCAAAAATTTAGGTATATCATGAAATCAATTTTCCATGATTTCCCAATATTTAGTGTTCAAAATTTAAAGAATCCATAAATTTTTTTTAACCCAACATCAAAATATGAGGATTTTCATCCTCTATTAGTATAATACATACATCTAATTTGATAATAAATAATATTATTTCAAATTAATTTAACTTTTTTAATCATATATTACCCAAAACTAAATCAAAAGGAGTCTTTCACTAGTCTCAACCAAACACATTGGTTAAAGAAATATTCCAACATATAATTAATCAAATGGTGGAAACATATCAATAACAAATAAATATTATTATAAATTAACTCAAACCATGATTAATGATCTTACCATGATCTCCCAAATTCAAGCACACATTCTCAAAGTACATAATTTAGGATCTAAATAACTTATTATATTTTTCTCTTTTCTATAGTTGATAATACATAACTGTACCCCAATAACATTCCCGATTTTATTATAGAATACAGTCATAAAACTTGGATCACTAATTGAGATAATGGAATTTGAAACTCAATGAATTATAATTATTTCATTTATATAAACCATCCCATGATCATCAACTGAAAATGTTTCTTGAATAGGAATGAAATTTGCTGATATTTTAAGTCAACTCACCAGTACCCAAACAATATCTTATTTTAGTGGTGGTCATGATAATCTAATCACGATATACATAAAAATATCTTCCCATTTCCACATTAGTATGGGTAGTGACCCCCATTTGTTTTTTTCTCAACCTTTACTTATTGAGATGTCAAACATCAAGAAAAGAACTCCCCAATTTCCTTTTTCATTCACAACTAGCATAATTGGAATTCGATGTAATGATACACATTATTAACTCTGGGATATAACAACCAACTTGAATGGTGAAATGTTTTCGAAACATCATTATTATGTTCCATATAAACCATAATTAATTATATATAATAAATAACTTAATCTAGTATAATAGTATATTCATCGGTGGTCTCCCCACCACATACAACATCTTTTATTAAAGCAACCGAAACCTAAAATTAAAGATTTAGTGCTAAAAATATTTAATTTTTACACAAAACATGAAGTATAAAAAACTCCCAAAATCAAAATTCAATTTTTTTTAGTACTATGAATATATTACATGTAGTTGTAGGCTTACCCGAGTGGTAAAGTCACCATACATTCTTGTATGAAACTTAGGTTCAAAACCACGTGGGGGAGAATTTCCATAGGCAATTTAGTATGAAGTGTAACATAGTATAACTATAGTTTTGTGGTTAATATAATAGATATTGTAGTTGGGTACTATAGTAGTAGATAAATTGATCCTAAATGGGATTCTAGGTGAAAAAATAGGACTTCAAGCCATAGGGCCTCTATGCCATGAAGGGAATTTGGGCCACATGGCCTATAGTCCATAGATTAGATCAAGCTAGATTATACTGGAGAAGTCCCATGATGATGGATCAGAGTAGTAGAAATCACCAAGTGAAGCTAAATAGACACATGAATGAAAGAGGTATATGGAGGACATGCCATCAACCCATTGAAGCTCTGCATGGGGAAATGTAAACTGATAGAAATGTTAGGTGGTGAGCTCGGAGAAACCTTGTGTAGGTGTTGGGGATATGTTATTTCAATGTAGTTGGGTAAAAATAAATATGTAATGAATTTTTTTCTCTATGATTTTTAGCCACATAATTCTAATTCCATTATTCCTATGGGACTTCAGGAAAAGTATGGTTTCACTCTCATAACATTTAAAAATATGGATTATCATAAAATAAAAAACATGGAATTATTAGTTAATCATGTACATGTTTCATCACAATATAATGAAATTTAATGAAATACTTAATATTATACCCTCGTATAATGTAAGAAAAATATATTTAACACATACATTCACCTAGGGAAAAGGATAAATATAATAAAATAGGGAGATCCAACACCCAGTAAGGAGTAAAAAATTAAAAACAAGTCATAAAGAAGCTATCAATAGATCATACATAAGTCATATATGTGATCATGATAAAAGTGACATGATTATAGGAATAAGGTCATGAAATAAAAATAAGTGAAAATGAGTCAAGATAATACAATCATATATCATGGCATAAAGTCTATAAAATAATAACCTCGATAGTCAAAATATGGATATGGAATAAAGGAAATGATCTTAAATCATTACATATAAATATGGAATATGGCACTGTTTCTGACGCTCTCGTCAGGGCACGTGCGTCCGTTTGTGAGGACACACAGTTTTTGCCCCGCATTCCTGCTTTCCAAAGGCCGGCATCACACGTTCCTTATTCATGGATGTTTTATCCTTGATCGAAACAGGATGATGGGATGTCAGTTCTTCCTTTAGTGGATTCCTCCTCGGAACTCGTTACCTAGTCCGGGTCTCCCTTAAAGATTAAGTCGTGGTTCATGAATCTCATTCCCAGTGCCATATCTTCATGTATGCTGGTTAATATCACTACTTCTTTCGGGACATTCCAAGGGGTCCAATTAGGACAGAAAGCTTCAGTCAGAGTAGACGGTATCATCGGGCGTGTCAGGGCATCTCTGGATGTGTGGACATTGGGGAACTTGTATTCTTCCTCATAAGAGGGCATCTCCAGGGTGCAGAACCCGAGGCATCCAACATTGAATGTGGGGAATCATATACCATAGTCATTTATATGAGGTTTTCCTCATCTTCCAAATTTTAACATAGGGTATTCCACAAGATTAACATCTAGTAAATATGGTTATGCCAAAGGCTTTTCTTCCGAGGTTTTCGTCAGGCATATCATGTTTATCACGAGGTAGGTCTCGAGTGTAACGTCTTGCAGTGACGAAATGAGGGTGATTATAAAGTCCCATATAGATGATTCAGATTGGTACATCCCTAGGAGGGAGTGATAGGAAGGTTTACCAGGTGTATGGATCAGAACACTAGATCAGAGAAGACCCAATATGGTGTGTCCCGTAAAGGGCAGATGTCACACCGTGAAGGCTGATCTGGACACCACTAAGGGCAGATCAGGGAGTGTACACCCCAGAATGGGGGAACCCCAAGGTTTACCATTGACTGGGATTGAACCTCATGGAGGTTTCCTACATACCCTGTGTAGACAACATGGATCAAAACCCATTTAGTTCAAAGGGGTAATGAATCGGGGTATACACGAAGGATAATGACCCAGAGACATTCTAGGGATTACGCTTGAATTGTGGCCTATGTGCTAGTAGGATCATTGAGGAGATGGATGACATGATCCCACCAGTATGTGGAAGCCCAGGTGAGAATCAGGATGGATGATGGAGAGTTGAATGGAGTGGAGGGGGAATGATATGGGACCATCGTGAAGATGACAGTAGTGTTGGTCTTGAGCCTCGAAGAGACATCCTACATTTCCCCATGGTAGGGAATCAAAGCTCACATAGTTCAGTGGGATGATGAGACACCTTAGGAGGCGGCCCGTGAGAATGGACATGTGGATGGGACCAGGAAGAAATAGAACCTCCAGGTTGGGTCCTAATCTTCCTGAAACACATAGGCTCGATGGAGAGATCATGATGAGACATGAGTGATGGGATTGAACCTCGGGGAGGCTTCCTACGTATCCCCATAGTAGGGAATCAAAATACACAGAGTTTATCTGACGATGACTTACCATCTATTGGGGACTTCAATGGCTTACTGCCAAATGAGGTTGACAACAGCTTACCACTGAATGTGGAATCAATGACTTACTGCTAATTGAGGTCCACAGTTTAACGTCATGTAGGATGGGGGTGAACTAATGTGAAAGGGGACCTGGGGCCCAGATAGATGGAGGGCTTGAACCTTGTGGAGGCTTACTACATACCTTCTCTTGGCATGGATCAAAGAGCACGTAGTTCATAAGGGGGTGGGAACCAATGTGAAGGGGGACCTAGGGTCCAATGGTTGTTGGGATTGAACCTTAGGGAGGTATCCTAAATACCTTGACTTGGCAAGGATCAAAGACCTCATAGTTCATGTAGGATTTGGGCTTACACACTAAGCTACCCAAGGTGTTGGTGAACTGATGTGAAGATGGTCGGAATGATCGGGGTGGTGGGCTTGAACCTCAAGAAGGATTCCTATGCACCTTGCCTTGGTAAGGATAAAAGACCACGTAGTTTAAGATGGTGTTTGGGGATTCACTCTAGGTTACCCAAGGTGTTGGTGAACCGACGTGAAGGGGCTCAGAGCAATCAATGCGTGGTGGGATTGAACCTCATGGAGGCTTCCTACGTACTTTTCCTTGGCAAGGATCAAAAAGCACATAGTTCAGGTGGTGTGTTTGGGGCTTACACTCTCAATTGCCCAAGGATGTCATGGATGATGCTTACTCTAAGCCCACGTGATTCATGCTCCGTGTGAGAAAAAAGAGGCAGCAAAGACTTGACAATCACGTCGCGGATGGTGCAACTTTGAGAAGTGGAGTGTGGCTTACACATGGTTAGCAGACCAAGGAGAGAATGATTGGGACTTACTCCAGGATGGAGGCCCGGGAGTCTCTATGGAGTAGCAATAGTGGAAGAGGCTTATATAAAGAAGCTTCCCGAGTGCCTCAATGGAGCGGAAACAGTGAATGGACCTTATGCACGGAAGCTACCTGGGTGCTACTATGGAGTGGCAACAGTGAATGAGACTTACACAAGGAAGCTTCCCGAGTGCCGCTATGGAGCGACAATGGTTAATGGGTATTATGCAAGGAAACTGCCTGAGAGCCACTATGGGGCGGAAATAGTGGATGTGGATTACGCAAGGAAGCTACTTGGGTGCCACTATAGAGCGACAAAGATGATTGGGGATTATGAAAGGAAGATGCCCGGGTGACGCTATGGAGTGACAATGGTGAATGGGGCTTATGCAAGGAACTATCTAGTTGCTGCTATGGAGTGGAAACAGTGAATGGAGATTACGTAAGGAAGCTGCCCGGGTGCCGCTATGGAGTGACAATGGTGGATGAGGCTTATGAAAGGAAGCTGCCCGGGTGCCGCTATAGAGTGGAAATGGTGTATGGGGCTTACGCAAGGAAGCTGCTCAGATGCCACTACGGAGCAACAATGGTGTATGGGGCTTACGCATGGAAGCTGCCAGTAATGTCTTCCTCTTGTCTGGCCAGGAGGGCATCCCAACCCACTAGTGGGTTGAGGCATTTACCTATGCGCTATCACACAAGAGGGATAATTCCAAGGGTGTTGGAATCTACCTGAACAAATGGAGATGAATAGTTTAAATCACATGCCCAATATTCGGAACATGGTGAGGGTGGCGTGTTGATGAAGGATAACTATTGACCCTGTTCGAAACACAACATCAATATCACATTAGCCAGAAATGGGGACAAAAAAATGAGGGTTGACTGTTGACCAGGTTCCAAACACAGGACCTTATTCAAGTGTATCATCCAAAGTTTTCTAGGGCATTGGAATAGGATGATAGGTGAGCCGATGAGGCATGGGACTAGGCTGTTAGGGGGTCCCTTCAGACATGGAAGTGGATGATGATCTGAATGAAGGACATGAAAAACATGCGGTGGAGTGATGGAATGTTTGAATGGATTCAACGCTCTTGAAATTACGCCACTGTAATCATGGCATTAGGCATCCTATGCTTGGATCATAAGCCATCTCTTTTTTGGAGCAAGAGGCGTCCTATGTTTGGAACATAGGGTACACTATAGTTTAGAGTCATGTAGAGAGGATTGTTGAAATCTCATTATTGGAGTATAGGGAATCTATTATATTGAGTAAGTGGCATCGTATGTTTGGAACATAGGGAATACTACAGTTTATATTCCCATCGATAGGACTATTGGCATCCTATGCTTGGAGCATAAGGCATCTCTTGTTTGGAGCAAGATGCATCACTTATATTCAGTAAGAGGTATCCTATATTTGGAACATAGGGAGTACTGTAGTTTATAATCATGTAGAGAGGACTGTTGTCATATCATGCTTGGAGTATAAGGAATCTCTTGTTTGGAGAAAGATACATCATATGTTTGGAACATAGGGTTCAGAATAGTTTATAGTCATGTAGAGAGGACTGTTGGCATAAGGTACCTAGCAATTGATGGTTTTGGGACTTATGCAAGGGTGACCCTTTTTAGTTCAACTTGGCATATGAGCCAAGTGATAAGGTTTAGATGAGTTACTTGAGGAATGTTTTGACACAATGTACTCAGGGAATTGATGAGGAGAATATCAACTCATGACAAAGGAAACAAACTAGGAGGAATATGTTGACTCAAGGTGTTTCACGGTGTGTAGAGGAGTATCTCAAATCATGGTATTCCACAGGTGGAAGGTGGGTGCGCCTAAGGGCGTAATGGAAAATGCTGACATCCTGGCCCAAAAATTTCATGGAGCATGGACTCACGGAGCATGGATTCATAGAGCAGCAATGTGAAGGAAGCTCCTCACAGAGCATGGGCTCGCAGAGCATGGGATCGTGGAGCCACTTTGCGAAGGAGAGAGGAGCTCCACGAACTGGGAGATCAGCTGCCCAAAGGGGTGAAGTGACCCCTTGGAAGGGGGGGGGGTGAGTTGGGTATTTATAGGGGAGAGGCAATGCGAAGTATTGATCACTCATCGCAAATATGGAGCTTGCTCTGGGGTTGGTTCGTGAACATCAAAGGGCTTTGCGGAGCCGTCCCGCCTTCTTGCATCACGGCGGGTCGCGAACATCAAAGGGATTTGCAGAGCCTTCCCACATCCTTGCTTTGCGGAGGGTTTGCGAACGTCAAAGGGGTTCATGGAGCATCCCACCTCTTTGATTTGCAGCGACGCTCTATGATCACGAAGGTGGCTTCACGAATGGGCTTCGCAAACCAGTTTTCCCCATCTTCAAATGTCCATAACTCCTAATCCGTAACTCCGTTCGGGCCCTATGACCTACCAAATCGAAGCTTGAGAAACAGGCTACAATCTTGGATCATGTATGGAAGCATCTGGAAAATTTTGGGGATGCGTTTTCTAGTGTCAAGAGGTACAAGATATCATAGAAGTATGGTAACCATTAAAATCAAAAGAATGTTCCATAAACAAAAGCCATGTCATCATACGCATATGCCAAGGCTCATTACCAATGAATTATAAATATAGGTCAAGGATCACTTACAATATATCATAAAAATAATTCAAGGGTCACTTCAAAGATTTCATAAACATTGTTTTAGCATCATTATCAATATATCATTAATATAGTTCAAGGCTCGTTTCCAAGGAATCATAATAAAATCTCATGAGATATAATGCATTAAGAAATTAATTAGGTGGATACATAATTCAGGGCCCACATATCATAATAATATGTCATGTATATGTTTTAAATTTAGAAAATATGTATAGGGTAATTGATGGAAACCACCCATAAATACATATAAACATATGATATATATTATCCATATCATAAAAGATAATATGGGTATATCATATGGAATGATTTAGAGAAATCATTCCACTTCCTTAACCATTCATAATATACGATTGGGTTATATTTTGGGGAAATGTTTTGATAAGAATTGTATGGTACTGTTCAGTCTGACATGCTATGGTTTATTGGTATTAGAATGATAAAATTTATCATTTGGATATTATTCCACATTAGATATCATAATTATAAATATTTAATAAGTTGAAACATATGGGAGATAAATCAGAATTAAATGTTATGTGCATAGTCAAACATTAACTAACATTTAAAATGGATGGAATTACTCTAAAATCATATAATGTTTGATTAAAATACATACAAGTCTTGGGAATCTCTTGAGGTTTATATAAACCGTCTAAGGCCATAAAGATGGTTTGGTGAATTATTTGGATTATTTCAAATGAATCACTCTTCTTCCACATTTACTGTGAGTTATACTTTTATATCGTTAAGGGAAAGAGAATCCCACTTGAGAATCATGTGATTCAGTTTAATATGTGGATACACCATAGAGGATGGATCCTATTGGATGCCTCTCATGGGGATTTATCAAAAATGTTATTGACGGCTAATGTAGTATCTGACTTTGATGTAAGTTCTACACAATTTTCTTCACTGTATATATAAATATATAAATAAGCATTGTTTTAGGTTTCAAGTATGGTTGATGTTGTAAAATGGGTTTATTAATTACTTCCAATAAATTTAATGAGTTTCATTTAATTCATATAAACTCATCTATGGTATTTTTAAGACTTATTATACTATAATAGGTACAAAGTATACCCCAAAAAACTATTTTACAATGTATATTCTATTATCTAAAAATTAAAATATAAGAGAAAGAGTTTTTATTCATGAATAAATTTAAAAGGTATATTTATAAATTATAAAATTTAAATTTGATAATATAGAAATCATTTTTGGATTTATGATATAAAAAATTATCTTATGGAAAATCTTTGATATGTTTCTAATTTTTTTTGTGAATAGTAAAAAATATTGTTTTTACAAATACTATACCATTTATGGAATCATCATGATATAAGCATGAATTAAATGTTTATGAAACCTTTTTTATAACTAAATATGTATTTAAAGAGTATAATAATTATTTTAAATATAATATGTTGAATTTATAAACCTAGGTATGATATTTTTTATCCTGTGTTATATTTTATTCTAATAAAAGAATTATTTTTGGTCCTTTTACTTTAATTATTATTTAAAAGATTGAATTAATTCTTAAATTGCTTTTAAATTCAAATAAACATCATTTTTTTCATAAACCAATAAATTTCATGGAAATAAATACTATTTATTCTAAATAAGTATAAATTCATTTTTATAATTAAAATACACTTTTTTCTAGAAAAAATATTACTTTATGCATACTTATATTGAATTTAGTTTTCATCAGTTTTATGAGTTGAATAAAATGAAATGGATTTCATATTTGGAATCACCATGTTAAATTATTTTGTAATGATAATTTCAATTTTCGACATAAAAATAATTGACCAAGGTAAATAATTTTCACAACAGTAAATGCTAAAGTAAGGTACATGTGTTAAAGTAGGGGATAAATACCAAAATATCATTAAAAATGTTTAATTGAATTTATGAGGGATTTATCAACCTACCATAATATTATATTAATTAATTATAAAATATGGATTCAATTTCCTTGAAAATGACTTCTCTTTTTTAGTTAGTAATAAGTATACACAAAAATTCCACTCATATAACTTATAAAAGGAAATATCCCCCACACTTTCAAATTCACAGAAAAAATTCTAATTACCCTCCATACTAAATAAAATTCACTTCCCTAATAATCTTATCACATATTGGGTGGATTCTGGTCCGAATAGTTTTCCTAAATTCTTTTAATACTAATAAGGCTTCCAAGAGGATTTATGATTCCTTCTTTGAAGTTAGAGGACGTATGAATAAACTCACAACTCAATGTAAGGGGATTATTAACTCAAATATCTTTCATTAAGTTATAATAATTTCTGATGAATTGATTGTCCTCATTACTATCTTATGAATTTATAGTTCATACATTACATTATTCATAATGTTTCTCTCATGTTCCTCCTATTTCTTATGGTTAGGTTCTCTATCACTCTTCACCACTCTCTTTATTTTATTTTTATCATTCATGTATATGTTATTTAGTCTTATGAGAAATTTCTATATCATGTACATAATTTCTATATTATATTCTCTAGTAATGACTTAACCAAATACCTATTACAATGGAAGTTTAAGGGTGTTTATGAAGAAAGATGTTCCAATTTTTGAATGGGGAAATATTTAAATTGCATATATTTAATATTTCTATATGTATAAATTATTGATTTCTAGGTCATGTTGATTATGTATTGTTTTTTAATTATTCCTTTATATAATGATTTAGTGATGGTTGGGTCCCAAAATTACATAGACTCTAGATGTATTAGAAGATCTCATATGAAACACTAGTTTGGGTTTTTTTGTGTATGAATACCCATATGTTTATAATGTATTGTATAAGGCCTTTGTGGAATTTCTATGATGTTTTTAGGATGTTTGGGGCTCAAAATCACATAACCCTCAGATTCATCAACAAGTATCATGAGACAAACTAGTCTGGGTATTCAGTGAATGACTGCTCATATATTTAAAATGTCATGATTGATGCCTAAATGGTTAGTTTATGATGATTTAGTCATAGGTGGGCCCTGTAAATAAATATCCCCTTGTTTCATTGGTAGGTATCATGAGACAACCCATCTTGGAAATTTGGTGAATAACTTACCTATTTATGTACGTTGTCCTGACATGATACTGTGAATGTAATATTAAGATACCCAACATTATGAATTCCATCACTATGAAATCATTTATTATTTTCTATATGATTATTTAAATTATTATATCATCCCTTGATATATTCCACACTCATGTTATTAGTTATATTGAATATTGACTATTATTTAGATCTACCATATTAGTCTTGCGTTGTTTATTCCATGAAAAATTTTGTTGTATGCTACCACTTAATAAGTATCTAATACCACCCATGTTTTTTTCCTTTATCAAGGAATGTAGAAAATAACTTTTAATAAACTCAAGGATTATACATAGAAAAATAATTTATCACTATGTTATTAAGTTGTGTTTTAAATTTCAATTTTAATGTGCAATACAAGTATGTATCTAGTCTCCTAAGACTACTAAACTATTATATATTATGTGATGTGATATATATTTTTTTACCAATGTAGTAAAGTAACCATAGAATTCATACAAATAGAGTTTAATTTAAAAATATATCAAAGTTTTACATTTTTGTTTGATTCTAAAAATCATGTTAAAATTTAATAAAACAATTTATGATGTATTGGGTATCATACACTAAATTATAGATTTTCTATTGAATAATTGATATAATAATAAATATAATTAAATATTATTTACATTTTATTCTATGGAAAATTTTATGATATTGGATGTCATATGTTTTGAATGAATCAATTCATACAATATGAGACATTGTATGAAACAAGAAAGTTAAAATCCTTCATTTTTCTATAAGTTGTAGCATATGATATTTAGTATCATAGGGTATGATGACATTGCTTGATGGTGATAAAATATAGTATCATATCACCTTTATGATATAACTACATATCATAAGTTGTGATTCACTAGAAACCAAAGGGTTATTCATATAGATGTCCCTATATGCTATGTTTATTCTTACACTAGCTATATAATTGAAAGCGATGTGAGGGAACATCAAGTTATTCCTACATAGGTTGGATATTATTAGTGGTGATAGATGAAAAATTCCACATTCAGGATTATCTATTTCACATTATGATAGATAATAGAAGTGATCTATGACTTATGATATTCATACATCATTAAATACAACAATGAAGAAAAATTCTAATTTTCATAATTTTCAATTACGAGTTGAATTAGATTATTTATAAAATGAATATAAATTATGGGAAAAGTTATTTTGGAATATTTATTTAATTTATAGAAATATTTATAAATTATTTAATTAAAAAATATTTTTCATTAATTATTAAATGTTTATGAAATATTTAATAAATAAAAATTCTATAATATTAATTTTTAATATTAAATACATTCTTAAAATTATATGGAATCACATATAATTTAGATGTAAAATGATTATATTAAAATTATATGGGTAGTTAATAAAGTGTTTAAAATTTACAAAGAAAAAAAATATAAGGTATTTTTTATTTAATATTATGAATTTTTCAAAATATATTATTAATTTGAATTGTTCAAATTAAAAGGTCTTTTTAAAAAATTATTTAAACCATATCAAAATGGGTTTTGATAATTGATATGATCAAGGTTCAAATTATTATAAATATGTGATATTTAGTTTATATAAATTGTTTACATACTAAACATAGAATATAAAATATTTATATTTTATTTAATATAATATAATTAAAATAAATTCCATATAAAGAAGAAAAAAAAATGTTTTCAGATTAGAAATAAATATAAAAGACTTTTATTTATATAAATTTGGAGTGTCAATAATTCATGGAAAAATTATAAAGTACTTATAATCATGTGATTGATGAATTGTTTGTAAATAATTTATCTCATGTTTTAATATATGAAATTTTGGTTTATTTATTTTATTCTCATTTTTATTCATGAATATAATTGTTTTATTATGAATAATATATCCTAATGTTTAAATTATTAATATTTTTCTATAAATTATCATAAATGCATATAAGGATTTACATGTTGTGTAAGATAACTTATATAGTTTTTTTCTACCTTAACATTGTCTTCTACTGGGTTTTGAGATTAAATTAATTATTTGATTATAATTTATACATATTATGTGTTATAATTATGATGGAATTTAGGTTTTTTGATTAAATTATCCTTGAGGAGAGGGAATTTGGGTTGGATTTCTCACTAGCATGGATGTTTAGGTCTTGCCTAGAAATGTGGAGGTTGGTTATTTATCACTATAAGATTAATCTAATGGGGATTTTTGATTTGATATGATTATATAACCTTTCATGAAATGATTTTATTTATCATATACATAGGATTAATTTTTATGTGTATAAGTATAACTGTATTTTGATTTGAGTTAGTAATACAAGTTATAAGTTGTGTAATGAGTTAGAATTATATATGGTTTGAACATATTGAATTGGTGGAATGAATAGAATTCCAAAACAAATCATTAAAAGAATGATCACATGTAATGCGAATATATGAGATAATATGGTGAGATTAAATCCCCTTTAGAATACTATGTTTTTGATTCCTTCCAATGTGAACACATTTCAAAGAATTGATAATACAACCGAGTATGTCATACCGAATTTGGGTGCCCCTAGATTATATCGTGTAACAAAAGAAAGTAGCAGGTGACCCTAATAGGATTTAATACCCATTATTTTCATCTCCTGTATGTTACATTTTACTTGGATGCCCTAATATAATTAATTTACCAGAATAATAGAGCTCATTTTATCCATATTCCAGATTAGGTAAATGAGTTGTCTGCTCAATTATCTAAGAGTTATATGTGATATGATTGAAATGATGACATATATAAACAACTAAGTGATAATAGAAATTATAAAATAAAATCATTTCATAGTTAAATATATATCTTGGTCCACTAATTTATATGACATATTTTAAAATGGGTTATTTTTTAGTGGGAGTACATTTAATAACATTTATTATTAAATGAATATAAACCGTGTTACTCATATGATAAAATATTCTATTATAGATATAAGGACATCATTATCATCAAAATTAACTTATATATATATATATATTTTAAAAGATAATATTAATGAATGATATTTCTTAGTCTAGTATAAAACATAAATGTTTTTTTTAAGAATGGAAAAATCCTATGTGTTAGAGGAACAACTTACACGTGTAACTAAATCATTATGTTTACAAAAAATTAAATATGGATGATTATGATCATAATATATGAATTCACTTATGGGTTTAAAGGAATAATATACTTAAATGAAAAGAGGAATTTGAGTCACCATTCATATACTCAATGTAATTGAGTGTGTTAATGACTTGGTGAGGTTGGAGATCACTGCTATGTATTGTTATAGTTATGCAATTAATTTTATTTTCAACATTAAAAATGTAACATCCCAGGTAAATAAAGAACATGACATTTTTTATATTTATTAATATTTGTGAATTAAATATTAATTCAAAATTAAATTGGTTGTTATGTTCAATGGCGTACCTGATACACAACAGTGGGTTTCTTTGAAATCTTACGTTGCACACTAATAAAATATTATTATTATTTTAAATGGAAATTAACTCCCAGCCATTGTATTGGTGGGAAATAAAAAAACCGACTAAAATATTATTATACATGTTTGTTAAATGTATTTACTTTTATCCAATAGAAGTTAAGGGCATAAAATGTGAATGAATCTAATTTTATGCATAATTTACATTAAAAGGTCGATTTACCGCCTTTTAATGTAGAAACCTCTTTAAATCTAGTTTTTGTCACTTTAATACATTCTATTTGACCAAAAAAATCCTTCTTTATAATGGGGAAATCAAAATTTACTTTGTGTAATTTTTTGGAATTTTTCAGATAAAGTTCATTTTTTAATGAATAGTGAAAAATATTGTATTTTAATTCAAAACTATGTTTTAATATAATTTATTTATATTGTTAGACTATATTGTTTTTGGTTTTAAAGTGTAATTAGAATATATTTTTAACATTTAATCCAATGTTGGTCATCGGGATTAACTTCACTTTGAATTTGGACGTAAACAAGTGTCAATCCTTTGATAGTTATTGTTTCTTTAAAACACGCTATATGTTTTAACAACATGAATTAATTATAAAATCAATTAATAAAACTTCTATGTTTTTAATTTGGTAAAATATAAATCATTTTTGAATCCGGAATATAAAATTTATCTTAGGGTGAATTTTTGATATTTTTCTGAAAAACTTCAATTTTCAATGAACAGTGAAACCACTTAGTAGTAGTTAAAAAACTGACATTTTCATTTAAATGAAAATTTTACCACTTCTGTGAATTGAATTTAGAAAATCCAAAATACATGGTTGTTATTAGTAAGTAAAATTTTGTTCAATAAGATGAAAATAATTTTTGGTGAATAGTATCTTTTGACTTTTATTTCCGCAGTTAAAGGTAAATAGGGTAATTCAAGGTAAAAATAATATTGTAATGATTCAAAATTACCTTAACACTTGTCCGAACCTTATTGGATGAGTAATGTTCGACCATGGTCATCCTTGGGTATATTTTGTGACCCCATGGAGCCACTTATGAATGATAATGATACTTTAGATTAATTAATTTAATGTCAAGGCCAAAATGATATAAAAAAATATCTTTTAGTAAATTAATTTTTATATGGTGTAATATAAGTAATAATTTTGAATATAAATATTATTTAGAAAGATAAAAATATTTCCTACATCATGGTATTTATTTTATAATTTCTAGAAATCGAATAAATTAAATTATTTATGACAAAATAATGATGTAGTGTTTACCTCATTAATAAATCATATAAATAAATAAGATTGTAAATACTAAAATAACATCCAAAACCTATCCTACTATTATTGGATGATTTTATTTTGACCACGAGTCATCTTATATTTGACTATAATGATTTCTTGACCTTTATAAACCGAATATCATTATATAATAAAATAATATTTTCACACATTCCTAAAGAGCCCCCCCTTATAAAAGGAGAGAATTTATAACAAATTCCTCACACCTCTCAAGCCTTTTGGTTCATCCAAACTCTGCCCAATTAATCTCCCTACAAACCTCTATTCCACCTAGAGGCCTTACCTTATGCATAAGGCAATTCAAAAAACCATTTTGGTTCAAACCAAAGGGAGTTACCCAAATTAAAGGAGATTAAAGAATGAACGGGTCAAGTCAGACAACGAGGTAAGGGGATTTCTTATCTCACTTTTAATTCCATGAGATTTCCATTGTTTGCTACTTATTTATTGCATATGGTGTAACGTATTCTTCCATTGATATATATTATCATGATTTTATTTATATTCATGGTATTGTGTGATTCATTTGGTGGTTATTATCTTTTGGTCAGACGACTCAATTGATTTCAACGAGGTAAGAGGTTTTTATCTCACTTTTTATTCCCATGAGATTCATGCTATATATGTCACTATTTTTGTGTGTGGTGTATTTAATGCCTATTATTCTACAATTTCTGTAATATACTTTCATTTATTGGTATTTACATCTACATTGTATGGTCTTCTTTCACGTGGCGTATGTTTTTAAGTTACCAAATCGGTAAGGGAACCTTTCACCCTCCCCTTTTTAAAAGACTTCTTTTTTGTTATGTATTTTAATTGAAATATTTATATGATGGGATATCTTCTTATATATACTTATTGATGTAAATTTTATGTCTATGTGATGAGATACTCTTTTTATCTCGTCAACACATTTTCTGAATTTTAAAGTGACGTTGTTAGGCTTCCGAATATTTAGAAGGGAACTTCTTAACCCAATTTCAATTCTTTGGGTTAAACTTGTTCTTCTTGAATATATAGTTATATTAATATGTGTGAATGAATTATAATTGTTTCACACTTAATATACACTTATATTGGGTGTATTTATATTTTTCACACATAATTATGTGGTTGATTTTTCCTTAATTTAAGGATACCAACTTTATAAGGGATTTCATATCAATTTACATTTCCATTGAGACTTTATTGTTGTTTATGCACCAATTAACTCTTATATGGTGTATATAATTTCCTTTATCATATTATATCATGAATACCATTATTCTTATGATATTATAATGTTGAGATTAAATGTTATTCCTCAATTATTTTTATTTAAGAGTCTCTCATTTTGTTAAAAACTCTTTAACTAAAATATCGTTTTAAATGTTTTAAATATTTATTATTCTAAATCATTATACTTAATGACCATATTTTAAAAATGTTTTGGAGTATTTATTTAGATGGACATTAATGTTTTAAAATTATAATTCCATTAAAATCTTCAAAGTGGTAAGGGATACTTTGATTCAAAAATCTCTTTTTAAATGGTTTATGAAAATGGAATGATTATTTCAATATCTTGAAATTACTTCTTGTGATTTCAAATGAAATGTTATTATTGAAATGTTTATATTTGAAATATTTTATGTGTTATGATGGTACTTAGACATTTTACGGGTGGTTACGTGATAAACCATATGACATGTGGTGCCATGAAAACCAGAACCGGTGGTTATGTTATAACCTCCAATGCATTGGATATGTATGTCGTCTGTATGGCTATTCCATTTAGTGATATGTGTGGAATTAGACCATATGGTTATTCCATTTAAGTATGTTTATGTCCCAAGTTACCTTTATATGTTATGTGTTCTTTATATGGGTTTATGGTAATCTTTTGGTTACAAAATGGTAAGTAATGATCATTTATTCAGTGAAGATTATTTACTACTTATTAAAGGTGAAAAGTATTACTTATGATAAAGTATTCATGGTTCACTTATTGTTTTGAAAAACTAATAGTTTTCCTTCTTTGTGTATCCCTCACTGAGCTTTTTATGCTCATCCCAAGTTATGAAATGTTTTTTGCAGGACTTAAAGAAGAATAGGGTCAAGGATGGGATCAAGGAAAAGTCATGCTATCTTAAACATGGAACTAGAAATGAATCTTTTTTTAAGAGTTTTTGTTTTCTGAAAAAAATGGAAACTGAGTAGAAGTTTCTACTTTGTAATTTTTGAAAATAATTGTAATAGTTGTGTCCTAATTCTATAAAAATCTAAGCCTGAAAAGATCCTCACTGTGAATTATTCATTTAATTCAAAATTATGAAATATTTAATGTTGGGTCCTTACAGTTTGTATCAGAGGCCAGTTTAGATAATTTTAGAGGTTAGGGTGTTCTTTAATCATAAGTGACATTACCATAATGGTTAGGATTTTTGAAAGAGACAATGTTATTTTAGATAAAGTGAATGATTTTATGATAACATAAATAAGTATATATTAATATTTACCCTCCTATTAAGATATTATATGATTATTTTAATGATATACTCACACTAAGCTTTTTGGTTTTAGTAAATGGCTGGATCTAGCAGGGACCAAAGTAACACTGGATGTGAAGAAAACTATGACGATTTTCTGAATGAGCAACTGAATGAAATGGGAGCTACAATGAGAACTCTTGTGGTTATTCTCAACCAACAATCTGGAGTCATGATTGACAACCTGAACCTTGATGATTTTTATAAGGCATCGAATATGCGAGAAACAAATCCCTACGGATGTTCAGGTAATAATCATAAAGGTAAGTATGTTCAAAAACCTATGTGTCAAGGATATGGAATGAAACACATAGGAAAATGATTCAAAGGGACATGAAGATTCTATAGATGCAGGAATGAAGGTCATAAAGAGAGAAGCTGCCATGGAAAAATGAATCATCCAATTGACTCTAGTAAAGGGAAAGAAGTTCTTTCTAAGGGATCAATTGAATGTTTTAAATGTGGTGTGTATAGTCATTATACAAACAGATGTCCTATGAAGATGTTTCGAGAATGGGATCACCCGGATCGTAAAAATATATGTTTACCAATAACTAATTCCATTCCAATTTAGGATGAATAAACTGATAATGACCAATGAAAGGTATGAATTATTTCTTAATATATGTTTTGACATTATTGAATCTTAGGATATCATTCATGTTTTTTTGTAGGAAAGAAATATTTCAGAATAAGTTGGAAAGGAATGGTTAATGGATCATGAATAACATTGAATGAGTAAGAAATCAACATATAAGGGATTCAAGTGTAATGGTAGATTTTTAGATGATGAAATAATTAAAATTATTAAGGCTATTTTTATGATGAGATTATATTGGAAGACTTTTTATAGTATGTGTAACACTAAAGTTTGATATATGAAAATGTTATTCCAGGGAATTATTTTCTTTTATTTTGATGAGTAATGGTGGAATTTTATTTTAGGAGAATCTATGTTTTTATTATGGACATATGGTGATTTGGTATTTTATTGAAATGATTAACCTATCATGGAGAATATGTGATTTGGTTAATTACACTTCAGTATGAGACTTTAAGAATAGTTGATTTTTATTTGGAGATAAATGTTATGATTTACAATGGAAGACTACGTGACTAAATCCTTATATGTTTTGGGTTACAATATTAGTTTGGGTTATTTTGAATAATTTTAAGGACAATGGTATATTGAATGGTCTTTATTTAATTTTGGGTACTTTTTGTTGAATTTTGGAGATTAAGAGTATTATTTCTTTTTATAAAGGATTATTATTTTTGGGGATTATATGATCTCGTACTAACCGTTTTTGGTTTTGGTTAATGTCTAAATACAGGGGAAATATATATATATTTTTGGATTATGTAATTCTTGAGAGGTTGATTCTTGTGATATTTGATGTGACCAAGTTAGTTTGAATACTCATAATTGGGAGAAAAGATGTTTTTTTGGTAGAAATTAAGAAAAGGATGAAAGTCTAAATGAAAAGTAAGTATGTTTCCTTATGTATTTAGTTAAGCTCATTAATAAATTCCTCAACTTTATGAAAATTAACATAAAATAAAAACTTTTTCTATTAACTTTTCCTAGTAGGGAATCAGAGACCGTTTAACAATCACATGTTTGTGATTTTCTAGTGGTTAACTTTATCCTAATCATGTTTTCTATCACTATACATCAGAACTTGATCATTTTTTCATTATTCCATATCCATTTTTTCTTACATGTAATCTTAGTACGGGTTATCTCAGGTGACCTTTGTAATTATCTTTATTTCTTTTAAAGAGATACTTTTACTGAATCTTTTCTGATGTGGGACTTTTAATGAAGTTTCCAAAACCTGTTTTAAAATTACGAGGGCGCAATTCCTAAAAGGGGGAAGGATGTAACATCCCTGGTAAATAAAGAACATGACATTTTTCATATTTATTAATATTTATGAATTAAATATTAATTATACTTTAAAGGGGATGCTATGTTCAATGGCGTACTCAATACACAACAATGAGTTTTTTGAAATCTTACGTTGCACACTAATAATATAATATTATTATTTTAAATGGAAATTAAATCCTAGCCGTTGTATTGGTGATAAAGAACAAAAATAACTAAAATATTATTAGACATGTTTGTTAAATGTATTTACTTTTATCCAATAGAAGTTAAGGGCTTAAAATGTGAATGAATCTAAATTTAAGCATAATTTACTTTAAAAGGTCGATTTACTATCTTTTAATGGGGAACCCTATTTAAATCTAGTTTTGGAAACTTTAATACATTCTATTTAACCAAAAAAATCCTTCTTTAGAATGGGGACATCAAAATTTTCTTTGTGTAAATTTTTGGAATTTTTCCGATAAAGTTCATTTTTTAATGAATAGTGAAAAATATTGTATTTTAATTCAAAACTGCGTTTTAATGTAATTTATTTATATGGTTATATTATCTTTTTAATTGGTTTTAAATTTTAACTAGAATATATTTTTACCATTTAATCCATTTTTGGTCATTGGGATTAATTTCACATTGAATTTGGACATAAACAATTGTCAATCTTTTGATAGTTATTGTTTCTTAAAAACATGCTATTTGCTTGTACAACGGGAATTAATTATAAAATTAATTAATAAAACTTCTATGTTTTGAATTTGGTAAAATAGATATCATTTTTTATTTTGGAATAGCAACTTTATCTTAGGGTGACTTTTTGGTATTTTTCTGAAGAACTTCAATTTTTGATGAATAGTGAAACCACTTAATAGTAGTTAAAAAACTGAATTTTTCATTTAAATGAAATTTTACAACTTCTGTGAATTGAATTTTGAAATTCCGACATACATGGTTATTATTAGTAAGAAAAATTTTGTTCAATAAGATTAAAATAGTTTTTCTGGTGAATAGTAACTTTTGACTTTTATTTACCGCGGTTAAAGGTAAATAGAGAAATTCAAGGTAAAAAGAATATTGTAATAATTTAAAATTACCTTAAAACTTTTCCTAACCATATTGGATGAGTAATTTACAACCATGGTCATCCTTGGGTCTATTTTGGGATCCCATAGAGCCACTTATGAATGATAATGACATTTTAGATTAATTAATTAAAAGTAAAGGCCAAAATGACATAAACAAAAATCTTTTAGTAAATTAATTTCTATATGGTGGTATATAAGTAATATTTTTGACTATAAATATTAAATGGAAATATAATAATATTTCCTACATCATGGTATTTTTTTTATAATTTTTAGACATTGAATAAATTAAATTATTTACGACACAATAATGATGCAGTGCTTACCTCATTAATAAATCATATAAATAAATAAGATTATAAATATTAAAATAACATCAAAAACCTGTCCAATTCTTATTGGATGATTTTATTTCGACCATGAGTCATCTTATCTTTGAATCTAATGATTTTTGGAACTTTAGAAACCTAATATCATTATATAATAAAATAATATTTTAACACATTCCAAAAGAGCCCCTCCCCCCTTATAAAAGGAGGCCATTTCTAACCAATTCCTCACACCTCTCAAGCCTTTTGGCTCATCCAAACTTGGACCAATTAATCTCCCTACATTTCTCTCTTACACATAGAATCCTTTACTTAGGCATAAGGCACTTCAACAAACCATTTTGGTTCAAACCAAATGGAGTTACCCAAATTAAAGGAAATTAAAGAACGAACAGGTCAAGTCGGATAGCGAGGTAAGGAGATTTCTTTTATCACTTTTAATTCCATGAGATTTCAATTTTTCACCACTTATTTATTTCATGTGGTGTAATTTATACTTCCATTGATATATATTATCATGATTCTATTTATATTCATGGTATTGTGTGATTCATTTGGTGGTTATTATCTTTTGGTTATACGACTCGATTGATTTGAACGAGGTAAGGGGTTTTTATCTCACTTTTTATTCCCGTGAGATTCATGATATCTTTTTCACTATTTCCTTTGAGTGGTTTATTTAATGCCCATGTTTCTACTATTTGTGTAATATAATTTCATTTATGGGTATTTACATCTACATTGTATGGTCCTTCTTTCATGTGGCGTATGTTTTGTAAGTCACCAAATCGGTAAGGGAATATTTCACCCTCCTCTTTTTAAAAGACTTCTTTTTTTGTTATGTATTTTAATTTACATCTTATTATGTTGGGTTATGTTCTTCTATATCCTTTTGATATAAATATTTTGTCCAAGTGATGAGATACCCTTTTTATCTCATGAACAATGTTTCTGAATTTAAAAGTGACGTCATTAGACTTTCAAATATTTTCAAGGGAACTTCTTAACCCAATTTCAATTATTTAGGTTAAACATGTTCTTCTTGAATATGTAATCCTATGAATATATATGAATGAAATTTAATTTTTTTACACTTAATATCAAATTATAATGGGTGTATTTATATTTGTCACACATAATTATGTGATTGATTTGTCCTTAATTTAAGGATACCGTCTTTATAAAGGATTTTATGTCAATTTACATTTCCATTGAGACTTCAGTGTTGTTATGCACCAATTCACTCTTTTATGGTGTATATAATGTCCTGTGTCATATTATATCATGAATACCTTTATTCTCATGGTATTATAAAGTTCATATTAAATGTTATTCCTCAATTATTTGTATTCAATAGTCTCTCATTTTGTTAAAAACTCTTTAACTAAAATATCATTTTAAATGTTTAAAATATTTATTATTATAAATCATTATATTTAATGACCATGTTTTAAAAATTGTTTTGAGTATTTATTTATAGGGACATTAATGTTTTAAAATTATAATTCCATTAAAATATTCAAAGTGGTTTGGGACACTTTGATTCAAAAATATATTTTTAAATGGTTTATGAAAATGGAATGATTATTTCAATATCTTGAAATTACTTATTGTGATTTCAAATGAAATGTTATTAGTGAAATGTTTATATTTTCAATATTTTATGTGTTATGATGGTACTTGGACATTTTATGGGTGGTTACGTGATAAACCATTTGACGGGTGGTGCCGTGAAAACCAGGATGGGTGGTTACGTTATAACCTCCAATGCATTGGGTATGGAAGTCAGCCATATGGCTATTCCATTTAGTGATATGTGTGGAAGTCGACCATATGGTTATTCCATTTAAGTAAGTTTATGTCCCAATTTACCTTTATATGTTATGTGTTATCTATATGGGTTTTATGGTAATATTTTGGTTACAAAATGGTAAGTAATGATCTTTTATTCAATGAAGAGTATTTACCACTTCTTAATGGTGAAAAGTATTAATTATGATAAACTATTCATGGTTTACTTGTTTTGAAAAACTAACAGTTTTCCTTCTTTATGTATCCCTTAATGAGATTTCTATGATCATCCCAAGTTTTGAAATGTCTTTCATAGGACTTAAAGAAGAATAGGGTCAAGGATGGGATCAAGGAAAAGTCATGCAATCTTAATCATGGAACTAGACATGGCTGTTTTTTAAGAGTTTTTGTTTTTTTGAGAAAAATGGAAACTATGTAGAAGATTCTACTTTGTAATTTTTGAAAAGAAATGTAATAGTTATGACCCAATTATATAAAACTATAATCCTGAAAATATCCTCAATGTGAATTATTCATTAAATTAAAGATTATGCAATGTATAAGGTCGGGTCCTTACAGTGGGTATCAGAGGTTGGTTTAGATAACTTTAGAGGCTTGGGTGTTTTTTAAGCTTAAGTTACATTAACATAATGGTAAGTATTTTAGAAAGAGACAAAGTTATTTTTGATAAAGTGAATGAGTTTAAGATGACATGAATAAGTATATCTTATTATTTACCCTCCTCTTAAGATATTATATGATGATTTTACTGATATACTCACAATGAGATTTTTGGTTTTAGTAAATGGTTGGATCTAGCAGGCACCAAAGTAACAGTGGATGTGAAGAAAACTGTGAGGGTTTTCTGAACGAGAAACTGAATGAAATGGGAGCTGCAATGAGAACTCTTGTGGTTATTCTCAGCCAAATATCTAGAGTCATGATTGAAAACCTGAACCATGGTGATTTTTATAAGGTATCGTATATGCGAGAAACAAATCCCTACATAAGTTTGGGTAATAATCATAAAGGTAAGTATGTTCAAAAACCTATGTGTCATGGATGTGGAATGAAACACCTTGGAAAATGCTTCAAAGGGAAGGGAAGATGCTATAGATGTGGGAATGAAGGTAATATAGAAAGAACCTGCCCTAGAAAAATGAAGCATCCAGTTGACTCTAGGAAAGGGAAAGAAGTTCTTTTTGAGGGATCAATTGAATTTTTTTAAATGTGGTGTGCATGGTCATTATACAAACAGATGTCCTACGAAGGTGTTTTGATAATGGGATCACTAGGATCATATAAATATATGTTTACCAAAACCTAATGCCATTCCAATTTAGGATTAAGAAACCAACATTGACCCATGAAAGGTATGAATTATTTCTTAACATATGTTTTGACATTGTTGAATATTTGGATGTGATTCATGATTTTGTTTGTAGGAAAGAATTATTTCAGAATAAGTTGGAAAGGAATGGTTTGGAGATCATGAAGAACATTGAATGAGTAATAAGTCAACATATAAGGGATTCAAGTGTTATGGTAGATTTTAAGATGATGAAATAATTAAAAGTATTAAAGCTCTTTTGATGATGACATTATATTGGAAGACTTTTTATAGTATGTGTAACCTTGAAGTTTGATATATGAAAATGTTATTCAAGGGAATAATTATCATTTCTTTTTATGAGTAATGGTGGAATTTTATTTTGGGAGAATCTATGTTTTTATTATGTACATATGGTGATTTGGTTTTTTATGGAAATGATTAACCTATCATAGAGAATCTGTGATTTGGTTAATTACACTTCTGTACGAGAATTTAGAAGTAGTTGATTTTTATTTGGAGATAAATGTTAAGATTTATAATGGAAGACTATGTGACTAAATCCTTCTGAGTTTTGGGTTATTTTGAAGAATTTTAAGGACACCGGTATATTGAATGGTCTTTATTGACCATTGACTACTTTTTGTTGATTTTTTTAGATTAAGAGTAGTATTTATTTTTGTAAAGGATTATCCTTTTGGGGATTATATGATCTTGTAATAACCATTTTTGGTTTTGGTTAATGTCTAAAGACAGGGAAATATATAGCCTTTTTATGGATTATGTGATTCTCTAGAAGTTGATTATTGTGATTTTTGATGCGACCAAGCCAGTTTGAATACTCATCATTGGGAGAAAAGATGTGTTTGTGGTATAACTTTAGTAAAGGATGAAAGTCTACATGGCATGTAAGTGTGTTTCCATATGTTTTTAGTTAAGCTCATAAATAAATTCCTCAACTTTATTAAAATTAACATAAAACAAAAACTTTTTCTGTTAACTTTTCCTACTGGGGAATCAAAGACCATTTAACCCATCACATGTTTGTGATTTTATGGTGGTTAACTTTATCCTAATCATGTTTTCTATCACTCTCCATTAGAACTTGACCATTTTTTCTTTCATCTATATCCATGTTTTTCTACATGGAATCCTAGTATGGGTTATCTCGGGTGACCTTTGTACTTCTCTTTCTTTATTTTAAAGTGATAGTTTTACAGACTCTATTCCGATGTGGGACTTTTAATGAAGTTTCCAAACCCTGTTTTAAAATTGCTAGGACGCAATTCCCAAAAGGGGGGAAGGATGTAACATCCCAGGTAAATAAATAACATGAGATTTTTCGTATTTATTAATATTTTAGAATTAAATATTAATTCTAGTTTAAAGGGGATGCTATGTTCAATGGCGTACCCGATACACAACAATGGATTTATTTGAAATCTTACGTTGCATATTAATTATATAACAATATTATTTTAAATAGAAATTAACTCATAGATGTTTTATTGTTGGAAAAGAATAAAACTAACTACAATATGATTATAAATGTTTGTTAAATGTATTTAATTTTATCCAATAGAATTTAGGGGCTTAAAATGTGAATGAATCTAATTTTGAGCATAATTTACATTAAAAGGTCGATTTACCACCTTTTAATGGAGAACCCTCTTTGAATATAGTTTTTTTTCACTTTAATACATTCTATTTGAACAAACAAAATTCTTCTCTATAATGGGGAAATCAAAATTTACTTTGTGTAAATCTTCGTATTTTTTCCGATAATGTTCATTTTTTAAGGAATAGTGAAAAATATTGTATTTTAATTCATAAATGCATTTTAATATAATTTATTTATGTGGTAAGATTATCTTTTTAGTTGGTTTTAAAGTGTAATTAGAATATATATTTACCATTTAATCCAATTTTGGTCACTGGGATTAATTTCACTTTGAATTTGGACATAAACAAGTGTCAATCTTTCGATAGTTATTGTTTCTTAAAAGCACGCTATTTATTTTAACAATGGGAATTAATTATAAAATTAATTAATAAAACTTCTATGTTTTGAATTTGGTAAAATAGACACCATTTTTTAATTCAGAATATCAAATTTATCTTGGAGTGAATTTTTGGTATTTTTCTGAAAAACTTCAATTTTTGATGAATAGTGAAACCACTTAGTAGAAGTTAAAAAACTGAATTTTTCATTTAAATGAAATTTTACCACTTATATGAATTTAATTTTGAAAGTCTGACATACATGGTTGTTATTAGTAAGTAAAATGTGGTTCAATAAGATTAAAATAATTTTTTGTGAATAGTAACTTTTGACTTTTATTTGTGGCGGTTAAATGTAAATAAGGTCATTCTAGGTAAAAAGAATATTGTAATGATTCAAAATTACCTTAACACTTGTTATAACCTTATTGTATGAGTAATGGATGTCCATGGTCATCAATGGGTCTATTTTGGGACCCCATGGAGACACTTATGAATTATAATGACACATTAGATTAATTAATTTAAAGTAAAGGCCAAAATGATATAAACAAAAATCTTTTAGTAAATTAATTTTTATATGGTGTTATATAAGTAATATTTTGGACTATAAATATTCATTGGAAATCTAAGACGGTTTACTACATCATGGTATTTTTTTATAATTTTTATACATATAATAAGTTAAATTATTTATGACACAATAATGATGCAGTGTTTACCTCATTAATAAATCATATAAATAAATAAGATTATAAATATTAAAATAAATTCCAAAACCTGTCCAATTATTATTGGATGATTTTATTTCGACCATGAGTCATATTATATTCGACTCTAATGATTTTTGGACCTTTATAAACTGAATATCATTATATAATAAAATAATATTTTCACACATTCCTAAAGATCCCCTCCCCCCTTATAAAAAAGGTCATTTCTAACCAATTCCTCACACCTCTCATGCCTTTTGGCTCGTCCAAACCTGGCCTAATTAATCTACCCACATCCCTCTATACCACATAAAAGCCTTAACTTAAGAATAAGTCACTACAATAAACCATTTTGGTTCAAACCAAAGGGAGTTACCCAAATTAAAGGAGATTAAAGAATGAACGGGTCAAGTCGGACAACGAGGTTAGGGGATTTCTTATCTCACATTTAATTCTACGAGATTTCGATTGTTTGCAACTTATTTATTTCATGTGGTGTAATGCATACTGATATTGATATATATTATCATGATTATCTTTATATTCATGGTATTGTGGGATTCATTTGGTGGTTATTATCTTTTGGTCATATGACTTGATTAATTTCAACGATGTAAGGGGTTTTTATCTCACTCTTTATTCCCATGAGATTCATGCTATATTTTTCACTATTTTTTTGAGTGGTGTATTTAATGAAAATTATTCTAATATTTTTGTAATATAATTTCATTTATGGGTATTTACATCTACATTTTATGTTCCTTATTTCATGTAGCGTATGTTTTGTAAGTTACCAAATCGGTAAGGGAACCTTTCACCCTCCTCTTTTTAAAATACTTATTTTTTGTTATGTCTTTTAATTTACATATTATTATGTTTGGATATGTTCTTCTATATCCTTATTGATGTAAATTTTATGTCCAAGTGATGAGATTCCATTTTTATCTCATTAACACATTTTTTGAATTCTAAAGTGACGTCGTTAGGCATTCGAATATTTACAAGGGGACTTCTTAACCCAATTTCAATTCTTTGGGTTAAACTTGTTCTTCTTGAATATTCCATACTATGAATATGTATGAATGGACTATAATTGTTTTACACTTAATATACACTTATATTGGGTGTATTTGTATTTTTCACACATAATTGTGTGATTGATTTATCCTTAATTTAAGGATACCGTCTATATAAGGGATTTCATCTCAATTTACATTTCCATTGAGACTTCATTGTTGTTATGCATCAATTCACTCTTATATGGTGTATATAATGTCCTTTTTCATATTATATCATGAATCCCTTTTTTCTCATGATATTATAATGTTCAGATTAAATGTTATTCCTCAATTATTTGTATTCAGGAGTCTCTTATTTTGTTAAAAAATAACTAAAATATCGCTTTAAATGTTTTAAACATTTATTATTTGGAGTAATTATATTTAATGACCATGTTTTAAAAATGGTTTTGAGTATATATTTATATGGAAATTAATGTTTTAAAATTATAATCCCATTAAAATCTTCAAATTGGTTTGGGACACTTTGATTTAAAAATATCTTTTTAAATGGTTTATGGAAATGGAATGATTATTTCAATATCTTGAAATTACTTCTTGTGATTTAAAATGAAATTTTACTGGTGAAATGTTTATATTTTCGATATTTTATGTGTTATAATGGTACTTGGAAATTTGGAAGGTGGTTCCGTGAAAACCAGGACTGATGGTTACGTTATAACCTCCAATGCATTGGGTATGGAAGTCATCCATATTACTCTTCCATTGTGTGATATGTGTGGAAGTCGACCATATGGTTATTCAATTTAAGTATGTTTATGTCCGAATTTACCTTTATATGTTATGTCTTCTATATATGGGTTTTATGGCAATATTTTGGTTACAAAATGGTAAGTATTGATCTTTTATTCAATGAATAATATTTACTAATTTATAAAGGATAAAAGTATTAATTATGATAAAGTATTCATGGATTACTTGTTGTTTTGAAAAACTAATAGTTTTCCTTCTTTGTGTATCCCTTACTGAGATTTTTATGCTCATCCAATGTTTTGAAATATTTTTCACAGGACTTAAAGAAGAATATGGTCAAGGATGGGATCAAGGAGAAGTAATGAAATCTTAAACATGGAACTAGACATGACTATTTTTTTAAGGGTTTTTTTTTGAAAAAAATGGAAACAGAGTAGAAGTTTCTACATTGTAATTTTTTGAAAATAAATGTAATAGTTATGAATTAATTATCAAGAACTCTAAACCTGAAAAGATCCTCAATGTGAACTATTTATTTAATTCAAGATTTTTCAATCTGTAAGGTTGGGTCCTTACAATTGGTATCAGAGGTCGATTTAGATAACATTAGCGGTTAGGGTTTTCTTTAAGCGTAAGTGACATTACCATAATGGTTAGGATTTTAGAAAGAGACAATGTTATTTTAGATAAATTGAATGAGTTTAAAATAACATGAATAAGTATATAATAATATTTAACCTTCTCTTAAGATATTATATGATTATTTTACTGATATACTCACACTGAGCATTTTGGTTTTAGTAAATGGCTGGATCTAGCAGTCACCAATGTAACAGTGGATGTGAAGAAAACTGTGACAGTTTTCTGAATGAGAAATTGAATGAAATGGGAGCTGTAGTGAGAAATTTTGTGGTTATTATCAATTAACTATCTGGAGTCATGATTGATAACCTTAACCTTGGTGATATTTATAAGGCATCTTATAAGTGAGAAACAAATCCCTACAGATGTTCAGGTAATAATCATAAAGGTAAGTATGTTCAAAAACCTATGTGTCAAGGATGTGGAAAGAAACACCTAGGAAAATGCTTCAAAGGGATGGGAAGATGCAATAGATGTGGGAATGAAGGTCATAAAGAGAGAAACTTCCATGGAAAAAGGAATCATTCATTTGAGTATAGGAAAGGGAAAGAAGTTATTTCTAAGGGATCAATTGTATGTTTTAAATGTGGTGTGCATGGTCATTATAAAAACAGATGTCCTATGAAGGTGTTTCGAGAATGGGATCACCAGGATCGTACAAATATATATTTACCAATACCTAATGCCATTACAATTGAGGAAGAAGAAACTGACAATGACCAATGAAAGGTATGAATTATTTCATAACATATGTTTTGAAATTATTGAATCTTAGGATATGATTAATGATTTTGTTTGTTGGAAAGAAGTATTTCAGAATAAGTTGGAAAGGAATGGTTAATGGATCATGAGGAACATTGAATGAGTAAGAAGTCAACATATAAGGGATTCAAGTGTTATGGTATATTTTAATATGATGAAATACTTAAAAGTATTAAGGCTCTTTTGATGATGATATTATATTGGAAGACTTTTTATAATATGTGTAACCCTAAAGTTTGATGTATGAAAATGTTATTCAAGGGAATAATTATCTTTTCTTTTGATGAGTAATGGTGGAATTTTATTTTGAGAGAATCTATGTTTTTATTATATAAATATGGTGATTTGGTTTTTTATGGAAATTATTAACCTATCATAGAGAATATGTGATTTGGTTAATTACACTTCAGTATGAGACTTTAAGAGTAGTTGATTTTTAATTGGAGATAAATGTTAAGATTTACCATAGAATACTATGTGACTAAATCCTTGTGATTTTTGGGTTAAAAACTTAGATTGGGTTATTTTGAATAATTTTATAGACAATGGTATATTGAATGGTCTATATTGAACATTGTGTACTTTGTATTGAATTTTGGAGATAAAGAGTTGTATTTCTTTTTATAAAGGATTATCCTTTTTGGATATTATATGATCTCATACTAACCATTTTTGGTTTTGGTTAATGTCTAAATATAGGGTCAATATATAGCTTTTTTTGTGGATTATGAGATTCTCTAGAAGTTGATTCTTGTGATTTTTGATGTGATCAAGTCAGTTTGAATACTCATCGTTGGGAGAAGAGATGTGTTTGTGCTAGAAATTTAGTAAAGGATGAAAGTATAGATGAAAAGTATATTTCATTATGTTTTTATTTAAGCTCACAAATAAATTCCTCAACTTTATGAAAAGTAACTTAAAACAAAAACTTTGTCTATTGACTTTTCCTATTGGGGAATCAATGACCGTTTAACCCATCACATTTTTGTGATTTTCTGGTGGTTAAATTTATCCTAATCATTTTTTCTATCACTCTCCATCAAAACATGATCATTTTCTCTTTCTTCCATATCAATGTTTTCATACATGGAATCCAATAATGGGCTATCTCCTATGACCTTTGTACTTCTCTTTATTTCTTTTAAAGAGATAGTTTTACTGACTATTTTCTGATGTGGGACTTTTAATGAACATTCCGGAACTTGTTTTAAAATTGCGAGGATGCAATTCCCAAAAGGGGAGAAGGATGTAACATACCATGTAAATAAAGAACACAAAATTTTTCATATTTATTAATATTTGTCAATTAAATATTAATTCTACTTTAAAGAGGATGCTATGTTCAATGGCGTACCCGATACACAACAATGTGTTTCTTTGGAATCTTACGTTGCACACTAATAATATAATATTACTATTTTAAATGGAAATTAACTCATAGCCATTTTATTGGTGAGAAAGAAAAAAACTAACTACAATATGATTATACATGTTAGTTAAATGTATTTAATTTTATCCAACAGAAGTTAAGGGCTTAAAATGTGAATGAATCTAATTTTAAGCATAATTTACATTAAAAGGTCGATTTACCGCCTTTTATTAGGGAACCCTCTTTAAATATAGTTTTGGTCACTTTAATACATTCTATTTGACCAAAAAAAAATACTTATTTATAATGGGGACACCAAAATTTACTTTGTGTAAATTTTTGGATTTTTTCCGATAAAGTTCATTTTTTAATGAATAGTGAAAAATATTGTATTTTAATTCAAAACTGTGTTTTAATATAATTTATTTATATGGTTATATTATATAATTTGTTGGTTTTAAAGTTTAATTAGAATATATTTTTATCATTAAATCCAATTTTGGTCATTGGTATTAATTTCACTTTGAATTTGGACATAAACAAGTGTCAATCTTTTGATAGTTATTATTTCTTAAAAACACACTATTTTTTTTAACAACATGAATTAATTATAAAATTAATTACTTAAACTTATATGTTTTGAATTTGGTAAAATAGACATCATTTTTGAATTCGTAATATCAAATTTATCTTAGGGTGAATTTTTGGTATTATTCTGAAAAACTTCAATTTTTGATGAATAGTGAAACCACTTAGTAGTAGTTAAAAAACTGACTTTTTCATTTAAATGAAATTTTACAACTTCTGTGAATTGAATTTCTAAAATCCAACATAAATGGTTGTTATTATTAAGTAAAATTTGGTTCAATTAGATGAATATAATTTTTGGTGAATAGTAACTTTAGACTTTTATTTGCCGCGGTTAAAGGTAAATAGGGTAATTCAAGGTAAAAAAAATATTGTAATAATTCAAAATTACCTTAAAACTTGTACTAACCTTATTTTATGAGAAATGGACCACCATGATCATTCTTGAGACTATTTTGGGACCCCATGGAGTCAATTATGAATGATAATGACACTTTAGATTAAATAATTTAAAGTAAAGATCAAAATGAACTAAAAAAAATCTTTTAGTAAATTAATTTTTATGTGGTGTAATATAAGTAATATTTGTGTCTATAAATATTAATTGGAAATATAAAAATATTTCCTACATAATGGCATTTTTTTATAATTTTTATACATTGAATAAATTAAATTATTTATGACACAATTATGATGCAGTGTTTACCTCATTAATAAATCATATAAATAAATAAGATTATAAATATTAAAATAACATCCAAAACCTATCCAATTATTATTGGACGATTTTATTTCTACCATGAGTAATCTTATCTTCAACTATAATGATTTTTGGAAATTTATAAACTGAATATCATTACATAATAAAATAATATTTTCACACATTCCTAATGATCCCCTCATTCCCCTTATAAAAGGACACCATTTCTAACCAATTCCTCACACCTCTCAAGAATTTTGGCTCGCCCAAACTCACCCCAATTAAGCTCCCTACATCCCTCTCTTCCACCTATAATCCTTACCTTAGTCAGAAGGAACTTCAACAAACCATTTTGGTTCAAACCAAAGTGAGTTACCCAAATTAAAGGTGATTAAAGAACGAACAGGTCAAGTCGGACAACGATGTAAGGGGATTTCTTATCTCACTTTTAATTCCATGAGATTTCCATTGTTCACCAATTATTTATTTCATGTGGTGTAATGAATACTGACATTGATATATATTATCATAATTATCTTTATATTCCTGGTATTGTGTGATTCATTTGGTGGTTATTATATTCTAGTCATACGACTCGATTGATTTCAATGAGGTAAGGGGTTTTTATCTCACTTTTTATTCCTATGAGATTCATGATATATTGGTCACTATTTCCTTTGAGTGGTGTATGTAATTCCCATGATTCTACTATTTTTGTAATATACTTTCATTTATGCGTATTTACATCTACAATTTATGGTCCTTCTTTCATGTGGCATATGTTTTGTAAGTTACCAAATCAGTAAGGGAACCTTTCACCCTCCTATTTTTAAAAGACTTATTTTTGTTATGTATTTTAATTTACATCTTATTATGTTGGGATATGTTCTTATATATCTTTATTGATGTAAATTTTATGTCCAAGTGATGAGATACCCTTTTTATCTCATCAACACATTTTTGGAATTTTAAAGTGACATCGTTAGGATTTCGAATATTTGCAAGGGAACTTCTTAACCCAATTTCAATTCTTTGGGTTAAACTTGTTCCTCTTGAATATGTCGTCCTATGAATATGTTTCAATGACCTATAATTGTTTTACACTTAATATTCACTTATATTGGGTGTATTTATATTTGTCACATATAATTATGTGATTGATTTATCCTTAATTTAAGGATACCGTCTTTATATGGGATTTTATCTCAAATATACATTTCCATTGAGACTTCATTGTTGTTATTCACCAATTCACTCTTATATGGTTTATATACTATCCTTTTTCATATTATATCTGGAATCCCTTTATTCCCATGATATTATAAAGTCAGATTAAATGTTATACCTCAATTATTTGTATTCAAGAGTCTCTCATTTTGTTAAAAATTCTTTAACTAAAATATCATTTTAAATGTTTTAAAGATTTATTATTCTAAATAATTATCTTTAATGAAAATGTTTTAAAAATGGTTTTCAGTATTTATTTATATGGACATTAATGTTTTCAAATTATAATTCCATTAAAATCTTCAAAGTGGTATGTGATACTTTGATTCAAAAATCTCTTTTTAAATAGTTTATGAAAATGGAATGATTATTTCAATAACTTGAAATTAATTCTTGTGATTTCAAATGAAATGTTATTAGTGAAATTTTTATATTTGAAATATTTTATGTGTTATTATGGAACTTGTAAATTTGATGGGTGGTTACCTGATAAACCATATGACGGGTGGTGCCATGAAAACCAGGACCGATGGTTACGTTATAACCTCCAATGCATTGGGTATAGAAGTCGGCCGTATGGCTATTCTATTTAGTGATATGTGTGGAAGTCGACCGTATGGTTATTCCATTTAAGTACATTTATGTCCAAAGTTACCTTTATATGTTATGTGTTCTTTATTTGGGTTTTATGGTAAGATTTTGGTTTCAAAATGGTAAGTATTGATCTTTTATTCAATGAATAGTATTTACTACTTCTTAATAGTGAAAATTATTACTTATGATAAATAATTCATGGTTTACTTGTTGTTTTTAAAAACTAACAATTTTCCTTATTTGTGTATCCCTTACTAAGCCTTTTATGCTCATCCCTAGTTTTTAAATTTTTTTCACAGGACTTAAAGAAGAATAGGGTCAAGGATGGGATCAAGGAAAAGTCATGCTATCTTAAACATGGAACTAGACATAACTTTTTTTAAGAGTTTTTGTTTTTTGAAAAAAATAGAAACTGAGTAGAAGTTTCTACATTGTAATTCTTGAAAAGAAATGTAATAGTTAGGACCTAATTCTCTAAAACTCTAAACCCGAAAAGATACTCAATGTTAATTATTAATTTAATTCAATATTAAGAAATGTTTAAGGTTGTGTCCTTACAGTTGGTATCAGATGTTGGTTTAGATAATTTTAGAGTTTACGGTGTTCTTTAAGCATAAGCGACATTGCCATAATGGTTAGGATTTTATAAAGAGACAAAGTTATTTTAGATAAAGTGAATGAGTTTAAGACAACATGAATAAGTATATCTTAGTATTTACCCTCCTCTTAAGATATTATATTATGATTTTACTGATATAATCACATTGAGATTTTCAGTTTTAGTAAATGGATGGATTTTGTAGGTACCAAAGTCACAATGGATGTGAAGAAAATTGTGACTGTTTTATGAACGAGAAACTGAATGAAATGGGAGCTTCAATAGGAACTCTTTTGGATATTCTCAACCAACTGTCTGGAGTCAGGATTGAAAACCTAAACCTTGGTGATTTTTATAAGGTTTTTAATATGAAAGAAACAAATCCCTATGGAAGCTCAGGTAATAATCATAATGGTAAGTATGTTAAAAAACATATCTGTCAAGTATGTGGAAAGAAACACCTAGGGAAATTATTAAAAGGTATGGGAAGATTCTATAGATGTGGTAATGAAGCTCATAAAGAAAGAACCTACCATGGAAAAAGGAAGCATCCAATTGACTCTAGGAAAGGGAAATCAGTTCTTTCTGTGGGATCAATTGAATGTTTTAAATGTGGTGTGCATGGTAATTATACAAACAGATGTCCTATGAAGATGTTTCTAGAATGGGATCACCAAGATCATACAAATATATGTTTACCAATACCTAATTCAATTAAAATTGAGGATAAAGAAACCGACAATAACCAATGAAAGGTATACATTTTTTCTTAACATATTTTTTGAAATTATTGAATCTTAGGATATGATTCATGATTTGGTTTGTACGAAAGAAGTATTTCAAAATAAGTTTTAAAAGAATGGTTAATGGATCATAAATAACGTTGAATGAGTAAGAAGTCAACATATAAGAGATTCAAGTGTTATGGTAGATTTTAAGATGATTAAATACTTAAAAGTATTAAGGCTCTTTTGATGATGGAATTATATTGGAGGAATTTTTATAGTATGTGTAACCCTGAAGTTTGATATATGAAAATGTTATTCAAGGGAATAATTATCTTTTATTTTGATGAGTAATGGTGGAATTTTATATTTGGAGAATTATATTTTTATTATGGACATATGTTGATTTGGTTTTTTATGGAAATGATTAACCTATCGTAGAGAATATGTGATTTGGTTAATTACACTTCAGTATGAGACTTTAAGAGTAGTTGATTTTTATTTGGAGATAAATGTTAAGATTTATGGTGGAAGACTATGTGACTAAATCCTTCTAATATTTGGGTTACAATCTTAGTTTGGGTTATTTTGAAGTATTTTAAGGAAAATGGTATATTGATTGGTGTTTATTGAACTTTTGGTAATTTTTGTTGAATTTTGGATATTAAGAGTAGCATTTATTTTTATAAATTATTAACCTTTTTGGGGATTATATGATCTTGTACTAACCATTTTTGGTTTTTCTTAGTGTCTAAATATAGGGGAAATATATAGCTTTTTTCTTTGTGAATTATGTGATTCTCTAGAAGTTCATTCTTGTAATTTTTGATGTGACCAAGTCAGTTTGAATACTCATCGTTGGGAGAAAAGATGTGTTTATGGTAGAAATTTAGTAAAGGATGAAAGTCTATAAGACAAGTAATTATGTTTCCTTATGTTTTTAGTTAATCTCATAAATAAATTCCTCAACTTTATGAAAAGTAACTTAAAAAAACTTTGTCTGTTAACTTTTCCTATTGGGGAATCAAAGACCATTTAACCCATCACATGTTTGTGATTTTCTAGTGGTTAACTTTATCCTAATCTTGTTTTGTATCACTCTCCATCAGAATTTGACCATTTGTTCTTTCTTACATATCCATGTTTTCCTACATGGAATCCTAGTGTGGGTTATCTTAAGCGACCTTTGTAATTCTCTTTCTTTCTTTTAAAGTGGTAGTTTTACTGACTCTTTTCCGATGTGGGACTTTTAATGAAGTTTCCAAACCCTGTTTTAAAATTATGAGGACGCAATTACCAAAAGGGGGGAAGGATGTAACATCCCCAGTAAATAAATAACATGAAATTTTTCATATTTATTAATATTTGTGAATTAAATATTAATTTTACTTCAAAGGGGATGCTATGTTCAATGACATACCCGATACACAACAATGGGTTTCTTTGAAATCTTACATGGCACACAAATAATATAATATTATTATTTTAAATGGAAATTAACTCCTTGCCGTTGTATTGGTTGGATGGAACAAAACTAACTACAATATTATTATATATGTTTTTTAACGTATTTACTTTTATCCAATAGAAGTTAAGGGCTAAAAATGTGAATGAATCTAATTTTATACTTAATTTACATTAATAGGTCGATTTACCACCTTTTAATGGAGAACCATCTTTAAATATATTTTCAGTAACTTTAATAAATTCTATTTGAAGAAAAAAAATCCTTCTTTATAATGTGGACATCCAAATTTACTTTATGTAAATTTTTGGATTTTTTCTGATAAATTTCATTTTTTAATGAATAGTGAAAAATATTGTATTTTAATTCAAAACTACATTTTAATTTAATTTATTTGTATGGTTAGATTATCTTTTTAGTTGGTTTTAAAGTTTAATTAGAATTTATTTTTACCATTTAATCCAATTTTGGTCATTGGGATTAATTTCACCTTGAATTTGGACATAAACAAGTGTCAATCTTTTGATAGTTATTATTTCTTAAAAACACCCTTTGTTTTAACAACAAGAATTAATTATAAAATTAATTAATAAAACTTCCATGTTTTGAATTTGGTAAAATATTCATAATTTTTGAATTTGGAATATCAAATTTATCTTAGGGTGAATTTTTGGTATTTTTCTGAAAAACTTCAATTTTGATGAATAGTGAAACCACTTAGTAGTAGTTAAAAAACAGAATTTTTCATTTGAATTAAATTTTATCACTTTTTTGAATTGTATTTGGAAAATCCGACATAATTGGTTGTTATTAGTAAGTAAAATGTGTTTCAATAAGATGAAAATAATATTTGGTGAATAATAACTTTAGACTTTTATTTACGGTGGTTAAAGGTAAATTGGGTAATTCAAGGTAAAAAGAATATTGTAATAATTCAAAATTACCTTAACACCTGTCCTAACCTTATTAGAATAGTAATTTAAGACTATGGGCATCCTTGTTCTATTTTGGTACCCCATGTATCCACTTAGGAATGATAATGACACTTTAGATTAATTAATTTAAAGTAAAGGCCAAAATGACAAACAAATATATTTTAGTAAATTAATTTTTATATGGTGTTATATAAGTAATATTTTTGACTATGAATATTCATCAGAAAGATAAAAATATTTCATACATCATGGTATTTTTTTTATAATTTTTATACACTAAATAAGTTAAATTATTTAAGACATAATAATCATGTAGTGTTTACCTCATTAATAAATCTTATAAATAAATAAGAGTATAAATATTAAAATAACATAAAAAACCTATCCAATTATTATTGGATGACTTTATTTCGACCAAGAGTCATCTTATCTTCGACTCCAATGATTTTTGGACCTTTAGAAACTGAATATCATTATATAATAAAATAATATTTTCACACATTCCTAAAGAGACCCTTTCCCCCCATATAAAAGGAGACTGTTTCTAACCAATTCCTCACACCTCTCAAGCATTTTAGCTCATCCAACCTCGTCCCAATTAAGATCCATACATCCCTCTCTTCCACCTAGAAGCCTTACCTTAGGTATAAGGAACTTAAACAAACCATTTTGGTTCAAACCAAATGGAGTTACCCAAATTAAAGGAGATTAATGAAAGAATGGGTTAAGTCGGACAACAAGATAAGGGGATTTCTTATCTCACTTTTAATTCCGTGATATTTCCATTGTTCACCACTTATTTATTTCATGTGGTGTAATGTATACTTCCATTGAAATATATAATAATTATTCTCTTTATATTCATGGTATTGTGTGATTCATTTGGTGGTTATTTTCTTTTGGTCATACGACTCGATTGATTTCAACAAGGTAAGAGGTTTTTATCTTACTTTTTATTCCCATGAGATTCATGATATATTTGTCACTATTTCCTTTGATTCATGTATTTAATGACCATGATTATACTGTTTTTTTAATATAATTTTATTTATGGGTATTTACATCTACATAGTATGGTCCTTATTTCATGTGGTGTCTGTTTTGTAAGTTACCAAATCAGTAAGGGTACCTTTCACCCTCCTCTTTTTAAAAGGCTTATTTTTGTTATGTATTTTAATTTACATATTATTATGTTGGGATATGTTCTTATATATTCTTATTGATGTTAATTTTATGTCCAAGTGATGATATACCCTTTTTATCTCATCAACACATTTTCTGAATTTTAAAGTGTCACCGTTAGGCTTTCGAATATTTGTAAGGGAACTTATTAAACCAATTTCAATTCTTTGGGTTAAACTTGTTATTATTGAATATGTTGTCCTATGAAAATGTGTGAATGACCTATAATTGTTTTAAACATAATATCCACTTACATAGGGTGTTTTTATATTTGTCACACATAATTAAGTGATTGATTTATAGTTAATTTAAGGATACTGTCTTTATAAGGGATTTCAACTCAATTTACATTTCCATTGAGACTTCATTTTTTATGCACTAATTCACTCTTATATGGTGTATATACTGTCCTTTGACATATTATATCATGAATTCCTTTATTTTCATGATATTATAAAGTTCTGATTAAATGTTATTCCACAATTTTTTTTATTCAAGAGTCTCTCATTTTTTTTAAAAACTCTTTAACTAAAATATCGTTTTAAATGTTTTAAAGATTTATTATTCTAAATCATTTTTTAATGACCATTTTTTAAAAATGTTTTTCATAATTTATTTATATGGAAATTAATGTCTTAAAATTATAATTATATTAAAATATTTAAAGTGGTATGGGACACTTTGATTCAAAAAAATCTTTTTAAATGCTTTATGAAAATGGAATGATTATTTCAATATCTTGAAATTACTTCTTGTGATTTTAAATGAAATGTTTTTAGTGAAATGTTTATATTTACAGTAATTTATGTGTTATGATGGTACTTGGACATTTTATGGGTGCTTACGTGGTAAACCATATGACGGGTGGTGCCGTGAAAATCGGGACGGGTGGTTACGTTATAACCTCTGATGCATAGGGTATGGAATTTGGCCGTATGACTATTCTATTTAGTTATATGTGTGGAATTAGACCATATTGTTATTCCATTTAAGTATGTGAATGTCTAAAGTTACCTTTATATGTTATGTGTTCTTTATATGGGTTTTATGGAAATATTTTGGTTACAAAATGGTAAGTATTGATCTTTTATTCAATGAAGAGTATTTACTACTTCTTAAAGGTGAAAAGTATTAATTATGATAAAGTAGTCATGGTTTACTCATTGTTTTAAAAAACTAACAATTTTCATTCTTTGTGTATCCCTTACTGAGATTTTTATGCTTATCCCATGTTTTGAAATGTTTTTTCATAGGACTTAAAGAAGAATAGGGTCTAGGATGGGATCATTGAAAAGTCATGATATCTTAAACATGGAACTAGACATGACTCTTTTATTAAGAGTTTTTGTTTATTGAGAAAAATGGAAACTGAGTAGAAGTTTCTACTTTGTAATTTTTGAAAAGAAATGTAATAGTTATGACATAATTCACTAAAAATCTAAACCTGAAAAGATCCTCAATGTGAATTATTCATTTTATTCATGATTATTCAATTTTTAAAGTTGGGTCCTTAAAAAAATGTCTTGAAAATGTAAATGAGTTTCAAAAAAAGTCCCCCCCTTTTTTTCAAATAGTTGAGGATAACTGGGAATAATATATCTAGGTTATGGTGTTGTATAGATAGTAAAATTGAGGAAATTATCAAACATGAATGGTAAAAATAATTATTTATAAATTATAATTTTTTTCTAAAAAATAGTCAGTAAAGATCATTGAAATTTAAAATAGGTATGATGCGGGAGGGTAATATTTTCATAAGATTGAAATTTTCTAAGCTACCTGAAGGGGTTTTTGGAACCCTGTTAAGATACCATATTAGGAATTGGTTTTATAAAATTCAATTTTTTTAATTTTTAATAGTATATGATAACACATTCACATTTTAAAACTATTATAATTATATAGAAGTTAAAAATAAAGGTTGTAATTATAGGATCTTGTAGTTTATACTCAAATTATGATGTAAAGGATATCTAAATCATGGAATGGGTGTAAAGAAAAACATCAATCATAGATTCATTTGAATAATAGATCTATATTTTAATCTTTATTCACCAATATGATTAGGTAAGTTGTCTATCAACATTGATTTGTTATTAAAAATATGAGATAATAGTTTTAATAAATAAGCTTTATGATTCATTAGTTTTTGTATCATAATTGAAAAGAATTTAAGGATAAGAATATATCATCTTGGATAAAATAGTTTATCTATATATTATCTTAAATATGATGTATGCGATCTCACCACTCACCAGTCACATATTTTTTAAAAATAAATTATTCTTTTCAGAATAATTCTCAAAACACATTGAATATGATATATTTTATGGATAAGTAATTTATTTGATAAAAATTACCACTAAAAGGAAACAAGTTTTATTTCCTACCCAAAAAGTGTAAGAACCCAGAAATTATTTTTTGGTATGGATCTTATTTTCGAGTTGTTTTGAGTAAAAAAAACGAGGATTTTTTTTCAATTATAATCCGTGTACTTCTGAGTACACGCTGTGTACCTATCTTTCCGCGTACAACCACGTTTTGTCTGTGTAACAGCTGAGTACATGGCCGTGTGGTGACCTATTAGACTCTATTAAGTCAGGGGAAGGTTGAGGATAATACACGACATGTTGTTTTAATGAACATGCTATGAACTTTTATTTTTATTTGATATATCATTGCGGGGTCGTGTCTCATGTATGGAAATACCTTCTTCTTCCCGTGTTTTGTACTGGAGTTCCCCAGAACAAGGAATGAAGTTACATGTCCTGATAATCTATCCAAGCTCCGATTGAGACACCGTCGGTTGCGTTAATATTACACCAGTGAGTTCTCAAACCCTGTTGATCCCTTCTTCCTGATTCATCATCTCTTGTGTGTTATTCAAGGTAGGGAATTTCCACCTTTTCGTAGATTAACACTGATCTAAGACGATTCAATGTTTGACGTTCAATTATATAAATCGTACGACATAGTGGTAGGTGGTTTCTACCTTTCTTTGTTTGTATTTGGATTATATATATACTAAAAGTGCTGCATACCCCTGTTTTGGGTATTGTGTGATTTTGGAATTTAACCCTGTTATGACTTTCTATGGTTTGATTGATTTATAAAGGATTGTTTCTTATGTGTGAGGTTTGATACCATGTCTAAGGGACACCCCATGGGCGAGTTTCCCTTGTTTGATTGTTTATGACCGTTTGATCCAGGTTGCCTATAAAGAATACCTTTTTTTCCATGCCTTGTTTTATTAGGATGGAGTTTTATTTATTATATGAAATGCTGATGATATTCATTGTGAATGTTTACCCATGTAGTAGTTTCATATTACATGAGCTACATTGATATAATATACACACTGTTTTTCCAATGGACCATGAGAGCCTTGGACCTGGAAGACTAATGGGACTTCCAAATTTTTGTGCTTCAATATGATATGCACACTATTTATTTTCCAATGGATCGTGAGAGCCTCAGACCAGGAAGACTGAGGGGAATTTCAAATTAGTCACACTTGATCCTGAGATCTTTGGTGTAGAACTTTGAAAAAAGGGATTAGACTATCAGATATTTCCAAGAGGGTCATATTTTATTAAATTAATTCTATGTAGGACCAAGGGGGGTTAGACTATGAGATCTTTCTCATAGTTTCATTTGTTAATAGTTTAATTATTGTGATGCATCTTCCAAGCCAAATCACAAGCTTGGATTCAGTCTTACTTGATTGTTTAGATGGTCTTACGAGACATCTATTTTGGTCACTTTACATGGGGGATATAGAGCTTATGCTAGATCCTAGGGTTACTTGATTATAAGGATGAACCATAAATGTTAAATGAATGTAACTGAAAACTGTAGGATGGATTAATTTTATTTACTTCTTAGTTTATTGCATTATTTTTTCATATTACCTACTATATATATATTCACTGACAGTTAGGCACAAATCTTTTGGTGGTTACCTATTGGGATTCATCTCACACCCTTTTTGGGTTATGCTTTTGGACCGAAACATATTATATGATTTTAGGTATAGATAAGTAAAAGCACCCTTCTTCATCAGTTACTTGATTACTGTTGGAGCTGGAGAGCATGGCACCGAGCATAGGCTTGCGATGCTGTTGGAGTATACATGCTTTTCATTTGTATTGGATTGTATTATATTTCCATCTTTATGAACTTTTTTGGATACATTCCTAGAAAAATATGACATGCATAATATATATATATATATATATATGATATAGTTGTTTCATTAATCTCAGTATTCAACTATTTACTTCTATTGTATGGTATTATTGATTCTGCTATTATTTAATTATTATTTATGTTGTGTATACTCATCCAATGGGGGAATAGTTTCCCCATTATCAAACCTTGTCCCTCTATGATAGTTAAAATCCTTTGGAATTAGGGAAAATGCACTTGAGGTTATGTGAACAACCAGGCACAGGGCACACTTGGGTGACACCTGGATCTAAAACGTTACAAATTGGTATCATAAGAGTTTTATTTTCTGGGTTGTCTCATTGTTTGGATACATTAGAAAGGGGATAAAAATTAAATGGATATTAATAATTAGTTGTGCTCAAGAGTAGTTAGCTCAAGTATATGAAAAATCCAAATTACCTTGAATTTAATTGTAATTATTGGATTTTGAACTATTACAGTTGATTCGATTTCACCATTTTGTGGCACATATGTTTTGTGTTGTTACTATTGATATCATTGTGGTTCTATTTTATTTAAACTTGATGAGATGAGGGTATTCCATCTCATGCATCATATAAGAACGTGTTAGAAATCTCATGCCATGCATTCTTGCCATGCCATTTAGAGAACATTACTGACTGCATGATGTTTTGATAGTTGTTATGATATATATGATTGTTATTGTGATAGATTCCATGATTGAAATACCTAATATTTTGATAGGGTATTGGTATGTGAAAAGTTTCACTTGGATGGATGCCATGCTTTGGTCCTTGAGGTGTTAATGGGCCCTCTTGGATAAAAAATTAGTGGATCATGTTTGAAATTTAATTGAATTATATTAAGATATGATATGAATAAGGATTCCAAACATTGATTAGTGGGGAGTATGGGATCTCAAAAATCCAAACATGTAATGCCTTGGAAAAATTTTAAATTTTTTGGGGGTTCTAGAGATGTTTTAGAGGTATAATATTCATAAAACCCAAAAAACATGATTTGTGATGTTATGAACACATGCCACGTGTTCTTCTATTTTAGAAGAAATTAATTTTATTAAGTACATGCTTTGTACCGTATGTACATGCCGTGTAGTTGTTGACCATGTGACTCAGTACGTGATAAGAGACACGAGGTTGGTAATATTTTGGTATAAGATGCTGTGTACTGAGAGTACACGCCATGTTGTAATAGACCGTGTATCCATCCATGTGACTAATAACATGGGTGGATTGAACTTTTGTTGTACACACCGTGTCTGGAGTGTGCATTCCATGTAGCATTACACAATCAGAACTGTGTAGTTCTAACCATGTAGAAGTACCTAGTTAGGAGGGAATATTCACATACATGTTATATCTCACGTGGAACACATCGTGTGTATGGGGTGTTACATGACCATTTTGGAAGAGATACATTCCCATGTTTAGGATTAAGGGAAAACTCCATGTAGTGGTTCTACACACCGTGGGAACCTATTTTGTAACACTTTAATGTTTTACTTAACCTATTCCATTCTTGAACTTCTAAGGTGTAGTTTCATTAATCTTGTACTGAGGCGTGTTCTTGACCTTGCAGAGTCATGCCACCAAGACTTCTTCCGGTTGTACTCCAGATACAAGGTGATGACCAGACACCATAAGTGGTAGATCAAGGAATACTAGTAGATCCTCTTATCATGCCCATCCTGGAACTAGCTATAATACTAGAAGCAGGTGCTGATGAACAGTTCTTTGAAGGCTTTATGAGGATGATGTGGACCTTTTAGGGAGTAACACATCATTCTCTGACAATGGAAGAGTTGATGCAGGTTTTATAGCAGTAGCATCCTCTCACTTTTTCAGGGTATGGGGGAGCACATGCTATAGAGTCATGGTTGGAGGCCATTCTTTCTATCTTCAATCATTTGGAGATGCCTCCTGAGATAAGGGTGAAGCTCGCAACTTACATGCTATGTGATTATAACACGAGATGGTGTGATGTTGTTTCACAGGTGGGACAACATCAAGATATGGTTTGGGAAGTGTTTAATAGGACTTTTTGTGATTACTTATATACCAAGATATTGAGGGCCAACTGAGCCCAGGATTTCATGCATTTGGAGCAGGTCACTCTTTTTGTGATGAATTACTCTTCTCACTTTAAAAGTATTTAGCGCTTCACAACTATTCTGGGGGTTGACGAGTTATCACTAGCTAGGAAATTTGAGGAAGGTATCAGGTATGACATCCAATCATAGGTGAATGTTTTTAGGTTGAATTTGGTGATTACTATAGTAAAAAATGTGATGATTACCAAGTGAAATATGAGGGAGTTTGGAGGGGTGAGTTAGGGAGGTTCAGAATCCAGGGAAATGTACTCCTTAGACTGATAGCAGGAAGCACCACAGAGAGCCTTCACATAGTGATTCTAGTAGCAGGGATGTATCTCCAGGTAGCTACGTGATGTGATACTAGTGAGGGAAGAGTGGGAACATGAGACCACAATGCCCGAGGGACCCAATTAATTGCCGGTCTTGCAGAAATATGGGTCATATTCAGTGTTTTTACAGGATGTTCTCACCAGTAGCTAGTGAGAAGAGATCTATTATGACTGCATGTATGAGAGAGGGGCCACCAGTTCCACATCAGTCAAGGAACTAGAGTTCCTCAGGCCATTCAGGTCGAGGAGGTGGTCATGGCTATGGTAGCCAGACAATAGATTTTCAGCGATAGTAGGGTGGATCAGCTCAGGGGAGCCAGACATGGTCTTAGGAGCATGATACAAGTAAGAATTTTTCAATGGATCATACATAGTAGGAGTAGGATCCCAAAACCTCTATGGTTAGAGGTACAATTCTAGTTTCCTTAGTTTTAGATTCTTCTCTTTTTGATACAAGGGCTTCCCATAATATTATATTTGTTGATGTTTTAGAGAGGTTTGGACTCTACATCTTTACTTCTAAGGATGTTATGATTCTAGACACTCCATTATGGATTAGGAATGCTAGTCTAAATTAGTGCAAGAAATTCCCTCTTGAGGTTGGTGGGTTCCATTTCTTACGAGACCTCTACATCCAAGAAATGATAGGCATCGATGTAATTCTTAGAATGGAATGGTTGGTCTCCTTTTAGGCCTTTGTGGAATTCTATCGCCATTGGGTGAGTTTCACGTCACTAGATGGTAGATATTATCTACATAGGGGTGAATTGGATGTCCATGTGAGCAGATATAGACTTGAGTGTCAAGGGTTGGGAGGAATCACAACCCATATTTCTAGTTTATATCTAGATAACTAGGGGACTCCACATATGGAATTTACTTTAGCGGTGGATCATTTCAGATATGTATTTCTAGATGAATTTTTAGGTTTACCTATGAAGAAAGAGGTGGAATTATCTATTGATCATGTGAAAGGAGAGGCACCAATGCCCATTCCTCCTTTTAGGATGGATACACCAGAATTATAGGAGCTTAGAAATAGTTAGAGGATTTCTAGGTGAAGGGTTTCCTCAAAACCCGTACTTCTCCTTGGGATTTTCCTATCCTTTTTGCGAATAAGGTGGATGATAACCTCATAATTTGTGTGGTTTTTTGGAAATTGAACCTGTTGATGGTATGAAATCGATATCCCTTTCCAAGGATTGATGATCTCTTTGACCATCTTTGAGGATCCTGAGTGTTCTTGAAGATTTGCCTGAGATCCGATTGTTATCAATTGCGTGTTAGACCATCAGATATTATCTTACATCTATTTAAAGGAGCTAAAGTCTATAAGAGTATTTGGTTATTCTGTTCAATCTCACAAATGTGCCAACAAATATCATGGAACTAATGAACCGAGTGTTCTATCCTTGTATTCTTTTGTGGTAGTATTGGTGGACGATATCTTGGTGTACTCTCACACTCGACATGACCATGTCATCCATCTTGAGATCATATTAAGTACAGTGAGAGGGCCTCAATTATATGCTAATATCACAAAATGACACTTCTTGATGGATCATATTCACTTCCTGGGTCACGTCATCTTAGAGACAGGAGTATTAGTAGTCCTAGAGAAGGTGAGATTGGTAGTTTCCTAGGAGAACCCGAAGAATGTCTTTGAGGTATGAAGTTTTCTAGGTCTATCTTGTTACTACAAATGATTTATTTATAACTTTTAAAAAATAGCAGTGCCACTAAAGGGACAGACTAAGAAATATGAGAAGTACATATGGACAGTTTCATGCGATTCATCCTTTCTAGAGACGAAGTGGAGGTTTAATTTAGCACCAATACTAATTTTACTGAAACTGGGTAAGAGTTACACTATTTACTGTGGAAGATTAGGTATTGGGCTAGGAGTAGTTCTTATGTAGGGGAATGAGTTGTTTCATATAGGTATCAATAGTTCAGGTTAAATGAGAGGAACTACCCAACAAATGATCTTGAGTTAGTCATAGTTGTGAATGCCTTGCACTATTGGAGACATTACTTAATGGGAGAGAATTTTGTGGTATATAATTACCACAAAATCCTAAAGTATATATTTTCTCAGCATGATCTGAATTTGATACGGTAAAGGTGGGTTGATTACATTTAGTATTTGAATTTGATATTTTCGATAATCTTGGGAAAGGCAACGCAGTAGCTGATGCTTTGAGCAGGAGGACATAGATACTGGAATTTCATGAGGCCAGTTGTGAGTGGAATCTTATGTCTATGTTCTCTAATATGCATTTGGAGGTGCATGAAAAACATGGGAAAAACTTTCTTTCTTCTATAGATGTTACATATTCTCTACTGTATTGAGTGTGAATGAGGCAGCTATCAGATTCTGAAGGACTAGTCCTATAGGAGAGTGTGCCCCGAGTGGACCCTACTCTTGGTCGGACCATAAGAAATGATGATATTTTGTGTTCTCATGGGTGTGTATGGGTGTTGAAAGACATACACGAGGATCTATTGTGAGATTTTCATGCCTTAGTTTGGGAAGTTCATCCTGTTGTCACCAAGATGTATCGAGACCAACATCGTCAGTATTGGTGGCCAAGCATGAAGAGGGATATAACTAGTTTTGTTATGAGATATTACACCTGTTAGTAGGTGAAGTCAGAGCATCAACGACTGGAAGGGCCATTAAAATAGTTACATATTCCTGAGTGGAAGTGGAATGATTTTTCAATGGATTTCGTGATAGTTTTACCAAGGTTTCCTTGATAAAATGATGGTGTATGGGTTATTATTGAGAAACTCAGAAAGTTTTTACATTTCCTACTGATCAGGGAAACCTTCAGTGTTGATGAGGTTGGAATGTTTTACATCTGAGAGATAGTATGTTTTCATGGGGTTACTCACTATATCATTTCAGATAGGGATTCCCAGTTTACTTCTCATATCTGGAAGGGACTAAAAAGGGATTTAGGTACAGAGTTACTTCTGTGTATATCTTACCATCCCCAAACAGATTGCCAGTCCGAGCACATGATTTAGGTTTTGGAGGATATGCTTCGAGCATGCGTCCTGTATTTCAGGGTCTATTTGGAGAGACACATACCCCTGGAGGAGTTTGTCTAAAATAGTAGTTTTCATGAAATGAATCAGATGCCACCTTATGATGCTTTGTATAATAGTACATGCCGATCACCCCTATGTTGGATGGAGGTAGGAGAGGAAGATATCCTAGGACCACATCTTGTCTAGGAGACCACTGAGTATGTGGAATTGATTTGGAAGAGTATGGATACTACACAGTCTCACAAAAAATCTTATGCTGATCAATGGAGATGACTCTAGAGTTTGAGGCTAGAGATCACGTATTCTTGTGTGTCACATCAAGGTTGGGACACAAGTGGATTAGGAGATAGGGGAATCTTTCACCAAAACACGTCAAAATTTTTATGGTTTTGGGGAGAGTTGGGATAGTTTCCTATTAGTTGCAGTTTCCTTAGAGGTACATGGATATGAATGATGTCTTTCATGTTTCTCAATTACGATGTTACTTTTTAGACCCGTCACATATTTTTCAACATGAGGAGGTTGAGTTGGTGGTAGATTCATCCTTCGAGGGACACCTTATTCGGATTGTGGATCACAACATGAAGGTCCTTTGTGGATGGTATGTTCCTCTAGTATGGGTGCTATAGCAACATTAGTGAATATATGATGAGACTTCGGGGAGGGAGGCCGATGTGCCATTACTGTGGCCGGAGTTGTTCGAACGTCTTATTCACCACCCTTGGAAGAGAAATTTAAGGATGAATTGCTTTAGGGGGGGGGGGTATTTTTAAGAACCTAAATCTTCTTTTCAGGTACAGATATTATTTTTGGGTTATTTTGAGGTAAAAGGAAGAAAAGAGTATTTTCTAAGTACATGTTGTGTACCAAGCGTGCTATGTACTGCAGTGTTTTTACAATGTAACAACCTAGTACATGACCGTGTGGTGACTTGGAAGACCTACTTAAGTTAGTGGATGGTTGAGGATAATACACAGTGTGTAGTTTTAATGAACAATATGTGTACTTTTATTTTTATTTGATATATCAGAGTGGGGTCGCATCTCATGTTTGAAAACACCTTCTTCTTCCCGTGTTTCATACATGAGCACTCTAGATTGATGAATGAAGTGAGATCTACTGATTCTCCATATGAGTTATAATTGTGGCAATGTCAGTTGCATTGGTGTCCCACATATGAGTTCTCAAACCCTCTTCATCCGTTTTTCCGAGTTCATCCTCTCTTTTGAGTTATTCAAGGTTGTGCAGTTTTCACCTTTTTGTAGATCTACACCGATATAGGCTGATTTAAGGGTCTATGTTCAAGTACATAGATTGTATGACATCGAGATAGGTGTTTTATTCCTTTCATTGTTTGTATTTGGATTATATATACTTAAAGTTCCGCTTACCCACATTTTTTGTATTGTGTGATTTCAGAATTTGTCAATGTTATTACTAGCTATGGTTTGATTGATTGATAAAGGGTTATTACTTTTGTGTGAGGTTAGATAACATGTATAAGGGACACCCCATGGGTGTTTTCCATCGTTTTATTGTTTATAACCGTTTGGTATAGGTTTCCTGTGAATCATACTCTATTTTCCATTCCTTGTTTGATTAGGAAGGAGTTTGATTGATTATATGAAATGAATATGATATTAATTGTGAATGTTTATCCATGTAGCGGTTTCTAGTTAAATGATCTAATATGATATAATATAAAAACTATTTTTCCAATGGACCATGAGATCCTTGGACCATGAAGACAGAGGGGACTTCCACATTTTTTATGATTTGATATGATATGCACACTGTTTATTTTCCAATGGACCTTGAGAGCCTTGTACGAAGAATATTGAGGGTACATCCAGATTATTTACACAGGACCGTGAGAGACTTCATGTAGAACATTAACCAAATGGGTTAGTTCATGAGAGCTTTCCCAGATGATTGTTTTTTTATTCAATTGATTCTATGTGGGACTAAGGGGGGTTAGACTGTGAGATATTTCCCAAAGGGTCATTTTTGAATAGTTGAATGATTGTGACATGTTTTCCTAGACAAATAAAAATCTTGGATTAATTATTACTTTATTGTTTATATGGTCTTATGAGACATCTATTTTGGTTACTTTACATGGGGGATACATAGCTTAGTCTAGGTCCCAGGGTTACATGTTTCAACAAATGAATAATAAATGTTAAATGAATGTAATTGAAAACTATAGAATGGTTTAATTCTATGTACTTCCTATCTTATTTCTTCATTTTTTCATATTACCTACTATATATATTCACTAATAGTTAATTAGAGATATTTTGGTGGATTCATACTAAGATTTGTCTCACACCCTATTTGGGTTATGATTTTGGACCCAAACATATTATATGATTCCATGTATACATAAGGGAAATAAACCTTCTTTATAAAGTACTTTATTTCTATTGGAGTTGGAGAGAATGGGACCAAGAATAGGCTTGAGATGTATTTCAGTTTACTTTCTTTTCATTTATATTGGATTGTATTGTATTTCCAGCGTTGGGACATATTTTGTCTGATTTTCGAGACACGTATGACATGTATCATATATATATATATACGATCCAAATGTTTAATTATTTTCAATCTGACACTATTTTCTTGTATTGTACGGAATTACTACTTATTATATTATTTTATTATTATTTTCGCTCTGCATACTATGCAAATTAGGGCATAGTTTCCCCATTATTAGACCATAGCCTTCGATGCCAGTCGATAACCTCTAGAATTTGTTGAAATGTGCCTGAGTTTATGTGACCAACCGGGCATGGGGTACCCTTGGGTGGCACCCGGATCTAGGACATTACAAAAATAGTTTTTGCATCTTAGAATAATATTATGTAGATAATATAATTTATAATAGGACAATGGGGGTATTTTTGGACTTGGAGAAGTTCAAGTACATCCATAAAAGATTATTCCAATCAAAATTTAAATTTAATGTTACTTTATATTCTAAAAGGGTCAGTTTATTTTGGAAAAAATATAAATGTAAAGAGTTACCTCATTTACTAAAATATTTCATTTGAAAATATTTATGAAAGGGTTCCAAGAATATTAATGATGATGAAAGTAGAAATAGTTATAATTAGACAAAAAATGTTACTAACATCATGAAATTTGATGTTATGAATCTGAGAAACATAAATAGTATGATAAAAGAGTTTACCATTAGGAAAATGATTATTATGTATACCTATTACTAAAACTAGTCTACCTCATAGATATCACTCAATAAAGAGTTTACTGGGAGGGTTTTATCAGATGGTCACATAGAGATGTGGTAGTAATTACATAGAGATGTAATGAGTTCAATAGATTTATAAAAGTATAAAAAACATAAGGAATTTCTAGTGGTTTATCATATGTGATAAGCTTAAAAGGGATCTTATATATGGTTTTTTCCAAATTATAATAGATTTTTAATAATATAAAATGCTTTATGATGCACAAAAAATAAATCTATAATTTATCATTCCTTCATGTTGACTGTATATACACATGAAGTGAAATGATAATTGACGTATAAAATTAAAAATTTTGTTATCCCCAACATATGTTTTCTATGGTATATTATTGGTTTTGATTATATTTTATGGTTTATATGATTAAGACTCATGTATTGAGAATCAAAATCTATACATGAGGCACACAATATATTTTTTTATTGGATTTACCATGAAGTATTCCACATGTAGTGTCATATATTGTATCCTTATTATACTAGGGGTGCATGGTTCATATATTCATTTCCCTATACCATATGTTAGTGAAATTCCTATCATGGTTACCTCTATACTATGATACCTTCAACACCCAAGCCTTGAGTCTTAACTAACTAGGGGGTGGTTGGGAATGTTGTTGACCATTTAATTAGTTGGAGATCTAGAAATATATTTTTCATTGCGTTTAATGAGTATAAAATCTAATCCCTCAATTGATATTTAATTAGGAAGTGAATGGTCATAGTAGATAATAATTTCAATGTGATTCTCTATCAGATGAGGGGTACATTATGTTATCATCCAGAAATATTAATGATATGTAATGTATTAAATTACCTAGTCAATCTATACATGGGAAATCAAGAACATATGAGTATCTATACTAGATTGACATACTTTGTGTTCTTCAATTACTCTATATTGTGGAAAAAGGGATAATATGAAAATTCATACTTACAAATGATGTGTCTAGTGGGAACATGTATAGAAATACATGTGATTGATGGAGATCACATAATATCCCTTTATTGTTAGAATAAAATTGTTTCATTTCTAGAGGAAAATCTTTTCTTACATTTATGGATTTTGTAATTAATATATGTTATTATTGTTATAAGGTACAAAGAGGATACATTTTTTGTTTATATGATATGGGGTTGAGTTTTACTCTACGAACTTCTCTAAATGTGTTTTAAAGTTTATCTAAAAGGTATTTTGGATAGGTATTCATAAGGAATTTCATATGATTTGATATATAATGAAATTTATGATAGATTTTAAAAAATGTATTAGAAGATATATATAAGGATTTTTGGATATGGTTTTACAACTTATTTTATATAATACAATATAAGGTGAAATGTCACTATGCTGCAAGAGGGATATTTATGGAGTATGTCATAAAAACATATATACATATGATTCATATTGCTTATATCATAAGAGATGATATATTTATATCACATGGAGTGATTTAGAGAAATCATGAAATTGTTTTAACTTATCAAAATGTATTATTGGGTTATATTTTATTATAGTGTTTTAAGTATATTTGCATTGTACGATTTACTCTAACTCTCTACAATTGATTGGGGGCCGAATAATAAATGTTATCATTCATGTATTATTCCATGATAGATATTTTAATTATAAATGTTTAATAAGATAAAATGTATGTGAGACCAATCAAACTTAAATGTTAAGTGAAACACCCTAGTATTCAATTTTTGGGCATATTTTAATTTTAATGATATTTGGGTATAAAATAGTGAAAATTGTAATGTTTCTCCATATTTTTGGTGTTTCATAGTTGGGGTGAGTGATCCCAGTGAACATTCATTGTGATTGTGTTGTGGAATGGTCAAGGAAATGGGTGTGGAAAGATTAATGCCCAATATTGGTGACTATACATGAAAAAAACACGTATCTTTAATTTTAACCAAAACTTCACATTTAATGTTCGAATGACCCAAGACATGTTGCAGTGAAAACCTTATTTTTAAGTGTTTAATATATTATTATAATTAAATGATTGTATTTTAATTTTTTACCGTGGGTTTCCTTAATATATATATATATAGTTATATTAATAATTCCCAAGTTTATTTGGGATTATAAATATTCGTAATTAAATAATGGCTGGTTTAAGGGGATTATCATATGATCATTTTCAGGAGAAATAACCCATGAAATGGCCCAATATTTATTCAATATAATCTATGTGCATGAAAAAATTAAGAAAAACATAACTAAAACATGATTTTCCCCATCATGAATCCTCAATTATTGATGGATATCAATAGAGAAACAAAAATATCTCAACAATCTAGGTCATACATCGGAAATTATATCCATATTTGTATTGTGAAAATCCCGATCCACCAATGGGGTGATAACTCCTTCACCATGTGATGAATAGTTTTTCTCCAAGAATATATTCTCTTCTAGTTTTTATGCATCCAATGTGACACCAATAAATGGAACCCTTCCTTTATATAGGAAATCCTGAATTCTCTTTATTAAATTAAGAATGTTTGGAGTATCAGGTTCCATCTCATGGAACCCATATGTTATTTCTCATTGGTTTTCATTCATGAACTCATTAAATAAATTTGAAAATAAAAGTATGATTCATTACTAAATAATTATAACCCAAGAAACCAAGAAAGAGTAAGTAGAAAATTTCATACATACCCACCCCATTAAATACTATATTGTTTTCCAATTATTTGATGTTATATAGGAAAATGTATTATCCTATGTCATTTAATGATATAATTATATCATATGTTATGATTTTTATCTCATGAAAACAATTTTATATGATATAGGGTATATATTTAAATATGATAGACCCTTTTTGTATATTTCCCACAATCTCCCAAAAGCACTAAAATCCCATTAGGACCTTTATGAAAAACTTCACAACTCTTTATGAGTCCATCCAAAAATATTTTTGATATCATCTATGAAAATATATCTATTCTGGAAAAAATAATTTCTCTAAAACTTAATTTTTATTCAAAGTCATAACTATGTTACACCGTGGGACTTAATATTTTTTAGTGGCATATATGAAATTTCTATTTCATAGAGGTAATTAAAAAAACATACACTATCAAAGTATCAGTGCTAATCAAGCTACTAAGAAATCTAGTTTGATCTCCAATAAACATACCCATATCTCATATGAACATGTACACCACAAGATATATCACATACATCATATGTATACCTACATAATCCCTTTTTCTATGAAATAGTGTGACTAATATACATAGAACAATTTCAATCTTGGGTAGGCCATCTCAAGAATCTTGGATTACTTGAAAAATACTAACCCAATCGATGAATACATCACTTTTCATTTATCTAGTAGATTATTACATAAAATAAACCTTATCCAAGTAGTTGAAAACATCATATATGACTCAACTATGAATGTATATTCATTTACATAGTTTAATTCATTTAAAAGAAAAATTTATTTTCTCATCACATGAGTAAATAAATCTCATCTTGTATATGATCTAACTGATCACTTGATCAGTAACACACCGAACTAGACATGATTTCACCGATCGATGTTCCCCTTGAGTTGACTGTACGATGAGGCTATAACCCCAATCCAACCTCTAGTAGGCTAGGGGATATTGATTGGAACTGAGTTGGAATATCTCACATCATGGGAGGCCTTTTACAATAAAAACATATAACAAACACATATCTAATGTCCAAAATAATCAAAACCATATAAGTATATATATAAATGATCAAATTAATTGTAAAAAATGCGTCTGATGGAGAAAAGTACTTGTAAACCTCACTAAGTAAATATAATGGAAACAATATATCTAATAAGCCTCTAAGATACATATCAATAAGAAGTTAATGCACATTTATTATCATCCTAGATCCCACACCAGCTATAGAAGACAACACCATTATCATGAATCACTATGCTCCAAAATGAATCTATAAAAAACTCCCAAAACTAGCTCTGAACAAGACATGTGTTACAAACCAAACTAATATGTATCTCCACCATATTATTAAACCATTAAATTTAAGGCATGAAGTTCACTCACAATCAACCCATACTAGAATCTTGTTCCTGAGCATCATAGTAACACACTTGGGAATGGTTTCACCCATAAACAATATGAAAAGAATCATTAGAGATTAATTAAGTTTTTTCATGACCTGTGTGTACATCAGAAACCCAAGTCAAAATAAAAATATAAGAAATAATAAAATAACAATAAAAAATTAAGGTAGAAAACTACAAGATCACTAAATAAGTATATCACCATTCATGTTTCTCTCTCTTTTAAGGAAAATACTCCCACGAGATAGCTTTACTTCACCCACTAACAAACATAACTACACTCCATTAAAGGAAATCAATAAGATCTTATGTGTACAATTTGATAAAGGAGACTATAATAAAACTAAATTATAAATATACCTACCTATATGTTACTCAATACGTCCCCATACAAAAAAAATTATCTCAACACCCCATGGGAGAGCATAGAAGATATGCTAAGACCTATAATTGAAAACGATAATGTAAGAATGAATAATAAGATCAATTGGGGGTTTAAAATAGAAACCAAACCTTATTACTTAATTTTAAATTAAAAAACATTTCATTATATTTTGATAATAAATATTTTTAAAATAAGGATTTTGTTTCCTTTTAAAACAAGTAACAAACTAATAATTTCAAAAGTACCACTTTCCCTTCTATTTTCCATAATAGTTTCTAAAGAATAAAAGACTTTAAAGCAATCTATTTATAATAAGATACATGTGATGAAATAATTTTTTTAGTGAAAATTAAAATGTGTAATGAATATCACAAGGCTATATAAAATATTGGAAAGTATAATATATATAAATAATTGATGATTTAAGAGTTTCTAGTACAAGAATAACAATTGAAATGATTTTATAAAAACATCACAAGAACAAGGTAAAGTAGAATACCTTTAAAATTGTTATCATGGGATATTCCAAGACATCAAGTGATGATACCCTATATGTACTTGTCTTGGAACGATTTTTTCCCTATCGATGTGATCTATAGACTATAATCAACCTGGATGCTCTCAAATGTCCTCACTAATGGCACAACCCACCATGGATTTTCCAGGACAAGGGGTTCCAATCCATCTAATCAAGAATATATAAAAACCACATATTAACTCCCACTAATATTCCTTGTATCCCATGGATATTTTAAAAAGTGAAGGTGATGAATCAAGTACATGTACAACATCTTAATCATGATGAGCCATCATACATGCTAAGCCCACCTCCCAACACCATTAACGTGAAGACCCTCCCAAAATTGGTGGAATTATATTTAGGTGTCTACCTTTTATGAAAAACATCCAAAGATACCAATAAATCCTTATTATTTGAAAACCAACCTTCATTATTAGAAAAACCATTTTTGATCCAGATCCTTTGAATTTATAGTCTTATTTTAACCTTATATACATATTCACCTACATATATATATAAATACCCCTTATCCCATTGAAAATATTCACCCAACTTATCTTAATATATATAGAGATGATATATTTATATAAATGTATCCATATATTGTTATGTTTATAAGTCACATTTGAAAATAAATAACAGTTTAGAAACCATATTGATGCTCTTTGGAAATCAAGTATTCTAATAAAACATTATAGAATACCTGATGAAAGGACAAAGTATCCTTGATAATTCTAGTTTTCAAAAATAAAACAATTTGGAAGATAAAATAAGAACAAAGTGTTCATAACCTTTCAAAATAGATTTCTAAAACACATTTAATTAAATAAAACCCATGACCAAAGATTAATAAAACATGGAGAACATGAAGGAATCCATTTTAATCCATTAATTTTTTTTATAATTTATTTACGACATTATATATTGAATAAAACCAATAAAAAAATAAATAAATTATATTTTTTAGTTTGATGGTTCAAATATTGGGTATCCTACCTCAAAAGGTTTGGAATCCATTTCCTTTAATGAGAATCACAAGAACAGGCCTCAAATCATCCCTCTCTAAACCTATGAATAAAGAATCACCAAAAAAAATATCCAATTTGGGTTAGTTTTATCCTAGGATACATGAATCACAAGGGAGGGAATGGAAAATAAGAATAAAGGAGAAATTAAAGAGGGTGGAAATAGGAGAAGCTAACCTAGAACGATCACACAAAGAAATAGGGATATAATCTACAAAAAAATAGAGGGAGAGAGAGGAGGAGAAGCAGATGGTTGGGAGACCCTTTAGGTGGTCAAGAAAGAAAGTGTTAGGTGGGTGGAAGTAAATCATTTATGGGTTTTAAAGTGTAAGTGAAAAAATGGAAATTCCAAAATTTTAAAGACATCGCATGTTGCATGGTTAGACTGCTTGGTTTACCAAACTATACGGCAACTATGAAACCTCCAAGGAAAGGACACACTAACCATGCACAACATGTAAGATTAGTTTAAAAACCATGAAAAAACTATGAAATATGAATCTATAAAAAATTTAAATACCTTATAATTATTTTTGAATATTTTCCTCAAACCATGCACAAGTCATGCGAGAACTCATAGAGACTACCAATCCCCCATACAGTTTCTACTAATACTTTAATAGTTTGGGATCAAGGTTGTCTACACATTTTAGACATAGTATCCAAGTTAAAAAAACTATATTCATGGCCCACATAAGGTTAGTCACATGGTATCCTCCAAACCATGCACACTAACCATGAATATAGCCAAAAACATACCAAAACTCCCAAAACATAAATTTTCACCCGAAATTAAACCCCAAAATCAACAAATAGAATTTATATGAAGAAATAAATAAAATAATAGATAAAATAAAAAGTAATATGTGAGAATAATCCCCACCATAAAAAAATTTCTTCCATTGGAAAGTCATTGAGTCTTTGACATGAAATAAACTGGAACCTTTATCCTTAAAGATGGAAATTTTAGAACTAATCACCAAACTAAACCCCAAAACCGAAGTAAAACTTCCAATATTGGTGTGAAACACATCTCCCCAAGTCACACCTAACTACAAGAAGTGAAAATGACAAGAATATTCATAACGTGTCTCCCCACCACAAAAGAATTCAACTAAAGCACAAACTCTTTGAGGCGAAATCACTATAATAAAGTGGAAAACCCAAAAGAAAAGAGTTTCTAAAATTCATGGAACCTAAGGGAGGATTAACATGGAATAAAAAAAAATTAAAATATTGAGATGATTCCCCAAGAACTAGGTATAATTACCTTTTAAAATAAGAATAAATAAAATGAACAAATGAAATAAATAAAGGCACAACTAGAATTACCTCAAATGATATGTGGATTAAAATATTTATTAATTATATCTTTAAAATAGAGGAGTAATAGGAGGTAACTTGGGGTTTCATATATCTATAATTAAAACTCCAGTGAACCTATATAAAAAATCGAAGTTCTAGCTATGGTATAACCTACATTGCGGGTAATACCCATATGAGTCATCTATGAATGCACCCCAAGAAATCTAATTTACAAACCTCTCACAACAAGATAAGATGGAAGTCTAGTATCCCCTAAATCAATCACAACAAACATTCACTCTCCAATGATCCTGAGACAAATGATAGATCATGAAAAATAGTAAATGGAAAATAAAAATACCCCAAAATTCATAGAAATAATTTCTAAGATCCTGAAATAGGAGATTATATCTTCAAAAAAGAAAGTTTTGGGTAATAAACTTCTGGTGGTTCCCCAACTAACCAGAATTATGATAGAACTTTGTAACATGAAAGAAAGAATTATTATAATTCTCTAATAGACCACATTTGAAGTAAATAAGATAAGGAATCATTTATGAAGAAGTAAGAACTGAATAAGGTTCATGAAATATAGGATCCTCTAGTTGACACTTCTTATAATATTTTAATCCTTCACTAACTCTGAAAGGAATAGAGGCACTAATCACAAAAGGTTTTCCAATGAAATAGAACTAATCTATATATGAATAATTCACCAATTAATCAAATAGGACACAACCAAATAAAAGGAATCAAGCATTGAGATCCTTGTGAAGAACCTTCATGAACTAACAATCCTTAGAGGGATCACTTGAAACAAACTCTAGAGGAAAGGGAACCAGCTCATTAAAATGGTTGACATACACATTCAACATTAATCTACCTTGTCTAAGGATAATAATTATAGCTACTTTGTTTTATTTAAAATAATAAAGAATGAGAAATTGAGAAAAAATGGCCTTAAATAAATTCCATGACATCCCAACATGCAACCGAGATGGTTTGCGATCTTACAAAAATCCAAACATGGACCCTGAAACAGTCTTAGAACAACTTTAACCTAAGAAACATCTGTATTGATCAAGTAAAAAATACATTTTCAATAACCATAATCTAATATAATACCTCTCTATAATTAAGATCACATTGAATAATTGACAAACCTATCAATGAAATGTGCCCCACCACTCTATCATGAGTCATGGTGGTGATGCCCACTAAACAAGAAACTATCAAATCCTTATAAACCCACAAAATTCATATATGAGGCATATTTTAAAAAATAAAAAAACCCAAAATCAAATTAGCAAAAATATAAATTTTAATCCCAAAAAATAATTAAATCTAAACTAAAATAAAGAATAAAAAAAGGAAATCAACCAAATCATTAAATTAATTTCAAAATCTCACCCTTTGGAAACATTTAATACTTCTGAAAACCACATATTATTTCATAATTATATTTGAAAAAAATTCTCAATTATATCTATCTGAAAACCACACATTATTTTCTTAAAACATTCATAGGTCCTGGACCTTAAATCCCTTTCCTTTTACATCAAAAAATAATTTAAAAACCTGCAAAGATAACCTCCATTTCACTTTGAAACCAAACCTTAACCTCAAAATCCATTTTGAAATTATTCCAATTTTCCATAAAAACACCATGAAAAACTCTTTAAAAAACCATTTTTTTCAAATAAATCTTTTAAATCTAATTTTCACTTTTTATTTCAATTTGTTTTTCATATTATAAGAAAATCAAACTAAAACCAAAAAAATATAATTTTTAATTTCAAGAGCGGACTAGTTTAAGTATCTAGCTTGACTGTATGGCTTGGTGGACCATGTTATCATTGAAAAAATAAAAACAAAAGTCCCTATGAACAATATAATTTGGATATAATTTTTTTTGTATCCCTTAAATATCACAAATTTCCACTAGTTCAATCCACTTTTTCAGCACCAAATCACCAAAAAATAAAATATCTCACCAAAAAAGAGTCAACACCCTGCGTACCATAATAATCTTAGGATCCCAATTAGTAGCATATAATGGCACTATTGTTTCTCATACATGTCATGTTTATACAGTTATAATATTTTACTTGTAATGAAGCCTACCCCAATAACTCAGAGATGATGTCTTACATTATTATGTTGTCATAAGATATAAGTAATTTCATCCTGAAGGACTAAATAATTTATTTGTCTTGGAAAACAAGAAACATACATGATTCCTATATTAAACTTGAAATAAAAAATTAAAACAATCTGTTTCTAGAATAAAAATATTCACTCTAGAGTATCCTTGAAAATAAAATATAGTACACTTAATTTATTCCTAGTAAAAGAAAAAATAAGGCTGTTCTTAAATTCTTAGTATTGTTTATGTACAACAGCTACTAACATGAACTAATATGTATAATCAACATGGTAAGGTAAATAAATTAAATCACATGAAATATAAATATTTTGAATATTATATTAAATATGGAAAGATAAATAAATGAAAATTCATGACATTTAATCAATAACATGACCATCATAACTAGATAAGGCATAATAAATATGGAAAGGTAAATAACTGAAAACATATATCATTTAATCAATAAACTATGAGTGAAATGCATCCAGAGGTAATATCACTGTGAAAAAATCAAGTATAATAATAACTAAATTCTTAATGAATAACATTATTAATCATTAGATTTATTTTTCTCAGGAATAAGATACCTCTACCACAAATAACTTTCATTGAATAATTTTAAACCACAAGTAGAAATGGTTTTAATGTTAGCTTACTAATTCATCTCATAATACTACCGATGCATCTAGGGGTTATATAAATATAGACCCAACCCATCACTTCATGTAAAAATAATTACTTATATATCAAATAATTAATTTAGTTCATGAATAATGTGCCTTATCACCAAATATGTGTATTAAGTAAATAATATGTATTTATGAATATTTCACCAGATAAACGAATAAATTTCCATTAGAAAACTGTTTTTAAAAATGATATATTCTGTATATAATAAATGTATCCATGATAAATAATATGGATATTTATGGAAATTTAATTTCCAACAATCACAAGAAATAGAATATTACAAGGGAATGTTAATGAATACAAAAATATATCAAGAATGAGAATATCAATACTTTCCATAGTCAAAATTATAAATAGCCACTCCTAAAATGAATAAGTATGTTATCAATAAAACATATCCCCAATCATCTATAATTAAAATAAAGGTTCATTTTCATTTATGTACAAAAATACCATAAAAATATCTTTAAAAAAATCCCGTGGAAAATATCTTTTTTTTACTTTGAAAAAAATCATATATTGTTTTTCAAATAAACATTCAAAAAATAATTTGAAAATACTTTTCCTTGAAAATATCCTTTTAAAATTATATATTAATCTTTATAACATTTAGTTTTCATTATAGTAGGAAACTTATTTCTTGTAGTACACATTAAAATAATGATTACATTCACTTTTTTGGTAAAATCACAATGGGGCTTGTTTTTAAAATGAAATGATGATTTATTTAAAAAAATTCAAAAATTAAAAATGTTTAAAAATATATTTAATAAATAATTTTTGAAAGGGTTAAAAAAATTTTTTAAAACATTTTTATAATTTTTTTAAGAAAAAATTGATTTTACAAAAAATTATTTTCAGTTGTAGAGAGAAGTATGATTTTCTAAAAAAAGATTCTCAATAAATTTTTGTACCAAAGAGTAAAAAAATGTATTATTAATTGAAAAATTTCTTGAATAAATATAGTAGAATAAAATTAAATGGTTTATTAAAAAATTATAAAATAATTTCCTTCATTGGAAATTTATGTATATACAATCATGATTAAAATGAGATTAAGAAATAAACACTTACGAAGATCATAACATTGATGTGAAAATTAACCAATGAATTTTTTATATGTATAAAATTTAAATACATATAAAAAAATTTTAAATAAAAAAATAGAAAAAATTCATTACACACATAATCATAAAATATAAAATACAATGAAGATGTAATATAAACCAATGAAAAGAAATTGAGTTATGAGATTCTTTACCAATTGGTAGCATTTAATTCAAAAATAAATTTGGTTGAAATAATTAAAAATTAAACATAAAATACTATGAATTATTAATTAATCATTATATTACATGTCAAAGGGGTAGTATATACACCATATGAAAGAAATTGGGTGCATAACATTACAATATGCCTCAATGAAGGGGAATTGAGACAAAGTCTCTTATTATGACCATAACATTGAAGTGGGAATTAACCAATGAATAGATTATGTGTTTCAGCTATAAATACACATAAAAAAAGTTGATATATTAAATAATATAATAAAAAGTCATTATACAGATAATCTTATAATTTCAATGTAAAATAAAGTAGTAATGTGACCCAATGAAAAGAAATTGAGTTATGAAATTCATTATAAGTGGGAAACATTAATTTCAAAACCCATTGGATGAAATAATTATAATTAAAACTTATCATACCATGAATTATGAATTATTATTGATATTAAATATAAAAGTGGAATTATGTACACCATATAAAATAAATCAGGCAGACAACAATTGAATATTTCTCATTGAAGTGAAATTGAGACGAAGTCCCTTACCTAACTCTTCGTTTTTGTTTAACACGATTAAACGTCATTTATATTATATTAAAACATGTAAATAAATTATAAAATAACCACATTAATATTTATAATATCACATATGATCATTTTATAAAATATTATCACCCTTTCATTAATAATCTTTCATTATTTTCATTGTTTCAGGTGTTAATTGCCTTGTTTTCTCATTTATGCTTTGTCATAAATGTTATGGTTCTTATGCATATTATATATTTAAAAAAAATATATAATAATAATAATGAAATAATTATCATATTTATAAAATAATTACACTTTTAATACCAATCATAAAATAAGGTTTTTAGAAATGAAGTACGTTATGACCATAGAGACTGTAGGCCGTACGTATGCTCGAGTAACATTTTCATTTTTCAATGATCATTATGGAAATGAGGTAAGTAATATTTTATATTTACATAATTATTATAATATAATAAACAGGTTATTACTTATTTAATTATATTTATATATATCATCCATGTGGTATGGTGATGAATAGAGGGCCACATCACTTTGGGAAGGTGGATTTCCACACCTACATGAACGATGTTATCATCATTCAATGAGTGAAAAGGTATGAAATGAAATGATATATTATATTCAAATAATGATAAATATTTCATTAAAATCATAAATATTTCATTTATATCACATATATTCATTAACTTTGTCCTCATTACCTTCCATTTAAAGTGTTATTGAAAAAAAAATCACATCACTTCGTGAGGTGGTAGTCCTCCATACACAGTAGTAACAATATAGTATCCCTTATATAATGTAAATAAAAAAATTAATATATTATATAATTACTCAACATATATAATTATGTTTTAAATATCATATATATACTTCATATCCATCATCATACCCAACTTTGAGAGGTGTTGATAGAAAACATGTCATATCAGTTCGCGAGGCGTCAATCCGCCATACACATGAGTGACATTATCATTTCCCATTTTAGGGAAGACGAGATGAATATAGTTAATTCCCTTAAAATAATAATATATCAGTATATTGAAGATATATTTTTTATTATATAATCATAAAATAATAACATTTTAAGGAGGTGGAAGAAGAAATAAAACAACACACATAATTAGGAATTTTACTTATTCTAAGAATACCTATTTAAGATTACACCTAAAGTAGTGGTAGAATGGACTTTTAAAAATAAAAATTCTTATAGGATGATGGTATAGAATCTGGGAAGTGATTGTTTTAGGTATTTTATGAACCAAAAGGGTTTTAAAGTGTGAATAAGATATGAGATGGGGTGGGCTTTTATCAGCAAGGAGAGTGGAACACTTGTAAATTTTAAAAATAAAATAGTGCACCCACGTTATTAATATTCCAAGATGGTATAGAATAGAGTATTATCAAGAATATGGCATGCTAAGGTCAAAATATATCCACAAAAAATATTTTAGATAATTTTTTAGTTCATTTTAACCCTTATCGTTTTAGTTTAATCCCTAGTAAACCCATTTTTAACTTAACCACAACAATTAATTTTTATTATTTTCACTATTAATTTCCATAAAAAATTTCTTTAAACATATTTTATAATAAGTATTATTATGATTCAAAATATGGAATCCATTTTAACAAATTAAATTCACATAATTGGTAGAATTCAACATAAAATTATACCCCGCATACGGGATGAAAAAGTGGGTTTTCAAAGAGAAAGTTATCATATGTATAAAAGGTTTTAATATAAAAGTTAAATATATAATTTATTAAAATAGACTAAATTAGTTAAATTTTATTATTATTGAATTAATTTTTATTTAAAACAAATTTCAAATAAAATATTTCTATATAAATAATTAAAAAAATGCAATTTTAGTAAAAATTAGTATTTTTCACTTCACATCAAAAAATGAAACATTTCAAAAAAATATAAAAAATTCACGCTAATAAAATTTCTATGTTATTATTTAAAAAAATTAAGTTAATTTTAGATAAAAAATATTAAAAATTTTAAAAAGTAATTTTAAATTATTTGTGCAAGCGTAACTTAACCGACTTTTAGGGAAAATAAATTTTTTATAAAAATTTTATTTTATTTTAAATAATTATTATTTTAGTTATTATAAATAAATAAGCATTATTTTCATAATTTTGTTATTACAATTCAAACAAAAAAATTTAATATATTTTTTATAATGATAAACTGTATTACGATTCATTTAGACCCTAGGTTGTGTGTTCCTTAAGCTATTGAGGAGTTTAAATTTAAAAAATTATATTTTTTGGGTTATTTAAAATTGTTGTTTCATGTCAAATACACTGTTGAATACAATTTTATTCTTTATAATTTTGGGTTGTTACATTCTCCCCACCATAAATAAATTACATTCTCACAATTTTATCTTGCATGCAGATATTAAGGGTTTGATATTTGAAAATTACATTATTGAAAACCCAAATATCAAAAAGAGTTAGTAAAATATCCCTTAAATAATATACAAGGGGATTTACTATGGTTATATGAAATAAAAATATCTAGGTTTCTAAGTAGGATAACATTGGTGTCAATTTAATATATAGATATGGATGAGAATCGTAAATAATTTTAGAGAGTAATAGAGGTCATTGATCACAATAAATAGAATGATCAATGGAAAGTTAAGGACCTAAAACCATAAATTTGTGATGATTTAAAAGATCATTTGATTCATCAAATAAGAAGGTAATAGGATTAATTTTTGATTTAAATATACATTCTATAATGATGAGTAATTTTTTTACTATCTAAGAATATAAGTAAATATAATTACATGAGAAGATTCTATTTCTTAATCACAATTTCATCCCTTGGTTGTGCTTTTATCAATTTCCAATTAATCTCTTACTCCCAGAAATGAATATCCAAAAATTAATTTTTTATTATTTAATCACTAAAATTTTCTTTTAACAAGTCATTAGATCTTTAAAATAGTGAAAATCCTTTCCTTATGTCTCTAACTATTTTACAAAACCAATATGGTTTGAATAAGTTATCAAATACAATACATTAATTTATAAGAAAGAACGATAAAACCTTTGATTAATCATTAATATTTATTATTCAAATCATTTAACTAAAAACAATGACATATAAAATATAATATCATGTCATCTATTGGTTGGAGTTAAACCCTCACCATCCTTCAGTCATGGGTTCAAGCACTACAACTTTACTGGATGTGATGAGTTATTTTCCAAAATATAAAATGTCCCTTTTCTAAAACTATATTAATATAATTCCTATAATATTCCCAATGCGTGATTACCCATAATTAACTGAACATCAGAGATAAGATAAACTCTAAAGGTTATAAATAAAATTAATTTATGTCCAATTTTTTTAAAGTAATCCTTAAAAAAAATTTCATTCACAAAACTAGTGGGTTGTATTCCTATAAATGTTTTTCAAAAATATCCTTAATCATGTTATATTATAAGAACAAAAATTTTAAAAAGGTGTGTTTATTAATTTGGACTTATGATAAATCTCAAACTCTTAAACACATGATCTTATCCACAACTCTTAAGTTAATGAAAACATATATACTTCTAATATTCAACACAATCCTGATATGTTTCATGATTCTTATAACCAAAATACTATTGGTAAAACTTCTTCTACAATTAAATTCTTTAATCCCAATTCACAAGTACTTTATCCATTTTATTTCAACATAATTTATTACATATCCTAGGGTTTACCCTTTAGAATAGGGAATTAACTTGGTTAATGACTGGGTTCTCTAAATTCAAGACAAAGGACTATAATTGGATCCCTATGATGAAATTTATTTCCTATAATCATAATATTTATTTTAATAAATAAATTAAATAATTTATTCCCTTCTTTTATGTATATAAAACATTATACCATTACTCTTATACACTTTAATTGAAATATATTTCCCCATTTATAACATGAGGAAAATCAATCATCTTTTCCTTCATGATATTCACCACTCTAGCACTTAGAAAAATATATAATTTTCTTCTTTGGTGAGTCCGAGAGTTTGTTAAGGTATAGATTTTTAATCTTATTTTAGTGTAATTTATTTTTCATAAACATGATATCTTTCACTCATTTCATTATCCCATTTTATTTCTCATAGTCACCACATTTTCTTTCATATTAAATGTTAACATGATTCCTTTGGGTTCTAATGATTGACTAAAACCAAAAAGCGTAGTTCGAGAAACAATAATCGTACTAGGAAACCATATAATAATTTATACGATGTTTAAATTAGGGAACTCTATTTTTAATCTAAGAAAACTTAGGTTTAACCTAGTATATTCATTTTCATTATCTATTCAAATTTTCAATAATGGTTTGTAATGCAAATGTGAATTATCTTAAGAATATACCATGGGTGTGTCAAACTAGAAGTGTAGTAAATCTCTTTATTGTGAACCAAGTGAAAATTTATTTACATCCAATGTGCCATTTTTGGTGTCGTTACCCTAGGTAAAAAAGTAATAGAACAATTTGTACTTATATTATCCAGATAGGGATGCATTTTTAGGAAAAACCACATAATCCCTTCTTTATAAAAACCTTAGGATGTTCTTCTATAATTATCATCAAATTTTATCATATGGTTTTGACCCTTAATCTAATATTTCCTAAATCTAGTTATCATGGTTTATACGAAACTTCCTCTCATACCAACTATAATGAACCTAACTCCAGTACCCAATAGATAGTTAATTACTTTATTACATTAGAATAAGATACCAAGAATCACATCCTGAAGAATTGAATAGTTTAGTAGTATTAGTAAACAAGATACTTACATGATACCCATATTACATTTGAAAAAAAATTCAATTTTTTTTGGATAATAACAATATTCCCTCTAGAATATCCTTTTATATCATTCAAATAAGGCATCATGGATTCTTAGGAAATGAAAAAATAAGGGTGATATCAAATGATTAGTAAGGTCTAAGTACAATAGAAGTATTCACAAATCAATAATCATAATCAACTTGGAATGGTAAATAACTGAACACACATGAACTTTAATTAATTTTACTATAATAATCAATATGTAAAGGTGAATAAATGAAAACTCAATTCATTTAATCAATAACATGACTATCATAACTGGATAATGTATAATCAATATACCAAAATAAATAAATTAAAAAACATGTCATTTAATTAATAAAAGAGGAATGAAATACATCCAAAGAGATTATTATTATGAAAATAACATGGATTTTAATAACTAAAATCTCAATGAAGGAAATTATTAACCATTTTCCATCATGTTCTCAAGTACATGATATAGCAGCTGTCTGGACATTTCATAAGATGGTTTTAAAACTAAATGTAGAAACCAATTTAATTCTAGTTTACTGCTTTTCTTTATGATAATACCAATTCATTGAAGGGATATATAATTATAGGCCCCAAACTTTGCTACATATCAAAATAATTCCCCATATATATAATAATTGTTTTAATTTCTGAAAAATGTGATTTATCATCAAATATATGTATTGAGTAGAGAATATATATTTATCAATATTTATCTACATAAAAAATAAATTTAAATTTAGAACACCACATGTTAAAATGATATATGGTTTAATTAATAATCATATACATGATAAATAATATGTATATTTATCTAAAATTTAATGTTTAATTATCACAATAAAGAGAATATTTCATGGGAAAGTTAATGAATATAAAAAATACAACAAAAAAGTGAATTTAAATACTTTCTATGTTCTAAATGATCATAAAAAATATATAAAAAAATAATTATGATAAAAATACAACAAATCTTGAGTTTATTATAAGTAAATTAATGATTAGTTGTTGATGATGAATTTAAATACCATAAAAAGATATTTAAAAACATTTAGGTGGAAAATATCCTTTTCACTTTGGAAATATATATATTTTTTAAAAAATAAAAGTTTCAATAATATTTTGAAAATATTTTTCTCTAAAAATATACTTTGAAACTTATAAATTATGCTTTAAAATAGTTATTGTTCATGAAAATAGAAAATTCCCTTCATACCGTACATCTTAAAACAATGATTCTTTTCACTTTTTTTGAAAAAAAAGAAATGAGATTTTTTTTAAAATGACATGAAGATTCAATTCAATGTTATTTTAAATTGAAAATTGTTAAAAAATTATTTAACAAATCATGTGTAAAAGTGTTAAAAAAAATTTGAATATTTTTTTAGAGAACATGGATTTTGATGAAGAATTAATTTCAATTTAAGAGATAAGACAAATTGTCTTGAAAACTTTTTCTCAATAATTTTAAATAACAAAGAGTGAAAAAATAGTACTCTTAATTGGAAAAATTCATTAATAATGATAGTATAAGAAAATTAAAGGTTTTATGAAACAATGATCAAATAATTTCTTTCAGTGGTAATTAAAGTATAAATAATCCTAATTAAAATGGGGTTGTGTAATAAACCCTTGCAAAGATCATAAATTTGAATTGATAATTGTACAATTAATATATTATGTGTATCAAATTTAAATCTACATAAAAAGTTTTAAATACAATAGTAGATAGTAAAAATTAATTCAACACGTAATCATAGAATATCAAATACAATGAAGAGGAAATATAATCCATTGAAGAGAAATTGAGTTGTGAATTTCGTTTACACTAGGTAACTTTTAAGTAAAAATCCCATTGGAAAAAACAATAAAAATTAGAAATAAAAATGCAATTAATTATAATTTAATGATTATATTAATTATAAAAGGTTCAGTATATACACCATATAAGAGAAATTAGGCACATAAAATTATAATATGCCTCAATGAAGGGAAATTGAGGCGAATCCCCTTATAATGATCATAACAATGAAGTGATAATTATCCAATGAATAGATTATTTTTATTAATTTAAATTCCACATTTAAAATTTGAAATACTAAATATTAAAATTAAAATTCATTATACACATAATCTTATAATATCATAGGAAAATTAATAAGTAACATATCCTCATGAAAAGAAATTGAGTTATGAAATTATTTACCGCTTGGTAACTTTCCAGAAAAATTCCCTTTTATGAAGAAATTCAAATTAAAACATAAAATACCATTAATTATTAATTATTCCTGATATTAAATATAAAATGGTAAGTATTTACCCCATATAATATAAATTAGGTGCACAATAATGGAATATGCCTCATTAAAGGGAAATTGAGATGAAGTCCCCTGCCTCCGGCTTTATTTTGGTTGAATGCACTTTAACCTCTTATATAGTGGGTTTAGACATGTTATTAACCTATAATAGAACCATATTAATATTTTTAATATAATATATGATCCTTTTATAAAATATTATAAATTTTTGGTCTATAATGTTTCATTATTTTTATTGTTTCTCTTGTTAATTCCCTTGTTTTCTCATTCATGATTTGTCATGATAGTTCTAGTTCTTTTCTATATTATATAGTTCGATAATATATAGAATAGTAATAATTAAATAATTATAATATTTACACACAAATTATAATTTTATTACCAATAGTTAATGTAGTTTTTGAGAAATGAAGTATGTTACAATCAAGGAGATGGTAGGTCGTACGTACGAATAAGTAACATTTCCATTTTTCAAAGATAATTATAGAATCTAGGTAAGTAAAATTTTATCCTTAAATTATGTTTATAATATAATAAATACCATATTATTTTTATAAATATACTTATAAATATCATCCGTGTGATGCAGTGATGAAAATAGAGTCACATCACTTCATGAAGGTGGTATTCCACACGTACATGAAAGACGTTATAGTCTTTCAGTGAGTGAAAAGGTATGAAATAAAATGATATATTATCTTTTAATAATGCTAAATATGTCATTAATATCATATTTATTAAATTTATATCACATATATTCATTAAAATTATCCCCATTACCTTCCATGTAACGAGTTAGTGAAAAACGAATCACATCGCTTCACAAGGCGGTAGTCTGTTATACAGATGAGCGACGTTATCGTAACTCCTATGGAATGGAAAGGAAAAAAGGTATATATGATATAATTAATAAATAGGTTTAATAATGTTATAAATATCATATATATACATTATATTCATCAAAATAACCAACCATGATATGTGTTGATGGAAACCGTATCACATCAGTTCGCGAGGTAGTAGTCTGCCGTACACACGAGCAACATTATCATTTCCCATTTTAGGGAATAAGAAGAAAATATACATAATTAAAATAAATTAATAATATATAAATATATTTTAGATATAGGTGATATTATATAATAATATATTAATTATATTTTAAGGAGGTGGAAGAATAAATAAAACAAACATACATAGTTAAAAAGTTTACCTATTCTCAGAAAACCTCTTAAGGATTATACCAAAATTATTCCTAGAATGAATTTATGACCATAAATGAATTAAAATATGGGGTTATGGAGTTATAAAAGTTATTTGGGAAGGAATTTTGTGAACCAAAAGGGTTTTATGGTGTGAATAAGAGAGGAGAGGTGGTTCCTTTTTATAGGTGAGGTGAGTGGCACACTTGTAATTTATGAAACTAAAAATTTTTACACACATTTTTAACATAAAAAAAAGTTCAAAATGGATTATTACAGATATTTATACTTTATAAATTCAAAATATTTCCATAAAATATATTTTATAAATGTGATTATGTCATTTTAACTCTAATATTTTTAGTTTAACACCCCAGTTGACCCATTTGTTGCCTTAACAACAATAATGAATTTTTAATATTTTCACAATTCATTTCGGTAAAAAATTATGTTTATCTTATTAGATAATATACATTAGGTTTATTAAAAAAATTAAATCCATTTTTATAAATTCAATTTACATAAGTGGAATAATTCATTTTTAAATTATACCTGCAGACGCGATGAAAAATCGGGTTTCCAAAGAGAAAATTATCTTAAGTATAGAAGGTATTAATATAAAAAATCAATATGAAATTGATTAAAATTACATTAATTATTAAAATCATAATATAATTTATCTTATTTTAATTTAAAACTAAGTTAAAAAATAATTAAATTTTTAAATAATTTAACTGAAAAAGTTAGTTTTTAGTAAAAAGCACTATTTTTCTCTATTAATCTAAAAATGAAACATATAAAAAAAACCAAAAAATTAACAATAATATAAATTTTATATGATGATTTCAAAAATTAATTTTATTTTATCAAATAAATTTTCTATAATTTTTAAAAATTAATTGAAAATTATGTATGCAAGCACGACTATACCGTCTTGTAGGGAAAATGAATTTTTTCAAATAGAATTTTTTTAAAATGTTTTTTACATTATTTCAAATAAATATATAACCATAATTTTCATAATTTCTTTAGTTATATTCATAACCACATATTTAATGGCTAGGTTATAATGATATACTATATTGCGATTTATTTAGAATTAGTGATGTGTGTTTCATGAGCTATCGAAGAGATTAAATTTAGAGAAATATATTTCATGGGATGTTTAATGTCAGTGTTTCTTGTCACATATTATATAGAATAAAATTTTCTTCTTTTATAATTTTAGGGTGATACTAAACCAAATAAACATCCCCAAATAATAAGGTATACTTTAAGAACCTAGGTCAACTTAAGATACTAGTCCTCTGATACAATTTTGTCATGAACAAAACTGATATTTCCCTCTATCAGCTGCCCAAACTGATCTGTGAAATGTATATAAGGGAATTCCCAATCACCATGTGATGGAAAAAAGTACATGGTTATCACATGATAACACTTGGGATTTTTTTCTCCTATAAACATTAAGAAAATAAGAAGAAGAATTTAAATAAAATTTCCATATGACCCATCTGTCAATCAGACACCCATACCAAAATAAAAAATCAGGAACTAATAAACTAACAACAAACTATAAAAGAATGCATTAAACATCATGATTTAAAAACACTCTTATCACTCCAGTCTCCCTCTGCAACAAGGTAAATATTCCCGTTATATGGATTTTCTTCCCCGACCAATAGCTATAACTACCCTCATCCATATAAAGAAATAAGGACCACAATATCCAATAAAATAAAAAATAATAAAATAAAATTGAAATACAAACATACCCATATCCTTGTGACGCTGCCACTCACTATCCAATAAAAGAACTTCAAAACACCATGCCTAATTAGAGAATATTAATCGATACATACAACTGAAAATGATAATGTAGGAATGATAAATAAGATCAATTGGCATACCAAAAGGAAAATCACACCCTATGACACACCATTAAATAAATAACCAATTAATTCTATTTTGAGAATACATATATTTTAAATAAGGTTTTAATTTCGTTTTAAAACAAGTAATAAGATAATAATTTCATAAGAACCATTTTCCCTTAAAAATCATTAAACATGTTCTAAGTAATAAAAGAATTTCCAAGAATCCATTTATAAGAAGATATGTGAGAAGAAAGAAAATTTTTAGTGAAAAGTAAGTAGTGGAAAACATATCACAAGGTACTAAAAAATAGAGGAATGAAGAATACATATGAACATGTAATTATGTAAGAGTTTCCAGTATAAGAATAAAAATTGATATGATTTTATAAAAACATCACAAAACGAGGGAAATTAGAATACCTATAAAATAAAAATCATGGGATATTCTTAGACATCAAGTGAAGAGACCCTAGGCATACTCAGTTTGGAACCACATTCCATCCTATCAATTTGATCCACAATCGAAACCAAACTAGATTCTCTCAACTAGCCTCAACAATGACAGAATCCACCATGCCCTTTCTCTATAGGGGCAGTCTTTTCTATCTAATAAGGACTAAATAGCTACTATATCTCAACTCCCACTAATAGTCCTAGGACCCCATGGTATTATAAAAAATTGGGAGGTGGTGAAGCAAGTACATATACAACATCTCAATTGTGAAGAACCATCATACATGATAATTGCACCTCTCAAAACCATCCATTTGAAGAACCTCCCTAAAATAAAAAACATCCATGGACATGTCTTCATTTTATGAAAAACATTAAAGGTAAAAACCAAGAATTATTTTTTTAAAATAAACCTTATAATTTGAAAACCCATTTTCAAACCAAATACTTCCAATTTCAAAACTCTCAATTTATTATTACATGCATATAATTGTATATATTTATATATACATATAAATTTCCCTTGTTGCAATGTACATATGCACATATCTCATGTTAATATGTACAAACAGAATATTGATATATATATATATATATTTTGATGTGTACAAGTCATATATAAAAATGAATAAAAATTTAGAAACTATCATAATGATATTTAGAAATAAAACATGCCATTAAACCTTTATGGAAGGCTGAGAAAAAGGAAAAAACTTCCTTTATATTTCTAGTATGAAAAAATAAAATAATTTGAAAGTTTAATGAAGAATTCAGTGTGCTTAACCTTTAAAAATAATTTTTTAAAACATGTTTCATTAAGAAACCCCATGGAAAAAGATTAATAAAACATGTAGAATAGGATGTAATCCAAATTCATCAATAAAAAACTTTTTATATAATTTATTTACCTCATAATATATTAAAAACACCCAATAAAATCGTCAATAAATTATTTTTTTTTCAATTTAAAGGTTCAAAAATTGGGCAAACCATCTCAAAAGATGATCAATCCATCTCCTTTGATGAGTGTTGAAATAACGAGCCACAAATCGATCCTTGAAAACCCTTGAAACCAATAATAACCCAAAAATCACCCAATCTAGGTTATGGTTCACCTAGGTCACGTGAACCATAAGGGAGAGAATGGACACAGATAGAAAAGGAGAAAAGAAGGATGCATACAGAAGAAGAAAACCTAAGATGTTTTCACCAAGAAATAGGAAATGAATTAGCCAAAAATAGAGGGATTGAGAGGAGGATAACAACATGTTTGGGATCCCCCTTGGGTATTCGAGTTAGAGAGGGTGAGTTAAGGGGAAAAAATATTTTGGGATTTTAAAATTTTAGGGAAAAAAAGAAAATTCCAAAATTTTATAGACCTGGGAAAGTCACACAGTTAGTCCACACAGTTTACCAAAACGTACACCAACCATGTGCCCTCCACTAAAAGGACACATATTACCTAAAAACCTTTCCTTCATGGTTTGTAAAAAAATTTACAATCATAACAAATTAATCTATTAAAAATGCGGACACCTTCGCATGTTTTCCTTAGAGTTTCCTCAAACCGTGCACAAGTCGTGTGCCAAATCCTAGAGACCACCAAGCCCCCATAAGGTTTCTCCTAAGAATAAAACTATTTTTGATCCACTATAAATTATCATTGTCAGATTTATTATGAAAGAATAAAAAAATTCAAAACACACCCTACCTAAGGTAGGTCTCAGATTTTCCTCCAATCCATACACACTAAACGTGCACCGATATAAAAACTAACCAAAAATATAAAAATAAATTAAATTTTCACCCAAAATATGAAACAAAAATAATCAAAAAGAAATAACAATAAATAAAAAAGGAAAATATTAAATAAAATTAAAATTGGGTTGTGATACCATGCTATCTCTATGTATACCCACATCATCTCTAAAACTATGCATTATCTGCACACACAAAACACTTGTGGGAACATGTCCCATACAAGGGTGAGTATAAACATACCGACTAGGACACCCCAAAAACTAATAGGAAAAAAGAAACAAATATTATAATAACTCTTAGAAATAGAGTAACTTAATGAGAAATAAGTAGAATAATCTAGATATGCTCAATCACTAGAAGACTTAGGGATATAGAGAGGTCTCAATCATATCAACTATAAACCTAGAATTCCACATCATATGATTATCTAGGGGTTCTCGGAACACTGAAGAGTCTAATATTATTAAAGTTTACAACCAATATCACATCTAAAATTCACCCCAAACAATCTATGAAATATCAAATCTTGAACAAGTCAATAATGCTCTACTTTAGATAACCATGCCACTACCAAATTCAATGAATGAGAGACCTCTCATCACCAAAGAATGATTATAAGATAAGTAAGTACTATCACTTCTATTGAAACCCAAATAGTCAACACTTAAAATGAGTATTTTTTATTCCAAAATAGCACCGACATGTCAAACCATTACAAATTGGAAAAATTTTATCAGTGATAAGAAATCACCAACAAAGGGTAAATTTTATCATTGTTTTTTTGCTGATATATAGATATTTGATTGGTTATTTTTTATCGCAGATAAAGGGTGACTTTATCATAAAAAAATCTCACTCTAAAAAAACTCAATCAGATACTACAAAGCTACTACATAATTATTTAGTAGATCAATATGAACCCTAAAAAAATAAAAAATAAAAATTATAGAATGAAATTATTGTAAAAATAATATAGAACACCAATATTACATCTTAAAAATCACACAATTCAAATATTAAAAATATTAAAATTAATTCACTACATATTACATTGCATCATATTAAACATAAAAATAAAAAAATACATTGTTCCATTATTAAATTTAAAATGTAACATCATTTCAATTAAAATATTACAATAAATAAATTTATTATAACATAATTACATATTTATATAATTTAATTACAAAAAAATAATTACAGCCAATACAAAAGAAAAACTTCAATAAAATGATTTCTCCAACAATAAATTAAACACCATAAAAAAGTGTTTGTATACAATAAAATAATTTTTTCTAAGTAATAGTAAAAAAAATGAAAAACAAATTATCATTATAATTTTATATAATCCATGATAAATTTCAAACACACTTCATAATACTACACAAAACCCAGGATCAAATCTTGATAGGGAAGTATTTCCAAGCACTAGAGCAGTACTGTATTGTTTCTATAGTAGTGGTATTGTTCACATTATTTTATACTTTGAGTCAATACTTTGGTCCTATGGGATACAAGACCATATAGTCATTCAAGGCCTTTTGGAAATATGGTTCCCAAGCCATAGAGAGAGACAAGAACCTACAGATTAATTATATGCAGAGGTTCATTCATGGAGCAACTAGCACATTCCTATTCAAGACCCTAGGAAGGCTGGAAGTTATGGTTAACCACAAACATGAAGTCAATATCTTTTTGTAGTGAAAGGTATAGGGTATAAGTTGTTTTAGCATGGGTTCCCTAGGGATGAGGCCCATGGTTCATATACTTAGATTATATGTAATTGAGCCTACTAGCTATGTATGGGACTTTTGGAACTAGGATTGTGAGCCATGTAAGTGTTACCTCTAAAACCAGTTAAAAATGAGATTATCTAAAAATAAATAAATAATCTAAAATTCTTTGAACAATTGAATTCCTCATAAATTTCAAATGATAATTTTGATCAATCAAAACTTTTGATCATACCAAGAAATAATGGTATCATATTGACATGTGGTTGATTCCTACAGATCAAAAATAAGTCAAATATTATTTTCCAAATTGTTTTGTGACAAATCAAGATTTGTTTCTTTATTATGACCCTTAAAAAATTATATTGTCAATTATTAATAAGTTTTAACAATATGAAATCATAGTTTCCATCATCCTAGGTAATCTGATCACTTGATTGATATGCAGTTGATTCCTATGGATCAAAAATTATTTGATGATTGATTTCCTACGTTTTCACATCAAATTGAACTCATATTCTTGGTTTTTACCCCTTAATGGGTGATATTTCATTTTAATTAAAACATAAAGTTTAAATTCTACTTTGTATAATATCTAGAAATTCAATAATCATATTGAAATGTAGTTTATTATTACCAATAAAAATGATTTAAGGATCATCATTCTATATTTTCATGGAAATTCAAATTTTGTTATTAGTTTGGATCTCTTTTAAGTGACCTCATACTTTAGTATCTATATAACGGCCAAACAACACTTTCCATAATGCTGAAAAATTTTGGTATTAATTTTTTTGTTTTATTTATACATATAAAAAATTAATCTAAAATCATTATCCTAATTTTTTATTCTAATACTATATTTTTCGCCCAGTTATGATTCCTTTAAATGTGATTTTTAATTTATTAAGGTGTTATGAATTTGAAATTATATTGTACATCACACCAAGAACATCAAGAATCATATTTATGTGAGAATGAATATTATGGATCAAAAATTATTTTAGGATCATTTTCCAAATTTTTTACATTAATTTGAAACTGTATTCTTTGTTTTGTCCCCTTGATGGGTGATATGTCATTTTATTAAAAGTAGAAAGGTGAAATGGTAATTTGGATCATATTGTGTGATAGGGGAATTATATTGAAATGAAGTTCATTTTTACTGATAAAAAAGATTTAAGGATATTCCTGATATATTTTCATGGTAATCTATACTTGTTTTCTTGTTTTGACCCCTTTAACATTAATTGAAACTTTAATAACAATATGAAAGAAAAAAAACTAATGATCATATCAAGTAATTAATTAACAGATTTATGTGGGTTTGACTCATACATATCAAAAATAATTCAAATATCATTGTCATATTTTTTCACACTAATTCATTCTTGTTATCTTTTTTATGACCCATACACAAGTTATTTTTCATTTATTGGCATGTGTTAACAAAATTAAATCATACTTTCTATTATATCAGGAAATATGGGTGTCCAATTTATGTGAGGTGGACTCCTTTGAATCACAAATGATTCAAGGATTGTTATCCATAGTTTCAATAAAAATATGAGATTACCTATTTAGTTTTCCACCCTTGATGGGTGATATCTCATTTTAATAAAATTATAATGGTTAAATTGTACTTTGGATCATACCAATATATTCAAGAATCATATTTATTATAAATCAATTCCTATAGATCAAAAATAAACCGTGGATAATTTTCCTATGTTTTCATTTCATTCCAAATTAATTTATTAGTTTTTCCCTTAGATTTTTAATATGTAATTTTAATAAATGTACAAAGGTGAAATAGTACTTCTGATAATACCGAGTAATATGAGAATCATATTAATGCTTGTTTAATTCAAATATATCAAAAATAAAAAAATTATCATCATCCAAAGTTTTGATGTCAATAATAGTTAATTGTCTTAGTTTGGACTCATGATGGATGATATTCCATTTCAATAAAAATATGAAGGTGAAAATAATGTTTGGATAATATCAAGAAATACAAGTATAAGATAAATGCACATTCTATTCCAAAAAATAAAAAATGTCACAAAGATAATCATACTAAGTTTCTATATAAATAAGAAAACCAATTTCTCAATTTTAACCCCTTATAGGTTATTGTTTTTTTAATAACAATGTGAAGGTGAAATATAATATTTGTTCATATCAAACAATCAAAGTACCAGATTAATTTTAAATTGATTCCAAATGATCATAAATTATTCAAAAAAAAATCCTTAGTTTTAATTCTAATATAAATTTTTTTCTTTCTTATTAAACCTACACACGTTATTTTTCATTTTATAACAAGTGTTAAAAATATGAAATCATATATCACATCATTCTATGAAATCCATGCATCATATTGATTCATGGTTCATTCACACTTTTCAAAAACAAATCAAGGATAATTAATCTAGGTTTTTACAACATTATAAAATCATCTCATCTTGATAGGTGATATGCCGTTTTAATTAAAATAGAAAGTGAAACGGTATTTTGGGTCATATTAAGAAATATAGGCATCATATTGACACATGATTAATTATTATAGATTAAAAATGACTTTATAATCATACTTATATGTTTTCATGGAAATTAAACCTTTTTTTATGATTTTTACCCATTTTAGGTGACCTAGAACATTAATAAAAATATAAATGTCAAAATACATTATCAATCTGACTGAAAATTGTTCTTTTATTATGCAAACACTTTTAAGGAAAATGATGTGAATAAAATTTTCCTAATTTGTTTCACCCCAATTCAAACCCGTTTACTTAGTTTTGGACCCTACAATGATGATTTTTCATTTATTAATTATTGTTAATAATTTGAAATTATAGTTTCTATCACACCGTGAAATCCAGGAATCAGATTGATGTGAAGTTAATTTATACAGATTAAAAAAGGTTTGAGGATAGTTGTGGTAATATGTTATGTTAATATGAAGATGTTTTCTGGGTTTTGGCCCCTTTATGAGTGATATTTCAATTTAATTAAAATATGTAGTTAAAATGGTAATTTAGATCAAACTAAGAAATTTTAGCATCAGATTGACATGCAAATTATTCCTACAAATACAAAGTTTACAAAAGATCATTCTCTTATGTTTCAATGGAAATAAAAACTCCTTTTCTTAATTTTGACCCTATTAAGGTTATTTTTTATTTCCATAAAAATATGAAATGTGAAAAATAACATTAGATCATGTCAATCAATCCATCATGATCTCAATGAAATAAAAAAATATTTATAGACATGATAGAAAATCAAAATTTCAAGATTTCTAAAAATATTCTAATATCATGTACACATCCCTCTAATTTCTAAACAAATCAACTTATTCTTTTGAATATATATATTTTCCAAAATACCTATAGTACTTGAAAAATATAAACAAAAAATGATTAATAAATATTCTAAATTAAAGTGTAATTACCTTATTAAATACTACTTTGGGGTGATATTTCGTTGAGGGAATAAAAAATATTTCATAAATTTACTAATGTAATATCCATAATCTTTATCATTATTTTTTTTGGACACAAAAAAAACATTAATCAAAATAATTAATCTGTTTTGATATTGAAATCTTATTGTATACACTGTAATCTGTATCCATTTTTAAAAAACCACTGGCTTCTTATTCTAAGTCACTTACCTCATACCATAATCTTTTTAATATTTCAAGAACATAAAATTATAAAACAATTTATATTAGAACATAATATAAAATTTATAATTTAAAGTCTAGTTATAATATTTTGAGTGTTTCATATTGAAAATTTAAAATAAAAATAATGTTTGGTCTATTTTTTGGAATTTAATTATTTTTATCTAAAAAATAAACCTTTTGAGTATTTAAATTGACTTCAATGAGAATCCGGTGATCCCTAAAAAAAGAAATATGTAATAAATAAAATAAAAAAATCTATATGATTATATTTTAGAGTTTTCACATTAATTTTAGGCCTCAAGAGGAGCTAATAATTTGTTATTTTATTTTTAAATGTTAATGTTATTTCATCATTTTTTCATTTTTATTCTTTATCAAATTAATTTTTTTCCATAGAAATGATATTAGGATTAATGAGTCTATATATTTCTCCTCATGATTTTCTCTTTATATAGTAGTGACATATAATTTTATAGAAAATAGGTATATTTATTAACTTCAATTAACATAATATATCAATTATGTAAAAAATAGATTATAAAAATGTTCCTCATGCATATATTCCCTATTGAGATTTCTAGCCAGTCATGCTTGAAAATTTAATTTACACTCTCAATACCAATGATGTATGTAATGACATATCCATACATTTGTTCTTTATATTAAAAATAGGACATATTTTCATCTTTTAATGTTGTATATGAAATAAATTATAATCTTAATAAATGTTGAAATTAAATTGGTTAGGGTAAAGGTACTCTCAGAAGTAAATTTTTATTTCATAATTGATCCAGTAGATTTTTTTGATTTGAAAATTTTTCCCCATATATCTCTTCGTATGTCATTTAATCCATAATTTCAGTCCTTTTTTAGAAATTTTATTATAGATTTTAATTTGAAAAAAAACTCTAAAGGAAATACCATATTATCATCATTTATCTTTATAAGATTAAAAAACCATTTCATAAAAGTTCCAAAAGCATATTCGATTGTTGTAACATCTAAATCATAAAGGGGAATAAGGAGATTTATGCTTTGCTCATGAGAAACTTGAATCCCAAATATCACATGATATTTTATGAGTTGTTTATTATAAATCATATATCGTTAGATATTATATAATATACTCCTTGCAACAAGGTTATGGGTGGGTGTTGATAGGTATAAATCACAATCAATTTTAACATATTAAATTTTATCATTGTACAGTTTTCAATAGTTTTTTGGTTCACATTATAAAAAAACATTTATGAAAAAATTTATTACCCCGGGTAATGAAGGTGGTTGAGGGGAATAGATAACCTAAAATCTAGTGGGGCCTGTGATAACATTTAGTTATTTATTTTATATTATTGGTTCTCTTTGAACCCTTATCATATATTATTCCATAAAACCATACTTCAAAATAATTTTTTTAGCATTAATTTGTGCCTACATGTCTTTTTGTTTCTCATTTACATCCCCCCATGTCTTTGATTTCTCAAAATATACTCAAGGAGAAACTCCAAAACCTGCACCTCTAAGAGAATTATATTATTTAGGCCACTTCAAAACTACTCTAAGTAGTATTTATTTTTTATAAAAAATGATGATATGTCTAAAACACATAAAAAATGTGAACATAATTTGATATTTTTTTATAATGATGTTATAAAGATTAATGAATTACTATTATTTCATACTTACACATAGTTCCCATAAATAATTTTATCTACTATTTTTACTTCTTTATTTACATAAGATTTAATCTATGACACATGACAAGAGATGGATGTGTCTTTGGATTATTAATTATCATTCCATATATAAATGAAGGAATATAATTATTATATCATTTCAAGACATATGAAAGTATTACTGTTGTTTTAAAATACAAACAATTTTTTTAAAGTTATGAATACCCCATCATTTATTTATGGTAAGGGTGAATTTGTTTAGATGTATGTTTTTTATCTTCAACACTACATTGAAGTTTCATAAATTAACAATTTTTAATATAAATAAATAACAAAAATAATATCAGATAACATATTTCCAATTATAATACACCTATAATGATTCTTTCTCATAATGACTATTGAAATAATCTAATGTTTGTTGTTCTATTATATATTCATACTGAGTTGGTGGGTAGGTATTTACTTTCCCCTCAACATCCCTTAGATTTCACTTCATCATAATTGTATGAAAGGATCTATAAGTCTTTTTTTCTGATTATTAATTTGAATTTATTACGATTATTATTTAAAATAAATATACTCTACAAGGGATAATGAACTGTAAATATGCTATTTATTATATGTTTTTTCATTTAAAAATAGATATTATATCAAAAAATTACCCTAATGTCTTCCCAAATTATTATTTTCAATATAGGGAAGAACTTTTGTCCACATATCTATATCAATCCCCACATGCATTCATGTTTTGATCCCAATATAACTATTGAAAATTAACTTGATGGGGTTAAAATTTTTATCATCCCGATTCCTCCCAACCTTAAATAGTATACCTTTGTTTATTTCCCTAATAACTCTTTTTTAATAAAATGTCACTACACCACTCATGTTTTTTTAATCCATATTTTGTTGACCTCTTAACAATTCATTATTTTTATCATATATTGTGTCTTGGTCATTAGAATTGGAATCGTCAGTTTGATGAAAATCCATATTTTTCTTTATTAGTGAAACATTTAATTTATATTACATAAACTAATTAGTGAACATATAATATTATAATGAAAAGTATAATATATTTTAGAAAAATTAACATGTAAATTAAACTCTCTTTTTCTTCTTCAATGTTTGGATGTATTTGGATCCTCTATTGAGTATCAAAGTCCCCTCATTATGATGCCCTCTAGCATAGAATAAACTATCACCATTTGGGCCACCGAAAAATTGTTGTGATGTATCAATGAAATAATATTTCAAAAAATGAATATTCCTATAATCTTATTATTCTCTCAGTGAACCATAAAACAATTAACCAACTCTTATTTGAAGGATCCAGGTTATAAAATACATGTATTTCTTGTGATTTAAATATGAATAGTTTATTCTTATACCTATACATTCTGAAATTCACCTTTATAAATTCCAATTCATTGACTTTATATTTCCTTCTATTATCAAACCATTTGAATCATAAAAGAGGATGTGTAAATTTTATGTAATCAAACTCTTTTTTTTTGTGATTCCATAGTATGAAAGTTTCATGTAAATTGGATTTATATCATTGGTTTCAGATACATGCATCCCTTATGCTATAAAACTAACTCCACTATATTGTATTGTACTACTTTCAACACATTATTTTGTAACAATTACGTAACAATTAATTACATAACCATTTTAAGATTATACATATACACTTGGTCCTCTAACTGGACATCTAATTCATTCAAAAATTGAATTTGAATTTTCAAAATAATCTTTTAAAAATACAATCTCAAAACAACATTATAAATGTTTGATTATCTCTAAATGATATCTAACATTCAGACCTTGATGGATTCAAGGGCCTAAGAACTAATTTTTGGGATTTAATATATGGGTCAAACTCTACAATGTTGTGTAAAAAGTAAAGTTTTTCTTGATCCTACTCTATAATGGTAATTATAACAACATATATTCCAAAAATCCTTTAGCCCACATGACATATGATATGATGAGATTTTGTAAGACCAATTCTATCAACATATTATGTGTAGTCGATATAAAATTCAATAAATTATTCAATAATATGTCAATATACAATACGACCTTCTATCCAACTTTGGTTTTTGAAATACCCCTTCATGAAGGTAATATTAAATTTACATTGTAAATTATTTAAAATTATTTCCATCGTCATTTACACTTGTAATCATATGATATGGTCCATAAATCATAGTATCATCTTAGTGAGTATCTAAATTATGTTATTCTATAGGTTTAGTCCAAAATTTAAAGAATAGATATATTTCATGATATATGTAATATTATTCAAACTCCTATAGACTCATTTTTTTGAATAAAAACAACAAAAACGTGGAAGGATGATTTTAGAAGGTTCATATGCATGCTCTATTACATACATGATGAAATCTTTAACCTCATCCTCACACTCCTTTTCCATACAATTAGGATCCACCATTTGCAATTTATATTAATCCGATTTAGTTTAATGATATATATATTTAACAAAAAATAAATAAGTATACATAGTGTATGTATATAATGTATCATTTTTTATTTCTATCAATTATATAAAGTGTAAGTTCAAAAAATATAATTATAAATTATACCAGATAAGTATATAAATTATATAAAATAAGAGATATAAAACCAATTTTTTATAATTCAATGAAAAACATATAAATATAAAAATGAAAATGTTTTAGAAATAATTAAGTCTTCTATATTGAGGTAGATTATTTGTTTAGTGTGATGTAGGTAACTTAATTCCGAATGTGATGATATAATGTGATGATTTTTTCATTGATGATTTAATGATAAAAAATGGTGATTTCTTATTTTGTATTATTATTCATAGTCCACCTTATTCCACTATTAAATCATTTTTATATATTATTTTTACTCTTTTGGCATATGGTATATTCAAGTAAGGTGTGTTTTTAATGGCATGAGATATGCGATTAAGAGTTTGATTAAGAACATACATTAATGAGAGGTATATTCATTGTTAATTATTTAAAAATAAAGTGAATGATTATTGTGCTCTGAGAGGCTCACATCAATAGGCTCTTGGTCACGATGAATCTAGATGAACATTAAGAGATATTCAATGATTTGATGTATTCATTTATTTGTCACCATATTTTAGAAAAGGGATACAAATCATGGTTCCTTGAAGAATTTATGTTGAAATTTTCATGTATTCTAGGCATAAAATACTTGAATACATTCCCAATAGGGAAAGATAATAATAAACTTTTCATTCAATCTACTGATGATAATCAATTTTTTAGAAATATGGATTCTACCACAAAAACACATGGGGTTTTGATATTTCTTATTAGGATATCAACTTATATCCTTATAAAATTGAGCATAATAATTTTAAAACATGTTAGAGGATTTATGGAATTAGCCAGGTATATTTACATCCCTATGTTTTAAATGAAATATTTTTTTATAATATCTCCCTTTAAGATGGACGAAAATAAAATTGAATGAAAAAAAACCTATTATGGAAGAGTTCTTATCTATTTTGATCTTCATCTACGCCACCCATAAGAAGAAGTTCTTATTAATAATAGAGATAATATTAATGTCAAATTTTACTATTAGTTTATCCCAACTTTTTTCAATTTCTATAAATTATTCATCCATAATGTTACATGTTATAAGAATATTAGGAATATGAAATTGGAAAAAATAGAGTATTATACTTAAAATGATACTTGGAAGATAGTAAAAAAACAATGAAAGTGAGAATGCCTCTTTGAAAATGGTGAATCTTCAATGATTCCATATAAAATATTAAGAGTTTTAAAAAAAAATCTATTTATTTATGTCAATTATAATGTCAATATTAAGAAGGAGAATCTATGTTCTTTAAGAAAGTCACCATGAATCTGGAAGAACATACCATTTTAATATCACATAATCAAATATATAGTTGGAAGATCAAACCATTTTCATTCAATTGAACCCCATAAAATTTTTAAATTATAATCAAATAATATATATTTTAATTTTTTTTGGAAATACATATCTATAGTCTATATATATAAAGAGGAATAAAAACCCAAAAATCCTGAAAATCAATAAAGATCCGAAAATCAAAATGGTAAGCACCCTAAAAGGGTCAATTCAACTAAAGTAATAGGGAATAACAATGGAAAAAAACTAGTTATAAAAGAACATGTAGAAAATGAACCATTAGAGATGAACATTGGAAGATTAACTAAAAAATATCATGAAATACACATGAAATATCGACATAAAATCCTTATAAAAAAGTTCAAAATATCATACCATTGAGATTGAGTTTTTATTTATTAAAAACAAGCATGGATAACGTAGTTGAACATGGGAAGATAAAATCAAAAAAATCTTGGAAAAAACTCAAAATATCAGCTAAGAATATTTAAAATCAGTTTCTAAATTTCATAACATTATTTTTGAGGATCGAATTGTCCAAAAAATTGACATTATCTATATCATAGCTTTGGTTCCCTGAATGTTTGAATGTGGCATAGAGAAGAAGATATCAACTAGGGTTCTTTTTTTAAATAGGGCAAAGGGTTTTATCAGTGCTAACTGAAAAGCACAGATAAAATCCCGTTTAGCAGTTCTCACAAATAAATATTTTGTTAGTGATTTTTAGCACTAAATAACCAAAACCTATAACAATACTAAAAAGTGCTTCCAAAAGATGTATTTTTGAGCAATTAAACTTTAGTGCTGATAAAGTACTCTTTTATCAGCGGGTAATCTAGCACTGATAAATACACTTTTATTTGAACATAATCAAGCACTAAAAGAAACTTAAAAAACGAATAACCAAGTAATATTAATTATATAAATAATATACCTATTGACAATGAATTATAATAAACAATTAAAATAAAAGAATATTAAAAAATGAATTTAAATAAATTCTTAATATAAATTTCAAACATATTAAAAATATAAAAACTTAATAAATAAAATTAAAAAATATTAAGCATATAAATTAAAAACATATTGAAAATAATAAAACCTAATAAATACAAATTTATAAATAAATAAAAAATTAATAATTTCTAAAAATATATAAATTAAGTAAATATAATAAATAAATAAATAATATTAAATAAATTAATATTAAAAAAATAATAAATTAAATTAAATAAATTAAAAAACATAAAAAATGAATAAAAATGGATAAATAAATAATATTAATCATATAAATAAAAATATTATTAAATATTAATTATATTTCCTATTGAAATCACAAAAATATCAAAAATTACACATAAATAAGTTAATAATATAAATATCAAACATATTAAAAAATTTGAAAACTTAATAAATAAAAATGAAAAAATATTAATCATAAAAACTAAAAAATATTGAAAATATTATAACATAGTAAATAAATATTTTTAAATAAATATTAAGTAGTTAATAAATTTCACAAACATTAAAAAATAATAAAATTTAAAAATGAATAAATAATATTCATTGAAAGAACATTAAGAATGAATAAATTAAATTGAATAAATTACAAAAATAATTAAAAAATTTGAATTCATTACATTAATTAAATGAAATGTAAACACATAAAAAATGAATAAAATGAATAAATAAATAATATTAATTTTCTAAATAACAAAATTCTTATAAAAATGAATTATATTAACTATTTAAATTAAAATAATAATAAAATAAATATAAATATTAATCATATAAATTAAAAAATATTTTAAATATTAAAACCTAATAAATAAATATATATAAATAAATATTAAAAAAAGGATAAATTCCAAAAAAAAGTTAACATAAAAAATGTGTAAATTTCAAAAGGATTAGAAATTCATAAATAAAAATTTAGAAAATAAAAAAATAATAAAAATGGATAAACAAAAACAATAATATTTAACGTATTTAAAAAATTTATAAATATTATGATAAATGTATTCATCGATGTAATAATATTATAAAAAATTATCAATAAGTGAATTAGTGAATGTATTAATTATAATTTATAATATTTTTATTTATATAAATTAATAACTGTTATATATATATCATCAATAAAAATTAATACATAAAAATATTATATATATTCTTGTTTATGATATATCAATAATTATAAAATTATAAAATTAAAGATCAGAAATTTAATAATATTTTTAAAATATATTTCAATTTTTTATATAAATTCATATTATTATTTCTAATTATATACATATGTATTGTACTTTTTGAACTAAAACAATCAATTTCATTCATAACAGCTCTAAATCCAAAAGCACAAAGGTCGTAGTCAACGTGGGTACACACCTGAACCAAAAAGAGGTATTGGAAACATCTAAGAACTTGACTACATGATGGGAAAATTTATTTTCCTCCCTATTAACCAAAATAAAACTACAGTGGATAAAACCTGAAGTGAAACTCTAAATATCCCCCAACAGAAGCCCCAAATATGTTGAAACTGAAGTGCGAGATTTGGCCAAAATACTAAAAAGTGCCAATTATATTCCGAGATAATTTTTCACCATTCTTGCTCATGGAAAAAATTTAAACGAACACTAAAAACAATAGTTTTGGTAGTGTTCAATTTCCATTTGAAAATAAAATTCTTGTTCATATAGGATAAAACACCACTACTGGAACCAAATCCCACACAAGCATCATAGAAGATAATAGCATCCACATTGGCCTTGAGAAAACCAACAAAATGTGGAGACAAGGCCACAACATATACCAGTGATGGAAAAATAAATTCCCCAGTTTCATAGTGATTCAAGAACTCAATGATATTACCAGATTTCTAAATCTAAATCTATTCTAGAAACATTTTTCTATTAAAAATGAGATCATTAATTCGTATCCAAATAAACTATGTAAATTCACAACAAACAAGAAGATTTTTGAATCATGACCCTAAAAAAATTGCAATAAAAATTCAACAACATATATATCCCCCAAATTATCTAGAAAATGAATCTTCTACCAGAGCTTCCAAATTGGCATAACATAGGGGAAAATAAAGATACCATTAATTTTGGTTTCTAGATAAAAAAAAGAAGGAAAGTCTCATCTGTCAAAATCTAGAGTTAAAAAAATGCACGCATTGGGAGAAAATTATCCTTGGATATCCATAAGATGTCTTTGATTTTAAAAAACAAACCTGATGTCCAAATTCTATACCAAACGATGTTTTCTTATTGCTACAATCTCTACATGGATATCCAATAACCCAACCTAACTGAAACTCAACCATATTTCGATAGATTCTAGAAAATATTTTCGCCTCCCTCCCATCAGCATAGTTGAATATTCAAAATCAAACTTCTATATCTTTCATTGAATAATGAGTTTAGTTTTTAGACACACCATACTAAAAAACCATCATGAAGAATTTATTTATCCTTAGAATCTTAAAAAATCAAGACTGGTAAGAAACCACCAACACTTCTTCGCTAAGAGAGAGGTTTGAAAATTTCACATATACCAGAACCCCATGCCTTGGGCCTTCTTAGGGAGACAAATAATCTCCCAATAAACTATTTATAACATATTTCATCCATCTATAGAACCCCAAAAAAAAATTTAGAACATGGAGTGAAGTTGATTAATAAAATTATATAAAAACATAAAGAGATACATAACATATAATGGAATATCCCATACCACCAATTTAATGAGGACTATATTCTCAGCCATTGACAGACCCTTTCCTATCTATCTATTAATTTTATTTTAATATCTATCCAAAATAGATGAAAATATCACCTTCTCTGATATTCCAATTGCCATCGAGCATCCAAGATACTTATTATGATTCTCAACTTACAACACATTGAGAAGATATAAAAAATTAGACCTCTTCTTAAGAGGCTCCCCATTTTTAAATTAATCCTCTGATTTATGAAAATAAATCATTTTTCCAATGGAATTGAAATAATTTTGATAATATAAAAAATATAATAACAATTTTAAAAATTTTCCCTATAAAGAAATAATCAATTATCTGCAAATAAAAGGTGTAGAATCTCTAGTGCATTCCTTCTTCCTTCACATTATGGACTTTAACATCAAAAACATCCTTTGAAATGATTTTTGAAAATAAATCAATAGAAATAATGAAAAAATAAAGGAAAATATATTCCCCTTATGTTAAACCCCTATAGGGAAGCAAATGATCCCTGATTTCTCCATTAACCTTTATCATGTATGATATATATGAGACACATATCATAATAATTTGAAAACAATTAACATGAAAAACATATTTTGTGAGAATATGATCTAGAAACCCCACTTAACCCTATCATAGGCTTTAAACATGTTAAGATTAAGATCCATGGACACTTTCTTATATGAATTCCTCATGTTCTTCGAATGTAATATTTCATACACCCTGATGAAACATTCAGTACTCAAGTGTTGATGAAAAATAGAGTATCGAGTTTATAAAACAAAATATGAAAATAAATGCTTTATTCTATTTTCAATAACAATAGAAAAGATATTATTAACCACATTACATAGAATAATGGGCCTAAACTCTATCAAAAAGCATGGATTCACAACATTAGGGACCAAGGTAATTATTATCTCATTAAATGGGAAAATATCAAGATATCCTCTCCAAAACCTATTAATTCTTATTATAACATTTGGTCCAACAACATGAAATAATTTCTTTTAAAACATAACATGAATACCATTAGGCCCCGAAGCCTTCATAGGATGCACACCTCTTAAAAAATTAACAATTTATACCTCCTGGATATCACCCACAAACCTATCATTCATATCTATATAAATTATAGGATAAAGAAAAACATTAACCCCCTTAGATATGTCCATGTTATCATAATTTAATAAATATTTATAAAAGACAGAAATCAGATTCTTACTACTTTTAAAATAATTAACGCATGACCCAACCCTATTTTGAAGCTAATGGATGTGATTAATTTTACACCTAGAGGATGATTTTAAATGAAATAAATTGGTATTATTATTACCTTATTAGAAATAAAGTACTCTATAATGCTACTCCAAGAACTGTTATTTAATCACTAACAAAGAGTCCAATTGCTTCTTGATGACTTGGTCTCTCTAAAAAATCATCCCAGAAGTCATGGTAAGACAAATCTTGAGAAACTAACTTCCAACCAAACAAATACTAATATCAAAATTTAGGTAGTTTTTATCCCCAAATATTACTACATGGATTCCACCTTCTAGAACTTGAAATAAATGTATACCCTTTATCTCGTAGATTCTACAGAAATAAATGAAATACTATGATCCTTGAACCACATGGTTTCAATCATAAAATTTATAATCCTATGTTGATAGAAACAATTCTTAAAAAAATAAAAAAATAATGGTTTGTGGTTGAAAATAATGGAATCTTTATATATAACTAAAACGGATGGGAAGGTATCCATCCACTCATATGATGAAAAGAACCTATCCAACCTATTTGTGATATAGTTACCATGATTTTTTCTCATAAACCATGTAAAAGGATTCCACAAAAAACGTAGATATAAAAGAAATGTATCTTTATGAATATCATGAAAATCATATATAGTGTTAGAAATTATACTCACACCATAATATTTCTTATGAAAAAATTATCTCATTGAATTCTCCCCTAATAAGTGAAGGATCATTAAAATCATTCCTGATTATTCTAAACCGGTCCCATTTTCTAAATTCATCTACCCTAGATGGCCATCCATATATAACAATAAATTCTTGATAGATGGATCCTTTTAAAAGGTTGATCAAACAATATGATTCTAGGAATATTGTTAGATACAAATAGTGACACATTATTTCAAAAATATGCCAATACCATCAGACCAACCCACCATTCAATGAAAATGAGATTAATTAAGCCCAATTCATATTTAATTAATATTGCATCTTTTCATTTTGATAGGGTATCATCCATAAGGACAAAGTCTAAGAAGTACTTGATTCTCTAATGATAGAATATCTAAAATATTTGGTGGTTTCCAAGTCCCTAAAAGTTCCAACAGAATATTTTCATTATACTAAGTGGGGATGACAATCACTCTCATTTTATAGATAGGCATTATATTGGAGAAACTACATAAAATATATCACATGTTTTCCTTATGGTAAACTCTCATCAAGAACCTATTCTTCCAAAATTTTCTTAACCAATAATAAATATTCTTTTCCCCCTTTCTTTATGAATGAACCTATTCCATGAACTATCCTAGTATGTTCTACATATCACCAAATTTGAACCATAAATAGTTAAAAATGGATATTCTATGAAAATAGATTAAAAAAATTCACTATTCCACTCACTTCCCCAATGTTTAAATATTATAATTTTTATGGAAATAGTGGATAATTATCTATTAGAATGTTTGATGTCATTATAACATTCAATGATATAAAATCAATACCCTTGGAAATAGAAATATTCTCAACCAAATTATACACTATAGCAATAAAACCAAAAACCAAATAAAGGGACTCATATCAATAAAAAATGATTTATTTATTACTATGGGATTGAAAGATATTTGGATTTATTGAATCTTAAATCTATATCTATCATTTTCATCCTTGGAGATAAAATCCTAGCTAGGATTCCTTATTCATAACCATGCTCCAAATTGTAAGACTATATATCCACCATCATTCATAGTTTTAACAATATAATATTTTTACACGCGACTTATATGGCCACATAAATAGAAAAAATGGTAAAAACTCATACTGTAGAGATAACCAGTGGTTATCCCCACCAGAATCTAGATAAATCTCCCCCATGAGTAGAGAATTCACATAAATATGCCTTAATCCTTTCATAATCTTCTTTAAAGATGGGGGTTGAATCATCCCATCAGATAAAGACACCTAAAATATCTCCAATCTTATGCATAAGAATCTATGTTATTTTGGAAAAAAGGATACCCATTATGTTAACATATAAAGGTGATTTATAAAAATCCACATTCAAAGGAACCAAAGAGTCTAAATCCTCATGAATAACCAATAAATGATTATCCAAAATCCACAGACACAAATACACAATTTTTTATCTATCACACTGAAGAAAAAATTGAAACCTGAATCACCTAGTATCCAATTCATTGATGGTTATTACCTTCTCAAGCAGTCATATTTTTTCTATAGTGTTATTAAAACAAAAAAAATATCCATGATTTCTATATAATTGTCTAACTAGAAAAAGGGAAAGATGATTAGTAAGACAACTAGTTTCATCTAATTTAGATTTATCAATTATAATATTTTCCATTTATTCAAGGATAACCTTTACCATCGACTAAATAGATCATTATCCATCACTAAAAAATAGATACATAGGGACTAAGGAGATCAATATTCATGATGAAAAGAATAAATGACAAAATCTGATCAAAGTCCAACCACCAAATCACAGGGAAACTTTAGAAGCTTTGGACCCAAACTATCAAATCTAGAGACCCATATAAAGAATAGAATATATTTTTAATATATTTATTTTATATAAAAAATATAATTAAATATTAATTTTTTTAAATTATAATTATAAACAAACATATTATTATTTTATTAAATTTATTCATATTTTCAAAACAGAATAAAATTTACAATACTAATTACTAAAATTACTAAAATTATAATATTTTGTTTCAATTACTTATATATATATATGAAAATATTCATGAAAGATATATAATATAGGTATTAACCCTTTGTGTGATGGGACGAGTCTTCATTCGCTTTCCCACCATGTTTAAAATATGAGAGGCGAAACCATTCATCTTGTGAATTCTTTATATATTGATAATTATTATATATGTTAGGACATATAATTATAAAAAAGTATAAATTAATATATATATATAGATATATATATTATATTTATAAAAATATTTTTTTTATTGAAATAAAATTTTAAAATGTATAAATATTAATAAATAGATTAAATTATTCATAATTTCTTTTAATAGTGTTATTTCAGCACTGATAAAATACATCCCTAATCAGTGAAAAACATGCATTGATAAATACTTTTCTTTTATCATCATTAATTAGAAGCTCTAATAAAAGTATGATTTTTTAGTTCTTTTTTTTACCATTTATAAAATCCAAAACTAAATTAATAACAATATATAGTAGTGTGTATCCACTATCTCATTAATACCAAATCTTAAATCAAACCCTTGACTGTCAAAAAAGAAAACCATGAGGCCTCTTAGGTAACACTCATAGGAAAAAACACACCACACCATAAGACACTTAGGATGATGGAATTCAAAACACGAATAGTGGATCATGCCATGGGCTATAAGGGGATACATGACCCTATCTTTATTGTTCTATATGTAGGGGATCACATTCCCTAGTGAAGGAAAAGTGATACTTGGCCATAAATAAGAAAAGAGAATAGAGGATCACAACCTTTGTCCCACAATGAGATACCTAACCCTATCCCTGATAGTCCATCAAATAGGGGATCACATATACTAAGTAGTAGGGTATAATACCATATCTTATCTATGGAAAGGAAAGAAATATCTCATCGATATGCCTAGCATAAACTACTCATAATCCTAAACCAATGTTTGGTTTCCCTAAATAATCGACTAACACACATATATTCCATCATTGTTACCATGTGGATAAAATATAAATTTTCCCACCTCATATCACAAATGGACTTGAATGTCTAAAAAAATTCTCTATTTTTATCTATGAGGGAAAATAAATATAATATCCTATTTACTTGTTAAAAAATGACACCTAATGAAAAATATAAATCTAGTAAAAAAAATTCTTTCCATATCACAAATGAGATATATAAGTTGATGGAGCTCGAGGATCCTATCACGAGTCAAAAATTAGGTTTCACATATGGTACTTGAAATTCCTTACTCATTTTCCATCACCAAAATCACAACCACTCAATAATAAAACTTAGGAATAATTATATCCACAAAATTAATGTCCCTGGTGAAATTATAAGAATTTTAAAATGGAGTTTGGTGAATAATCATCATAAATCACTAATAAGGTATTGGAAAATAAAAATAACAAGTCTTACATTAGAGGTAACATGGGACTTGATACAAATTATACGTATAGATTAATCCCCTATTCCATGCAAAATCATGCTTATGATATTTACATATATAGTCTCATTCAATATATATAATTATTTTATCACAAATATGCATTCAATGACTTAAATTAATATTTTTATACTTAATATATTTTTATCAAACCCATGTCACACCCACACTACATCACTAACTCATCCTGAAGATAAAAACCAAACTTTATAATTAAATGGATCATTAGATAATTCTACTAAGGTCATTTACTGGATAGAATTTATCATTTTACCCCTGGGGAGATCCAGATACTATGAAAAATAAAAATTGAACTATTTCCTAACTGAGAAAAATCTAGGTCACAATACAACCACCCAATGATCAGTTAAACCTCAATGGATTTTTTAAGAAATGTATCAAAGAACGAAGGTCTCATGCTGTGTATCACACCAACCTTAACATGAAAGGATTGATAATAAGAATACAACCATATATATATTGATGTTTGTATGATATTTCATGGGATATAATTTAGCGATTCAATCCAAAAAATAAGTCTCCAGTTATTTTCTCATGAGTCCATTACTTATGATAATATTAAAATATCCTCAAAACTCACAAAACACTATAATGAACTTTGATTAGGGACCACTCGAAGTCATACTTTGAGGGGATATTATCATTCCACTCATCTTATAAAAAAAATTATATCACACATGAATGAATAGTAAATAGATTTTCCTTTCATTATAAAATAACGATACATTATAAAATTATTATACTGATGTCTTATGTATTGTATACTGATAAATTCAACACGAAACTCTTGTTTCTTCTACACTAATGATTTTTTATTAGATCCACTACATTGATTTATGTGGTAACCCTACTGATCCTAACATCATCCCTCTAAATGATATCTCATATGAGATTGTATTTTAGAAAGATGTGTTTTATCCTTTGGTGGGGTAGGGGTTCTTTTTCCCGATCAAATATTTCAATTTTTTCATAGTAAATCTCGATTTATCCCTCAATTATATTAACCACATAAAATTTAGAAATGATATTCTGGATCAAAACTACTTCCTTCACAGATATCTAATAAATTAATTTAATATGCCTCTATTGTTGAGTCTACCATAGTAGCTTGTTTTGAACTCTTCTAACTAATGACTCCACTATTCAGTGAAAACACAAATCCATATTGAAATTTCATATAATATATATTAAATTGGAAACTTTAATTGGGTAAAACCTTTATATAGAACTCATCCTCACCTCTAAAGAACAAGAACATATCCTTAGTCCAACTCAAGTAATTAAGGAAGTTCTTTACAATAATCCAGTGACGATCACAAATATTGGATTGCTATCTAGAAGTAATTATAAGGGAATATGTGAAATAAATTTAATTAAACAACATGAAATACATGATAGAGTATATTGATAAGGCATAATGAATTATATCTATCCCCTTAGAATCTTTAGAAGGGTCCTGAATCTAGTTAATATTTTTTCCAAGTAGCATTGCTAAACAGCCCTTTCAAGAGTTATCCATGTCGAACCAATTTATAAATTTTCTAATCTATGTGTCTTAATATAGTCCTAGAAAATTATTAGATATATCTATATAGATATTTATACCCATTATGTTGATGGATTTACCCATGTCTGTTATTGAGAAGCATTTACCCAACCACATTTTTATAGAATGAAAAGTTGGGATTTTATTTATAGTAACAAGTATATTATCCCCATAAAATATCTAAAACACTACCATTAATCCTATTATATATTAAAGAGTCATCCATGATTTTTATTAAACCAAACTTATTGATATAATCCTTAAACTATATATTTTAGCTTCAATAATATTACTTTAATCCATAAATGGAATGTTGAAACTTTCAAACCTTAACAGACTTATTTGGCACTTCAACACCTGATGGTTGTGTTATATACACATCCTCAACTAAATTTTCATTAAGAAAAGTGGTTTTTATTTCCATATGATATATCTCATAATCATAATGCGTTTATATAGTGATCAATATCTAAATGAAATCTATCACCACTACTAGTGAAAAGGATTCTTCATTGTAAATACCATAAATTTTCATTCATATTTCTTCCAATATGCATGATTTATAGGTAGAAACCATATAATCCATCATATTGTTTTACAAAAAACATACTTGAACCCTATGGGTTTCGACCCTTCAAGTTAATCCCCAAAGTTCCAAACAAGGTTAGTTTACATGGATTCTATTTAATATTCCTTGAATTTTAACCATTTCATTTAATATAATTACTCAATGTCCTTATAGTAGGTAATCATTTCATATCCTAGGAACATTACCTCATCATCATTATATTTTATGAATCCATATCTCAGGATCACATTATGAATCCTACTAGACCTAATAGTTCTTAAGTAACTTGATTTAGTTCTTTTTATATATCTCTTTATAAAACTGGATAAACTTACACCATAGGAAAACATACTATTTATTAGTCTAAAAATTATATAAGTTCAACTTATCTCCCATTAACACATTTAATTATGTGTTTTATTTCAAGGAATGTAACATTTCAGGCCATAAACACTTTGTTCACTATAGGATTATAGAATCAATACCCCCTTGTTTCATTCAGATAACCTAAAAATAAGAATGTTTTATATTTTGGGTCATATTTGATAGAATCCAATCATTTTATGAGTTCTTCATACCCCAAACTATTTATAAAATACAAATTGGGAATTTTATCATACCATATCTTATATGGTTTACTTATGACTTCTTTAGATGGAACATGATTTTTTATGAATGTAATGATCTCTATATCATAACCCCGAAATGAAATAGGAATGTCACACTAACTCATCATTGATCTAACCCCAATAAAAAAAGATATTATTCCTTTACATAGACACTATGGTCCACTCTGGTGTTCTATAAGGATTTACTTGTAAAATAATTTCACAATGCCTCAGTTGTTCAGTGAATTCATATCTCAAGTATTCACCACCACTATTCAATTCGAGGATCAAAATATGTTTTTCAATTTATTTTATTATTCATTCTGAGGCTCTATAAAATTTTAAATGGTTTTATAATTTTATATTGTTAAAATAAATATCCATAATGAATAAATTAATCTCTAAAAGTAATAAAGTACATAAAATCCCCACATTCTCTAGTACACATTGGTCCATATACATCACTATGTATGAGATCCTAGAGCCCACTCTTCCTTTCACCCTTTACATTAAGAGGTAATTTGGTCATTTTACCTATTAAACGAGATTAACATGTATCAAATGATTTATAATTGAGTTGTTCTAGTAATCTATCTCTATAGTGTCTTTTTATTATTTATCATTTATGTATCTAAATGTAGGAGGGATTATAATAAACATTGTATTTTTATTCTATATTTTATAGACAGGAATATATATATATATATATATATATAGAATGTATAAACCATTTACCATATTATTTGTTCCATAAAACACTTTATTATTATATATACAAAAGATATCATTCTTAATAGTTATTTCATATCCAATCTTTCCCAAAAAATATAAAAATATAAACTTTATGTCTATAGCGGGAAAATAATAAAAGCACTCCAATTATAAGACTAATCCACTTTTAAAATTCAGATTATAATTTTTAATTTATAATATAGAAACTCTTTATAATTCACATTCAAATTATTAAAATGATTCTATTTAAAAACACCTCTCAACCTTATATCTAAATTTTGAACTATTATAAAGGTCGTACCTATAAGGGATCCCAAAATGATTATCATGAACTGTTCCATAATATATGACAAATATATATTGATGGGTGAGTATTATTTTTGATATATTTTCATCAAGGGATTTTAGTGAGATTATTTCCACTAAAAATCCTGACACAATACATCATATCTATTTAGTGATCCCAGATCCATATTTGAATATGTGTGGAGTCTTCTAGGGTGTTACTTTCACCAATTAGTTATTTATGTATAGAATATTCCTAATCACAACAATTATGATTCTGATATCTTCAAGTGATAAGGCCTTTTCCTAGGTCCATTATATAAAAAAACTCAAGTATATTCCTCTCTTATTCTTGCTATTAGGATTTTTTATCTCAGTTTAAACCAAATATTACAATGAGATTTGGTTATGTAAATTTTAGGGTTAGCTATTTCCACCAGGAATTACAATATATAATCAATTGAAACCATGTTATAGTAGAACCTACTTAATTGGATGATAAAGATCTTGAAAATTGATAATTTAGATGGAATCCCACACACTATATTTTTAAGGGGTTTCCTTTTAAAATTGTTACTAGTTAAATATACATACATACATATATATATATATATCATTTATATTAAAGAAATTATATCTCAGAAATTCATTATATTCTAATGTTTTATTCTTTTGTGTATGAATTATTCTAATGATTTAGTTTTGGAATCTCCATTACACATAGAAAATTAATGTGTTCACACCCCATTTATTTTAAACTCTTTAAAAACCAAATAAGTTAGTTTTACTCACCAAAAATAGATTCCAAAAATATTCATACATATCCAAATACATCTCATGTAAATGGAACAAGAACTCTCCATGTCACGTCTTAGAGTAATATGATATTGGCAGTCTCTATATCAATAATCATAGATGAAAGATAACCAAACCCTCACCTTTCTAGAAAAAAGTATAATCCTCCAACCCCATGGGTAGTCCAATCACAATTCCCTCTACCCATGGTGACTTTACTCAAGATAGAATCCAATTCATAGTAACTCTAAAAATTAATATGAGAAAACTATACTCAATAACTACTTTTAATCTCATAAAATTAACTAAAAAATGTGGTTAAGGTAGATGTAAACTAAATCATATGATATCATACCTTTCATGTAATGTAGGTAACTACCTCATAGAAAAAATTCATACTACAAATAAATAATACATAATATTCACATTTCCCAAACACTTTATAATCATGAATATTCAAAATGTATTTAACAAATAAATAAACACCTTATTTATTCTAAAAAAACCTTGATGAAAATATTAACCTTTTATATTTAATTTAAGAATTAAAAATACCATTTTACCTTGACAACACTCATGACTTATAAATACTTTACAAACCATAACTAAATTTATTAAAATATAAAATTTTAACATTTTTTGGTATATCGTATTCTATGAAAAATAATAATACTATTAGTTTTATAATATGTTTAATATAAAAGGGTTTCAATGTGTATAAATTGTATTTAATGTTATGATTCCAAAACATATGCTATAATTCATATTTCTAAATACTGAAGGAGATATCATTAAGACCCTATCATATTATATGATTGGGTCGATATCATATTTATGCTATGATCCTCTATTTTTTTAAAAACCCGAGACTAAATCATATTTTATGAAATATCATGTTATATTCTACACCATGGATCAATTCAGTAGTATTCCACTATATCGTACTTTATGATATTGTGTAGTTGTATATGCGACTGTCAAAAATAGAATAAATACATCATATCATATTTTACCATACGAATTAAATTCTATATGATAATAAATTATTTTAAAAACTTATAGAAGTATATGTGGATATCTTTAAGAAATAGACTCTAATACCATTTATGGGTTTATGGGGATCATCTAATGATCCTTTATAGTAGAAAGAACCCATGAAACAACCTAATACCTATTTAAAATAATCAATGTTCATTAAAAAAATGAAGAATAATGTACATGAAATGTGATAGACTCCATCAAAACTCCTCGATAGTTTATGGAGATAATTGGAGAGAAACAATTATCACTCCTCCATAGGTAGTACACTCATCAATATATCCATGATCGAAAAGTGAATATACCGATCCAATAATTAGGTGATAACATCTTCACCAAGTGATGAGTTGCGTTTTAAGAAGAATGGATATTTGATTATATTTAGTGAATCCATGGTAACACTAATCAAGGGAACACTTACCTTATATATTCCATCCCTAATCCTCTTATTTAAATAAAGAGTATTGGCAGTTTTAGTTTTCATCTCATGGAATTCATACATTACAACCCTTTGGTGTTCATTCATTGAACTTATTCAGTGAATGTTTGATTCCACGTATGATTTATTCCTAATGAATCATAAAAAATTAAACCATACCAGGGTAATTTTCCAATTTCACATACTTAAATCCCATAAAATCTTGTAAAGTTTTACAATTATATGATATAACATAAAAAAATGTGGTGTCATAAACTTTTTAACGATATACCCTATGTAATGTGATATTATTTCCATATCATGAAACTAATTGCATAAACTATAGGGTATATCATTAAATATTATGCACCATTTTTGTTTATTTCAAAAAATAATTAGTGTAATTTTTTATTAACTCGGAATAATAATTTTAATTTTAATAACTAGGTAACCTAAATGTTGAATGGGAAACCATGTTATGTATTTTTAAGACACATCAATAATTTTATTCAAAAAATAAAATTATAAGAACAATATTATTATTTAAGTTATATATAAATAGGAAATAAATCCTCTTCCTACCCTAATTACATTTAATATATACTAAATATGATATGAGTATTTTACCATCACATAATCCAATCTTCTTCTTCCCTCTTTATCATTTCCATGTTATGTCACACCCTCTCTTATTATCTTTCTTATTCTTCTCCACCTTCTTAAATTCCTATCAACATTAAATTCCTTTTATAAATACTGAGTTCGTGGAAATATTCTAGTTTCACCATGTCAATGTGAGGTACCCAAAACCTACAAGGCTTTAGTCTCAATTAGGAAAGAGGAATCTCCTATAGACCGCTTATATTCTGTTAGGCGAGGTATTAAAGATCAGTGAGTTGCGAACAAGTAACTCCCTTTATAGGATCATTTATGACTATCTTATTTTAGTTATAATGAGTTATTAAATTATTTCTTGTGATTTTATAGGTTTTAAGGATGGTTTTATGTTCATTTAACTGGTTGAAAATGGTTGATTAGCCCTAAAGGTCAGTTTCCATATATCAATTCCATTAATTTTTTATCCACGAGATATTGAGATATTACAAATTAGTTTTTAAGTAATATCACATTTACAATAGTTATATATGATAATTTCCCCATATACTCTTGTTTTTATCTGGTTTTTCAATTCGGTGGAAGTTACATGTCTAAATGGTTATGGGGAGTATTGTTTAAATTTAATTGTTACCATGTGTTCAATGAAATTTCTCAACAAGTTTTTTCAGGGATTAATGTGGAATTATTTTCATGTATGGTTGGATATGAATTATTTGAAATTATTAAATCATTATACATTGAATAATTTCTTAATTTATATAATTTTTAGATTATATATAATTTTTGTGAAATTACAATTTGAACACTAAAATATCATGGGTGAGAACTTTGGGAGCATGAGAGAGATCCCAGGTGGGTGTTGGTAAATAAATATGTTACTATTATGAGACATGGAAATCCCGAAATTTCTAATTATAGTACATGGTACTCCATTTTAGTATCATCTTATGTGACATGAAACACCATCAATTTATTATTTTGGGACATGGTGGTCCCATCTCAACTAGTTCACTAGGTTGACCTGGATCTCTCCCAGTAATGTATTTTTAAAATTATAGTATATATGTAGAGACCCTAGTAATCCCAAAAACAAATCCCATTAGTATTTCCTTATGATGGAATACTTTATGTAATTGTTTTAATTGGTGTACACTTCCATTAAATAAGTTTCTTCACATTGTTTTATTCACGGAACCCAAAATTACATGTGTTAACATTGTTGTTTGTCTTCCATAAACCCATAATTTTCAACTTTCATATGTGTTTTTAAAATTAATATTAATTATATTAGTTTTGATGGGTTTTACATAGGTTAGTTGGTGTAACTTATCGGGCTTGTTATAATATCACCCATTATACACCCATGGTTTTATATAAATTGTCTTCAATGGATTAGTTTAGAATGTGTGGGTGTAAACTATCATATTTGAATGAAATTGACCATTATATTAGTTTTCGATCAATATATGTGGTGGAATAAGATGGTTTTTATGTTCTATGAGGAGTTATCATGTTTTTGATTTACTTTAAATTTGGGTTTTTGTCTATTGTGTCAGTTTGGTGTACATATTTAACTAATTTTGAGATATGTGTTTGACCATGTATGTAATGGAATATGCCATTATGTGTTGAAATTTCTTAGGGAAGTTTTATAAATTAATTATATATATATTTTTTTGAAAAGTAGGAATTTAAATTAGGTTTCAAGTGTTTAATAATTTCAAAATGGTGTTTTAAGACGGGGTCCAAGGCTCTAGTGAAAACTCAGGGGTCCAAGAGACTGCTGGAGGAGTGATCATGGGACTATGATTGCTGAAATTTATAACAATAGATTATTCCCATCATGAATAGGGTATTTAACACAGGAAAAGTATTTATGGGGTGGCTTTGATGGTTTAATAAATGAAAACAAGTTCGAGTGGGCATGCCTGATAAATCTCTATGTGACATATAATGTCATGTTGTGACATATGTTGGCCATGACTAGAAATGACTTTTCCCCAAAATACCATGATGTGAAACCATTGTTCATGTTATGAACTAATCCTAGGTAGTTTTATAGATATTTTTAAATAATGGGATCAATTTTGAACCCTCATATTTCATTCTGTTGAATCCCTTATGAGAATTGGGATATAGATGGGAGGTTTTGGTTTCGAGGATTTCCACTGATCCCATTTCTTCGTCGATCAAAGTGTCATCTTCTGTGATTAACTCATATTGGTAAGTATTATCCTATAAATTCAATTTATGTCTTTTTATTCTTAAAAACCCTATTAATTTTGTCTTCATTATGGTTAGATAAAATGGAAGGAAATTCCACAACACCATGAAGGGTTTTTCTATGGATGATGAGGCTATTAATCGATATAAAAAGAGGATGTCATGTGATAATGAACATGTGTCATTTATGGGAGTTACATTGAATTCACATCATTGATTTGTCATATTATAAATGTTAAAATATATTTATATTAAATTGTTCATTTTGTGGTAGTTTCATGATAGGTATTTTCTCATAATGACATTAGAAGTGAGTTATGAAACTTCAATGAAAGGTTAGTCAAGAATCTTACCTGTGTTGACACTGTGATTTTACAAACCTTGAGGGAGGGAAACAAGGTGGATAACCTCCTCGATTCTATTGAAACATAAGAGATTTATATTTTCTTCCCACAAAAGATCATTGTTTCCTAATTGAAGGTAAGATCATGTTAATAGGGGACACCCTTGGAATGAACGACTTTAAAACTTCATAGGCTCTCTCCTCTGGTGGCTTCTTCTTGCTTCTTGTGTTCTTTTCATATTCCCGCTTCCTTTTTTTCAATAAAATGAATGATGATGGGGATCAATGGTGGATGAATAAAATTGGATGAACCAAATTAATCCATTGAGATTTTATTATCTTGGTTGATGTCATTTGAGGTATGCTGTTCCATATATACTACTTTGTGGTGTTATAAAAGTTTATTAGAATGAGATATGAGGTTCACCACTTCAGGAAAATGAACCCAAAATTCATAATTTGTTATTAATAATTAGAAATTATTAACTGATTAATGATTCTTAAATATTAATTAATTAATGGAATGTTCTAATTGTAATTGGAAAAAGTACCAGTAGACACAATGGATCCTTATATAATGGCTTTATTCTAGCCACTAATAGCTGAGGCTTGATCACTAGAGAGTGTGTTTATTTGAATAGACACATTGAGTAGTGTTGTGTGTGTGTGGCCTATGTGATCAGGTGTATTTATTTATTCCAAGAGTATACATGATAACCTTTTAGACCATGTTTTACTTTCATCACATTTGTATCTTCTATGTTTCGTAATGATATACCATGCTCTATTTATACGTGAACTCTTCTTTCTTTCCTGTTATAATTATTTTGGAATATCTTTTTGAAAATATTCAATTGTGATAACTTCTGGTTTCATACATAGCTGTGAGATACATTTATGATTATTGATTCTTTGAGTGTGATAACGTAACTTGTAATACTGTGATGTAATGGTGATCACATTTTATGTTTATTGCTACTATTTTCTCATGATGACCTACTATTTAATGAATGTCTTGTATAATCTATTGTGTTATTATTGTAGGTTATATGTTTAGACATATTTATTATATATCTGGAACATATGGAAAACCATGGTTAGGTTATCTGCTGAGGAAAGTATGCAAGGATTTCAACGTTAACAATGAAGGACCTGAGTATAGGGTAAGATAATGACAACCTAGTGGCTCGTAATGTAACTCTATCCCTTGTGGATTTTGATTAAAATACCAATACTTGATGCCTTATGGACTCCGAGTAGCATGCTGATAATCAATTCCTTCTATATACTGATTAGAATTCCAATTCTCAATTCCTTGTGGATGTATAGTATATTCCAATTATCCATCCATATAGCTCGACCACATAATTATTTCCCACTTGATATCGAGAGAACATTTGCCTCAATTCTTGGAGGATTTTGTGTGACACATTGGATCATTATCCAATGGACTAAAATTATGTATCTTACTTACTCCAACATCCTTTTTGACTATTCTTCTATTATAGAGTTGTACTAGGTATATCCATGGTTCGTGGAATGTTGGTAAGAACACGACTACTCCGTATATGGTTATTTATTTTCCTTATTATCTATTAGTGATTATATGTTACATTGTACATATATGTATTTTCTAATCAATTTATTCTAATATTATAACATGCATGTACTTTTTATATTACTAGTTTGGTACTGGATCATGTTGGTGATTTCCAACTATGTTTCAATCACACCCTTATCGAGTGGCCATGAAACTTGGGTATTCAAGCTACCCTCACTTGTTGTGGGTACAAGTTGGGTTGAGGATCAGGTTTGATCATTTGGTAGGATAGATCACTATGTGTTTGGAGACGAGAATGAGGTGAGTCTTTAAGTTGTAGATCATCCTTGTACTTTTGTACCGTTATTTGTTTTTATAAATGATAATCCTTATGGGAGATCAACTATTATATATTTGTTTTACTTTTTGTAAATTGTTTGACTCAATCATATAAATGGTATTTATTTGGTTCCACTTACTATAATTATATAATTTTTACATGTTGGGTTATTTATTATTACTGCGCACTTTGATTGAGGGTATATTCATTTCATTTTTTCACTTGAGAACTTTACTACTAGTCACCATTCTCTAGTGCATGAGGAGGAATGCCTGAGTTCATGTGGCATTCCAGCTCAAACTCTAGGATTTGGGTTAAGATGTTACAAAATGGTATCAAAGGATTATAGGTCTTATTTTTCCTATTTTGGGAAGTTGTTAGAAGGTTGACATAATAATGTGTCAAATCTTGTGATTAAACTCAAGCTGGTGCATCCAAAATGTCTTTTCCATGGAAAGTCCTAGTTATTTGGGAATGGGATTGATGTCTGTGGTTTGTGCTATTATCATATATTTTGACGTCGTGTGATGCACATGGATTTGTAGGTTGTAATTTCATATGGATTTGGATCTTGACCATTTGGACAAGAGGAAACTATTGCATCACATTCCGAAAGTATGTTTATAATGAAATAAATATTGTTTGTGTGTAATTTTATTGAACCATATGCATGCTTACTTCTAATTCCAGTTCATGTGAGAATACGATGTGGTGAACCTTGGGTGATGATGATGACAGTGACAATGATATAACCCCTTTGTGCATGAGATGTTTAATGTGCACTTGTTTGGTCATTATTGAGCATTAGTAACTGAAGTATTGAATCATGTGTGAGCATCTAGTGGATATGTCTAGTTTATTAGGTCTAACTATGGTCTATTTGGAGAGATATATCTAGAACCTAATAGCATCTTGTTTAACTAAACTAGGCATCTATTACTCTTGATATAGGTATTTGAAGAGTTAATCCATCATGTAATGTCTTTGGATATGTTCCTTGATGACTTTCCATGGGTTTTTACCACTAGTGAATCCTTAGGAAGGATTTTTGTTAAGAAATTATGGCCTTAAATGTGACTCTGGTTACTATAAATTTAGTACCTCATACTTCCTCGAAGTAACCTGAGTGAGGATATTAATTGTGAAGGATTGGTCTATTTTAATGGTGAGGGGATGTTTTCATTGATGTAAATTCCATGTGCATGTGAGTAAACGTAAAAAGTATTAGATAAAGTTATTGCAAGTTTTCTTTCATCCCTAGAGCATGAAGCACCTAATGTGCCGGTATTCATAATGAAATGTTGTGTTTTAGATCATGGTGGATGACAATAACTTGAACTGAAACCCAGGTGGTGGGTAGTGGGCAATGAAACTTGGAATAGAGTTGTTTAAAATTATAATGAGAAGTATTGTGAGGGATTTAGTTTGGTGGATCTGGAACCTTATGGTGAGTGGAAAACTATAATGGAAAGTGAGTGCAGCTTAGAGATACGTGAATCATGAAATATTCACTCTTGTTTATAGTAAGAGTTTTTTCTATGAATTATAGGGAATGACTTGATAAATGAGTGGTAATTTGGTGGTTATGTGTAGGTTGATTGAATCATTAAGATTTGGTTGATGAGAAGATCATTGTGGATGTTTTTAGTTCTATGGATGAACCTAGTGGTGGTAGTGGTGATATGTCAGTAGGGTTTTCTTTCAAGGTCTCCCTTGGTGTTAGAAACCAGACGATTTTTCATGAAGATCATAGTGTTTGGTGACCTAGTAGTTAAAACGTATAGATTTTTCTCTATGGTAAAAAATTAAATTGATAATGGATCAGTGTATCATTTGGTAATCAACCAGAGTTTTTCAACAGTGTAGATTTTGTGGTTTAATATAATTGCTTATGTGTGGGGACGATAGCCATCTGAATGGAGATTGTAACCTATTCCTAGGATACTAGTGAATGTTATACACATTGATAATGTATTTTTGTATATTGTGGACTAAATTATGTGAAATCTAGGTATATATAGTGTATGTTGTTTTGCATGGAAATTAGTTAAATAGTGGTCAAATTGTTTTTTCATATTTTCTGAAGACTAGTTTTAGATCAAGAAAAAATGTTTTCATTTTAGGAGAAAAAAAGGACACTCTTATGTTGGGGAGCATTGATCTGGTCCCGTGTGTAATGGAATATATTGTGAGAGCGGTCATGGTCTATAAAATACTGATTATAGGACAATAATGGAGGCTCTAGAAGACCAATGTGTAGTGTATCCAAGAGTGTCTGGTCCTATGGTAAATGCATGATGTTGATGCAGATATATAATTGGAAGGAGAAAAGATATAGGAATTATAATAAAGAAAAAATTAACGTGTACTGAGAGAGTATGTTGGATCATTAGTGGATTGAAACATAGTTGAGAGTCTTGTGGCTAATAAAAGCGGTATATGAATCTACCGAAGATATTACATCATAGTCAGTTAAAACATAAATATGGATGTTGGACCAATTTAACAAATCCTATGATTCTTAAGGCTTCATGATCAGTGCATTTTTAGGTTTTGATTTCCTAAATTGGGTAACATTTCAGGTAGTTGGCTGGAAAAGTACCAAATGGTGTTCTACATGAACCTAAATGTAATGGGATAGAACCAAAATAATCTCTTTTATATCAGGAATGATTATGCTGGTTAAATTTAGGTGGGAAATTTTAGGAATGGTCCAATTTCATTAGGCTATGTATCTTGGGGTGACTTATTGGCTTGGTTTAGAATTTTTAATGAGGTATTATTACTGAATTTTAACCCATGTTTGAACTAATATGTTTATAGGGGTGAAAACCAATTTCATTACATAGTCTAGTGGTTAATATTTTGATGAAATGTTCCATGAAATATTTTAGGGGGTAAAACATATTTTCATTACATGGTTTATGGGATGAACTATGTAATGATAATTTTTTATAGTTCCGATGGTGTAAACATTATTTAAAATAATAAGAAAGTGCTGTTGTGGTTTATGGAATAGCTGAGACCCTATCTATTGGGTCATTAGTAGAGACATTGGGTTATAGAAGGAATTTAATTTGAGGAAACATCTATGCTGTGACCAAACATTCAGGGGATGTTTTCTAGAGGAGTTTTAACAAGCATTATATCTTGATGTTGGACATGGTAGAGGAGAAACATGTTTGGAATGTGTTTTAGAACATGTTTAGTAGTTCATTGGAAATATAGTTTGGAATATTTGGTAAGAAATTCCTTTAGTGAGGGACACCGTGGTTTGGGAATCATCCTTAACAAGAAGAGTATTATGGTGGAAACACCATAGGTTTTGATAAATATATGTTTTTAACACCATTGATATCAGAAGATATGGGTGTGAAAGGTGCCTTCTAAGTGTTTGTGTGGATGATAATGGGATTTTTGGATTGGCTACTAGTGTTCGTATTTGGAGTTGTGTAGTGATATCATGATGATATTTGAAGAATGAGCACAAATATTGGATGGTTAGTTGGAATTCTATGTTGAAACACATAGATATCCTTGTGAATGAAAATCATGGATGATCAGGTGAATTGTTTCACATGCTACAATAACTTATTGAGGATGAGAAGCACCATTATGGGAATAGTAAAATATCCTACCCCATTACAAGTTGTAATTTTTTAGGAAGGTTTAAAAATTTCATTTCTTGAATGATTAGTTTTGTGAAATAGGTATTGGAATGAGGTTATGAATGTTAAGTCATTCCCAAATAGTGTTTTTGGGATGAGGTTCAAGGATTAGGTTATGCCCTAGGGGGATGATAGGCTATTAGAGGTTTTTTGGGGGGCCCAAGACTGCTGAAAGGTACAACAATAGATCATTCAAATCATGAATAGGGTATTCATGATGTGATGAGGATTTATGGGGTGGCCCTTGTTATTTTAATATGTCCAATAGGATTAAAGAGGATATTCCTAAGAAATAACATCTTGATATATAGTGTTTCACCATGACATATGTTGGCTAGGCCCAAAAAATGATTTCCCCCTAAAATCACATGATGTGAAATCATGTTTCACATAGTGAACTACTCATGGGTAGTTTTATGGATGTTTTAAAATGATGGGATCATTTCAGAATCCTTATATTACATTCCCCCAATTCCCTTATAATAATTGCGATGAAAATGGGAGGTCTCGTCTTTTGGGAGATCCTCTGATCTCATTTGTTCATTGATTGATGTAAAATCTATAATGATGGATTCCACTTGGTATGTCTCATCCCTTGAAATCTATCTTTATCTATTTACCCTTATTATTCTTTTTGATCATGAATTGATTATAGTTAGCAAAATTGGATGGTAATTACATTGAATATTGAAGTATTTTTTTGAGGATGATGTGGCTATTGATCATCATGGAAATAGAATTTTGTGTGATGATGAACGTGTGTTGTTGAAATGTGTTCCATTGAGGGAAAACTGTAGGGTTTTATTCTTATAATGGTTTTAATTTAATGTATTTAATTAGTCATTTTTATGTTGTTTCATGATTGGTATTTTCCTTAAATGAAATTATAGGTGAGTTACTAACCTTCCATGGATGGTCAATTTACGTTCTAGATAGGAATGAAATTCCATAACTCTCCATCAATTATAACTTCATCCATCATTATAGGTTTTATCTAAACTCATTTAATTAATTATTATTTATTTATAATAAATAATTTGAGTTGATTGAGAATGAATAGGATCTCATGGTGATCGATGAAAGATGAATGGACTTAGCCAACTTAGATGAAGCTATTTGGGTTCTCGTCGCTTGGTTAATATAGTTTGATGTAGGTGGTTCTAGGTACTCTACCTTGTAGTATTATTCATAGTTTTTGACATGAGATATGAGGTTGACGACTTTGAAAAAAAACCCCTAAATCCATAAATTGTTATGAATAATTAGTAATTATTAATTAATCAATGATTCTTAAGTCTTAATTAATTAAAATAAGATGTCTAATGTAATTAAAAAAAGTGCCAAGGTCCATGATGGATCCTTGTTTGCTGGCGTGACATTGGCCACTGATTGTAGAGGCTTGACCACTATATAGTTCCTTTATTTACTTGGACACCATTAGGCATGTTGTGTGTTCATGTGTTTCCCATTAGACCATGTGCATGGATTTATTCCATGAGTATTCTTGACAGCATGATATACCATGATTGATTTTGATTAAATGTTTAGCTAAAATGATTTAGGATGATATACCATGCTATATTTATATATCAACTCTTTTTTCTTTGATTTGATACCTATTTTGGCATATCTTGTTGACCATGTTTGATTTTGATAACAAATAGGTGTTTGTATTACCGTGTGACCCTTTTAAAATGATAGATTCCATGAGTGTGATTATATTGATTATAATACCATGTGGGATTTATGATCACATGTTATGTTTATTGTTATTATTTCCTCATGATGACATGATATGTTATGTATATATTTTTTTATCTACCCTCGCATGTTTGTTGGACATACCTTTGGATGTATTGATTCTGTATCCAAAACAGGTGGACCTTCATGGTACGATTGTACCTTGTGGGAAGTATTCATGGATTTAAAAATTGATGATGAATAACCTAAGAACTAGGTTATATCATGAAAACCATGTGGCCTAAAACATAACTCAATACCTAGTGCATTCCATGTAACTTACCGATAATCGATTCCTTGTAGATCATTAGTAGAATACTAATACTCAATGCCTTTTGTATACCGAGTATCATGTAAATACATGATTCATTATAGATATTGATTATATTCCCAATAGTAGACCATGTGGCCCGACCTCATATTTGTTTCCCAGTTGACATTGACAGACATGTTACCTCGAATCCTTATAGATTTCGAGTGAAACGATGCATCATTATCTAGTGGACCAGCCTCATGGCTCACTCATACTTACTCTCACATCACTTATGATTGTTATTATGGTATAGTGCTCAAGTAGGTACATTTGGGGTTCATGGCATCTTGGTAAGTGCATGAATTCTTGTTATATAGTTGTTTATTTTACTTCATGTGTGCTGGTGATTATATGATATGATTTAAAGATATGTATTTTATCTTTACCTTCTGATATTCTTATCATATTCACAAACACTAAATATTATTGGTTGGGTTCTAGAACGCGCTGGTGGTGTCTCACTGAGTTATACTAACACCTTGATTGGGTATCCTTGACACTTGGGTACTCGAGATTCCCTCACTTATTATAGGTGTAGGTTGGGTTGAGGACCAAGTTTGATCTTCTAGTAGGATTCCTCACTATGAGTCAGGAGACCAAGAATAGGTGGGGCTTTGAGTTATAGAGCCTCAATGTAATTTTATACTTTTTTTATTTGTATACATGATCAACCTTGTGGGTAATCAGCTGTTATATCATTGTTTAAATTTTGAGTATTTTTCTTCTACATTCATACAGATTGTATATATTTGGTTCCACTAACTTGATTTTTATATTTACTAAATTTTGGTATATTTATTATTATTGTGCACTCTAATGGAGGGTATAATGTCCACATGGTTCCACTTGAGACCCTTGGTGCATGTCAATAACCTCTAGCATATTTGGATGTATACCTAAGGTCATGTGGAATTCTAGATCAGAACATATGATTTGGATTGGGATCTTAAAAATTTGAATTAGAGGATATATTGTATTGTTTTTCCTATTTTGGGGAGTTTGTAGACATGATACATAAGAATATGTTAGATCTTTTGATTATACACATACAGGTGCATCCAAACCTCTTTTTCAAGGGATGTCCTAGATATAAGGGTAAGAGTTTTATGTTCTTGGTTTGTGTTGTTATCATATGTTTTCATCTAGTGTGATGATCATGAAATTAAATGTTGTTATTTCATATGGATTTGAATCTTGACTATGTCATTAATTGGAATAATATGTATCATATTCAACATGTAGGTTTCTCATGACATATATGCTTATTAGGTTGGATTATATTGTCCCCTATGCATTTCTACTTCTGATAGAAGGTCATGTGAGGCTAACATTTTGTACACCTTGTGTGACTATTATTACTGTAATGATGATGCAAACCCTTTATTCATGGATGTTATAGTGTGTTCTTGTTTGTTCGGTTTTTGGAATTTACTTCCTTTGTAAAATATTATGTGTGAGAACTCAGTGGATAGGTATGGTTGACTAGGTTTTAACTAAAGTATAAGTGGAGTGATCTATCTAGCACCTAGTGGCATCTGGTATAAAAAAACCAAGAAGCCTTAACTATCAATGTGGTTATTATAAGAGTGAATCCATCATGTCATGCATTTGGAGATGTTTCTAGATTACGTTCCATGGGTTGTAATCCCATGTGAAACCATGTGTATGTTTTTTTGGTAGACCTTTTGGCCTTAAATGTGACTCTAGTTACTCGAAATTTAGTTCCTAATTCTTTTTATAATTAACTAGAGTGAGGATATTCCTTATGTAGGATCTATCAAGGTTAATTCCAAGGGTATGTTTTTTATTAAGGGAAATTATATGAGCATTTATATATCCTTCAATGGAATTATAGGAAGGTCTTTCTTGTTGTCTTATATCACTAGAGTATTAAGAACCCTGAGTGATAGTATTCATGAGGAATGTTTTATTTTTTGAGTGTGGTGGACACATAGAAGCTTGATACGAAACCCATGTGATGGTTAGTGTGTGGTTAAACACAGTAGAAATTTTTTTCCTGTTCTAAAATGGAGAAATGAGAGTGATCAGTTTTGGTGGAACATGAACCTTGTAGTGAATTGAAAACTATAAAGGAAAGTGCATCTAGATTGGAGGTCTATGATTCATGAAATATTAAATCTGGTTTATAGTAAGAGCAGTGTTTCTATGTCTTTATTAGAAATCCTTTTTGTGATACTATTCATATATTGGTTACACATATGTCAATTTAGCCATTGACAATGGGGTGGTGAGACGGCCATTGTGGATGCCTCTAGTTTTTTGTATTTGGTAGTGGTGATAGGTCACTGTAATTTTTAGTTCAAATTTACCCTTAGTGTAAAAAACAATCACATTTTTCATGAAGCTCATCAGGTTTGACAACCTATTAGTTAATGTATATAGAGTTTTCTATATGATAGAGAACAACATCGAAAATGTATTAGGGTATCATTGTATGGTCAACCCGAGTTTGTTAACAGTGGATATGTTGTGGTGGTGTAACAACTTTCCTGAGGGGATGGTACCCATCTGAATAGTGGTATTAAACTGTTAATATTAACATATAGAACATTAGACACATTGATAATGTATTTTTGGATACAATGGGATAAATTATGATTAATGAAGGTTTACATAGTGCGTAGTGTTATGCTTGGAAATCAGTTAAAAGGATGGTTATATTTAGTCACCGTATTGGTGAACAACAGTCATGGGCTAGATATACTAATATTTTCATTATGGGTGACAATAATGATTCTACTATAGTGGTGATAATAATTTTATTCATGTTTTAAATGAAATATATTGTGATAAGGGTCATGGTCTATGCAAGACTGGTTGTTGGATGATCCCAGAGACTCTATAAGACCGATGGGTAGTGGACCTAAGAGTATTCTATCCTATGTTAAATTAATGATGTTGATTTAGATATATCACTAGATAGAGAGAAGAAGCAGTCTTTAAACTTAGTAAAAATAATGTGCATGTAACGATATAGAGTTGAATATTCGGAGCATTAACACACAGTTGAAATCCTTTTGACTATTTCAAACTATTAACGAATTGATCCGAGAAATTACATTATAGTTAGTTCAGACATTGGTATGGATATTGGATACATTTAATAATACCTCTAAGTATTAGGGAATTGTTTTTAGTGGAATCATGGGTCCTGGTTTCTTAGGTATGGAACATTTATAGGTATACAACTAGAAAAGTACTAACTACTATTCCACATAAAGTTGAAGGTGTTTGATTGGAACCACATTAAGCTCTTCTATTCGGGAACAACTATGGTGGTTTAAATCCACTGATAACTTTATGTAAAGGTCAAATTGCATTAGGTTTTATAGGATAGCGAGAATGATTGTATTGGTTTGGAATTAGGACCAATATTTTGGTATCAAATTTTAATTGAAGTTTAGACTAACCTATTCTAGGGGGTGAAACCTTATTTTTTCATATGGTTCAGTGGTGAATCTTGTGATTAAAATTTTCATTAAAATATTTAGGGTGTAAAACAAAATTTCATTACATGTTTTATGGGATGAACAATGGGATTTTTTTTGAAGGTTCCCATGGGGGTAATAATTCATGGAAGTTAAAGGAATGTGGTATTGTGGTGCATATCACAACTAAGACCCGATGTTTGTGGTTGTTAGTGGAGATTATAGGTTTGATTGAAGAATTTACTTTGGTAATCAGCCTTGGAAAGTATAATCTTAGGGTGGAGACACCATAAGTTTTGAGAAAATATAGTAGTAATCATCATCCAAATCATCTTTTTATTAAATGATAAAAAGAAAAATACGAAAACAGAAAAACAGAAAAACATGAAAACAAGAAAACAGGAAAACAGGAAAACAGAAAAACATGAAAACAGGAAAATATGAAAACAGGAAAACATGAAAATATGGGAACCCAAGAATTAGCGGGGGGGTCTAAAGTATTGAAAACCAAGGGAATCACCATGATCAAATTGACACCCTCTAGTTTAAGGAAATTAGTAGGGAGGATGCAAGTATTGTTTGAGCTTGGGACCCCTAGAGAAGCCAAGTCGTTCATGACTTGATTCCCCTCCCACAAAGTGTGGTTGGCTTGAATGTTATTTCTAAGAAGGGATCGACATTTACTGAAAATGTAGTATATGGACCAAAGAGTGGAACCTTTACTATCTAGAGATTTATAGAAGACCATGGAGTTAGTATTCACTTGAGAAAGAGCTAGATTATCCTAAGTTCAAAGTAAGTGTCTAGTGAGCAACGATTTAACCTTGTCCTTGATGAGGGTATCATTTCCAAAAAAATTAGGTGAATGATAGAATCACATTCCTTCCATTGTCACGAACCACTCCCCCTCCCCTTATCACTTCCATGGAGTAGGACCCATCCATATTCAGTTTGTACCCTGATCTAGGAGGGTACCAAAATATCTGATTCCCCTACATATTATTCGTGAAAGTTTTAGGGAGGAATGTTCTGGCCAAATACTTATTAAATAAAATTCCTTTTTCCAGTCGCTGAAGAGTGATACAATATCAATAATCATGTAACGAAACCTCACAATAATGGACATAATCGTTGGGATATCAGCTTTGAACCTCACATGATTTCCAGTTTTCCATCAGTACCAACACCCAGAACTGAAAATCACTGCACAAGCCATCCGTTCCTTATCAACTCCTGTTGAACCATGGAAACATATTTCTAAGAAATGATCTCCACTCTGACTGCAGGAAGAAAAGTCTATGAAAGAAAAAAAAATACCACACTATAAGAGCCCACTCCCCCTTGAATAATAAGTTCTCTGAGGTTTCCTCTTTCTTGTTGGTACAATAGTGACATCCTAAAGCCATGAAAATCCCCAGTTTCTTAATGATTTCATCCACAGAAAGAGCATGATTCCTAATGTTCCATGATAATAAGTTGAACTTCACCAGGATACTTGTACACCAAACCATTTAATTCCACCTCTATTGGTGGTACTTCATAGATAAAAACTTGAGAAACCCCCTAGTTGAGAAAACACTAGAGGAGGAAGGTGTGAAGACACTCCTATCTGGTTCCGAGGTAAACTCAATGGACTCCAGCAGAGTATGTTGATCCATTTCCAAGATAGATTTGGTGAATCTAGGGTGCTGGCATGCTTCTTTGACTAAAATTAGAGGATCAAGGCAACTAGGGAAAGGAAGAAAAAATTCATCCCAATTCCGATTCTAGAAGAGAATATCACCTGAACCAACAATCCACTGAGAGAGACTTTGAAGAGACTGGTACAAGGGATAAATTTTTGACTATAAGGGGGAAGAGTATCTGTAGCCAGCCTCCGCTCTACCTCCACAAATATGAGTCATGGACTGGCCCTAGAGAGTATGTTCTTTGATAATTTCCCACATGAGATTACCATACATGCAGTGAAGGGTGCTCTTGAGACTCTGAACATTAATCCCACAATCAAGGATGGGTCTCGCCAGCCTTCCCCATGATGCCCAATGTTTCTTACCTTCATACTTTTCATCCCATATGAAAGTACAAAGAACCCTGTCAATGTTAGAAATCAACCATTGTGGAACATTGTTGGATTCCAACACATGAATTGGAATGGCAGAAAGAACACTATTGGCCAAGGCAAGATGATCCCCAAATGAGAGAAGTTGGTTTTTCTAGTTAAGAAGTCGGGAAGTTATTCTACAAAAAATATGATCAAAGTAATGCACACAAATCCTACCTAATGATATTGGAATTACCATGTACTCCAATGGGAAATATCCTCATTTCATGTTCAATTGGCTACACAGGGAGGAAACCTACCTGGGGGATTCTCTTGAGGGAGATGAAGATGCTTCTCTTGGGTTCACTGGTGACTTTCCTGCTCAAGTAACTGTATTCCTCCAAAATTTTCTTGATTCCATGAACAGAGCTTCTACCAAAAATCATGAAGATGGTGGTGTCATTAGCAAACATCAAGTGATAAATCATAGGGATATTCTACTTCCTCCTGTAAGAAAGGATATCACCTTGAGATAATCAACAATTAATCAGTCTACTGAGGGAGTCCTGGTCCAGAATGAATAAGATCAGAGAGAGTGGGTCACCCTGACCAAGACCTTGAATTAATTTGAAGAATCCATGGTTCTTTACAAGGAAATAGACCACCATCCATAGAGAGATATAACTATGAAAGAGAATATCCACAACCCTGGACGAGAACCCCATCACCGAGAGTATCCTGTTCAAGAAACTTCACTCAATTCAATCAAAATCCTTATTCATGTCAACTTGGATCACCATATTGCAGCCATGAAACTTGATGTTGATGTATCCTACAATCTCTTGGGCTAGAGAAATTTCTCCCTGAATGGATCGACCCATCAGGAATCCATGCTGCTCAATATAAACCCACCCAGAAAGATGTTCGGACAACCTCTGGTTAATGGCACTTGCTAGGATTTTTTAGGGGAAATTGCATAGGTTTACTAGCCTATAATGAGAGAGGGTAGAAGGGTCCTTCATATTAGGCATCAGTACCAAGGTCATAGGAATCACCACTAGAGGGAGAAGCCCTCATTGAAAAAAATCACGAACTACTTCAATTATATCCATCTTAACGATATCCCACACTCCCCTGTACAGTGAACCTAGGAAGATATCTGGGTCGGGAGCACTGTTTGGATTAAGATTTTGTATGGCCAAGAAGATTTCATCATCACCGGGGATCGCCTCCAAGCCCTCATTGTCTTCAGTAGACACTGAGTTAGGGATCACCTCCCACAACTCATCATTTCTATTAGGATACCCGTAGGCCATCCTCAGGATTGTTCCTACAAAGAAATCCATAAAGAAAAAATGCACCATTCTCAGAATTGTGTCTCTATCATTAGTAAATAATCCATCCTAAAGTAAGATGTTGGGATTGATGAGGCATTTCCTTTCTCTAATTAATGAATGGAAGAAGGATGTATTTATATCTCCCTTATTTAGACACCACACCTTAGAACAGTCCTGAGCTAAACACTACTACTTGAGTAACATCTCCACCCATTTATTCTTTTTGTCCAAAAGTTCTTAAAACAAAGGATAACTCCAATCCTCCTCCAGTATATGTTATAAGTTAAAAACACTCTGTTTAAGGACATCCATGTTTTGGTTGAAAGGAGGTAACTTCCTGGCCCACTCCTTGATCCCCTATTTCACCCACCGCAACTTGTTGTGTAGGGAGACCCATGTGTGGCCCTTAATTGGGGCATTCTATATCTCTCTCACAATTTGGAGATAATCATGTTAATGAGACCACTTTTGTATGAAATTGAATTCCTCCTGAGAGTCTTGTTTTGTAAATAGAGAAACTATAAATGGACAAGGGTCATATATTCCTCTGGTTAAATGCTTTACCTATACATCCGAAAACGAGTTGATTTCGTTGTTATTGGCCAAACACCGATCAAGCCTGATCCAAGAACACATTCTTCTACTCTGGTTGTTGAACCATGTATACCAGTTTCCTGAGTACCCTATGTTATGAAGTCCCTTGATGGACAAAAATAGGGAAAATCCAAGATTTCCTATCTACGAAAATCTCCTCAACCCTTCTTCTCTTTAGGGTCAAGGATAATGTTGAAATATACCATGACAAACCATTGGAGATCCTCTGGATCAAACAACCTGAGTCCCTACCAAAGAAGTTTTCTTTCTTGAGAATCACAACTACCATACACAAAAGAATCATTGAAGCACTCCCCATCCCTTGAGTTTTTTGTGGTGATATATTGATCATCAACCTCAATCATAGCGATAAAGACCTCTTTATTCTAGAAAATACATATTTTCCTGTTAAGTGTATCAACATGAATGTATCCATGTAAGTGGACGTTGCAGCATAAGTTCTTGATATTTTCTGGTTTTTTCTTGTGTTCCAGGACAACCACTATGCACAATTTGTTTTTCACACCTTTATAGACAATAAGATTAGTCTTCACCTGAGCACCAAGGCCACGGGCATTCAAGATAAGTAGAGGTATCATTAAATATTTTGGGTTGGATTCTAGTGGTAGTACGTGGAGTTGTATAATGAGAGTGTGGTGGGATTTTTGGAATGGGAACAACCTTATTGGAAATACTTATGTTGTTCAAAAATATCTTCATTATTTATGTGTTTTAATGATAAAAAAATCCTGATTTTTATTCTAATGAGTTTATCCTAAATGTTTTAGACTTTATCCCTAAATTTTGTTATAAGTCATGAGCATCTTTTTAGATCAATCTCAAAGGAATTTATCTTTCTCTAGAAATTTATCTTACACATAACATAATAATTGTATGAAAAGGTATTCTATACATATACTAATGTATCAAATATGTGATGAATTTTTTTATCTTATGGAAGCTCAGTGTTGAAATTTTTTTTTACTATGAATGATATTTTCTTAAAAAGGAAGTAAATTAACTCCCATATATTCAAATCTAGATTGATCAGTTAGAATGAAATTATGAAAATAATTTTATCTTATAAATAGGACATTCCAAAAATAATTTATATTATGGAAATAGTGAATCCTAGTTATCCTTCATAGCAGAATATATGAAGTGTTTTATATTAAAAATATTCTTAAAAATTTATTTTATAAGAATATTATTATAAAATGTTTATCTTTGGGAGATGAGTGTGCCATTTTAATTATTATGATTATACTTTTAACATTTCCATAATCTCTCAATAATTCATTTTATGCTTTTAATAATATTAGAAAAGGATTTTTCTAAATAAGTAAAGATTTATTTGGATAATGTGTCATTTTTATAAGAAAGGAATGATCTAAATAATATGATTTCTGACATCTCCATCCTATGTTTATTCTATGTTTGGAAAAGTACTCCTTCCATTAAGATACCATCTCATTAACTTTTCAAAGGATTATTCACATGACTGTTGTGATTGTCAAGTTTCCTTAGGTTTAAATTTGAATGAGAATAAATGAATAGAATTTTTGTTACATTATGAATAGGGTTAATACATGCACATGAATTAAATATTTATTTATGTTGTTCTATAAGTGATATTATTACAAGATAATTCTTTGCAATCAATGAAATTCTAGAGATAAAACTAGAAGATTTTCATATTCTCTAGACATATCTTCAATAATTATTAGTTTATACTTACAACTATGAGCTACATCATTCTTTAAATATTGTTCATATTTATTTCATTCTATACTCTTTGTGATCGAGTTTTTTAAGGTCATGGATAAGTCCTGTAAAAGGAGATCTTGGTTGAAGTCTCTTGGACCTTCATAATAAATAAAAACTACTTCCACTTAGTTGGGAGCCCTTGAAAAGGAGATTTCACTGTAAAAATCACCAAACTCTTAGAGTAAAGTGTTGGTGGAAAAGAATAAGAGATTTTGGTTCACTAAACTACTATAAATTTCCTATGTTTGATAATTTTTTTCCTTTGACCTTTTATTTTTCCACTGTCTTCTTTCATTAAGAAAAAAGGGAAAAACTCACATACATTGAAGAAGGTGGTTTTAATATAAAGATATTTTCATGAACTCAATTCACCCCTTCTTGAGTTTTCAATTAATAATTCTCTAGGAAAACAATTGGTATCATAGCCTATGAATCATGAGTTCACAACTTTTAAAGGTTGATATCCAAAGATCTTATTTCAAATAGTTTATATGGAGTAAAATAGAGCAGGAATATCAATGGATACGGATCCCTATTTCTATGGTGAAAATTATGGTTGATAGAAGGAATTAATGACCTTATATTTGAAGAATATTTGTCTAAATGTTTATCTCATAATAGGGAATCCTTTTAAAATTCTAGAAAAGCAACTGGAAACATGGGATTCTAATAATGAAGAAGAATATGATCTGAAATCTATGGATACAAATGCGATAATATGTGGACTAAGTCTAGATGAGTTTAATAAAGTTTCTCAATGTAAAATAACCAATGAAATTTTGAATACTATAGTAGTTTCCTATGAAGGTACATACTATTCGAATGATATTAGATATGATACTTCAAAAATTTTGTTTGAATCCTTTAAAATGGATGAAGGATAATTCATTATTCAGTTGAATGGTAGAATCATTGAGATCTTGAATAATGTTATTTCTCTAGGAACACTAATTACTGAGATAGAGAAAGAATTGAATATTTTAACAGTTTTACCATCTATGTGGAGTAGAATTTGAGCTGCTATAAAAAAATATACAAAGGTCTAGAATATCAAAATAAAAGATATATTTGGAACCCTTATGATATATGATGTAGAAATGGATCCTAGAGATACAAAATATAAAATTATTAAAAAGAAAAATAATACACTGAAGGTTTCTAATTATAAATATGAAAAGAAGAAAAAGTATATATAGATCTCTGAATCATTAGATGATGAATATTCCTTAAGAATTTATAGATCAAATTACAACCATTCATAGTTTTAGGAATGTTTAAAAAGTTATTTAACATTATAATAGGTTTAAAAAAACCATTCAATTAGTATAAGAATCATGGTGTAAATTTTAAATATTTGAGATTCTATGAGTGGGAAAATCTTGGGTGCATGAAGATAGACTATTATCAATTTTATGAAATGAAAAATCCAGATTCTTTTTTCAAGAAATCTTGATGTAAAAATAAATCCAAGAATGTTATGAAAGAAAAATGATGTGATTATGAAGACTCTAGTTATTATACATCTTCAAAATCTGAATATGAAGTATCTAATGAAAATAAAATCATTTGTTTCATTGAACATCTATATAAGGGAAAAATTCACATAAACAATAATGCAAAATGGTTCATTGATAGTGGATATTCAAGGAATGACTGTATTTTTATCAAATTTTAACTCATTATATAGGATTTGTAGAGGCTATGTCACATTTGGTGACAATGAAAATGAAAATATAGTTATAATTTTATCAAATTAAAATTAAAAATATATCCTCATCAACAAATTACTTTATGTAGAAGTATAAAATAATAACATGATAAGTATTTTTCAATGTTGTGGTGATGGTTATTTAGTTCTTTTTTCTGAAAATTTATGCTTAGTCATTAAAGAAAAACTACCCATGTTTTGCGAACCAAGTACATATAATATTTCTACATTAGATATTAATCCATTGTATAGATAGAATGTAATTTTCATTGAATGATAAAGTAAATGAATCATGGATTTGGTATAGAAGTATTGGAAATTTTAATGTTTATTATTTTAAAAAGTTGTCTAAAATTCATTTGACTTCAAAGTTTCCAAACCATAAGTTAAATAAAAGGAAACTATGTGATGTATATCAAATGGGAAAGCAACACAAGTAATATTTAAAACTAGTTCAAAAGGATTCAACTTCTATACCTCAAGAGATTATCTACATAGATCTGTTTAGACACACTGAACAATAATCATTTACAAAAAATATTTTTATTATGTTTTGGTTCATGATTTTTCAAAATTTACTTGGGTTTAATTTTGTATAATTAAAAGATAATATCATTTTGGTTTTATTATTTTTTTTAAACATGGGAAAAATTAAAAGGATTCTAAAATTATGTCTTTAGAAAGTGGCCATAGAGAAAATTTTGAGAAAAATGAATTTAATTCCTTCTTCTAAACATATTGTACTAAAAATACATTTTATGCCTCTAGGAAAGCTCAAAAAAATGTTGTTGTTGAAAGGAGTAATAGTAACTTGTAAGATATTTATAGAAAAAATGTAAATGAATATATCATGCCCACCTATTTTTGATCCAAAGCTACTAACACATAATTCTAGGTCATTAACATATTCCTAAGAAGGCATATTCGAAAGAAAACACCCTATGAGTTATGGAATAATAGAAAACCAAAAATAGGATACTTTAAAGTGTTTATATACAATGTTTATATCATGAACACTAAGGATAATAAAGGTAAATTTGATCCAAATGATGATGAAGGAATATTCCAAGGTTATTCTACTATTTCTAAATCATATATATTTTTCAAGAAAAGGTCAAGGATTTTTGAATTCAACTTATGTGATTTTTTTTCAATTGATCCTTTTGATAAAAAATGGATCATATCGATGAGTTTGGTGAATCTCATAAATACATGAGACCCGGACCTATTATTAAAAATTAAAAGGATGATGATATTATTTTTTACTTTACCAAATCATTTAAGGGTTGATAAAAGTGAACATGGATGTGTGTTTTTGAGAAAACGTAGAATCTTTAAGGACCATAATATAGAAACCATTTTAGGAATTTTAGATTAAGGATATATGACTAGAAGAAATGTATTAGACCTTTCATAATTCAATCTATTTATCCCAGTAAGAACCTAGTACTATAGAAGAAGCTTTAGCTGATGAGAGTTGGGTTTTAGAAATGAAAAAAGATTTAAACCAGCTCAAGAGGAACAAGGAATGTTAAGTAGTTGACATACCCAATGAATATACTATTATTGGAAGAAGTTATTATTTAAAACAAATAATATTATAAAGGTGTGATTGATATAAATAAATTTAGATGTGTTTCAAAAGGTTATAATCAATAAGAAATGATATATTATAAAAAGACATTTTACCTAGTATATAAATTGGAATCAATTAGAATACTCCTAGAATTTTCATATCATATGAATTTTAAACTATATTATGTGGATTTAAAATATTAATTTTTAAATATATTTTAATGGAGGAAGCGTATGTCAAAATCCACTAGGTATTTAAGTTCCCCATTTTGAAAATTATGTTTTTAAACTTACCAAAACTCTTTATGGAATAAAACAAGAACCTGTACAATGGTATAAAAGATTAGGCTATTTTATTTTATCAAATATTTTTAATGTGGAATTGGAAGACCCCACTTTTTCAAGAGAACTTCATCAAAATGTACTTTTCTTGTGAAAATATATGTTGATGATGTTTGTTTTAGGTCAAAAAATCAAAAAATGTGTAATGATATTTTAGAAATCATGAAAAAGAACTTTAAATGAGTTTGATAGGTGAGTTAGACTATTTTATTGGATTTAAAATTTATCAAAAATATTTTTTAAATGTTTTATATTCAATAAAATACATACATTATTTAGTTAAAAAGTATTCACTTGGAAATAGTAAGAATTATTCAACTCCCACGAGTTCTGAAATTAAACATGACTTTAATGAGGATGGAAATCCCATTGAGAACAGGTAATGTTGAGGAATAATTGGAAGCATGATTTATATTATTATATGTATTTCATACATTATGTTTTTAGTATGTCTTTGGACTATACTTTAATCGAATCCTAAAGAATCTCATTTTAATGATGATAAAATAATTTTAATGTACTTAAATGGAACTATATATCATTCTTTACATTTTCTAAAAAACTCTAATTATAATTTAACTTCATACTTTGATTTAAACTTTGGTGGATGTATAACTGATAGAAAAATCACCTTTTTAACCTTTCATTTTATGGGTATATCCTTAGTATCATAGCCTAGTAAAAAACAACAATCTGTTGCAATGTCAACCACTGAAGCTAAATATATTTCGGCTTCCAGATTCTATGCATAGGTACTATTTATTAAACACACCCTTATGAATTTTGGATTTGATTTCAATGACTTTCCAATCAAATGTGATAAAAAAAATTCTATCAATATTTCAAAAAAATTGACAAACCATTTTAGAAGAAAACACATTGATTTAATTCATCATTTCTTAAGAGATCATGTAAAAAAGTTGATATCTCTTTAGATTTTTTTGAATAGAAAATAAAATAGTAGTCATTTTTACTAAGACATTATCTTCTGGAATATTTAATTTTGTTAAATATGAATTTCTATTACATAAATTTAGTTAATTTTGTTTATGTTCTTCTTATTTTAGAAGTTGAATTTGTATTAGTAAATATTTTATTTGTGTTATTTAATTCAATATTTATCACTTCCATTTTGAGTATTGGATATAACCTACTAGGACACATAGAATATTTTTTTCATGATTACCCTAAAAAGAAAATTGCATAACTCTTTGGTTACCACAAAATGAGAGAAAGTAAATATATCCTGCACGTGAAACCCTTGTGAACCTTTGAATCATTGTATCATTTCCATAAAAACTTCACATCCTTAATCCTTACATATTCAAAAACTCCTTTGATAATTGAAAAAATAAAGTTCATTGATATTGATAATACTAGAATTTCAAAGTGATTGAGGTCTATGAGAAATGTGATAAGAGGAAGATATATAGATTTCATTTGGTTGGATGAAACAAATTTGTTACTTAATAAAGTTATATATCATCAAGGATTGTATATTATGTCTGAATAGAAGTGAAAAAAGTTTTTATATGAGAAATAAGAATGATAATTATATGAAATACCTATCCTTTGTTTTTTTGAAAATGAGGATCTAGTTTAGAAAATAGTAAACCAAGGGAATTTTTAACATAGTTTACGATAATGTATGAAATTTTTAGTTCCCTCGAGAAGTAAATTTCAATTTCAACACCTCCTTAACACTAATAAATTATGTAATACCTAAAAAAATAATTAAATCCATTTTATGGGACACCTAATGTGGGGAATATTCTTGTAAAAATATTCGAACTAGAGAGAAAGGTTCTTGTGAAGTTTATTCAGTCAGTCCTTGATAAATGAAATGGTGAGTTTGAGAAAATAAATCTTCAATAAATTTACCAATTGTATCTATTTATGATAAAACAACCCAGGAATTTAAAATTATATATTAGGAAGTACAAGTTACAAACTAAAAATTAATCAGTCAATATTTACCCTTTCAAATGGCTGGTAACCTTGTTTTTTGGTAAATATCGTGTTTATTTGGATGGAACTGCTGCCAATCATTGGCACAGTTTAACAAAATTAAGTTATAATTTATTGAAGAAATTTTGATTTTACTAAAGTTTATATTTGAATAATTTATTTCTGTTTTGAACAGGTAATGAATTTGAGATAGTCTCTACTAATACTTAGGGGGTTCATCTTGTATGGTGGTTGTTGGTGTGGTTTTTTTCTCATTCTCCTACAAGTTTTCCAACTACTATAAGAGAACATGTTGAGAGTATGGATGTAAGGGAAATTTCAAATGAATAAACTATTTATTAAAGGTAAATAATAGTTAGATTTGTTATTTACAATGAAATTAAAACTAAAGATGAGGTTATCCTAGATTTTCACTCATAAATGTGTCTTGTGGTTGACACTCCGGCTCATGCTACAACCCAACAGTCTATTTTACCTATTTCCACTATAAATGAAAATTTAGATTTAACCATTACAAGGTTAGTCGGTCTTAGTTTGGAAAAGAACATTTCTACCACATAAGGAGAAATTCATTTCGTATAAATTTCTCCTTCAAAGAGACCAGTTGAAACTTCAGAAGAGAATTAGTTTGTTTTATAATTTGGAATTCTACTATTGATGATGAATATGATTTAGATCAAGATGATGAATATAATAATCCTTTTTACAAATAGAAGATTGATATTAGAAGTATAAAAAATTTATATTGTCAGATAAGTACCCCATATCGATGGAAATAATTAATTTGATGAATATTGTTGTGATAATGTGCACTAAGATTTATTTTATACTATTTCCTCACACCATATCAATACTGAAGTTACTACCACTGAATTAGATGCTATGGATGAAATATCATGAATGAGTTATTTCATAGTAATGAGTGAAGTGGATTAATTGAAGAATATGTTAATTGAGTCTATAGTAGAAATAATGAATCCTTGGGAACAAGATATCTCAAGGGTTGATATTGGTGAGTTAAAGACGTTATCTCAATCTATTTTGGAGAATGTTTTGAAAGATTATATTTGATAAGCCTAAAGATAGATATATATATATATTATAATTTTATATAATGAATGTTGGAATAAGTGTCCCCTATTATAGAGATATTGACTTACATCATATCTTCCATTCAATGCGATCTCCTCTAAAAATAAATATTGTAAGATCTTCATAGAAATGTGGTTGTTGAAGTTCAGAACATTCCTAAATTCCTATGAAGCTCTATTTTGAAAATTTATTTGTCTTATAGGGAAATAATTTTATTTACTATGGATATTTTAACAACAATTCAAGATGTTTTAGTTTCAGTATAAAAGGACTACAATTTTATAATCAATGGTGTGGAAAAAATGGATAGATCATTAGACAACAATATTAAAGTGATGGAGGAAAAATTTGGTTATCTACAGTAGTTAGTGGTGAGAAATATGGAATCAGATTCTTCTTCTAATGTGAAATATTCCTTTGGTGATCAAAAGGATCATTTAGATGCTTCAAATGGAAAATAAATCACTACCCATGGATTACATCCTATTTCTGCTTCTTCTTTTTTTGGTTCAGTTGGTCTGTCTGTCACACTCAGAAATTTTGTGAATGATTTTGTGAATTAATTAAATATTTTCAATATTGTTTTTCACACAAAACTTAACTTATCTTCCATTACATCAAATAATTGAGTTTGGATTGTGTTATACGCAAAAAAAAATTTTAGATTGTGTTATATGCATCACTAATTTTAGCTTTCCTTAAATGTTAATTTTTCTTGTCATGTGTTAAATACAATACCTAGTTTTTCTTGCACTATATGCAACATCGAGTATAAATTAATCATGGCATAATATTAAAATATTATTATTTAATTTTATAGTTTTCATCTAATTATTTGAACATTGTGTATGAATAAATTAACTAAATTATAAAAATATATGGTTTAAAATTTTTATATATAATGAATTAATTTTTATCCAATTAATTAGAAATAAAAATTAAAACTTTGTGAAAATAAAGGAAAATATTTTATGAAAAACTATTTTTTTTCACATAAATGAATTTTTATTTATTAAATTAAATAAATCAATTTTAGTAAATTATATTAATGAAATTTGTAGACTATATACATTATAAAAACAAATTAAAATTAATCTAATTTGTTTCTTAAATAAGAGACAATAATAAGATCAATTTTATTCTTAAAAATTATATTAGTCTAAAATGTGGGTTTGTCACCTTTTTGGGAACACTTACATTAAAAATTATTTTTGAAAGTATTAGCTTTTAAAAAAAGGAAATTTAATTTTCAAAATAATAATTTTGAAATTGTTCTAGGGTTTTTTTGGATTTTTATAAAATGTTTTATTTTTTAATGAATATTGAAAATACTAAATTTTAATTGAAAAATGCCTTTTATTTTAATTTATTTATAAAGTTAAATTATATTTTTATTGGTATTAAATTATTTATTTTAAATTATAAATACATTAATCTAATTTATTTCATTAGAATTAATTTCATACTGTATTTCAATATAAAAACTTTTTAAACTTTTGAACATTTTTCTTTTTAAAACCCCTTTTTTCATCGTATCTGCAGGACTAATTTTAAATTAATTTTTTCCAGTTATATGAATTTAATTTTTAAAAATGGTTTAAATATTTTTAATCATAGTAATTTATGTTATCTTATTTGGTTAACTTAATTTTTGACCAAAATTAATAGTTAAAATGGTAAAAGTTAATTACTATTGTTAAGGTAAAAATGGGTTTACCAATGATTAAACTAAAAAGATTAGAGTTAAAATGTCTATAACATTTGTAAAATTCCTATTGTATGGAAGTATTTATATCTTATACTTCTCAAATTCGAATATATTTTCATTTTGAACCATTTTTCATAACATTTTAGAGTCTTTTGGGAAATTTCCAAGTAGATTACAAGTGGATTACTTTCCCACACTTATAAAAGGACGCCACCACCACTCACTTATTCACAACACAAAATCCATTTGGCAAAAAAAAACCTAGAAAACTTATCTCCACAAAATACATAGTTATGTTTTAGAGATTTCGGTCTTCCCAAAAGACCATCCCTAGGGTTCTTAATAGGGGATTTAAAGGAGGTTTCTCTTAGAGAAGGTACTTATCATAACATGCTATTTTATTTTATTTATTAATTCACACCTTAAATTATGTCTTCAAACTTAAAATATAATAACAAAATTATCACATATATACTGATATGTTGTAATATTTATAAAATAAAAATAATTCATCTCCACTTCCATCAAATGGTTTATGAAATAATCACTTGTGTGTACAATGGACTACAACCTCCCAAACCGATGTTATTTTTTTCCATTACAACCTATAAATCTAGAAATAATTATGGATTTATTATTTATATATTATATTTATCCTTTTATTATTATGTAATTATTATATCACATGTACCTTTATACTCTCCAATTTAGTGGAACATGATAATGTCGCTTGTGTGTATGGCAGACTACCGCCTCACAAAGCGATGTGATTCATTCATGCTTTACATGAAAAGTATTATGGATTAGTTTAATAAAAATGTTTTATATATGTGAAATAAAAATTATTTTTTAATTATATTATATATCATTTATCTTTTTTATTTCATTCCAAAAAAATGGAAACAACATTCATGCATATGTACGACCAATTATCTCTATGAATGAGGTATTCAATTTTCCATCACAAAATTTTATGGATTACTCTAAATATATATTTAATGAATAAATATTATATTTATATAATTTTTAGAATTATGGAGATGATATAAATACGATAAAATTAATAGGACAAAGAAATAACAAATATTTACTTATACATAAAACAAATCAATTATTACCCAATACATAACATTAAGATGGAATAATTAATAAATGGGTAATAAAAGTCCATAAGAAAATATTATATGGTATGATATATAGGAATATGATTCATTAATATATATATATATATAATAAACATATATTTATTATATAGTATTTTTTAATAAGTACAGATAAAGTCAAGACTTAAGGTAAGGGATTTCCGTCTCTGCTTTATTTTTTATGCGACACAAACCATATTCACCATATATTTCTTTGATGTGGTTTATATAATTACCATAAATTTATTTTATTATTATTATCATAAAAATTATATGGGTTTACATATCATTTATAGGATCTCTCATTCATGGGGTTTATAATTTAAAAATTAACAAATTGATAAGGTATTTCAAGTCTCTTTTTTAGAGGGACATATGCAAATTCACCATAAGATTCTAACGTGCAGTGTATATACTAAAAAATTAACATGTTAAATCATGAATTATATTATTTTAATGATATTTAATGTTTCATTTGATTTTATTATTTATTGTTAATTATGATTAAAAATATTACAGAAAGGATAAAGGATTTTTTCCCAATTTTCCTTCTTTGAGACTCATATCATGTTATGCACCAATCTTATTTTATGAGGTGTATATTGTAACATACCAGATAAATAAATAATATGAAATTTTTATATTTATTAATATTTTTTAATTAAATATTAATTTTTCTTTAATGGTTATTCTATGTTTGATGGCGTACCCGAAACACAACAATGGGTTTCTATGAAATCTCATCTTGCACACATGACTGAGTCATACTAAAAAATAATAATATAATATTTTTTGAAATGGTATTTAACAACTAGATGTTGTATTGGAGAGAATGAATGGAATGGACTAAAATAGGATTATACAAGTTTGTTAAATGTTTTTACATTTATCCAATAAAATTTAGAGGCCTAAAATGAGAATGAATATGATTTTAAACAAGAAAAACTCTAATATTTTTAAAAGGTCATTTTATATCCTTTTGATTGATAACCCCTTTTAAATCTAGTTTTTTCACTTTTATATGTTATATTTGAAAAAATAAACCTCTTCATTAGAATTGGGACATCAAAATTGACTTTGGGTAAATTTTTTGTATTTTTCTGATAAAGTTCATTTTAATGAATAGTGAAAAATACTGCCTTTTATGTCAAAAACATATTTTAATATAATTTATTCATATAATTATATAATTATTTTTATTTTTTTAAAGTTTAATTTTATTATATTTTTACCATTTAATATAATTTTGGTCATTGGAAGTAATTTCACTTTGAAATTGGACATAAAAACGTCAATCTTTTGATAGTAATTATTTCTTAAAAACGCGCAGTTTGGTTTTCACAACATGAATTAATTTTAAATTAATTTATCAAAATTATTTATTTTGAATTTAGAAAAATGGATTCCATATTTGGAATTAGGAGGTTCAAATTGTGTAAATAGGTAACTTTTATTTTTAGACATTATGAATAGTAACTTCAGTAAATATTTTATTTACCATGGTTAAATGGTAAATCTGGTAAATATGGGTAAAAAATATTATTATAATAATATTATATTACCCTAACACATATCCAAATCCAATTTTCTTATACATTTCCAACCACATGATTCCTTGGGTCGATTTTGGGACCCCATGGAACCACTTGTAAGTGAAAATGACACTTTATAAAAATTAATTTAATGTTAAGAAAAATGTTACACAAACATATATTTCTTAGTAAAATAATTTTTATAATGGGATATATAAGTGAAATTTTCAACTATAATTAATAACTAGAATGATAAATATATTTCCTACATCATGGTATTTTCTTTATAATTTTGAGACATCATATAAATAAATTTATTTATGACACAATGATGATGTAATGATTACCTCATTAATGATTGTTTTAAATATATGAGATTAAAAATATTAAAATAAATTTATTTTGAAACTTTTTATTCCATAAAATAATTTTCGGGACGAGTATAACTTTTTATATTTCGATTAATGTAGTTTTTTAGAAATATTAAAGTTTTTATAGGTTTTTTGAAAGTCATGTTATGAATAGTTTATAAATTGTCATAAATGAGTCTTTAAAATGAATAGTATTTTATTAAATGATTAAATAGTCCTAAAAATATAATTTTATTTAAAATGACATATATAATGTTAAAACATTCATTAATGATCCATTATTGGTCTCTTGGAATTTGAAATAAATATATTAACCATATAGTAAGAATATATAATTGGACATGGTAAAAGGTCAATTAGTTAACTGAAGGTTAAATATAAAATATAAGGTCAATTTTATTCCCTGAAGTTATATAAATACCATTTTCTAAGATGATTTAGAACCATAATAAAATTATCTTCCAATTAAACGAGTTGGGGTCATTTTTAAATCGATATTCATTATATAATAAAATAATATTTTCAAACATTCATAAAGATACCCTCCTCCCCCTTATAAAATCCATCACCTCAAACCCATTACTCACACCTATAAGGCCCCTTGGATAATAAAAGATCTAAAAAAATAAGCTCCCAACATCCCTATATTATTCCTTGAATCCCTACCCTAGGTATAATGAAATTCAAGAAAACCTTTTGGGTTAAACCAAAGGGAGTTACCTGATTTAAAGACAACGTCTCCTCTCAAGTTTGTTTATTTTAGTTTCCATATCCACTCACTATGATCTTATTTTTATTTATTTACATAACAAAACCAGTATCCTAAACATACTAGGTTTTTTATTTGATGTATTCGAACAACAATTACACACACCTCAATCTAATGGATTTTATACACACTGTTTCTATGGAAAATGAACTACTTCCTCACGAAATGATGATTGTTCAATCTTCTCACACCACCTATCATGGTGGCCATTATGATGGAACTATATTTATATGTTATATATTTTATATTTATATTTTCTCTATGATTCTGTATTTTTCATTTATATAATTCCTTTATGGGTTTTCAAAAATGTGTAAATACTATAATTTCATTTGAGGTAGTGCGGACTACCGCCCCTTCAATGTGATATGACTCGTTAATACCATACATGGAATTTATAAAAGATGGTTTTAATGAAATTATGTAATGTACAAAAAATATGATATTATACAGGAATAATAATATACCTATGTATCATTTGGTTTTCATTCTTTTAAAAATGAAAAAAATGAAATGAATGTTGCGTTCATGCGTACGTACGGCTTACCGTCTCCATGAACGATGCATTTCATTTATTATATCCAAATGATATGAACTGTTATGAATACATACATACATACATATATATATATATATATATATTATATGATATATAAATCATTAATATCATTCTGGAGATAATGTAATTTTGACCCTGTGGACTATTTGTAAGCATAACAAAGTTCATTTTTGACTCAAGTACCGAACATCAACAAAAAGACCGATATGAACATGAATAATTATATGACTAATAGAGAAAGTTAATAAGTGATATAAAAGTAATAAAAAATTGTAAAATTTTATTATGTAAGTATAATTAAATTATGTTTATTATTCAATAAGATAAATAATGAACAAGACAAGTCAAACACAAGGTAAGGGGTTCTCATCTCACATTTTATTCCTATGAGATTCATGCTATATTTGAAACTATTTCCTTTTGTGTGGTGTATGTACTGCCCATTATTGTATTATTTATGTCATATACTTTAATTTATGGATATTTACATCCTCATTGTATGATCCTTCATTCATGTGGTGTAGGTTTCATAAGTTACCAAACCAGTAAGGGAACCTTTCACCCTCCTCTTTTAGTCAAAGACATATTTTATGTTATGTATTTTAAATTTACACTTTATTATATTGTGATATATTCTTTTATATCCTTATTTATTTTCATTTTATGTCCATGTGATAACATAACCTTTTTTCTTTAATCAACTCATTTTCTGAATTTTAAAGAAATGTCGTTAGACTGTCGAATTTCTGTAAGAGAACTTCTTTACCCAATTTCAATTCTTTGGGTTAAACTTATACTTCTTGATTATGTCATGATATTAAGATGTGTGATTAAACTATGATTTTTTTACACTTAATATACACTTATATTGTGTGTATTCATATTTTTCACACACAATTATGTCATTTATTTGTCCTTAATCTAAAAAGATGATCTTTTCAAGGGATTTTTTCTCAATTTACATTCCTTTGAGACTTATTTTTTTATACACCAATTTAATTTTATATGTTATATTTATATCCCTTTGACATACTATATCATTAATATCCTTATTATCATGATATTATAAGATTTTACTAATGTTATTCCTCAATTATCTGTATTCATTTGTCTCTCATTTGGTTAGGAACTCTTTAACTGAAATATCATTTTAAATGTTTTAATGAATTATTCTTCTAAATATTTATAATTAATGTCCATGTTATAAAAATGGTTCTATGTATTTATTTATATAGACATGAATTTTTTGAAATTAAAATTTATTTCCAAAGCTTCAAAGTGGTATAGGAATGTTTGATTCAAAAATCCCTTTATTAAATGTTTCAAATGGTTTTGAAAATTGTTTGATAAAGAATTGATTATGTAAATATCTTTAAATGATATATTGTGATTTCAATGTGAAAATTTTATCTCTCCTTTATACTTGTTTTATGTGTTATGAATATGTTATGGTTATTGGGAATTGTTTATGTATACGGGTGGTTCCATGACAAACTTAGGGAGGGTGAGCCTGAGATAGGTCTCTAATGAATTGGGTAACATTATATAGGAAAATGTAAATATTTCTCCTAAGATATTTAGGTAAGATACTATTATTGTTATTCCAACATAACTCTCTATGTAGTTATGAAAGATACAATGAAAGTATATTATGGATGCCACAAGTTACCTTTATGATTTATGATTTCCATGTGTTATTCATAAATCTTATGATTTTGTGTGGTATGTTAAATATTGAAAAGTATGATTTAATTGATTTGTATGTATTTATAGAACAATGTTTTCTTTAGTTGTTTTATAACCCTTACTAAGATTTTTATTCTCATCCCATGTTTTTGAAATGTTTTTCACAGGGTATAAGGAAGGGTAAGAGAAAGGAAGAATTCAGGAAAATTTATATCCAGAAAAGAACTCTTATTTTATTTAAGGTGTTTTATTATTGTGAAAATTTTGTATAGAGTAGAAGTGTATAATTTGTTATTTTTTAGATGGAATGTAATAGTTGCAGCCTAATTCTCTAAAACTCTAAACTTGAAAATATCCTCAATGTGAATTATTAACTTAATTGAAGATTATATAAATTTTGAGGCCGAGTCCTTACAAATATACATACCATTTTACATGTAATATCATTAATGTATTTATTCTCATGATATTTTAAGTTTCATTTAATTTTATTATTCCATGGGGATTATGGTTCAATGTTAAAACAGTGATAGAAGTTTAATGTTACAATCTCATTATATATACACCAAGTATATAATTTTTATTATTTATTTTTTTGGTTTATGTTTATGATGGAATGATGTTTATGAAATCTATTTCTCTTCCATGGTTTATACCATAAGTAAATTCTTATGAAACCCGCTTCTCTTCATGGGTTATGCTATGATAAATTGATTATGAAAACTTTATATTTTCCAAAGGTTATGCTCTGTTGAAATATTTATGATACCCATTTAATTTCACCGGTGATGATATGATAAATGTTTATGATCTTATGGACCTCATAAATATGGTTTTCATTATGTGATAGGTGGTAACTATATATATCTACAATGCATTGGGTAATGAATTATATCTCATGAGATAGGCAAAAATGGAACAGAGAGTGAACCCAGTTCAGTAAGGGAATTCGTCCACTATGATAGTCATTGGAGTGAACCCTAACTACTATGATGTTATGTGTGGACCTATATTTAATTTCCATAGGGTTATTTATGATCCTGATTACATGTTCACAATGTTATGTTTGAACCTAGTTACATGTTCCCAATGTTATGCATGGAACAATATTTGATGCCCATAATGTTATTCGTTGACCTAGTTTCATGTTCATAAGTTCATGTGAGGTCCTAATTTCATTTCCTTAACTTAATGAGTAAACCTTTTTCTATTTATAAATGTTTAAAATGTTATAATTTTATGTTTATTCCATAACTCTATGTATTATTCCAATTTTATACTCCCATGGTTCATGTTATTTGATTAATTTATGATTTATTTCTTATGAACTTCAATGTTCTATGACATTCCTCAATATTATGATATTTATTTTAAATGTCATGGTTTTAAAATGTTAATATCATGTTATCATATCCTTATAACCATTTCATTCTTATGTGATCATTGATATCTAACTTTCATACCCTTTCTCAGCATATAATCTCACCCTTTCTTATGTTTCATTTCCCCATGTTATAAAGAATTTTTTTAAGTAGGGTATGTTTGTGAAGAGTAATAAAGGGGTTGATAATTATGGGTGATATTTAAGATCATTCACTAAGTTAAATTATTGTGTACCTATTCTCAAAAGACACTAAACTATTATGGTCTTTATAAATGTGTTTATGTAATGTATTGAATATTCATCTAAAAAGATGTAATATTTATGTTCAAAAATCCAAGGTCACTATAGTTGATATCAGAGTAATGTTTTAGTTATCCTTTGGAAACTAGGATTGGAAAACTTTAGTGAGATACCTAGAGATATTTATAAAGATATGTCTCGTTATGTCTCTAAGGATAACTTTAAAGATGAGTAAATGTATAGGAAAATGTCTTTTAATTTTGTTAAAGGACAGAGAGAGTGGTTTCTAAGAATTTACAACCCTGACGATATACTAAAAGTGTATGTGGCTCTGGAATAGAGGCACCAAAGGGTAATAAATATGAATAGTGAACATTGAGCTAGACTCGATAATCACCTGGTGTATAACAATAGGCCTTGAGGCACACTTGTTTTGACACTCCTAGGGGACATGTTTTGGGAATTAACAAACTCTTTATGAACCAAAATGAAGGACTTAAGTAAATGATGACTATGAATGAAATAGTATAAATATAAACTTTCATAGATGAAAAATAAGGTGTCATGATTTAGACATCCTTTAAGTGATTTCCATGATTATTTGGTTTTAAACTATGATTAGTGATCCCCAAACTGTTATTTTTTGTTTTAGTTAATGATAGAAACCAGAATAAAATTGGTTAATAGAAAATTTGATAGAAAATTTCCTGATAAGTAGCCAAATTGGATGATTACTAGAGTAAAGGATGTTGTGATTATGACTAATCTGATATCACAATATATTATTAATAGTGTGCATCTTAAAAAACAATCAGACTCAATAAAGATGAAAATGATAGATTTATTCTAAGAGTTTGGGTAGTGGAGGCCATCGAGGAAAGAGGTTTAGTTTCTTATATGTTAATAATGTGGAAATAGAAACTCTAAGGAATTTCTTATAGGAATTGGAATTTTTTTAGTGTGGAAAATATGGACACAAAGCAAGTATCTATAAAGGAAAAATGAAAAGACCAGTTAATGAAATGGATGAGAATATTATTCTTCCTAATGTATTATCAATGGATGAATGATTTAATTTTTGAAAGTATGGTAATTATACAAATTGATGTTATAGGAGAACATCTTGTGCATAGAATTAGAAAGGCGGTATGAGTAATCGATTGATTGTGGATTATGAAGAGACCACAAATGAAATGTAAAGGAAAGGTAGTGTTAAGGAATATGAAGATGAATCCCATTTAATGGTTTTTGAAGGATTTGGGATGATTTATGTATTTTTTCACTATAATTAAATAATTATGTTTAATTAATCCTAAAATATATAAGGATTTTCAATATAAGTTTTTTTTTAGAATTTTCAAAAATATGTTAAATGGAACTGATAGAATATAAAAGTGATTTAATGTCAAGGTGATATTTTCATTAAGTGAAGATAACACTTAATATATTCCCATGGTGGTGAAAATGGTGTTTAGTTAAGATAAAGAGATGATTGATATGTGAAAAGATAACTGGATTATATTGATGACCACATAAATAATAAAGGATTTGTTGAAAAATTGGTTTATGTTATCATTTATAGAGTTTAAAACATTTTTATATTTTAAGGAGTATCTCCAGAAATATATGTTTTATTTAATGAATAAGGAATAATGCATGTTTTAAATAAGGCTTTATATTAATTCAGGTTATTATCATGTTTCAAGAGAATACATTATGAAGGTATTCACGTGATTGGTATGTGAGAATTAAGAGCTTCTTCATATTGATATGGGAAAAAAATGATAAGGTCATATTGAAAATTTAGTGACACTCTTTCTAATGTTTTAGATTTTAATCTATTAGAAGGGTCACAAGGTTAACTTTTTATGAAATGGTGTAAGTTGAACTTCAGATTATGTTTTATAGATTAACATAAAAATTCACTATATAAATATTTTTCCAAATTGGATAACTATTTATAACCATTTTTCAGAGAGACTAAATAACTCATAATTCTATTACGGATGTTAAATAGTGCTCCAGAAATGAAAAATTCAACTCTTTGGGTAAGATATTAAGTGGAAATTGATCAAAGAACAACAAAAGAAAAAAATTGTTCTTATAAAATAAAAAGATATAAAGTAAGTAAATTTTAATAAGTTATCAGTATATATAAAAAATGAATTACCCAAAATTAGGAAAAAAATATTGAAACAAAAATATTATCCTAGTGCCTTTATATCTAATGAATCAAATGGTCCTTTAAATCATTATAGATTTATGATTTTTTAGTTATTAACCTTCTATGGATCACTCAATTTCATGTGTTCAATGATCTTAATAACTCAATATAATTATTTTTAGTTTTCATCCAATATTAGATCCTCACATCCCGACCATGTTCTCTTACATGGAAACCCAGTTACGAGTTACATTAGGTAACTGATATGTTTCTAACTTTCCCTTTTTAATTGTAGTTTTATTATTCTTTTGTATGTTGTGAGTTTCTATGAATGAATTTCCAAATTTTAAATATTTTATGACCAATAATAATTTTTAGGGAGAAATTCATTTTACATGGGGTATAATGAAACACCCCAATATTTTGTGAAATATATTTTTTAAATTAACATATTCTTTTCGATATATTTTATTATAAAAACATTGAATTTAGATTAGGTTACTAGAAAGCATTGAGGTTTTATTTAGTTACATGCAATACGAAGTTTAGCTTCCATTATATAAAAGGTTGAGTTTTGTTTTCATTACTCACAACACTAAGTTAGTCTTGTGTTATACACAATACTGAGTTTATATTGTGTTACACTCAACATTAATTTTAAACTAAACATTACATACAATTGAAATATTATTATTTATTTTGATAGTTATAAACATTCCATTATAATAAAGAGTATGAATAGAATTAACTAAATTAAGAAAATAAATGGTTTAAACCTTTATATATAATGAATTCATTTATGTCTAATTAATTATAAATAAAGATAAAAACCATTTGAAATTAATGAAAATCCTTTTATGAAAAAACTATTTTGTGCAGATAAACATGATTTACCTCAATAAATTAAATGAATCACTTTTAGTTAATTATTTTAAATAATTTTATATAATATATAATCAATAATATGTTTAACATTCATCTTATGTGTTTTTAGATAAGTGATAATAATAAATCCAATTTTATGCTTAAAAATGTATTTATCTAGATAGAGGTTTTGTCACCTTTTTCGGATCACTTATTTTAAATTTTTTTGATACTTTTAGAAAATTTATTCGACAAAATATACCTTATTTTCAAAATCAGGATGTCAAAATTATCCTAGGGTATTATTTTGTGATTTTTCGGAAAAGTTTCAATTTTTTGATGAACAGATTAAAATACCAAGTTTTAATTGAAAACAACCTTTTAATTTAATTTATTTATAACATTAAATTATATTTTATATCGGTTTTAAAGTAACATTATGTCATGAACCACTCCCACCAAATATTCATCAATTAAGGGAGAGAGATAATGGCCACCGAGTCCCACCATCAATAGGCCCTGGGTTAGCGACTAGCACCAAGGGTATAAAAAACTCACAAAATGGGAGACATTTCCCTCTCTACCTGAATAATATCAAGTGATTAGATAAATGAACACCAAAAAACTCCAAAAAATATATAAATTTCAACAAAAAAACATCCCAAAATGCATGAACAAAATAATTTTTTTTCACATAAAAGTATCTAATGTAAATTCCAAAAATTAAAGTCTACGGTAGTGACTGAACAAAAACTCTATCCCAGCTAGTATTTTTTAGATCAGTCCAAAAAGTCCTCCTAGAAATATGAAAACAGTTTATATACATTGGGTGAGAATAATAGGTATACTCAGTAGAGAACTAACCAAGTAATTAAGTCAACATGCGAAAACAACATGATAATTCACTAGTGAATACCACTAGGCCATCACACATATCTACTATAGAAAAAGAAAGGCTTTCAATAGAAAATATTTTCAGAATTAGTAACAGGTAGGCATAACAACATCAACAAAATATCAAAACAGTAAATAATGTAAAAACTCCCCATAACCACTAATTTTAGTAATAAAAATTAATTATATGATTATTCTGACCCTTACTATCCACCAGAAGGTAAAAAAATCATCAAATTCCCATACATAGCATGTTAAAATGGTGATAACTGGGATTCCCTACCTTAAATAATCCTTTCTATCTCACTACGCTCCATAGGGCGATGATGAAACTACCCAAGAACCATTACCACACAAAAAATGGTAGGTCAACCTACACCACACCAAAATATTATTAAAAAATTCCCAAAAGCATAAACCAAACCAAATCACACCACTAAAGTGAACTTTGGAAGAAGAATGAAAGAAAATGGATGATAAAAAGAGGAAAACTCAACCTAGATCGAAGACAGGAATCCAAGGATCGAAGACTTGAAGCCATAGATTGAATATATGAAGCCATAGATCAATCCCCATTGAATGAATCCTGAGACAGATCAAGAGAGAATTGATGACTGCCTGATATGAGAGGATAGAATATGGTTTGAGGGAAACCTATGTTCTTTGTATCCTTTAATTATTAACTACAAAAGAATTACCCGATGTGTAATACCCTTTCACATCATGTAATACTTATGGATTATTTTCGTTAAAAAATTCATGACCTTTTTATTATTTAACCTCTAAAATATACACATCATGAATAGTCCCAGTATAAGCCATAAGATACTATTAAAAATCATGTGATACATTTACATGGCATGTACTTCCTGTAGCTTCTCTTATTCACCTCCATCCTCCACTAGAACTCCAAGAACCTACACTGAACATCTCCAACCAATAAAATTTTCTATGTAATATACATAGAAAGAATAAGATATTACAATAGATAACTCTAAAATGATTCTCAACCTTGTGAGTCTAAAACCAAGCCCAAAAGAGAAGTGGTTTGAACAGACACATCAAGAGACACCACTTAAGGATCTCATGATACCTCAAATACTACCACCATCTAAACACACAAAACCAATGTCCACAAACACTACAAAACCACCCCACCACCTCTCACTGGGCACAACAATACATCATCTAGTACCATCCACAACCACCACTCTCCCACACAACCACTACCCAACCATCTAACCTCCACAATTTCCAAACCAACAAGGCATTCTTCCCAAAATATAAGAATCATAGAATATCATCCTCAAAGTCCATATAATATACACTTTGGGTGGAACTGACTCTCCTGCATGGGTTTTGTCACATAACATATAATTCATATCTATTAGGATTCATGTCCTCCCCTTTCCATATGTCAGAACATTATCATGTATCACAACATCAAGTAAAGAAACATATCACATAATCTTTGAATATATAGACACCACCTCACAAGGAAAAAACGTCAAATAAAAACTCAAAAAACTCAAATAATTAATCTCTTATATGCATCTCTCACCCCCCAAGTACTCTTCTCCAAGACCCCATACCTTCACTACGCATGAATCAAGGAAATGGAATGTCCATGCAGCACCATCTCTCGATGATCCTAGATCTCTACTAGCCACTCCATGAACATCACATCATCCTCAATATCTAACACTTCCTATTCAATGAAATGTGAGTCATCATGAATATACCACTAAAGCCGAGATATGTAGAAGACATCATGGATCTAGTACACTTGTGGTGGAATCTATAATCGATATGGAACCTTTCCAACATGCCCCAACACCTCAAAAATCCTTACAAACCTGGGAGAATTCTTACACCCTCTACAAAACCTCAACAACCCACACCGAGGGTAGACACTCAAGAAAACATGGCCTTCATCCTTGAACACTAAGGGTATCTCACTGGAATTGGCATAGGACTTTTGAAGGTCTTGTGCCACCCTCTTTCACTCATGAATCCACTTGGTCTTCTCAGTCATGCTCTACAATCTATCAGGACCAAGAACACCTGACTCTAAAACCTCTTTCCAACACAATGGAGAATTAAATGGTTGCTCAAACAATGCCTAAAAGGGATCTTTTCCAATGGATGAGTGACAGCTATTAGGGTTAAAAAACTTGACTAAAGGTAGGTTTCATTCCCAAGATCCACAAATGTACTATAATAATTACCACAACATATCCTCTTGAATTCGGATGGTCAACTCCATCTTCCCATCTACCTGAATGTGGAAATAAGTTATAAGGAACCACTTGGAGACAAAATCATGTTACAATACCCTCTTGAATCATGAGTTAAAAAGATTATCTTGGTCATAGATGATGGTCATCAGTACCCCATGAATCCTATCCACATCATCCATGTTCTTCCTCACCAAAGAATCCACATTAATCAACTAAAAAATCACTGAAAAGTAACATAATTTCATTATCCAATCCATTACCACCCAAAATGAATCACATCCTCCCTGAGCTCAGGGTAAATATCTGATAGAATCCATTAATATTTACTTCCATTTACACTTGAGAACATCCATTTATTGACAAAAAAACCTTATGGAACATTGTGTTTCACTTTATCTTATTGAAAAACCAAACATATTTCTACAGAATCAACCACGGACCATTTGATCCCCCAACCACCAAATCCATATCCTTGTGCCACAATATATCTTTATCACATAAGGATTTACCACTAAAGGTGATATATAAAACTAATTGAGTACTCCCTCATGCATCTACTCTATGAAAAAGATATCCCCTAAAAAAACATCAGGTTCTGGTCATGTTCAGGCTATCCATCAAGAGTATCATCATGGATAACATGATCGTGCATCACCTCTTCCTTAGAGTCTCCCCATTGAGACTCGCCCACCTACTACATAAAATATGACCCCACTATAATATTATATATGAAAAATCATCCACTTATATCTCTAACATCAAATATAACACCCTACCATCTTATAAGGAAAGAATCATCCACTTATCTATCCAATATCAAGTTTCATTAATTCAAGATCCTCTAATCATTTCCAAACATTCATAGACTCTAGAGGAATATCATATTAGAAATTCACACTCAATATATAAACAACTACATTAACCTTATTTGGGATGTAATAGATCTCAAAATTGTAATCCTGAAGAAAATCCATCCACCTTCACTAGCGTAGATTCTTATCCTATTGAGTGAAAACATATCAAAATATTTTGCGGTTTGTGAAAAATCTAAATCACTCACCAATAAAGGAAATTCCACCACAAATTTATTGAGAACACAATTTCTATAAAATCCTTTTCATGGGAGGAATAGTTATACTCATAGGGATATAACTACACAGAACCATAACAGATTTCTATACTCTACTACATCAACACACATCAGAAACCTTGATAGGGAACCTCATAGAAAACCTCAAACAACACACCCTCCTTGAGAAAAAAAAGCACTAGAGCACTAACCAACATCCCCCTTAGGTAACCAAATGATGGATATAACTAGTTTTCCACCTAAAATACTGGTCCCTCCTTGTCAACATGATTATTAGGGATTAAAATAGAGATAAATTGGGTCGAAACCTATGATAATAACCCGTTAGACCATGGAAACTATAAACCTCTTACACATTATTAGGTTCTGACCAAAATAATTTCTTTTTCCTTTGTTGGGTTCACTTCCACACCATGTTAAGACACCACATGTCCAAGTAAATTCACCTCTTGTGTCCAGAACTCACACTTGTACAACTTCTCTTAAATATGGAGGTGTTAATGGACCTGTAAAAGGAATCAGAGGTTCTTGAAATTCTCCTCCTCTGACTTTGATTAGTACAATAAATCATCATGGAATAAAAAGGATAACCAGTCTAGGAAATTCAATAATATGAAGTTCATATATCCCATGAACATAGCGGGTGTGTTTTTTACATCGAACAAAATAACAAAAAACTTGAAGTGGCTATAATTGCATCTGATGGATTTTTTCTTAATTATATTATCTTCCATCATCCATTGGTGATATCCAGACCACGGATCAATATTCGAGAACGAACTATATCCTATCAACTAGTTGAATAAATCATCAATCCTAGAAAGAGAGTAATGATTCTTGATAGTTACATGATTCCACCTCTGGTAGTCTATACACAACATCAGAGTATAGTCTGATTTTTTGGAGAATAACATGGGATCACCCCATAGTGAAAAAGTGGTCATATAAAACCCCTCCAAAATGAGGTCATCCACCTATATCCTCAAGTCACCCAACGTCATGGGCATCATCTAATAGGGATCCATCAAAACTAGAGACGAACTAGGCTACAACTCTATCCAAAACTCAACGTCATGTAGAGGAGGTTTTTCCATAATATTCTTTGTAAAAAAATTCAATAAATCATCTAAAACTGTGGAAAAAGTACCAACATGATCTTCTATAGAAAAATATACCAACTATGAAAAAATATTCTCCACTTTACTACCACAAAACTGATAACCTCACTGACCAATGAACACCACTCTCTATCCCTCCACATCTAAAAGCACCACTTTCCTCCTGAATAATTGACGACTTTTCACATAGAGTACTACCAATCCATACCGAGGATAACATCGTATGGATGTATCTGCAAAAGAAGAATCCCCCCAATGATTGGTGTTTTCCCATCACTAGCCTTGATTCCCAGAACACATCAAACAAAGAATCTCGACCTCCAATTGGTTTAGATAATACTATTGGAACTAGAAGCCTCTTGACATCCAATACCAAAATAATAATCAAGTAAGGATAACAAAGGATTGTGAGGCTCCAAAATCTGAAAAATCACACACAAGTGTACTAAATAATCTTAACGTACCCTGAACAACTCTCATCTCTTCCTGGGCTGTTTTCTATAATACATGCATCTGACAACACTCAAGTCCTCTACCTATCTACTTATTTCCTCAATGGATGAACTATAGCCTAGGTACCTATGAACAGGGAACATCATGAGGATTCCCTTTTCCAACTCACCCTTCTATATGCTACTGAATAATAACCTTTGTTCCCTGCCCCTGAAATTGTCTCATAACTGATGTTATTGAAAAGGGGCCTTCCTGGCCATTTCAAACTGGACTCCTTGAGTAGTTGAGAACTGATACTAGCGGTACCCATATCTCCCATAGATGAAGAACACAAATGTAAAACATTTTAAAGGTTACTAAAAACCACATATCCCTGATGGCTGGGAAGAAAATTTCCAGGGTAGTTCTTTGATGAATTGAACCCTGACTACTTGAACAATCGCAACCCACTACCAGAATCCATACTCCTCGAAACACCCTACTGTATTCTCTCTTAAGGATCAAATCCCAAGGAAAGAATCTTCTTTATAATATCAACATTTTTATCTAACTCTACATACATCGGGATCATAAATTGTGTGAAAAAATATCATATCACTAATTTAAAATCCTTCTCTAAACACCATACTCTAGACTCCTCATATGGGGAAACATCTGAAAAAAGTGAATGAGATCCATGAACCTAATCCCAAGTTTCGATATTCTCAAACTCCCATAATGAATGGAGAGATGCTCCTGTCTCTTGGATGACCTCATCGTCAATGTATGGAACTCTAGCTATAACTCTCTCTAAAATTTGGTCCACAAAACATATACCTACTTGCGGTCACTAAGAAACATCATCCACAACCGATGCACAACTCCCCACATCTGAATAACTGCTAGAAATAACAAAAAATCATCTTGTTCTTAGTTCAGGCTGAAAGTGATATTGATCTTGTCTATCTAGTGATCTATATCCAAATCTGAGAAAATCCCCACATACATGGCCAAAATTTTCAACTAAAAGGCATTAAAATCATATTTCCATTCCTCATCCTCCACTTTCCGGGTTAACCCTTTAACAATCATCTTAGTGATCAAACTTGACCTAAAATTCTTTACAAACTCATGGATGAAGAACATGAGCCATTCTAGAAAACAAGGAGAAAATCAAAATATTGGTAGTATGTAATTTAATCAAATATTATTTAAATATTTATTCATTTTATTTCCCAATAACATGAAATTAAAATACAAACACATTTCATCCTGATTAATGTACCTCTCCAAGGTATCTACCCTAAAAATAGGTCTATATAACTTGCTGGTTCAATAAGTATAGAGTCTGTGCCCTGGATCACAAGGGGGCCCTAAAATCCCATGTCAAAGCCATTCTCTTTGGCATAGGTCACACACCTAGGTTAACTAAAAATGATTCCATACCTACCCATGAAATACATACTATTCATAACTCCAAACATCATTCTATCACTCAACCATAACCATTGACACCACTATGTCATGACCACCTCCCACCAAAGATACTGCAATGAATGGAGGGGTATAATTACCCTCTAAGTCCTACCTCGAGTAGGCCTCAGGTTGGAAACTAGCACTAAGGGTATAAAAATCTCACAAAAGTGGAGGAATTACACTCTATAAATGAACATGACTGAGATATAGGAAAAAATAATACACCAAAAAAATTCCATAGAATACATAATGTTGAAAAAAAACCATCCTACAACGTTTCAACAAAATAAAAATGATATGTATAAAAGGATTCAAATAAAAAAAAGAAAAGTCTACAGAAGCAACTGAACAACAACTCTAACCCATATAGTAATTTCAAGATCGGCCCCCAAAGTCCTCCTAGAAACCTGAAAATAGTTTACATGTTTTGGGTGAGCATAATATGTATACTCATTCGGGACATAACCAAGGTCTCAACTGCACATGTGAAAAGATCTTGCTAATGCACTAGTGAACAAATTGTAGAACCAATAAGCACATACACATGCAATCTAACCAATCCCAGCCTCACCATAGACCACTCATAATATTACACAACCAATATAATAATAAAATATCTAGATCCTAACAAAAAAGGTTCACTACTGCCTCTTCCCCACTAATTCTCCACTCTCATGCCCCAACGTTGAATGTCCTATGATCCCATTCGTTCCACACATATGAAATCACATCATGCCCTAAAACACCTAATCCACAAATCACATCACAACCCACCCACCCACACCTAGGATACACATCCTATCACATCACATCCCACCCAAACACACATGGGCCACACATCACAGCTCACCCTGAGTACACATTGGATCACATATCACAGCTCCCCCAAAGACACATGGGACCACATGTCACATCTCATCCCGAATACACCAGGGACTACATGCCACATCTAAAATAAGAGTAGGGGTAAGGGTTATTTAACCATATGTATTACAAAGAAACTAGATGTTGGGGTAAATACCTAAAATCTAGAACCTCTCAGCTTTGGAATGGTTATCCAACTCCGGTAGGGAACATATAAAATAACATAAAAATTCATGATATTGAGATATCACAAAATACCCAACCTAAAGGTTCACATAAACCACACTAGAACACGATAAATCACCACCAAATACCATAAATAAACCATCAAAACAGCTACCAACACTATATGGAACATGCAACACTACTGGAACACAATCCAAACATCATTTTCCACTTTCAAAATATAAGTTCAAGTAATTTTATTCATTATTATTTTCCATTAACATTATATTAGTCATTATATTATATTTAAGCCATTTATCATAACCACCTAAACGAACCATTATTATTTATTTATCTTCTTCATCACATTTCGTTATTATTAATTCCGTCACTACCTAAGAAAATATCAAAACCACACCACACAACTATCACCACAACACCACACAACCTCCATCATCATCACACCACATATCCCAATCCATCCCACAACAAAAAACACCCCAAATCTAATCCATCACACCACCACAACTTCCACTTAAAAAAACCACTATTCCATAACTTCTATTCCACAACCACTACGCCAGAACCACTATCCCACAACATAACTTCCCACAACACATTAATCGTAACCAACCATCACATAATAGACCTTGTACCTCACAACCTCTCTGGTCAATAACATCACTGAACAACAACTGCAAGCCACACAAATCACCATAAAAAGAACAACCACATGCAATGACAACACATACCAAATTCACATCTATTTAGGGTTTAATCAGATTACTTCTTTATATTAGCATTGGTATTATCACATAGACCAGATTTCCATTAGAAACTTAATATTATCCAAATATAAGTTTATTAACTTTTTATTCAGGGTGCGACCACACAACAACCTAGAAAGGTCCATCACACATGTCTACTATTGAGAAATCAATGATTCCCATAACAACTATTTTCAAAATTAGAAATAGTCACTCATAACAACATCAACATATATATCAAAGTTTTAAAGAAAGCAATAAATCCCAAAACCCATAAAATTTAGACATTTTAATTAGTTATATGTTTACAATTACACATAATATCCACCCAATGGTAATAAAATTTTTGAAATTCGAACACATATCATGAAAAAATGGTGAGAAAGAGGATTCCCTACCTCAAATAATCATTCTGATCTCACTAAGAACTGTAAAACGAAGAAGAAACTTCCCAAGAACAACTCCCACATGACCGCGTTGTCATGACACGTCAAATTGATAGTGATTTAAAGAATATTTTAGTAGTCAAGGGAAGACCCTAGGTCATCTCATAAGGAGCATTGGTATATTATATTGTGTATTATTCATAAATATTACTAAAAGAGTGGGGGTGATTTTGAAAACAGTTTTATGAAAATAACTTATCTTAAAGAGTTTAATAGTTGATAGAATAAGGTTGTGATTTAGGAATTATGAGAGATGGATATCACTAAATATTAACTACACATCTGGGATAGTTCATTGTTTTGAAAATTTCACATGTTTTTATTTACTTCTTTGGTTGAAAGTTGTTAAGAACATGATTCCCCTCTTTCCTCTTAAAACGTTGCACAAAGTACCAACCCTTGACACAACAATCTTATTTTCAAGGTTAAGACTTCCAGAATAGATGAAAGGATACCAACGAATAAAAATATATTTTTTATGTGTGAGATAAAGAGGATCCATCTATTTTTTCAATTGGAAGAAACTATGTTTCCCACTTGAAATTTCAACCCAATCGATGTTGAAATGAAAATTGGTTTACTTAATTAAACTCACACAATGAATTCAAAGGAGAAACATGTTTATATAAATAATAAGTGAAATAATCCAATCACAAATTAAAAAAAACTAGTATATTATCATATACTGGACCTCCCTCCCAATTATTCATAGCTCCCTCAAAATGATCATCCACTGTTGAGCTCACCATCGTGAGGAGACGAAGGATCAGGTGGAACTCCGTCTTCATCCTTGATCCCTCTATGAGGATTGGGGCCTAAATAACTTCTAGGATTAGGATAGTAATAATTTTGTTCTAAAAAATAAAAAATATTTTCCTCCTATTTGAACATACAATTGAGGAGCCCAAGGTGCCATTTTATAGGAAAATTGGAAGGTTTTTTTGAGCATCCAAATTTAGAGAAACCACTCAGTTCATGGTTTTCGATGGACGGTCAGTCTTATCCCACTTTTGAAAAAACTAAAAAGTTGTATCCTTTCATCCTGACTATCTCCACTGATAGCGTGGATCCATTTTAACAATAAAATCTTGAGATATTGATATAACACCACACACCACATTTGACATCATGAAGATTCGGTGTGCTGGAAAATTCAGTCTGGATGGGCCACCAGATTACAGACTTAGCCTTTTGTTTATTAATATGACATATATCCCATTGAATTTAGGAACATCCCACAAAATTTAATCCCATTTTATTCATGGTTTTTTTACAAGTTTGAGGTTGAGTCCATTGGTGTTCATGGATCCTACACAGTTTGGACCATTTTTCTTGGACATCAGCATGGGCCCTCCAAATCACCTCCACCTTCAATGAAATTATCAAAACACGTATCATTTCCATTTTTAACAGTAATAAAAATAGAATATTTGAATTAAACATGAAGTGAAATTTGTTATAATTTTTATAATTTTTAATGCAAAAATAGTTTAGCATAGTGGTGTAAGGGTGAAAATGAAACAGTGAATCACATTGAGATCACACCCACACACCTAAAAATTTGAACTCCTAGGGAAAGTCATATTTTCAAAAATCTGCATGAAGATATTTCCAACTTCATAAATATTTAAAATTCAATTAAAATTTAATTCATGATAGAAATGTGCTTGAAGAAAATATCAAAATTATGAGTTATTCACAGTGATCATGAAAAAATGCGTCTCAGAAATTTCATCCAAATAAAATTCCAAGGGATGCATGATACCAATCAAAGAATATAATTTAAAAGTTCATCATGTCAATAATTCTCCATGTGTGTGTATGAAAACCATTTTATGCTATTCATTCTGTAAGAACTCGGGTTTTTGTATGAGGTATGGGTCCTTTTATTTTCATTTTAACGATTCTGTTAAGGCCTAAGGTGGTTTACTAAGTTGACTGAGGGAGTTAAGGAGCTGTCCATGGCTTGTTCGGAGCCCGGAACCAAGTTTTATGCTGGAAATGGCCTGATGAACGGTTTACACATGGCCTGTGCATGACCTCGCTAAGATGTGCACCATGGTGCAGGATTAGAGAAGGCAGGAGCACAACCTGCGCACAATTTGGGGAAATCGTGCGAGGTGGTTGTGTAGTTTCCCCTTGCCTTCCAGGAAGGTCCCCATGGTCTCCACATGATTTTCTAGGCCGTGCGGGTAAACCGTGTGACCTTCTATGTTTTGATAATTTAATTAGTTTTTAATTAAATTGAATAAATTTTATAAAAACCTAAACCTAACCTATTCTATTCAACCAGACATCAAGGGGAGAGAATTGGGAGCTCTCAAGGAGGCCTACGGAGGGATTTGATCCTGTTTCTCTGTCCGATCTCCATTTCAAATGTCATTCATCTTGTTAGATCCGCAATGGTAAGTCCTCAATTAATTTTTAAGTTTTCTCGATTCTTCTGGTTATAACGAACGCAGATTGGATTAAGGGTCATATGCCCTAATTTTTCTTTCTTTGTCTGTTCTTCAGATTTCTTCCAAACGAGGACAAATCAGAGCCTGATACTGGACGCACTATCTAGTACGAGCCTAAGTTAAGTTCTCTCGTGATTTTCACTGATTGTGAAGCTGTTTATATATGCCGGAGTTCCACGTGCCCACTTTTGGGGTGTCTCTTGAACCTGTAATTTAACCCAGTTATTACCTAGCATATTGTAGGTAATCTCAATAGGATGGTATGTGTTTGAGTTAGGTTTTATACCTGGGATAGGAACCACACCTTGGGTGAATTGCGTCGAATGGATATTTCATAGATTTTTGACCCAGGATGCCTATGAAGCATGCCTTTCCTTCCCTTGTGGGTTGTTAAAAATGGAAATTGTATAAGAATGGAATTTCAATAAGATGAAATTCTAATTGAAATGGTTTCAGGTATGGGATGGAGTTTTTCCCCTTGACCCTTGTATGCAAATTCTTGAATTACTAGCCCATGTGAGTTAAATGCTTTTGAACTTCATAAATGTGAAACAAAATCATGGGTGAACCATGGAACCAATGTGAGTTTCCATGGACGGACTCATACGAGACTTGTTACTGAAATGACAAGTGAATCATTGATCCAGTATGATATGACATGTACGGAATCAATAGGGAATGATATTTCTTGGGCGATACCCGGATCTTATTTATAGGATCTCGGGGACGGGCTCAGATGACGGAATAAACCGCACCTAGAGCGAGGCTGGGTACCTAGGAGGTTCACTAGAATGGGCTTGTAGAGCTATGCCGGGGTCCTAGAGGTTCACCGGTACGGTCTTGTAGGGTGTAGGTGGATTTTATCCCTGAGTGATGCCTGGTTTCCGAATTGAGTATTCCAGGAATGGGCTCAAGGGATGTCTTGAACACATGAATGAAGTTATTAATGAATGGAATGGATACTTCAAGTGATGCCAAGCCAAAGAACAAGCTTGGGTCAGTCTTGCTAGTTTCCCTTGTTTACTGCTTTCCATATTACACTGCCTATTTATATATTCACTGACAGATTAGCAATGATATTTGGTGGTTGAATACTGGGATTTAGTCTCAGACCCTGTTTGGGTCATGTTTTTGGACCCATGAAGATTATATGATTTCAGGTAATGAGAAGGTAAAATCCCCAAGTGTAGGTACTTTACATTCTGCTCAGAGTAGGTGTGCACGAGACCAAGCTGAGGCTTGCGATTCCATAAGGGATACATTTTGGTTTCTTTTTGGTATTTTTTGTACTTGTACTATATTGTATTGACTTGAACTATCCTATATATTTCAGATCCTTCTATTGTTATCTATTTCTATTGTCTATGTGTTGTCTACTGGTTAACTTCTTCTGCTATTGTATGTTTGTATTTTTCTATGATACTTTGGTAATGAGGGCATAGTCTCCCCACAGACTCACCTAGGCCCTCGCTTCTAGTCGACAGCCTCTGGCATTTGAGGAGATGCACATGAGGCCATGTGGTGACCGGTCCGGCTACCAAGTTGGATGGTAAGTCAGGTCGGGACATTACAAAGTGGTATCAAATGAATTTCCTTTTCTCATTTGACTTACGGTTTGGCGACTATAGTCAGGAGTAGGAATGGAAGGGACTTTGGTAATAAACTATTCCTGGGAGTTGCAAACCCACGTATAGGGAAAATCCATGTTGCCTCGTACGAAATTGTGTTTCTTGTTTTTCTTATTATAGTTTTTATGATTTCACCATTTGGTGAATCAAATGGTTTTTGCTAATACTATTGATATTATTGTGGGTTATATTTTGTTGCAACCCAATGAGATGAGGGTTTTCCATCTAATGAATCATATAGGCACCTTATTAGGAATCACATGTCCTGCATTATGCCATGCTATCTAGGATGCCTTAGATATTGCATGTTGTTGTGATAGGTGTTGTGATAGCTATTGCATGTTGTTATGGTAGTTGATTGATAGGTGTGCCTACTGTTGTGTTAGATTGGGTGCAATGAATGGAGAGTGGCATCATCCTTCGATTCATAAGGTGTATGGGCCCTTATGGATTGGGAAATGACACACCAATGGGATGTAAATTCTAAATGAAACTAAATTGCATGGTTATGTGGGAATCAAATATTGATTCATGAGGTGTTATGTGCCCTCAGGGATTGGAAATTGGTGAACCATTGGTTAAAACTTTTGAACAAAGGTATGTTAAAATAATGAATGTTGAAAATAGAGCCTGAACTATACTTGGCCTCTGAGTGGGAAAGAGGTAGTGACTCTAGTTGTTTTTGGTGACTGTTTATTATGAAGTCCTGGATTAGAAGCAGGCTGTGGGTGGACATGGTTTTTAGGATGGTCTTGACCTGTCCTGTCCTAGTTCTTGTGCTCATGAGTTTTGAATATCGTTAAAAATCTTGAACTGAGGCATGTATTTGGCATTGCAGATTCATGCCACCACGGTGACCTTCATTCGTACCTCGGGAGAGAAGTGAAGACCATGTTCCAGAGATTGTAGGCCATGGGATACTTGAGGAAACTCTAGTTGTGCTAGCTCAATCACCAACGACCGTACCAGACACAGGTGATGAGACACAGTTCCGTGAGAGATGTTTGTGTTGTATGCAGACCGTTCAGGGAGAACCACGACCTTCCCCGACACTGGAAGAGTTGACGCGTGAGTTTCAGCAGCATCATCAACCTACGTTTTCAGGGGATGGTGGACCACAGGCTACAGAGTCCTTGTCAGTGGTGATACTGGCTATCATTGAGAATTTAGAGACGCCTCTGGAGAGGAGGGTCAGGCTCGCTATGTACATGCTGCGTGATTCTTCCAAGAGTTGGTGGGATGTGATCACCCAGTCGGATCTTCATCAGGAGATGGCTTGGATAGAGTTTTATACGGCCTTCTACGATTTCTTTTATCCCAAGACTTTGAGGGCTGATCGACACCAGGAGGTCTTGTGTCTGGAACAAGGTGCGTTAACAGTGATGGAATACTCAACCCGTTTTACTGAGCTTCAGTGTTTAGCACCTATCCTGATGGGAGATGAGTTATCAAGGGCCAGGAGTTTTGAGGATGGTCTGAGATATGACATCTGATCTCTGGTAAATATATTCAGGTTGACTACCGTTTCTAGAATTGTGAACTAGACACTAATCACAGAGCGTAACCTGAGAGCGGCTGGAGGTGCGAACCAGAGCGGTTCGGCATCGAGATCATGTACTACAACGACTGTTAGTAGGAAGCATCATTTGGAGCTTCCACGCAGTGATTTTAGCAGTCAGAACCTATATTAGGTTAGCAACCTGAGGTTCTACCTGTGCTGTAGGCTAGGACACACGAAGCTACAATGTACGAGGGACCCATTCGAGTGCCGATATTGTGGAAATATGGGCCATCTTAAATTTTTCTACAGATCATTTCCACAAGAAGCCCGCGATAGAGGGTCCGCACCGACTCCATATGCAGGAGCAGGGTTGGAAGCTTCTCATCAGACAGGGAGTTGGGGTGCGACTGGCCGATCAGGCCGAGTTAGTGGTCATGGCAGGGGTATCCAGGCACAGGGTACACCAAGACGTAAAAGTGGGCCCGTTCCGGGTAGTGAGGTTGTATCACATGGTCGTGGTTCAGGCCAGATTTATGCAGTGCAGCCTACTTCTGAGGATCAGGGGGCGGGACCGTCTATAGTGAGAGGTATGATCTTAGTAGCATATTTTATTTCATCTTCCCTCTTTGATACAGGTGCATCAAACATTGTTATATCTATTCCTATAGTGAAAATCCTTAGGCTTGTTGTGTTTTTTCTGATGGAGTCTTGACGCTAGACACACCACTAGGAGTTAGGGTAGAGGTTGTACCTAAGTGCAGTGTGTACCCCCTTGAGGTAGGAGGGTGTCACTTCGTCTGAGATCTTTAAGTTCCTGAGATGATAGGTTTTGATGTCATTATCAGTATGGACTGGCTAGTAGCTTACCGAGCCTACGATGATTGTTACCGACATAGGGTGATTTTCACATCACCAAAGGGTGCAGTGTTTACTCTTATGGGCGAGTGGGATCTCCATGTAAGACGAGCTGGACCAGAGCATCGTGGGCTGGATGGGATGACATCCCATATCACTAGTTTGTTTCTGGAAGATCAGGGAGTGAGTCAGCTGGACCTTCCTCCAGTAGTTGAGCGCTTTAGGGATGTTTTTCCAGACGACTTTTTAGGTTTACCTCCTGAGAGAGAGGTGGAATTCTCAATTGAGATAGTTCCATGAGCTGCACTAGTATCCATTCCTCCTTATAGGATGTCTATGACTGAGTTGTAAGAGCTCAAGAAACATCTCAAATATTTTGAAGCAAAGGGTTTTATTCGACCCAATACTTCTATGTGGGGCTCGTCAGTCCTTTTTGCGAAAATGGCGGACAGAACTCTTAGGCTGTGTGTGGACTATCAGAAGATGAACCAATTGACGGTTAAAAACCGATATCTCTTGCCGCGTATAGATGACCTGTTTCATCATCTTTGAGGAGCTAGGGTGTTCTCAAAAATTGATTTGAGGTCAGGGTATCACCAGGTGCGGGTTTGACCTGCAGACATACCTCATACAAATTTTCTTAGCAGGTATGGTTTGTATGAGTATCTGGTTATGCCGTTCGGTCTCATTAACACACTAGTGGTTTTCATGGCCTTGATGAATCGCGTGTTCCATCCTTACTTGGACTCATTCATCATTGTTTTCTTGGGTGATATTTTGGTGTATTCTTGAAATCGAAACGATCATTCCAACCATCTTGAGATCATCCTGAATACACTAAGAGAGCATCAGCTATATGCAAATCTTACTATGTGACACTTTTGGATAGATCACATTCACTTCTTGGGCCATGTTATCTCTGAGACAGGAGTGTCTATAGACCCAGAGAAGGTTTGAGATGTGGTTTCTTGGGAACAACCCAAGAATGTGTTTGACATACAGAGTTTGTTGGGGCTTGCTAGTTACTATCTTCGTTTCATATAGGATTTCTCATGCTTAGTAGTGCTGTTGACAGGCCTGACTAAGAAGGGTGTGAAATTTTTACGGACAGATGCTTGTGAAGTAGCCTTTCAGGAGTTGAAAGGAAGGTTGACATCAGCACCAGTCCTGATACGGCCAGAATAGGTCAAGAGTTACACAGTCTATTATGAAGCATCAAGTATTGGGCTGGGTGCAGTGTGGATGGAGGGAGACAGAGCCACGACATACAGATCTCGGTAGCTGAGGCCACATGAGTGGAATTATCCGAGGCACGATCTTGAGTTAGTAGCAGTTGTTCATGTGATGCGATGTTGGATACTCTATTTATTGGGAGAGAATTTTGTGGTGTACAAAGACCAAAAGAGCCTCAAATATATCTTTACTTAGTGTGATCTGAATCTTAGGCAGCGAAGGTGGGTGGTGTACCTAAAACCCTTTGATTTCGAGCTTGCTTATACGCCGGGTAAGGGCAATGTAGTGGCCGATTCATTGAGCATGAGGACTCAAATACAGGCAGTGCAACAAGCTTGCAACGAATGGAAGCTTATGTACTTGTTCTTTAAGATGCATCGTGATGTGCAGAATAGCCAAGGGTAGTCTTTTCTATCGTCTTTAGCTGTGACTTCTACCCTCCTGAACAAAGTAAGGATGAGACAACTATCAGATTTGGAAGGCCTAGTTCTACGGGAAGGTGTGTCAGGTAAGGACACTCCTCCTAGTTGGACGATAGGTGAGGATGAAGTTCTTCATTTCCATGGAAGTGTATGGGTTCCAGTGGATATTAGAGAGGAGATGATGCGGGAGTTTCATGCTTCGTTTAGGGAAGTTCATATCCTGGAGTCACTAAGATGTATCGTGACTTGCACCGACAGTACTAGTGGCCAGGTATGAAGAGGGAAGTGGCTAGTTTTATCATGAGATGTTCCACCTGTTAGCAGGTGAAGGTGGAACACCAGCGACCATCTGGGATTTTACAGTAGTTACCTTTCCCGGAGTGGAAATGGGACGATGTTGTGATGGAATTCATGACTAGTTTGCTGAGGTCACCTCGAGGCAACGATGCTGTGTGGGTTGTGGTTGATAGGCTCATGAAGGATTCTCATTTCTTGTCGATCAAGGAGACTTTCACTATGGATGAGCTTGGATAGTTGTATATCCAGGAGATAGTACGACTCCATAGGGTCCCACACACCATTGTTTTAGATAGGGATGCTCGTTTTACATCATGTTTCTTGTAGAGTTTTCAGGGGGAGTTGGGTACACAGGTGCTTCTGAGCACATCATACCACCCTCATACTGAAGGCCAGCCAGAGCGTATCATACAAGTGCTTGAGGACATGCTACGAGTATGCATCCTGGATTTTGGGGGCTCATGGGAGAGGCATATTCCCCCAGTTGAGTTTACATATAACAACTGTTATCCGGTGACTATACAGATGGCACCGTATGAGGCTTTATATGGTAGGCCTTGCTGATCACCCCTATGCTGGTTAGAGGTAGGTGAGGTAACTTTACTAGGACCACGTCTTGTTCAGGATACTTCTGAGAAGGTCCAGTTGATATAGAAGTGGATGGATACCACACAGTCTCGTCATAAGTCATATACTGATCACTGTAGATGACCCCTAGAGTTCAAGGTCGGGGATTAGGTTTTCTTGCGTATTTCACTGAAGTTGGGACACAGGCGGATCATAAGATAGGGTAAGCTATCGCTGAGATATGTTGGGCCCTTTGAGATTCTGGAGAGGGTTGGGCCGGTAGCTTATCGGTTGCACTTACCTTAGAGGTACCGAGCCATGCATGACGTGTTCCATGTTTCTCAAGTACGATGATACCATTCATACCTATCTCATACCTTCCATCCTAAGGAGGTCGAGCTTTAGGTAGATTCATCATCTGAGGAGCATCCGATTCGTATCATTGATAGGAGAACGAAGGCTCTCCGAGGCTGGCCAGTTCCTCTAGTATGGGTTTTAAGGCAGCACAACCGTTTACATGATGAGACTTGGGAGCGGGATGCTGATGTACGTGCTCAGTGGCCAGATCTGTTCATAGAGAAATCTTGACCACCCTTCAGAGATCAATTCAGGGACGAATTTCTATAAGGGGGGAAGATTGTAAGAACCCGGGTTTTCGTATGAGGTACAAATCATTTTCTTTAAATTTAACGGTTCTGTTGAGGCCTAATGTGGTTTTTAACATGACTGAGGGAGTTACGGAGGTGTTCGGGGATTGTTCAGAGCCATGAACCATTTTTTAGGCTGGAAATGGCCTGGCACACGGTTTGCACACGGACTGCGCATGGCTTAGCTAAACCGTGCTCCTTGGTGCATGCTTAGAAGAGGCAGGAGCACGACCTGTGCACGGTTTGGGGAAACAGTGCGGGGTGGCCGTGCAGTTTCCCCTTGCCTTCCAAGAAGGTCCGAATGGTCTTTTCACGGTTTTTTAGGCCGTGCGGGTAAACCGTGCAACATACTATTTTTTGATAATTTAATTAATTTTTAATTAAATCGATTAAATTTTATAAAAACCTAATCCTAACCTATTATATTCAACCGGATAGCAAGGGGAGATCCTTGGGAGCTCTCAAGGAGGCCTACAGAGGAATTTGATTTTATTTCTGTTTCAAAAACTGTTCATCTTGTTAGATCGGCAACGGTAAGTCTCCAATTACTTTTAAATATTTCTCGATTCATCTGGTTATAACGAATGCAAATTGGATTAAGGATAATATGCCCTAATTTCTTTTTCTCTGTCTGTTCTTCAAGTTTCGTCCAAACTAGGACGAATCCGAGCCAGATACTAGATGACCTATCTAGTAAGAGCCTAAGGTAGGTGGTCTCGTGCTTTTCGCTGATTTTCAAGCTGTTTATATATATCGGAGTGCCGTGCTCCCACTTTTGGGCTGTCGCATGAACCATGAATTTAACCCTGTTATTACCTAGAATGTTGTAGGTAATCTGAATAGGATGATATGTGCTTGAGTTAGGTTGTACACCTTGGACAGGAACAACCCCTTGGGTGTGTTGTCTTGAATGGCACTTTTATAGATTTTTGACCCAGGATGCCTATGAGGAATGCCTTTCCTTCCCTTGTGGGTTGTGAAAAATGGAAATTGTATATAAATGGAATTAAAATAAGATGAAATTGTAACTAAAATGGTTTCGAGTGTGGGATGGACTTTTTCCCCTTTAACATTGTATGCTAATTCTTAAATTACTAGCCCACATGAGTTAAATTCTTTTGAACTGCTTAAAATGTGAAACAAAGTCATGGGTGAACCATGGAACCAATGTGAGTTGACATGGACAGACTCATATGAGACTTGATTCTGAAATGCTGAGTGAATCATGGATCTAGTATGAGATTCCATGGACGGACTCAACAAAGCATGATATGTCATGTGCGATAGCTGGATCCTATTTATAGGATCTCGGGGACAGGCTCATATGACGGACTAAACCACACCTAGAGCGAGGATGGGTACCTAAGAGGTTCACCAGAATGGTCTTGTAGAGTGATGCTGGGGTCCTAGATGTTCGCCGGAATGGGGTTGTAGGGTGTAGGTGTATTTTCTCCCTAAGCGATGCCTAGTTTTCGAATTGAGTATTCCAGGAACGGGCTCAAGGAATGGCTTGAACACATGAATGAAGTGATTAATGAATGGAATGGATACTTGAAGCGATGCCAATCCAAAGCACAAGCTTGGGTTAGTCTTGCTAGTTTCCCTTATTTACTGCATTCCATATTACACTGCCTGTTTATATATTCACTGACAGATTAGCACAGATCTTTGGTGATTGCCTAATGGGATTTAGTCTGACACCATGTTTGGGTCATGTTTTTGGAAACAAGAAGATTATATGATTTCAGGTAATGAGAATGGAAAATTCCCTAGTACAGGTACTTGACTTGCTGCTCAGAGTAGGAGTGCACGAGACCAAGCTGAGGCTTGCGATGCGACATGGGATACATTATGGTTTCTTTTTGGTATTTTGTGTACTTGTACTATATTGTATTGACTCGCACCATCCTATATATATCAGATCCTTATATTTTTATCTATTTCTGCTATCTATGTGTTGTCTACCGGTTACCTTCTTCCGCTATTGTATGTTTGTATTCTGTTGTGATACTTTGGTAATGAGGGCATAGTCTCCCAACAGACTCACCTAGGCCCTCACTGCTAGTCGGAAGCCTCTGGCATTTGGGGAGATGTGGTTGAGGCCATGTGGCGACCGTTCTGGCTACTGGGTTGGATGGTAAGTCGGGTCGGGACGTTACACATTCCAATTTCTATTGAGTAAATATAAATTATTTTAATAATTTTTTACTTTCATGATCTTCTCCACCGAACCTGCCCCATATCATTTGAGATCAAATTTCAAGACCCACTCACTTAAGTACTCCCAGAAGTTAAACCATAATCTCCCGATCTAGATATCCCGATATATTGTACAATTCATCAATCCACTCATGTATTAGTTTTTTTTCAAAAGTTTCACTTGGAACAAATCTCACACTCTTCTCCCAACCCTTGTTTAATCTCCTCATGAAACCAATTTTAATAGTAATAACAATATTAAATGTCAAGGAAGGTTCGTTTTTGACCTTACCAATATAAGATCCCCATCTTTTTTGTTTTTTATGACATACAATAATTAGATAATAGGTACACATGCATAGGTAAATTTGGTATAACAATGAAATAGATCGTATATAGAACAAACATACTGAAAAATTATTTTGGAATGTAGAGAAAAAGAAACCTAACATATATTTACCTTCCATTAAGTAATAAATTTTCACACATCATGGTTGGGTGCAAAGTTGTGTGTAGAGATTAAGTGAAACAATTTTCCATTATAATATTCACAAAGAAGGGAACCAATCTCTTCAATGTTTTTAAAATGATATAATCATTTATATCACCAAAAAAATTATTGCTAAAATTCACATTTCCTCAAAAAAAAATTGAATGATAAAAAAACATGAAATATGGAAATTCCACATGCATTTTCAAAAACTTACATGATTAAACAAGCATCATTTTCCATGATAAAGTGGGAACAAATAAAAAAATTAATATTCCAGCACAAAGGTGAGGTGGACAGAATGGGGGAAAGTAACAATACAATTTAACAATCTGAAAAGAGAAAAATAACAAAGATGATGAAAATTATTAACTAACCTAAGAATATACCCATCCCCCACTCCTAAATTGTGTAGTGTCCTCACTATAATAAAAGAGAATTTGGAATGGAAGGATAAAACCTGGTGGGTGTCAATCATAGAAAACTTCTTGAACATTGATTTCCTTCATTGGGGACTATGGAATGGATTCATGGAATTTCTTTAGCTGATGCCCATTAATAGAGAAGGTTTCCTTGGTTTCTACATTTTTAACTTGGACAACACCAAATGGAGCTACATTAGTATCAATGTATGGTCCAAAGAAACATGAAAGAATCCTACCAAGATGAAACTTCAGCCTTTAATTGTAGATAAGAACCTTCTTTCCAATGTAAAACTATTGATTAAGGATGATACAGTTGTGGGAACCCTTGGTTTACTCCTTATAAATCTTGGAGTTCTCAAACACATCCCTTATCATTTCCTCCATCTCCTAAATCTAAAACATCCTTTGAGACCCTACACCAAAAAGATTATAATTGCATTGTTTGGTGGCATAGTATCCCCAGTTCTCAATATCAATAGGGAGGTGACAACTCTTTCCAAACACTAGCTGATATAGTGACATGCCATTGGGGGATTTAAAAGTAGTACGGTAATCCCATAATGAATAATCGAGTCTAAGACTTCAATATTTTCTATTGGGTTGAACTATTTTTTCAATAATTTGTTTTACCTCTATATTTGACACCTCAACTTGACGATTAGTTTGTGGGTGTTATATAGTAGACACTCTATGACTGACCCCATACCATAACAAAAGAGATTTCCTTTTTTTGGTTGCATAAATGAGAACCCTTGTCACAGATGATGAACCTAGGTAATCTAAACCTATAAAAGATTTTGGTTCTCAAAAATTACAAAACTACCTTAGAATAATCAACCCCTGTTTCTCGTTCCTCTACCCATTTTGAAACATAATAAACTATCAGAAGAATGTAAAGGTTACTAAATGAATTGAGGAATGGTCCCATAAGTTCAATTCCCAAAACATGGAAAATATCATTGATGAGTAAAGGATGTTGTGGAATTTCATTTCTTTTAGATACATTCCCCATTATTTGAGAGTGAGGATAAGATTTATAGAAGACATGGGAATAAAAAAACAATGTGGACCAAAAGGGAACAGAATCGAGGACCTTGCGAGCAATCCGTTGGAGAACAAAGTGTCCCCCACAAGAAATAGTGTTTCAGAACCTAACTATAGACTAAAACTCACAATATGGGACACAATGTAGGAGGAATTGATCACTACATGTGCAGAAAAGGCAGGGGTCATCCCAAATGTACTGACATGACTCATGTTTTAGATGGTTGACCATGTTTTTTTTTGAAATTAGCAGTAATGATAGATGATACCAAATAATTTACAATTTCTGCATACCAAGGAATATAATCTTTCTCTAGGTACTATTTCTCATCAGGAAACATGTCTTTTGTAGGAATAAATGGGGATGAGGAAATGTATGAGGATGGTTTGATCCTACTGATATAGTTATCTACCACATTCTCTACTCCCCTTTTATCTCTAATTTCTAAATTGAATTACTGAAGTAGGAGCATCGAGAAAATGAGATGTGGTTTGGCTTATTGGTTCGTAAGTAGATACCAGAGGGATGTATGGTATGAGAACACAATGAATTTGGACCCTAAAAAATATGACCTGAATTAATCCAAGTCAAACACAATGGAAAGAAATACTTTTTCCATTTTGGTTCTAGTGTATGTGAAGTATAGGCAATGAATTGTGGAGCTCGATCGACCCTTTGTGATAAGACTTCTCCAACTGCATAGTTAGAGGAGTCACACATGATCTCAAATGGTAAATCAAACTAAGGTTGTTGGATTACCAGGGGTGAAGTGAGACTCCTTTTAAACTTATTAAAATATTCTCCACATTCATTATCAAATAAAAATTCTTTTTTATTTTTGAGTAATTGAGATATGGGGAGTTCAATTTTACTAAAATCATGAATGAAACGATGGTAAAATAAAAAATGACCTAGCAAAGACCGCACATCCCATAAATTATTAGGGAATGGTAAGGAAGGAAGGATATCCAATTTTGATTTATCTACTTGGATAACATCCCCATAAATGACATTCCCCAAAACCATACTGTGCCGCACCATGAAGTGGAATTTCTCATAATTTAAAACAAGATTATTTTCAATACAATGACGTAGGAAAAAATCATGACTTCTCAAACATTACTCAAAAGAGGATCCATACATAGTGAAATCATCCATAAAAACTTCCATGAAATTATCCAGGTAATCTGAAAAAATACTAACTAAACATCGTTGGAAAGTACCCAGAGAATTTCACAGAGCAAATTGAATCCTCCTAAATGAAAATTTGCCAAAGGGGCAAGTGAAGGAAATCTGTTCCTAGGACTTGAGTGAAATATGAATCTAAAATTATCCATAATAATGATCAATGAAATATTAGTGGGACTTACCCGCTAGCCTCTCTATAATTTTTTCAATAAATGAAAAAGGGAAATGGTCCTTCTTAGTGTGTTGGATTAGTCAATGATAGTCTATACTAACATGCTAACTATTATTAACACAATTTGGAACCAATTCATTATTTTCATTTTTGATTACTATAATACCAGTTTTTTTAGGAACTACTTGAATGGGACTAACACATTGTCTGTCAGAGATGGGGTAAATGATTCAAGTAACCAATAATTTTGTTACCTCCTTTTTCACAACTTATAGGAGGTTCGGGTTCAGTCGATGTTGTGCTAGTCTCACTGGTTAAGCCTCATAATTTAACAAAATACGATGTGTTCAAATTGATGGTATAATACCAATATTTTTTTCAAGTGACCATCTGAATGCTTGTTTATGCTCCCTCAAAAGTTCAAGAAATCGTAATTCATGCTCAGTATGGAGTGAACTAGTAAGTATGATAGATAACTTGTTTCCATTCTCAAGATATGAATATTTTAAATCTAGAGGCAGTTGTTTCAATTCCAATTCAGGTATATTTTGGATTGATGGGAGTGTGTGTGAAAGTGAGAGGTCACTAATTTCATCTAACTACTCATTGGAATAATCCTTATATAAGTAATGAGATTCCAAAATCTTAACAGTATCATAGATGGTCATATGATCCTCAGTGCTCAAGAAATCAATAATTAATAAACATGGAAGATATATTTCTAGACCAATACAACAATCAATTCATGAATCATTTCATAGAATTTCAATTAATGAAGAAAAATTAGAAAATGGATTGGTGGAATGAAATGATGTTCTTTTAGGGGACGAGAATATATCAATTGAATTAACATAGAGAGAGGAATGTTCTTTTGAGAGGTAATTCATGGAATCAAGGATGTTTAAATGGAAAATGTCACCACAAAACTCCATAGATAATGTATTATTGTGGACATTAATTCTGGGTTTTGTGGTTTTCATGAAGGGTATCCCCAATATAATTGTGGAATTCCCATTCATCAAATCATCTTCCATTTTAAGAACATAAAAATCTGTAGGAAAAATTATATTTTTCACTCACACAAGAACATCCTCTAACACACCAAAGGGGTGTGCAATACTCCAGTTGTCCAATTGAACAATAATTCCAGTTGGCCTCAGTTCACAGACCTGTAATATAGAGTAAATAGAGGGAGTCATCTCATTTATAGAATAACAAAACTCAATCATAGCATTGGAAAATTAATACTCCCCTATGGTGCATGAAATAGAGAATGTACCAGTATCGTTGCACCGGGTGGGAAGTGATGGCTCCATCATTGCTGATACATTCCTCCACAACCTCAACTTTTCAGCTCCATGATGTTGCCTTTATAGTTTAAACATATCCTTCAAAAGCTTTTCATATCTTGGAATTTTTTTCACAACATCAATCAATGAGATGTTTACTCGAAATTTTTTGAAAGTTACCAATATTTATTTATCATGTTCAGTTTCATTTTTTTTCTTGATTGGTTTTAACTTTGGGAAAATGGAAGAGGAATGGTTGGGATAGGTGAATCATCAATAGACACACTATTTCCATTGGAAGGGATTATCTTAGGAAAAGGTTCTACCACATTTGGAGTATTTTCAATGGTTGTGATGGTGGTTTCTTTAGAAGAGGATGAATATAATGTAGGGTTCATTTGGATTTCATGTTTTTTCACACTCTTGATGGTGATGTAACTAAAATTTCCTTTATCCCTAGGGTTAACTACTGGTTGGGATGGTAGTTTACCCGACCCATGACTTGAAATTTCACCCATCAAGTTATCTAGTCAGCCTAATTGGGCTTTAAGGTCTTGTATGGACACCTAGGTGGTTTGCTGTAATTGGAGATTATTGGTATCCATTTGTTCAATCATATATTCTAGGATAGGCTTAGGTTTTGGAGGGGTTTTTTTTGGAATAGACTTTGGGGTGGTTGAGGATTTCTGGGTGGTGGTGGTGGATGACTACTCTGACCCTGTTGGATACATTGTTGTTGAGGTTGGTTTGAATACCCCTGTGTCTATTGACTTGGTTTTATTTCCACATAGGGTTGGATAGATAATAAGAGTCTTTCTTAAAGGGTTCGTTATAGGGGTGGACTAGATAGATTTCCTCATAACTCTCAGAAGTTTATCTCAATTTATGAAGTGGTCAAAGTATTGGGTATCAAAAGAGAATATACCACAATGCATGGGAGGAGGAGATTGGTATATCCCTTGGGAAAGAGAATGTTTTCTAAGAAGGGTACTTACCTCTTCAAACTTTACATCCACTTTCTTCTCAAATTAAGTACTATCCACCTAATTGACACCTCAAATGGGTATAATGGACCTTGTAAAAAAATTTGAGTGTTATGTGCAATATTTTCAATGAGGGTTCTAGTATCAATTATTTTCTTATCTACCAGCACACCACCTACAACAACATCAATCATGTTACAATCAATTGGAATTAAAAATTCATAAAAATATTGTATTAAAAGTTTATAACTTATTTGGTTGCATGGAAAGTTTGAACATAACCTTTTAAAGATTATCCAATATTCATGTAATGTTTACAATTGTGATTTTCTTATACCACATTTTTCTTCCCTTATTTTTTCAGTTTGAGAGGCTGGGAAATATTTGTCAAGAAAAATGCATTTCATGTACGCCCATACTCTTATTGTGAATTGACATAATAAATCTAGTATTTTTCAGTGTCTTCTAATTAAAATGGAAATTCCCGGAAACTTACTTTTTCTTCATCCACATTTTTAGGTTTTAATGTAGAAAAAACAATATGAAATTATTTTAAATAATTGTGTTGATCCTCTCTATGAAGTCATAGGATTCTTGGTAATAGATGAATTAAACTATCTTTTAGCTCAAAACTGGGTGCCTCACCCAGTAATTGAATGTATGTGGGATAGATATCGACATTAGGTGAGGTTAGTTGTTTTAGTGTTCTATTGTTTTAATACATGGTATATAAGATTATATCATTTTTGATGTCAGTTCCAGAAGAAGAAGTTGAAGGACTAAGATGAGTGTCAATGTTTTGTGTTTCCTCCTTTAAAGGGTTCTCTTCTGTGTCTTGGTGATGCTGACCTAGGATCCTCTCTGGTTCGAATTCAAAAAATGTAAATCACCCAGATTATAATGATTCATGCACCAAAATGACACAATAAATAGATCAAAACACAAAATTATTGAAAAGGTAGATAAATATTCACAAAATTAAAAAATATATTATAAAAAACACGCACTCAAAACCAAAGCACTTCCTGGAAACAATGCCAAAATTTGACTGTTTTGTCATGACAAGTTAAATTGATAGTGATTTAAAGAATATTGTTTTGTCTATATTAGACCCTGGGTCATATATCAAGGATCTTGGGTAGCTTATTGTGTGTATGTTTAAGAAATAATAATAAAAGAGGGGGGATGGGGGTGATTTTGAAAATAGTTTTAAGAAAATAACTTAAAGAGTTTAATAGTTGATAGAATAAGGTGGTGATTTAATAATTATGAGAGAAGGAAATCACATCAAGTTCACTACACAGCTTTGATAGTTCATAGTTCTTAAAATTTCACATGGATTTGTTTAATTCTTTGGTTGAGGGTTGTCAAGATCTTGATTTCCATATTTCCTCTTAAAACGTTGTACTAAGTACCAACCCTTGACACAACAAAAATGTTTTCAATGTTTTGAATTAAAGAACAAATTAAAGGCTACCAAAGCATACTAATATCTTTTTTTATGTGAGAGAAACAGGATCCCGGTGTTTCCCAATCAGAAAAACCCATGTTTCCCACTTGAAATTTCAACGCAATTAGTGTTGAAATGAAAACGATTAACTTAATTAAATCCAAGAAATGATTTTATAGGAGAAAAATGTTTAAATAAATAATATGTAAAATAATACACAAAAATTACACAAAACCAATAGATTATCAATTTGCAGAAATCCCTCCCAAGTATGTGTATCTCCTTCTAAATAATCATCCACCGTTTAGCTCGTCATCGAGAGGAGGAAAAGGATTGGGTGCAACTTCGACTTCATCATTGATCCCCATATGAGGATAGGGGATTTAATAACTTCTAGGATGAGGATAGAACTCCTTTGGGTCTCCAAAATACAATATATTTTCCTCCTGGTCTAACTTACAAATGAGGAGCCCGAGGTGCCATTTTATAGGAAAATTGGAAGGTGGTTTTGAGCATCCTGATTTCGAGAAACCACTTGGTTCAATGTTTTCAATGGAACAAAGTATTATGTAACTTTTTAAAAAACTAAAAAGTTTTATCCCCACCTCATGAATATCTCCTCTAAATTTTTTGATCCATTTTGACAATCATTTCTTATGATTTTGACAGAACACCGCACACTACTTTTGACATCGTGTAGATTCAGTGTGCGGAAAAAATTAGTTTGTATGGCGCACCAAATGCCAGAATTATCTTTGGTTTTATAAATATGAAAAGTATCTCATTTAATTTAGGAACAAACCCCAAATTTAATTCCATTTGTATTCATGTTTAGTATTAGTATGCGGTTGATTCCACTGGTGTGCATGGATCTTGCTTAGTTTGGCCCATTTTTCTTGGACATCATCACGGGCCCTCTCAATCACCTCCACCATCAATGAAATTATCAAAAAAGTATCATTTCCCTTTTTACCATTAATAAAAATAAAATTATTTAATCAAACTTAAAGTTCAATTTATTATTATTTTTATAATTTTCAACACAAAACTAGTGTAGCAGAGTGGTATAAGGGTGAAAATGGAACAATGAATCAAAATGAGATCACCACAAAAGAAACCACCAGATCAAACTACACCTCACAAGAATATTTTCAATAGAAATCACAAACATATATCACAAACCAAACCACACCACCCCAGTAAAATTTGGAAGATGAAAATAGAAAATAGATGAGAATGAGAGGATAAATCACCATCGATTCATGGTAGGAAGACCTGGATTAAGGATTGGAAGCCACAAATAAAATATGGGATTCCAAAGATCAATCCCCATTGAAGGAATCAAAATAAAAATTAATGTTGCTCCATTTTCTTCCTAGGATAAGAGAGAGACTATAGGTTTTATGGAAAGAAAAATGTCATGTATCCTTTAAAGATGCACTACATAGGGTAATTACATGATGCGCAATCCCATTTCACGTCATGTAATACTTAGGGTTTATTTTCACTAAAAAAGGTGTTTACTTTTTATTATTTCACCCCTGAAATCTACATGTCATGAACTGACCATATACAATCCATGATCCACCATTATACATCGTTTAATACATTTACATGATGTGTACTTCCTATGACAGCTCTACTACACCTCCAACATCCACCCTAACTCATGGAACCTCCTCCAAATGACTCCAACCACTAGAAATGGAAAAATAATATATCAAGAAGTGCAAAACCATTACATTAGATAACTCTAAAATGTTTCCTCCCATCAAGAATCCAAAACCAATATTAGAAGAGAATGAGTTTGAACAAACACCCTGTGTGATACCTCTCAAGGATCTCATCACACCTCAAACACTACCACCAACTGAACATGCAAAAATAACACCAAAAAAACTGCATAGCCACACCAAATCCTCCAACTGGGCACACCCTACATCATATGGTACCAGCCACAAGAACTACTTTTTGAACAAGACCACTACACAACCATTTAACCTCCACACAACCTAAACCAACAATCCATGATTCCACAAACATATGAATCTATGAATCTCATCCTCCATGCCAAGATACTATATAATCTAGGAGGCACTGAATTACCTGCATGGGTTTTATAACATCATAGTTATTGAATCTCTATTTAGATTCAGGTCCTCCCATTTCCATATGTCAAAAATTTATGACACATCACAACATAAATAAAATTATCAAATCTTATAACATAGAAAGATCCAAACCTCATAATAAAAACAAGAAAAATAAAAACCTAGAACAACTATGAGTACTAAGCTCTCATATATGTCTTTCTCTGCTAAGTACTCTCCTCTAGGCCACCATGCCTTCGCAACACATGAAACAAGGGAATTTTCCATCTATTTAGAACCTTTTCTCTATGATCATAGATCTCTATTAGCCACTCAATGAAAGTTGGGTCATCATATATATCCAACTTCCCATAGTCAATTATATGGGAGTCATAATAAAGATAATGATGAAGTTGATAGATGTGGAATATGTCATGGATCTGGTCCAACTATGGTCGCAACTCCTACAAATATTTCACCTCTCCAATATACCCCAACACCTCCAAGGGCCCAACAAAATTGGGAAAAAGATTACTCCATCCCCCAAAAATCTACTGCCTATATTGATTGGAGATTTTCAAGAAAGCATTGTCTCCAACCGCAAACTACAAAGGCCTCTTACTACTATCAACATATGCCTTCTAAAATTTATGCACCTCCCTCACTCTCTCTTGAACCAACTGTATCTTCTTGGTTGTGTTATATACTATATCAGTACCATGAACCCCTAAATCTCCAACCTCTATCCCACACAATGTTGAATGATATGGTTTCCCATAAAACACCTCAAATAGATCCATATCAATGGATGAGTGATATATTTTTTTTACACAAACTCTACCAATGTTAGGTGTCATAACCAAGATCAATCGAAGTCCAAGATGCATGCCTGCAACATATCATATAACATCGGGATAGTCTTCTCTATACTCCCATCTGTCTGAGGGTGGAAATTAGTGTTAAGGCACAACTAGGAACCAAAATCATGATAAAATATCATCTATAATTGTGAGGAAAAATGAGGATCCCAATGGGATTTTATGGTCCTCAGTACCCAATGAATCCTAACCTCATAATCCATGTACGACCTTAGAAAAACATCCACAATACTTGACTCATGGATCTCTAGAAAGTGAGTCGATTTCATAAGATGGTATGTTATCAAAAATATTACACCACATACCCCAGATATTATGTAACCCTTGAATGAAATAACTCAAAATTATCTTCTATTTCCACTTGGTAAAATCCATATTTTTCAATAAATCTCTCAAAACATGGTGTTCGTCTTTCACCTGCTGAATAACCAAACATCTTCCACAAACTATACTACAAACCATATCATTATCAACCACCAATGATATATCCTAAATCCACAATAGATATTTCTCACACTTAGATGTACCACTAAACGGGAGTTGTAAAACTCATGGATAAATCCCTCACACTTAGACGACAAGACAAAAAAACCCCTAGAATAACATCTGATTTTGAGCATCCTCTAATAATCCATCATGAGTGATATGATATACAACATGATTGAACATCAAATATACATATGAGTCTCCACACAAAGACTCCTCCAACCTATACATCAATTATGGGTCCCCAGTCATCTGATAAAAAAAACTATGACCCATGCTCTATCAAATGATGAGATGCATTGTTTTAATCTCGTCAATTAATTTTTAAACATCCATAGACTCTAGAGCCACATCCTCTTAGGAAATATGATCAACAAAAAAATTAAACATACCTGGGGTGTAAAAGATACCAAAATCATAATAATAAAAAACTCTATTCAACTCCACTAGTATATATTCATATCCCACTGATAGAAAACATATTGCAGGCATTTGTGGTCTGTGAAAATAAAAAAGCACTCACTGATGAGGTAGTCACTAAAATTTTAGTGTGAAAAAAAATTTAAAAAAAATACTCATCATGGGTGTAATATTTACACTCAAGGTTACATAACTACCTATACCAAAAAAAATTTACCTCCCTATTCCACTTTCAAACACATCCCAAGCCTAGACGGGACACATCACAGAAATACTCAAACAACACACCCTTCCTCAAGAAACTGAAGCACTAACCAAAATATCCTTGAGGTAAATGAATATAGTTTGGGACTATTCTATCCACAAAAAATCCTAGTCCATCCTAGTCAACACTATTAATGGGGAAGAAACTCGAGAGAAATCTAGTACAAAACTCTGATAATAGACTACGAGACCAAAGAAACTATGAACCTCTACCACATTCTTAGGTGCTACATAAGAAACAACTGCTTCGACTATTGATGAGTGCACTACAAAAACCTTCCCAAACAAAAAAAATCCAAGGAAATTATATTCTTTCATCTATAACTCAAACTAGTAAGATTTCCATTGATATTCACCCCTCACATCTAAGGAAACACACATCTCCATGAATTTGTATTTCATATTCCATCATGAAATTTTATGGATTACTCTATATAAATATATACCAAATAAATATTATTTTAATATAATGATCAAAATTATGGATATAATGTAACCATGATCAATATTAGAGGACCCAAAAATAAAAAATCAAAATAAATTCTAAAAAGAAAGCGGTTATTACCCAAAATATAAATTTAACATGGAATTGTTAATTAATGTGTAACAAAAGTTCATAAGAAAATAATATAGAGTATGATATATATGAATATGGATATATAATTGATATATAATAAACTTATATTTATTATATAATATTTTTGATTGAATATGATAGAATCCAAGACTTAAGGTAAGGTATTTCTCACCATTACTTTATATGAGACAAAAGACATATTCACTACATATTTATTTATGTGGTGTATAAACTTCCCATGAAATTATTTTATGGTAATTATACAAAACAATTGGTTTAAATATCAACTTTATAGTATCTATTTAATGAGGTTTATGGTTAAAAAGTTATCTAATTGGTAAGGGGTCTCTAGTCTCTCATTTATTTTTTGGGAGACATGAAAATTCACTACTCATTTATTTTTTGTGGTGTATATACCACAAATTTTAAATATTATATCATGAGTACCATTATTTTCATGATATTTAAAATTTCATTTTATGTTATTATTTATTATGGATTAGGTTTGAAAATATTACTAAAGCGATAGTGGAGTTTTTTTTCTAAATTTGTCTTCTTTGAGACTTATGTCATGTTATGAACCTATCTTATTTTATGAGATTTATATACATCCCCTTTAACATGTAATATCATGAATTTATTTATTCTCATGATATTTTATGATTCATTTAATTTTATTCTTTAATGGGACTTATTATTCAATGTTACGAAGGTGGTAAGAGTTTTATGTTAAAATCTCACCATTTATTGGGGATGTTAAGGATTACGCTTCCAATAATGAAATATTATGATATATAGATCAATAAAATAATAAATTTTATTATAATATGATTATTTCATGAGAATACATGTTTCCCCTTAACTTTCCTAACTTTATGTACTCAGGGGTTCAAAATAATTTTTTTATAAAAAATCCTTTTTTTGGTCGAAAAATCTCTTTCTTCCAAACTCATGTTTTTTAAAAAAAAATTCAAAAATGTTTTAAATTGTGTTTTTAAAATAATAAGTGATTCATTCCTCAATAAATGTTTTAAATTTTTTTTATATATTCCTTTATAAGTTTATTTTCAATGAAAAATGTTTTGAAAATTTTGTATGTTTTAAAAATCATTTTTCAAAGAGGAAACAATATTTTATTCAATAAGTGTTTTAAATGATTTTTAAAGATACATTATATTTTCTTCAAGGTAAAATTTAAATTAAAATATTTAAAAATATTTTATGAATATTAAAAAGTGATTTTAAAATTAATTTTTTGTTTTTTAATAAATGTTCAATGTGATTTATCTTTCAAAATCATTATCTATCTAAGATAGCATAATTTGATGTACGTTATGTTTTTCTAGGGATATGAACCAAGTTTACCATTCTTATTATTTCACTAAATGGTTTATGTTTATGATGTAACTATTTTTAGGAAACAAATTTATATTCCAAGGGTTACACCATGAGGAAATATTTATGAAACATGATTCTTTTCATGGGTTATACTATGATTACATTATTACAAAACCTGTCTCTTTTCCACATGTTATAATACAATGAAATGTTTATGATATCCATTTAATTTCATGGGTTATGATATGATAATGTTCATGATATTATGGAACATAAAATTATGGTTTTTATTAAGTGATTAGTGGGACCTATATCTCCCTCTAATGAAATGAGTAAAAATTTATATCTCATGAGATAGATAATACTAAAACATAGAATAAACCCAGTTAAGTAAGAAACTATATCTGCTATGATAGTCTTGGAAGTGAAGCTTTAATAATATGATGTTATTCATATACTTATCTTTCGTATCCATAATGTTATTAATGAACCTGATTACATGTTCATAATATGAAGCATGAACTTGATTACATGTTCATAGTGTTATGCATGGAGAATTATTTCTCGTCCATAATGTTATCAGTGGGCCTGGTTACATTTCCATAAGTTCATTTGAGGGACAAATTTCATGTATTTAACTTAATAAGTGGACCAATTTATATTTATACATGTTAAAAATATTATAAGTTTTTATTTATTCCACAAATATACATATTATGCCAATTTTATACTCCCATGGATCATGCTCTTTGAATTCATCATGATTCATGTCTTATGAACTGTCAAGATTTATTTCATACCTCAATATTATGATATTTGTTTTGAATGTTATGGCTTTAAAATGATAATATCAAGTTCAAATACCATTATTATCATGTAATAATTATGTTAGCATTGATATAACACTTTATTTTCCTAACTAATCATATGATCTTAACCATTCTTATGTTTCCTTTCCCCAGGTTATAAAGATAGTTTTTTTGTAGGGTATATTTGTGGAGAGTAGTAATGTGGAAGATATTTATGGGTGATTTTTAAGATCTTTTATCATGTTAGAAGATTGTGTCCCTTGTCTTCTATGACACTAAACTATTATGGTCCTAATGTGTGTGTCTTTGTAATTTATTTAATATTCATCTAAAAATATGTCATATTTATGTTTTAAAAGATTAGGTCATGTACTATAAGATAACCTATTGAAAGTGTTTAAGATGTTAGTTATTACTTAAGCTAAAAGAATATATTTAATTAAATTATTTGTGAATATTTCTCATAAAATGTCGAATAATGTTATGACTATTATATTTCTACCAAAAATGTTATAATGATGAAAATAAACAAGTGAATAGATTAACTCTATCATATATGAGGAAGAATTTCTCTAAGACCTCCCCTTATCGATAGACATGTCTCCATATCTTATAGATTCAAATAAATATTTGATCTAGATGAAATCTTCTCAAGGGAGAACCTTAGGTTTTTCGAAGAAGTTTCTTTACCCTTACCTACCTCTTTCTATAAGTTACCCTTTATACCTAAATATCGATTTGAGTTTTAACAAGCTCAATATAATTTCCTCAATATCCAATACCATTTAGTCAGGATCACTTATGGAGATAGGTATGATCTTGGATGGTCTTTTATTACTCTGGGAGATGTCATTGGATTCAACCTAGATTCTCCTTACTGATTGGCCAACCTCAAACTTTAATGATTCCACCTAAAACACATAGTCCAACTCCACAAGACTAATTTGGTTTTATGGTTTAGATGTTTAACTTAGTTCCATATCAAAAAATTTTGAAATATTTTTTACTTATATTTTTGTTGAATTATTATAATTCCTTTACTTATTATTAGATATTTAGTTATATTTAATATTTTCTTCATTATCCAGTTTCTAAAGATTTTCAAATTCTATCATTGTTTGTTTTCATTTATTGCTATTATTATATGTTTCTTTACTCTTCATTATATTCATTGATTATTTACTCTTTTCTTTATTTTTTTTAGTGTTACGTTTCCTTGGCCCAATTTATTATTCTTATAATTGCTTGTTTCATTGTTATTTATTATTATTTTAAATATCTTGTTAATTCTACTTTGGTTATTTTTCAAATAAAAATTCTATTCCTATTCTATATGACTTATTTAGAACATTTAAATTTGTTCTTGTGAAACATTAATTATTTTCAGGTACTTATACCACTTCATTTTTATATCACAAAAAGGAGGAGAAGAAAAAGAGGATAAAATATTAAAACCTTTCTAAAATATCTTTCTTCAAATTTATATTTATCATTCAATGGGGTTTGTGATCTTCAAAAATAGGGTGTTTTTTTATAAAACATATGTTTTTCCAATATACCTTAGATTTTTATGTGTTTTATTGATTCGGAAAATCCCTATTTTTTAATGAGTTTATGTTATGTGTTTCATACTTTATATCCAAATATTTTTTTATAATTCATGAAATTTTTTTTGGATAAATATCTAAAGAATTTATTTTACACTAGAAATTTATCTTATGTGTAAAATAATCATCATTTGAAAATGGATTTTTTACTTACACCAAATTCTTGAATCCACGATGAATATTTTTTTTCTTTTGAAATATATATGTCAATAGTTTATCATACTACATAAGATATTATCTTATAAATTAAGTAAATTTGCTTCCACATGTTCAAATCTAGATTGATCAGTCCGAAATAAATTGTGAAAATTATTTTATCTTATAAGGGGAACATTTATAAAATAATTTATCTTACCCAAATAGTTAATAATGGATATGCTACACTGCTCAAGATATAGAGTGTTTTATCTTATGAAGTTGTTCAAAAATTTATCTTATGAGAATAGTGTTATAAAAAATTTATCTTACAAATATCAAGATAGCATGTAAATTATCAGGATTATAATTTCAACATTGGAATAATATCTTAATAAGTAAATTCATTCTTTTCAGAATATTAAAAATAGTGATTTTTCTAAATAATAAAAGATAGATTTAGATAACTTGTTGTTTTTCAACGAATGGAAATATCTGAAGAATAAGATTCCTCACAACACTATTATAAATGTTTATTCCATATTTGGAAAAGGAAACATACTATTAAGATCCAATTTAATCAAATTTTAAAGGATTATTCACTACATGATTGTCATTATAATTTTTTTTGGGTTCAAATTCAAAATAAAAAATTTAAATAGAATTGTTTTCACTATATAAAGAGGATAAAAAATGCACATGAAAGAAGTATTTCATAAATATGATCTAAAATTGTTGTTATTATAAGATCATTCTTTGAAATTGAAAAATTTATAGAGCTAAACATATAATATTTTCATCTTCTATGGATTTATCTTCTACTACTATCATTTTATACTCACAACTATGAGATGAATCATTCTTAAAATAATAATTATTTTCATTTAATTATTCCTTCTTTATAACCGAGTGTCTTATGGTCAGGTATATTCCATATAAAGGGAGATCCTAGTTAAAATATATTGGACCATTGTAACAAGTAAAAAATACATTCACTTAGCTTGGAGGCCCTATAGAAATGTATTTCATTGTAATAATAACCAAAAATAGGGAGTAAAGTGTTTTTGGAGTAGTCTAGGGGATTTTTATTCCCCAAACCACTATAAATCTCATGTGTTTGGTGTTTTTGATTTTGAGCCTTTATTTTTACACTTCATTCATTCACCGAAGAAAGGGTAAAAACTCTCATACCTTGAATATTGTTATTTAAGTATAGAAGTTTTCAAGAACTTAATTTACTCCCATCTTGAGTTTTTAGTAATCCATTCTATGGGCCAACAAACCAATGGGTTGTGACTTGGTGTTCATGGTTGGAGTGAAGATATCTCCTTGTGAATGATGATCATGGAAGATTGGGTGATTTGGTTTTTGTGCAACCAAAACTTATTGAGGATGAGAAGAACTATAGTGGGCATATTGTAATGGATTATATCAATATATGTGGTAATTTATTGAGGAATTTTGAACCTTCCATTTGATGAATAGTTATTTTTTTGAACCTGAAATAAAAATTAGGTTTCATGCATTTGATTATTCCAAACTAGTTTTTTTGGGAAGGGTCTCAAGGCTTTGGTGATGATATGAGATTCTATGAGGATGCCATAGGTGTGGTTAGGGGATCAAGATTTCATAACGGTAGAACAATAGCTCATTCATGTCAATAATAGGGTATTCACCATTTAAAGAGGCTTCATGGGGTGGCCTAAGTGGTTTTAAGACGTGAGAATATTTTTGGGATGATATTATTGAGAAATCACAGTGTAACATGTTGTGTCACATCGTGGTATATTTTATCCATGACCATAAAAGGAATTTTCCCCAAAATCTCATGATGTGAACCCATGTTTCACCCTATGAACTAATCAAGGGTATATTTATAGATCCTTTAAAATGACTGTATAAATTTAGAACCCTCAAATTCCATTCCCCCAAATACATAATGATAATTGGGAATAGAATGGGAGGTTTTGGATTTAGTAGGTCCTCTAATATCATTTCTTCAATGATCAAAGTGTCATATATTATGATGGGTTTTTTCTTGTTAAGTAATAGACCATGAAATCTGTTGATTTCCCTATCCCCTTCAAATTCCTATTTTTTATGTATTGATTTTGGTTAGATAAATCATATGTAAATTCTAATGGATATTGAATGATTTGTTAGAGGATGATGAGGTTATTGGTCAACATATAAATATGACCTCATATGATGATTAATGTTTGATGTTTATAGGAATTTTGTTGAATTTATATCTTTATATTGTTCTGTTTTAAAGGTTCCAATTTAATTATATTAAATTCATCACTGGTGAGTTGTCACATGATTGAGATATTCATAGAATGATGTCACAAGTGAGTTATAGACCTTACATTGATAGTTGGTTATGTTTTAGAATAACCACGACATTCAAAAAACCCTTAAATAATAATTCATTTATATTTATTGTTTTTTTGTTTTTATTAATTTAAATAATTTAAATTTATTTATATTTAATTAATTAAAATTATTGATCATGAATATAATCTCATTGTGATCAATGGAGGATGAATCCACTTCCATGAATCAGATTTAGTTGTTGGACTTTTCTTGGCTTGATTTTTTTTTTGTTTTATGTAGGTTGATTTGTATAAACTACATTGTGGTATTATTCATGTTCTTTGGAATGATATATGAGAGTTTAGACTTTGTTCAAACGAACCCTAAATTGATAATGTGTTATGAATAATTAGTAATTATTAATTAATTATTGATTATTAAGTCCTAATTAAATAAAGGAACATGCTTAATGAAATTGGACAACATTAGAAGGGACACTATGTATCCTTGTGCACTAGCTTGATGTTTTACATCGATGGATAAGGCTTGATCACTAGAGATTTCCTTTATTTGTATTTTCCCATTGTGGTGTATTTTGTGTGAATGTGTATCCCATGAGACCATGGGTGTTGATTTCTACCATGAATATTCTCGATGGACCGATAGGATGTGTTTGATCTTGATCCCCAATGTAGCTGCTAGGATTCATGCTGATTTTCCATGATATTTTTATATGTTCACTCTTGAAGAGCCTCCTTATACTTTTGTAACTATATTTATTTTCATACATGATCATCCTAGTGGATGATAAGTTGTTATATCTTAGTTTGACTTTTGTAGCATTTGTTACTATATTCATAATGTTTGTTTGTATTTGGATCCTCTTAATCTAAATATATAATATTTATATTTTGGGTTATTTATTGTTATCATGAACACTTATTAAAGGTATATTCTATCTATGGTCCCACTCGAGACCCTCATGGATAGTTGGCAGCCTCTAGCATAAGGGAGGTTTGTCTAAGGTCTTGTGAAATTACAGTTCAATCCATGTGATTCAGGATGGGATGTTACAAAATGGTTTTAGAGGATACGATGTATTTTTTTTCTATTTTGTGGAGTTGGAAGATATGAGACATTTTATTGTGTCCAAATTTGTGATAAAACTCATATTAGTTCATCATGAACACATTTTATGAGGGAAATCAAGGTTACTGGGGAATGATACTGATGTTATTGGTTTTCACTATTATCATATTTTTCACCTTGTGTGATGAACATAGATTTAGAAGTTGTTATTTCATATGTGTTTGACTCCTTACCATCTTATAATGTCACATATAAATCTTCATATTCATCACATAGGTTTCTTATGACATATATGGAAGTTTCTTGTGATTTTATTGACCACTATGGGTGTTTACTTATGATAGCATTTTATATGAGACTACATTATGGTGCACCTTGGGTGATGATGATGATAGTGATAATGATACAACCCCTCTGTGCATGGGTGGAATAGTGTGCACTTGTTTGGTCATTTTTAGGAATTAAGTTTCTTATTAATGAATCATGTGTGAGGATCTAGTGGATTGATATGTTTTATTATGTTCTATTTTTAGTCAATGTGGAGTGATCTATCTCACACCTAGTGGTATTCTATTTAACCGAACAAGATGTACATGACTATCTATGTGGTTATCCTAATGGAGAAACCATCATGGCATGTCTTTGAAGGTGTTCCTATATGACATTTTGTGGATATTAAACCCTAGTGAAACCATGAGATTATTTTTTGGGACGAACATCTGGCCTTAAATGTTCCAATGGTTATTGGAAATTTGGTACCTCATACTTATTATATGTAACCCAAATTAGGATATTCCTTGTGAAGTATTAGTAAAATTTATTATTTAGGGGTGATTTTCATTATCATAAATGATCTGTGCATGTTAGTAACAATCCAAAGGCTTAAGGGAAGGTCATGAATATTTTCTTTTATCCCTAGAGTGTTAAATACCCCAATTTCCAGTATTCGTGATGTCTTTTTAAGTTTTTGAGTGTGTTAGATGTGAAATATCTTGAACTAACACACATGTGATGTGTAGTGCATGGTTAAATAGGGTATCATGGAGTTGCCTTTTCTAGAAAAGAGATCTCTGAGTGCTCTTGTTTTTTAGAGCTGGTACCTTATGGTGCACAGAAAACTATAATGTCCCGTGAGTCAATATTTGAGGGTTGTGACTTTTGAAATAGTCACTCTACTTTGGATTAAGGTTTATGTTTCTATTCCTTATAGTTAAAGCCTTTATAAATGAGTGTTCATGTGGTGGTTATTCATAGGATGATTTAACTATTGAGGGAGAGGTGGAGAGATGATATTTTTAGATTTCTCAGGTTATATGGATGAAACCAGAGGAGGTAGTGGTGGTTGGTCACTGGAATTTTTGGTTTGAGGTCACACATGTTGTTAGAGACCAACACATTTGGTGTGATACTTTCATAGTTTCAAAAACTAGTAATTGTTTTATTATTAGTATCCTTTATAGTAGAAAAATATATAAATAATTGATCAGTGTATCATTTTGTGGTAAATAATGATTGCTTATTGTAGAGATGATGTGGTTTGGTATAGTAGGTTGTGTGAGGGGATAAGACCCATCTGAATTAAGTTTATAACCTAAACCTAGGATAATGGAGAGAATTACGCACATCAAGGATGGATTTTTGGATATGATGGACTACATTTCAAGAAATACATATCTAAATTGTGCATGGTGTTTTACTTGGAAATTTATTAAATGGGTGGTCACATTTAATTTTCATGTTTGGTAAAGACTAGCCATGGACTTTATAAACCGATGTTTTCACTGTAGTATATGATAAGAAGACTATATGGTGGGGAACATTTATCTATTCACATGTGTAATTACACTGATTATGATAAGGGTCATGATATATGCAATACAAACTACTGGAATATGACAACCCTGCATTTTTATTACAACTTAAACATGATTCGTTACATAAAACATTGCTTGATACAACAAAGAAGATCGAGCGGTTTAGTGTCTTTGGGGATTAGGATCATTACATAAAAACTTAAAACATGAAATAGAACATCTTTATTGAAAACTTCCTTTACATGACCACTACATTCCCTCGTACTTAGCATTGCATTGGATAACCTGAGGACATGCATAAGAAAAGGGTGAGCTATAAAGCCCAGTAAGGGATTAAACATGGAATAAAATGAGGAGTACAATACATGTTAGACAATAGGTATATCAATAGAGCATAAGAGAAACATGAACATAAAGGCATGATAAAGCATGATAATCATAACATGGAGATGTGACAACAACACTTATCATGGAATTAGCATGAGCCAAGGCTCATTGCACATGAAGCATGAGTAAACCCTCATTGCACATGAAGCAAGAGTAAACCATCGTTGCACTTGAATTAGAATGAGTCAACACTCATTTCCCTAGACGTACCATGATACTATACTTTACCCAATGCATTGGAGCGCTATAAGGGCGCACCCTTCTTAAACATTTCATTTCATGCATAAGTGTGCCACATGGATCATAAAACATGGATTCATAAAACATAATCATTTATTCCATGATAAAGTAATGTAGAATTCATACATGAAACTTTAAAATCAGTAAGTAAATTTGCATAAAGGTGAATACCCTTGATGGAGAAATGGGCATGGTATTCACTACACAATGACATTGGCTTAGAAAATCGGTGTGATTTCGGCAGCGTAACAGCGTGACATAAGAATTCATAAAAAAGATTGATGAGAGAGAAATGGGTTCCTCCTCATATTTAAATGTAATGGAAAGTAAGGAGGTAATATATATACATGTACCAACAATTGAAATGGAATTTAGATTCTTGATACAAAAGTATTGCTTGAATGTAAAAGAAGAGAGAGAAGTTCCTTTCAGAATTTCGGCATAGTAACGGGTGTACATGGGAGGAATTAAATGAGAGAGAAAGGGGTATCCCATCATTAAAACATAAAGAGGGAAGTATGAGGGAGGTGAGAATCCATACCCCAATATTCATAATTGATATTTAAAGGGCAATAAACTTAAAGAAAATTGACAAAAATGAGAAAGGAAGAAAAAACCCTTACTTGGAAGTGTGCTTCCAAAGGCTAGAGAGAGGCTTGTGAGAGGCTTATTGGGAGCTTGGGGCACCTTGGGAGGATTCTAGAGAGAGCATTGCAGAGGTTGGAAGAACTACAAGGGATTTTAGTGAGGAGGAAGTGTGATCTTGGGTGGGTTTATATAGGAAAGGTGAGAGAATTTTTTATTATTTAGGTTTGGGACCGCTTATATTAAATTAATCCAAACCACAAACAATCCAATGGTTTTTTCCCATGGTTTCTGGAAAGGGAAATAGGAAAACAATATTTTACAAGGCCAAGGTCCGAACGTATTCAAATATTAGGGTTGCTTATGTGGAGGTGAGTCACACTCCCATGGAAATTAATTTAAAATGGAAAAGTGTTGAATAAGTCTTGAGGGGTTCCTTAATGCTTTGAAAAGTAAGTCAAACAAACACAAAATCACATTATTTTAATGATAAAAGTTATATTGGCCGAAGATAAGGATTATGGTATTTTATTACATCACCATTGGGTCATTATGATGTCATAAAACACATTATATATTTAAACGGTATTTAATTTTTACCCAAAAATTTGACTGTCTCAGAAAATTATAAAAAATTCACCGTTGGATAATTTCGACGTCCTGATTCCATAAATGACATTTATTTTATCTAAAAAAATTTCTAAATATGTTAATTTTCACTTTTAAAATAAAATCCAACATTTATAAAAAATTCACGGGTTGTGAGAGAAATGGATTTCAAACCTTAATAAAAATTTTAATTGCATTCATAAAATTATAAGATCATTTATATTTAATAAAAATTAATTTAATATTAATAATAATATCTTATTAAAATATTATTTAATTCAAAAATCCCTTAATTTAATAAAATTGAATTCTTAATTAAATAATAACTAAAAACACCATTTGTATTTTAAAAACTATTCACAATATATCAAAAATGACTAGAAATAATATTCATTATTATATACAAAAAAAATAATGTACATGAACATAGTACGACTTATTTATTACATAACCCCTTAAAATAGCCGCATAAGACCTAAGGGTAAGGTGTGTGATGGTGATAGACTCTTGGGACGACTCAGATAACATCGCTCGAGTGGTATTCTATATCAACTTCAACTTTTCCCGTAGACGATCATGTACGAGCTTGACATAATGAAACTCATCTTGGGCTTGGTCAAGGGAAAAGCCCAAAGACACCACCTCTTTTCTGAGCTCCGACAAATGGGCTTCGTATGGGGAAATTCTACTGGATGAGGCCATTGCTTCCTTTGTCTGAGTAAAATTGGGTTCGTTAAAGCCTTATATTTATACTAATCAAGTGATCACTGTTCAAAGGCTATAAAATTAACGGTCACAACTCTTATCATAAAACCAAAGAAGTTTACATCTTATAAAAACATTTTTTATAACGAGACAATTAACTGGATCAAGAGGGATTTTCCATTAATGAAACTTTGGGTCATTACAATATTCCGCCCTTAAGAAATTTCGCCCTCGAAATTTTCCTTTTCCCACACTAAAACAAATGTGGGTAACTCAGCTTCATCATATCCTCCGACTCCCAAGTCGCTTCTTCAAACTTGTGGTTTCTCCACAACGCCTTGACGAGGGGCATTGTCTTATTTCGTAGAACTTTTTCTCTACGATCTAAGGTCTTCACTGGTTGCTCCTCATAAGAGAGATCATCTTACAATTCTACCACCTCGGAAGAGAGTACATGTGAAGGGTCCGGTATGCACTTTTTTAAGAGGGATACATGAAAGACATCGTGCACCTTGGCCATAGTAGGTGGAAGTGCTAGTTGATAGGCCACATCCCCAACACGATCAAGAATCTCGAAGGGGCCGATGTACCTTGGACTTAACTTCCCTTTCTTTCCAAACCTCATGACCTTCTTCCACGGAGATATGTGTAAAAACAACATGTCTCCAACTTTGAACTCAAGGTCTCGTCGACGATTATCTGTATATCTCTTCTGTCGACTCTAGGCTGCCTTGATATGCTGCTGAATGGTTTTCACCTTATCCACCATTTCTTTCACCATTTCTGGTCCAAGCAGCTTACGTTCACCGACCCCATCCCAACATGCCGGTGTTCTGCACCTTTTCCCATACAGGGCTTCATATGGTGCCATTTGGATGGTCGAGTGGAAACTGTTATTATAAGAGAACTCAACCCGAGGAAGATGTTGATCCCATCCTCCTTTAAAGTCCATTGAGAACTCTCTCAACATATCTTCAAGTGTTTGGATAGTCTGCTCGGATTGGCTATCAGTTTGAGGATGATAGGCCGTACTGAAGTTCAGTTCAGTATTCAGAGCATGTTGAAGACTCTTCCAAAACATAGAGGTGAATCTTGGATCTCAGTCAGACACAATAGATAGTGGTACTCCATGCAACCTTACCACCTCCCTGATATATATCCGTGCTAGTTGATCCAATGAGAAATCCTCCTGAATAGCAATGAAGTGTGTAGTCTTTGTAAGACGATCCACAACAACCTAGATTGCATTGTTGCCTTTGGATTTCCTTGGAAGTCCGGTGACAAAGTCCATGGTGATGTTCTCCAATTTCCATTCTGGTATGGGCAATGGTTGCATCATCCCCTTAGACTTCTGCCTCTCGACATTCACTTGCTGTCACACCAGGCACTTTGATGTATATTCAGCAATCTCCTTCTTCATATTATCCCACCAAAAGTTTTCTCAGAGATCTCGATAAATCTTTGTGCTCCCTAGGTGAATAGAGAAATTTGAACTATGTGCATCATCCAAAAGTTCCTTCTTCAGCTCCGGACTTTATGGAACACATATTCTTTCCCCAAACTGCACAATTCCTTCTTCATTAACATTAAACTCCGAGGATTTTCCCTTTTTGATAGTTTCCACTTTTTCTTGAATTCCCACATCATCCTTTTGAGCATCCTTTAACCTTTCCAAAAGAGATGGTTGAGCAATCATTTGTGAAAGGATTGATGATGTTCCCTTCTTTATGATTCCCACATCCATCTTCATCAAGTCTAAGAAGATTGGATCCTTCTCAATTCTCATCATTAATAGAATCACTGGATCCTTTATACTTAGGGCATCCATCACCTTGTTCGCTTTCGAAGGGTGGTAATGTATTGAACAGTCATAATCCTTGATGAGCTCTATCCATATTCTCTGGCGCATATTAAGATCTTTCTGTGTGAATATATATTTAAGACTCTTGTGGTTAGTATATATCTCACATTTCTCTCCATAGAGATAATGCCTCCAGATTTTCAAGGCAAAGATCACAACCGCCAACTCTAGATCATGCGTTGGATTGTTTCTCTCATGGATTTTCAACTACCTTGAGGGATAAGATATCACTTTATCATTCTGCATCAGCACACATCCTAAGACCTTTTTCGAAGCATCACTGAATACCACAAAAAGCTCCCTACTTGTGGGTAAAGTGAGCATGGGTGCAGTGATAAGCCTCATTTTCAACTCCTTGAAGCTTTCTTATCATTCATCACTCCAAGAAAACTTTACTCTCTTTCAAGTTAGCTTGGTAAGAGGGTTGGACAATCGTGATAAATTTCTCACAAATCGTCGATAATATCCAGCTAACCCCAAGAATCTAAGGATATCAGTTACCGATGTTGGCCTCAGCCATCCCTCAATTGCATCTGTTTTGGAGGGGTCCACAGATATCCCATTGCTTGTGATGATATGGACCAAGAATGAGACCTCCTTCAACCAGAACTCACACTTTCTGTACTTTTCATAGAGCTTCTCCTTGCGCAAAGTCTCTAGTACAGTTCTTAAATTCTCCTCATGATCCTCCTTGGTTTTGGAGTATATTAGAATATCATCTATAAAGACTACCACAAATTTTTCAAGGTAATCTCTAAAGACTTTATTCATCAAGTCCAGGAATATTTCTATAGCATTGGTGAGTCCGAAAGGAATTACTATGAATTCATAATGCCCATATATTGTATGAAAAGTAGTCTTGGGAATATCTTCCTTCTTCACCCTTACTTGATAATATCCCAACCGCAAGTCCACCTTGGAGAAGTATTGTGCTCCACGAAACTGATCGAACAAGTCATCAATTCGTGGGAGTGGATACTTGTTCTTTATTGTGATTTTTTTAAGTACACGATAATCGATGCAGATCCTCATTGACCCATCCTTCTTCTTGACGAAGAGGACTGGTGCACCCCATGGTGAAGCACTTGGGCGTATAAACCCTTTATCCAGATTCTCCTATAGTTGTTTCTTCAGCTCTTCAAGCTCAACAACAACCATTCTATATCGAGTCTTAGATATTGGTAGTGCACGAGGTATAAGTTCAATTGAAAACTCAACATCTCTTCTTGGAGGAAGACCAGGCAGTTCCTCGGGAAACACTTCCGCGAATTCCCTCACAATAGGCATTTCTTCAAGGATGGTTTCTTCTTTGGACTCAATCATCTGAGCTAGATACGCGTGCTCATAGGGCAATAATATCCATGCTTGAGATGATGGAGCTAAATGAGATTCATCTTCCTCCTGACACTTGTAAAGAATCGGGGGTCGATTCTCCATATGGTGTATGATTTCCCTCTCCCGACAATTTATGTTGGCTCTATATAAGGAAAGCCAATCCATGCCTAGAATTGCATCAAATTCCATCAAAGGGAGTATGACGAGGTTCTCCGGGAAATTCAAACCACATATTATAACAGGGGAGGACTTATATTCATGGGATGCAATGATTGCCCCATTTTCCGTACTCACCGACATCTTTACTTCCTTGATTCGTGGTGGTGCTGGGATTGTTCTACTAAACTTTAGAGATATAAAAGAATGCGTAGAACCTGAATCAAAAAGTACATTCTCTATTCTTGAATGAATAACTAGCGTACCTATCACCACTTCGTTTTCAGGGTTCACTTCGGCTGAAGTGATGGAAAAAGTTCTTCCTTGCTGTCTTGGAGGTTGTTGGTTGCCTCTGATAACCCTTGGATTAGGGCACTGATTTGAAAAATAACCCGGTTCATTTCATTTGTAGCATTGAACAAGGCGTTGAGGTTCGAACGGAGCATTCCTCTCCTCTGTTGTAGCTGCGGGTCCTTCTTGCCGACAGTTAATAGCTAGGTGCCCTTCTCTTCCACACCTGAAGCATTTTCTCATCCCCTTAAGGAAATTTCCAGGGTGCTTCTTTCCACACTTTTGGCATGTGGGGTGTTGGAACTTCTTAGCGCCGTTGGATTTATCCATCGGACCACCCTCTTTGAAGTCTACCTTACGCTTCTTGTCCCCATGATACCCATGTGATTCTCCGATCTCCATTTCGACCTTGAGGGCACATCGGACAATTTCCTCATAGCTGTCGAAGTCAGGGATCGCTAAAGCTTTCCGCAAGCTAGGCTTCATCCCACCAAAGAAGCGGTCAACCTTGCATTCGGGGGTAACGACGAAGCCGGAAGCGTATCGTGCAAGCCTTGTGAAGTTTTCCTCATACACTCCCATAGGTTCTTCATATTTTTGCTTGAGGGAAAGGAATTCCCTTTCCATCTTAATACGGAGGGTGCGCGGAAAATATTTATCGAAAAACATCTTCCGAAATTCCTTCCATTCCAAAGCATCGATCTCCTCCTCAGGCTTCCTATTTTTGATCAACGTCCACCATTGATCAGATTCACCCTCCATACGATAAGCCACCAGGAGAACCTTCTCTTGTTCAGAACATTGAAGTATGGAGAAGATCTTTTCAATGGAGTTGATCCATTGTTCAGAGATCGTGGGATCAGATGATCCACTAAAAGTAGGAGGCCTTTTTTTCATGAAGCTCTCGATAGAAACTTGTTCTTTATTAGGGGGGGGGGGGTTGAATGTTACTGTTGACCCATGTTTTTATTCAAAACTTGAGTTAGATGAGAGAGAAGCGTGACAAAGTTCGCGATTCCTGCTCCCATTGGATTGGGCATCTCATTAGTATAATCATCACACTGATCTTCACAACGGTTGTTAGCCCGAATCCTCCTATTACCGGCCATTAGCTGGAATAAAAGGAAATTTAGGGGTAACATATAAAGGGTAATCCAAAGACAAAAGTTGATGACTTATAAATAAACTTTAATTTCTTCAACTCATGAGTCTATAGGATTCAATCTAGGCTTTTCATGATCTACTTTCTAACATATATTCTTAGGGGAATTTTTCCCTTAATAAGGGTTCATACCAAGAGTGTGAATTTATTAAAACATATCCCCTGGGAGTTTCGTAACCAAGAGTGCAGCAAGGCCCATTGTCGTGCACCATTTCCCGTTCAAGTCTAGCTCAAAGCGGTGTTTTCGGGTTTTACCCCTAGGATACATCTGTGTCGGAGCCGCCTCTACCTGCTCGTATCCAGACAGGGACGTATTTGTTTGATAAACCACTTACTTAGTATTTACCAAAACTTAGGGATGTTTTTTTAATACTTAGTCTTTTATCTAAGGCTTTACTAGGGTTTCCTAATCCCAAAAATTACTAAACATATCCTCTAATACCAACTATGGCAACCTGCTTTTTTATTACAACTTAAACAAGATTCATTACATAAAACTTCACTTTATAAAACAAATAAGATCGAGAGGTTTAGTGTATTTGGGGCTTAGGATCATTACATAAAAACTTAAAACATGAAATACAACATCTTTATTGAAAACTTCCTTTACATGACCACTACATTCCCTCATACTTATCATTGCATGGGATAACCTGAGGACATGCATAAGAAAATGGTGAGCTATAAAGCCCAGTAAGGGAGTACACATGGAATAAAATGAGGATTACAATACATGTTAGAAAATAGGCATATTAATAGAGCATAAAAGAAACATGAACATAAAGGCATGATAAATCATGATAATCATAACATGGAGATGTGGCAACCACACTTATCATGGAATTAGCATGAGCCAAGGCTCATTGCACATGAAGCATGGGTAAACCCTCATTGAACTTGAAGCACGAGTAACCCCTCGTTGCACTTGAATTAGCATTATTCAACACTCATTGCACTTGACGTACCATGATACTATACTTTACCCAATGCATTGGAGCGCTATAAGGGCACACCCTTCTTAAATATTTCATTTCATGCATAAGTGTGCCAAATGGATCATAAAACATGGATTCATAAAACATGATCATTTATTACATGATAAAGGAATGTGGAATTAATACATGAAACATTAAAATCAATATGTAAATGTTCATAAAGGTGAATACCCTTTATGGAGAAATGGGAATGATATTCACTACACAATGACATAGGCTTAGAAAATCAGTGTGATTTCGACAGCGTAACGGCGTGACATAAGAATTCATAAAAAAGGTTGATGAGAGAGAAAGGGGTTCCTCATAATATTTACATGTAATGGACAGTAAGGAGGTCATATAGATACATGTACCAACAATTGAAATGGAATTTAGATTCATGATACAAAAGTATTGCTTGAATGTAAAAGAAGAGAGAGAAGTTCCTTTCGGAATTTCGGCATAGTAACGGGTGTACATGGGAGGCATTAAATGAGAGAGAAAGGGGTCTCCCATCATTCAAACATAAAGAGGGATGTATGAGGGAGGTGCAAAATCATACCCCAATATTCATAATTGAAATTAAAAGGGTAATACAACTTAAAGAAAATTGACAAAAATGAGAAAGGAAGAAAAAACCCTTACTTGGAAGTCTTCTTCCAAAGGCTAGAGAGAGGCTTGTGAGAGGCTTCTTGGGAGATTGGGGCACCTTGGAAGGATTCTAGAGAGAGTAGGGCAGAAGTTGGATGAACTCCAAGGGATTTTAGTGAGGAGGAAGTGGGAGCTTGGGTGGGTTTTTATAGGAAAGGTGAGAGAATTTTTTATTATTTAGGTCTGGGACCCCTTATATTAAATTAATCCAAACCACAAACCATACCATGGATTTTTCCAATGGATTCTGGAAAGGGAAATAGGAAAACAATATTTTACAAGGCCAAGGTCCGAACTTATTAAAATATTAGGGTTGCTTATGTGGAGGTGAGTCACACTCCCATGGAAATTAATTTAAAAAGGCAAAGTGTTGAATAAGTCTTGAGGGGTTCATTAATGCTTTGAAAAGTAAGTCAAAAAAACCCAAAATCACATTATTTTAATGATAAAACATATATCGGCCGAAAATAAGGATTATGGTATTTTATTACATCACCATTGGGTCATTATGATGTCATAAAACACATTATATATTTAAACGGTATTTAATTTTTACCCAAAAATTTGACTGTCTCAGAAAATTATAAAAAATTCACCGTTGGATAATTTCGACTTCCTGATTCCATAAATGACATTTATTTTATCTAAAAAATTTTCTAAATATGTTAATTTTCACTTTTAAAATAAAATCAAACATTTATAAAAAATTCACGGGTTGTGAGAGAAATGGCTTTCAAACCTTAATAAAAATTTTAATTGCATTCATAAAATTATAAGATCATTTATATTTAATAAAAATTAATTTAATATTAATAATAATATATTATTAAAATATTATTTATTCAAAAATCGCTTAATTTAATAAAATTGAATTCTTAATTAAATAATAACTAAAAACACCATTTGTATTTTAAAAACTATTCACAATATATCAAAAATGAATAGAAATTATATTCAATATTATATACAAAAAAATAATGTACATGAACATAGTACTACTTATTTATTACATAACCCCTTAAAATAGCCACATAAGACCTAAGGGTAAGGTGTGTGATGGTGAAAGACTCTTGGGACGGCTCAGATAACATCGCTCGAGTGGTATTCTATATCAACTTCAACTTTTCCCGTAGACGATCATGTTCGAGCTTGACATAATGAAACTCATCTTGGGCTTGGTCAAGGGAAAAGCCCAAAGACACCACCTCTTTTCTGAGCTCCAAAAAATGGGCTTCGTATGGGGAAATTCTACTGGATGAGGCCATTGCTTCCTTTGTCTGAGTAAAATTGGGTTCGTTAAAGCCTTATATTTATACTAATCAAGTGATCACTATTCAACGGCTATAAAATTAACGGTCACAACTCTTATCATAAAACCAAAGAAGTTGACATCTTATAAAAACCTTTTTTTATAATGAGACAATTAACTGGATCAAGAGGGATTTTCCATTAATGAAACTTTGGGTCATTACAATATTCTGCCCTTAAGAAATTTCGCCCTCGAAATTTTCCTTTTCCCACACTAAAACAAATGTGGGTAACTCAGCTTCATCATATCCTCCGACTCCCAAGTCGCTTTTTCAAACTTGTGGTTTCTCCACAACGCCTTGACAAGGGGCATTGTCTTATTTCGTAGAACTTTTTCTCTACGATCTAAGATCTTAACTGGTTTCTCCTCATAAGAGAGATCATCTTACAATTCTACCACCTCGGAAGAGAGTACATGTGAAGGGTCCGGTATGTACTTCATTAAGAGGGATACATGAAAGACATCGTGCACCTTGTCCATAGTAGGTGGAAGTGCTAGTTGATAGGCCACATCCCCAACACGATCAAGAATCTCGAAGGGGCCGATGTACCTTGGAATTAACTTCCCTTTCTTTCCAAACCTCATGACCTTCTTCCACGGAGATATGTGTAAAAACAACATGTCTCCAACTTTAAACTCAAGGTCTTGTCGACGATTATCTGTATAACTCTTCTGTCGACTCTAGGCTGCCTTGATATGCTCCTGAATGGTTTTCACCTTATCCACCATTTCTTTCACCATTTCTGGTCCAAGCATCTTACGTTCACCGACCTCATCCCAACATGCCGGTGTTCTGCACCTTTTCCCATACAGGGCTTCATATGGTGCCATTTGGATGGTCGAGTGGAAACTGTTATTATAAGAGAACTCAACCCGAGGAAGATGTTGATCCCATCCTCCTTTAAAGTACATTGAGCACTCTCTCAACATATCTTCAAGTGTTTGGATAGTCTGCTCGGATTGGCTATCAGTTTGAGGATGATAGGCCGTACTGAAGTTCAGTTCAGTATTCAGAGCATGTTGAAGACTCTTCCAAAACTTAGAGGTGAATCTTGGATCTCAGTCAGACACAATAGATAGTGGTACTCCATGCAACCTTACCACCTCCCTGATATATATCCGTGCCAGTTGATCCAATGAGAAAACCTCCCGAATAGCAATTAAGTGTGTAGTCTTTGTAAGACGATCCACAACAACCTAGATTTCATTGTTGCCTTTGGATGTCCTTGGAAGTCCGGTGACAAATTCCATGGTGATGTTCTCCAATTTCCATTCTGGTATGGGAAATGGTTGCATCATCCCCTTAGACTTCTGCCTCTCGACATTCACTTGCTTTCACACCAGGAACTTTGATGTATATTCATAAATCTCCTTCTTCATATTATCCCACTAAAAGTTTTCTCAGAGATCTCGATACATCTTTGTGCTCCCTAGGTGAATAGAGAAATTTGAACATTGTGCATCATCCAAAAGTTCCTTCTTCAGCTCCGGACTTTGTGGAACACATATTCATTCCCCAAACTGCACAATTCCTTCTTCATTAACATTAAACTCCGAGGATTTTCCCTTTTTGATAGTTTCCACTTTTTCTTGAATTCCCACATCATCCTTTTGAGCATCCTTTAACCTTTCCAAAAGAGATGTTTGAGCAATCATTTGTGAAAGGATTGATGATGTTCCCTTCTTTATGATTTCCACGTCCATCTTCATCAAGTCTAAGAAGATTGGATCCTTCTCAATTCTCATCATTAATAGAATCGCTGGATCCTTTCTACTTAGGTCATCCGTCACCTTGTTCGCTTTCGAAAGGTGGTAATGTATTGAAAAGTCATAGTCCTTCATGAGCTCTATCCATATTCTCTGGCGCATATTAAGCTCTTTCTGTGTGAATATATATTTAAGACTCTTGTGGTCAGTATATATCTCACATTTCTCTCCATAGAGATAATGCCTCCAGATTTTCAAGGCAAAGATCACAGCCGCCAACTCTAGATCATGCGTTGGATTGTTTCTCTCATGGATTTTCAACTGCCTTGAGGGATAAGATATCACTTTATCATTCTGCATCAGCACACATCCTAATCCTTTTTTCGAAGCATCACTGAATACCACAAAAAGCTCCCCACTTGTGGGTAAAGTGAGAATGGGTGCAGTGATAAGACTCATTTTCAACTCCTTGAAGCTTTCTTAGCATTCATCACTCCAAGAAAACTTTACTCTCTTTCGAGTTAGCTTGGTAAGAGGGTTGGACAATCGTGAGAAATTTCTCAAAAATCGTCGATAATATCCAGCTAACCCCAAGAAGCTAAGGATATCAGTTACCGATGTTGGCCTCAGCCATCCCTCAATTGCATCTGTTTTGGAGGGGTCCACAGATATCCCATTGCTTGTGATGATATGGACCAAGAATTAGACCTCCTTCAACCAGAACTCACACTTGCTGTACTTTGCATAGAGCTTCTCCTTGCGCAAAGTCTCTAGTACAGTTCTTAAATTCTCCTCATGATCCTCCTTGGTTTTGGAGTATATTAGAATATCATCTATAAAGACTACCACAAATTTGTCAAGGTAATCTCTAAAGACTTTATTCATCAAGTCCAGGAATATTGCTGGAGCATTGGTGAGTCCGAAAGGAATTACTATGAATTCATAGTGCCCATATATTGTATGAAAATTAGCCTTGGGAATATCTTCCTTCTTCACCCTTACTTGATAATATCCCAACCGCAAGTCCACCTTGGAGAAGTATTGTGCTCCACGCAACTGACCGAACAAGTCATCAATTCGTGGGAGTGGATACTTTCTCTTTATTGTGATTTTTTTAAGTTCACGATAATCGATGCAGATCCGCATTGAACCATCCTTCTTCTTGACGAAGAGGACTGGTGCACCCCATGGTGAAGCACTTGGGCGTATAAACCCTTTATCTAGATTCTCCTATAGTTGTTTCTTCATCCCTTCAAGCTCAACAACAACCATTCTATATGGAGTCTTGGATATTGGTAGTGCCCGAGGTATAAGTTCAATTGAGAACTCAACATCTCTTCTTGGAGGAAGACCAGGCAGTTCCTCGGGAAACACTTCCGCGAATTCCGTCACAATAGGCATTTCTTCAAGGATGGTTTCTTCTTTGGACTCAATCATCTGAGCTAGATACGCGTGCTCATAGGGCAGTAATATCCATGCCTGAGATGATGGAGCTAAATGAGATTCATCTTCCTCCTGACACTTGTAAAGAATCGGGGGTCCATTCTCCATATGGTGTTTGATTTCCCTCTCCCGACAATTTATGTTGGCTCTATATAAGGAAAGCCAATCCATGCCCAGAATTTCATCAAATTCCATCAAAGGGAGTATGACGAGGTTCTCTGGGAAATTCAAACCACATATTATAACAGGGGAGGACTTATATTCATGGGATGCAATGACTGCCCCATTTTCCGTACTCACCGACATCTTTACTTCCTTGATTCATGGTGGTGCTGGGATTGTTCTACTAAACATTAGAGATATAAAAGAATGCGTAGAACCTGAATCAAAAAGTACATTCTCTATTCTTGAATGAATAACTAGCGTACCTGTCACCACTTTGTTTTCAGGGTTCACTTCGGCAGAAGTGATGGAAAAAGTTCTTCCCTGCTGTCTTGGAGGTTGTTGGTTGCCTCTGATAACCCTTGGATTAGGGCACTGATTTGAAAAATAACCCGGTTCTTTTCATTTGTAACATTGAACAAGGCGTTGAGGTTCGAACGGAGGATTCCTCTCCTCTGTGGTAGCTGCGGGTCCTTCTTGTCGACAGTTAATAGCTAGGTGCCCTTCTCTTCCACACCTGAAGCATTTTCTCATCCCCTTAAGGAAATTTCCTGGGTGCTTCTTTCCACACTTTTGGAAAGTGGGGTGTTGGAGCTTCATAGCACCGTTGGATTTATCCATCGGACCACCCGCAATGAAGTCTACCTTACGCTTCTTGTCCCCATGATACCCCTGTGATTCTCCGATCTCCATTTCGACCTTGAGGGCACATCAGACAATTTCCTCATAGCTGTCGAAGTCAGGGATCGCTAAAGCTTTCCGCAAGCTAGGCTTCAGCCCACCAAAGAAGCGGTCAACCTTGCATTCGGGGGTAACGACGAAGCCGGAAGCGTATCGTGCAAGCCTTGTGAAGTTTTCCTCATACGCTCCCACAGGTTCTTCATCTTTTTGCTTGATGGAAAGGAAGTCCCTTTCCATCTTAAGACGGAGGGTGCGCGGAAAATATTTATCAAAAAACATCTTCAGAAATTCGTTCCATTCCAAAGCATCGATCTCCTCCTCAGGCTTCTTATTTTTGATCAACGTCCACCATTGATCAGCTTCACCCTCCATACAATAAGACACCAGGAGAACCTTCTCTTGTTCAGAACATTGAAGGATGGAGAAGATCTTTTCAACGGAGTTGATCCATTGTTCAGAGATCGTGGGATCAGATGATCCACTAAAAGTAGGAGGCCTTTGTCTCATGAAGCTCTCGATAGCAACTTGTTCTTTATTAGGGGGGGGGGGTTGAATGTTACTCTTGACCCATGTTTTTATTCAAAACTAGAGTTAGATGAGAGAGAAGTGTGACAAAGTTCGCGATTCCTGCTCCCATTGGATTGTGCATCTCATTAGTATAATCATCACACTGATCTTCACAACGGTTGTTAGCCCGAGTCCTCCTATTACCAGCCATTAGCTGGAATAAAAGGAAAGTTAGGGGTAACACATAAAGGGTAATCCAAAGACAAAAGTTGATGACTAATAAATAAACTTTAATTTCTTCAACTCATGAGTCTATAGGATTCAATCTAGGCTTTTCATGATCTACTTTCTAACATATATTCTTAGGGGAATTTTTTCCTTAATAAGGGTTCATACCAAGAGTGTGAATTTATTAAAACATATCCCCTGAGAGTTTCGTAACCAAGAGTGCAGCAAGGCCCGTTGTTGTGCACCAGTTCCCGTTAAATTCTAGCTCAAAGCTGTGTTTTCGGGTTTTACCCCTAGGATACATCTGTGCCAGAGCCGCCTCTACCGGCTCGTATCCAGACAGGGACGTATTTGTTTGATAAACCACTTACTTAGTATTTACCAAAACTTAGGGATGTTTTTTTAATACTTAGTCTTGTATCTAAGGCTTTACAAGGGTTTCCTAATCCCTAAAATTACTAAACATATCCTCTAATACCAACTATGACAACCTTCTTTTTTATTACAACTTAAACATGATTCATTACATAAAACTTCACTTGATACAACAAAGAAGATCGAGAGGTTTAGTGTATTTGGGGCTTAGGATCATTACATAAAAACTTAAAACATGAAATACAACATCTTTATTGAAAACTTCCTTTACATGACCACTACATTCCCTCATACTTATCATTGCATGGGATAACCTGAGGACATGCATAAGAAAATGGTGAGCTATAAAGCCCAGTAAGGGAGTACACATGGAATAAAATGAGGATTAAAATACATGTTAGAAAATAGGCATATCAATAGATCATAAAAGAAACATGAACATAAAGGCCTGATAAATCATGATAATCATAACATGGAGATGTGGCAACCACACTTATCATGGAATTAGCATGAGCCAAGGCTCATTGCACATGGAGCATGAGTAAACCCTCACTGCACTTGAAGCACGAGTAACCCCTCGTTGCACTTGAATTAGCATGAGTCAACACTCATTTCACTTGACGTACCATGATACTATACTTTACCCAATGCATTGGAGCGCTATAAGGGCGCACCCTTCTTAAACATTTCATTTCATGCATAAGTGTGCCAAATGGATCATAAAACATGGATTCATAAAACATGATCATTTATTACATGATAAAGGAATGTGGAATTAATACATGAAACATTAAAATCAATATTTAAATGTTCATAAAGGTGAATACCCTTGATGGAAAAATGGGCATGGTATTCACTACACAATGACATAGGCTTAGAAAATCAGTGTGATTTCGGCAGCGTAACGGCGTGACATAAGAATTCATAAAAAAGGTTGATGAGAGAGAAAGGGGTTCCTCATAATATTTACATGTAATGGACAGTAAGGAGGTAATATAGATACATGTCCCAACAATTGAAATGGAATTTAGATTCATGATACAAAAGTATTGCTTGAATGTAAAAGAAGAGAGAGAAGTTCCTTTCGGAATTTCGGCATAGTAACGGGTGTACATGGGAGGCATTAAATGAGAGAGAAAGGGGTCTCCCATCATTCAAACATAAAGAGGGATGTATGAGGGAGGTGCGAAACCATACCCTAATATTCATAATTGAAATTAAAAGGGCAATACAACTTAAAGAAAATTGACAAAAATGAGAAAGGAAGAAAAAACCCTTACTTGGAAGTCTGCTTCCAAAGGCTAGAGAGAGGCTTGTGAGAGGCTTCTTGGGAGATTGGGGCACCGTGGGAGGATTGTAGAGAGAGTAGGTCAGAAGTTGGATGAACTCCAAGGGATTTTAGTGAGGAGGAAGTGGGAGCTTGGGTGGGTTTTTATAGGAAAGGTGAGAGAATTTTTTATTATTTAGGTCTGGGACCCCTTATATTAAATTTATCCAAACCACAAACCATACCATGGATTTTGCCAATGGTTTCTGTAAAGGGAAAGAGGAAAACAATATTTTACAAGGCCAAGTTATGAACTTATTAAAATATTAGGGTTGCTTATGTGGAGGTGAGTCACACTTCCATGGAAATTAATTTAAAAAGGCAAAGTGTTGAATAAGTCTTGAGGGGTTCATTAATGCTTTGAAAATTAAGTCAAAAAAACCCAAAATCACTTTATTTTAATGATAAAACATATATTGGCCGAACATAAGGATTATGGTATTTTATTACATCACCATTGGGTCATTATGATGTCATAAATCACATTATATATTTAAACGGTATTTAATTTTTACCCAAAAAGTTTACTGTCTCAGAAAATTATGAAAAATTCACCGTTGGATAATTTCGACGTCCTGATTCCAGAAATGGAATTTATTTTATCTAAAAAAATTTCTAAATTTGTTAATTTTCACTTTTAAAATAAAATCCAACATTTATAAAAAATTCACGGGTTTTGACAGAAATGGATTTCAAACCTTAATAAAAATTTTAATTGCATTCATAAAATTATAAGATCATTTATATTTAATAAAAATTTATTTAATATTAATAATAATATTTTATTAAAATATTATTTAATTAAAAAATCCCGTAATTTAATAAAATTGAATTCTTAATTAAATAATAACTAAAAACACCATTTGTATTTTAAAAACTATTCACAATGTATCAAAAATGACTAGAAATTATATTCATTATTATATACAAAAAAAAATAATGTACATGAACATAGTACTATTTATTTGTTACATAACCCCTTAAAATATCCGCATAAGACCTAAGGGTAAGGTGTGCGATGGTGACCGACTCTTGGGGCGGCTCGGATAACATCGCTCGAGTGGTAATCTCTATCAACTTCCACTTTTCCCGTAGACGATCAAGTTCGAGCTTGACATAATGAAGCTCAGCTTGGGCTTGGTCAAGGGCAAAGCCCAAAGACGCCACCTCTTTTCCGAGCTCCGACAAATGGGCTTTGTATGGGCCAATTATACTAGATGAGGCCATTGCTTCCTTTGTCTGAGTAAAATTGGGTTTGTTAAAGCCTTATATTTATACTAATCAAGTGATCACTGTTCAACGACTGTAAAAGTAACGGTCACAACTCTTATCATAAATCCAAAGAAGTTGACATCTTATAAAAACATTTTTTTTATAAAGAGACAATTAACTGGATCAAGAAGGATTTTCCATTAATGAAAATTTGGGTCGTTACATGGAAAATCTTAGAAACTATACCAGAATGATGTATAGTGGACCTGAGAGTATCTATGTGATGACCTTCCCCCTAGGGCCCATGTCGTGACTACCCTAAGACCATCTTCTGAAGGCCTGTGGCTAGAGACTAGCACCGAAGGCATCAACCTGAAAGTGCGAGGAATTTTCTTGAGTACCTGTACGCACACACACACCAAACAAAGTCCCGCATGCTAAAAGGGAATAATTGTCAATAAAAAAGACTGATTACAAGTATAACTAATATTAGTGGGCCATAATACAAACCCGACAAATAAACTAAAAACAGGAAAGTAAAAAAAGGAAAATCTGATGGCCATTCGTGAAAAAACCCACCTGATCTTGAGAGTAGTGCAGCTACAGGAATATGAAGTTTTATGTCCCGTCCTCACAATTCTATTGGGCCCCTCAGGGTCCGAGTCCACCAATTCCACCGTCGTAGAATCTATTGGTCCCATCTCCTTGAGCACCTATAGGTCCCGGTTTACTAAAGTCTTTGTCGAAACATCGGTTGTCTGCTTTGGGCACAACACACGCGGGCGAAACCCGTGCATGGGTGAGTAACAAAATAATTAGTAGGGACCCCAATGAAAGGAAATAATACACAACAATCCTCAATGTAAAGAATGATGCACAAGACCTCTCACACCAGGTATAAATTTCAGGTAGTGATTGAAGAATCACCAGTCACATCATTGAACACCTTGAATTATAGATAAATCCTCCCCTATATAGTACAATAGACCTTCCAAGTAACACATAAGTGCTTCCCACTAACGTTGGATTGCTTAGGTACATCTCCTCATCACATATCGTGGGCCTGCAAAGTCACACAGAAGTGCTTCCCACTAATCTTAGTCAACTGAGGTACTCCTCCTCGTTGTGTACCATGGGCCTACAATGTCACACATAAGTTATTCCCACCAACGGCCTACAAATTCACACATAAGTGGTTCCCAGTAGGCTATATTAGAGTCTCACAAATTAGAAAGTTAGGAGTCCTCAGGTCTCATCCAACCGCAGGGTTCCATACATAGCTCGCATGGGAGAACCATTCCTCAAGACAATTTTCGCATCTCAATATACCTGAAATCCTCACCAAGGAATGAAAAAATACCCCCTCGTCTAGAGGGTCCCAAATCCACAAAAAAATAATAAATCAGATGCTCGAGTTGAGAGTTATTAGTGTTTTAGTAAATAGGGGTTGTTGTGTCTGGGTCTGGTCTGACCCGGTCGGAGAGACCCAACAAACCTAGCCTGGGGGTCCCACATACCTAGAATTAATTCCCACTAACTCGACATGACCCGGTTCAGGTCTAGGTCGGTCTGGTCATTCCTGGACAGTGGGCCAGGACCAATGTCCCTTTCTGGACCCGACCATGTTTGGCTGAGGGTCCAGCCCGCTGGGTCACCCGGTGACCCACTCAGGTCTAGACTGACCCGCCAGCCCATATCCTAGATGCTCATTGTGGCCGGTGGTGAGCCATCCAACTAGGATGCAGTGGGATACCACATCCATCCCTGTAGACGTAGGGTCTGGCCTCCTACCGCGGTCGACGAACTGCAGTTCACCAGCAACCTGGACAACCCAAATGCGGGCCGTCCCTCCACACGACACTCGCCTAGAACCGCGCCATCCGTCGCCGTGGTGTGCCGACGGGCATGCCGCTTCTCCTCTCCACTGGCACAGCCGGGGGCCTCCTGTCCATCCATTCGGCACGTGACCGACACTACCACGTGATGCTGCTGCTGCCGCCGCCCATGCCGGCGTGCCAGTAGAACCTTCTTTGGACTATCGAATGTGCTTCGGTGGTCCATTCTTCACTCCACCAGCACCCAAAGTCTTTGGGGAGATTCCTATACACCACAAAGGTCATGAAATTATCTTGCCTCCATTTTATGGGTACAACCACAAAGAACTCACATGACAGAGGTGATCGAGCCATGTTCCTGTCAGCCCGCACCCTCTGTGTAAGACATTTAAAACAGGGGGAGGCTCGAGGATTTTTTTTAAATCATATAAATTAATGTTTGAATCCCGAATAGAGAAATCTCAAATAAATTTACCCTCCCACATAAATGCACTAATCGTGGATCAACCTATTCATGGGTTGATCCATGATAATGATTTCTACAAAAGAATAGGGAAGAACATGAAAATAAAACAACCCCTGCCTCTTTGACATTCGAATATGCGGTGTTTCATCCTCGAGGTTTCAAGATTTTGATGTCACTCGTCACTTTCAGCTCCGATCATTGATGTGTGTTAATGTCGGTGATGATCTGCAGGTGCATCATTATTCATTGGAGAGGAAGACCATTGGGGGTTCATCAAAGAATTTCCAACTCTTAATCCTCATTAGACCAATGCTTCAAGAAATTTAAAGGAAACTTGTCATAGAGTTTCAGTTATGCTGTGACATCGCGCTGTTACACTATTTCATTTATGAAACGATGTCTCTATTATAATTTCTTTATTTTATCATTACGCAATGTGATATGGGCCATTAATGAGTCTTATTAATGATTCTCATCGCTGGGTCATCCCTGCACCACAGTGTTGCCATGTCACCGGTCGTTGGTTGAAAAAAGAAATAAAATAACTGTTTAAAAGTTATTTTATTATTTTCTGAAATGTCTGAAAATAAACTTTTTTTTCCAAAACTTGTAGACTAAAGTTATCCATTATAATAGAATCTTGGAATTTTGAGTTCAATGGTTCCCTCATATTTTTAATCTGATCACCGGTTCAAAATTTAGAATAACCCAATCGCATGTTTACATAATGTACTTTAAAAAAAGTTCAAAATTTTGTTCTAGGCCTTGGAATCACATGACATTAGAGTGTGTGGTCCCAAAATAATTCCATATATGAAAACAATTTACATGGAAATTTCGGGACATCACAATATGAACTTATACTAAATGGATGGTGTTGATTCATATGTATAAATGGATGGATAAAAGATGTGGGTTTAGGAATTGGTAAAAAAATCAATGTTTATTAAGAAAGTGTCATATCATTCATGTATTGACACATAGTTTAGAGCCTTTTGGATAGATTATTAAGTTGATGAATCAAGTAGAGAAATTATTTCAGAGGAGGTTCAAACATTAATAAGTACGTTGGATCGATTTGACAATGCTTACGAGGCTTAAGGAATCAGGACTGGTTCCATTTTGGGTGTTAGTGTCATAGGCATGGAACCATTATTGGTAGATGGATGGAAATTTATCAACTAGTGTTTTGCATGAACCTAAATGTGGTGGGTTTGGACCACAACAAATTCATAATTCCAAGAGTGACTATCGTAGTTAAAACTAGTAGGGACCTTTCAGGAATGGTTATATCGTTATGGGTTACGTAGGTCAGTGAGACCTGTTATCTTGGTTTTGGAATCACGAATGGGGTGTTTATATCAACTTTTAACTCATGTTTGCATTGACATGCATCAGGGTATGAAATATAGTTCCATAACATCCTTCAGGTGGTGTATCATGTGATTAAATTTTTAGTAACATGTTTCAGGGCCTGAAACCCAATTTCATTACATGTTTTAGGGGGTTATACGAAGTGAAAAAGTTGTGAATGTTACAATTGGGAAAAATTAGATGGAAATATTTGGAATGTGGTGTTTTGGTTCCTGACCCAAATGATACCCTACATGTAGGGTTATTAATGTAGGTTTCAGGATGGAGGTAGGCGTAACACCCCAATATTTCAAAGTACGTTATCTCTTCAAAGAAATTCAATAACTTTCACTGCATGCAACACTGAGTTCGAGCACACCACGACTTACCAACCTAGCTGTTCAAAAAGCTTTTATGAATAATATTAACTGAATTTTGAATTTTATATACTCCATATAATTTCAGAATCCATATTATGTGTTTCTTAAATAGAATATAAGAACAAATTCATTTTTCAGATAAAAGAATAATTTTTTAAAAAAATGAAAATTTACCACCTTTTAATGGAGAACCCCTTTTAAAACTAATATTTGACACTTTTATATATTAAATTTAATAAAATTAATTTCTTCTTTATAAGCGGTACATAAAAATTTAGTTTGGATAAAATTTTGGTACTTTTCTAAAAACTTTACAATTTTGATGAATAGTGAAACATACTAAAGTTTAATTGAAAACAACTTTTTTAATATAAATAATTTATAGTGTTAAATTATGAATTTGAATGGTTTAGAAGTATAATTAGATTATATTTTTTTTATCATTTAATACAATATATGTCATTATAAGTAATTTCACATTTAAATTTGACATAAACACAAGTAAATCTTTTGATAGTTTTTACTTTTTAAAATCCCGCCTTTTGGTTTTGACAATGGGAATTAATTTTAAATTAATTAATTAAACTTCTATGTTCTTAATTTGGTAAAATAGATTTCATTTAGGAATTTTATTATCAAAATTAGATTAGGGTGAATTTTTGGTATTTTTCCAAAAACATTCAATTTTTGATGAATAGTGAAAAACACTCTCTTATTGTTTTAAACCTAATTTTATTTTAATAATAATAATAATTATTTAAATTTATTTTAATGTAAAAATAGATACTTAATACCTATATTAGTCTAATTTAATTTATTAAAGTCATTTTATAATAAGATTAGATATATTAAATTTTATTGAACTTTTTAAAGTATTTTACCCACCTTCTAGGAACATTTGGAAATTTGCATAATTTTTTTTACCGATTCTATGAATTGAATTTCAAAAATCTAAGAGACACGGTTGAAATCAGTAAGTAATAATTGGTTCAATAATATGAAAAGGATTTTTTGTGAATAGTAAATTTTTGAATTTTATTTACCACAGTTAAAAGTAAATAGGGTAATTAAAGGTAAAAATAATATTATAATTACCCAAACACATGTAATAATTAATTTGGATAAGTGTATTTCGACCAAAAACAGCCTTGGGAATAAAACATGATCCTTTTGGTCCACTTTTATTAGATTAGGACATTTATTATTATTCTACTTAAAGAAGAGTTAAAAGTGTTAAATTCAATGTTTAATAACTGATTTTTTTTAATATAGGGTTATAAATAAGAAACATTTGACTATAAATATTCATTATAAAGATAAAAATATTTTCTACATAATGGTATTTTATTTATAAAATTTATACATTAAATAATTAAATTTATTTATGACACCATTATGATGCAACAATTACCTTATTAATGAATGATTAAAATAAATGATATTATAAATATCCAAATAAATGTAAATTGATAATTTTGATGCATTAAACTATTTTTATAGGTTAATATGACATTTTAGGGTTGTTTAAATGATTTTTTTTTTGAAGCAATCATGTTGTTTTGAGTTTCACAGAAACAAAGTACCAAATAATGTCAAAATTGACATAAATTAGTTTTTAAAAAATACTATATTATTAAATTATATAATAGTCTTAAAAATCTAAAATTCTGTCAAAGGACTCTTATAATTATATATATTTCATTAATTAACCAATTGGGGTTCTATTGACATTTTATAGTATGTTTCTTAACCATGTAATATAAGAATATAAGAAGACATTATAAAAGTCAAACTATTTAACAAAGTGTTAAATCTAAAATATAAGGCTAAAATGGTAACTGAAACTTGTATAAAACCTATTGGTTGAGAGGATTTAGATCCATAACCACATAAGGATAGAAATAAATTTATTTAGAGGCATTATAAAACTAAAATTATTTTATAACAAAATAATATTTCAAGCTTTCCCTAAAGTGACCCTCACATCTCTTATAAAAGGGTACTTCACCTTCTCTCAAAATCACCCCTCCATATCCATTTGGTTCATCCAAACCCTACCCAAATCTCCTCATAACTTCTCTCATATAATCCTAAAGTCCTTAACTTGAGTATCAAGCCAACCTATGGAGCCGTTTTGTTCAAATCAAAAGGAAACACCCAAAGAGGATGTAATTATTTTATCACCTTTTTCAAAGTTCTTTTCTTATTCCACTTTCTCCTTCATTGTTATTTCCATACCAAAATAATAAATCCAGTAAATTCTAAATACTGTAATGTTATTATTAATATGGTACAACCTTATTCATTATTCCATCCATCTTTTTGATGATAAAGTCACCATGCATGCGTATGTACGATATACCATCTCCACGCTATGGTGTAATTTGTTATTAAACACTATCTTATTTGGATGTATATATTGATAATTAATATGTATATAAATAATAAAAATAATTTGCAAATGTTTTGGTATAATTAACATTCCATCCAATTTCACACCTTTTAATCATTAAGGAAATTAAATCATCGCTCGTGTGTACGTACGACCTACCGTCTCCACGACACGATGAGATTCATTTCCACGTTCACCATTCAACGATGATTATAAAAATACATATATTTAATAAGTATGTAATATATGACATAATGAAGCTACTATAAATATATATATATATATATGTATGTATGTATGTATATTTATGTATTTACATAGGTCTCATTCACTTACTTCCATTCAATAAGATATGAAAACGGAAACAACGTTTATGCATACGTACGACCTACCATCTCCATAAACGGTGGTTCCAATTTCATATATCTATCAATTATAAAAATTTATATTCTGAATATATATGATATATATATGATTTTTTATATTCTGTATGCAATTAAATCATGATACAAGTGATACGATCAAGAATAACAAGTTGAAACACTTACGATAAAGAAAGTGATTATTACATGAAAAGTTACTTTAACATGGAAATAATTATTAAATAGGTTGTATAGAGTCATAAATTAATCATGTATAATATCATAAATATTAATATTTTTCTGTTATAATTTAAAAAAATACTATGGTGATTATACAAGAGGTTAAACGTACCCCCGACTAAAGAAAAGTACAAGGTAAGGGTTAATTCCTTAATCTCATTATTATTTGAGATTTTTTATGAGTAAGTATTTTCTAGGAAATATTTATTTTCCATGTCAATGTTTCATATTATAATTTTTAAAAATTATTAATTTAAGTTACCCTTTAACTAAATCATCATTTTAAATGTTTTAAATATTAATTCTTATAAATCATTATCATTAATGTCCATGTTTTAAAAATGGTTTTAAAGATTTATTTATATGGACATGAATGTTTAAAATTGTTAATTATTTTTTAATGTTTTAAATTGGTATTGGACACTTTAATTCAAAAATATAATATAAATTTAATCCTTTATAAATTGTGTGACTTTCAAATTATTCTATGAAAAAGGTGTATTTCACTCAAATAGTTTTACTGATCATTTTCAACTATATGATCATCCTTTACTGGATATTATTCTTGATTTATGTTGATTTATTATAATACAATATTTTATAATTTATTGAATGAGTTATGATATGTTTAACTTTGGATGTGTTATTTTTAAACCATTCATGGTTTATGGAAAATTATTGAAATTTTTTATTCTAGTTTTAATACGAATGTTTATGTTATTTTTCAACAATTTCATGTGAAGAATGTAGTAGACTTAGTACGTGATGGGTGGAGAACTCTATAGATCCAAGATTTATCAGTAGGTATCACGGGGAAAATTATTTTCTTGGAAGAAGGCCTTGAAAAAAGTTTTATTTTTAGTCTTGGAAGAGGCCTTGACTATGTGGTAATGATTTTCGGCGTTAGGCATTACCTCATTATGAAATTAATCATTACATGTGATTGTTCGACCAGTATAATATCCATGTGCATATTTATATGGAAATGTATGATTTATTTTATCCATATTGTGTTCAAGTTTACGTTGAAAATTCTATGGTTTTTATTACACATCTTTCCATAAAAGTTTATAGCTTCCGCTAAATTATTTACCCTTACTGAGCATCTGAGTTCACCTCTTTCTTATGTTATATTGTACCAGGATTACAAGAAGTGTAATATGATTGATATGTAGGGTTATTCTATGGGAATAATGGCATTCTAAAAGGATTATTTATGTTGTGTTGTATGTTATAAAGAGTAATATAACATTCATGTATGTAATCTATTTTCTAAGACTGATAAACTAATCGGTCATTCTAGACTTGATTCCATGTAATCATGCCAATGCATTAAAATAATGCACCAACTTTGGGTAACTGGAATCAGGGAATTACAGTTGGTATCAGAGGAATTTTCGCAAGAACCAGGGAAACTAGATTCAGGAAAACTCTAATTATATAACATTACCTTAATATAGACTTTGAGGATTATTATAGAAGAACATCCTAGAATTTTGGTAATGTATAGATTTTGTGAGTTTTCCATGAAATATATCCCAGTCTGGATATGAGCAGGTAGAGGAATCTCTAGAATAGATGTACCCAGGAGTGAAAACTCCAACAAGGAGTTTCGGGCTTGACCCGGGGTGTCCTAGTACATGACAAGGGGTATTTATGACTTCTTAGTTAGGACAATTCTGGAGGATATGCTTAGGATAATTCACATTTTCTTTACAAACCATTATCAAGGATTTATGAGTAAATATGTTAGCAATGAAACCATTTTTATGATTATGAGACTAGATATTCAGTTAATGTTTATAATTTTTCATGTTTTTGTATTATACATTATGATATGATCTAACCTAGTGTATTTTGTCATTTAGAAATAGAGACTAGTAGAAAGATTGAGAACTCCAAAAATACGCATGATCAAAAGAGTAAGAAGGATCATATATTTCATGATCTTAAGACAATATTTATAAGGGAAATAGTCTTCCACATATTATCATCATATAAAGAAATAATATCATGTGTTAATAAGATAAGTAAATATTTTTTTGAGTCAGATGGATTTTAAGGGAAGCCAGAGAAGAAGAGAATAGTAATGAAAAATATGGATAAATGAAAGAAGGGAAAGATAGATTTTCCCATATGTAATAAGTGTGGAAAGAATCACCCTGTGAATTTCTTGAAAGGAATGAGAGTTTTTTATAATTTTGGAGAAAAAGGACACCATGTTCATGATTTAAAAGGTAAGAAAAAGGTTTCAAATGTACAATGATTCATCTACAAGGAGTTGGGAAACTATGAGAATCAATGTCCCAATCATCAGAGTATACCCCAAATGATGCCATTGGATAATAATCAAGTTATGATACTACCACACATGAAGAGGAATGACTAGTGTTATTATGTTTTTATAACATAATTATGTCATTTGAGTGTTTTATCAATGATTTACCAGTTATATGGAATATGGAAATAAATAAGGATTGTACTGTAGTACTATTTCATTAAGGATTTGAGATTCTATTGTACTAAGAAAGGTGAATCAATAGCAAGTTAATATTTTTGGGAAAAGACAATGTTAAAGGAAAGATAAACCTTAATATGGTCATGATACTGAGTTAATGATTTTAGAATAAGAGATGGTTCATTTGGATAAATTATATTGGATATTACTTACTACCTTGGAATTGATTAAGGGTTTTTTATTCCATCATAGTTAGAGTATTAAAAAATTTTAAATATAAGGAATTTATCTAGTATTCTATAAGGAATAAGGGAGCATGAATATAATCAATATGTTTTTATGGTAATTTAGGGTGTTACCATGTTTTAAAAGAATACATGATGAAGGTACTCACTTGTTATTATGTGGAAAAAAAGCGATCTTCATTATGCTATGTTGACCTTCCATATAAATTTTGGACTGTGAGTCTGGACAATAGTATTTTGGATAAGTCTAAAGGTTGGAATGAATTAAGTTGGACATTGTATACTATTTTTTAATGTTAAATAATTTATTAATATTATGTTTGGATTGTTATAAAATAGGCAACCTAGAGGTCGAGCGATAACCTGTCGCATCCGACATGGCCACGAGACTTGAACCCGCAACCGAAGGGTGACAAGGGTATATCACCTACTACTGGCCTATGTGATGTCCTGGTTTGTATAATGTTTTTTTTAAATGTTATGGAAGATGAATTAGGAATTTATTTTTTTTGAAACCCTATACAATTAGGTTTAATAGAATATTTTTGAGTTCTATAATCACTTAGAGAGAAATATGAGTTTCTGGTAAAAATTGGTTAATGGATGGAACACTACTTGTCAAGTATTTTTTTCTCTATGAAGAAATAAATTCTTAAACTTTATAGAAGGGATATAAAAAACCAAAAATGTTTTATCCTAATATGTTATGTTTTGTTCAACTAATGATATTATAAATCATCATCGGTTAATGGCTTTGAGGCCCTCAATTTTACACTTTGTTTGTGATTGATACTCTCAATCACTCCTTATAAAAATTTACATTTTCCTCCAATTATGTGTCTCTAATTACCACAAATTTTCTTCTAATCAAGATCATAATTTGGTGGTGACTTTTTCATTTATCATTCCCTCTTATTAAGACTAAATTTTATTGACCCAGTTTTCGATGTGGGTTTTCCACAAAGGTATTTTTCTATTTTTAACCTTTTATTTTCGAAGAACAATTTAGAATTGTAAGGATGCAATTTATGGAAGGGGGGGAGTATGTAACACCCCAAGATTTCGAGGTAAGTTATCTCTTTATAGCAATTCAATAACTAGCACTACACGCAACACTGAGTTCGAGCGCACCACGACTTACCAAACTAGCCAGTCAAAAACAGTTATGATTATTAATAACTGAATTTTGAATTTTATATACTCTATATAATTTTAGAATCCATATTATGTGTTTCTTAGATAGAATATAAGAACAAATTCATTTTTCCATATAAAAGAAGTACTTTTCAAAAAATGAAATTTTATAGACTTTTAATGGAAAACCCTTTTTAAAACCAATGCTTGACACTTTTATATATTACATTTAATGAAATAAAATTATTCTCTAGAAGCAGAAAATAAAAATTTAGTTTGGATAAATTTTTGGTACTTTTCTGATAATGTTCATATTTTGATGAATAGTGAAAAATAATAAATTTTTTATTGAAAGAAAATTTTTTAATTGAAATAGATTATAGTGTCAAATTATGCATTTGAATGATTTTGAAGTATAATTAGATTATATTTTTATCATTTAAAACAATTTAGGTCATTAAAAGTAATTTCCCATTACAATTTGACATAAACACATGTCAATCTTTTGATAATTTTTTACTTTTTAAAAACCCACATTTTGGTTTTGATAGTGAGAATTAATTTTAAATTAATTAATGCAACTTATATGTTCTAAATTTGGAAAAATATACTTCATTTTTGAATTTATATTTTCAAATTTTTCTTTGGGTGAATTTTTTGTATTTTTCTGAAAACATTCAATTTTTGATAAATAGGGAAAAACACTGTGTTATTGTTCAAAACTAACTTTTATTTAAATAAATTTTATTATTTATTTAAATTTATTTTAGAGTCAAAATAGATACATAATACCTATATAAGTGCAATGTAATTCATTAGTTTCATTTTATAATAACATAAAATATATAAAATTTTATTGAATTTTTAACATCTTTTACCCACCTTCTAGGAACATTTTTAAATTAGCATAAAACATAATTTTACCACTTTTATGCAAAAAATTTTAAAAATTTGAGAGACACGGTTGATGTAAGTAAGTAAAATGTGGTTCAATAAGAAGAATTTTTGGTGAATAGTAACTTTTTAATTTTATTTACCACGATTAAAAGTAAATAAGGTAATTAAAGGTAAAAATGATATTGTAATTACCCTAACACATGTACTTATTCTATGGGATAAATGTATTTCGACCAAAACCAACCTTTTTAATAAAATATGATCCTTTTGGTCCACTTGTATTAGATTAGGACATTTATTTTTATTTTACATAAAGTGGAGTTAAAAGTGTTAAATTACATGTTTAATAACTAAACCATTTCTAACACAGGGTTATAGAAAAGATAAACTAGACAATAAATATTCATTAGAAAGATAAAAATACTGTATACATAATTTTATTTTATTTATAAAACTTATACATTAAATAAATAAATTTATTTTTAACACAATGATGATGCAATAATTACCTTATTAATGAATGATTAAAATAAATGATATTATAAATATCCAAATAAATTTAAATTGATAATTTTGATTTATTAAACTAATTTTCTAGGTTAATATGGAATTTTAGGGTTGTTTCAATGTATTTTATTCGAAGTAATCATATTGTTATGACCTTCAAAAATATTAAGTACCAAATAGTGTCAAAATTGATATAAATAAAATTTTAAAACAAATACTATATTATTAAATTATATTATAGTTTTAAAAATATTATGTTCACAAAATGAATCTTATAATTATATATATGTCATTAATGAACCACCTAGGGTTTTATTTACATTTTATAGTATGTTTATTAACCATGTAATATAGAAATATAAGAAGACATTGTAAAATTTAAACTATTTAACTAAGAGTTAAATCTAAAAGATAAGGTTAAAATGGTAACCGAAAATTTTATAAAACCTATTGGAAGAGAGTATTTAGATACAAAACCACCTAAGGTTAGAAATAAATTCATATGTGGACATTATAAAAAGAAAATGATTTCATAATAAAATAATATTTCGATCTTATCCTAAAGTGACCCTCACGTCTCATATAAAATGGTACTTCCCATCCTCTCAAAATCACACCTCCAAATCCATTTGGCTCTACCCACCCCTACCAAAATATCCTCCAAAACTCTATAAAATCAACCTAAATTCATTCCCTTGATCATAAATACATCCTAATGAGCCCTTTTTTTCAAATCAAAAGCAAACACCCAAAGAAGAAGTAATTATTTTATCATCTTTTTCAAAGTCCTTTTCTTCTTCCACTTTCTCTTTTATTGTTATTTCCAAACAAAATAACAATTCCAGTACCTTATACATATTTTTATGTTATTATAAATATGGTACCACCATATTAATTATTATATCCATCCTGTTAATTATATAGTGACCATTTGTGCGTACATACAACTTACTATCTTCACGCCATGGTGTAATTTGTTATTCAAAACAAAGTTATTTGGAAGTATATAATAATGATTAATATGAATAAAAATAATAAAAATAACAAGCTCATGTTTTGTATAATTAATATAACATCTAATTACACACCTTTTAGTCATTAAAAAATGATATCATCGCTCGTGTGTACATACGACCTACCGTCTCCACGACACGATGAGATTCATTTCCACGTTCAACATTCAATGATGATTTTAAAAATAAATATTTTTAATAAGTATGTAATATATGAAATAATAAAGCTACTGTAAATATATATATATATATTTATATTTATATGTATGTATTTACATATATCTCATTCACTTACTTCCATTCAATAAGACATGAAAACGAAAAGAACGTTTATGCGTACGTACGACCTACCATCTCCATAAATGGTGGTTCCCATTTCAAATATATATCAATTATACATATTTATATTCTGAATATATATGATATTTATATATAATTTTTTATATTCTAGAAGAAATTATATAATTATACAAGTGATACGATCAAGAATAACAGGTTAAAACACTTACGATAAAGAAAGAAATTATTCAATGAAATGTTACTTTAACATGGAAATAATTATAAAATAGGTTGTATAATGTCATAAATTAATCATGTATGATATCATAAATATTAATATGTTTTTTGTATAACTTAATAAAATACTATTTTAATTATACAAGATGTTAAATGTACCCTCGACTAAAGGAAAGTACAAGGTAAGGGTTAATTCCTTTATCTCATTATTATATAATATTGTTTATGTGTAAGTATTTTCTAGGAAATATTTATTCTCCATGTAGATGTTTCATAAAATAATTTTTCAAAATTATTCATTTAAGGTAATCTTTAACTAAAACATTATTTTAATTGTTTTAAATATTAATTCTTATAAATCATTCTCATTAATGTCCATTTTTTCAAAATGGTGTTAAGGATTTATTTATATAGAAATGAATGTTTTAAAATGTTAATTACTATAAAATGTTTTAAAGTGGTATGGGATACTTTGATTCAGAAATATCTGTTAAATTTCATCCTTTATAAATTGTGTGACTTTCAAATGATTTCATGAAAAGGGGTATTTCACTCAAATAGTTTTAATGATCATTTTCAACTATATCATCATCATTTACTAGATATTATTCTTGATTGAAGTTGATTTATAATAATAACATATTCCATAATGTATTTAATGAGTTATGATATGTTTTACTGTGGATGTGTTTTTTTTAGACCACTCATGGTTTATGGATAAAGTATTGAAATTTCATATTTTAGTTTTAATACGAATGTTTATGTTATGTTTCAATAATTTCATTTGAGGAATGTAGTGGACTTAGTAAGTGACAGGTGGAGCATGATATAACTCCTAGATATATCGGTAGGTATCAATAGGTAAATTAATGTCTTGGCACAAGGACTTGACAAAAATTTTACTTTTAGTCTTGGGATGATGCCTTGACTCTATGGTAATGATGTCTGGCATTAGGCATTCCCTAATTATGAAATTAGTTATTACATGTGATTATTCTACTAGTAAAATACTGATGTTCATCTTTATATGGAAATGTATGATTTATTTTTTCCATATTATGTTCATGTTTGTTGTTTTTTATTACACATCTTGACTTAAATGTTTATAGGCCCCACTAAATTATTTACCCTTACTGACCATCTGAGCTCTCACCTTTCTTATGTTATATTTTCCCAGGATTCCAAGAATTGTAATATGATTGATATGCAGGGTTAAGCTATAAGAATAATGGAATTATAAAAATATTATTTATGTGTTGTTGAATGTTATAAAGTGTAATGTAACTTTCAGGTATGTAATCTATTTTCTAATACAGATAAAGTGATCAGTCCTTCTAGACTTAATTCCTTGAAATCATGGAAATGTATTAAAATAATGAATCGACTCTGGGTAACTGGGGTCGGGGATTTATAGTTGGTATCAGGAGAATTTTAGCAATAACCGTGGTAACTAGATCTTGAAAAAATCTGATTAGAGAACATTACCATAAGATAGACATTGAGGATTAGTATAGAAAAACGTCCTAGAATTTTGGAAATGTAGAGTTTTTTTGAGTTTTCTAAGAAATACATCTCATTCTGGATACGAGAAGGTAGAGGAAGCTCTGGAATAGATGTAACTAGGTGTTAAAACTCTAACAAGGAGTTTCAGGCTTGACCCGGGGTATCCTAGTACATGACAACGGGCCTTTCTGCACTCTTGGTTCTGACACTCCCGGGGGATATACTTAAGATAATTCACATTTTCATTACAAACCATTGTGAAGTATTTATGAGTAAATATGTTATCAATAAAACCATTTTTATGATTACGAGACTAGATATTCAATTATTGATTATAATTTTTCTAGTTTGTGGATTATACATTATGATATGATCTGACCTAGTGTATTTCATCATTTAGAAATGATGCCTAGTATAAGGAATGAGAACTCCAATAATACGCATGATCCATAGAGTAAGAAGGATCATATATTTCATGATATCAATCCAATATTTTAGAAGGGAAATAGTCTCCCAAGTGTTCTCATCATATGAAGAAATAATATCATGTGTTAATAAGATAAGTAAAGAATTATTAGAGTCATATGGATTTTAAGAGAAGCCAGAGACGAGGAGTATAGTAGTGAAAAATATGGATAAATGGAAGAAGGGAAAGAAAGACTTTTACATATGAGATAACTGTAGAAAGAATCACCCTAGGAAGTTCTTGAAAGGAAAGAGAGTTTGTTATAAGAGTAGAGAAAATGGACACTATGTTCGTGATTGCAAGGGTAAGGAAAAGGTTTCAAATGTACAATGCTTCATCTACTTGGAGTTGGGACACTACATGAATCAATGCCCCAAATCATTAGAGGATACACAAAATGATGCCATTGGATAATAATAATGTTATGATACTACCACAGATGAAGATGAATGACTAGTGTTCTTATGTTGTTATTAATGAATTAGGTAATTCGAATGTCGTATCGATGATGTACCAGTTAGATGAATTATGCAAATAAATAAGGATTGTACTAAAATACTATTTCATTAAGGATTTGAGATTGTATGGTACTAAGAAAGGAGACTCAATATAAAGTTAATATTTTTGGGAAAACATATGTTTGAAGGAAATATATACCATAATATAGTCCTGATACAAAGGTTGTGATTTTCAAATAAGAGATGGTTCATTTGGATAAATTATATTTGATATTCCTTACGACCTTGGAACTGATTAATGGTCTGTTTATTCCATCATTATTGGAGTATTAAATTTTTTTGGATATAAGGACTATATCTAGTATTCTATAATAAATAAGAGAGCATGAATATAATAAATATAGTTTTATTGCAATTCAGGGTGTTACCATGTTTTAAGAGAATACATGAAGAAGGTACTCACATGTTATTATGTGGAAAAAAAGAAATCTTCATTATACTATATTACCTTCAATATAAATTCTAGACTGTGAGTTTGGACATAATTATTTTGGATAAGTATAAAGGTCAGAATGAATTAAGTTGGACATTGTATACTATTTTTTCTGGTTAAAACATTTCTTAAGATTATTTTGGATTTTTATAAAAAAGACAACCTGGAGGTCAGGCGATAACCTGTCGCATCCAACAAGTCCACGAGTCGTGAACCCGTAACCGAAGGGCGATAAGGATACATCACCTAATACTGGAATATGTGATGTCATGGTTTGTATAATATAGTTTTTTTAAATTGTATTATAAATTAATTAAAAATCTATTGTTTTGAAACCTTATACAATAAGGATTAATAGAATATTTTTGCGTTCTATTATCATTTAGGGAGAAAGATGAGTTTTTGGTAGAAATTAGTTAATGGATGGAACATTACTTGTCTAGTATTTTTTCTCTATGAAAAAATTAATTGTTAAACTTTAGGGAAGGGATATTAAAACCAAAAATGTGTTATCCTAATAACTAATGTTTTGTTGAACTGATAATATTTTAAATCAACATAGATTGATGGCTTTGAGTCCTAAATTTTATATTTTTTTGTGATTTATGCTCTCAATCACTCCCTATACATATTTATGTTTTTACTCCAATTATGTGTCTCTAATTACCACCAATGTTCTTCAAATTGAGACCATAATTTGGTGGTGACTTTTTCATTTCCCATTCCCTCTTATTAAGACTAATTTTTATTAACCCAATTTCCGATGTGGTTTTTCCACAAAGTTATATTTCTATTTTTAACCATTTATTCTTGAAGAACACTTTAAAATTGTGAGGTCGCAATTTATTGAAGGAGGAGAGAATTTAACACCCCAATATTTCAAATTATGTTATCTCTTTAAATTAATTCTATAATTAGCGCTACACGCAACACCGAGTTCAGGCCCACCACGACTTACCAAACAAGTCGTTCAAAAAACAGTTATGATTAGAATTAAATAAAATTTGAATTTCATATACTACATATAATTTTAGAATCCATATTATGCATTTATCAGGTATAATATAAGAAAAAATTAATTTTTTTTTTCAGATAGAAGAAGTATTTTTCAAAAAATGAAATATTACAGCCTTTAAATGGAGAACCCTTTTTAAAAAAAATATTTGATACTTTTATATTTTCAATTTAATGAAATTAAATTCTTATTTAGAAGTAGTACATAAAAAGTTAGTTTGGATAAATTTTTGGTACTTTTCTGATAACTTTCATATTTTGATGAATAGTGAAAAATACTAAATTTTAACTGAAAATGAATTTTTTAATCAAAATAATTTATAGTGTTAAATTATATATTTGGATTATTTTTTAGTATAATTAAATTATATTTTAATCATTTAATAATATGTAGGTCATTATAAGTAATTTCACATTTAAATTTTACATAAACACATATCAATCCTTTGATAATTTTTTACATTTTCAAACACCTGCTTTTTGGTTTTGACAATGAGAATTAATTTTTAATTATTTTAATGAAACTTATATGTTCTTAATTTTTTAAAATATACATCATTTTTGAATTGGGATTATCAAAATTATCTTAGGGTGAATTTTTGGTATTTTTCTGAAAACTTTCAATTTTTGATAAATAGTGAAAGCAATATGTTTTTGTTTAAAACTGACTTCTATCTAAAAAATAATTATTTTGTTTAAATTTATTTTAAAGAAAAAATAGATACATAATACCTATATTAGTACAATGTAATTCATTGGAGTCATTTTATAAGAAAAATAAATATATAAAATTTTATTGAACTTTTTAACGTCTTTTACCCACCTTCTATGCACATTTGTAAATTTAAATAAAACATAATATTTCCACTTCTATGAATTAAATTTCAAAAATTTGAGATACAAAATTGACTTCACTAAGTAAAATTTGGTTCAATAAGATGAATTATTTTTGGTGAATAATAACTTTTTAATTTTATTTACCACAATTAAAAGTAAATAGGGTAATTGAAGGTAAAAATGATATTATAATTACCCTAACACATGTAATAATTCTATTAAATAAGCGTATTTCAACCATAAAAAACCTTTGGAATAAAATATTACCCTTTTTGTCCACTTGAATTAGATTAAGACATTTATTATTATTCTACTTAAAGAAGAGTTAAAAGTCTTAAATTCAAAGTTTAATAACTAAACCATTTTTAATATAGGGTTATAAATAAGATAAATTAGACAATAAATATTAATAATAAAGATAAAAATATTTCCTACATAATGGTAATTTATTTATAAAATTTAGACATTAAATAATTAAATTTATTTATGACACAATGATGATGTATTAATTACCTTATTAATGAATGATTAATATAAGTGATATTATAAATATCTAAATAATTGTAAATTGAGAATTTTGAGGCATTAGAATAATTTTATAGGCTAATATGACATGTTAGGTTTTATTGAATGAATTATTTTCAAAGTAATCATGCTATTATGACATTCACAAAAATAAAATACCAAATAGTGTCAAAATTGGCATAAATGTGTTTTTAAAACAAATACTATATTATTAAATTTTATAATAGTCTTAAATATTTAAGGTTCATCCAAAGGACTCTTATAATGATATATATGTAATTAATGAACTAATAGGGGATATATTTTCATTTTATAGTATGTTTATTAACCATGTAATATAAAAATAGGATAAAACATTTTAAAAGTTAAATTATTTAACTAAGAGTTAAATTTAAAAGATATGGTTGAAATGGTATCATAAAATTGTATGAAAACTATTTTTTGAGAGGATTTCTACCCATAAACACATAAGTATCGAAATAAAGTCAATTTGAGCCATTATAAATCGAAAATGGTTTTATAATAAAATAATATTTCAAGCTTTTCCTAAAGTGACCCCCACCTCTCTTATAAAAGGGTAATTCCCCTTCTCTCAAAATCATACCACCAAAGCCATTTGGATCGGACAAAACCTACTCAAATATCCTTCCAAAATACCTCTATTCAACCTAGAGTCCTTACCGTGAGCATAAATCAAACCTATGGATCCCTTTTGTACAAATAAAAAAGAAGCACCCAATGAAGAGGTAATTATTTTATCACCATTTTCAAAGTTCTTTTCTTCATCCACTTTCTCTATCATTTTTATTTCCATACAAAAAATAATAAATCCAGTACCTTCTAAATAATTTTATGTTTTTATAAAAATGGTACAACCATATTCATTATTCTGTCCATGCTGTTAATGATAATATCAACTTGCGTGTGTACGTACGGCTTACTGTGTCCATGTCGTGGTTTAATTTTTTATTCAACACTATGTTATTTGAATGTATATAATGATGACTAATATGTATATAAATAATAAAAATAACAAGATAACTATTCTGTATAATTAATATAACATCCAATTCCACATCATTTAATCATTAATGAAATGATATTGTCACTCGTGTGTACGTACAACCTACCGTCTCCATGACACAATGAGATTCATTTCCACATTCCCCATTCAATGATGATTATAAAAATTAATATTATTAATATTTATGTAATATAAGAAATAATAATTCTACTGATATATATATATATATATATTTATTTACATGTATATCATTCACTTACTTCCATTCAATATGATATGAAAATGGAAACAACGTTTAAGCGTATGTACGGACTACCATATCCATAAACAGTAGTTTCAATTTCATATATCTATCAATTATACATATTTATATTATGAATATATATGATATATAAATAATGTTTTATATTATGGATTCAATTAAATCATGATACAAGTGATATGATCAAGAATAACAATTTAAAACACTTACGATAAAGAAAGTGATTATTATACAAAATGTTACTTTAACATGAAAATAATTATTAAATAGGCCATATAAGGCCATAAATGAATCATGTATGATATCATAAATATTAATATAGTTCTGGTATAATTCAATTACATACTATGGTTATTATATAGGAGGTTAAACATACCCTCAACTAAAGGAAAGTATAAGGTAAGGGTTAATTTTTCAATCTCATTATTATCCAAGATTGTTTATGTGTAATTATTTTCGAGGAAATATTTATTATCCATGTCCATGTTTCATAAAATAGTTTTTTAAAAATGATTATTTTGTGGTAATATTTAACTAAAACAACATTTTAAATGTTTTTAGTATTTATTCTAAAAAAAAAATTTCATCAATGTCCATGTTTTCAAAATGGTTTTAAGGGTTTATTTACATGGACATGAATGTTTTAAAATGTTGATTCCATTAAAAAGTTTCAAATTGGTACGAGACACTTTTATTCCAAAATATCTGTTAAATTTCATCATTTATAAATTGTGTGACTTTTATATGATTTCATAAAAAAGGGGTATTTCACTCAAAGAGTTTTACAGATCATTTTCAATTATATCATCATCCTTTGCTGGATATTATTATTGATTGAGGTTGATTTATTATAATAGAATCTTACATAATGTATTGAATGAGTTATGATACGTTTTACTATGGATGTGCTATTTTATACCATTCAATGTTTTTGGCTAAAGTATTGACATTTCTTATGCTAGTATTAATACGAATGTTTATGTTATGTTTCAATAATTTCATATGAGGAATACAGTGGACTTAGTATGTGATTGGTGGAGCCCGCTATAGATCCTCAATGCATCAATAGGTCTCATGAGGAAAAGTAGCATCTCTGCACAAGGCCTTGACAAAAATTTTATTTTTATACATGGCATGAGGCCTTGACGATGTGGAAATGAGGTACGGTGTTAGGAATTCCCTCATCATGAAAATAGTTATTACCTGTGATTATTTGAGAAGTAGAATATCGATGTGCATGTTTAAATGGTAATGTATGATTTATTTTTTACATATTATGTTAATGTTTATGTTTAAAAGGATGTTTTTTTATTACACATCATTCCTTAAAAGTTTATCACTTTTACTACAATATTTACCCTTATTGAGAATCTGTTCTCACCCCTTTCTTATGTTTTATTTTCTGAGGATTCCATAAAGTGTATTATTATTGATATACAGTTTTAAGCTAAGGTAATAATGGAATTCTCAATGGATTATTTATGTTGTTTTGTATGTTATAAAGTGTAATGTTACATTCATGTATGTAATATATTTTCCAAGACTACTAAAATGATCTGTCCTTTGGGACATTATTCCTTGTAATCATGAAACTTTATGAAAATAATACACCGAATCTGGGTAACTAGGGTCAAGGAATTATAGTTGGTATCTAATTTTTTTTAGCAATAACCTTGAAAATTATATTTAGAAAAAACTCTGATTAGATAAAATTACCATAAGATATACTTTGAGGATTAGTATATAAGAACTTCCTAAAATTTTGGTAATTTATAGATTTTGTGAGTTTTCCAAGAAATAAATCCATGTCTGGATACGAGCAGATAGAGGCAGCTCTGACATATATGTACCCAGGAGTGAAAACTATGAAAAGGAGTTTCAGGCTTAACCCGGGGTATCATGGTACATAACAATGGGCCCGGCTTCACTCTTGGTTACAAAACTCTCGGGGGATATGATTAGGATAATTCACATTTTGTTTAAAAACAATTTTGAAGGATTTATGAGTAAATATGTTAGCATTGAAACCATTTTTATGATTTTGTGACTATATATTCAATTAATGTTTAGAATTTTTCAAGATTTTGGATTATACATTATGTTATGATCTAACCTAGTGTATTCTTTCATTTTGAAATGGCACGTAGAAAAAGTAACGAGAACACCAACAATACAAATGATCCAAATAGTAAGAAGGATCATATATTTCATTGTCGTAAGCCAACATTTATAAGGGAAATAGTCTCCCACATATTATCATCATATGAAAAAATATTATCATTGGTTAATAAGATAAGTAAATAATTCTCTGAGTTTCATGGATTTGAAGGGAAGCTAGATAAGAAGAATATGGTAGATAAAAGAAATGAATAAAGGGATGACGTGAAAGAAGGATTTTTTGATATGTGATAACTGTGGAAAGAATCACCCTAGAAAGTGATTGAAAGTATTGGGAGTTTGTTATAAGTGTGGAGAAAAAGGACACCAGGTTCATGATTTCAAGGGTAAGGAAATGGTTTCAAATGTATAATGCTTCATCTACTTGGAGTTGGGACACTACGCGAATCAATGTTCCAAATCATCAGAGTATACACCAAATGATGCCATTGGATAATAATCAAGTTATGATACTACCATAGATGAGGATGAATGACTAGTGTTCTTATGTTTTTATTAAAGAATTAGGTAATTCAAGTGTTGTATCGATGATGTACCAGTTATATGAATTATGCAAATAAATAAGGATTTCACTACAATAATATTTCATTAAGAATTTGAGATTGTATGGTACTAGGAAAGGAGACTTAATAGAAAGTTAATATTTTTGGGAAAACACATGGTTGAAGGAAATATATACCTTAATATAGTCCTGATATAAAGATAGTTATTTTGGAATAAGAGATGGTTCATTTGGATAAATTATATTGGATATTCTTTATTACCTTAGAACTGATTAATGGTTTGTTTATTCCTTAATTTTTGGAGTATTAAAATTTTTTTGGATATAAGGAATATATCTATTATTATATAAGGAATAAGGGATTATGAATATAATCAATAATGTTTTATGGTAAATCCTTATTTTAAAATTTTTTATGATAATACATGATGAAGGTGTAGACATGTTATTATGTGGAAAAAAACAATCTTCATTATGCTATATTGACCATCTATATAGATTTTGGACTACGGGTTTGGACCGAAGTATTTTGGATAATTCTAAAGTTTGGAATGAATTAGGTTGGAAATTGGATATTATTATTTAACGTAAAAAAATTTCTTAATATTATTTTGGGATTGTTATAAAAAATACAACGTTGAGTTCAGGTGATAACCCGTCACTTTCAGTAAGGCCACGAGACTAGAACCCGCAACCGAAGGGCGAAAAGGGTACATGACCAACCACTGGCCTATGTGATGTCTTGTTTTATATAATGTAGTTTTATTAAATGTTATGAAAAGTTAATTATAAATTTATTTTTTTGGGAACCCTATACAATTAGGTTTAATATAATATTTTTGAGTTCTATTATCATTTGGAGAGAGAGATGAGTTTATGGTAGAAATTAGTTAATGGATTGAACTCTACCTATCAAGTATTTTTTGTCTCTATGAATAAATTAATTTTTAAACTTTAGGGAAAGTATTTTTATGCAAAAAATGTGTTATCCTAATACCTTATTTTTTGTTAAACCGATGATATTCTAAATCATAATAGATTGATGGCTTTAAGGCCCTCAATTTTACACTTATTTGTGATTGATTCCCTTAATAACTTCATATAAATATTTACATTTTTCCTTCAATTATTTGTCTCTAATTTCACCAATTTCATTCTAATCAAGATCATAATTTGTTGGTAAATGTTTCATTTCCCTACCCCTCTTATTAAGACTAAATTTTATTAACCAAATTTCCGATGTGGGTTTTCCACATAGGTATTTTTCTATTTTTAACATTTTATTTTCAAAGAACAATTTAAAATTACAAGGATGAAATTTATTGACTGAAGGGAGAATGTAACACCCTAGGATTTCAAAGTACGTTATCTCTTCAATGTAATTCAATAAGTTGCACTACACGCAATGCCGAGTTCGAACACACCATGACATTCCAAACTAACCGTTCGAAAAGCAGTTATGAATAGTATTAACGAAAATTTGAATTTTATATACTCCATATAATTTTAGAATCCATATTAGGTTTTTCATAGACAAAATATATTAAAAAATAATTTTTTCAGATAAAAGAAGTATTTTTTAAAAATACAATTTTTACCTTCTTTTGTTGGTGAACCCTTTTTAAAACCAATATTTGACACTTTTATATATTCAATTTAATGAAAATAAATTCTTATTTTTAATAATTACTTAAAAATTTAGTTTGGATAAATTTTTGTTACTTTTTTGATAACTTTCATATTTTGATGAATAGTGAAAAATACTAAATTTTAATTGAAAACCACTTTTTTAATTGAAATAATATAAAGTTTTAAATTATATATTTTAGTGGTTTGGAAGTATAATTATATTATATTTTTATCATTTAATACAATTTAGGTCATTATATGTATTTTCAAATTTAAATTTGAAATAAACACATGTCAATCTTTTAATAGTTTTTATTTTTTGAAACCCGCCTTTTGGTTTTGACAACAAGAATTAATTTCAAATTAATTAATGAAAATTATATGTTCTTAATATGGTAAAATAGAATTCATTTTTGAATTCGTATTATGAAAATTATCTTCGGGTGTATTTGTGATATTTTTCTGAACACTTTCAACGTTTGATGAATAGTGAAAACACTATGTTGTTGTTTAAAACTGATTATTATTTAAATAGTTATTATATTATATTTAAATTTATTTTAAAGTAAAAATAGATACATAATACCTATATTATTCTAATGAAATTAATTGGGGTCATTTTATTGTATGATTAGATATAAAAAATTTAATTGAACCTTTTAACATCTTTTACCCACCTTCTAGGCACATTTGCAAATTTGCAGAAAGAATAATTTTACCACTTCTATGAATTGAATTTCAAAAATCTGTGAGACAGGGTTGACATCATTACATAAAATTTGGTTCAATTAGATGATTTTTTTGATGAATAGAAACTTCCGAATTTTATTTACCACAGTTAAAAGTAAATAGGGTAATTAAAAGTAAAAATGATATTATAATTACCCGATTGCATGTAATAATTCAATTGGATAAGTGTATTTAGATAAAAACCAACCTTATTAATAAAATATAATTATTTTGGTCCTCTTGGATTAGATTAGGACATTTATTATTATTTTACTTAAAGAAGAGTTAAAAGTGTTAAATTCAAAGTTCAATAACTAAACCATTTTTAATATAGTGTTATACATAAGAAAAATTCAAATATAAATTTTAAGTAGAAATATAAAAATATTTCCTACATAATGGAATTTTCTTTATAATTTTTCTACATTAAATAATTAAATTTATTTATGACATAATGATGTTGCAGTAATTACCTTATTAATGAATGATTCAAATAATTGATATTATTTATATCCAAATAAATGTAAATTGAGAATTTTGATTCATTACACTATTTTAATTGGATAACATAACATGTTTGGGTTTATTAAATTAATTTTCTTCTAAGTAATCATGCTTTTATTAATTTCACAAAAACAAAATACAAAATAGTGTCAAAATTGACATAAATGAGTTAAAAAAATACTATACTATTAAATTATATAATAGTCTTTAAAATATAAGGTTAGGCCAAAGGAATCTTATAATTATATATATGTCATTAATTAACCACTTGGGGTTCTATTTTCATTTTATAGTATGTTGATTAACCATGTAATTTAAAAATATAAGAAGAAATTGTAAAAGTAAAACTATTTAACTAAGAGTTAAATCTAAAAGTTATGGTTAAAATGGTAACCTAAACTAGTCTAAAACATATTGGTTGTGAGGATTTTTACCCATAACAACATAAGGCTCAAATTAAATTCATTTGGAGCAATTATATACCAAAAATTATTTAATAATAAAATAATATATCAAGCTTTTCCAAAAGTGACCATCACCTCTCTTGTAAAAGGGTACTCCCTTTCTCTCAAAATCACACCTCTAAAGCCATTTGGCTCAGAAACACCCTACCCAAATCTCCTACCAACTTCTCTCACTTCAACCTAGAGTCCTTATCTTGAGAAGAAAGCTATCCTAAGGGGAACTTTTATTCAAATCAAAAGGAAACACCCCAAGAAGAGGTAATTATTTTATCACCTCTTTCAAAGTTCCTTTCTTCTACCACTTTCTCTTTCTTTGATATTTCCATTCAAAAATAATAAATCTATTACATTCTAAAAACGTTTATTTTATTACAAATATGGTTCATCCATATTAATTATTCAATCCGTCCTATTAGTTATAAAGTCACCATGCTTGCGTACGTACGACTAACCATCTCCACGCCGTGGTGTAATTCGTTATTCAACACTATGTTATTTGGATGTATATAATGTTGATTAATATGTATATTAATAATAAAAATAACATGCTAATGTTTCTGTATAATTAATATACCTTCCAATTCCACATCTTTTAATCATTAAGGAAATGATATCGTTGCTCGTGTGTACGGATGGCTTACCGTCTCCACGACATGATGAGATTCATTTCCACATTCACCATTCAACTATGACTATAAAAATACATATTATTAATAATTATGTAATATATGACATAATAATTATACTGGATATATATATATATTTGTGTGCGTGTGTGTGCGTGTATGTGTGTGTGTGTTTGTGTGTAAGTGTGTATTTACATTTATCTCATTCACTTACTTCTATTCAATATGATATGAAAACAAAAACAACGTTTATGCATACGTACGACCTACCGTCACCATAAACGGTGGTTTCCATTTCATATATCTATAAATTATACATATTTATATTCTGAATATATATTATATATAAATAATTCTTTATAATCTGGAAGCAATTAAATCATGATACAAGTGATACGATCAAGAATAACTAGTTAAAAAACTTATGATAAAAATTCTATTATTACACGAAATTTTACTTTAACAGGGTAATAAATATTAAATCGCTAGTATAAATTCATAAATTAATCATGTATGATATAATAAATATTAATACAGTTTGGGTATAATTTAATAATATACTATGGTAATTATACTGGATGTTAAATGTACTCTCGACTAAAGGAAAGTACAAGGTAAGGGTTAATTCCTCAATATCATTATTATCTGAGATTATTTATGTGTATGTTTTTTTCAGGAAATATTTATTATCCATGTAAATGTTTCATAAACGAAAATTTCCAAATAATTCTTTTAAGGTACTCATTAACTAAAATATCATTTTAAATGTTTTAAATAGTTATTCTTATAAATATTTCTCATTAATGTCCCTATTTCCAAAATGGTTTTAAGGATTTATTTATATGGACATGAATTTTTTAAAATTTTAATTCCATTAAAATGTTTCAATGTGGTATGGGACACTTTGATTCAAAAATATATTTTAAATTTCATCCTTTATAAATTGTGTGACTTTTTAAATGATTTCATGAAAAAGTGGTATTTCACTCAAAGGGTTTTACTCATCATTCCTAACTATATCATCATCCGTTACTGGATATTATTCTTGATTTAGGTTGATTTATTATAATATAATCTTCCATATTTTATTGAATGAGTTATGATATGTTTTACTATAGATGTGATAATTTTATACCATTCATGATTTATAGCTAAAGTATTGACATTTCGTATCCTAGTTTGAACATGAATGATTATGTTATGCTTCAACAATTTCATATGAGGAATGTAGTGGACTTAGTAAGTGATGGGTGGAGCCCTCTATAGCTTCTAGATGCATTGGCAGGTGTAACGCCCCAACCCTATTTACCCAGATTCAGTGCATTGTTACATAACTTTGGCATTATCACAAAAGATCATGTCTTGAAAGACCGATTATTTTAGTAGCCTTAGAAATACTAGATATATTAACAAGTTTTACATTACATTATAAAATGAAAAACTAAAACAACATAGTATACATAGGACGCACTCATATCCCTTAGACTATCCCTGCAGGTCATTCATAATATACTTCTTTGCATTCTGGGAAAAATAAAACATAGAAATGGGTGAGCTTAGATGCCAATTAAGGATAACTATATAGCAGAAACTTTCATAAATAAGCACAAATATTTAAGGCAATTTAAGACTAAAACAATATCTTTTTAAAATTGAACTTAAACATAATATGGAAAAGATAAAATCAAATAATTCCATTTACTTATTCACATGGATATTCTAATAGTCGAATAATCACATGAAATATCAATAGCGAATTTCATAATGATGGAATGAATAATGCCAGACTTTATAACCACATATTAAAGGACTTGTGCCAAGACTAAAAATAATATTTGGTCAAAGCCTTGTTCCAAGACACTAGTTTGTCTCATGAGACCTACCGATTCATCGAGAAGCTATAGCGGGCTCCACCCATCACTTACTAAGTCCAATTCATTCCTCATATGAAAAGGTTTATACATAACATAAAAATTCATATTAAAACTAGCATATGAAATTTCAATGATTTATCTATAAACCATGAATTGTATAAAAATAACACATCCACAGTCAAACATATCACAAAACCTTCAATACAATATGGAATATTTGTATCGTAATAAATCAACTTCAAACAAGTTTAAAATTCATCAAAGGATGTGGACAGAGATGAAAATTATTTGTAAAACTCTATGAGGGAAATATACCTATTTCATAAAAACATTTAAAAGTCACACAATTTAGAAAGGAAGAAATGTAAATAAATTTTTTAATCAAAGTTTCCCAAACCACTTTGAAACTTTTGAATGGAATTAACATTTTAAAAACAATAATGTCCATATAAATAAATCCTTAAAAACCATTTTGAAAACATGGAAATTAATGAGAATGATTTATATAAATAAATAATTAAACCATTTAAAATGGTGATCTAGTTAAATATTCCCATCCATAAAACTTCAAAATATTTCTTTTGGAAATATTTTTTTGAAATATGGATGTGGATGATAAAGAGGTCTCAGTAGAAACTCATGTAAAAAAAACCTCTGATAATGAAGAGATTATAGAATTAACCCTTACCTTGTACTTTTCCTTTGTTGAGGGTAGTTTAACATCTATATAATGGTAAAATAATTGTTATTAAATTATTAATGAACCATATATACTAATATGATATCATATATGATCTTCTAATATTGATTTGTTAATGATATTTCAATTGTATAATCATTTCAATTGTTAACTGATTCATTTACTTTATATTCATTGTTATGTAAGTAATGTTTGTTATGGATAGGATGTATCTTATTAATATTCAGAATGATATTAAGTCTTTAAACATTATCAAATTAAAATTAGTCATGAATGATTATGGTGGGGAATGAATCTCATCGCGTTTGTGGAGACGGTAATCTATACGTACGCACGAGCGACAATATCATTATTTTGATATTAAAATCATATATAATTGGATGATATATCATATATAAAGAATCATTATCATGTTATATTTATTATTTACCTCATTTATACTCATTATTATTCCCATACAAATGATGAAGTTTTTTAATAACAAACTACACCATGACGTGGAGACGGTAATCCGTACGTGCACACGTATGGTGTCTTTGTAATTCATAGTATGGATAGAATAATGAATATGGTTGTACCATTTTAAAAATAACATCAAAGTATTTAAAAGATACTGGATATACTATTTTATAATGGAAACAACAAAGAAAGTGGAAGTGGAAGAAGAAAATAACTTGAAAGAGGTGATGAAATATTTACATCTTCTTTGGGTTCTTCCGTTTGATTTGATCAAAAGAGCTCCTGAGGTTGGATTTATGACTAATGGAAGGCCTCTAGAATGAAGTTATAAAGGTTGGGAGTATACTTGTGTAGGGGTTGGCCAAGACAAAAGTATTTGGAGGTGTTAAAGTAAGAGGATGGAATGTTGTATACAAATTTGGGCAGGGGTTGGCCAAGCAAATAAGTGGGTATTACTATTCATAACGTCTAGTTTGATTGGTCGTGGTGTGTTAGAATCTCGAAGTTGCGTACAATGAAAGATATTGTATTAGTCAAAGTTAAACGTACCGTGGAAGCTTGGGGTGTTACATTCTTCCCCCCTTCAAATAATTTCGTCTTTAAAATTTCTATCATACTACCGCAGAAAAAGATTCATGTGGTTCCTCATCCTAAGTTCCTCTGGTTCCCACATTTTCTCTTCCATCTTATGGTTTCTCCATAGAACTTTTACCAGAAGAGTCATCCGGTTTCTCAGCACTTGTTATCTTTTATCAAGAATTTTGATAGGCTTTTCACAATAAGCTAGATAAGGTTCCAATTCAACTTCCTCATTGGTGAGTACATGCGTTGGGTCAGACATGTATTTTCTCAACAATGATACATGGAACACATCATGAACTTTGGAGAGACTTGGAGGAATTTCCAAATGATAATCTACAACTCCCATTTGTTTTAGAATTTTGAAAGGTCCGATGTACCTGGGACTCAATTTACCCTTCTTACTGAAAACTGTAATACCCTTCTATGGAGATACCTTCAAGAAAACATGATCTCCTACAAGAAATTTCAAATCCTTCCTTCGATTATCGGCATAACTCTTTTTCCTACTTTGGGCTACTTTGATGTGGGTTTGGATAAAATTCACCTTTTCCATTGTTTCCTCAACAAGTTCTGGTCCTATGAGTTTTCTTTCACCAACATCATTCCAACAAGTTGGTGTGAGACATCTCTTTCCATATAACACTTCATATGGTTCCATCTGAATACTTGAATGGAATCTATTGTTATAGGAAAATTCTACCATAGGTAAATATTGATCCCACATACCTTGAAAGTCAAGTGAGTAAGATCTCAACATGTCTTCTAAGGATTGAATAGTCTGTTCTGATTGTCCATCAGTTTGAGGGTGGTTGGCAGTGCTAAAACATAGTTCAGTATCCAGAGATTTATGAAGACTTTTCTAGAATCTTGATGTTAAACAAGGATCAAGATCAGAAATAATCGATAAGGGTACTCCATGATGTCTTAAAACGTCATTAATATATAGTCTTGCAAGATGTTCAAGTGGTAAATCTTCTCTTATAGAAAAAAATGTGCTGACTCGGTAAGACGATCAACAATGACCCATATTTCATCATTCCTTTTAAGAGTCTTTGGTATCCCCATGAAAAATTCCATCGTAATATTATCCCATTTCTACTCAAGTATGGAAAGAGGTTGCATGACTCCTCCTGGCTGTTTCCTTCCAGCTTTCACTTGTTGACAAACCATAAATTTTGCACAAAATCAGAAATATCCCTCTTCATGTTGTCCCACCAAAAATGTTCATTCAAATCTCTATACATCTTGGTGCTACCAGGGTGTATAGAGAAATTGGAGCTATGAGCATCATCTAATAGATACCTTTTTAGATCCGGTAAATCAGGAACACAGTGTCTCTTCCCAAATTTCAAAATCCTATCTTCATATAGGAAGTCACTCAATCTCCCATCATTCATATCTTTGATATTCTTTTTAAACTTCTCATCATCAGCCTATGAACTTTTTATCCTCTCTAGTTAAGATGTTTTGGAATCCAATTGAAAAAGTTTTGATGTTTCACCTTCCATGATTATTCCCATATCCATTTTCAATAGATCCATGAAAATAGGATCCCTTTCAACTCTCATCCTTTTCAAAACTCCATGATCCTTTCGGATCAAAGCATCTCCCACCTTATTTGCCTTCCCCGTGTGGTAGTGTATTGTGCATTAATAATCCTTGAGTAGTTCCTACCATTACCTTTGCCTCATGTTGAGTTATTTTTGTGAGAAAATATACTTCAAACTCTTGTGATCAGTATAAATATCACATTTTTCTCCATAGATATAGTGTATCTATATTTTTAGAGCAATGATTACAGCTAAAAAATCAAGATCATGAGTAGGATAGTTTTTCTCATGAATCTTTAGCTGTCGTGATGCATAGAAAATAACTCTATCATTCTACATAAGGACACAACCAAGTCCATTATTTGAAACCTTATTATAAATAAAAAACCCAACATTCCCTGATGGTAGAGTCAAGATAAGAGCATTGACTGATCTTATTCAGTTCTTCAAAACATTCTTTACACTCTTTTGTCTAAACAAATTTAATCCCTTTACGTCTGAGGTTGGTTAATGGGTTATCCAATCGGGAACTATACTGGACAAAATGCTGATAATAACCTGCTAAGCCAATAAAATTGCATACCTAAGTTATACTCCTCGGTGCTGGACAATCTTGGATTGCCTTGGTCTTTCAAGTATCAATATATATTCCATCCTTAGAGATAGTATGGCCATGAAAAGAAATCTCTTGAAGCTAGAATTCACAATTTCAAAACTTTCCAGATAATTAATTTCTTCTGAGGGTTTTCAGAATGGTGCGCAAGTGATTTTCATGATCTTAATAGCTTTTGGAGTATACTAGGATATCATCAATAAATTCCACTACAAAGTCTTCATGATATTACTTGAAAACTATATTCATTGGATCCATTAAAACAAGGGTTTCATTAGTCAGCCCAAAAGGCATTACTGTAAACTCATAATTCCTGTACCTAGTTCGAAATGATATTTCTAGAATGTTTTCCATCTTCACAGACAAATTATGATATCCATATTGAAGGTCAATCTTTGAAAAATATTTATCTCCATGAAGTTGGTCGAATAAATCATCAATTCGAGGTAGGGGATACTTGCTCTTTATTGTTACACAACTGATATCCCTGTAGTCAATGCATAATCACATTGATCCGTCTTTCTTCTTAATAAAAAGGATAGGGGATCCCCTTAGAGAAACACTAGGGTGAATAAATTCCTTATTACTCAATTCCTCTGGTTTTTTTATTTAGTTCCACTAATTATACACTGGACATTCTATAAGGGGTCTTCAATACGGTCCTTGAACCAGGAATTAAATCAATGGAAAACTCAATTTCTCATTCTAGAGGTTGTCCATATAAATCCTCTAGAAAAACATCAACATATTCTTGCACAATTGGTACGTCCTCTATTCGAAAATTATTTTCCTCACCCATAGTTATTTCATTCTCTTCTTCCCCAATAATTGAACTTAGTAGAGATACTGGTGGTGGATCTAGAAAAGAATCTGATGGTGACATTTTAGCTCTAAAGATAAGGTACTCCTTATCATCATCGAAAATTTTATCCTCCTTATTCATACAATAATTTTTCGCATCATGGTCTGAAAGCCAATCCATTACAAGGATTATATCAAATTCAATCATGGGTATGACGATGAGATCAACAGATAAAGAACATTTATATGCTCTAATGGGAACTAATTCACAAAACATTGTTGCGATTGTAGACGCCGGAAAAGTCCGTTGTTCCCAAACGAAGCTCCGGATGCGGAAAGCGAGGTCATATTTGGAGTCCGAGGCACGTTTCGGAAGGCCCGGAGGCCTTGCACGAAAATTTGGAGGCCCGCGCGCAAAGTTGGAGTGCCGCGCGCAGTCCTCCCGGGATGCGCGCAAAGCGCCAGGCCGGCGCGCAGTTTTGCGCGCCCGCTGCCCGCGCGACTCCCTTGCGCGTCGGGGCCCCGATTCCGCGCCCGCGAAGGAAATTGCGCGCCCGCGAACTGGATTCCACGCCCGGGGTTGCCTATAAATATAAGGCGACCCCCAACGTTTTGGAGGTTGCCGGAATTCGAAGGGTCGCTCGTTCGCGCAATCCAGCCCCCTCCGCGCGCAATGCCGATCTTCAGGTAACCTCCTTTCTTTCACGCAAGAAGGCCTCGGGGTTCGCCTTCGCGCGCAATCCCTTTGGCTCCTTTCCTTTGAATAACTCTTCACCCAAAGGTCTTCGCGCGCAAAAGAAGCCTCTTGCGCGCAATTGCCCCCTGGGTGCGCGCAATCCAGCCCGATTGCGCGCACCCCCCCTTTTTCAAAGTGGCAATTCGTTAAAGAATGGGCCGTTGCCCCCGCGCGCTATCAGAGGCCCGGTGCGCGCAATCTCAATCATCTGCGCACAAAGTGCTGGCCCAATTACGTGCCAGCCCGCCCAATTGCGCGCCGACCCGCGGTATTGCGCGCCAAGCTCCTCTTTTGCGCGCAAACCTCCAGGGTCGCCCCCTTTGACCCCCTGAGGTTACCCGCCTGCGTGGCGCCCGATGATACTCATCCCGGGTGCCCGCACCGTGCATTGTCTTCCCGTGCGGCCCTCTAGGCTTGCGCGAAGTGACACAGACCCCTCGGCAGCACCATCTTCGTCCGCGCGACAAGAAGTTAAACTGCCAAGCATCTTCGTCCAAGCTACAAGACGTTAAACTGTACAACATTCGTCCCGCATGACGTTAAACTGCACTTTCATCCCGCATGACGATAACTTCACCATGCCCGCGCTGCAAGACGTTAAACTGCCAAGCATCTTCGTCCTCAACACACGACGTTAAACTGTACTTCGTCCGACAAGACGTTAAAACCGTCCGCATCGCCCGATCCCGTGCCTCGCACGCAGGGTCCCCCTCCCGGTTTGGATGTGGCCCCCACCCGCTCGTCTCTGTAGGGATATCGGGATTGGAATGGCCTTTGTCCACGGGGGTAGACTATTGCAAACTGAATGAACTACGTGGAATTTGATCCCTGTCTCCTAAACATGGTACGTAGGAAGCCTCCCTGAGGTTCAAGCCCACCACCTGGTCGTCCCGGTCGTATTTACGTCGGTTCGTCCATCAGTGGACCCCTCCTGGGTTCACACTTGCGTCGATTCACCTATGAATCCGCCCTTGTGGGAGACTGCACGTGTGTATCTCCATTGTGCTTCCCCACTGCCGAAGCCAGTGGAGGGTGTGATAGGGATCGAGGTCTCTCACCTTCGGCCCAAGTCCCTCTCCAACTGAGCTTTGCCGCATCCGGGCTGCCTCAGTGCGTAAGTCCTGACAGAATGAACTACGTGGACTTTGATCCCTGTCTCCTAAACAGGGTACGTAGGAAGCCTCCCTGAGGTTCAAGCCCACCACCTGGTCGTCCCGGTCGTATTTAAGTCGGTTCGTCCATCAGTGGACCCCTCCCGGGTTCACACTTGCGTCGATTCACCTATGAATCTGCCCTTGTGGGAGACTGCACGTGTGTATATCCATTGTGCTTCCCCACTGCCGAAGCCAGTGGAGGGCGTGACAGTGATCGAGGTCTCTCACCTTCGGCCCAAGTCCCTCTCCAACTGAGCTTTGCCGCATCCGGGCTGCCTCAGTGCGTAAGTCCTGACAGAATGAACTACGTGGACTTTGATCCCTGTCTCCTAAACAGGGTACGTAGGAAGCCTCCATGAGGTTCAATCCCACCACCTGGTCGTCCTGGTCGTATTTACGTCGGTTCGTCCATCAGTGGACCCCTCCCGGGTTCACACTTGCGTCGATCCACCTTTGAATCCGCCCCTATGGGAGACTGCACGTGTGCATCTCCATTGTGCTTCCCCACTGCCTTTTTCTATTTCTCCTTTCAGCGTCCAGCAGGACGTGAAACTGTGATCCACCCGGCCATTCCATCCCCCTCTGTGCGAGGTGGTTCGGTTCAATCCTCCGCCCGGCAGCCTCGACCTCCTTCTGAGTCGGCTTTCCAACGTCCAGCATGACGTTAAACTGTATATCCGAACTACGCTGACTTTGATCCGCGCTAACACGCGGTACGTGGGAAGCCCCTACGGGGTCCAAGCTCTTCACTCCATCATCCATCCTGATCCTTACTCGGGCCGCCACATCCCGGTGGGGTCATGCCATTTCATTCCACTCCACTTCACTCGGGAAGCCGCCCATGTGATGGCCCCAGCGTCGGAGGTTCCCCGCAAGGGGTTCTATCATCTGATCCACTCCTCGTGTTGATCAGTCCGATGCCATCCCCGCTGGACGTTAAACTCGCGGCATACCCCGTGTTAAACATGGGAAGCTGAGGAAAACCTCAGGCAACGCAGTTCCCTGTACCCAGCGCAGGATGCCTCAGGCCATCACGCCTTCGAGAAGCCCTATTAGGGATAGAAGGCAGACATGCAGAGCCGCAGTGTTAAGACACGCCCCCAACACCCAGAGCTACCCGGTCTCCTCACCGCAGGTTGCTGCCCCGAACAGACCCCTTGGAGCGTCCGGGCGGAAGCAGAGTAATTAACCGGTGTCCATGGAGACATGGCACCGGGAACGAGATTCACGAGCACGTCTTAAATCTATGAGGGAGACTCGGATTAGGCGACGAGTTCCGAGGAGATGTCCACGAAAGGAGGAGCCGACATCCCATCATCCCGGTTTCGATCAAGGAGCAGACACCCATGAATAAGGGATGGATGCCGCCCGCCATTGGAAAGCGGGACTGCGGGGCCACAAGCCGCGCACCCATCCCCTCGGGTCGACGGGCGCACGCGTGAACACGTCCTGGCGGAACAGCGTCAGAACAGAAACCCGACGCACATCCGCACTGAAACAGAAAAATGGTGAACCCGACGTGAATCTCTTCTCCTCAATACGATGACCGATAGCTTTCAGAGGTGTTGGAAGACTAGCATGCTGCTCGACCGAGCGTTCATCACCGGGGCACAGAACCTTCCAGGGGCTGGGGAAGGGAAATCGGGCACTCCGTCTCATGACGTCGATGGCCTGGGTTCCCCCCACGGAAGGCGTCGTAGCACCGGATGATTGGTTGTCGATTCCTTTTCCTGTTAGTATTAATGGATTTTTCTCCCTGCTTTCAGGAATCAGGTCGCCCGATCCAGTGCCCGATCGCCACCCGCCCACTGGCGTAGGGGCAGGGGAAACACCGACGCGGCTACTCCGCACGGTCCCGCCCGTTCCACCGCCGTCCCAGCAGCCGCAACTGCGGGGCAACCACGCCCTCTATCCCCCTCGGAGGTCATCCAGAGAAGGGTGATCAACAACATGGTGCGGAGGTATGAGGAAGAGGGAGTCATCCCCACCAGGGACATGGCTCGCCTAGACCTCGAGGAAGCTGCACCTTGCCACCAACGCCGCCCCCGAGGGGCGCACAGGGAGGCACCGCTGCCTACCTCGACGTCCAACCGCTTCGGGAGTCTATCCCCGGAACGCTCCGATAGCTCTCTTCCCTATGAGGATGAGGTGGAAGATGCCGGGGACCACCCTATCCGAGATTTGCTCCAGGGATCCGTGATAAGGGCTCCTGTCAGGCCATGGCGACATCGCCGCTAGGCCTCTCAAGTTGAAGAACAGGCTCTCCACCTGCCCGCGCCGCTCATCCCGACTCGTCTGTCCCGACGCCAACGTCGGGCACGAGCGAAAGAGGATGCCCACCTTGGGGCCCTAGCAACAGCGGCCGCGTTGGCTCAAGCCACTGCTGGCTCCAGTCACCAGGCCCCTGCGCATCCTGAGCAGGGGCACTTCTATGCCCGACCTGGATCGAGGCCCCGACCGCCCCAAAGGCAGGTTGGGTTGACTCTCCCGGTTGCTGGTACAGGCAATAGCCACCATAGACCACCTCGCGGTAGCGCTATTCACCAACAGGGTCTACTCCGTGTGGCTGATCCAAGAAGCATGGGTCATCCCACCTTCCGATCCCGGCCCGGAGGCCTGCCTGGGATCATCTCTCCCCGCGTCCCCTTTGATATCTGTCCCGGTGCTCCTCGCACCTTGGTTTCCAGTCCTCTTGGCCCCAACACCGGTGCGGACGGAGGACGCCAGGACAGAGATCAGCCATGCCCCGAAGAACCACCCAGGGGCAGGAGGGCGAGGCGTCGACGCAGAGGGAGGAATGTTAGGGAATTCCGGACAGAGATCCGACCGGTTCGTTTCTCTGATTCAGAGGCGGAGTATGATTCGGCGACAGAGCCCTCCCCCCAATCCCGCCAGTCAAGGGCAGGGGTAGGAATGCGGCACGTCAGCCTCGTACTCCCCGAGAGCGAGATTGATGTGATCCCCTCTTCTCTCCGAAGGTATATCCGGAGTAGCGAGGGCCTGGTAGACCCCCAAGGATCAAGCTTGCGGTTGGTATCGGCCCCTCCGGAAGCGCCTTCCGCCTCGATCGGAGAAGCCGAAGACTTTTTCTGGGGACCGACGGTCGAACCACGATCTAGTGCACCCTCGGCGAGCACCGATGCTACGACAGGATGTTCGCTCGCCGGTCCGTCCTATCGTGATGTGGTAGCTGGGGCACCGCCACCCTCAGAGGGCGGCCCGGGATATGGAGGCCAATCGGCCTGCTCGCCGTATTCACCGCCGGCCAGCCCATCGGCCCGGCGGCCCGACTCGGCACCACTGCCGGTTCCCCGTCCATTCCCAGTCGTTGAAGAAGACCAAGGAGACCTGGGTCCCGAGTTTGAGTCGTGGAGCTTCTGGACCTTCCTTGCAGAGGGCCACTTCCCTGAGAAGTTTTGGCCAGTCGCAGGACCAGACTTTGATTCACCCGAATCACTCACCCCAGATGAGTTCGAATGCTTCTGCCGAACTCTCTGGGAGACTCACTCCCGTCTTCACCGCCTACAAATGCCATATCCCGGGAGTCAAGTGCACCTGGAGGATATTGGTGAGCAGTGCCGTCAAATTGACCTGGCCACGCTCCCCGCGGTTCGGCACCCCGGGTCATTTGAGCACCACGAGGCCCTCCAACAACGATGCGTTGAGTGTTTTCAAGTACTCTTCAAGGTTATCGAGGGAGCCACCCCCCACGTGTATATCCGTGGATGGGGGCAGTACGCTTCCCTACACTTCAGTGCGATTCGCCGACAGCCCGATTCACTGGGTGGCCCTGAGGGTACATCCCCAGGGACGGAAACGGTCAATATGGCTGACCTATCAGGAGAGGGGAACGGCTTGGAACTTCTCGATGGGGGCTCTCCCCCCGAAGACAAGCCGTTGTTGGATCCATCGGTGAGAGTTACTCATCACCAGAGGAACCTCCTGGTTCTCTCCACGCCCATTGAAGCACTGACGTTGAGCCGAAACGTCAGCAAAGGTAAAGAGCACGGCGGGGATGTAAAGCCCGCCGACCCATCTGCCTCCATGCAGAGGGCGGATGAGGATCCCGAGAAGGCTATGCAACGTCAACAGCTCGCCGAGCAGAAGAAGCTAGTTGACCAGCTCCTCGCCGAGCGCGCTGCAGAGCAGCGGCCTGACTACGGTGATCCTAGGCCAGGACAGCAGGGACAAGAACAACCACTCCTCGACGAGACTCTCCCGGGCAACTGTGATTACGCCGTGTTCGCCGGCAGGGGAGAGGCCATTGCCTATGGCAAGAGGGCGCGGTATGTTTCACCACACCCTCCCGAGCGGCGTGACTACCTGAGAGACCCCGCTCGGATTCCTCCCGCTGCCCCAAGGGCCGCTCCGCCCGCCATCCCACGAGCTGCCGAGTTCGACGACCCGGTCGACGACCCGATTGAAGGGCCATGCAATGCGCTTGTGGTTAGAGATCCTCTCCAAGACTGGAACCCATGTCCGGACGATCTGATGGAGGCACTCATCGCCCGCTTGGAAGCCTTGGAGACTCGGCAAGTGGCGATCCCACCGGACGGCAAGCCATACCCAGCATGGGTGGATGACATGCCGACACCTCCGAGATTCGGGAATCCCACTTTCGCCCCCTTCAACGGGACTAGAGATCCGCCACAGCATTTGGCCCATTTCAACTCGAGGTGCGGGCCTATGTTAGGAACTCCGGCGCAGCAGGAGGCCGCTAAGCTTCGCTGCTTTGTCCAGACACTGGAAGGGCCAGCATTTGTCTGGTACAAACAACTCCCCGTCGGGTCGATAACTAGTTGGGAGGACCTTCGTAGACAATTCCTCTACCAGTTCAGTTCCATGACCCGGAAGACGAGTATCGCAGACCTCTTCAAGTGCAAGTAGAGGCCTGATGAGCGAGTTGCGGATTTCGTCGCCCGATGGAAGGGTCTCACGTATTCCCTTGACATGCCATTGACTCAGGAGCAGTTGCTGACAATGTGCGTCGGGAATGTCAAGACGGAGCTGGTCCCTTCCTTGATCACTCAGAATTACCTCGAAGGGTTCAGGGACTTCTCAGACAAAGATCAACGTCTTGAGGAAGCCCTGCAACTGGCCAGTCAGGCACACCAGCTGCCCCCTATGATTCCTGCAAGGAGAGTCAGCAGGGCTGATCCCACTGCTGTTTCCCAGATAGAGGCCCCCAGGCCGTTGGAGCTGCTTCCGACGAGGCCAGCTCCACAGCCTCACATGAATCCGCCTCCACGGGCTCAGTTCCCGGCCCAGTAGCGGCAGCCCCAGAACCGGCTGGCCCCTCCGCGTAATGTACCGCCACAACCCAGGCGAGATAATCAGGGTCCACCTCCTCGGCAGGCCCCTCCAGCCCCTCGTCAAGACCACGCTCCCAGGGACCGCGATACCTGACTTACTCATTTCACGAGGATCAGGTCCCCGGTTATTTCCGGAGCACCCTGGAGCAGAGGATTGTGCGACTGCCTGAGTGTTGGAGGCCAGAGGAGGCACATCTCACGGATAACCCCCGCTACTGCCCTTACCATCGGGCCCTGGGGCACACCATCCGGCGGTGCTACGTGTTTAAGGACTGGCTCCAAGACCAGATCAACAACAATGTAATCAGGTTGGTCCCAGCTCTAGCACAAGTGGCAGGTGTGTTCGTGGGATCAGATGACGATAGTGGCAACGAGGACGAATGGCATCTGGTCTCCGACCGCGGATCCCAGAAGTATAATAACTGGATGGCCCGCAAGACGACAATTCGCGCCCATGGAATCATCCGTGCGCGCTTGAATCAGCCTGAGCCCCCAGAATCTACTGGTGCTGCTTCGGCATCGTCGTCCCAGCCTGCCTCTTCCGAGAAGAGCAAACGACGGCGGCACAAGAAGGAAGAGCGCGCCCCGCTAGTCCCTCCACTATCCCGTACTCTCGGCGATTTCATGCCCCCGGAGATGGGGATCCCTCCTCGGATCCTCCCGGTGATGGATGATTCGTCCGATGAAAGTGTTGGGTATGCTTCGGTTAATACCGTCGAGCTGGTAAATCCCTTTTCGGTTCCCGACGTTGAAGAACACCAGGTGGACCTCCCTAGTGTCCCCGGACGTCGCCACCGTCGGAGGAACCACAACAACAGGAGTCACTGGGGCACATCAGTTGGTACCTCCAGCCAGGCCGTGCACGCCACTGAGACTAGGCAGCAGGCTCAAAACCGAGCTCAGCGCGCGCAGCCCCCCCATCCGGGGATGACGGATTCACCTCCGCCACTGTTTGTGGTGTGGGACCGGGCATAACCGCCTCAGTCGCGCCGCGACCAGCTCCGTCCTGCCACGAGTCCATCCCAGCCTCCTGGCCCCAGTACGGTGACCACTTCCTGGGCTGCAACCGGTGAACAGCGAGATGCGCCAAGTACCAGTCGGCCGCCGGTCCAACCGGCAAGGCCCATCATGCCTCCAACCACAGGGCAACCTCCTGCAACCAGGGGCTCACGCTTGGCAAGAAAGTATGATGTCCTGAAGAACTTGTCCGACATCCCAGCAAGGCTCTCCATCCTTGAGGCTCTGCGCCTGTCACCTGAGATGCGCGAGGCGCTCGCTGAAGCCCTGAAGAGCCCCCTCCAGTTTGAGACGGAGGTTGCGGCTGCAGAGGCCTTTCACGCCGAAACGATTGAGGATGCCGAGTGTCAGGCAGTTATCTCGTTCTCTGGTGAGGATGAAGACCCTCCTATACAGGGGCACATTCGTCCGCTGTATGTTACTGGCCAGTTCAATGGCCTTGAAGTCCAGCACTGTCTGGTCGACACGGGGTCTGGGATTAACCTGATTCCAACTCGGACGCTCCGGAGGTTGGGATTGTCTGAGGATGACTTTATCCCCACCGACCTCAGGATCCAGGGGTACCACCGCACCGAGAAAACTCCGGTCGGAAAGATACGTTTGAAGACCCAGTTCGGTGACCTGGTTGCCAACACCGAATTCATGGTAGTCTCTCAGGACACTGCGTACAACGCATTGATGGGCAGGCCATGGCTCCACCTTCATGCGGCGGTTACCTCGTCATACCACCAATGCCTTAAATACTCCCTCAATGGTCGAGTAGGCGTGCTTCAGGGAGATGCCTCTCCTTTTGCCTCATGTGAAGCCCTCTATCTGGACGCGGACTATTACAAGAGCAAGGATAAGCAGATCCTGGCAGGTGAGGTTGAGCCTGTCGCTGTTGCAAGTGATCCCTGGGCAAGTTTGGATGATGCTTACGTCCTCCCGATTCAACGGTTGGACGTAGCCATGGTCTCGACGGCCTGTGAGTCTCCTGATGAGATGACCGCGACCGCCCGTGCCAGCACCAGCGGCCCAGCAGGATCTGGTAGCCCCAATGTAGTTTCCAACGCAGTCTCTCCCGTGGACGATTCCCCCCTGAGTGGAGAGGACGTAGAAGACGCACCCCCAGCTTTTGAGGAGGGCGTCTCCGCCACGGTCGATGAGTTAGTACAGGTGAACCTTGGAACCGAGGAAGATCCAAGACCCAGATTGGTCAGTGCCGCCATGCCCTCTGAGGAGCGGCAGCAGTACGTGGACTTTCTCAGGCAGCACCATGATGTGTTCGCTTGGGGCTATGACGAGATGCCGGGGCTAGATCCTCAGGTAGCCGTCCACCGCCTTGGTCTCCCGGCGAACCATCGCGGGTTCAAGCAGCCTCCCAGGAAGATGCACCCATCCCACGGTGCCATGGTTGAGGCCGAAGTTGACAAGCTTATCAAAGCCATCTTCGTGAGGGAAGTTCAGTACCCCAAATGGCTGGCCAACATTGTGCCGGTCAGGAAGAAGAACGGGCAGGTCAGAGTCTGTATCGACTTCCGCAATCTCAACCGCCACTGTCCGAAGGATGACTTTCCCATTCCGGTGACAGAGCTGTTGATTGACGCCACGACAGGGTTCCAAGCCCTCTCCTTCATGGATGGATACTCCGGATACAACCAAATCCGGATGGCCCCTGAGGATGAGGAGTTCACTGCCTTCAGGGCCCCCTAATGTATCTTTTGTTACCGGGTCATGCCCTTCGGCCTGAAGAATGCAGGTGCCACCTATCAACGGGCGAGGCACCACATATTCAAGACAATCCTCGGCACACTGGTGGAATGCTACGTCGACGACTTGGTGGTAAAATCGCGCCAGCGTCAGGACCATCTCAAAGATCTTGAGAAAGTGTTCGGCTTCCTCCGGTCTCACTGCCTGAAGATGAACCCGTTGAAGTGTGCCTTTGGGGTCACCTCCGGGAAGTTTCTCGGCTTTGTGGTAAGATACCGGGGTATTGAGATCGACCTAGAGAAGATTAGGGCGATTAGCCAGATGCCTCCCCCAGGTAACATCCGGGAAATGCAAGGGTTCCAAGGCCACTTAGCCTATATACGCCGATTCATTGCGAATCTGGCCGGAAAGTGTAAGCCCTTTTCTCGGCTCATGAAGAAAGGTTCCACCTATGTATGGGATAAGGAGTGTCAGACCGCTTTCGAGGAAATCAAGCAGTACCTGCTTCAACCTCCGGTTCTGATGCCGCCTGTATCCGGGAAGCCGCTGGTCCTTTATGTGACCGCCCTGGAACGGTCCCTTGGTGCCCTTCTCGCCTAAAAGAACAACGAGGGAACGGAGAATAGCCTCTATTACCTCAGTCGCATGCTCCTCGATGTGGAAGTTAGGTATTCCCCCATCGAGAAGAGCTTCCTGGCGCTCGTATTTGCCGTATAGAAATTACGGCACTACTTGCAGCACCATGATGTACAGTTGGTTTCTCGGGTAGACCCATTGAAATATATCCTGAGCCGGCCTATGTTGACTGGCCGTCTAGCACGGTGGGCTGTGATTCTCCAGCAGTTCGACATCAGGTATGTGTCTCAGAAGGCCATCAAAGGGAAAGCATTGGCGGACTTTCTGGCTGCTCACCCAACCTCCGCGGATCAGCCGCTGGATCTAGGCTTTCCTGATGAGGCCGTTCTCTCGATCGATCGTGCCGATCCATGCTGGCAGATGCACTTTGACGGTGCCTCCCGGAGCCCTACTGGTAGAAGACTCGATAATCCTAAGCTCAACAGAGTGGGCCTGGGTATCGTCTTCATTACCCCGGAGCAAGCCGTGCTGCCATACTCTTTACTGTTGTCAGAGGGCTGTACCAACAATGAGGCGGAATACCATGCCCTCATCACTGGCCTCGAGTTAGCTCTCGAGATCGACGTGCCCCATCTGTGTGTGAAAGGGGACTCCGAGCTGGTCATTAGGCAGATCAATGGCGACTATGTTGTCAGGAAGCCGGAACTTGTGCCATTGCTGGAGTACACCCTCCTTCTGATGGCCCAGTTCCCTTCTCGGCCAGAAATTGTCCATATTCCCCGGTCGCAAAACGGTCGAGCAGATGCTTTGGCCAGCCTTGCTGTGTCACTCGCAGAGCCTGAACAGGACAACCTGATCATCCGCGTGACGCACCGCAGACTCATCGCTCCCGTTATCCCGGAGGGAGATCGCAGACCGTCGGTAAGTAATCTCACCACAGTTGCCTCTGCGCCCGGAGCCCCGAGTACCCCAGATATGGCAGTCAAACCAGCCCCTGATTGGAGGACGCCTTTGGTTGAGTACCTCCAACATGGCATTCTCCCGTCGGATCGAGCCGAGCGTGAGCGAGTTCGACGCCGCGCATCGCAGTTTGTCCTCCAGAGCAGTCCCGGCCTGGAGCAAATCCTCTATAGACGCGGATTTGATGGAGTTCTCCTCCGTTGCCTTCAGGGAGTTGAGATCCCACGAATCATGCAAGAGGTTCATGCTGGTTCATGTGGTGCCCACCAGACTGGGCCGAAGCTGTCCCACCAGATTCGGAGGTTGGGATACTTCTGGCCCTCCATGATCCTTGAATGCATCGAGTATGCCAGGAGGTTCCATGCGTGCCAGGTTCATGCGAACTTTGTGCATCGGCCGCCGGAGCCTCTCCATACCACCAGGTATTCTTGGCCCTTTGCAGTCTGGGGACTGGACGTTGTGGGACCTTACCTGCCGGCGACAGCTCGCCAGTGCCGGTTCATTCTGACCGCCACAGACTTCTTCTCCAAATGGGAAGAGGCGATTCCGCTCAGAGAGGTCAAATCCTGTTCTATCGCTGACTTCGTGACCTCCAACATCATTTATCGATTTGGGGTGCCTCACGCTATACTCACGGATAACGGAGCCAATTTCCGACCAGCCGAGTTGAAGAAGTTGTGCGCCAAGTACAACATTCGCTCGAACCATACATCTCGCTATCATGCGCAGGCGAATGGACAGATTGAGGCGTTTAACAAAACCCTCTCTAACATTCTGCAAAAGATGGTTGGTCAGAACAAGAAGAGTTGGCCGGACAATCTCCCCAACGCCCTCTGGGCTTATCGGATGACGACTCGCAATTCCACCCAGATGACCCCTTATTCCCTGGTGTATGGAGCTGAGGCCGTCCTACCCATCGAGATCCAGTTACCGTCCTTGCGCACTGCGGTCTACGACCAGCAAGCACCGGACAGAGCTGCTGAAGCCCGTCTAGTCGAGTTGGAAGCACTGTATGAGAATAGGCTTCGCGCTTTGCACAACTTGGAGAGGCATCAAAGCAGAATGGCTCGAGCTTTCAATAAGAAGGTTCACCTCCACTCCTTCCTGCAGGGTGATCTAGTACTGGCCCTAAGAGCACCAATGATCCCTGGAAGGAAGCCGCCCAAGTTGGAGCCCAAGTGGGAGGGACCTTTTGTCATCCACAAGGTCTATCCCAATGGCGCGTACTCCCTAGCGACTATGGATGGTGAGTGTGTCACTCCTCCCACCAACGCTAGGTTCCTCAAGCAGTACTTTGCCTAAGCGCACTTCGTCCCACATGACGTTAAACTGCAGATCGTCCCGCATGACGTTAAACTGCAGTTCGTCCTGCATGACGTTAAACTGCACTTCGTCCCGCATGACGTTAAACTGCAGTTCGTCCCCCATGACGTTAAACTACAGTTTGTCCCGCATGACGTTAAACTGCACTTCGTCCCGCATGACGTTAAACTGCACCTCGTCCCGCATGACGCTAAACTGCACCACGTCCGAGCTACAAGACGTTAAACTGTTCAGCATTCGTCCTGCATGACGTTAAACTGCCTCTCAAGAACTACGTGCGGCTTGATTCCCATCCTTATGGGATACGTAGGACCGCCTGAACATTCATGTTTCAGGCCCAGCCCCATCCTTCGGGGATTTCCATCCCGTCTTGGGCCCTTGGCCCAAGTGCCTCTGGGTATGCGGCGTATGGTGTGGACGCGGGTCTATGCCCTCATTCACGTCAGTTTGCTCGTCACGCTGTACGCCCCCCACGTTTGGGGATGCCTTCCGCTCCCCCCTTTCTATTTTAGTCCTGAATGACGTTAAAATGCACTTCAAGAACTACGTGCGGCTTGATTCCCATCCTTATGGGATACGTAGGACCGCCTGAACATTCATGTCTCAGGCCCAGACCCATTTCCCGGGAATCTCTATCCCGCGTTGGGCCTCTGGCCCAAGTTCCCCTCCTTTTTTTGCGAGGCGTGTGGCGTGAGCGGGGGATTATGTCCTCATTCACGTTGGTCTACTGGCCGTGCCGTACGCCTCCCCCGTGTGTGGGACTACCTCACACCTCTCATCATCCTGCATGACGTTAAACTGCCTCTCAAGAACTACGTACGGCTTGATTCCCATCCTTATGGGATATGTAGGACCGCCTGGACGCTTGTGTTTCAGGTCCAGCCCCGTCTCTTGGTTGATCACGGGGATCTACCGTCTTTTGGTTGCTCTGAGGGTGAGTCCTCCGACCCTTTCCGGCGATCTGTTAACACGTTTTGGGTACTCAGGTCTATGACCTATAGTGTCAGATTCAATCCCGACAAGTCCTGTGTTGCTTGTCGGGCCTCGCGCTTCCTCTTGTTCGAGCCTTCACTCAAAGGGATCCTCGTTAGCGGTTTGGGTACGATGCCTCAGTGCTCTCCTACCACTCCGGGTCGATTTACCGGCGGGTCCTGGGCCGCAAATCGATATGAATCCTGCGCTTGAGCGATTGATGCTCGTTTGCTTGCCCCATCCTAGGCTGACGTGATCGGATGTTGTGTTGCGAATATGGTCAGCGACATCCTTGATCGCCATATCGGCTCTTTTAGGCTCTGAACATTGGTTGTGCAGTCCTCATCACACTCCGCCTTTGTGCGTCGTAGTGGAATCTCGACACTCTCTTCATACTGACCTTCAGTACACCTCTACACGTTAGGCATGCCAACCAGGATAATGGTGTCTTTCGAGGCTCCCACGATCTGAGCACCAAGGATATATGCTGATGTCCTCCCTAAGGGCCATGTGTAGCTGGACCCTCGTCCCCATAAGGAGGAAGGATTCGCCCGAACAATCGCATTCTGGGCCCAGTATAGCTGGAGGCTAGCATCTCTACCCCTCAGGTGATGGACATATGTAGGCCCCTATCCCAAGATCCTTCTCCTGGAATCGTGCGTGACCGCAGGGCTGGGTATGTTCCCACCTCCGCTGGGTCCGCCATATCGCAATAAGCGGATTCCTCCATGGTCCGAACCACACGAACTTAAACTGTGTTCTGGTCTTACCACACGACCGTAAACTGTGATCGTCTTGGCCGCCCGACGAGAAACGGCACTGCATCGTGATGTTCTCCTCAGAGGACACTCACGTTGGGCGCTGGTTAATAACCACGCCATTTATCAATGCCTTTCATGGCTTTATTATTGTGGCGACGCCAGGGATTTCTTAATCACAGGCATGTCGCTGCACAAAGAAAAACCATCCACCTTTAAGGACAAACAAGAAATATCAAATACCGCTTCTTCTGGGTGTGAGGTCCAGACCCACACCCCTCCCCGCGCTGGTGCCCGATTGTGTTGCGCCGCGCTTCAAGAACTACGTGTGGCTTGATTCCCATCCTTATGGGATACGTAGGAACGCCCGGATGTTTGAAACTTCGGGTCCAGCCCCCCACCTCTTAGAGATTCCCCCTTCTCTGGGGAATCCGCTGCCTTCGGGTCACCCTCAAGGCATGTCCCTCGACCCCTTGCAGTGGTCCACCGGTGTCAAGAGTACTCTGGTTTATTGCCAGGAGGGTCAGGTTCAGCTTGGTCAGGTTCCTTCCACTTTTCAGGCTTCGTGCTCCCTTTCATTCAGACCCATCGCCTACGCCCTGGGTGGATCCCCCGTGAGTGGTCTGGACACAATGCCTCAGTGCTCTCCCACCAACTCGGGCTGGTGCCCCCAAGGGCCTCGGGCGGTAAATCGATATGAATCCTGCGCTTGAGCGGTTGATGCTCGTTTGCTACCTCATACCATCAACGGTCAGTGCGATATTGATGATGCTTTTCCGCCACGGTCGACAGTACTCCCATATCGTTACGCCGGTGCCCCCAGTCCATGAGTGAATGGCCGCATGATTCACATTACATTTTCCACCTCCCATTCTGACCAGGCGAAACCTCGACACTCTTGACACTATCCCTCAGTGCATCTTCGCATATCCAGGGGATAGGACCACGATGTGGCATACTCTGAGGCTCCTATGGTGCGAGCTCTACGACCCTAAACTAAGATCTCCCCAAACGGGGTTCTACGTCCCGCATGACGTTAAAACTTCACTCTCAGAACTACGTGTGGCTTGATCTCCAGCCTGATGGAGTACGTAGGAACGCCTGGGCATCTCGACTCGGGTCCAGCCTCAGGGATCGCTAAGTCCCGCCCCTCCTCGTCGCCGGTCGTCTGGCCTGGCTTCTGGTAGAGTGGTGCGATTGTGATATTCTCCCCGATTCAGCTCGGGATGCCCCATTGCAATGATGGGAAGCAACAGTTTCCTCGTCAAAGATGTTCTGTCTGAGAATTGATGTGATTCACGGCCAGATTAGTGCATCCGCCTAATACGCTTTCCCCACGGTGGCGCAATTTTGGGAGTGTTAGATTCTGTCCGAACAAATAATCTCGCCCCACGCTTCGCATGCCCTGTTGATCTGGATTTCCACCCTTGTTCCTGAAGGAACCCCCAAAGCGGTATTGATGATATGTGATCCGCCTCCTGCAATATGAATGATGACCTTCGGTCCGTCTGTTGCAGTAGTATGGTCGATTGATCCATTGTCCGCTTGCCGTCTTGGGCATTTCCTGGAAGGCTGACCGTCGTGGATTTCTGAATTCGGGACACGCGATTCACCCTTTCTCATTTCCCTATGTTCGAATAAAATCTCAACGCCCCTAGCGTTGTCCCGCTCGTGTGTCGGAACAAGTTGGGGGGATGATACATTGATTAGGCCTGAGGTTTCCTTTCCTAGGAATGACCTCCCTCTTTTCTCTAGAAGTCCAGGCCGAATTGTGGATGCCTGAAGCTTGGTTAACACTCCCGCAAGACAATGAATTGTGGTTGAGCACGTTAAGCCAGAAGATGCAGATAAATATATTGTTTCATACAAATGGGTCGAAGTATTGAGTAGCGGAAGAAAAATGTTCTGGGAATGGAAAAAACAAAGCCCCTAGGGATTAGCGTGCTGAATGGATCTTCCCAACGCCGCTACCCTTTGACTGGCAGCCTCCAGAGCTGCTTCTCGCTCTCTGCGCACCCTCTCTTCGTCGGCGGTCGCAGCACGCAGCTCGCCGATCCTGGCCTGTGCACGCTCCCGCTCGACTTGAAGTGTGACCATCTGTTGGCCCGCCTCCGTCAGCTGTACCTGGGCGTCAACCAGCTGGGCCGTTAGTTGCTCCACAAGCTCAGTGCACGCTGCGACGAAGGCCTCCTTCTCTTCCGCCTGCCCTTCGAGCCGCCGGACATCCTGCTCCACCACGAGGAGCGCCCGCGTGTTCTCCGACACGTCCCGACATTGTGCGACGTCGGCACGCCGGCGGATCTCGCGCATCTTTTCGGCCATTAAATCACAGACCGTCAGATGGAGGCGTTGAGCATCAGCTCCCCCGGCACACAGGATGCGCAGCCAGGTTTGAAGCGACCCCATGCGCCCCAGCCACTCTGATGGGTCTCGCTTGAGGAAGCGCTGGATGCACTTCCACCCCCTGCGGCGCGTCATCCGGCTCTCCTCGACCGCCTCTGCGTCCGAGTCGTCTATCTCCTCGGGGTCGGCAGACCGGTAGGCACGGAAAGCAGCCAGCAGGTCTGCCGCAGGGTCCACCCCTGGGATGTCCTCACGGGGGATAGGTTCCCCAACATCTGGGCGACCTTCTTCTCTCGCCCCAGTGGTGTTGACACCCTCGTCAGCCCCCGACCACTCTCCGATGGCAGCACCGCCGGCGTCCGCAGCCCCTTGATCAGCAATTGGTGGGGCCGGATCGGTGTGGGAAGTCTCTTCCAGAGCAGGCGGCATGTCTGCCACTGGTCCGCTCATAGATGGCCCGGGTTCGGCAGCCCGACGAGCCTCCAGTATTGAGATCACTGCGCAGGGCATGCCATGGTTAGTTACGGATCGTCAACGGTAAGCACCAATAGTAAAGTAAGGAGACTTACGGGAATCCAGAGCGTCGTCTTCCACTGTCCCGGCCGCTGCAGGATCAATTGCAGCAGGGGACCCTTCCGCGCTTGTCAATTCAATGATGGGTGTCTGGCCCCCGCCTTGTCTTACTGGTTCCTCTCCTACTCCTACTAAGGACGCCTGACCAACATCCGTGCACTCCTGGGGAAGGTGAAGAAATGGGTTAGAAGCTGCATAAGAGAATGGATGAAGCAGGTTGAGTAGGGATATAAGCGGATCTCGAGGAGATCAGTGATATCAATATTTCCAGAGACGGCCACCTCGCCGCTCTCCCGTGGGCTCCCCTGATGGGACCTTCCCTCGGAGCCTTCATCCTCCCCCGTCTCCTCCTCTTCCTCGGAGTCGTCGTTACTGTCATCTTCCTCCGACGGCATCTGTTCTGGAGCAGGCTCTAGACCGAGCATCACCTTCACCAGAAGGGACGGCTCCGCACGCTGACCACGTTGGCGCGCGTACTCGTCCATGGCCGTCAGATACGCATACCGCCGGTGGAATTTCACCCTGTCGGCGACCTGAAGGCGCCCAACCTCTGGCAGATGGATTCCTTCGCCGGTTATCTTCTGCCAGATGATTTCGGTGCCCAGCGACTGCCGCAGGGTCATCCAGGCCGACCACAGCGCTGGGAAGACTGCATCGTGGGAGGGTTCGAGCAGACGCCTTACCTGCTTCCCGGGCCGCTCCTCGACCACCGCACGTGCCCCCTCTCTGGGCGCCGAGGCCGTGGCGGCAGCCTGCGATGTGCCCGCCGCCGAAGTCCCTGCTCGTGCCGGCTCCGCTACTTGGCGCGCCTCCGTTCTCCCCTGCGTAACGGTGCCTCGCCTCCTTCCTTGATGCCCGGTCTCCGCACGGGTGACCTCGAGCCGCCGAACTGGCTTCCGTAGAATCCCCTCGGGGTATGCGATGGCCCAGTGTTCGGCGTACTCAGTTTCCAAGCCTGTGTCGACCCCGGTAGGAGGGAGAGTGATGACGTCTCCAGAGCCGAAAGCGGCGAACATTAGCCACATCTAGCGAAGGACGCAAGGGTTCGTCTCCTCCCGGACAGCAGCGAATACCCTCTTCGGAATCCGTTGAAGGCACCCGAACTGCCTGGCGAACCGGGTTGGCATGTAAGGCTCGCAGATTACCTTCCCGTCGATCTGAGCCACGAGCACCCCGCCCCGCATGCTCAGGAACTATTCGTGCTGCTCCAGCGGACCCTGTCCATTGTCGATCATCTGGACAAAAGGAGTGGGGAATGGGCTGAAGTTGAAATTGGCATGATTGCCGATCCGAATCCTCACGCCCTCCTCATTTAGGATCATCGGAGCAACCCCCGTGATGTTCAGCAGGGAGGGTCGCAGGCCGTTTCCCGGAGGAATGATGGCGTTTGGAAATGTGTACCCACCGAGGTGAGCAGCCACCCAGCCGTGGAAGAATTGAAAGGGCCCACAGACCCTTCGTGGCGACCCCCCTCGCGAGATGCGTCCCAGGATGGTGTACAACTTAGCCAGCACTGGGACCCCGAGGTTGTATCTTTTGTTGGAGGCCATGGCGCCCGCCATCGCCAGTGTCGCCGGGCGGACGCCCATTCTCACGTCCCGCACTGGCAGGAGCCACCCACTCAGAAAGGCGGCCAGGAACGCCGCATACCGAACATTTGGGTCCCGGGCCTCGATGACGCGGTACCCCCATGAGCGGTAGTCTCCCGTCTCTAGGACCCGCCAGTATGACCCGTTCCAGCTCCTCTGAGCCGCGGTCGGGCACCGCTTCCCCCTGCCTGGCATCTTGACCGCGGGGTCATGCTCCAAGAACTAGCTGAACCACTCCTTGTAGGCTATGTCCTTGTGGAAGTCCTTGACCCCGAGCCGCTCCGTAGCCAGATCCAGTAGATGCCATGTCAGGATGGGAGTCCGTGACCTGTCTCCCCAGGTGTTCCTCGGAGGCAGGAACTCATAGTATTGGTAACCCTCCAGCGGGATACCTCCGATGTAGTGGATGTCCCAGAGACCGATGCTGACGTCCCCATGGTGAAGATGGAAGGTGTTGGTATCCGGGGACCAGCGGGTGAACAACTCTGGCCCGAGCTCGGACTGCTGATAGAAGTGGAACTGCGAGGTCCACACCGCCTCAAACAGGCCGATGTACCGCAGCTCCTCCGTGAAGTGATCGCAGGTGTGGCGTACCCAGAACGCCCAGGCCCACTCACTGGTGAAATTGCCCCCATACTGCAAGTCCCAGTCCTTTAGCCAGCCCTTGGTGTCGTCAGTGACACTCTGGCGGTATGTGCTCGAGTAGAGGGCTGGAGAGTTCTCCGTAGTAGGCTCACTCACGGCAATGGTTCGCGTCCTCGGGTTCAGGACATAGACATCTAAGTGCCTGGTCTCCCTGGCAGGATGCCCATTGTTGGTGATGTTATAGCGGGGAAGCTCGTCCTCCCGAGTCACCCAGGTCCGTGGCGCATCAACCTCGAACCCTGGCACCAGAACCTCATCCAGGATGCCATAGTTCCAGAGCGGCAGGTTGTCCGACAGCGGATATGTCTTCTGGGCCGGCGTCAGCAAGTCGAACAAGGATTGATTGTTGGAAACAATCTCCTTGGCTTCGTAGACCTCCCCGTTTGCCGCCATCTCAGCTCTGCGAATGGCGGAATCCCCCTCGTTCCCTTGATTCGCGGCCATCTCAGAAGCTCTGGGAGTCGTATGGGTTAAGGGATGAAGTCTGTGGAATCGGAAGAGGCTGGTAGAGAAGTTTGAGGGCTGGCGCACAATCCTAGCGGACGGCGCGCAATTGGTAAGTCTGTCGCGTAAAACACCGGGTGTTCGCGCAAAAGCAGGCCGAAATCCAGATGGGTTTGCACGACGAGTGGGTGAATTTCGCGCCGTCAAAGGTAATTTCGCGAACGAGAGCTTGGAAGCTTGTCGCGCGGAAAGCCTGTGTATGGTATGGGGGACCCAGGACCCTATTTATAGGCGAGGCCGGGTGTCCGCGCTGCGCGGAAAGCGCTTTGCGCGACCGAGACAGCGAATTTCGCACCCGACGCCCCTTTTTTGCGCTCCACAGTCCTGCGTCACCCAGGACTTCGGCATTCCGGTGTCTCTCTCGGAACCCGTTCGTTGCGACCTCTCACCGATCAGATTCCGAGGGGGGGCTTTTGTAGATGCCGGAAAAGTCCGTTGTTCCCAAACGAAGCTCCGGATGCGGAAAGCGAGGTCATATTTGGAGTCCGAGGCACGTTTCGGAAGGCCCGGAGGCCTTGCGCGGAAATTAGGAGGCCCGCGTGCAAAGTTGGAGTGCCGCGCGCAATCCTCCCGGGATTTGCGCAAAGCGCTAGGCCGGCGCGCAGTTTTGCGCGCCCGCTGCCCGCGCGGCACCCTTGCGCGCCGGGGCCCCGATTCCGCGCCCGCGAAGGAAATTGCGCGCCCGCGAACCGGATTCCGCGCCCGGGGTTGCCTATAAATATAAGGCGACCCCCAACGTTTTGGAGGTTGCAGGAATTCGAAGGGTTGCTCGTTCGCGCAATCCAGCCCCCTCCGCGCGCAATGCCGATCTTCAGGTAACCTCCTTTCTTTCGCGCAAAAAAAGCCTCGGGGTTTGCCTTCGCGCGCAATCCCTTTGGCTCCTTTCCTTTGAATAACTCTTCACCCAAAGGTCTTCGCGCGCAAAAGAAGCCTCTTACGCGCAATTTCCCCCTGGGTGCGCGCAATCCAGCCCGATTGCGCGCACCCCCCCTTTTTCAAAGTGGCCATTCGTTAAAGAATGGGCCGTTGCCCCCGCGCGCTATCAGAGGCCCGGTGCGCGCAATCTCAATCATCTGCACGCAAAGTGCTGGCCCAATTACGCGCCAGCCCGCCAATTGCGCACCGACCCACGGTATTGCTCTCCAAGCTCCTCTTTTGCGCGCAAACCGCCAGGGTCGCCCCCTTTGACCCCCTGAGGGTACCCGCCTGCGTGGCGCCCGATGATCCTCATCCCGGGTGCCCGCACCATGCATTGTCTTCCCGTGCGGCCCTCTAGGCTTGCACGAAGTGACCCAGACCCCTCGACGGCACCATCTTCGTCCGCGCGACAAGACGTTAAACTACCAAGCATCTTCGTCCAAGCTACAAGATGTTAAACTGTACAGCATTCGTCCCGCATGACGTTAAACTGCACTTTCGTCCCGCATGACACTAAACTGCACCACGTCCGCGCTGCAAGACGTTAAACTGCCAAGCATCTTTGTCCTCAACACACGACTTTAAACTGTACTTCGTCCGGCAAGACGTTAAAACCGTCCGCATCGCCCGATCCCGTGCCTCGCACGCAGGGTCCCCCTCCCGGTTTGGATGTGGCCCCCACCCGCTCGTCTCTGCAGGGATATCGGGATTGGAATGGCCTTCGCCCACGGGGGTAGAGTATTGCAAACCGAATGAACTACGTGGAATTTGATCCCTGTCTCCTAAACAGGGTACGTAAGAAGCCTCCCTCAGGTTCAAGCCCACCACCTGGTCGTCCCGGTCGTATTTACGTCGGTTCGTCCATCAGTGGACCCCTCCCGGGTTCCCACTTGCGTCGATTCACCTATGAATCCGCCCTTGTGGGAGACTGCACGTGTGTATCTCCATTGTGCTTCCCCACTGCCGAAGCCAGTGGAGGGCGTGACAGGGATCGAGGTCTCTCACCTTCGGCCCAAGTCCCTCTCCAACTGAGCTTTGCCGCATCCGGGCTGCCTCTGTGCATAAGTCCTGACAGAATGAACTACGTGGACTTTGATCCCTGTCTCCTAAACAGGGTACGTAGGAAGCCTCCCTAAGGTTCAAGCCCACCACCTGGTCGTCCTGGTCGTATTTACGTCAGTTTGTCCATCAGTGGACCCCTCCCGGGTTCACACTTGCGTCGATTCACCTATGAATCCACCCTTGTGGGAGACTGCACGTGTGTATCTCCATTGTGCTTCCCCACTGCCGAAGCCAGTGGAGGGCGTGACAGGGATCGAGGTCTCTCACCTTCGGCCCAAGTCCCTCTCCAACTGAGCTTTGCCGCATCCGGGCTGCCTCAGTGCGTAAGTCCTGACAGAATGAACTATGTGGACTTTGATCCCCGTCTCCTAAACAGGTACGTAGGAAGCCTCCCTGAGGTTCAAGCCCACCACCTGGTTGTCCCGGTCATATTTATGTCGGTTTGTCCATCAGTGGACCCCTCCCGGGTTCACACTTGCGTCGATCCACCTATGAATCCGCCCCTGTGGGATACTGCACGTGTGTATCTCTATTGTGCTTCCCCACTGCCTTTTTCTATTTCTCCTTTCAGCGTCCAGCACGACGTGAAACTGTGATCCACCCGGCCGTTCCATCCCCCTCTGTGCGAGGTGGTTCGGTTCAATCCTCCGCCCGGCAGCCTCGACCTCCTTGTGAGTCGGCTTGCCAACGTCCAGCATGACGTTAAACTGTATATCCGAACTACGCTGACTTTGATCCGCGCTAACACGCGGTACGTAGGAAGCCCCTATGGGGTCCAAGCTCTTCACTCCATCATCCATCCTGATCCTTACCCGGGCCGCCACATCCCGGTGGGGTCATGCCATTTTATTCCACTCCACTTCACTCGGGAAGCCTCCCATGTGCTGGCCCCAGCATCGGAGGTTCCCCGCAAGGGGTTCTGTCATCTGATCCACTCCTCGTGTTGATCAGTCCGATGCCGTCCCCGCTGGACGTTAAACTCGCGGCATACCCCGTGTTAAACATGGGAAGCTGAGGAAAACCTCGGGCAACGCAGTTCCCTGTACCCAGCGCAGGATGCCTCAGGCCATCACGCCTTCGAGAAGCCCTATTAGGGACGGAAGGCAGACATGCAGAGCCGTAGTGTTAAGACACGCCCCCAACACCCAGAGCTACCCGGTCTCCTCACCACAGGTTGCTGCCCCGACCAGACTCCTTGGAGCGTCCGGGTGGAAGCAGCGTAATTAACCGGTGTCCAGGGAGACATGGCGCCGAGAACGAGATTCACGAGCACGTCTTAAATCTATGAGGGAGACCCGGATTAGGCGACGAGTTCCGAGGAGATGTCCACGGAAGGAGGAGCCGACATCCCATCATCCCGGTTTCGATCAAGGAGCAGACGCCCCTGAACAAGGGATGGATGCCGCCCGCCTTTGGAAAGCGGGACTGCAGGGCCACAAGCCGCGCGCCCATCCCCTCGGGTCGACGGGCGCACGCGCGAACGCGTCCTGGCGGAACAACGTCGGAACAGAAACCCAACGCACATCCGCACCGAAACAGCGATGATACCTCCCTAAGGATTTTTGATTGATAACTACCTTATTAAGTCAAATTGAAAATATATAATTTTCTTAGAAAAATGGGAAGATATGAAGCAATGGAATGATCTAGAATCAAATAAATCATTTTCTAAACTTGAAGAAACCATTAAATTACCTTCCACCACATCTTTTGGAGGTTAAACCTCAGAAGCAGTGATAGTATAAGCTTGGCCTTGCTACCCTGGCCTTTTATGAGGTATGTTCCCTTGGCTCTTTGGAAATTCATTTTCATAGTGCCCCTTTTCTCTATAATTGTTCCATTCAACATTGACAACCTCTTTCTTCCACTTACAATCACGAGTTTGGTGGCCTTTTTCACCAAACTTGTAATAAACTACCATTCCCTTTGGGAAAGTACCAGGGTGTTTCTTCCCACATATACTAGAGGATGGATATTCAACATTTTCCTTCTTCCCTTTGTTTGTATTTCCAGAGTGTTTAGCAGATATCTTCTTCTCTTGATTTTCTTTAAATTCGTAAGACTTATAGAAGTATTTTTCTGTCTTGATAGCACATAAGACAATATCTTCGTATGATGAGAAGGATTGTGAGACTAATGCTCGATGAATAAATGGTTTTAACCCATCAAATAATTGATAAATATTACTCATTGGGTTACATATATAATCTGATGCATGCCTTTCCATCCTTGTAAAGTTAGCCTCATATTTTGTGACATTCTCATCCTATTTTTTCCTTAGACTCAAAAATTGCCTTTCCATATCCACTCGATGGTCACGAGGAAATTATTTCTCTTAGAAAATATATTTAAACTCTTTCCATTCCATATCTAATACTTCATCATCTTCCTTTGTGTTTTGAATCAATGACCACCATTGATCTGCTTCTCCCGTGAGGCAATAAACTGCCATGAATTTTTTTCCCTTTCGCTACTCCCCAAATCATGAAATATTTTCTATAAGGAATATATACATTGCTCAGATAATAATTGATTTGTAATCCCATTGAATATTGGCGGTTTTTTCCTAATGAAGCAGTCTAACATTGATCCTCCGCATTGTGGATCAGGGTGCTCCATACGGGTAAGGTTATTATTCATAACCTGAGTGATTTGTCCTAGTATGGTGATAGGCTGATCAACACCAGTTGCTTCACCAGCTCCACGATAATTATCTTGAGTATGAGGGAAATCCATACATGTATTGCGTGAGTTGATACAGTTCCCATTTCTTCTACTAGGTTCCATTTTTAAACAATGGCATACACTAGAATAGTTTATGAATCACAATACATAAATCCAGACATGTAAAACACATAACATAAATTGAACAGTTTATGGATATAATCCATAATCATAAAAATGTTTTCTTTGAGGAATTATATACTCATAAACCCTTCATAATTTTTTGTAAATAAAATGAGAATTATCCTAAGAATATCCCCCCAAGAGTGTCGTAACCAAGAGTGAATCAAGGCCCATTGTCGTGCACCAGTTCCCATTCGAGTCTAGCTCAAAGTAGTGTTTTTGGGTTTTACCCCTAGGTACATCTGTGCCAGAGCCACCTCTACCTTCTCATATCCAGACATGGATGTATTTCTTAGAAAACTCACAAAATCTCTACAGTACCAAAATTCTAGGAAAGTTTTCTATACTAATCCTCAAAGTCTATGTTAGGGTAATGTTTTCTAATCACAGTTTTTCTAAATATAGCTTCCATGGTTTGTACTTAACATCCTCTGATACTGACTGTAACACCCCGACACTAGTTACCCAGAGTCGGTGCATTATTACATAACATTGTCTTGATCACAAAAGATCAAGTCTTGAAAGACAGATTAGTTTAGAAGCCTTGGAAATACTAGATACATTGATAAGTTTAACATTAAATTATAAAATGAAAAACTAGAACAACATAGTCTCCATAGGCCACACTCATATCCCTTATACTATCCCTACGGGTCATTCATAATATACATCTCCACTTCCTAGGGAAAAATAAAACATAGAAAGGGGTGAGCTCAGATGATCAGTAAGGATAATAATATAGCAGAAACTTTCATAAATAAGCATAAACATTTAAGGCAATGTAAGACTAAAACAAAAGCCTTTTAAACTTGAAATTTAGCATAATAATGAAAATATAAAATCAAATAATTCCATTTACTTATTCACATGGATATTCTACTAGTCGAATAATCACATGAAATATCAATAGCCACTTTCATAATGATGGAATGCATAATTCCAGACTTCATAACCACATAGTCAAGGCCTTGTTCCAAGACTACAAATAAAATTTTGTCAACGCCTTATGCCAAGACACTAGTTTGTATCATGAGACATACTGATGCATCGAAGACCTATATCGGGCTCCACTAATCACTTTCTAAGTCCAATTCATTCCTCATATGAAAAGGTTTAAACATAAAAAACATTTATTATTAAAACTAGCATAGGAAATGTCAATAATGTATCCATAAACCATGAATGGTATAAAAATAACACATCCACAGTAAAAAATATCACAAAACCTTCAATAAAATATGGAAGATTTGTATCATAATAAATCATTTTCAAAGTAGTTTAAAATCCATCAAAGGATGTTGACATAGATGAAATTGATTTGTAAAACTCTTTGAGAGAAATATAACTTCTTCATAAAAACATTTAAAAGTCACACAATTTAGAAAGGAAGACATTTAAAGAGATTTTTTAATCAAAGTGTCCCATACCTCTTTGAATCTTTTTAAAGGAATTAACATTTTGAAAACAATCATGTCCATATAAATAAATCCATAAAAACCATTTTGAGAATATGGACATTAATGAGAATGATTTAGTGGAATATATATTTAAACCATTTAAAAAGATAATCTAGTTAAATAGTCCCCTCCATAAAACCATAAAATATTTCTTTTGAAAATATTTTTATGAAACACGGATGTGGATGTTGAAGAGGTCTCAGTAGATACTCACGTAAAAACAACATCGGATAATGATGAGATTGTGGATTTAACCCTTACCTTGTACTTTTCCTTGGTCAACGATAGGTTAAACTCCTATATAATGGTTAAATAATTGTTATTAAATTATACAAGAACCATATATACTATTATGATATAATATATGATTTTCCAATATTGCTTTGTTAATGATATTTCTGTTGTATCATCATTTTAGGTGTTAACTGATTCATTTTACTTTATATGATTTGTTAGTTAATTAAGGGTTTTTGTGAATAGGATGTATCTAATTCATATTAAGAATGATATTAGGTCTTTAAACATTATCAAATGAAAATTAGACTTGAATGATTATGATGGGGAATGAATCTCTTCGCGTTCGTGGAGACGGTAATCCGTACGTACGCACGAGCGACTCTATCATTCTTTTGATATTAAAATTGTATATAATTGGATGGTATATCATATATAAAGAATCATTATCATTTTATATTTAGTATTTAAATCATTTATACTCCTTATTATACCCATATAAATGATTATGTGTTTGAATAACAAACTACACCACGACGTGGAGACGGTAATCCGTACGTAAGCACGTATGGTGACATTGTCATTTATAGGATGGATAGAATAATGAATATGGTTGTACCATTTTTATAATAACATCATAGTATATATAATAAACTGGAGTAATTATTTACGAATGGAAAAAACAAAGAAAGAGAAAGTGTAAGAAGAAAAGAACTTGAAATAGGTGATGAAATATTTACCGCTTCTTCAGGTTCTTCCTTTTTATTTGATTAAAAGGGCTCATTAGGTTGGATTTATGAATAAATTAAGGCCTATTGTATTAATTTAGGAAGGTTGGTAAGATATTTTTTCAGGGGTTGTCTGACCCAAAAGGCTTTGGATGTGTTAAATTAATAGAATGGGAAGTGCCCTTTTATAAGAGGGGTGAGGGGCACCTTCGGAAAAGATTGAAATATTATTTTACAATAAACTCATTTTAGGATTCTAATGGCTGAAAAATGATTTATTTCGAGGATGAGGTGATGATAGGTCGAAAAACACTCAACCAATATGTTTTATTTAGGTTTGGGTCCCCATATTAACCTTATCTTTTAGATTTAACTCTTTGTTATATAGTTAGACATTTACAATGTCTCTTTGTATTTTTATATTTTATGGTTAATAAACTTACTATAAACTACCATGAGAACCCCAGTAGTTTATTTAATGAAATATATAAAATTATTAAGGAACTTTGGATGATCCTTAGATTTTGTGGAAAATTATATCAACAAATAATATAGTATTTGTTTTAAAAAATCAATTATGTCAATTTATACATTTTTTAATAAATTATTTTTTAAAGTCCTAAAAACATTATTACTTAGAAATAAATTCATATGTTCAAAACTAACATGTCATATTAACCTATAAAATTCTTTTGATTTATCAAAAGTATTAAATTAAATTATTTGGATATTTATAATATAAATTATTTTAATATTTCTTTATTAAGATAATTACTGCATCATCATTATGTCATAAATAAATAAAATTATTTAATGTCTAAAAATTATAAATAAAATATAATTTTCTAGGAAATATTTTTATATTTCTAATGAATATTTATAGTCAAATTTATATTTTGTATAAACCAATATTAAAAATGGTTTAGTTATTAAACTTTGAATTCAACTCTTTTAACTCTTATTTAAATAAAATAATCATAAATGTCATAATCTAATCCTAGTGGAACCAAATGATCATATTTTTTTTCCGTAGGTTGTTTTTGGTTGAATTACACTTATACAATAGTATTTGGAAATGTTTTAGGGTAATAATAAAATCATTTTTACCCTTAATTACACTATTTAGTTTTAACCGTGGTAAATAAAAGCAAAACGTTACTATTCACAAAAAATTATTTTCATATTATCGAACCACATTTATCTTACTGATATCAACCATGTCTCTCTGATTTTTGAAATTCCACTCACAAAAGTAGTAAAATTATGTTTTATACAAATTTTCAAATGCTTTTAAGAGGTGGGTAAAAGATGGTAAATAGTTCGATAAATTTTTTTACATCTGAACTTATTATAAAATTACTCTAATGATTTAAATTGAAAATATATATATATTATGTATCTATTTTTACCTATGATAAAATAAAATAACTAATTATTTAAATAAAAAGTCTTTTTTAACCAATTACACAGTGTTTTTTCTCTATTTATCAAAAATTAAATGTTTTTAGAAAAATTCCAAAAATTCACCCTAAGCTAATTTTGATATTATGAATCCCAAATTTAAGTCCATTTTGAAAGGTAAAATTTATAAAATTTCAAAAAGTTGGTATTAATATTCATTACAGCTAGTTTTATTTGTCGTGGTGTGTTAGAATCTCGATGTTACATACAATGCAAGCTATTACATTATTAAAAGGGAAACTCTATGTGGAAGCTTGGGGTGTTACAGTAGGTCTCATTAAGAAAATTAATGTCTTGGAACTAGCCCTTGAATTTTTTTTTGAAGTCTTGGCACAAGTCCATGACTATGTGGTAATGATGTCCGACGTTTGACATTCCCTCATTATGAAATTATTTATTACATGCGACTATTAGACTAGTAGAATATCCTTGTGCATGTTTATATTGTATCATATGATTTATTTTTTCCATATTATGACCAAGTTTATGTTTAAAATTCTGTTTTTTTAACACACATCTTGCCTTAAAAGTTTATAGATTTTGCTAAATTATTTACCCTTACTAGACATCTATGCTCACCCATTTCTTATGTTTTATTTTCACAATATTCTAAGAAGTGTATTTAGATTGATATGCAGGGTTAAGCTAAGGGAATAATGGCATTCTCAGAAGATTACTTATGTTGTGTTGTATGTTATAAATCTTAATGTAACATTCATGTATGTAGTCTATTTTCCATTACTGCTAAACCGATCAGTTCTTCAGGATGTGATTCCTTGTAATCTTGCCAATGTATTAAAATAATGAACTGGCTCTGGGTAACTGGGGTCAGTGCATTTAAATAAGAGTTTCATTATGGATGAATTAGTGGTGTGACCAATAATTTCATGGATGTTCTCCATATGAGGTCCAACTAGAATTCTTGATTGATGTTAGACATTGTAGATAAGAGACGTGTCAAGAAAATTATGTGGATCATGTTTAGTGGGTGGGTGGACCACATGTTTGGCATCCTTGGTAGGTGATTCTTATAGAGGGGAACACCATGGTTTGTGAATTTTCCATGTAAAAAATATTCTTATGGTGGATACACCATAGGTTTTGAGAAATTAAATAAGTCTACACCATGAATAATATAAGAGATGGGTGTGATGAGAACCATCTCGAAGTTTGTATGGTTGACAGAGGGAATTTGGATTGAATTTTGGTGCTCATCCTTGGAGGTATGTAGCAAGATCATTATGGGATTTTTAGAATGAATAAAGAATTGTAGGAATGTGTTTCAATTCAAGGTGAGAACACAAAGATAAATTTATGAATGATGACTGTGGAAGATCAGGTGATGTGGTTTGAATTCTACCATAACATATCAAGGATGAGAAGAACTATGGTGGGGAGATTTTAGTGTACTTCACTATTAAGTGTTGGAATTTACCAGGGAAATTGATAATATCACTTAATGAATATTAATTTTTAATAATTATGAATTGGAATAGGGTTTTGAGTGTTTAGAGATTACAAAATGGTGGTGTTAGATGGGGTTCAAGTCCTAGGTGATGACATGGGGGTCCAGGAGGCCACCAAAGGTGTGTACTCTAGACTCAGACTATCAAAAGGTACAATAATAGGTTATTCACATCAAGAATAGAGTATTCACAACATTATGAGGATTCATTAGGGTTCCCAAGTTCTTTTAAAGTGTAAAAACGGGTCTGGGAGGCTATCCAAAAGAAATCATGATATGCCATATTGTGTCACACTGTTACATTTGTTAGAATAGCCTAAAAAAATTCCCCCCAAAATATTATAATGTAAAACCATATTTCATTCTATAAAATTATCCTAGTAATTTTTTTAAAAAATTTAATATGATGAGATCGATCCATAACTAACATATTGTATTCCCTAAAATCCCTTATGAGAATTGGGATGTGAATGGGAGGTTTTTGATTTCAGGATCTCTTATGATCTCATTTTTTTTGATTAATCAACTTACCATCTATTGTGATGGGTTCATCTTTGTATGTATTAGCCCATGAAATATCATTATGTTTCTTTCCTCTTATAATTCCTTTGGATCATGGATTGATTTTGGTTAGAGATAGAATATTTCAATTCCAATGGGTCTTGAAGTATTTTTCTGAGGATGATATAGCTATTGATCAGCATTAAAAGAGGATGGTGTGTGATATTGAACACATTTCTTTTATAGGAATTATTATGGTATTTCATTAGGTTGTATTATTCTCAATGTTCAAAATTAATTATATAAAGATGGTCATTTTTTGTTTCAACAAGATACATATTTTTCCTAGAATGTAATTATAAATGAGTTACAAACCTTCCATGGATAGTTGGTTGAGGTTCTGGCTTGGCATGACATCTGGTAGGTCCTTAGGTAATTATGAATTTCTCCCACATTATGGTCTTTTTTCTATAAATTTAATTAATTATTTTTCATTTATAATTAATTTTCTAAAATGATTGACGATGGGTAGAAATTCATGGTGATCAATGGAGGTGTAATGTACTTGAAGAACTCGAACGAAGTCATTGGGATTTTCATATCTTGATTGAATTCATTTTCGGTAGGTGGTTACATTTACTCTACAAACGTTTGAGGCTTGATCACTAGAGAGTGAATTTATTTACATGGAATCCTTGAGGTGTATTGTGTGTGTGTGTGTGTGTGTGTGAGTTTATCATATGAGACCATGTGTGTTGATTTATTACATAAGTATTCTTGATAGCCTGATAGACTATGTTTGATTCTGATTTCCTGTATAGCTACTATGATTCTTGATGATATGTCATGCTTTGTTGATATTTTAACTCTTATTGAATTTATGTGATACATGTTTAAACATAGCTTGTTGGCCATGTTTGATTATGATAGCATGTGGGTGTATTCATATCTGTGAGACCCTTTTATGATGATTGATTCCTAGGGTATGATTTTGTATCTTCCAATAAAATTCATGATGGATGATCACACATTATGTTTGTTTCTTTTGTATCCTCATGATGACATGTTATGCTATACGTATCTTTTGTGCTCTACCCTATTATGTGTGTTTTCCATTTTCTGGGATGTATTTATTTTATATATCGATTATGTGGACCATCATAGTGTGATATTCTATTTAGGGTAAGTATGCATGGATTGTGAGATTAACGATGAATTACCTGAGTATAGGGTAGGAAAAAACAACCTTATCACCGAAATATAACTTGATTCCTTATGGATTCCATGTAACATGTTGACACTTTATTCCTTGTGTATTTTGATCATCATGATGATACTCGATGCCTTATGAATACTGAGTAGAATATCTCTATTCGAAACTTTTTGGATATCAAGAACATGGCCAACAGTAGTCCATGTGGACTAACCGCTGACCTATTTTCTAATGGATATCAAGAGACATGTTTTCACGATGCCATGAGGATATTTAGTGACATGTTCCCTCATAACTTGGTGGGACATCCTCGTTTCTTGATATTACTTATTATGAAATACATTCTGACTATTATTATATTATGTAGATAAGAAATTTACATCCATGTTTCATGGAGTCTTGGCAATCACATTACGTCTTGATATATGGTCATCTATTTTCCTTCTTGTGAATTGATTATTTTAATCATCATTATTCTGAATTTTTTATGATCTATTGATATTATCACATGATGATACATATTATTTTATTAATGGGGGTATTATAACACATTGGTGGAGTCCTAATGAGTTGTAATCAAACCCTTCTTGGGGATCCAAGAAACTTGGGTACCTGAGCAGCCCTCACTTGTTGCAGGTATGGGTTGGTTTGAGGATTGAACTTGACTTTCAAGTGGGAAAAATCTCTATGATTAATGATATTGGGAGGCGGGGATGTATGGATATATATATCCTTCTTCTACTATTGTAATATTATTTATCTGTATATATTATTAATCCAATGGGTGATTTGATGATTTTTTTGACTTTTGAGTCTTTTGTTTCTGTATTCATACATCTAGTATGTATTTGGTTCCAGTTAATTTTAATCTACCCTATTTATATGTTCATTTATTTATTTTTATCATGCACTCTTATTAAGGATGTAGTCTCTCTAGGGTTACACTTGTGACCCTTGATTCTAGTTAGAAACCTCTTTCATATGGGGAATCATTCCAAAGGTCATGTGGAATTTCAGCTAAAACCCAATTATTCAAGTTAGGATATTACAATTCATACTTAATTACCAAAAATTTACTTCATATACTATTTAAACTTATCTATTTTTAATAAATATTATGTATAAATCATTCCTAGTGTAACCCTTTTGATGCATGACGGGATCCAACATTTGTAAAATTTTGTTTTGTTTTTGAATAGTAATTATCCCCAAAATGTATTTAAAACATGGGTGATTATGTCATTTTTTTAGTTTCAAAAATCTGGAATGGAATTGTTAGAGGGATCAAATATGTGATTTTTAGTTTATTATTAATTTTCCAAATTAATTGGAAATCCATAAAACATATATTTTTATTTTTTTAAACTATTAACAAGATTCTAAATACAATATTCATTATCCTAAATCAATGAAGGAATAACATGAATCAAACCTACACTATGTGTGGATTTTCTATTATTAGAGTCTAATTAGAGATGGAAAAGAAATGAGAGCTATGAATATATAAAATATTCAAATGGAGGGAAAGAAATACATTACATTTTATTCACTAGAAGGTGATGTGTATGATATTTTTGAGACTTTTAGAACAACATGTAACATAATTTTTATTTTATAATTAGATCATGATGATACATATCAAATATTTTAATCCCAAGGCCCATGTATAACATATTTTCTCTAACATAGATAATACGTATTTTTATGTAGTTTTAATAAATTTAAATATAAAGATGATATGTATAAATAATTTTGAATATAGAAGAAATATGTAATATAATTTACCATAGTAGAACATACGTAAAATTTTTTCATGGGTAGAGAATGATAGGTATCATATTTTGACTTTGAAAAATATAGAGGATAAAAAATGTAGAATATTTTTTTTATAAAGAAGGAAAATATAAAACATTTTTTTCCTAATGTTGTGATGCATTACATATTGGAATTTGAAAATTTTAAAGATCCATCTAGTATGTGTGATTTTAAACCTAAAATTCCCCAAATGGATAGGTATCGATTAAAGTAGAAATATACAACTACCTATATTGGAAAGTTATTTTATTATTGATCAATGTAGAATCCATCCAATAAAAGAAAAATTTAAAGATCATGGGAATAATTCTATGAAAAGTAATATTCAAGTGATCCATACTTTATGAAATTTATTCTCCCACCTTATACATGTGGAAACCATATGATGAAGAAGGTATCATGCTAGATCATTACTCTAAAAATAAGAATGAGAGGAAGACAAAAAAACTACATATAAAGAGTTTTCCCCTTCCCATTTTTCAAAATACTTTTTGGTCAAATATCCATCAGGGTATTTATATTATTTTAAAATATTTTTGAATTTTAAATATAATTTGGTGTTTCTTTTATTCGTATATGTGTTGTGTTCTTCTCTTCCCCATTTATTTGGGTTTTTCAACCCCTGTGAAGTACTTGTGATCTCACACATCTTGATAATGAAGCAATAACCCATTGGAGGTGGTTTGAGGAGAATCATAGTGTAAATCTTTAATTTATGAATTTAATTTACTAAATCTATTCTCGAAATATGTTGTGGCATGGAAGGTGAGGAGTTGATGAGGTGATTAAAACTCTATTATTTATCACTAATATATCATTCATATTTCTCAATTAACTTGAAATAATCCTTCCATTTGAATCACACTTCATGAGAGAAATATTAATCGGACTGGGTTACATTAGAAGTAAAAATTGTGAGCTACCTATTGAGTTCTTACTCAATTTAAGAAATAAGATCATAGGAATAATCAAACTAAGGCCAATCAGGTAAGGACAACAGGACTGAGGTTACCTGGGGAAAGAAGATCAGACTGAATTTTTATAAAAACTTTTTCTAGATAGAGTTTCTATAGAATGTTTCAAGACTAACAAGTTCCATATAGAGTCATTTACTTTTTTTAAGATTGTATGTAGTTAAATTTTGATTCAGATTACTTGTGGAGGAATTGAATACTTACTAAAGTGCATTAGAAAAGAAGGAAAGTGAAGATTATAACTATGGATAATTAACAATTTCTATAAAGGATTTTCTTGGAGGGGGTGTATTACCAGCTATGAGAAATTAGATTTTGAAAAGGATAGTTCAGTGTTATAAACAACTATAATAGGAATGCTTCTAATGGTATTACTGAATTTTTTAGTACTTGTGGATTCTTATTCAAAAAATATGACAGTGAAAGAATCCATGTTAGGGGGAATATCCAACAGGTAAAGGAGAAAGTCTTTATATGGAACCTTGTAGATATCATATGTTTCCTTCTATTTATAATTTATTCATGTGAAATATGAGGTTAAGAACTTTTATTTGAGTGGATTATAACTATAACATGTTTTATAGGTTAATAAGGTTTTCTAAAGAAGTTAATAAACTTTCTTATAAAAGAAAAAGGAACCCCTGAATCAACCCCTCTTAGTGGTCTCGATCATATTTGGGAACAACAAAAATTAAGTGGATTAACAATTTGAAGGAACTAAAATAAATGTTAAGTTTATATATTGTTGATGATAAGTAATGATAAAGGTATTTATTGATATTTTCTCTTATAGATATTCCATTTCCACTATACCATACATGTATAGGAACATGGATATGAAATAGAGGATTATGTTGAAATTTTAACCAATTATGATAAAGGTATCATTGAACGAAATAAATAATAATAAATGGTAAAATGGGTAGAATGTAAATGAGTATTTTCATTAATGGAGAATCTTTTTGAGAAAGATAAGGATTTTTAATTGTTTTAGGAAAACAGTTGCTTCATTTTTACACAATGTTGAAATAAATAATGAAAAAATAATTTTTAAAGAAATATATAATTATAGGAGTTGTAAATGAATAAATTAATAGTTAATAAGTCATATAATAAAAATAATACCTTTTAAAAAAATATTTAAAATAATTGAGAGTAAACTGAAAGAGAAATCATGAAGTGAGTTTTCAAAACTTGTGTTGATGTTTTCTTAAAAATAGAGGAATGTGTCACTTTTAAAACCATTTTGAAAAGGTGATAAATGGGTTATTTAACAAATATTTTGAAAAAAAAAATTCCAAAAAATATATCTATAAAAATAAATAGAGTGAAAGTTAAAAAAATATGGGGAGGGACATTTTTATTAAGGAAACATCCCATCTAAAATTCATAGGGTTTGACTTAAAGAAACAATAGAAAGGGAAACATGAAGTAATTCATATCCTTAGTAAAAATAAGTCACAAATAATCATAAATTTAATTATATAAGTATATGAAAAATTTATAAATAGTAAGATGGAGAGGGTTGATAGAGGGTATTTCACCATGAATAAGAAATAATGGGAAATAACTGTAACAAACAATGTAGGGTATGTACTATAAATCCCTAAGGTAAGGAAGGAGATAATAAATTCATAAAATATGAAGGCAAAATATTGAGGTATACATTTAACATGATTTATACTAAACATACACTATAAGAAATGAAAAATAAGAACAATACTTGAAAATAATAGATATTCAGAATGAAATTGTTACATTGAGTATCTATTTTCTTTCTATGTACTTTAACCATTATGAAAAAATAAAATAAAATAAAATATTTATTTATTTAAAATAATTATAAATATATATTTTTATTTTTTATTCATTTTAATTCGTTTATTATCATGTAATATTTATTTATTGGGATGGTTTTCCTTACATAAGTCATTTTGAAGTAGTTTAGTTCATAGTTCAATATCTACATTGATGTACAAATAATAGTTGATAGTCACTATCCAAATATTAAATAATTATCAAAATTTTTATGTTATTGTATCCATAACATTCAAAAATCATGATATTTGAAATTTTTTATAGAGAGTTTCCATTTAAAAATATTTCTTAGTAATCTAGTTTTAAAGAGTAAAAATATATTTGTCTATTTAATTTTAACATCATTATTATGTCTATTTTATCATTAAAATATCATAAATGTAATTTTATTAGATTATTAATTTTATATTGAAAAAGGAAATCAGTTTTTAAGAATATTTATAAAATTTTAAAGTTAAAATAAAACATCATCACTCACTTAGGTGGAATAAAACCACTATGGGTTAATGATGTTCTTGAAAATATTTTAAAAATATGAAAAAATAGTTGTTCGAGTTGGTGTCCTCGAAAAAAATATTTGTAATTTAAATTTTATATATATGAAAAATAATGAATATTAATAAAATATCTTATTACATGATTCTCATTATTCTTCTCTACTTTAATGTAATAATGTCCCATAGTATCTATCATATTGAAAACGTCATATAAGTTCTCTTTTTTGATGAGAGACTTTAAATTACATGATGATACTCATAAACCTTGTTATATGATCATATAAAATTATATTATGGGATACATGGTATGTTTTATTTTAGGGGTGAGTAATCATAAGTTGATAAGACATCATCTCATAAATTTTTCACATGGTAATATCTAAGATGATTGATTTTGAGAACAAACCCTCATTGGGGAAGTCGATATGTTTTTTTCAATGGATATTTATGTACATGGGAATGTGTATTGATCCTCAAAATTTAATATTATTATTAATTACAGTCATGAATCATTCACTTAGATGTATTTTTAAAAACCATGATCACATATTATTATAGTGAAGTTGGGTATATTTAGAGTGCTGTGAATGATATGTTACTTTTAAATTAGTCGAGGAAGGATTTGTGCCTTTTTTATTTATAAAATTTGATATCATGGACCTTTGATAGAAATGAAATAATCTCATTCAATTCGATGGACATGGTGTATTGATTTATTCATTTTATATATTCAATGAAAGATGTATCATACATATAGGTTGATTTCATAGGTGTGTAACCTACAAGATGAGATATCATGGAAAATAGATTGCATTATATAGTCACAATTTATATGTGGTCTTATTTTTTTGACTTTTCTTCTTACCATGTGAGTGCATTCACTGATTTCTAGATGGTAATCTTATACTTTAGTCCAGGATGCCTAATGCTACTAAAGAAGAATCATTGAGGGTTACACACAAAATGTTTCATCTGATCTCAGTTAAAAATTATTTATATTTTACAATTCAAATGAATATTATTATCCTGAATAAGAGGTAATACTTATTAAATTATTAGTAAATGATTGAAAATATTAAATAAATATTTATTTTGAAGGTATTTTTTAATTACACGAATATGTAATATTTATTTATCCCTTTTTTATTTTCACCAAAATAAATAATTATTAATTTAATAATTAATTTATTTAGTTTTATGAATATTAAATAAATATTTATTCACCATAATTTGAAAAGAATATTTATTTATTTATTTAATGAATAATAATTATTTAAATATTTATTCAAGAAATCAGTAAATGTTGAGGGGGATGAGAATACCAGATTTTTTAATAATGAATATCTATTTATGAGATAGTAAACTGAATATTTATCATTGTGCGGGTTAGAACACAAAATAAAATAGATTAATAATATTATTTTATTACATAGAATGGGGTTTCGTTTGGGATTAATATATTATTAAGGGCTGTTATGTAATTAATTAAATGTTTATCCCTTACTTTATGTATATAAATAGACAATTAAGCCAATTAGAAAAAGGTTAATCAATTTTCTCAAAATATACCTCTCATGAACCCCCTCATCCTATCATTGTCTTAATGAATAGAAGAAAAATATAAATTCATTCAATCTAGATTGAACTAGGAGTGATTATAGGTAATAACATAAGATGATTAGTAAACCAAACTAGAACCTTTAATTTCTATAGTATTGTTTGGAGATAGAATGAGAATGTGTGGATCATCACTAGATGGGATGCGCTTTGGTTATTTTCTTTGAAATGACGATACACTGATTGGGTTAAAATGATCGATATCATCAGAAAAGAAAAATCTTAGGAAGGAATAAATATTTTTTCTTGTGTTTTTAAATAATTATAAATTAACATTAAAAGATCCACTCCCTTAGTTCTGATAAAAATATCTCAATATTATTTGTAAAATTTTAAAATGGTCTTGGGGTTTATATAATGTACATTGAGAATTATCCATTGAATATAAAAAGTATTTTTTTTCATATTCCCAAATAGGAGATTCTTCTCTGTCTGGATACATCAAGTTGTATCAGAGTAGTCACATTCAATTTATAATTATTTTTAATTTATCAATTTTTTATATATTCTAACATTATTTTTCATTTCATGAAATTGATTCATGTAATATAATCAATAGGATCTATTACTACAAACTTCATTTCTCGCTCACTTAATTTAGAAACAATTAAATTATAATTAATAATATCTAATTAACCTATTTGGAGGTTCTGAAGTGTCTTCCTGGACAAAATAAGATTAAATAGAGTAGATCTGGTGTACACACTATGTGTCCCGGTTCATCGAACTAGTATATTGCATGAATTATTTATTCATGTCATGAAATGTAGTAGAAATGGTGTATTAAATGCGCAATGTGTTGACCAATTTAGGGTGGAACATGACGTGTGAGGCTACATTTCATGTAACTTAGTTACAAACCATGTAGTCTACATATTTTTTGTGATGGAAAATGAATTTTCAAATATGCATCGTGTACTAATTACATGACCCATAGAGATTAAAATCCATGTAACATGGTATTTACCTGGAATTTACCAAATATAAATGAAATATACACAACATATGTTAGTGAAAGAATACATGTTGAGTCCCTAGGAATGAATCACATACATATGATGAGAATGATGTATATCATGTAGCTATATGTACACATCATGCACTAAAACTATTTGTTTATAAATTCAACATTTAATTTTTTTCTCATTTAAACAACAATAACATTTTTTTGTGACATTTATTGACTCATACAGACCATGTGAGAGGTTATATATATATATATATATATATATATATTAAATTCTTAAATAATTTGTACATAAATTTCTAAACTATATATCACGTATAATGTTAATACATCGAGTAATTCATGCACATTAAAATCATTTTACACAAAATATATTAATACATGTATCATGATATATTTTATTTAATCATCCATACATTGTAATTATGTGATAATACATCCATGTTAAACATGGCATGAGTAGACTATATATGATCTATATATAAGCTGAGTAGTTTAAACAGGAACTCGCCAAGTTTCTTATAAGTAGAAGTTATATACTTATTTTATTAAATTTAAAATATAATGGATTAATTTAACTTATTTAAATTAATAGTGGACGGGTATATCTTATAAATATTTGATGGAAATTAAAATAAAATCAATTAGTTGAATAATTAGAAAATTAATCAAATTTATTCATGCACATTTATATCATAAAAGAAAGAATCAAAATAAATGTTAGATAATTATTAAAAATGTTTATTCATTGAACTAGGGGATGATTAAAGGATTAGATTAACCTTTATATGTGTATGATTTATTTTAATGTAATTGTTTCATGAGGTTTTAATTTTTTTTATTAAATTAAACTAATGATTTCCAAGTCATCCCTCCCTCCTCTTTTTTGTATAGGCTTGTGTGTCCACATTTTATTTTATGTAAACACCAATTTATAGTTCCATTCACCTATGAGTGAAATAAAATCATTGTATTGATGGTGCTCCCAAATTCATATAATTGGTTCTAGATGGTGTGATGTTGAAACTAAACCAAAGAGATACATAGAACAATGGTGGAATTCAACAAAATCAATCCCAGTCTAGATTAAAGAGATTTCACCTAGAGTTAGTGGTTTCTTATTATCTGCTAAATAAAAGGATTCTAGATAAACCTCATGATCATGACATGATTTATTTATTTTATTTATTTATAATGGATGGTATATTTTTTGGATGAAAAATAATAATCATATAAATAAATGAATTAATATAATAGGGGGGAATTAAAACAAAATGGATTATGTGTAAATATTTTATCAGTGGATCATTAATAAATTAAGTAAAATCCAATTATTATTTTCAATTAATGTAAATGATAAAATAATAAAATATATGTAAAATAAAAAAATCTGTCAAGTAAATATTAATTCACTATGCCTTTAATTATCTGAATTAAGGAATTCCATAGTAAATGTTCTATTTCAAAACATAATAGGGGGAACTTTTAATTATCTGAAAGTCTTAACTAAGATTATGATTTTTATTAAATGTACATGTATTGAATTTAATTTCTATAGATTGTTTGACACAAATTTGGATGAAAGTGTTGAGAAATCTAAGTTAGGATTTCAGGATTGGGGAGAACACTCAATTGAACAAGGAACTGCACACCCATAATTGACAGGATCACATTCCTGAAACACCTTTTCATTGTTTTAATGGCCATAGAATGGATAATAAAGAGGGAAATATGGATTAATTATACTATAATTTATATTGTGATAGGATATTCTGAGTTCATTGGTCAGGTCCATTGTTACATGATAAAACATATAGATACATAATAAAATTAATTATTAGGTCTCACACAATTTTTAATTAAGTAAATTTTTAAAAATTATCCCTTATTATTTAAGAATAATGAAAATTTCATCAAACACATTATCCCTATAAATAATACTAGAGATATAACAACACCTAATTGTTAGTTACTTCTAATAATTGTTCATATGCCTACAGGTAGTGTTGTTCCATGAATAGAAGTCTTACATGCTAGAATACTCTATCCACGATCCATCGGATAAGGATGTGAGTGATGAGGAGATTGAAGTTTATAAAAATAACTTAAAATATGTTCTAGGTGTTCAATATTTGATTCTTTAATCCATGTTTTGTAAACTCATAAAGTCACATGAGAATATGAATTACTATAGAATAATCTAGAATTTCTTCAATTTTCTTAGAGAGAGAAACATAGGAATGATTTAAGATATTTAAGGTGCTATTCTTATGAAGAAAATGTGTGCCATTTTGGCCTCATGAATTAAAACTTATTGGATATGTTTAATTCCTAGAGGTTCATGGGTTTAAATTGTGTGAATAACAAATCACCAATATCATTATTTCATCACTTCATTATATTTACTCTTTTTTTTATAAAAATCCATTTGAACAACATTGAGACGCCTCTACAAGATCTTCCTACTATACCTCACCAATTTGATAAGGGTATGAAGTTCAAAAATACCTATGTTCTTTTGTATAATAAATATAAAATAAATGAGAAGTGATCGAAGGATAACTCCAAATCTAATTCTTCTTCAGAATTCAATTATAAGAATAAGAGTTTAAGAAGAATGTTTGGGAATGAAACAATACTTTATTTTTGGCAACAAGGGTCATTGGAATAAAAAAACTACACTAAAAAAATATGTAAGGGTTATCTTTTGATTCATTTTTTATAAAGTGAAATTTATTTTTTTCTAAAAATTGGGTATTGGATACATCATTTAGTTATAAATCAAGGATTAAAATAATGGAACCAATTAGATTTTGAAAAATTTCCCATGTTCAGGTGGATTTATGGAAATCCAATGAAGCCATACATGTTGTTAAGGTTATTGGATATTACCACGCCACGGTGCCAACTAGAATGATCATGGTTTTGAAAGATTGTTATTCTGTCAGGCCAGTTACAAAAAAAGATATTCCTATATACATAATTAATACAAGTAGATTTATTTTAAAATTTGGAAATTATTTTTTATTATTTTACAAATAAATTATTTGTTTTGTAATGAATATTTAAATAATGATATTTATGTGCTAAATTACATAATCCATGTAATGGAAATCTAAAATGGATTTATTTCACATGACTCATACCACTCCCAATTAAGGAATAATCAACCAGTCCATGAAAATGAATATAATTTGACCAGAGTACCACAAGAAGTATATTTGGATTCATTTGAACTAAAACCACTTGGTGAATGTCATGTATTTTTACAAGAAAAATTTATGAACAACCCATTTCATGGAAAAAGTGAAAGGGCCATATAGCTTCTTGAGTTGGTTTATATCGATGTATGTGGACCATTTCCAATTGAATCCAAGGGTGGGTACTCTTGCACCATAATTTTTATAGATTAATTTAGTATATAGAAGGATGAATACTTGATGAGGTATAATTCAAATTACTTTAATAGGTTCAAGGATTATAAGAATTAAATTGGGAACCATATTGGAAAAAATATTAAGAAACTCTACTCAATATACGGTGGAGAATATCTTAATCAAGGCATCCTTGAATATTTATATGATTTTGGGAATCTATCTCAACTCAGACATAATTATACACTATAATGTAGTGGTGTGAAATAAAATAAGAACCACACCTTGTTAGACAAGGTTAGATCATTCATGGGTCAGGAGAGTCTTCCATTATATGTTTGGGGATATTCATTATAGATAAAAACATACATAAAAAAATATGTGACAACTAAAGTAGAATCAAGTACTCAATATCATCATTGGTATAGAAATGAACCCAGGTTGTGATATATGAGAGATTGTGTCGGGGGGGGGGGTTGAAATTTTTTTAAGGATCTTTCTGGAAACAAACATTCAACATAAGTTGCTAAGTGTATCTTGATAGGGTATCCTAAGGAGAATAAATGAAATTACTTATATGATCATTCACATAAGAAAGTGGTGGTTATTCAATGTACTAATTCACTTGATTGGGATCAAATTTATAAATAAGATTGTGGGATAAATGTTGACTTCAATGAAATCTAATATAAAAAATACACAAGAGTTGTAATTTGAATGAATTCCATCAAGATCCATAAAAGAGAACATTCTGGAGACACAAGTGGATGTAAATATTGTTGGTTAAAATGGTTGATCAATAATAAATTATAGATCAATGTAAAATTATGTACCTATATGGCATGACAAGTTTCTAATGTTTTGAAAGATAATTATGGAATAGACTATAATGAAACTTTTATTCTAGTTTCAATGAGAAAATTGATCAGAATTATACTTTTCATAATAGATTAATAGGACTATAATATTTGGATGATGGATTTTAAAATATATTTCCTTAATGTAAACCTTTATGAATATGTCAATATGAAACAACCAGAAGATTTTATGACAAAAATATATTTCGACAAGGTATAAAAGTTATAGAGATCCATTTATGGATTAATTAAATCACGTAGGTCAAGGAATATTTGATTTGATGAATACATAATGCTGCTTGGTTTCATAAATAATGAATTTGAGGCATGTGTCTATAATTAATTTAGTAGGAGTGTGTTTATTTTAGTAATATTTTATATCAATGACATACTACCTATTGGAAATGAAATATCAGTGTTACAGTCCTTTATAGCTTAGTTAGAAACATGCTTATCCATGGAGGAATTTAAAAAACATCATATATTACTGGGATCAAGATCCATAGTGATAGATCTAAGAGGATACTTGGGCTACATCAAATTCCATACATTGAAGAGATACTAAAGTGATTCAATATGAAAAAATCCATGAGGGGATTGTTTAAATTTCACATATCATTCATCTATCCAAGAAAATGTTTTCTCAGACATGTGAGGATAAAAATATAATTGAATGGACTCTATATGAATCAACTATTGGGCTATCCAGGTATAATATGATATTTATTGGGATCAATGTTTCCTACAACTTAAGCACGGTAAGAAGATATGAAGATGATTCCGGTGACAACCACTAGAAAACTGTCAATATTATACTTATGTGTTTTAGGAGTACTAGGGATATGTTCTTAGTTTATGGAGGTGATAAATACCTAGTAATCAGAGTATATGCATGTGAAAGTTTCCAAAAAAATTAATGTTGATCTGAAATCATAGTCGTGATACATCTTCACTCTCAATGGAGGTGTTGGGTACTCGAAGAGATCAACAAATCAGGGATAATATACTCTATAAATGTGTTTGAGTATATTACAGGTTATGAGGAATCAAAAGAATAATTTTGGATTCAAAATTTATTAAATGTTCTTTACATGTTTCTTATAAGTAAAGATCCTATGAAAATATATTGTGATAATACTGAAACTATGGATCTTTCAATGGAACCAAGGTCACATCAGTAGAAAAAAAATATAATTTAGAAATATCATCTATTGATTAATTTTTCATAGAGTGGTGGCATTATAGTGGACATTATTTCCATGATATACAATGTGGTATAACTTTTAACTAAAACCGTGACACAGTAGAAACATGATCATCTTGTTAGATATAGAAGACTAATAGTCATTAGTGATTGGATCTAGTCCCTATGGGGGTCTGTTGGATTTTGTGTCTTATAAATAATTGTTTGTACATTAGATTTCATGTATATTCAAATATTTAAATATTAATTAAATATATTATTAAAAATTTTTCATTGTTATGTGTGACTTTAATGTAATGATGTACTATAGTATCCGTCACATTGAAAAGGTTCTAGGAGTTCCCCATTATGATGATAACCTTGAAATACCATGATGATATTATTAAACCTTTTTATATGGTCGGATAACATAATATGATTGGACACATGGTATATTTAATATTAGTTTCATGTACATGTATGTATATTAGACTTCATCTCATGAAGTCTCCCCTTGGTAATGACCAAAATGGGTAATTTTTAAAATATACCCACTTGATGGAATTGCATATGTTTATGTGTTAATGGATATTCAAAAATGCAAGTTTGTGAAAAGATCCTTAATATTTAATGTTATTATTAATGAATATAATGAATTGTGAAATTTTATATATTTTCATAAATAATGATGAAATATGGTCATAGAAAAGTTAGATTCATTGGTTTATTCACAAATAATATGTTATTTATGAATAATTAGAGGAATGATTTTCACTTACTTACTTATAGAAGTGATATCCAGATACTTTTTTTAAATGGAATAATAATAGTAAATTACATGGCTAAGGTGTATTGATGAGTTCATTACATATAGTTATAGAAAGGATCATCAAGCATATAGGTTTATGACAGATTCATGTAACTTACTTGATGAGATATCGTGAAAATGGGATAATATTATGTAGTGAGTTTTTATATGTGATTTCATCATTGCGACATATATTCTTTCTCTATGGGTGAATTGAATTGTTTTTAAGAAAAAATATTCTAATTTAGGTATGACTACATAATTCCACTAGGGAAGATGCCTATAGGGTCACACATAAATTGTTTCTTTTGATCACAAAAAAATTATTTATATAAAACAACTAGAATAAATATTATTTTTAGACATAGAAGTAATACTCATTCAAGTTTTATTAAATAATCATAAATACTAAATAATTATTTATTCACAAGGTATTTATTTAATTTTTTAAAATATAATATTTATTTATTTCATGTTATTTGAACCATAATAAGTACTTTTTATTTATTGAATAAATAATTAATTTTTTTGTCGGACTTTAAAAAAATAAATTTTCACCAGACTATGAATAAAATACTTATTTAATATTGAATGAATAATATTTATTTAAATAATTTTTTAAAAATCCATTAAATGTTGAGGAGTATGATATGAAGAGATTTTTTTCAGTGAGGAAAATTTATTTACCAGATTGTGAAATAAATAATTATCACTGTGCGGGTTAGTGAATAAAATAAAATAAAATATATTTATTATTTTATTACATGGTATGTAATTACTTTTAGGTTTAATATATTATTAATGCTATTTTTGTAATTAAATAAATTTGAAACCTTAACCCTAATTCTATAAATATATTGTGATATCAATCAGTGAAAGGTTAATTATTATGAAAACATTGCCTCTCAAAAAATCCCTTAACCTCTATACCTCTTATGAAAAATAAGAACCATAGAAATTACATCAAGATGGAAGGAAAATGAATTTATTAAAGTAAAAAAAAGTATATGATCAATCGGTCATACTAGAACATAATGTTTCATTAGTTATGATTGGTGATAAAATGAGCACATGTAGATTACTTCTAGAGGGGATTGTCTTTGGGTCCTCACTACACTATGATGGCAGAACGATTAGGTTAGAATGATCAACATCATCAACACAGAGAGATCTAAAGATTGAGGTAATATTTATTTTTTGTTTTAAATTAATTAAAAATTAACATAAAAATATCACATCTCAGGGTATTGAAAAAATAAATTTTCAATATTCATCAAAAAAATTCATTGTCCATGGCATTCACATAATGTAAATTACGAATAATCCATTGAATATGACAAAGGCTAAGTTGTAAATAACTCCAATAGAATGTTTTTCAATTTATGGAAACATCACCACTAAATATTTGAGTTTTATAAATAAATATATTATAAATAAACTAATATTTTAAGATTACTTTTAAAAACTATTTATTTTTTTAAAATGAGTAAGAATAGAATTGACAGAAAAGGGAATAGTTTTTGATACTCACGTTTTGATATAGTAATCACTTATATAAAGGGTTTTATGAGAGTTAATAGGGGATATCTAATAAATAATGGATAAAAATAATGTTATTAACTTGTAAATAGAATCTCTTCAAAAACAAAAGAGTTTGTTTAAAATAGTTCTATGGAAAAATAATTTTAAATAATAATGGAGAGATAGAGATACTTGGGAACCCTCACTTTGACATATTAATACATACGAAAATTGGTTTCATGAGAGGGAATGGGTTTTATATCATAAATAAAAAGTTAAAAATATCTATAATAACATATAATTATAGGAATTTATTTATATAAATAGTATGTTATAAATATATTTTTAATAAATAGTTGTAAAAGAAAGGGGGAAGATGGGGAATCTATTTTCTCTTCTAGTCGCATCCTTTAGATTGAGTTAATATAATGAGAGGTTGAGATTTTTTCTACAAAAGGCCTTAGGGATGTGTCTAGAGGTGTTTAGATAGATTTTTAGATATATATATTTGGACATTTAAGAAGTATTGGGAAATAAGAGAAAGGTTTAATAGAGGGGTGATTATATAGGCAAGGCGGAGGGGTGTCTTTGAATATAATATCAATTATTTTATTATATAAGACAAAGTCTATGAGTAATGTTTTCATAAATCTTACATGAGTGTATTATTATTATATATAGGTTTATTTTACATTAAAACCAATAATGAATTCAAATTTCATTTTTTAATCACTTAATTAAATGTGAACAATCTAAAATATTTTTTTACTATAATTAAATATAACTTAGCCTTCAAAATTGAAAATTTAGGTTTATAAAATAAAATTATTATTTTAAAATGAATTATTTTACACCTTAAAAATATTTTATTATAGGAAAAATAATAAATATATTTTGTAATCATATTCATTTCATGATGATATCATATATCTTACGGTATTTGTCAAAACAGTATTTTTCACGATTCAAAAAAAAACATGTTTTTCAAAAAAATATCAAATATTCATCCTATGTTAATTTATATGTGATAATTATAAAAATTAATTTACTTTTATTGAATTATAATTATATATATTAAAAATATAACATCGAAATAAAATATAATACATGTAAAACTATTTTACTTTGAATAAATGCTATTTATTTTACTGTGAGTGATTAAAATATTATTTTTTATTATTTACTAATTATTATATATTTGTTGGTATAATTATTTATAAATTTAAAAGAAAATAATTATATTATAAAATTTATCATCGAATTAAGTAGAATTTATAATTTAAACAAATATTTATAAAAATCGATTTGTTTTTAAGAACATTATGCATTATAATTTTGTTGTTATGTAATCAGCCATATTTATTTTTTAATTTCAAATTTATCCAAATATAATGTCTATTTTTTGTTTAGAAGGAACTATATTATGATAAATTAATTTTTTTGAGAAAAATAAGGAAAATTATATAATATTATTTCAATGGAAAACATTTCATAGAATTTTTAAAGTATTATTGTTATAGTTTCAGAACATTCAAAGATAAAAGTAACTTAAACATTAAATTAATGTTTAATATTATAAATGAATAATAAAACTATATGTAAATGTAAATATATAATTTCATCATTTTTTCATCTCATACACATAAAATGTCTTAAAATAATAAAGTTTATTATGCTACTTTGGATGGTATATGTTACATTACATTTAAATCATGCACAATACTTAGTTATTAATTAAATTACAATGAATTCATTACTATTAATAAGGATAAATTAAAATAAAACTATTAATATGAGTAATTTAGTATTAAAATAAAATTTTAGTTGTAACAAGAATCATGGATTTTGTATAATTGATTTTATAAAACAATTTTTATATACAATTATTATTAATAAAATTCCATTATTCATGAATAATAATTTTGGTTAAAAATATCTATTCAAATATCAATATAAATTAAAATTCCATATCATATAAAAAATTAAATTAATATAAATTTTATTTATGCAACTAAAAAAGTATAAAAGCATTAATTTAAAATTTTGGATGTCAAATTAATCCTCTTCTATCCTTTATCAATAAAATTATTTTTCTTAATTTTCAATGTTAAAATCGAAGTCACATAAATTCTATAGAGAAACATAACATCCTTTGTTTCCCCTATCAACCTGATAAAGTTTACTGACAACACCATTAAATCACACTGTTCTCCAACTAATGTAATTACTTGAGTGTAATAATTCCTTCAGAAATAATTTAATATTGTACTACCTTTCCATGGTGTATATATAAGGAAATTCTTACTAAAACCATATACTAATGTACCACATTTACCTAGTGTATATAAAAGGGTGAAATCAAAATCATAACATACTCTAACCACTAATGTTGTCTCAATTTTTGACCACACTATTAGAAATTCATTTTCAAACTATTATAATTGGTATAGAAAATAAATATCTCACTAAAAATAAAATTTTCTTATGTTATTAAAGTGTGAGAAAATATCTAACTCTAAATCATTAATAGGATACTTATTTTCACGAGTTATCAATTACCTAGATTTATATGCCCAAACATTACCTACTTACATCAGAACACATCCTAAGTAAAACCTAGATGCATTTAAATACACTTCATAGTATACTACCTATTCTAGATGAATTATAACTACACTCAGAGAAAGAATTTTCTTCAATCCCTAAAATAATTATTAACACATTACATTATAATAAAAATCCACTAATTTCATACAAATGTCTTCCATGGGAGAATTTAATCTTGAAAATACATGAATAAATATTTTTTAATACATGTAAAATCCTAGAAGACTATGTATGTCAAATATGTTTTTGTTTTTCACCCTGAAAGAATAACTTTCATATTATTAAGGTCAACTAAAATCCCTTTTATGAAAATAATATGACCCTGAAATTCCTTTTCCAGAATTTAAATGTGAAATTTTAAGAACTTGATATAAATCTTATGTTCATGTAATGTTTCTAAAATAATCTCCATGTGATTTCCATGATCTATTTAGATTCGTGAATATATCATAATATCATCTACTAATACCATTATAGTGGTTTCTAAAAATTTATTTAATACCCATATCATCAATTCCAAAAACTTATCTGGTGCACTAGTAACTCCCAAAGATGTGAACAAACTAAAAATGTCTATATAATCATTGAAATTTCCATTTTTAATCATCATTTAACATTTTTTATGGTAACGTAACAGAAGGTTGATCTTTTAAAATCCATGAACTAACTTTAATTGTTCAATAAGAAAATAAATTAATGGCAGGGGATATTTATTCCACACTATTATATTTTTTATCTTCCAATAGTTAATATATAAATGAAAACTATCATCATCATTCATGGAAAATAGAATCGGTGATACCCAAATAAAAAAACTGAATCAAATGAATCTTTTTTCACTCAAGTATATCTAGTTGTCCCATTACATATAATATGATTATTGGATCAATGTGATATGAAGGTAAAGAAATCAATCTTGTTATAGTTATATGGTTAATAGAAAATTATTCAACCCTTCTAACTGGTAATCTAGAAAAATAATTTGGAAAATATTTGAATACCAATCCGCCGCCACCATAAGTAAAAATTCATTATATACCTCTATTTATCCATATACTATCCCCACCAAATGAAAAGATATTGATCCAACATATCTTATCTTTGAATTGGACCCAGTATCTTCAAGATCACACCATCCCCCATACCTTAAAAGTGTGTACTTTCCCATTTAGGGATATAAAAGGAACCCATTAACTATAGAAATTTCTTTGAGTCTGAAATCTACTAATCTAATAAATTCTAATAATTTAGTCATATATTTCTATAATATGTATTATAATGTCCCCTGGGATTTTTAATTTTCATATCATCATAGAGCATTATAGATACATAAACCCTTGATCAACCCTTAAATATAGTATAACATTACTCTTTTTAGAATAAAAATTTATCTCTACCCATAATTACAATTGATCAATTAATTGTGATAAGATAAATAAATGTGATATTCCAATATTAAATAAATATGAAATGATTATAAAATTCATCAAAATTAATCCTTACACTGTAGAATATCCGACATCAGTGTGATCCTCTTTTTATACTTACTCATATACAGAAATATTTCCCTAATAGTTAAAAGGTATAAACATTTCTTCTTAATATGGTCTTCCAAATATTTTATGCGTCTCTAACATAGTTTACTTTGGTCCTTCAACTTGCATCTTCAATCCATGTAGTTGTATTAATGAATAATAACTACATTACAATGGGAATACCCATTAATACTACTTTAAATATTCCATATTACCATATTTAAAGTATTAATGAGGAAGCATATATAAGCAGTGACTTCAAACGTCCCAATTCAACACACTAGAGACACACCAATGGGACATTCCCTAAATATAAGTGAGAAGATGTTATTATAGAATTCCTTTGAAAGGTTTTTTTTATTTGGATTCCTTTGAAAGATATTATTTTTATTTTCTGTTTTATAAAATAATTTACTCCCCAGCATGGATAGGTAAGTAATATTTTCATCATATTATAATCTATATTTCTTACCATTGCTTAAGCTGTTGTACAATCCACCTCTCCAAAATTCAGTATTTTTAGAATAATAACAAAAGATTACAACTCTAATTTTAATCAAATATCTTAGGTGACAAACCATGTAATTGTAATATTGAATAATTTTCTTGTATTATTAATTTATAATTTTTTATGGTTTTATATATAATATTATAATTTTATATGATTTTTTCAATTGGATAAAAATGGTTTTATTATAGTTGAATTTTTTTTCATGAAATATATTATTTTTATAAGGATTATAATTTTAAGTTATATATTTATATTGATAAAATTAAATTCAGTGTTTATTCATAATATCAAAAAAATTTAAGGTGATTTTTTTGATATTTATGAAAAGAGTATTTTTTTGGGTGAATCGTGAAGAATATCGATATTTGGGAACACATTAATTTATTTTAAAATTTTTTCCAAAGACCAATTCTAGTTGGATTTGTTTTAAAGTTAAATAAATACCATTTTAATATATATAATAAAATTAAATCTATAGGAATTTTAATTATATTTCATTTTAGAATAAAATCATTTTTATCCTTAAAAATTATTTTCTCAAGAAATTTTTCTTTTGTTGAATTTTGTGAAGATATAGTGATAATATTTTATCCTACTTCTAAAATTGAATATTTTCTATTATAAATACTATTTGGAATCTATATGTCCATTTTTGGTAATATTTTCAATTTCATTTTTGGTCGTAATAAATAGTTACCATGGTAAAAAAATTTCACATCGATAAAGGCGAAGAGGGTTAACAGGGGGTTAAAATAATAGATAACACATAAAATATCCCCAAAACATGGAAAATATTATTTTGAATGTATTTTTACAATAAAATATGTTTTATTCAAAAACAAATCTAGTTGGTTCCACTTTACCTTGATAAATACAATTATTACATTTAAAAGTTTAATGTATTTAGAAAAGATCTACTCCCCTCACTTAAAAAAGTGACCTCATCTCTTCAATTATTCAAACCTTTTGAGACACATTGTTCAACCAATATATACGACAAAAATTCCCAAAGTACCTACCCATTCCATAAAGGTCATGGCCTTTTCAAAAATACAAATCCTAGAAAGATTAAGGTGTAAGATAAAGGGAGATATCTGAGGCAAACATATAATTCCTAATCAACCTATTTCATGTTTATTTATTCTTATAAATCATTAAAGTATATTATAAAAACAAAAAAAATACTAAAATATGTGTCTTTAATATAATTAAATGTTATTATGTTGAAAGAAAAACACTTTTATATCTCTTTTCCATCATACAGGAAATGAAATCATCACTTGTGCGTACGTGTGGACTACGACATCCACGAAATGAATTTTTTTTATTTTCCATCACCACCTCTCTCAAATTTTTATAAGGATAGAATTAATTAATTTATAATATTTTTAGGAAATTATTATTATTATTATATTAAGATAATATATTATTTACATTCTCACCCTTTTAGGCTTTTTTAAATTGATAGTGTTTCAATTTTGTATGTGTGGAATACCACCCCCATAAGGTTATGTGATTCATATTTCATTACCACCTCACATTTTTGGTATTATGGATTAGAATAGTGAATATATATAAAAATTAAAACAAAATTATTATTTTAAAAAGTAATATATTATATACCTTATTTATTTTCCATAAAGTTTAAAAATTGGAATGTTTCTCATGTATACATGGGGAATACCTCCTCCATGATAGGAAAAATTACATTTTTTTAGATCCACCTTACATGGATGGTTATATATTTTTTAATGTATAATAATAAAAAAATTAGTTATTAATATGTTAATTTATTTAACCATGATTAATTTGACCTTAGTCAACCTATCGATGTCAATTTGGACTTATAAACTGAACATCCTCAAAACAACCAATGTGAACCTAACTGTTTTTAACTACATAAAACTTTGTAACAGTTGAAATTAAGGGAATAATGATAATAGAGTGATTATTAAAAATATATTTCATTATGTAAAAAACTAATATAATTATTTTACTCAGTATAGTAGACGTATAATTTATAAGATTTAGGAGTCGATGTAATAGATTTGTTTTAAGTCATGTTTTAATGATTTCCTTCAAAATATTTTTCTTCCATGTTATGGTTATTTTAAATTATTTCATTAATGTTATTATTTTTGATTCAATGTTTTCTAAATTTAATTTTATAATATTTTTTTTATTTCTTTACAATTGATTAAAAATGAATCTCTTCATGATTTTATCGATTATTTTCAATATTTTACAAAAGTGAAAAACAAATTTTTTTTAACATATAATGCATGGGAACCCTTTTTGATTCAAATATAAATGAGTAATTATAAATATTACTTTATAAATATTCATTTTTATTTTAAAATATGTTTTTTCTATGTATATTATGGGAATTTATAGTTTGAAAAAAATTATATGGAAATAGGAACACTTTTCATCTTTATGAGATTAATGAAAGTGTTATAGATTATGTGACTAAATTGAAATTGAAATTGTTTTTATTATTACTGTGGAATAAATATGTTTTTTATTAATGATATGGTAATTTTAAATTTCATATGAATGATATGTGATCTTGTAATAGCTCTGATTATTGTTGAGCTTGATATAGATCTCCAATGCATTGGGTAAAATGATGTAGTTTACAGATGATAGGTTACTCTTAATAGATATGGGAACTATCTGGTTAGGTAATTCCATTTTACCATTTCTTGTAAGTATTAAGGTAAGGATAACGTACCAGGGTACCGATATGTTATTCTTTTAATGGGTTTTAATGGAAGCCTTTTGATTTCAAAATTTAGAAAAATAAACTTATGTTTTTAAGGAAAATTTATGACGTTTTGAAAAAAAATTGAAAGGATTATTTTGGAAGGAAATTTATTAACCTCGTTTTATTGTATTCCAAGAAAAAAACTAAGATTATTATTTTTTCCATTATTATTGTTTTAAATTTTTTTTATGAAATAAGTTGAGAAATTAATTTTGTTTTCTGGAAAAGTAAACATATAATGGAGCTCAAATGTTTATTTTGAAAATAGAAAATAGTCTTATACATTTACTAAGCTGATAAATAGAATACAACTTTTATCTTCATATATATCCATTATTGAGATTATTTTCATCATATAAATTTTTTAAAATGTATTTCACAGGGATTAAAGATGACTATAAATTTTAATAAAGTAAATATTACAATTATTGGAGTAAACTTGAGAAAATAAAATGTGACTTTATAAAGAACTTTCTGTGTGTGAAAAATGTTCACCATATGAAATTATATAATTTTTAATGTACGTTTTTACATAATTACCTTAACACTCAAAAAATAAAGATACTATAAATGTAATAGATTGAAACTCCTATTATAAATCATGTAATTATGTGTTGATTATGGTATACATTGTTATTGTTGGTATCAAATTAATGGTTTAGATAAATTTAGAGGTAGATATTTTATTAAAAGATTACCTAAAGAGATTATATGTTATCTTTATTTTATCATGATATATATTTTTATGATTAATAAGTATCATTATCTAATATTTATTTTTTTTGAGTGGTTTTAACTAGAGTAAATAGGGTAGCTAAGGTTGAAAGTAATCATGAGGATAATTTTCATTCAATCCAGTAACCTAGAATAGTTTGAATTAGAACTAATTACTTTATAATTTTTTAACTCAGTTGATATAGGTTATTAATAGTGGTATAAATAAAAGGGAGTGGCCAAATTCTATAATTAATAATATTTCGATAGTAGAGAATTTCATGAAACAACACACTCTGGCTTTTAGATGGTCCTCCTACCAAGAGAAATGTGAAGGACTGATTAAAAATTTAAAGAATATATTCAACGTTCTTGGATATTTATAACATCATTAGTTAACCCTTTTTTTGTTTTTAAGGTAAATCTAATCAATGGTTTTCCTTGATTACTTACACCAAGAAAAAATAATAAATTGATGTTATGGAATGAATGGTATTGAAATATATCATCCTTGAAAAGTATTTTTCTAAATTTGTCTGAATTGCAATGGATATTTAATTCCTAGAGTGGAATAAAAAGTTGGAGGCCTCTATTTATGCCTATGAATCTTGTTTTACTAGATTGGTCATGTATGCATAAAATTTTATTATGGAACATGATTTTAAATTTTTTTGATTTTACACAGGATTGAGGCCAAGTTTATGATTGTACCTAGTAAATCACGATTTCATAATTTATGTGGAAATTGTGTGGTATGATGATAAATTTAAAATTTAAAATTTGTAATTTTATATAAATAATGATAAGAAGTGATCCAAGAGACAGGAAATAGGGAAGCATTGGTTAATTAAACTTGGAGGTAAGAAAATTCAATTACTATATTCTGATAAGCATGGTAGGAAGTATTATGGAGAATGAATAATTATATCTGGGAACTTTTACTGATGTCTAAATCTTAGAAACATATATCATAATTGAAAATAAAATAATAATAGGAATTGTTTTATTGATAATGAAAAGAAGGCAGTAATTTTTTTTAATTACCATGATTTGGGACTCAATTATATTTTACATCTATCGTTAGTTACTCAAGGTGGGAATCATCAATATTTTAAATAGAAATGTGTGATAAAGTATTTTTATACTACTACATAAGATATGCGATCCTCAAATAATGTGTTGATAGTGCATTACTTGTTTATTTAAATTATTCCAATATTCTATTTGATTTAGGATCCACAAATTCTCTTATATTTGGGTAACTTTCATGTAAAATAAAAATCCAATATTAAGAAATAAATTCATAATTATATGTAAAAACTCATGGGATAGTATAAAGGAAATAATAATTTTTAAAATTTTCATATTTTTATATGTGGAAAGGCATTTCTTAAAAAACTTATTGTTTTTCCAATTATATAGTTTTATGTTATTTTGGAAATAAATTAAATTTTAGTTTATCATGCTAAGATTGATTTCATAGAAAAAGTTGTAATTTTTTATAATGAGTTTCCATTTGTAAATAAAGAATTATTACCTTTGATAACATATTATGAAACTAAGAAACTGATAAAATATGGAAGTGTATGTTATCTAACACATATTGTTGATAAGAAAGGAACTGTTCAAATTAGCGATGTGATGGTTGTAAATGAATATTTGAATATATTTATTGATAATTTACCTAGTATTATTAAATGTTAAAGAGGTTTAATTTTCGATTTACTTAGTTCATACTTCTATGAAAACTTCAAAACCTCTATATAAAATGGCTTTAGTTGAGTTGTTATAATTGAAAATGATGTTATAATAATTGATTAATAATAGTTTAATCTACCCTAAAAATTACCCTTGGGGTATTCCTATTCTATTTCTTTAAAATAAGGTGAGTTCCATGATACATTTCATAGATTAAAGAGCACTCAATAACATCAATATTATGAAAAAATAGCATTTTACTCATATTAATGGCAAATTTGATCATCTTTAGGGGAAACAATATTTCTAAAATATTATTCTCAGGACTAGATAATATCATCTAAAGTGAAATAAGAAGACATTATAAGGAAGAATTTCAATATTAGGTATGAAAATTATGAGTTTCTGGTTATTCCTTTTTGGTTAAAATGCACACAAAAATATTTATGGATCCGATGAATAGATTTTTCCATTAGTATTTGGATAAATTTTTAGTTGTGTTTAATGATGATATTATGTTCTAATATAATAGTTATGGGTAACAAGATAAACTTCAATGGATTTTTATATAGAATTTAAATGAAAAAAATTCATATGGAAAATTCAGTAAATGTAAATTTTGGTTACATTATATTTTATTCTATGAGAATATTGTTTCAAAATATTTAATACATGTTTATAAAAAGATAAAAAAAGTGGTAGAATGGTAGTCAAAGACTAAAAATATAAATAAGATTTTATATTTTCTTATATTAATGGTATACTACTGATAGTTTGTTGTGAAATTATCTTGATTAATGATCCCACCAACAAAATTAACTTAAAAAAGAATAAAATTAATTTGGAAAATAAATGTAATGAATATTTCCAAGAATTAAAAAACTTTTGTGTAGTTATCCAGTGTTATAATTACCATTAAGACATGAGGTGAATTTTACTTATAATAATGATTCCTTTAATGGATTTGGGTGTGTCTTAGTGTAGAATGTTTGAGTAATCACATATTCATATAATCAATTGATTCCCCATGAGAAAAATTACCCTTTAAATGAAATTGACTTAGATATAGTTGTTTTTGATAAAAAAATCTAGAGGAATCATCTATATTGGGAGAAATTTGAAACATAGACTGACCATTAAAGTATAAGGTATATATTCACTCAAAAGGAGCCGAAACTGATGAAAATAAGATGGCTATAACTGATTTTGGATTATAATTTTACAATTCACTATCATAATGGTAATGAAAAAAATGTATTGGATTCTTTAATTCGAAAATATATTTCATCATTAACTATGTTATGTCTGGAACAAGATCTTTAGATAATGATTTAATTAAAATTGTCAGGGAAATTGTGTATATAGAAAATATTTCTCTTCTGACTTAGGTATTAGTACCATGATCCCTAGACGAAAAAATTATGAAGTCTCATATAAAAGTTCATGGTTTGTATGAAATTATAGAATTTGTTAAGGATGGTAAATTACATATATTTAAGGATGTCAAAGAAGGTATTATCAGGTTTCGAAGTACATTATGTGTTTCAATTGATTCTCAATTGAATAAGGGATTGTTAAGTGAATCTCACATATCTCTATTTTTTAGTCACACTAGAAGTATAAAAATGTATATATATACCTTCATGAATATTATTGGTGGGAATGTATTGGAAAGTACATTACAGATTTTACCATAAAATATTTTATTTTTCTTGTGGTAAAAGCTAAAAAAACCTAATTAAATGATTCAATATTTTTAGTGCTACAATGGAAATGGGAGAACAAATATATTGATTTAATGATGGGATTACTAAACATATATTGAGGTAATAATGAGGGTTGGGTTATTTTTGATCATTTGAATAAGTCTATTCATTTTTTCAAAATTCATGATGTAATATATTTGGATTAGATTTATAGACTTTATCTTTTAAAGGTAACCAGTTCACATGGAGTTATCCTCTCCAATATATATAACTATAATCCTAGGTTTAAATACAAATTTTATAGAGGACATAAAAATTAAAAGGGTGTTGAATTAAATTTTAGTTGTACTTTTCATCCATAATCTGATGAAAAAACATATTGTATAATTAATATTTTAGAGGATATTCATAAAAATTTATTTTTATATAGTTAGGGAATTTGTCATTAAAAAATTACATTATTTTAATTTTCTTATAATAATGGTTTTTATTCAAGTATAAAAATGTAACCTTTTGAGGAATTATATGAAAAATCGTTCCAGACTATAACATGTTGGGAAAAATTCGTCCAGAGGAAATTTTTGGGACCCAAATTGGTGAAAGATATGGTTGAGAAGGTAAATATAATTTAGCGCCAAAATTGGGTATCAAATAGTGGAAAAAAAATTATACATATCACCATATGAAAGATATTTCATTTTATGTAGTTTATCATGTCATTCTTAAAATATCTAATAGGAAAGGTGTAATGTATTTTTATAAAAAAGGAAATTTGAGCATACAGTTCATTAAATCATATGAAATTCTAGAAAATGTGGGAAATATTTCTTACCAAGTAATATTACCTTATATTTTATCATAGGTATATGATTTTTTCATGATTCTTTACTAATGAAGTATGTATCTGATGCATATCATTTTTTGATCCCATAAGTGCTGCAATTAAAGTAGGATATATATTATGAAGATATGTTGGTTTAGATTTTTGATAATAGAGATTAGTTAATAAAAATTAGGGTGATTAACTGGGTAAATGTTTTGTGGAAGAATCCCATGATTGGAGAGGAAACCTGGGAACTGAAAAAAAATACGAGGTAAAAATACCCTCACTTTTTTATATAATGAATAAAATTGCATGGCTGAAATTTCTAAAATTGGGAATAATGTAAATACTATGGTAATACTAATAATGAATAAATTTCATGTATTGTTAATGTTTTAAAATATATTTTATGGATAAATCTATAATTTGACATTTTATATGATTTTTGTGTTGGGAAATAAATTTTTTTATTCGAGCTAAAATGTTTTCCCTCAGATAAATGTTTTTATTTAAAAAATTAAAGTGTAAGTAATTTATTTTGAAATTTATAAAATGAAATTAATTTTTGTTATCATAATATTGAAATTATCTTATGTTGATTTTTTGGGATTTTTTTATAGAATTATTTTGGGATAAATAGTGAAAAATAATTTTTTTAAGAGTCATTTATTTTCAAATATTTTAAAAAGTACAATTATATTTAGATTATTTTTAAAGATTAATTGGACCCCTTTGAAAAAATATTATCCAAATAATTCCATAATAATCAATATGATATTTTATTTTTGTATAAACTCATTTTTATGCTTAAAAATGACATTTTAAAAAAAATATTTATTATTATATTTTGCACACATATATTGAAAATAATATCTTTCATTTTTTCAAATTGAATATTGGAAATTGAATTTAATATTTTTCATTATGAGGTTTAAAATTGTAAATGTGTTAAATATAATTTTTCATCATAATTAATTGTTACCATGGTAATACTTTATCACCCCAGTAAAGGTTAAAAGGGTTAATGATGGGGTTAAACTAAGAGACAAGGCATCACATATATTTACAACATGGCTAAACATGACTGGTTGAGTTGATTTTTTCATTTAAATATATGTTTTTGTAAATTTTTCCCTTTGGTTCCACTTGACTATGATAATGATATTTATTATATTGTAAAGTTTAAAGTCTTTACAAAAGTGGGACTCCCCTCAATTATAGAAGGGAATCTCATATCCTCTCTTCTTCCCACAATTTGAGCCACATAGTTTGAAAAATATAAGAAAAAATAAATTTAATTTTTTTATATATTTATTAAAGGTTAAAGTGTTCTCAAAATACCAATCCTATAAAGATTAAGGTGTAATACAGAGGGAGATATCTGAGGAGGAGGTACAAGTTTTAACAGACATATTTGAAGTTTATTTCTTCCTATACCACCATTAAATCTATTTTAATAACTATAACATAATAAAATTAGTATATTATATAAACATAATTGTTATTATGTTTATTTAATAACTCTTTTCTATCACATTTCCATCACATTGAAATGAAATCATCGCTAGTGCATATGTGTGGACTACCTACCTCCACAAAGTGACATGTTTTGTTTTCCATCACTACCTCACACAATTGGTCAAAATGATGTAATTAATGAATATATAATATTTTATGACATTATTATGATTGTATAATGATAAACCATTACTTAAATTCTTTCCCTTTCCATCTATTAGAAATTGATAACAATTCATGTTCTTACATGTGAAATACGAAATCCACGAAGCTGTGTGATTCATTTTTCATTACCTTATCACATGGTTGGTAATAAGGATTGAAATAATGAATAAATAACAAATTTATAAAATTATTATGATATTTAAAATAAAAATATTATATACCTTTTTTATTATCCATATAGTGGAAAATGGTAATCATTTCCCATGTGTACATATAGAATACTTCCTCTATGATATGGTGTATTTCATTTTTCACATACACCATCCATGTATGGTTATATAAATATTTTTAAAGTGTAAATTTTTTAATTTTTACCAGATTAATATTCTATATATTATGTGACCATGATCCCTTTGACCTTATTTATCCTATCAAAGTCATTTTGTACTTATAAACAGATTTTCCTCAAAATGTCATATGTGAAATTAACCATTTTTATAACTAAATAAAACATAGTAAAAATAAAATAAAGGTAATAATGTTAATGGAATTATCATGAAATCGGTAGTTATGAAATTATATAACTAATATTATTTTATTACTCATGATGGTATATATATAATCGATACGAGTTAAGACGTTAGGTATGGGACTTTCTTTTAAAAATCATATTTTAATATTTTATTCAAAATATTTTCCTTCCATGTCATGGTAATTTTAAATGTTTTGAGGAATATTAATATTTATTCTTAAAAGTTTTAAATGGTTTTGTCAACCAATTTTTACTTAAAAATAATTAGAAAGAAATATTTTCCATATTCTCCCATATGGGTTATTTTTTACTTTTTAAAATTGTACAAAAAGAAAGTCTTTTAATATTTGCAGATTGAAATCCCATCCCTATCATTATATATATTATTGATTATGAGGTATACTTTACAATTTTCTATAGTTATTTTTAAGGAAAATAATTCAATAAATAATATTGAATATTTAGTTTTAATAGAAAATACAATGGAACCATAAACTTTACTCTTTATAAGATATCTAAAAGTTTTATTTAATATGGACTTGAATGAAAATTAAAACGGGTTTTAAGATTAAATTGAAAATATATGTGTGTTTTTGATTCATTATATGGTTCATGGATTTTTTATATAAATTAAGGATGAGCGTCAAATAGCTATTATTACAGGTTTCCTGATATAGGTCTTCATGGTATTGGATAAGGTTATAATGTTTACAAGTGATTGGTTACTCCTAAGGGATATATGAATTATCTAGTTATGTGATTCCATTTTTAGGGTTATTGTAAGGATAAATGTAAGGATAATGTATCAAGGTACCTATATGATATTATTTAAATGGGTTTTTAATTAAATCATTTGATTTCTAATGGTTTGAAAATGAGTTTACATTTTTAAGTAATTTTTATGATTTTTTAAAATAAAAGGTGACAAGGTTTTTTTTCAAGAAAAGGTATTCATTATTATTTATGTTTTATAATAAAATATTTTGGATTATAATTTTTTTCATTTATCATTTCATGTTAAATGTTTTATAAAAGATATTGGGAAGATAATTTGATTTCTTTTAAAATTAAAACTATAAACGAGACAAAAAATTTATTTTAAAAAAAGAAAAATATATAATGACTTTATTAGGTTTAAAAATGGAATAATGTGATAATTTTAATTTATTATATGTAGTTTTTTTATCATCCCACATTTTCATCATTTTTCATATGTCTTAATGATGAGTAAAAATATTTATAATGAAAATGTTTCAGTTATGGGAGTTACCTTGAGAAAAGTAAGTGTGTATTTATAAAGAACTTGATTCTTGGAAAACATTCACACTGTGTAAAAGTTTCCAATTTTTATGTAATGTTTCAAAAAATAATCTAGAACTCTAAACTAAAAATATCCTATAATTGAAATAATGTTTAACTATTGTAATAAGTCATGTAATTATGGGTTTATTGAGGAATGAGTTTTTATATTAAACATACTAGAGTTAATCTTTTCTATCATAAATAATTATATCATATTCTTTTTGTTCATAAAAAATTTTAGTGCATACTATATAGAAAATATATATTTTGTATTAAAAATAATAAAACTTATAATCACTATAAAACATTAGTTAATCTATGAAACATTGATCATTAAAGATCTTGTGGAACCATTTTTAGTCATTACTATTATCAAACCAATCATCCTTGACTGATTCCTACTACTTCTAAGATGGTATCTCAAGAAAGTAAGATTTTTACATAACATTAAAGGTATTAGGTTTTCATAATAACTTAAATATATGATGAATCTTATTCAACCACTTCTAAATTTGAATATGACTAACATCAACTATGAATGAAGGTTTATATTACTTTGGAAACTCACTGAATCAGTCTTAATCTCTAGGATTAAACAGATTAACATCCCTATAAAATACTAGGAATTCTTTCAAATTCATGTTCAATAACTAAGGATTCAAAGGATCATTGTTTTCATCTCCGTTCTCACATCCAGTCCAATTTTTTTCTACGTAGAAAACTTCTAAAATATAATGAATTATCAATCAATATAATATAATTACTAAAATGATTATATTTAACAGAATTATATTTTATACTAAATATAGGTGGATTTCTATCTCTTTCTTTTTATTAAACCAATTACCCATTACTTTATCAATTATATTCAAGAAATGTCATTACAATATTATTTTCAAATAAATTTCAAAAAAGAAAAAATAACATTGATTCATGGTAAATACACTCTCTATGTAAAAAAATTCATTATTTTTAAAACCTTGGTTAAGTGATGAAATTATTAAACATTACTATCAATATTCATGTACTATTTTAAATTCCAACCCATCATGGGAAAGTATATAAAAAATAAAAATATTCTATAAGTTTACCATCCATTTTTTCTTAACTATAATTCCTGGTACCTTTAATTATGACATAAAAGGGTATGTATGTATTTTTATATGTTAATTTTGAGTACGAATTAATATATCCTTCATTAATACTAGATTTTTCAAGGATAAAATAAAAAACCATGCTTTAATAAAAATTTTAACACTTATACCACAGGGAAGAATTCTCAAAACCCAAATTAGACTGCAACATGATCTTAAGGGTGTTCCACTAATCATCAAAGGCTGAAAACCAGTGATGAAGGATAATGTAAAATATTTTGTAATGGTTATATCTAAAGAAATTAACCATGATGAAATTCATGTGAAATATAAAACATTTTTTACTAAAATCATTGAGAAACAAAATCGAAAATAGAATGACTGTCATAAAATCTAATGATAAGAAATAAGATCACATGTTGACTCTAGGCACATAAATATGAACTATATCCTTGGAAGATACTCATCCATTTATTTATATATAATGAATCTATAGACCTCAATTGAAAAAGTATGAAGACTTTTTATCCTCCTATATAATAACCATTTATGTCTACATGTTCACCAAAGTGCACCTTTTTTTGGCCAGTTTGAACCAGGAAGGATTTCCCCAATGAAATTGATAAATATAAATGTACAAGAAAATAGGAATAATAAAATTTGAAAAAATAATGATAAATAAAATATATATATATAATTTTTTATTTACTAAAATAATTTAAAAACTAATATATTAAAAATAAACAATATGAAAAAAAGTTTATTATACAAAAAGTTTAGATAGAACTCTAATATAATTGTATATTTAATAAAAAATTTATAAAAACTATTTTCCAACAAGAAAATACTATTTTATAAAACTTATTATTTTCTCAATTCTATCTAAAAATATTTATTTACATGAAATATTAGAAACCCCATTCTTTAGGAATTCATCAAAAAATCTTTTTTTCTTAAAAAACTCAAAATTTATTATTTCCTTAAAATTTAATCATTCTATTTTACAAAAGAACATAATTATATTTGGTAAAATAATATTTAAATAACTTCTTAATGTGTAAATAAATTCATTATCCAATCACACATTTAACTCCAAACCCTCTACTTTACTGTGACAAGGAGTTAGTTGTCACTATTCAATAATTTCCCACCTTAACACACACTAAATAAGTTCCCAATTTTACTATGGAATAAGATTATTGATTTCCAAAATATCTAACACAAATACAATTTTCACACATACACTCACAACATGAATTTACAATAAAATTTACTTATATCATTTAAAAAATAAACCCTTCCCTATGGTATTACCACAAAAATATTTTATCACAAATTCACATTAAAAAAAAAGAAATATTTCTCACAAAACCTAGATAATCAAATAATTTTGTGATCATGATCAATAAAAAATTCATATTTGAATCATCTAATCTCATAGAATGAATCGAATCCACCTACTCATATGATCTTCTCAAAATAATCATTTAATTATAATACTAATGATCTTTTTTCAAGTAAACCACAAATTTTTACCTTCAATATTATTTACAAATATCAATTCATAAAACAATGTTCACCATAAACCATTGAAACAAGTTGAAATATTTTATGAGTATTTTTAATAGACCCATTCCATATTGGTATGACCTCATTTAACTTATTGGACAAGAGTTCACAGCCTATAATTAGTTACGCAACCCTCCTGAAACATAGCACGAACCTGTGTAACTCTTTTGGTTGTGTTGTAAAAGGGTAATATTTAGAGGGGGAAAGTTCTAGGGAGTATAAATCCCTCTATGATAATTTGGTATGGAATGTGCCAAATTTCGTAAAGATAAATTTCAATTCTTATGATTAGAAAATATAAAAATTTATGGTTTTATGACATATACTTATATTTGGATACCTTAAATAATTAAAATAATTTATATAGATTAACACATTCTACACACCTTATTTTTCTAAAAATATCACTACCTTCGATAAAATTTTGTCTAGAATTTCATCCAAATTCCATTTCCACAAAAATCATATTCACATTATATCAAAAGAATAGAATGAAATTCTTATCACATTAATTTGTCAAACCTATCATCTAACTCCACATAAATTTCTTAAGGAACCATTATTTAATGAGTTAAAATCCTCCCATTGAATAATATAATTTCTTATGTAACCTTTTTATATAAATTCTACTAATTAATTTCCATGAATATGTTCATATTATTAATCTTTTTCATAATCTTCAAAAGAATATTTTTCATCTTTAATGAATCCATGACACACAAATCAGTTAACCCAATAAATTTACCCAAATTATTTAATTTTTTTATGTTGGTTGTCATCAATTCCCAAAAATCCATATTGACATCATAATTTATAAATTTATTCACATGAAATTTCATATATATATATATATCCCATAAATTATTTAATTAGAATTAATTCATTAATAATTAAAATAATTATGCCAATACATAAATTTATTAAAATCATTAGTATAAAATTAATTCTACAAATCATATAATTATCATTCTTCCATAGTTACATTACAAAAACAAATTTTTATAATTATAATAATAAAATTTTAATCTTATTCATCGGTAAAATATGCTTCTCTAAATAATCTAGTGTAAAAATACACTTAATTAAATAAATTTAAGAATATGGGTGTTATAAGGTACACTTACAAGATCTAATATAATCATAAAATTGAAATGATTAAATATTATAATATTCATCATCTTTATGATTTTAATTTTTTTAAAAAAGATAACCCAATAGGAAAATTAAAAAAAAATTAAATTGTGACGAATCATAAAAAAATTAAAATTTTCTCTGAATGAAATTCACTATCTTAAACTAAAAAATATAATATAATCATAAATTAAAAAATATATATAATATCTAATGGAATCAAATGATTTATATATTATAAGATCAAATTTTTATCAAAGAAAATTGATCATCCAGATAGAAATAAATTTCTTATTTGATTGGGTTAATGTAAGAAATACTTCAATACCATATCTGATGGTTTTTATCTCTTACGGGACTCTAGGTTTTCCTCCCGATGCACTCTTTCCTTCCATCACCATATGTCATGAACATGATCTTTACCCTTGACTTCTTTAAAGAATAATTTTATTTTTGAATTAATTTAATAAGATAGGTAAATTTTGTTTTGGAATTTACTTGATGAATACACAAGCCTATATCAATTTTTTAGTAAGACATGTTATTTTTTAATATGGGATTTACAATTGAATTTTGGAATCTCTTGATTGAATTATATATTTTTTGGCTGATTTTTTATGTTTTATAAAATTTTAATAAGTTTTGGTTGGATAGAAGGAAGTGACACATATAGTTTTGAACTATTGATGACACGGGGTATCAGGTGTAGTGAAATATGCTACATGTTGAACTATATATAGGGATTGGTATCCTATAGGTTCCACTGGGAACCTAATGGATACATACTAATTATTTGGTAGACATTATCCTTAATTTTTAATTAATATTTTTCACTTATCATGAATCCATTTTAATTATTTTTGACATACACTAAAAACCATCTCTTAGGGAGCATTTGAGCCATCTTCTTACCCTCTTTCCATGTGATTCTAGTGAGATTCATGGAGTTTTTTTCTATGTTTAATCCAAGGTAAAATACCATTTTGTCTCCAATTTATTCTCACTAACATCATATCTATTTTTTCCATTTTGGTTGGTGATTTTGAGTTGTTATTTTAGGATGGCATGGGGAAATCACATCATAAATTTGGTATTTCTCGTCTCTTGGATAAAGGAAGATCCTTTTGGTTGATTACCCTAGGTTATTCCTAGTTTTGATAGATGGTTATTGATAAATTATTTTTCCATGGTTTTTATTATTTTAGGGTGAAATATGAGTATATTTTTTAATAGTTAATCAAGGTGTTGACTATTATCCTTTTGGGATTACACTGGGAGTTATTTCTATGTGTTTTTTCGGTTTTGTTAATATTAGTTTGTAGAGGATGTGTAATTGAATTCATTTAACTATTTTAATAGATTTATTAGACTCCATTGATTATGGAATCTTTCAAAATGTATTTTAGGTGATTTATAGTGATTTTGGAAGTTTTCAAAGATTTAAAATGGTAATGTTATGTGGTTTTGACACTTTGGGTGAATACCAAGCCTACACTTGGGAAATTCCTATTAAATATTTACCAATTAAATAATAATGTTTGAAATTTATTTTAAAAATAATTAATGGGATTTTTCAATGATATTGTTATATATCAAAAAAATATTATCAATATGTTTTATCTTGAGAGTATAAAATGGTTATAATTTATCCCTTATTTCCTTATATCAATAAAATTATAAAACATCAATATAACCCTCATGGAATATTAATCTATCCACCATGGATTAGATATTATATTTTGGGAGAGATAAGAAGGATATATTTAAGAATAAGGGTAACAAATAATGACTTACTGATGAATATGGTCCTCAAACAAACATTGATTCACCTATGAATAATTTCTAGGATGAAAGGAAAAGTATATCAATCCTTAGGAGAAGAAGAAAATTGGGATCCTAGGAGTTTGGGGTAAAAATGTTTAAAGGGATAAATTTGGATTAGATCCACATTTGAAGGAGATAAAACAAAATTCCAATGGTGTGGAAACACTGTTTGGAAAACTATGAACCAACCATGCAGTGCTACTTTCTCAATCGAACCCCTCACATTGTATGAGAAACTCTGCAACTACAATGATTTTTCCACTGTTTCATATTGCATGGTTTCTCTTGGGAACTCGCATAGTTTTTCCAAACCGTGCAATAATTGTGGGACTACCCATTTCTCAATTTTATCCTTTTTTACATTTTAATGGAGATAGTTCATGGTTTCTACAAACTATTCACAAACCAGCCACCACTATAAATGACTCAAAAAAAATGCCAAAAACCCCTCAGAACATCCTGAAACTCAACCAAACATTATATTGACACAAAATAATTGAATAAAGGGTCATGATAATGAAATAACGGGTGAAAAATTCTCTACAAAATTGGACTTTCTATTCCTAAATAGTATAATATACTTATTTCCCAAAATAGTTTGGGCCATTGATCCACCATTTCCATCTCACGCTCATATGTTTCATCCAAAATCTAGTCATGTTTCTATAAAAATTGCACTAGACTGATGATTTTCCCATGAAATATATTCTCTTACATATCCATAATCTTTATTATAACATTAATCAATGTAGCATTCAACTATACGTCAATGTGATTCCATCAAACCACATAGTCAAAATTAGGATGATACTTCTTTAGACGAGAAACATGAAACACATTGTGCACTGAATTGAACCTTGGCGACAATTACAACAGAAATTATACCTCACCAACTCATTAAATTATATCCAAAGAACCTATACACTATCGATACAGCTTTACCTACTTACTAAAATGACAATTTCTAAGTCTTTGATAGGTTCTAAAAAACACAAGACAACTCATCTAAAATGATAATAGTCATCAATAACAATCTCCATATGATTTTTGATGACTCTTATCCATCTCCATTCACTTTCTAATAAACTTAGCCCAAATGGCTCGGAGGCCTTCATTTTTATTGATTTTTGATAACCCCCCTTTGAAGGGATGATGTGGAACCCTTACAAGGCCCATAGGCTTAGAGATTAAATGGCCCATAGACTTAGGAGATTACATGACCCAAATAACAATTTCTAAGTCTTGGATAGGTTCTAAAAAACACATTATCACTCATCTAAAATTATAATAGTCATCAATAATGATCTTTGTATGATTTATGATGATTCTTATCCATCTCCATTCAATTTCTAATCAACTTATCCCGAATGGCCTGATGGCCTTCATTTTCATTGATTTTTGATAACCCACCATTCAAGGGATGAGGGAGAACCCTTACAAATATTGTAGGATCAAAGATTACATGGCCCATAGACTTATGAGATTACATGACACGAAGGTCTTAGTGAATTAAAGCAGACTATCTACAAGGAACTGCCCCTCCCCAGCATCTGCATCATGATAGTAGCTCTCCACCTTCACATGCCCATTTGACATGGCTTATAATGCAAGTATAGGCTGTTCCCGATGGCATATCCATACCCTCTCATTCTGAAAAATCCATTTGGTTCTTCTCTGGTGAGTGCACCTGCTCTGAATCCTCTTCTAGGGCTACTCCATTTTTGTAGTGTGTCTGGGAAACTACAAATGTCACAAATGCCTTGAGGTATCCCAAAGGTCTTAAAGGTGGCCTGAAATCCCTACTGACTCAAAGGTTTGGGTGGACCGAAAGCCTTAAGGACTCCAAGTTGAAAACGATGGCCCATGGTGAATAGTTCTAGCTGCTATAGTACTGAATAGTACCTGATATAGTAACTGCTACAGTGCCTACTACAGTACCCACACCATGTACAGTTCTCCAATAGTACATGTACAGTGTATAGTTCTACTACAATTCTTAAATAGTGTAAAGTTCTACTATAGTACTACTATAGTTCCTGCTATAAGTACTTGCTACAGTACCATGGAAAATATGACTCAACATGGTTTAGAACCTGGGTCTTGTGGATTCACTTAAAGATACATCACCAACTGGGTTGAGGCTCATGATCTACTTTCAAATCAACATAATCATTAATATCATCTCTTGAAGAAGTTTGGGTCCAATTACTGAAGTCTGACCTATTTGTACCCACAAAATTTGGGACCACCAAGGATGTTCATACAATGATTAAAAAGGAGTTGTATGCATCGATTCCTGATAAATATTATTGTATAAGAATTGTAATAATGGTATATTATATTCCCTTGATCCACAATAATCTATTACACAATCCCTAATCATGTCCTCTAATGTTTGGATTGTCTGTTTGTACTATCTATCAATTTGAGGATGACTATCCATACTCATATTAATCTATGTTCCTAGGGATTTCCATATGGATTTACAAAATTGAGATGTAAACCTGGGGTCTCAATCCAATAGAATTGATATTATAATGTCATGAATCATTATAATTTTCTGAATGTAGATTTTGGATAACTATTCCATTGAATTATTTTCAAAAATAAGGACGAAGTGAGTCGACTTTTCCAGCCAATCCAAAAACAACCATATGAGATCGTGTTTTCTATCTATATTTTGTAGAACTATTAAAAAATAAATGTCTACATAGTCCCATTTCCACATGGAAATCAGTAAATATTTCAACATACCAACTATTCATTGATTCTCTACCTTGACCAATTGATAGGTGAAGCATCTCGAGATATACTCTACCACTACACTTTTCATGCCATCCCATAAAATATGTTACTTAAATTCATGATAAATTTTCATAATCCTATGGTGATTTGTTTATCTAAAATGATGGTAGGCACTAAGAATTTTTTTACATGAAAAAGTTAAAACCAACTGGTCTATAAACAGTGACATTAAACATACATCTAGCTTTCATACATCAATGGTCTCCCCAATATTGAGTTTTGAACACATAAAAACCCATTAATGATCATATATCCAAGGATTTATAAATTGATAACCAAAATCAGGAAAAAAATTAGACTTGAAAGATAACTAAATCATCAACATAGTTTTATCAATCTAGGTGCATATCCTCTATGACTAAAATTAGTTTCCACTGGTTTTAATCCTCTTTATCCAACTAAGCATATGAATTTCTACTCAACGCATCCATCATAGTGTTCCCTTTACCTGGTGTATACATCAATTTGAAGTCAAAAATTTAGAGATAATCCATCCATTAGTGCTAAATTTCATTCACATGTCTTTGTGATAAAATTTATTTCAATCTTTTATGATCCGTAAATACTATTACTTTCTCACAAAAGAGTTAATGAAGCAGTGTATTTAAATAATGGACCATATAAGATAATACTAAATTGTGTGTTGGGTAGTTCTTCTTCTAAATCAATAACTTACATGAATAATAAAGAAAAACATGATCTACCTGTATGAGAAAACATCCCAACCTAGATCCTAATGCATCACAATAAACAATATAGCCTTTTACAATATTATATCCATGTGTTTCTCAAGATTGAATTTTATCTTAGAACACAAATATATATTCCAAAAAAAATACACCCATAAATTAATCTAGACCCCCTTGAAGGACTTACTTCATCAATTACATAAATATAGATAGTCAATTCATAAGACTAAAAGTCATAATGATATATTCATAATGTCCATATCAACTTCTAAATGTGGTCTTCAGAATATACTCCTTCTAAATGCATAATTGGATATTCCTTGAATGTAAGTCAATTTTAGAGTTCCAATGGGATCCAATCAATTGATCAAAAAGATATTTTTTTTCAAAGAATAAGATACTTCTTATTTATAATAACATGGGTAAGATTAAGATAATCTAGAAATATCCCATGTGTTCCATTTGATATGTTCCCAAACATAACCGGTGTTTCCCAGGGAGATATTCTTGGTTGAATGAAACCATTACTTTCCAACTATTGCAACGAAAATTTCCACTCCATCAATTTTATTGGTTAAATATAATAACATGGATTTGAGATACTACTAGTTCTTTATAGGAAATAAATTTTAAATTATACCTCTATTTTGGTTGGAAACCATATAAAATTAATAGAGAAAATATTAAGAAAATTTTCTATAATAGTTAGAAACTATCTATTCCCAGTCTCACCCATAGATTACAATCTATTTTTGTCAAATTTATATGATATTATTCCAACCACTGGTTCCAAAATTCATACTCTACATATCATTACATCCCAATCTACTATAAAGAGATGCTTGATGCCATACAGACATGAGAAACTAACCTTTCGGGCATAATAGTCGATGTGACCCTTAAATAATATAAACCAATACATATTTAAAATCAATTCATAAAAATCCATATAAACCACAGAGAAATACCAATGTAACTTATCCCCATCTAGAGTTAGAGATGGATATTTACCCATGATGGCTCGATAATCACTTTATCTAAGATGAGTTTGAATTTTGAAAGTAAAAGTCATCATATCAACATGAAACCCAATATGATCAATAAAATGATAATAAATAAATGAGTGGGATGTGACCATATAAAATAAAGAATGCATAATGGTATAATTTAAATGAATCATAACACTCACCATAGAGAAACTAGATTGATCAACCATGGAAATTTTCTCATATCCATACAATTTCTTACATTAATTTTCTATTTTCATCCTATTATTATTATACTGGTCTAAGATTCACAAGGTTTCTAGAATCACTTTTTATCGCTCTATTTTGATGATAATAATTATTCTAGTGCACTCATCTCATTGAAGCATAATATTACATAGAAGAATAAGGTGTGTCTCTAGAACCCAAACTTAGTGGAATATGAAAATAACATGGAACATATCCCATCTTTCTAAAATTGTGATAAGATCTTGGTGGGGGTCGTACAATATCACTTCATATGGTTGAAAGAACCACCCTAAAAATATCCCGACATACTTTTCAGTTAAGGAATAATATTTATTGATACCATGGTAGGATTATGAGGAGTAACCCCACTATAAAAGTAGGTTTCCATATTCCACTTGTTATAACCATTAAATTTCCCACCTATTCTAATAGTAATAATCATAACACACACAATAATATTTCCTGTGAAATCTCTTTCTACCACCATCACACAATTTACTATATAAATATAATCCATTATAAAAATGATGAAAATATTTTGATCGAATGTATAGAATAAACCCCAACTCCAAAAAAATATGTTCTTACATGGAAGAAACTTTAGAAACATCTATGTAAAAGTGGACTAAATTCATAAATTTAGCCACATAATCTGTCACTGAGAGATTCATTGGATTAAAACATAATAGGTTCATAGTTTTAGTAGTATGAAAGGTGAAAGGATATAATTTAATATTAAAAATTCCCTCAAAATCACCCATGTCATTCCTTGGTCCAATTAATCCTGAACTACTAATCCCAACAATTAGAAAACCAAATCCTCTATAATATAAATTTCAATCATTACTTTCATCATTGTTGGTTTCCCAATAAAATTAAAGACTCTATTCATCCAATTAAACCAGACTTCTACTTTTTCTTGCTTATAATACCCCTGAAATATGGGTAGATTCTTCTTTTGGAACTAAACCAAATGGTCATCTTTTCATAGTTCATTATTCCTATTTCCCTTGTCCATAGCCAGAAAATCATGGAAAATACTTTGGACAAGATGTTGGTTCACCTGTGGCTCAGGTGAAACCGTATTCTGAGGAGCCACTTCCAGTTGATTTCTGGGACTCCTACTAGGTCCCATTCACTATAACTAGAACAAAACTGCATTTATTCTCAATCATTATCAACTAAATGATATGAAATTACAAAATTACACATCACAAAATATTTCAACATAGATTTACACAATTAAACCATCAATAATATTTCAATCATTTTTGAAATTATTTAAAACATTATTTTCAAAAAAAAATATTTCTTAAAAAATACACAATTTTTGTTAATTTCATAAACCAATAAAATCGGAATGAATAATAAATTCCAATTTGGAATTCTTACTAACAATGCATGTCAGGAAAATTCTATCAGCTAAACCCTGGATGAGGATGTGTCAAATCACATAGCAGCGTCTTAAAATAATCATGTACCTAATAAATATAGTGAAATTAAGTTTAAAGAAATTTGGTTAGTTATGCCTTTTTATTCTCCACATTTCATGTTCTGATAATCCCACTACTTACTACCATCTGAAGATAGAGATCGATACAATTTCCAACTACATGATGAAAAAATAACACTATTTCCTTTAGAAAGGACTGAACAAGGTGATACTCTTTATCCCAAAGTAAAATATGGACCATCCATGAATGATTAAATTTTCAACATCTCTCCCATACACATTGTCTTGAGGAGTGATGGGGGGGATACATGGCCTTAGTTAACAACCCCAACAAACCAAAAGTTAGAAACAAATTCCATAGGCCTCATGAACATTGGGGTATTCTTTTACAATTTAAATATAAAATATAAAACTCCATAAAAAACCAAAATAACCTATATTTGATGCATTGTCACAAAATACAACTCAAAAAATAACCAAACCAATAAACCAAATTAGGGTGAAAGAAGAAACCAAGAGACATGCATGTGGAGAACCAAAAGACCCCAAAACTCAAAACTTATAATTGTCATCAACCAGAAACACAAAACCCCCTCCAAACTCCATATCCACATGTCATTACCATGGTATCAAGATGTATTAGTAAAAACTAATATACCTTACATTTACCTATGTCTTGACAGATGAAATTTTTAGACACACAACAGTTCCCAAAAAAAGGGGTGAGTCTAAACTAAGTAGGATTTTCCCAATGACATCCCAACACATGATACTAGAAAAAAAATTGTCATGAAAATTTATAAAATAGTTTTAATCATTAAAACATCTTATAAAAAATCATAATAATTTTCTATAGAAATTAATAGAATAAGCATGAGAAATATTTTTAAAATAATTAGGAATACCCAAAACCATGTCTCCAAACATATCATCTATTCCCATGTGACAGTTCCATATTCATTAGAAATCTCTAGATGGTACACCAAGTTATTAAATGGTGACCAGTTTCCATGTGACCTAATGGTACACACCCCAAATCAAGGGTCATTTCCTTATACCCCAATGGTACACACCCCTTATTCAGGGTTGTGTGAAAATGAAATGAACTCACACCAACCATATATGGAAAATTTCATGTAAATTTATTTCAAAAAACATTATTTATTTAAACCATTTACACTAACCAATTACATTGAATCAAAACAAAACCATAATTTTAAAATTAATATTTTAAAATCATAATCCAAAAGAGTTTTCTAAAACCTAATAATTTTTTCGCACAATATCTTAATTCAATTTATATAATAATTTTCACCATGAATCACACAAGTATTTTTCCACAATTTCAAAAAAAAAATTAATTAATAATATTCCTTCAACTTCTAAATTGAGTAGAGTTGAGAGAAAATCCACCTACCTCACAATGTTTGGTGAAAATGAAGAACAACACAGTAATACTCTAGATATATCCTTGTAAGTTATTTCCTTCAATCAATATAATAATAAAACATACATATTCTATTCATGGAACATGAATCTATCCACCACATATTAGATCTAAGATTCCAAGAGAGATAAAAAAGGATATATCTAGGAAGAATGATTACTTATTGATGAATTCGATCCTCCAAATAACTTTGATACACCAAATAATCTGTTCTAGATCAAAAGGAAAAGACTCTAAAGCATTAGGAGCACAAGTAAATTGGTATCGTAGTATTTTTGGGTAAAAATGATGGTTAATGGGATAAATTTGGATTATATCAACATTTTAAGGAGGGAAAACTATATACTGCATGGTTATGTCACAATGTTTCGAAAACTATGTTCCAACCGTGCATTACTACGATCCCTAGACAACCCCTCACATGGTTGGCTCATGCGATTAGAGACACCATGGACCAACTATACTTTTCACTCTATTTCAATTTTCATGGTTTCTTTAGGGAAGATGATAAGTTTTGACAAACCATGTGCCAAATGTGTGCCTTTCCAATTCACACTATATTTTTTTCATTGTTTTCTAGAGATTTTTTATATTTTATACTAACCATACACAAACTATGCACATCTAGAAATGAAACTAAAACATACCAAAACCCATTAAAACCTCTAAAAACTCAACCCACGAATTATATAGACTCAAAATACATGAATAAGGGGTCATGTACCTGAAACTGAAGGTGAGAGAAATGATTTAGGGAATTGATATAGATATCTAAATTCTAATAAGAGGGGAAGCACACACCAAGATAACCATGTGAGATCTCTCATTTGGGTTATATTCACATTAGTTTGGGAACAAATAAGGGTTTAGTAAAAAAATAATTTAATTACCAATAAATGATGAATATTCCATTAATGATGGGAATTAATGAGAGACATCAGATGTCTTATGTTCTAAGTATAATTCTAGGAATTTTAATATAGACACTAGCCATCCAGTGGGTTTTATATTTCTACATACCCACTTTCACCATAACCAACTGGTCGGCAGACCCTCCTCAGTGAGCTGGTGGACTTATTTCCACCATCATGCATCCCTTAAGCCTCCATCCCTTAATTAGTCATCTTAAGAACATTTTATTCACATGGAATAACCAATAAAGAGGAAAAAAAGGAAAGACTACACTTTGAAAATCGAGGATATTGAAATTCTCCCCCTTTAATAAATTCCCATAATTAATAAGTGTCTCTAGTGGTCCTGATCAATAAACTCAACCACTGAGCCCGAAAATCTGCCTCACGCACCTAAGTATTCTCTTTTATATATTCCTGATTATATAGGACTCTAAGAAGAGGAACCATCTATCATTGTGATATTATCTCTCTCTAGACAACTATCTGCATTGGGCACTCCACAAAAGATGCATCGGTCACTAGCTCAATATCCTTACAATCAACCCCATTATAAGAATCGAGCATGTATCTCCAATGTTAGTAGAAATGAAACACATCATACATACCTATGTATCATGGAGGAAAATATAAATGGTATGATATTATCCCAATATGATCTATAATATATAATTGTCCAATGAATCTTGCCAATATATTCCCCTATTGTTGTGGCCATCAATCACCTAATCAAGGAGCCACCACCAGACAAACTGATCACCCATAAAAAAAATATAAGGTTCACCTCCTACAACTAGAATATGAATGTTTCCTACACTAAGTGGTGACTAAAAACTTTCATATTGACATAACCCTCTCATAGGTATCATGTTCCATGATCGACCCAAAATTGCTTCTCTAACTGCCTCATGCCAACACAATAGTGAGCTACATCATCGATCATAGAGAGCCTATAATGATTCCATATCAATTGAAATATATAAACTATTATTATAATCAATATATAATAAGGAAAATTGGTTATCCCATCCTCCACCAAAGTTTAGGATGCATACCTACAACATATCCTATAAAAGTTAGATTATCTTCGCTGACTATGCACTAGTTTATTGATGATATGTTGTAATTAGATTCACTTAGGTACCCAAATACTTCTATAATAACTACGAAAACTATGATGAGAAATGTATATATATATATTTAACACAATATCCAAAGGGGATCCATGTAGAAATATGATATTCCATACATACAGTTTTCCCAAATAATCCACTAAAAGTGTATATTGAATCCTTAAGGAATGATGCACTTTCATCAGCCGATCAATTATTAACCAAACGATAACATTAATACTTGGGTCCTGAGAAATCCAATCTTGAATTTAATTGTTATATAAATATACTTCCTCATAGGTCCTAAAAGTGGATTAAATAAACCTACACGACAATGATGTTAATCCTTTTCCATCAGTTGGGTACGGTTTCATGATATAAGATTGAAAATTTCACTTTTCATTCCAAGCCACCGAAACATTCATTTGATTGGGTGGTACACCTCCATAACCTTGGATTCATTGCACACTTCAAAGAATGATAGTTCCTCATCAGCTATCCCCTCAATGAATCCATTAAAACTACTTTACCATGTATTTAGATCAAATTTCCATCATCTAAAGACCACCCTAGAATATAATTCTCACCCAAAAAGAATTCCCACATCACAACACACTCAGGGCATGACTCATGTATACTTTTCATCTGGTCAAACCAAGATTAATTGATCACTAAAGGTGTACGTGTCACCACTCCATGATCATCCAATTAATCTACTAACAACTCATCCATCAATCTCATCAAATGATACTCTTCTTATGAAAAATAATCTCCAACAAAGAAGTTATAAGGCACAAAAGGGAAATTCCTATCGAAAGACCCATAATAGAAGATACCCTTACCCAAGGTATAACCCTACCAATTCTAACTAAGGATCAATCCTAGTCCTCTATACCTTCACATTAGTCACAAATACACACACACAAAAAATATATATATATATATATATATATATATTACATACTGACATGCCCAAGTTCAACTAATTTATTACAAAATAAATATACCTCAAAATAAGAACACAGATATATCCCTCAATAGATAATACAAGTCTGTCTTGAACATATATCACAAATCAAGGAATTTAATTAATGATTTATTACACAACATATATCACACATGCACAGTCACACACACACACAAACACACACACACACACACAGATATATATGACATATGATCCTATGTGCCTAACCATGATGTATCAACACACCCAAAATCCCATAAAATTATGGAAATAATCCATCACCAGTAATTCATAGGTATGTTGTGAAAGATATGGATAATCACATAGAAAATTTTTTTCCCAAGTTCCATGCATATTATTTAATTTACACCATAATACAAAAGAAAATAACCAAAGAAAACTAAATTGTTTGATAGTGATTTGTAACACCATAACATGAAAGACCTGGTTCAGGATGGGGAGTCACATATCCTCATACACAACTCCTTGTACACAAGAGGTAGTCGACTAGAATAAAGGGTTTAATGTAATATATGGAGGCTATACGATTGGTAATCAGATCCATAATAGGTTATAAAACAAAACTGAAATATTATCCTGTGAGTCTATGTATTCCTACAGGGACAATGATCCTCTTATCAAGCCACAATTTATTCATGCACTACCTCAGTCATCGGTCATAACACAAGGTCATCATATCACTCTATCTTGGATCAGTACGGAAGTACATAATTCCCATATACCTTCCCAAGTTAGTCCATCAGGAAATCATGTACCTACCTTAGGTCTTTTTCCATTGTCTCCATCTTCACATATCACACCTTCACCCCTATAAGTATTAACCAATCATGATGGTCCACCTATCATTAATGACGGAACCAAACCTTTAAACACCACATAATTACACATACCATGAATAATATACATGGAAAAAACAAATAATATCATGAATAATATCAACTCAATCATAGATCTCTATGATAGGAACATACAAACAAAGAGTAAAAAACAAATCATAATAATCACCCAACATGGTATGGACTTCCTACCTTCAATGCATGGAATATAACTGCAAGGATCTACCATGAAAAACACCCGACTCACACCCATGCACCAACACCCACTAGAATAATATCCAATCAATCTACACCAGAAATCCGTGATTGTGATTCTATAAAACGATCAATCTAGGATATTTAATTCACACCACTTTATAGTAAAGGATCTTTTTCTAATGATAGATCCAATATTTATCAAATATAATCCACTAAAATTTATGATCCAGTTCTGATCTATCAATTTAGATTGATTCCTATATTAGATATAGAAGAAGATCCATAGATCTAGCCAAAATGACTTAAATATATGATTAATAAAAAATAAGGAGGTAGAATTTGGATGAGAAGGGATGGATCTGACCTCAAACAATGAATTGGATCATTTTGGGATTTTCGATTCTAAGAGGATAGGAAATGGACATCATGTGATCTTTAAGATATCTCTCATTTGTTTTTTTCACATTAGAGACAAAATTTGGAATGGATTAGTTAAATAATTTAATTAATGAAATATAATAAAAATATAACTAATGATTGGAGTTATGGGTACCACCAGCTAGCTAGTATGCCTAAAAGAACTCCAAGAATTCTGCCACAACTAACAACAGAATGATGGGTTTGGTATTTCTACAATACCACCACCAGCACCACAAGATACATGTTAGACCCATAACAGCTCCCTGATGGACTTTTTTTTATCCATAATGGAACCCTCATGTCTTTATACCTTATGTACTAATTATGATACCATTTTATTAACATGGAATAATGAAAATGAAAAACAAAAAACAACAATATCTTGAGAAACACATATGTCACACAACTATATTAAAATATGTGGTTACATATCATAAATCTACATAGATTATATGGATGAAAACATAGCTTGAAATAAGAGGGTTCAAACTAGATACGCATTGGTTATTATTTGTGACAACCAATGTTCGATAAATTTATCCGTGAATCCATCACACCACTCAAGGTAAAAATAAAATAAAATAAATTATCATTTTCTAAAGGGTAAGGAAAATGAAGGAATATAGAGGCTTGAATTTATTCAATACAAGGGTAAAATTACTGAAATACATACCAATAACCTAATGAATGAGTATTTTGTAATATTTAGTATTCAAATGGTAGTGTATATTGATCCTCAACATTGAGGTATGAAAATACTTGAGTTTCCTCATATATTCTTATGGTTAAAATTTTTAGGATATATTGTATTTAGGGGGATAAAATTGTACTCATTTTTTAGAACTATTATAGTTTGATTGTGGAGTATGACAAGAAATACTTTTTTTGATCATTTTTATATTTTTTTGTTGTACAGGTATAATTAATTGATAGTTTTGAGAGAATTTGTTTTATGAAACATTAATGTATGACTTGATAACTCTTATTTTCGAAATCAATATAGCTAAAATAGAATTTGATATTATTAATATACTACTATTTTCTCTGAGAATGTTGAGTGGATCCATGGAATTTTTTAACTTTGGTTTTATTTTTAATATGGGTGTAAAGACATGGATTTTATTAATGAAAAATACAAAAGCGGAGATTATTGGACAAAATTAAGGATGAAATTGTATTTTTTCCATACCTATTTACATGTTAGGATTATTGTTGAGATGATATTAATTTAAATAGAAATATAATAATTATTCATAAGTGTCTTGTACACCATTTGATATTGGAAGAAGGTGTCCATCTAGTAAGAGAATTGATGAATTAATATCAGAGAGTTAAAATGCTAGTTGATGTTGTGAAAATCCATTAAAGTGTGGAATGAGTTGGAATTAGATGTCATTATTAATAAAAAAGATTTTAAATAATGTGTAAAAGGATAGAAATATATTTCCAAGGAATTTAAGGGGTCTAAACATTATATGTTTGATACAATAACTTTATAAGGTTAAGACAAACACTTGAGTAAGGTTTAGACAAGGTGCATTAAGGCTGAGAAAAGTTTCCAATCAACATGTAAGGTTAATGTAGGGCTTGATAAGGTTGATGAATTTCCTTTATAAGGCTAACATATCATATTATTATGGTTGATACACGACCATGTATTGTTCTTGTGTGACCTCATACGATTAAATATGGGAATCATATGGTTAAGCATTAGACACTGTGAGTTTTAACTTTTCCTGAAATAAAAATTGTTCTATCTATATATTACCATTTCTACACCCTATTTAAGAATTACATGTGGAATTAATTAAATAATATCAATTATAATTTATAATTGATATTTCAGTAAAATTATATGATGGTGAGTTTTTCTTCAATGGATTAAATCTCACATTAAGATTTTGAATCATTGTGGTTAATGCTAAAAATAGTGTATCAAACCGAAGGTGATGCTCTGTAAGGTTAAATGGGAGTGTGTTTTGACTATAAGGGAGTTTTCCACATCACGATATATGAAAGGTATTTTTGACACCATAGTTCATGAGGCCATCCACACATGGATTAATGTTTTAAAAGAATTTACTAATTATGGATTTGTAGATATTTTAAGATTTGGAAATTCAAATATCACATGGAAATTAAATAGTAGGGTTTTGATGATGTTTAAATGAATACCTTGACTTATATATTGAATGATAATTAAAATTATAAGGATCCTATTTTGAGTCAAGTATTTTTACCATAATTTTAAATTGAAAAAATATTCACATAAATATTATGTGAATAAAAATGTGCAGAAAAAGGCAGAATGTGATTTTGATGAAGTGATAACCTTCGACATTTTTTGTGATGAGTATAATTTTTTTTAAAAGTTTCAAGAAGGATAAACTGTGGAGAAGGGATAACCAGCGAGAAGATCCACTTTGAGAGAAAAAGAACAGCCAAGTATTTCATGCTGACAGAAGCTTGTGTTTTAATCCACTGACCTATATTTAAAGATATATTATTGTTTCTATTCAATAGTAGAGAGTTTTTATTATTCTAGTGGGTTATAGTATATTATAGTAGGTTCAAGTTCATACCCCTTATTTTGGATATTTTTCGATAATTTAACAATAGGTGTTGGGGGATGGGGGTAATAAAAACCACTATACACTAGTGAAGTAGTCATCTTTAAGTAGGTGAACCTAATTAACAATCATATTGGGTCCATTAAATTTATTATATTTTATTACATTTAAATAGACAACTAAGGAAAAAATAAGGTAACATAGGTTTTGAAAAAGAATATAAACTCTGATTTACCCCCACCCATATTAGTGTTCATTATGACAAGTTCCATTATTTTACATTTAGGGGTTTATTTCCATCTATTATTCACTATTTTTTGGAAGGTGACTGAGATATGATTTTTTGTTGGGTTTCTATGATTTTAGGGTGAAATATTCAAATATTTTGTCAAAATATATTAATTATTTAGGTTGTTGCCAATTTGGGTTTACTTTGGTAGTTATGACTACCTATTTTTGTTAAGTTCTATTATTCTAAGTTTATGGTTTTTTTAATTAATTTACTTTAATTATATTAATTTATTTATTAAAATATATTAGTTATAAAATCTTACTTAATGGATGTTAGTTTTTGTGTGGCCATTTTGGATGTTATCAAAGATATCCATTAGTTATGGTAGGTGGTCTTGGCCCTTCAAATGACTATTAGGGCTATGTATAGTACATTCCTTGCACTTGTTTTCCAAGTGGATAATAAACTAAATATTTTATTATTATTATTATGAATGGTGATTTTTTTTCATATTTTAATATATGAAGAAAAATATTTTCATTGTGGTTTATCTCGAGAGTATAAAATGGTTTTTATTTATTCCTTATATCCTTAAAAACCATAATATAAGGTTTAATGTAAATTTCTTTTTTAGTAAAGTATTTCAATTAAATATTGCATTTAATTTGAGTAAAAATGATAAAAATATATCGTTATTAGATTGAATTCATTTTTTATTTTATCCTTTCATGTCTTATGAAGTTATATATATATTTGTAATTCCTTGTTTTTCTAATTTGAATTTGTTTATGTTGGATGTTATTATTGGTTTATTTTATCTAATTATTATTCATATTCCATCACTTCTATTATCTGGTATTATGAATTAAAAATATTCTAGGTTTGTTTAGTCATATATATGCTTACATTTACATGAGTTCACATATAGAAATAATTAAAAAAAAGTAATATGGTTTGTAAAACAAACAATTACTATTTTCCTTTTGTTTTAATCATTCCATATGGCATTATTTTTATAGATACATTAATGTTATGCCATCATAGGAATTTTAGTAGAAATTATGTTTCATTAAAGAAATAAAATGAATATTGAAACCATACTCTGATAAACCATTATATTTTCTTTTGTTTTCCATGTTTTGTTATGGAAATCACTTCTTTCCACTCTCTCAACTCGAAATCTAGCCATTTGTGATGGACCATTCACGATGATATTCCATCAAAATTGATTATTTGAGATGGTATCCAATACCAAATTCCATGTGTCTCAAAATTATTCCAAAATAACTATTTTTTGATTGATTTTCCCAGAAACATTCCTTTTGCGACCAGTCTTGTTCCCACCATGAAATTTTTTATACATCATTTCTATAATTAGTTATTAAAGGTGGATTTTTTTTTAATAACCTATTTTAAAAAAAATCATAAAAATAACTTATTGTGATTGGAGATTAATTCTATCACAAATGAATGAAAATTTTAAAAATAAAATAAATAAATAAATTTTTAAATTTTTATACATTTAAAAATTTGATATAAATTCAAACCTATTTAAATAACATATATATATATATATATATAACTATATAAATATGAATTAATAACCATATTTCACATTAAATTTTCATCAAAAACTCAACATAATATGTATTTCAAAATAATATATCAATCACTATGTAGGTGGTGGATCATTTGGAGGACCGGGTGGAGAGAACTCCATCCCTATAAGCAGTGTAAGTCATCAGATGTAAAATATCATCTAATTATGTTCATACACCTTCCATTGATGATGTTTCTCTTTCTACTACTACTAGTATCCATGAAGATTTTCCTGATCTCTACATAGGTTATCCATAACCTCATTCTAAGCTCACAACTTCTCCTTATACTCTGAAGAGATGATGATGACACTACACATGATCCCATCGAGATGGATGATGGCCATGTAGTAGTTCCATAAACATGTGTTAAAATCAATTGAGAAATGATACCAATCAATCATCCTTTCACGAAACTATACCGAGTCACAGGAATCCATTCGACACAATCAAATCTAGGTGCACAGGTGGCCTAACCCTTGGTATCTTCATGACTCTCATCCTATGTGCAAGAAGTCACGACCTTATATGCATCCATAAAATAATATTTTAAATTAAAATAATTAAGATATTAATTTTAGTTAGTTTTAAAAATTAAAAAAATATAGAGACCATAATCTAATTATTTCATCTACCTGTAATCCCTCCAATGGAAGGATCAATGTACATCCCCTTGAAAACACTAGACTTCATAAAACCAGAATACTAAAATTCATATATTAATATAAAATAAACATTTTAAAATTAAATTATAAAAAAATATTAAATAAAATTACATACCATATGTCATCGATGAATACTAATTTTATGACTACTAGATCTATGTGTTAACTACTGTATTCCCTGTTTCATATGAACTTCTGATGATCTCCTCAGAAAACTATTTCTCATTTAATGAGAGCATAATCCATCAAAAACATGATATGAGATGTAATAAAGTTGATGGCTATAAGAAGGTTGATTAAAAACCGTGTCTCTAACTATATTAATGGATATCTTTCTTAGATTATGTAAAAGCTAATGAAAAAAATTACACATACAGATACCCCAGGATTATCAGATATTGGATATCATTCTATCATCTATGGGATATTATAAGAACTACAAATAATTAATAATATAAAGTTAATAATTAAATAAATTTCAAAATAATTATTTTTTATTTATGTTTCATTCAATGATCAAACATGTGATGATGAACATCAATGTAAATCTATTCCCATGTCACCTATGGTCCAAAAAAAGAATTTTATACAATCACACCCCATATCAAACAACTATATGTGAAAATTTATGGAAAAAAATAACAAATAATCAACCAATTATTACATAAAAAATTAATACTAATTATTGATCAGTCTCACTAAAAAATAACCCCTCTATGTCGATGATGAACTTGATGCATCCTGTGGGTCAGATGATGAGGCTTCACGATGATCCTTAGGAAGTAAAACATCTTCAGCAGTATATAAAATCTCATCAAAATCATCACCATCCATATAAAACATAAAACATGTCATTAATAAATAATTTAAAATGGGTATTGTATATTAATTATGAATATAACTATTATGTAATTGCATCATTCTTCATCTTCATCCTCCTCTTCATTTTCAACGATGTCGACATATTCATCTTCCACCTCAAGATAATTAATTTACATAGGATATCCTTCTTTAGCATCTATTTATTTTTAAATTTCATTTATTAAATCATCAATATCATCATCACCATTGTCTTTTAATTGTGGGGTTTTATATTCAATATTTTTCTCTCTTTGTAAAATATGTATTTGGAGTTATCTCTTAATTGTTTTTTATTATTTTCACTTTATAAAAACTACTTTCACATTTCTTAATCTGATTTTCATGAGATTTCATTTTTATAATCCTCCAATTTTTAATTTAATCTCTTGAAGAATCATAATAATTTGAATAATAAATTTACTGTTCTTGATGAGAATGAATAAATGGTTCATTTAGTTATAGAATTCTTTTATATTTAATGTCAATGATTTCATGGTGTGAATGAACATGCAATAATGCATCAATATAAAACCAATTACATTTAATCATTGTTATATAATAATATATCAAATAACACAACTTAATTATTTCATCTAGCATAACAAAATAGTTGACTTCAATTTCTATAAGGCGAGATCCCTTCAAGAAAAAAACCATTATTAATTGTTTTTTATTCACTATATTAACATATATGAAATCAAAAACTATTCACCACATATTCGCTATAATATTTAAGAAATTCTGATGGTGGGTCACTCAATACACATAATAGATTATCAATTTTATCTATATGTTACAACACTAGAAAACTAAAAAATATTTACCGTAAAGAAGTAATAAATTGATTTCTTATATTCAAACTTAAACACTATTATTTACCAGTCTTTTAAATTAGTAGAATAAACTACAATATCGGTGTTTTTTAAGACTAGTTCGTGTAATTTATAATAAATAATTATTTATATTATCATCATATAATCTAAAATAAATAAAAAATTTAATTTACTTTTAAAAAAAACAAATAATAGGTGAAATTATAACTGAAACTAAAAAAATAGTAGATTAGAAGAGGTTTTTAGTGGGGGTAATACAAAAACCCCTATAAATTCACATTCTGTATAATTAGAGGAGATTTTTCACAAGCCCCTCTAAATTAATTTTCGGTATAAATTATATAGGGGTATGTGTGACTCTCACTAATCATCGAATTTAGAGGGTGTTATGATCCCACTCTAATTTCATAAATTAAATGATATTTTTAACCCCTATAAATTTTTTAACATTATTTTTTTTTAATATTTGGTTAAATTTTTGGGCGGGTTTGAACCCACTCTAATTTAAGAAAATACATGGGGTTCATTACCACCACTAATCAAAGAGATTTGTTGCTGTTCACAACCCCCTCTAATGTAATAAATTAGAGGGGGTTGAAAACCCCATCTAATGTCTTAAATTAGAAGGGGTTCAAAACCCCCTCTAATATTTTAAATTAGAGGGGGTTTAAAACCACCTTTAATATCTTGAAATTAGAGGGGGTTGTGAACCCCCAATATTTAAATGAACAAATTCCATAAAATATATATAATTAAGACACTACATATAAATGTATTTAAATACATTATCTAAACATATCAAATAAGATATTGATGTGATTGTATTTAATTTTATTTTTATATATACATGAATATAATTTTATAATATTATTTACATTAATATATATTTATTTTTAGTAATTATATTTCATATAATATTAATTATATATAATATAAAACCATTAACATATTATATAAATATAATTCATTTAAAAACATATCATTTGAAAACTCTTTCTTGTAGTTTTTATAATTTATAATATTATAATAATAAATATATTTTTAAATAATATATTTATGATTTTATATTATATATAAGTAATATTATATTATATACAATTTAAAAATATATATTAATGTACATAATATTATAAAATTATATTTACTAAAATAAATATATATTAATGTGCAGAATAATAAATATATGTATTTAAATTCAAAATATAAATATTTTTAAAAATTTTATTTCATATAATATTAATTATATATAATATACATATTAATTAAATAAAATATAAAATTATATTTCATATAACATTATATAAATGTTTCTATAAATTGTATTGTATATATATGTATTTCATATAATATTAATTATATATAATATTTTACAATTTATAAAAATAAATATATATTAATTTACATAATAATAAACATATGTATTGAAATACATTTTAGAAATAAGTTTTTAGAGACATTATATAAATATATAAAATAAATGTTTATTTATATAAATTATGTAAATAAGCATGTATATAATATATATAGATGTATTTAACTATATATATTATATATGTAAAGATATATATAAATATATAAATATAGGTGTATATACATAACATTAATAGTATTGTAAAATATATTTAAATAAATTTATGTAAACACACATATAAAATATATAGTTTATATAAATGTATACATTGAATATAATATAAATGTATTATAATATAAATATATAATTACATAATTTAAAAAATGTATATATTATTTCATATAAAAATATATAGGTTATATATTTATATGTATTTAAATATTTATTCAAATATTATTTACTAAAATTAGCTTGAATATATACATATAAATATAATAATGCGTGATTTAATAAAGAAAATCAAGTTACCCAAGTTGTTGAGAAAATATGCTATTATCTGGTAAGTACCGAGATCGAAACCGACATGCAGATATTTTACTAATTTTTGGCTAACGCGGGTTGGTGAGTTGCATGGGTAGAATGTGGGGCCTTCCACATGGGGGACGTGGATGATCAAGTGCCCACGGATTGGAGTGGGTGTCATTGGACTAGGGTGTGTAAGCCCATGTGGACTTGAGGGAGGGAACTAGACAAGGCGTGAAGTGGAGTGGACGAGGTGGAGGGGTGAAGTGGATTGAAGGCTCGGGGAACAGGACAAGGCAGAGGCACGATGGGGAAGAGGGTGTACTGGAGAAGATTAGTGGGTAGACAGGGAATTACAAAAAACCATATTTATAAAAAAAACTTATTAGAGGTTGTTTCTTAAACCCCCTCTAATAATGGTTTCAGTTAGAGTGGGGTTTAAAACCCTCTAATATTGGTCTCAATTAGAGGCAGTTTAAAAAACCAACCCTAATATTAAATAGAAAACTATATTTTAGGTGGTTTACAACCACCTATAAAATAAATTCTAAATTAGAAGGGGTTAAAACCCCCTCTAAACTGTCATTTTTTTTGTGAAATTATAGGGGTTAAAACCGCCTCTAATCAAGAAGCCGCTACTTTCAAACTAGTTTACTAGCACTTAGTGAGAACCACCGCTTACATAATGTGGCAGACATATTGGTGGTGGTTAAGGGTAACCACTACTAATGATTTTATATGGGGTTTTAATGCCTTCTACACTAAAAAATAACCCTTTATAATCAGGGTATTTTTTTATTGTCACTATACAAATCATGTTATTTCGTCATAATTGAGGAGAACAAATGTATGATCTTTATGTTTTTTATCATCTAAAATACATAGTTGATGAACTCCCCCAAATCATGTAAGGGATGAAAAAAATTGATAATTGATGGCTAATTTCATCGTCAATATTTTCTTTATTATGACCCAATCAATTATGTTTTGATGGATATTCAGTTTGAAAATAATAAGAGCAGAAAAATGAAATTTTCTCTAACAAATTAGATTCTACAATTAACCCTTCAAATGATGATTTGTTACTTACATATTTCATCAATTTCTTCATGCATATATCATATGGGTACATCCATCTAAAATATACTGGTCCTCCAAATTTTTCTTCATATGGAAAATTTAATATTAAATGTTCAATTGAAACAAATAAATTTGGAGGAATTTATTTTCTAATTTACATAAAATTAAAACAATAACTTCTTGAAGCCTACTAAATAAGTCATTGTCTTCTATATCAACACAAATGTATCATAAAAATAGGATATTTCTAGTAGAACATCCCAAATTAAATAATTTAAAAAACCTCAAAGTCTAATCAATAGTAGTCCTTCCATTATAACATGACATTCATGACTTTTTAATCTATTAATACAACCATTTTTACACATCTTAACCAATTGAAAAAAAAACCATCTAGTAACCTCAAATCCACAATCCATTGACATAATAATAAATTATTTTCTTTAGAAACTATATAAGCTTCTTTTGGATTTATTAACTTATGTGATATGTTCATTTCAAATAAATCATATTTGGGATGCTTTTAAATTTTTGGTAGATCTAATAATTTTATAATATTATATTTAGTATTACTAGGTGTGTCCAAAACTGTATAAAATATGTTATCAATTTTTTTCTCAATGTGCATGACATCTATGATCTGATGAACCAAAAAATCATTCCAATATGGAAAATCCCAAAAAACTCTCTATTTTATCCAACTAGGATCTTTCCCAAATCCATATATTTTTTGTTGGTTTATAGTTGGTCCAAAGGAAATATAAGGTAATGAAGAGACAATAGATTTAAAATTAATAACAAATATTGCTGTTGAAGTTCCATCTCCTGAAATTATACATTTTTTAAATTACTTCTGTTCATTTGGAAATTATGGTCTCTAGGAAGAAATCTGTGATGATAATAGAAAAAGGTTTTCTCCCATTAAAAATAATAAACACTTTATTCATTCATATAGTCTCAATATCATTTTGGACTATGTGTGCCCTAACCAGAAAACATTTCAAATGCTGGGAATTAACTAATTTTTCACATTAAATAATATTTCATAATGAAATTATATTTTTCAATAATATAACATTTATTGACACCATTACTCCACAAAAAAATTTATCTAATCAATAAATTCTCTAAAGTAAACATCAATATTTTTTAGGATATTCATAAATTAGTAGTGTTTAAAATATGCGTGGTTCATTCATCGACATCCAAGGAGGTAAGTTTTATAGAGATATAAAGATGGTATAATAAGAATATTGACAACCTTAAGAACAAAATGAACCATATCCATTAGTAGAAAAACCCAGTCACACATTAAAAGATTATAAAAAAATGATGGATGCACCTGATAAAAATGTTTCAATGAATCACCTTCATAATGATGATTTAATATTTTAATGGTAAAAATATTATATTTTTTCCATGACATCAATGTTGTTTTTTAAGATATATAAATAAGATTTTCAATCTTGGAGTAAGTAGGAAATAGTCCAACTATTTATTGAGAACCGGACAATACTTCCCTTGTTGTTCCTATTTGTACCTCGATTGTCCACAAGTAGGAAAATTATCTACTAACACATTTTAACCATAATATATAGTTAAAAAAATCGAACATTCCTAGATTTTTTGATAACCAAGATCTAAATTACTGACCAACCTCTTTCTTTTATTTAAAGTTAAAATAATTAAATTTCCCTCAGGTAATAATTTTTTAACCAAAGTGAATATCTGATTAAAATTTTTATTTTACATTCCATATATCATTTAATTTACATCAATTTAGTAACAAATTTAAATTTTATTATCTTGGAACAAATATATAAGGAATCCAAAAAAACATCAAATACTAAAATAAAATTGGTATAGTTCTAAATTGGGAGGTGAATTATCATTTTTAGATTATATTTGTTGAAGACATATACGAACTAATTCATATACTATATTTTGAAACAGTGATAGATCTAGAACCAAATTATTTGTATCTTCTATGTAATTACACTCATTATGGTGATGCCAAAATGTAGAATCTTTCTGAAAATCAAAATTTATTAGATGAAATCCAATGCTGTCCAATGTTTCAAATATCCTCAGATCACATTTCTTACATGGACACTTAGTTATCCCTTATAAAAGAAATTATGGTCTCCATGATGTAAATGATAACAAGGTTTCAATACCATCAACATTAAAGGGATTTATACCAGAACTGTTTGGATTCATGTAATGATTAATCCAATCATGATCATATAATAAAAATGGTTATTTACTTTTTCATTAAATATTTTTCAAAAAAATAGTGAATAAAATAATTTCTAATGTTTAATCTAATAGAAGGAATAAATGAATCATGAAAAAATAATAAAATAAAAAGTTATATGTACCTACCACCAAATATATATAACTACCAATAATTACAACTAAATATCAGAAAATTCCAAATCACATGCAACTATTACAAAATATTGATAAGTACTAGTAATTTTAAGTAAATAACAAAAGTTCTTACAGGCCAAATGAACAACAGTGAATATAAATACTGAATAATAATTATTATTAATTAATATAAATTATTACAAATTATTATTAATTATCAACAATTTTTTTAATTATGACTAATTATCACTATTTATTGATAATTTCAAGTAATTATTAAAAACTATTAGTAATTATTACCAATTACTGGTAATTATCATCAATTATCAGAAATTATCCTTAATTATCGATAATTAAACTTAAATAATGATAATTATTTGTAATTATAGTAAATTAATACTAATTATAGTTATTAATTGTTAATTAGTATTAATTATAACTAATTATTACTAATTATTTTCAATTATTATTAATTATTACTAATTATCAGTAATTATTATTAATTATTACTAATTATTAATATCTTTCATTAATTATAAGAAAAAATTACTTATTATTGATAATTATTGATAATTATTTGTGATTATTGTTAATTTTAATTTATTATTTCAAATATTTTCTAACAATTACTAATTATTGCTAATTATATTTAATTATTCATAATTTTCATTAATTGTTACTAATTATAACTAATTATGGTTACATATAAATAATTATTTTTAATTATTCTTAATTATAACTAATTATAACTAATTATTAGTAGCTATTACTACCTATCAATAATTATTACTAATTATAATAATTATATTTAATTATTAAAATTTATTATTAATTGTTACTAATTATGATTATTGTTTAACATTTTTTGTTAATTATTACTAATTATTACTATTTTTTGTTAATTATTACTAATTTTACTGATTATTGTTAGCTATTTATAATTATTGTCAATTATTTATAATTATTACCACTTATTATTAATTATTACTAATTATTGATAATTATTAACAATCATATCTAATTATTTCTAATTATTGGAAATATTAATAAATTATTACTAATTTTTACTAATTATGAGAATTTATTACCAATTAATATAAATTATGTAAAGTTATTGGTAATTATTTTTACTTACAACTAATTTTTGTTAATTATTATTAATTTTTACTATTCATTTTTTATTATTATTAATTATTTCTAATTTTTAATTATTACAATTTTTTAATTATTACATTTTATTTCTATTTTTTTTAAAATTTTACTAGTTATTAGAAACTATTATTAATTATTACTTTTTTTTGTTGATTAATACAAATTTTTGTTAATCATTACTAATTATTATTTATTATTGTTAATTAATTTTAATTATTTTAATTATTATCAACAATATTTTATTATTATGAATTAGTGATAATTATTATTTATTATTGTTGATTATTGATTATTGTGACTAAACTTTATAAATTATTAATAATTATTAAAATTTATTACTAATTATTGGTAATCATTAATAATTATTAAAATTTTTGGTTTATTATTAATATTTTTTGTTAAATATTACTTATTATTACTAATTATTACTAATTATTGTTAATTATTGGTAATTTTTGCTAATTACTTCTAATTATTGGCAATTAGTACAAACTACTACAAATTATTACAAAACATTACAAAATAGTGTTAATTATAAACAATTATTTCAAATTATTATTAGTTATTAAAACATATTAAAAAATATTATTAATTATTAAAAAATATTACTAATTATTATTAATCATTACAAATTATTACAAATCAATATTAATTATTACTAATTATTGGTAATTATTATTAATTATTAGTAATTATTCTTAATTCATACTAATTATTACTTTTTTAAATTATTACTATTTTTTGTGAATTTTCATTAATTTATATTAATTACTACTAATTTTTAATAGTATCTGTTAATTATTACAAAATATAGAAAATTCTTACTAATTATTGATAATTATTATGAATTGTTATGAATTATTGGTAATAATTTCTAATTTTTACTAGTTATTTATCAATTAAAAATAATTGTTGCTAATTTCTACTAAATACTGCTAATTATTACTAACAGTTTCTAATATAAAATAAAATAACATAATTAATAATTGAAAAGTTTAAAATAAATACCTAAAAAATAATATTTTACAAGAATTAAGCTATTGATGTGACTGTAAAAGCATAAAGTACTTATGAAAACTAAAATTTATGCAAAGAGAAATCAAAGATAGGAGAGGAGAGAAGAACAAAACTTATGGTGGAAGAATTCTATTGGGGGACATATATATAGGTTATATTAGGAACGACAGAGTATGTGTGATGGATATCCTCTTAGAAATAGTGGTGGTATGATAAATAATTAGGGAAGGACAGCTGCAAAAAGTTCCCACAAAAAATAGATATGGTGGCGATATAAAAGTGTTTTTGATGGAACTTGTTGCAAATACATATTTACCAACTCATTATTTTTTATGGAACCCATCACAAATAACGACAATAGAGAAAGTATTTTTTTGGGTCCCATCACAAATATGCCATTATTGAATAACTATTTACAATGATAATATTTATCCCATCGCTAATAACCATATGTTCCAAAGTATTTGTGATGTAAAATAACTTCTCCTCCCAAATAATCATTCCCGTCTCATGGAACACAATCGTGAAAAGGGTATCTTTGATGAGAATCTTTTTCATCGTAATGAACAAGACAAAAATGGTTATTTGCGAGAAGAAATTATTGTCATCACAAATAAGTCGAACTTCTCATCTATTAGCATCATGAATCCATCCCATTACAAATAACTCATTTTCCCATAGTGTATGACATTAATGAGTTTTAAGTCAATCAACCATATGTGACCTTGGCTAAGATTTTTCATCGATGAAGAAATAATGACTAGGTCTGATAGGTGGGAAGGAATGATATGGTTCTTAAATCTGTATGTTTTCTTAAGCCGAGTTATTACCGAGAAAACTTATAGTTTTTAGAATCTATATTGTTTCATTTTATATATAATAGTTAATCTTAATTTTTGTCCATACTATTCATTAAACATCTAAATTTTATTTTATGAATCCAAATATTCTTTAGAAATAAAAAATTTATTATATTTTTGAAAAGTATAGATTTTTATGTAAACTAAATGTATTTATTTTTATGTTGTGAAAGTTTTATTGTCTGAAACTTGTTAATTATGAACTCTTTTCTTCAAGAGAATGATTTCCTAGTATATGTTTTATGTATGAAAAGACATATTTGGAAAAAGGGATTTAATATGAACTACGTCCTTGAATTAAAATTTGTTCTCCATTTTGTTCTTTACACGAATTTCTATTTGTAGTCATTTGTTATGAATAATACCATACCTGGTCTCTTATGTTTATTCTATTAATGCACACTAGTTTTTTACAACACTATAAATCATGTTTTTCCAGTCCTAATGCTATTTATCATTGGGTTGTTTCCCACTCCATGGAAAACACATGTTTTGACTTGTTGTTAGAGTGTCTTAGAGAAAAGTCAATGTCAGGGTTTATGAAAAATTTGGCTCGATTCTAGTATACATGATTTTTTCCCCTTGTGTAATTATTTTGGGTAATTTATTATTTATATCTTGAATAATCTAAATCGAAATTGAATCATGTTGATATAGTAGTAAATTTTTCAAATTAGATGAAGCTTATATTTCATTGTATTGGGTATGTTGTTTCTTTGGTCATAATGTTTACTGAGGCATTGATACTACTTTGATATGCATATTAACTTATGGGATAGTGGTGTTTCAAAACTATATAAATTTTAAATATGTAAATATTTAATGGAGATAAATGTTTTGGAAGGGATCATAACATCCTAGATCATAATAAACTATTACCTTTCCACTGGGATGGGTTGTAAGATTTTTCATACTCATTATACACCATTCCATTTCCACCATGACAGGTATTTTACCCTGACTGAGATGGGGTAAAATATTACTCCAACTATAGAATATCTCACTCTTGATGGGATGTCCTATATGATTTCCCTACCTCCATCTGTGACATCGATTCCGAAATGAGGTTTCAAACTTGTAAATCTGGTATGGACCCTCCTGGTATTGTGAGTTATCTTTTATATTAAGTGTTCATTTGTAAGTTGTGTATTCTATTTTGACTATATGTGTACCATTATTCCGGATTTATGTTCTGAATATATTTATATAGATATTTAGTTGATTATTTATTATTTTCTTTCAGTTTTGGTTTTTTGTTTTGTTCATTTTTTATAGGAACATCTTAATTTTGAATGAGTCATTCCAATTACTTATAAGAACTCAATCATGACTTACTATATAAATAAAAGTAGGAAAATCGTTCACTAATCATAGAATCATACCCACAACACTAGTCACAAACCATTGGGGATTGGGGAACACCCTTGGGGCTAGTCATGATTCGGACTGTGATACTTTTTGGCATCCAAGTTATGGTTATTTCAACTATTCAGCCTCGATGGTGGTTTTATTTCATTTCTCCCAAGTGAATTTTTTTGTTCAATATTGTCTTTCCATAGAGATGATGGTGTGTTTGGTGGTTTCTGTAATGATCTTGGACTGGATAGAGGCACTGGTAGACAAGGTATCAGATAACGAATATGGGAGGACTAAATATAGACTCATCTTGAAAGGTCCGAAGGATGATTTTGGACTAAAATCATGACATTCAACACTAGCTGACTCATATTTCCAATCGACAGCAGGCCCATTCACTCTTTGTTTGTAATTTTATTATGGACTGGTTAGGTTTTTTAGAGGTTTTGGTTCCTTCATAACACTTAAAAGTAGATGATTATTAAAAATAAAAAAGGATTGTAGTTTTGATGTGAATTGTTTATTACGTATCAAGCTATGACCACATGATAGATAATCGTTCCTATTTTTCCCATTCCATTTTTATAAATATATAAGGTATAAATTATTTTTATTTAAAAAAATATTCCCTAGAAAAACATAATTAATATAATAATTTTTTACATTCACTTAATTAATTTTTATTAATACTAAATTAATTTTACTTATTACTTTTAATTAACGACATACTTACTTTTATCAATTGAATATTTTTAATACTTAAATAATTTTATTAATTTGTTTAAAAAATTAATGAATTTTGATATTTTTTATAATCCTACTTTTTTATAAATATTTAATTAATTTTAAAAGTTAATTTCCTTTCAATACTCAATTATTTTTACAAATTAATTTTATTTCTATGAATTGAACTAACTTTTATAAATAATTAACTAATTTTACTTATTTTTTATTTAGTTATTTAATTTTACTATCATTTTCTAAATAAATAATAAATTTTACAAATTTTTGGAATATTCAGTAAATAATTAATTTATTTCATTAATTTTTATAAATAATTAAATAATTTTAATAATTTTTTTATAAATAGATAATTAATTTTACCTACTTTTATAGTATTTATCATATTTATAAATAGTTAATTAATTTTATAAATTTTGTTATCAAAAATAACTTCTATAAATTATTAATTAATTTCGATAAATATTTTTCTAAAATACTCAATTATAATATTAATTATTTTTAATAATAAATTACATAATTAATTATAATAGTTTTTATAAATAAAAAATTTATTTTTCCCGTTTTTATAAATATTTAATTAATTTTACAATTTTTTAAGCACATATTTTCTTTCCAAATTTCTATAAGTTTTGTAATTTTATATCAAAAATTAATTATTTTTAATAATTTATATTAATACATTATTATATTATCTAATACTAAACTAATTTTATGAAGTACTAAATTAATTTTATGTTTTTTATAAATAGAAAATATTGACTCTATTATTATTTAGATAATGTAATTAGTTCTGGTGACATATAGAGGTAATTAATTAATTTTACTATTTTTCATTATAACTAAATTAATTTCACTAATACATTTCTAATTTTGATAATTTTTATAAATAATAAATTAAATACACAAATGTAATAAATATTTAATTAAATTTATTTTCATTAGAAATACTCAACTGAATTGACTTAATTTTATGAATTCTTAATTAATTTTTAAAATATTTATTATTAATGAAAATTTGTAAATTATAATATTATTAAGTTATAAAATTATAAAATAAAACGTTTTCTAATAATTAAAATTTCCAATATTTCATAAATGTACAAATATCACTATTATACTTTATTGGTAAAAAATAATAGTTATAATAAAATATATACAAACTATTCTAAATATTAAACAAAAAAATATAACTAAATAAATAAAAAATAAATAAATAATGTTTAAATTTACATGCTTTTGAAAACATTAACTCGAAAAGAACTTTAAAAATCGTATACATGAAAGCAAGAGAGAAAATGGGATGATTAAGAAGAATCAGAAAAGTGAAATTATAGAAATCATGGTACCAAATGATTATATATAAAGGTACTGTTCAAAAATGATAATAACAATAGATGATAATCCATCTCTATTAGACCTATGATAATTACTATGCACATTTCGCAACAATTTTTCAAGGACATTTTCAATAGGTGGATTATTAATCACAACAAGCTAATGATTTTCTGGATTTTTTAAAAGATATTATCAATGCTTATTTGTGATGGAAAATTATATCCATCATAATAATGATATATATTTACTTAGTTTGGGTGGGTATCCCTTAATCGAAAATATGAGTGGCCAACATGACTCAGTGATTCACTAATTATTAACAGATGGGGTTTCTTCAACCAGTTACTACTAAGTCAATACATGTAAGAACATGCCCTATACTGAGGTAAAAACTAGTTGAATCCTTTTGGAACCTCATGTGTTTACCCTTAATCAATGTGTTTTGGGGTTAGAAGATATATCATGATCATTATGGGGAATTGGGACTCAGAGTTGCGGATACAACATGAGGGTGCAGCACCATCAACTAGATGATGGTCCAAGTAGTAGCCATTTTTGGAACTATACTCATTGGATGGCTAGTGATCCCCACATCATCTTACTGGTGGAATATTATAGTGAGTCGGTAGCCTCCTAAGATTTTTTTAGTGCCACTTCTATAATTTCACACGGGATCCCCTTTTATCTTTCTTTATGCCCTTGTTCAACCAGTATCCTTCATGCTCAACCATCCCTCTCTTCTCCTCTTTCCAGGGGATATCCTCATTATCCCATCTTCATTTAAAGCTCTTCTATATGTGTTGTAAATCTTGAGGCATGTGTAATAATTTGTATCATACTACTCTTCCTTTATTCCTTTTTCATGTCAACTCTTGCATTTTTAATCTAATATGGCCAATTTTCATATCTCTTTTATGGTTTATCAATTGCCCCTATTTTTTCGATGTTCTGATGCTTGATAATGTATGTGTATACTCTCCTAAGCCTAAGGTGGGTGGTCCCTAAACCTAACCATAGTTACACTATATTTTCTAAGTGTGTGCGTGCTTTGACAAGTTTACCATGTTGTGCAGTGGAAAATATTAAATTTAATTCCTTAATTTTGGTACCTCTCAGGACTTAAATATTTATAAATTTGTTAATTGACCTATAAGAATAGGTTATTTAACACCTCGTTAAAATTTTCAGGTACTCAATCATTCACACTTTGTTTATCAACATTTATTGATAGTTTTTACAGGCTTCTCGGGGATAGAGATACTTTTTATGGGAAAATGATCTAATATTTAGGTATGTATGTTTTTTTGAATTAACGGAGTCCAAGTATAAATTTGTTAATGGCTTTGAGAGGTTATACCAAATTTCGGAGAACATCACGTGTGCTTTTGTGTTTTTCTTTAGAAACCAGTTTATCTATCATCTACTGGGTGATTATATGATTTGTAAATGGATTTCAAACTTTTTAATGGTCATTAGGAAGATTCCATGAATTTGGATCAGGGAATGAAGTTTTCATGCCATGTATTAGCTGTTCATAATGTGTTATGGCCAAAATCAAGATTTTATGAAAAGGCAACACTTTTCAGCATTTTTTTCCATTATGGAATTCATGTAATGTAATTGGACTACACAACATGTAATTCACATATATTTGGTTTTTAGGGTGATGAATAGGTTTTTATTCATTAATTATCTCTAAAACCTCCCTCTTTTGACCCATATCTCACCCAAAGTAATTTTTTAGATCTCTTCTAAATTCAGATCGTCCGTTTGTTGATTGATCTATAGTGTTGTTGTGGTACACCTCTCTAGGTAAGTATTCTTTATGGTTTTCCATTCCGTTGGCTATATTTACTGAAGAGTATCTAATGGATTGTAGGTTTGAGTTGGGATGAAGGCATGATATTAGATCAATGTTGATTGTCATGTTACTTTTTTACCTTTATGTAGTTAGTTGAAAAATAATCTTTATATGAGGAAGACATAGCTGGGGGTACATTTTTGGGTGGTGCATCAATTTGTGTAGTAGTTAGTTGGGTTGTAACTTTTGGCTAGAAAAGGAAGTACAAAGGTAGCGAATTTTCTTTAGGATTAGTTTTAGGGGCTTAATATGTACAATAACATATTGGTTTCTATCATTTTGGGTGGCCTAGTCATAAAAAGAAGATTTTTATGGAGGCTCCCAAGACCTTTCAATTGTGTGGATGATGTATCCATTTGAAACATTTTTGTTAAGGGATATCCCCAGGCAGTAAAGATGGATCCATAGTCACGAAGGGATTTTAGGTTTCTACGAAAGCCTAAAAGGGTGGTAGGTCATATCCTTGGGATAAGGGAAATGTTGATGTGGCTATGAAATATTAGGCAGGATCTGAGTCTAGAAATAATTATGTAGTGGAGTATGCACTAGATTAATTTGAAGTAGGGAAGACTATAATTAAAGGTAAGGTGTTTATTTTATCTTATATTGTTCTATTTATGTTTAATACAAGTGATAATAATTATTTTATATCATTAAGGTTAGTTGAAATGTTTTTCTTATATTAAAAATATATGTCATACCTGTGGTATACTTCCACAAATTTGGGAAAGAGGTCCAAACAATGTTTTAAGTGCCCAATGTGTCGGGTGACGATAAATGATTTCAAGGTGGTATGTGACTTTTTAATTCTTGATATTGATATATTAGACTAGATTATAATAATGGATTTGATGATCTGTGTTAAATACCATATAGACTATTATCATTTTTGGGTACAATTCTTATAAACTAATGACATCACTCATGTTATTACTGGTGAGTGGGACTCTTGATCAATAAGGGAAGGGTAGTTTTTTTCCTTATGATGTGTAATATCATTATAATTGTTAGAGATATTTCTTGATGTAATTGACTATTTTTTGAGTGTATGACTTCCTCTTTTAGTGTGTACCTACCCCTAAGTCCTTTTGGATTGGTTTTCTTGCTTAGTCCATAAAGATATGATGATTTTATTATTCACCTACTCCATGGTATGATCCCCATTTCTATGTTGTCTTATCAAATGGAACCACCTGATTTGGAGGAACATAAGTTCCTTCCTAAGGGCCTATAGGCTAAAGGATTTATTTATCCTAGCATGTCACCAAGGTATTTTTCTTTCCTATTTTCTAATAAGATAGATGAGAGCCTTACACTTTGAATTTAATATCAGAAGTTGAATCAGATGACCATTAAGAAAAAATATCCATTTACAAGGATTGATGAAAATTTTCAATATATTCAAGGGTAATTTTTGTTTTCAAATAATGATATTCAGTTAGGGTACCAATAGAAGAGGTTTTAAGAACATGATATACCTATAAAAGTGTTTACAAACCAGTATTGGAATTATTAGTTTCTGGTTTTGAAATTCAACATGACTAATGCTTCTATTGTGTTTCTAACTTGGATGAAATAGATCATTCATTTGTTCTTTTACAATTTTGTTTTTAAATTCCTGGATAATATTTTTGTGTACTATAAGTCAATGGAGGATCATAATGATAATTTGGATATCATTATTCAAACCTTGAAAGAACAATGTCTTTATTGTATGCTTCCCAAATGTGAGTTTTGGATCCGAGAAGTGAAATTTATAAGGAAAGTGATAACTAAGAGGTGAATATCAGTGGATCCTAAAAAGATTCATGCTTATATGACTTGTATAATCTAGAAAAGTGTTTTATTTTTAAATCATATTGGGGCTTTTATGGTTATATTAGATAGCTCATTCATGATTTCTATAAACTAGAATCTTATACGTTACCTTTAACCTACACGAGTGTAATGTTTGAATGGAACACCAATTGTTAGTGATATTTTGAGGTACTGATGGTGGGGTTGAATTCAGCTCTAGATTTGATTCTTCCATAACTAGTTTGGGTTACTATGTTTTCTATTATTCTTTTGGTACGATTTTGGGATGTATCTTTATTTATGGGAGAAAAGTAGTGACCTATGGGTCACGCAAGTTACACCCTCATGAGAAGAACTACCCCACCCATGATCATGAGTTGGTCTTGGTCATTAATAAACTCAAAATTTGAAAAAACTACATATTTGGGGAGAAATTTACTATGTATTTTTATCATAAAATCATAAAATATATTTTTACACATATGGGTCTGAATTAGCGACAGTGATGTTGTGTAAGTCACCTTCCTAATTTATATTTTTGTATTACGTACAACCTTGGGAAGGGAAATTTGGTTGTCGATGTATTGGGAATAAAATTAATGACATAGGATATGAAATAATTATTTGAGGAGTGGTATCATATGATTTTTTTCTGAGATGAGTTTGGGAGTAGAAGATGTTGGTGGAAAGGTGTTCTCGGGTTAGATGAAAGATGACATAACATTTGATGAGTGAGCTTGGATTGATTACATCAAAGAAAATGAGTTCCAATGGTTGGGTAAGAACCATTATGGTGGGAAGATCTTAGGTGAGTGGTCTTAGTCACCTAGTGGTGCTTTATGTATACATGGTAAATTTATATTTCTGTTTCCTCTATGGTGTGAGTTGGTGGACTATGGGACCTATCTTATTGGTCCATGCACTACGATGCTACCAAGATATATCACGACTTGAGACTTTGGTATTGGTGGTTGAAGATGAGGTGCTCCATTTAATTTTTTTTATGATGGTGTCTTAATTGTTAGATAATTAAGGTAAAATAGAAGAAATTTGTAGGTTTGTTGCATCCCTTACCCATTATGATATAGATGTGGGATGAGATTTCCAGGTATTTCATTGTTAGTTTTCCATGAACTCCAGGTGGGATGGATTTTATTTTGGTGATTAAATATTTATTCAAAAAACCATCATATCTCTTCACTACCAAGGAGATGAAGAAAGTGGAATAGCTTGGGGACTTAAATGCTCGAGAGAGTGTGAGATTTCCTGGGGTTCCCTCTATGGTGGTATCTAACTGTGACATGAGTTTCACATCTTGGTTTTGGAATGGATTAGAGGAGGTGATGGGTTAAATGATTATATTGAGCATAGCTTATCATCCACATATGGATTGATAAATAGAGATTCCTATCCATGTTCTTGATGATATGATTATGGCTTGTGTCCTTGATATGGTAGGATATTGGGAAAAAAATCCTATGAAAATTGTAATGAGGATTCTAAAAATATTTCACCCTTATAGGATTTTTTTGGGTATCTATGTAGTTCTTTCTTGTGCGGGACAGAGCTGGGGGGGCAGTCTTTGGTTGGGATGGGTCTTGTTTAGAAGACGATGGTGATAGTGTAGTTGATTTGGAGGAGATTGATCATGGAACCAAATCATAAAAAATATCATGTGAATAATTTTCGTCTAGCACTAGAGTTTTAGGTAATTGATCAATTTTTTCTAAGGTTTTCATCTCACATGGGACATCATAAGTTGGCTAAGTAGGGTAAGTTGTCACTAAGGTTTGGGGGAACCTTTGAGATCATTGGACGAATGGGAAATGTTTCCTATCAGTTGTACTTTTCATATAGTTTTACATCTATCCATGACAAGTTTATTATTTCCTCGATAAGGAGGTGTATAAATAATCCTTCCCATGTGACTGGATGGGAATATTTTGATCTTGAGTCTGAGACCACTATGGTTGAGCAGCTAGTGTAGATTATGGATCACAGAGAGAAGGTACTATGTTGTAAAACGATTATTTTGGGCTTAGTTGTAACACCCCAAGATTTCATAGTGTGTTATTTTTTCAAAATAATTCAATAACTTGCACTACACGCAACACCGAGTTCAAGCGCACCATGACTTACCAAACAAGCCGTTCAAAAAAGGTTATGAATAGTATTAACTAAATTTTAAACTTTATATAATCCTTATAATTTTAGAATCCATATTATGAGTTTCTTAGACATAATGTAAGAACAAATTTATCTTCAGTATTGTAGTTTTACCAACTTTTAATAGTGAACCCTTTTTAAATAAAATATTTTAAACTTTTTGACTAAATGGGGACATCAAAAAATTTAAAATAAAACATCCCAAGCTTCCACGGTACGCTTTCCTTTGAATAAAACAGTAGCGTGTGTTGTACGCAACTTCGAGTTTTAACACACACCACAACCGATCAAACTAGCCGTTATGAATAGTAATACTTGATTTTTTGAAATTATATATATTTTATATTTCAAAATGGACTTCATTTTTGGATTCGGAATATCAAATTTAGCCTAAGGTGAAATTTTGGTACTTTTCGGATAACTTTCATATTTTGATGAATAGTAAAAATTACTAAATTTTAATTAAAAACAACTTTTTTAATCAAAATAATTAATAGTGATAAATTATGAATTTGAGTGATTTTAAAGTATATTTAGAATATATTTTTACCATTTAATATAATTTTGGTCATTGGACATAATTTTACAATTAAACCGAACATAAACAAGTGTCAATCTTTTGATAGTTATTATCTCTTAAAAACACGCTTTTTGTTTTGATAGCGGGAATTAATTTTAAATTAATTTCTGCCACTTCTGTGTTTTGAATTTAGAAAAATGGATTCCATATTTGGAATCAGGATGTTCAAATTGTGTAAATAGGTAACTTTTATTTTTAGACATTTTGAATAATTACTGCGGTAAATATTTTATTTACCATTGTTAAGGGTAAATCCGGTAAATAAGGGTTAAAAAATAATATTATAATAATACTAAATTACCCTAAAACGTGTCTTAACCCTATTGGTTGATACATGGTCGACCATGGGCATCTTTGGGTCAATTTTGGGACCCCATTGATCCACTTGTAAGTGATAATGACACTTTATTTTAATTAAGTTAAAATGAATACAAAAATGGCATAAGCTTACATCTTTTAAAAGAACAATTTTTACATAGGGTTATACATGGTGGATTTTCTATTATAATTATTCATTAGAAAGATAAAAAGATTTCCTACATAGTGATATTTTATTTATAATTTTTAGACATCAAATAATTTAAATTATTAATGACACAATAATGATGCAATGTTTACCTCATTAATAAATCATTTAAATAAATAAGATTATAATGATTAAAATATTATCTAAAACCTGTCCAATTCTTATTGGTTGATGTTATTTAGAATATGAGTCATCTTATCTTCGACCTAAATTATTTTTGGACCATTATAAACCGAATATAATTATATTATAAAGTAATACTTTCACTCTTTCCTAAAGAGCCCCTCCTCTCCCTTATAAAAGTAGACCACTTCTACTCATTCCTCACACATCTCAAGCCACTTGGCTCGTCCAAACTCTGCACAACTAAGCTCCCCACATCCCTCTCCTCCTCCTTGAAGCTTCCCCTTAGGCAGAAAGCATTTCAAGAAGTCCTTTGGTTCCAACCAAAGTGAGTTACCTAAATTAAAGGTAACATTTTCTCTTAAATTATTTTCAATTATTTTGCTTCTCCAACCCCCAAACTCTTTTTATTTCCTTTCTTTTGTAACAACACCAGTATCCAAAATATACTAGGATGTTTTTATAAGAAGGATTAAAACTACACATTCACACAACTCCATCTAATGGATGATGAACATAATGTTTCTGTGGATGGCAAACTAACGCCTCACGAAACGATGATTGTTCAAATACATCTTACCGCCTCTCATGGTGGACATTAGGATGACATTGTAATTAAATATGATATTAATGATATATATTTTATATATAAGCTTCTGTAATTCCATTTTATTTCATACAATTATTCGTTTCATGTTGTATATACATACGATAATTTCATTTGAGGAAGTGCGGACTACCGCCCCCTTAAAATGATATGACTCGTTCATACCACACATGGAACGTATAAAGGATGGGGTTAATGAAATTAAGTAACATATATAAAATATTTTACTGGAATAGTAATATACCTATGTATCATTTGGATTCGATTCTTTTAAAATAAAAATTAAATGGAAGTAGCATTCGTGCGTACGTACGGACTACCGTCTCCACGAACGCGATGAGATTCATTCTCCATCGTATCCATTCAAGTATAATTATCATTTTATGATTTAAAAATGATGTTTAAGGACTTGATACCATTCTGGATATGAATAATATACATCCCATTAATAACAAATATGGCTCACATAACAAAGAATGTAAAGTAAAATGAACCCGTTAACACCTGAAATGACGATAATTCTAAGATATTATTAACAAATCAATGTTAAAAGATCATATATGATATCATATTAAAGTAACTGATTCTTGTATTATTCAATAAAAATTATTTCACCATTATACAGGAGGTAAACCTACCATCGACCAAGGAAAAAGTACAAAGTAAGGGATTCTCTTATCTCACTTTCAATTCCGTGAGATTTCCATTATTCGCCACTAAATTATTGAAAGTGGTGTATTGTGTATGGTCATTTGATATATATTATCATGATTCTCTTTATATTCATGTTATTTTGTAAATAATGTGGTGGTTATTAACTTTTGGCCATACGACTCAGTTGATTAATGTGGTAAGGGGTTTCTTATCTCACTTTTAATTTCGTGAGATTTCCATTGATCACCACTTAATTATTGCATGTGGTGTATGTGTACTGCCCATGATTGTATTCATTGTGTAACATACTTTAATTTATGGGTATTTACATCATCATGGTATGATACTTCTTTCATGGGTGTATGTTTCGTAAGTTACCTATTCGATAAGGGAATTTGAAATTTCAATTTCCACTCATTTGGCTTTACACATATTTCATTGATTATATTACCCCCAGATTATGTGTGGAATCACTATTCATTTTATTATGTCATAATTTCCACTCCCCTTCCTGTGGATATAAGTTTGATACACATAATCACTCATTGGTAATTCTCAAGTCATTGATATGAATTTGATAAGAGTAATTTTAACTCATTCTCCATTTGTTGAGTTAAACATCCAATTCGTTGGTATTGTTTTTACAAGAATATGTGTGAATATCCTTTGATTGTATTACACTGAATATTCAATCATATTTAGTGTATTTATATTTGTCACACATAATTATGTCATTGATTTATCCTTAACCTAAGGATACAACCTTTATGAGAGATTTCATCTCAATTTACATTCCATTGAGACTTCTTTGATGATATACACCAAATCACTTTTATGTGGTGTATATAATGTACTTTGACATAGAATATCATGATTCCCTTTATTCTCATGATATTACAAAGTTTTGATTACCTCAATTATTTGTATTCAAGTGTCTCTTTTGGTTAGAATCTCTAACTAAAATACCATTTTTAAATGTTTTAAAGACTTATTCATCTAAACCTTTCTCATTAATGTCCATGTTTTAAAAATGGTTTTAAGGATTTATATGGACATTAAAGTTTAGAAATCAAAACTCCTTTTAAAAAGTTTCAAAGTGGTATGGGACACTTTGATTCAAAAATCTATTTTTAAATGGCTTCTTGACAAATAGTGTGACTTTTAAATGTTTTCAAGAAAAGGGGGATATTTCTCTCAAATAGTTTTGATGATTATTTTCATCTATGTCAACATCCTTCATTATTCATGATTGAGGTTAATGTGATACAATACAATCTTCCATATTGTATCAAATGAGTTATATTTGACTGTGGATGTTCTATTTTTATACCATTCATGGTTTGTGGTTAAAGTATTGACATTTCGTATGCTAGTTTTAATATGAATGTTTATTTTATGCTTAAACCTATTCATATGAGGAATGCATTGGACTTAATAAGTGACGGGTGGAGCCCGCTATAGCTCCTCGATGCATCGGTAGGTCTCATGAGACAAACTAGTGTCTTGGCACAAGGCCTTGGCAAAATCTTATTTGTAGTCTTGGCACGAGGCCTTGGCTATGTGGTTATCATAGTCTGGCATTATGCATTCCATCATTATGAAAGTGGTTATTGATATTGCATGTGATCATTCGACTAGTAGAATATCCATGTGAGTAAGTAAATGGCATTATTTCATTTTACCTTTGCCATTTTATGCTAAAGTTCAAGTTTCAAAGGCTTTTGTTTTAGTTATAAATTGCCTTAAGTGTTTATGTTTATTTATGAAAGCTTCTGCTATAATGTTATCCTTACTGAGCATCTGAGCTCACCTCTTTCAATGTTTTATTTTTTTTTCCAGGATTATGAAGAAGTAATTTATGAATGACCTGCAGGGATAGTATGAAGGGATATGAAGACACGATGTTTTTTTTATGATGTAATGTAAAAATTTATGGATGTATCTAGTTATTCCAAGGCTACTAAACTAATCGGTCTTTCGAGACTTGATCTTTCTCATGATCATGCCAATTTTATGTAATAATGCACCGACTCTGGGTAACTAGGGTCGGGGCGTTACAGTTGGTATCAGAGGAAGTTTAGTACAAACCTTGGTAGCTAGATTTAGATAAACTCTGATTAGAGCACGTAGACCTAAGATGAACTTTGAGGATTAGTATAAAAGAACTTCCTAGAATTTTGGTATTGTAGAGATTTTGTGAGTTTTCCGAGCAATACATCCCTGTCTGGATACGAGCAGGTAGAGGCGGCTCTGGCACAGATGTACCTAGGGGTAAAACCCGAAAACACCGCTTTGAGCTAGACTCGAACGAGAACTGGTGCACGACAACGGGCCTTGCTACACTCTTGGTTACGACACTCCCAGGGGATATGCTTAGGATAATTTACATTTTCTTTACAAACCGATTTAAGTAATATATACATAAGATGAGAGTAAATGACCTTGGTTAATCCTAATATGTTTCAAATTGAGAATATGGTGACATTTTAATCTCTAAATGATTTTACGACTACTATTACTCACACAATGCTTTCTGGTTTTAGTCAATGGATGGATTCCAAGGAAGTCATAGTGACTTTGAGAATGATGTACAAGGTGGGAACGGTGGTGGAAATGAGCAACAAAATGGAATGTTGATAGGCGTAAAAGATATCGTCTTTATGCCAAATCAGTTTTCCAAAAATATGATCAACAACATATATATTAACCAACTCCCAGACTCAACAAGGAAGAGAAAGGTGATAAATGATAAGATCTCCAACAATGGAGACCATGGAGAAAAGAAACCACAATTTTCATCATGCAGGAATTGTGGAAAGAGACATCCAGGAAAGTGTCTCAATGGGACAACGAAATGTTTTACGTGCGGGAAGGAAGGACATAAAGTGAAGAATTGCCGAAGAAAAATGAAGAGTTCTATGGAAGAAGATAAAAATGGTCCCAAGAGTCTATTTACAGTCATTTGCCGTAAATGTAGGGGACCTGGCCATTACCCGAGTGAATGTCCTATTTTATAGGATATTTTATTGCTCAAAGAAGAAGCTATGCGGAAATAAATGGTTGGAGAAAAATTTAAAAAGTATTAGCACTCCTTGTTGATGGGTTTACTTTGGAATAATTTTCTCTTGTATTTGTAACCCCTCAGTTTTCCATGTGAGAATGATATTTGAGGAATAATTGTCTCTTCTCTTGTGGATATAGGTATAAATAACCATTTGGTTTTATATGATCATTGGGGTTTGAGAAAATGATAAGTTATTATAATTTGGGATGAAAATGCAAAGTATGATATAACATTTGTGGTTAAATTATGTTATTTTGAAAAATTTATCTCATTTTGGTAATATTATAGAATATAGTTTTTGAAAAAGGACAACACGTAGACCGCGTGACAACCCGTCGCGTCGGACAAAGCTGTGGGAATCGAACCCACAACCAAAGTGCGATTGGGATTTATCGCCTACCACTGGACTACGTGAAGTCCCTGGTTAGTATGACTTTTTTTTTGTTAAATGATTTTATTGATCAATAATAAGATGATTTGGGTTCTTATGTCTTATCAAATGAATACCCTTGGTATAGGAAAATGATTTGGTGATTAAGTGATAAATGTTATTTTGGAAGATGTTCGTTTTGTTAGGAACACTATATGCCCAAGGAAAATAGAATACAATGAGGTTTCATTTGTAGAGTAATGGTGGATTTTTATCTACATTTTTTATTGTTGATTTATAGTGATTTGGGTTATTTATGGAAATGATTAACCTATAACAGAGAATATGTGATGATGTTAATTACTTTTAAGTATGTGACTTTAAGAGTATTGGATGTCATTTGGAGATACAATGTAACATGGGAGACTACATAATCAAATTCTTCTATGTTTTGGGTTTCAATATTAGTTTGGATTATATTAAAGGATTTTAAGGACAATTGGTTATTGAATGGTATCTATTTAACTTTGGGGTATTGTTGGTTTAATTTTAGAAATTAAGATTAGTGCATATTTATCTCAATGAATATCCTTTTGGGGGATCATTAGATCATTCACTAACCATTTTGGTTTTGATTAATCTTCAAAGACAATGTAAATATATGGTTTATCCTGCATGGATCATGTGATTCTATAGAAGTTTATTCTAGCTCTTCCAGTGTGACCAAGTCTTCTTGAATACTCATCATTTAAAAAAAATTGAGTTAGTGGTGGAAATTTATTAAAGAATGAAAATCTACTTAAAATTTAAGTATATCTCATAATCTTCTTAGTCAATATCATAAATGAATTCCTCTTCCTTATGTAATGTAACTTTAAAAAAAATGTTGTCCTAGATGGTACCTTAAATCATCACTAATTTATGGCTTTGGGATTGGTGGCCTTTTCATAGTCATGTTCTCTACCACTCTCCATCAGATAATTGATGGTTAGATTTCTCCTCCATATCCATATTTTCCTACATGGAACCCTAGTATGTGTTATTTTCGGTAATCTTCATACATTCCACTCTTTATTTTAAATAAAGGCCTCATTAATTCATTTTTCGATGTGGGATTTCAACTAAGATATTTTGAAATGTCAAAAATGTGTGATCCCAATACCCTATATTTTGTTGAACCGATGGTACTTCAAATCATCATAGATTGATGAGTTTAAGGACCTCAATTTTATACTTGTTTGTGATTGATGACCTCAACCACTACCTATAAATATTTACGTTTTTCCTCCAATTATATGTCTCTAATTGCCACCAATGTTCTCCTAATCGAGATCATAATTTGGTGGTGACCCTTTCATTTCTCTTTTCCTCATATTAAGACTAAATTCTAGTAAACCAATTTCCGATGTGGGTTTTCCCACAAATATATTTTCTATTTTCAACCTTTTATTTTCGAAGAACAATTTCAAATTGCGAGGACACAATTTATTGAAGGAGGGGAGAATGTAACACCCCAAGATTTCATAGTGTGTTATTTCTTCAAAATAATTCAATAACTTGCACTACACGCAACACCGAGTTCAAGCGCACCATGACTTACCAAACAAGCCGTTCAAAAAAGGTTATGAATAGTATTAACTAAATTTTAAACTTTATATAATCCTTATAATTTTAGAATCCATATTATGAGTTTCTTAGACATAATGTAAGAACAAATTCATCTTCAGTATTGTAGTTTTACCAACTTTTAATAGTGAAACCTTTTTAAATAAAATATTTTAAACTTTTTGACTAAATGGGGACATCAAAAAATTTAAAATAAAACATCCCAAGCTTCCACGGTATGCTTTCCTTTGAATAAAACAGTAGCGTGTGTTTTACGCAACTTCGAGTTTTAACACACACCACAACCGATCAAACTGGCCGTTATGAATAGTAATACTTAATTTTTTGAAATTATATATATTTTATATTTCAAAATTGACTTCATTTTTGGATTCGGAATATCAAATTTAGCCTAAGGTGAAATTTTGGTACTTTTCGGATAACTTTCATATTTTGATGAATAGTAAAAATTACTAAATTTTAATTAAAAACAACTTTTTTAATCAAAATAATTAATAGAGATAAATTATGAATTTGAGTGGTTTTAAAGTATATTTAGAATATATTTTTACCATTTAATATAATTTTGGTCATTGGACATAATTTTACAATTAAACCGAACATAAACAAGTGTCAATCTTTTGATAGTTATTATCTCTTAAAAACACGCTTTTTGTTTTGATAGCGGAAATTAATTTTAAATTAATTTCTACCACTTCTGTGTTTTGAATTTAGAAAAATGGATTCCATATTTGGAATCAGGATGTTCAAATTGTGTAAATAGGTAACTTTTATTTTTAGACATTTTGAATAATTACTGCGGTAAATATTTTATTTACCATGGTTAAGGGTAAATCCGGTAAATAAGGGTTAAAAAATAATATTATAATAATACTAAATTACCCTAAAACGTGTCTTAACCCTATTGGTTGATACATGGTCGACCATGGGCATCTTTGGGTCAATTTTGGGACCCCATTGATCCACTTGTAAGTGATAATGACACTTTATTTTAATTAAGTTAAAATGAATACAAAAATGGCATAAGCTTACATCTTTTAAAAGAACAATTTTTACATAGGGTTATACATGTTGGATTTTCGATTATAAATATTCATTAGAAAGCTAAAACGATTTCCGACATAATGATATTTTATTTATAATTTTTAGACATCAAATAATTTAAATTATTAATGACACAATAATGATGCAATGTTTACCTCATTAATAAATCATTTAAATAAATAAGATTATAATGATTAAAATATTATATAAACCTGTCAAATTCTTATTGGTTGATGTTATTTAGAATATGAGTCATCGTATCTTCGACCTCAATGATTTTTGGACCATTATAAACCGAATATAATTATATTATAAAGTAATACTTTCACTCTTTCCTAAAGAGCCCCTCCTCTCCCTTATAAAAGGAGACCACTTCTACTCATTCCTCACACCTCTCAAGCCACTTGGCTCGTCCAAACTCTGCCCAACTAAGCTCCCCACATCCCTCTCCTCCTCCTTGAAGCTTCTCCTTAGGCAGAAAGCATTTCAAGAAGTCCTTTGGTTCCAACCAAAGTGAGTTACCTAAATTAAAGGTAACATTTTCTCTTAAATTATTTTCAATTATTTTGCTTCTCCAACCCCCAAACTCTTTTTATTTCCTTTCTTTTGTAACAAAAACAGTATCCAAAATATACTAGGATGTTTTTATAAGAAGGATTCAAACTACACATTCACAAAACTCCATCTAATGGATGATGAACATAATGTTTCTGTGGATGGAAAACTAACGCCTCACGAAACGATGATTGTTCAAATACATCTTACCGCCTCTCATGGTGGCCATTAGGATGGCAATGTAATTAAATACGATATTAATGATATATATTTTATATATAAGCGTCTGTAATTCCATTTTATTTCATACAATTATTCGTTTCATGTTGTATATACATACGATAATTTCATTTGAGGAAGTGCGGACTACCGCCCCCTTAAAATGATATGACTCGTTCATACCACACATGGAACGTATAAAGGATGGTGTTAATGAACTTAAGTAACATATATAAAATATTTTACTGGAATATTAATATACCTATGTATCATTTGGATTCGATTCTTTTAAAATAAAAATTAAATGGAAGTAGCATTCGTGCGTACGTACGGACTACCGTCTCCACGAACGCGATGAGATTCATTCTCCATCGTATCCATTCAAGTATAATTATCATTTGATGATTTAAAAATGATGTTTAAGGACTTGATACCATTATGGATATGAATAATATACATCCCATTAATAACGAATATGGCTCACATAACAAAGAATGTAAAGTAAAATGAACCCGTTAACACCTGAAATGACGATAATTCTAAGATATTATTAACAAATCAATGTTAAAAGATCATATATGATATCATATTAAAGTAACTGATTCTTGTATTATTCAATAAAAATTATTTAACCATTATACAGGAGGTAAACCTACCATCGACCAAGGAAAAAGTACAAATTAAGGGATTCTCTTATCTCACTTTCAATTCCGTGAGATTTCCATTATTCGCCACTAAATTATTGAAAGTGGTGTATTGTGTATGGACATTTGATATATATTATCATGATTCTCTTTATATTCATGTTATTTTGTAAATAATTTGGTGGTTATTAACTTTTGGCCATACGACTCAGTTGATTAATGTGGTAAGGGGTTTCTTATCTCACTTTTAATTTCGTGAGATTTCCATTGATCACCACTTAATTATTGCATGTGGTGTATGTGTACTGCCCATGATTGTATTCATTGTGTAATATACTTTAATTTATGGGTATTTACATCATCATGGTATGATACTTCTTTCATGGGTGTATGTTTCGTAAGTTACCTATTCGATAAGGGAATTTGAAATTTAAATTTCCACTCATTTGGCTTTACACATATTTCATTGATTATATTACCCCCAGATTATGTGTGGAATCACTATTCATTTTATTATGTCATAATTTCCACTCCCCTTCCTGTGGATATAAGTTTGATACACATAATCACTCATTGGTAATTCTCAAGTCATTGATATGAATTTGATAAGAGCAATTTTAACTCATTCTCCATTTGTTGAGTTAAACATCCAATTCGTTGGTATTGTTTTTACAAGAATATGTGTGAATGTCCTTTGATTGTCTTACACTGAATATTCAATCATATTTAGTGTATTTATATTTGTCACACATAATTATGTCATTGATTTATCCTTAACCTAAGGATACAACCTTTATGAGAGATTTCATCTCAATTTACATTCCATTGAGACTTCTTTGATGATATACACCAAATCACTTTTATGTGGTGTATATAATGTACTTTGACATAGAATATCATGATTCCCTTTATTCTCATGATATTACAAAGTTTTGATTACCTCAATTATTTGTATTCAAGTGTCTCTTTTGGTTAGAATCTCTAACTAAAATACAAATTTTAAATGTTTTAAAGACTTATTCATCTAAACCTTTCTCATTAATGTCCATGTTTTAAAAATGGTTTTAAGGATTTATATGGACATTAAAGTTTAGAAATCAAAACTCCTTTTAAAAAGTATCAAAGTGGTATGGGACACTTTGATTCAAAAATCTATTTTTAAATGGCTTCTTGACAAATAGTGTGACTTTTAAATGTTTTCAAGAAAAGGGGGATATTTCTCTCAAATAGTTTTGATGATTATTTTCATCTATGTAAACATCCTTCATTATTCATGATTGAGGTTAATGTGATACAATACAATCTTCCATATTGTATCAAATGAGTTATATTTGACTGTGGATGTTCTATTTTTATACCATTCATGGTTTGTGGTTAAAGTATTGACATTTCGTATGCTAGTTTTAATACGAATGTTTATTTTATGCTTAAACCTATTCATATGAGGAATGCATTGGACTTAATAAGTGACGGGTGGAGCCCACTATAGCTCCTCGATGCATCGGTAGGTCTCATGAGACAAACTAGTGTCTTGGCACAAGGCCTTGGCAAAATCTTATTTGTAGTCTTGGCACGAGGCCTTGGCTATGTGGTTATGATAGTCTGGCATTATGCATTCCATCATTATGAAAGTGGTTATTGATATTGCATGTGATCATTCGACTAGTAGAATATCCATGTGAGTAAGTAAATGGCATTATTTCATTTTACCTTTGACATTTTATGCTGAAGTTCAAGTTTCAAAGGCTTTTGTTTTAGTTATAAATTGCCTTAAGTGTTTATGTTTATTTATGAAAGCTTCTGCTATAATGTTATCCTTACTGAGCATCTGAGCTCACCTCTTTCAATGTTTTTTTCCCAGGATTATGAAGAAGTGATTTATGAATGACCTGCAGGGATAGTATGAGGGGATATGAAGACAAGATGTTTATTTATGATGTAATGTAAAAATTTATTGATGTATCTAGTTATTCCAAGGCTACTAAACTAATCGGTCTTTCGAGACTTGATCTTTCTCATGATCATGCCAATGTTATGTAATAATGCACCGACTCTGGGTAACTAGGGTCGGAGCGTTACATTAGTACTATGGCCGTGATGACATGATTTCTATAAGATGTGGGAGAGGTAATTAGTTATTAGTCTGCAGTGGAAATCAATTTTTGTGAGTCTTGGAATATGAAGAATTTTTTAGGGCAGAAATAATTTCTGTTCGGGATATTTTAACACCCCATTAAAATTTTTAGGTACTCCCTTATCCCTGACATTTTTATCATCCTTGTTTTGGTGTTTTTGTGGGAATCCTAAAGACTAAGATCCTTTTATAGGTAAATTTACCTAATTATTATGGATTTATGTTTCATTGATTTTATGGATTCTGGTTATAATTTTTTTAATTTATTTGAGTGGTTCTCCCAATGTTTGGAGAACATATAAGGTGATATGGTGTTTTTATATAGAAAATGGTATGTTTTCTATCTGCCATGTGATTACACATCCTGTAAATAGATTTCATTTCCTGTATTGTAAACTAGTTAGACACCATTAATATATTTTAGGGTTTAATGTTTAAACACCTTTTATTGGGAGTTCATGTTTTGTAATGGAAAAATCTAGATTTGATGAAAATGTGATGCATTTTTTTAGAATTTTATGACTTTAGGGAATTCACATCACGTAACGGGATTACACATTGTGTATATCTCAAGGTCTGGGTTTTAATGTTGATATATGGTTGTTTATTATTTCATTTTTACTATATCATCCCTTTCTCAACTCGGATCTCATGCTAGGCTATTTCGGGGAACTCTACTCCTTCAAGATCATTCACTCAACAATAGATCATCATAGTTGTTGTAGTACACCACTCCAGGTAAGTGTTCCTTATTATTATTCATTTATTTGGATATATACACTACATTTGTTGAGTTTATGGTCTAGATTCATGAGTGTATATTTTTTTTCTATCGATCAGTTTCATTTTCTTATCATGCCTTGTCTTTTAATGGCCAATATCTTGGTTTCCTATCCTTGTTTCCGAAATAGGCTAGCTTTATACCATTTGAGGTAGGTTTTTATATAAAATGGGTTAATTAAATGAATATATTGACATTATTGATAAATTAAGTTTTTTTATTCTTTTAATTTAAGTTAGTTATGTTTTCAATAGGTTTGTTGGAAAGATAACTATTTTTCAAATGATTTTATTTCAAAACAGTTTTGTTTTGATTATAAATGGGGTTTTTGGACACCTATAATGATTTTATTGGATTTGAAAAATGTTTTATAAATGGTGACTATGGTTTTAAAATTTATTTTAACAATCATGTAATTTTTGTAACCTTGTGTACATCAGTAAATAGACATAGGAAACCTTAGTGTGTTTGGAACAACTGGTGGCTGTTTTGTTGATATCTACATACTTTAGAAGGAATTAGTATCAGTTGTATCCAAAATTTGACCTATTTTAGGTATATTTTTCTATATTGTATGTATTTTCATATATTATAGATCCCAACTGATATTTTTTTTTCATTTTTATTTTTTTTATCCCATGATATTTTTTTATCAGGGATTTTTTGCTCACTGGTTTTTATTTGAGGTTGTATCACATGGTATCACATGATGTAATTTCATGAAAAGTTATTTATTTATTACCTTATGATGCATGGATATTATTTAATGTTTTATCACTTATAATTTTAATATTTCCATTTTTTAGAATATGATGTTTTTTATGAAAAACAAATGGAAAGTTATAAATAAATGGATTTCAGATTTATGAAAATGATTTGTAAAATTGTTTTGTTTTAAAATCCAGAACTATTAAATTATTAACATTAAACCATGTATAGAAGATATGGTAGTTTCCTATTGGGATTTTTTCCCACACACTATTTTTTCCATTGAGTTGTTTTTGATGTTGTATTGAAAAATACATGTAAAGGGAAGGGAATATTGTATCATGTCAGCTTCTCTTTTGGAATAGACTTCATATCAGGGAGGTTTGGGGTTGACTATTGGTCACATTGAGATTTTTCATACTTTATAGTTTATCCTATTTTAGCTTCTATTTTATGTATTTTTTTGTATTTACTTTCCTCTTTGTTATAGTTTGGATTAATGTGTAGTTTTGTTTATATTCAAGACTTTTTTCCTTTATCTTTGTTTCAAGACACTATATAATGGTTGGCCAGGGTGTTTGGTTTGGTAGACCTAGGTTTGTCTGGTACCAGTGATCCCAAGAGGAATCCCTATTTGGAATTTAAACTCATTTGGAATAATGGAATTTTATAACCTTTTTGGTAAAATTTAGGAATATGAGATTATTTAAATTAAAATTATTATTTAAAAAAATTATTTTTAATCATTTAAAAGATAGAATTATATTTTAAATAAATTATTTTGAAATGGAATTTCATATTTATTAATGATATTTAAGTGACATTTATAATCTTAACAAAGACACTTATACAATGACATATAACTATGATTTGATATTGGTTGAATTCATTAGTGAAATATTTTTCTTATTTTTGAATTGGAAGTTGAATTTAGTCAATCAATTGATACATATTAATTGGATAAATTATTTTGTCAATTCCTAAAATGGAAAGTGGAATTTTAAGTGACATGGGTAATGTGAATTGAACACTATGTTCTAAAAAGTTTAATGGAAATTATGGTTGTAATTAATGATTTTTTAAATGGATTGATGTTACAAATTGGTAAAGTATATTTTGAAATTGGTAATGTATATTAAGATGTGATATATTGATTTTGGATTTTGAAATCCTTGAAAAATTTAAAATGGTTAATATTGACCTCTGAATTAAATTTATTTCTTAGATAATTAATTAATAATTCATATTATATAATGAAAACACTAATTATGAGTGAGATACATGATGACATTTGAATGCTAGGATGAGTTCTTGAATTCCATATGATGCATGATACATGGAAATACCAGGATGAGTTACCAGATTCCATATGATACATAGTACTTGGGAATGTCAGGATGACTTCATATATTCAATGTGATACCTGATGGTGGGGAATGTTGATATGAGAACTCAAATTAAATTGGAATGTTCATATAAGAGTTTTGATTCCATATTATATGTCAACATACTAGTGAATTCTCGTATGATCACATTTATTCTGTGTGGTTACTATAGTTTCCATGGTCATCATGAAATTCCTAGAGAAACCCCAGCACTGGCCAATATAGATATGACCAGGCGCAAGTGTCACCAAATAGATTTTTCATTGATGATTTCTTTACTTTATTTTATTTTAATAATTTAGATAATTAAATTTATCCCTTCTTAACACACATCTTTTTAGACTATTTATTTTATGGACATCATTGGTGTTGGTGTAATGAGTTTTACTCACACCCTATTTGAGACATCAAAGAAATTACGTACTCGAGAAGGAACTATTATTAATAGTATGTATAGGTTTATAAAGATAACTTATATTGATTATTGTTGGCTTGTCATGGTGGTATGGGTCTAGATGATGGAACAGAGTGGGGCTCGAGAACAATTTGGGATGATTTTTTATTTTATTTTTATTTACTAACATTAGTTTTCTTATATAGGATCTATCAGTGGAATATATATTCCCTGATGTATTATATATTCTATTTTTATAAAATTTCAATGATTGGTTTATTATTTTCACATTCCCTATCTTATCTTCAATGTTTATTTTTCCTGGTTTATATGTTTAGTATTTTTTTTTCTATTATTCCATCTCTGAACAGAGGGTATAATCCCTCCATAGTATCCTTATAGGATATTACAATTATTTTATAGACTTTGGTTTGTATAGATCCATTCTTGAGGTCATGTGTTGTACCAATATCGTGGTTGTTTAGAGTGAGTTGGGTCTATACATCATAAATTGGTATCAAAGGGGTGTCTTTTCTTTTTCCTCTATATTTGGGAATGATACATAGGAGGATCTGACATGTAAATACTTGGTAATGATCTTTTTTCCTATGAGTGAAAACCCACATATGGGGGAAAACCTTAGTTTCTAGGGATGTTATTTATTTCTCTTGGAATTCTCTCGTTACAGGTATCTTGATTTCAGCATGAGTAATTCACTTAATTTTTGATGTTATGAATCATGGTATTTTTCTCTTCGAGCAGTATAGAAGGATATTGAGAGTTCATTCATGCATTGTGTTAGGAATATAGGATTCACCTGTAATTCTTATACTTCCCATGTTTTTTATTATTTTGTGAATTTTTTTTCATGTACCTACCTATTGGTAAAAAGGGGTTGTTATTTAATGTTTCAAAAACTTTTTATATAGTTTTTTTTCATATAATAGTATAGTGGCATATTACATATCCAATTACCAAGATGAAACATTAATGAATAAAGAGATTTTTTTTTTTAAAATTATGGTATTGTTTAAATACAGTTCCAATTAAAAATTTATAAGGTTATTTCATTTAAAACTTGTAAATAGAATTACATTTAAACAAGACATAGTGATTTTTACGTCTTGGTAACTAATGAAATGTTTTTACATATTAATATTTTGAAAGGATGAATGTTTAACTGTGAATCCTATAATATTTGATAATTTTAAAAAATATGAACCTTATAAGATGTTAAATTATGAATGTGAGTCACATAAAATGATAGTACATAAAATGTTTAATAATAAAAGAGCTAAAATTTCAACCCAAGGAAATGATAAAAATAATAATTAGTCAGTATTCTTGGAAATCATATATACGTAACTTGACCCAATTTAAGGTTAGTTGGGGCTTTTAAGAGTGTCTGAGTTATGATTCCCCTATGATATGTTATATAATGAATAAAAAAGTTTTATGTATGTGATGACTTCATTAAACTGTGGTTTTGGATTTATTAAATGTGTTGAGACAAACCCAATAAGGGGGAGTGGACCTTATGTATATATTTTTTGTTAACCTGAGTAAGGGTGTATAGGGATAGGGAGAGTTTCTGAGATTATGAAAACCTATATGATGTAAGGTGCATCAGATAATAGAGTGTTATGTATCCCATGACCTTTCATTGATATATGAACTTGATATTTTTGGTGTATTGTAGTTGTTAGTTCCCTTTTATTTTGATGTTATTGTATGTGATACATTTTTAGGTATACTATGAACACTATAGTTTGTTGTTGGGAATTATACATTCCATGAGATATTTAAATGAGATTGAAAATTTTACCCTTGAGTTGTGACATGAGAAATGTGGAATGTGTGGGATAGGAGGAGAGCATAGTGGCCCTTAGAAATGACTCTAGGTTAGATGATCAGTGATGGGTGACCTTTGAGGGTAACCCATGATATGTGAAATCCTGGTATTAGATATTAATTTAGATATGTAAGGCATGGGTAGATGCTTTGGAAAATGTGATTCGTGCATGTTCAGTGTCTCATAGTTTTTCTATAGTCATGGAAAAGTACCCAAAGTGATAGTGACATGTATCTTAGAAAGTTATGAAGGGGGGATTATTTGGATTCCTGGTCAAATCTTTAGGGATGCGATTTTGAAATGTGTTGCTGGTGTATGTATGTTCTTTGGGTTATTTGAATGGTGCCTATGATAGTAGGTAGTCATACGCTTAGCCTTGATATGTTTAGGGTGTTAGGTTTTTTCTATTATTATCATAAGAGATCATTTAAGATTCCTCTTAGTTGTTAAATGGAAATTCATGGAGAATGGTTGTTTTTTGGTTGGGAGGGTGTGCCTAAAATCAATGACACTTGACTCATGAGAGGATAATTTGGTTTATTTAATCAGTCATTGCTGAGTGTGAAACCCTTGGGATTCAATAAGATCAGGTGGTGTGGGAGAGAACACAGACTATTTTGTAATTAAAAATGATTTTATGTAATGATTCTATTAGACAGGGATTCGTGGAATAGGGTTCAAGGAATTATATTGAGAATCACTGATGTCATATAGAATAATGATACATGTGATGATATTTATTCCACATTGATCATTGGTTTATGATTTCTTGAATGGGAGTCATGAGACCATGGTAGGTTTCAATTAGTGGTTCCTCATAGAATGGGGTGACTAGAAATTGATATATGATTGCAGGGATGGTTGAATAATAAATAAAATGTCTCAGATATAGTGATAAATTTAGGGATAGATTGAGGTTCGATGAAATAAATGATCCATGTTTGAAAATTAATAAGGAATCCTAGGTATATCAGGTGTAATGAGTGTAGCTCAGAAGGAGAAGAATGGGTTTCTTGTTGTTTGAATCAATTAAGGTTGCACTCAGATAGAGTGCTCTAAGGTAAACCTTTATATTTTTGATAGAAAAATTGGATGAGTGAGGTTTTTACCCACTTTATGAGATAGGTTTTGACTAGTTTCATTAAGAAGTTCGCATGAATCAGGAATAGGTGATTATTGGTTTTTTTATACCAAAAATCTGGTGTGAGTAGGAAGACGATGCCTAACCATTCTGTTGGGTCATGGGTAGAGCCTAGGCCATATTTATTGAGTTTTGGTTATCTTAGAGCATTGAAATGGACAGTCACATGGAAGATACTGTCATATCAGTTTATGGAATATGTACCTAAGGATAGAAAGGTTTTTGAGGTGTGGGACTGGTCATTAGAAAATTGTGATGATACTAGGTTCCACTGCGCAAGTAAATTCGATGTAATCTAGATTCCTTGGGAAATGTCAGTGAATAATTTATATTTTATTTTTTGGGGTTTGAGTGATATCTTTAGATCGAGGATAAATTTCCTTTATCCCATAATGATTTATTTTGGTGGTATGACTGCACTCGGGCGAGAGCAAGGTGAATAGTGTGAGTGGTCAATGATTTAACTGTGGAGTCTCACCGAAGGATACTATTAGACATAAATGTGTGTTTATATGGTCATAGGATGCCTCTGGTTATTAAGGAACCATGATAAGGTATTTTATTAGTGTATCTATAATAGAAGTTGATAATTCTTTAAATGGGTTGGACGCAGGACTTTTGACCTGTTATTTTGTGTGGAATTTGATGTCTTGGGTTAATAACTACTTTGGGAACAACTAGTGGGAGTAGTGAGTATTATTTAGGTTTTTCCCATGGGTGTTCATGGAAATACGATGTATTTAGTCCCTTCGGTATTGGAGATGAGAACTCATCCAGTTCAAATCATAATTGGGAATGAAGGGAGGTACTAGAACCATAACCATTGTTCTCAACTATGGGTGGAATTTTAATCAAGAAATAATCTGGTGGAAAATAAATCATGGTTTGAATGTGTATGTGACACTCAATTTTTGTTGTTTCACTAAATGTTGAATGTGGAATAGTGAAGAACCCAACCCCAGACGGATTTCAATTTTTTGATGCATCTTAGAAGAAATTGGATGAGTTATAAGAGCTTGAAGATACCAAAGTAAGCATATCAGTTAGTGGTTCAGTGTAGTTTTATTTTGGTCAGTAAAGTTTATAATCCTTTTTTGTTGAAACGGTCAAGTATTATAACTTGATATGATCATTAGGAATCAGCCATGTGGTGTAGTAGAGCCTATGGAGCTTCAATGCTCAGTAGTATAATACTAATGTGAATTTTAAGAAATAACCTCATATTTAAGAAACTAATGGGTGTGAAAAAAAGTTCAAATAGTTATGGTTGGGGGAGTAATGTACTGGTATAAACATATGACCTGAGCAGTGGGGGGTCACTTTAGAAATGTTGATCTAGGTAATGCCACCAATAGTGGAGTTTTATGGTTGCTATTGATGATATGACTTGGTCTGATGATTTAAAGAGTGATGACATTAAAAATAGTGGATCTATTCAAGTATGGAAATTAAATGATTATGTCTAGAAAAATGATTGTGTTAGATTGTGTATCCATGGTTAGTGATTCTTAGAGATGCCACTCGAGGATGAATTTTTATATAGTGGTTTGGTTGTAAGGCCCCTACCTCCACTATGGTAAGGTCTATTTTAAAACTTTTATAACCTTACATAATTACCCTAAATATATGTTTTTGGGGTATTAGCTGTACCAAGAGTGTTCTATGTGCTTGAGAATTGAATATGGGGTTGCAGCATGATGTTGTAGCACCACCGGCTAGTCAGTATAGGGACATCAACATGACCATGGTCAAATAAGTATCCTTGCATGGGTACTAGGATCACCATATATCTTGGATTCCACTAGATAATTTTTGGAGGAATTCATCTAACTAGCATCCTTATGGGAATTTTTTTGTACTTACCCATAATTTCACAAGGGAACCCCCTTTTATGTTTCGTCCCCCCATTTTAGCCAATATTACTCACACTCAACACTAATTATCTTCTCTATTTACCATGGGATATCATCATCATCCCCTGTCTATTTTAATTTCCTCCATGTATGATAGAAATATTTATGTAAGTCCAAGTGTTTTAATCCTTATATTCTTCCTTTCTTCCATTATCAAGAAACATCTCTCTAGATTAATCTAATATGAAATATTTTTTTCGAATTTTGTTCAGTTTCTAGATTTATAGTATTTTTTTCTAAACCATATATTGATAATGGACAAGTTGAATATCTTAATCCAAAGCTTGGTGGTCCATAAACATAACTAGTCGTCTCAAAATATTTTATAAGTGCATGTGTGTTGCATCACACCAACCATTAATTAAGTAACCAATATTAAATTAAATACATTAATTATTGATTTCCCAAGCCATATATCACTATAAATTTGTAAAATAACCTATGTGAGTGGGTGATCCCATGTGGATTACCCATTTGTAATTTGACATCATTTATTCTAATGAAATTTTATGACCTTTTAGGTGAAATTTCATAACATAGGATGCCTTGACATGAATTTTTTATTTTGTAAAACTATGTTAAATAATTTAAAAAGTTAATTTTGTTTTAAATCAATGACTTTGATTTTTTTTCATAATCATTGATGATCTTTAAGTGAAATATTAAATCTTTTTATGGTTCATTATAAAATGAATTGGAATGATGACTTGATGATGGTTAAATTCTGTGGCGAATTAGTTTGCCTATTTGGGAACTAAAAAGTGAATTTGGTAAATCAATTAATTTATGTTAATTGAAAAATATATTTTGGTCATTCTAGAAATGGAAACTTTAACCCTAAGTGACTTTGTTAATGTGAATTGGTAACCTATGTTTTAAAAATACTCAAGAAAATTATGGTTGGAATAATTGTTTTGTGAAATGGTTTAGTGTTAGAAAATGGTAATATTTGTTTTTAATTGGAAATGGATTTTAAGATGTAATATTTTGATTATGGATTATAATTGAATTGGTAAATATAAAATGGTTAATATTGATGTATGAATTAGATAGATTTCTTATAAAAAAAATGATAATTCATATCATATAATTGAAATTCTATGAGATGGTGTGATACTTGATGGTTTGGGAATACCAATATGATCACTCAAATTCTATTTCATAAATAATTGGGAATATTGGAATGAGATATTGGATTCCATATGATACGTGATACTTGGGAATTCCAGGATGATCTCAAGGATTCAATTCAAAACATGATAGTTGGGAATGCCTAAATGTGATCATGGAATCAATGATATTTCTAGGGTGAGAACATGGATTCCATGTGACACAAATTGGTGGGGAATGCTATGATGAGTTCTTGAATTCCATGATAATTTCAGGATGATAACATAGATTCCATATGTTACCCCATGACACTAGGAAATTTCATGATGATAACATGGATTTTGTAAAAGGAACCGACCTTTTTACGTTACATAATATTTAATTTTTTCAATGAATCACATTCTTTTACATTAAATATCTATTGAATTTTATAGATTTAAATAATTGGGACAAAATAAATTCATAAAATTTCACATTAAAATAGAGTGGATTCCATAAAAATAGTATTCATTTTTTCCAAAATATAAAAAATTTCAAATGAAACATGATTACTTTGAAAATTATTAAAAAATTTAAGTTTGATTACATAAATTTCTTACTCATCCTTATAAAATTTTAAAATCATTTAAAACATGGGATGAGCACAAAAATCTCAGTAAGAGAAACAAAACCTAGAAGTCCATGAATACTTGTAACATAAAAAACATTTTCAAAAGGAATACTTTTCACCCATATATACTTACTTTGTGTAACTTGAGATTTACACAAGATCCCAACAAAATATAAGAACATAAATGGAACCATAAGGTATCTTGGGTAATTTCATACATAATATTCTTACCCTCTCAACTTCTTTATAATTTTTAACCCTTATGGCTACCGTACAATTTGTGTAACCATCACAGTTACACTTGGAGTAACCATACATAAGACCTCAAACTTACACATACCCAATTAATTGGAGGTAGATATAGGTCCAATCCTTTATCATAAACATTTCCCAATAACCATAACATAATCATACAACATGAATGATTGCATAAAAACATTTCTTTTGAATGTTGTAAAATAGCGTTTTAAAAGAGGGGTTTTAGGAAAAAACCCTTAGAAATATCATATAAATTAAGTGAGACTTACTATATATGATGGAAGATGAATACACACTGTAAATACACATAATTTATCTTAATATAAAAAAACCATCCCATGAACAATTTTAATACCACATAAATAACGAAGTAGAAGGTTAACCCAAAAATGGAAATCGGGTTAAGAATTCCTTTAAAAGTATCATATAATTGATGTGAGACTTAATAGAGTGAATTTAATATGTATATAAACTATAAATAAATATAATTAAACATAATATATACAAAATTTATCACAAAAAAAAAATTTAATACCACATAAATAATGAAGTAGAATGTTAACCCAAAGAATGGAAATCGTGTTAAGAATTCCCTTTCCTCGGTCTTTTCTTACATCAAAATTGTTTAAAACTCCTGTATAATGGTTAAAATATTGTTATTAATATCTTAAAGAAACATATCCATCTTTATAATACATTATATGATCATTTAATTACATTATTTCACCCTTTAATTGTTAGCATTTTGTTCATTACACTATTTTTGGGTGAGTTCTTTACATGATTTCCACGATGGTTCATGATGGTTGTTCTTTTCAATTGGTTGTGAAATTCCATAATTGGAATGGAGTGGTATTTATATATTTCTAAAATCCCTAAATTATACAATTTATCAATTTTAATTCTTAAATGAAAATGATTCATATGTTAAAACATTAATGATGTCCATTTAGATCATTTTAGTTGTCCTTTGATTATAACGCACTCATTTTGTTTTATAAATTAAAACCATATGTACATAAGAAATATACAACCATGGATGAGACGTAATACATATTTTATGACCTGTTTCAACCCTAAAAATGGTTTAATGACCATTATTAAAGTATGTAAAATAAATTAAAATCACATCATCAATGATGTCGATAATTCGACTCATCACAGAAAATGTTTTTAATTCCTTGAATTAGTGAGGGAGAAAAAGAAGATTGATGATGAATTTTCCATGAACAAGTGAACATCAATAATAAACAAGATTCTATATATTTTTATACCTCTTGGGAAAGAGGAGGTGAATAACGTAGAAGAAAATAAAGGAACTCAAAATAAAAAAAGAGTTGAGACATCCCTTATGAAATTTCGGGAGCCTAACGACATCACATAAAATTTCATAAAATATTTTGATGAGAGAAAAGGGGTAACTCATCATTCATATATAATATGGGCAGTAAGGGAAATATGGAATTGAATATCCCAATATAATCCAAAGGTAATGAAAAATAATAACATAAAATGAAATAAAAGATTGAAAATAAAAGAGGATGTTTACATCTTGATCTCTTCTCCTTGAGATCCTTATTAATGCATTTGGTTTTGGAATTTTGGTGAGAAGAAAAGCTCTAGGACATGGGGAAGAGCATTTGGAGGCGTTTTGATTAGAACTTAGGTAAGGATAAAGGCTCTGGAGGGGTGGGAGGAAGAGGGGAATTAGAGTGGTATTTATAGTGGAGGATAGGGGATATTTTTCATTATTTGAATCATTATTATAATATTTTTTCTCAATACGGTGAGTAATCATAATTCACGAGTCCCAAAATAGTATTAATGGCATGCGAGTTCGAACCAAGTGGGCTTACATCACTTATGATGTCATAAATACAGTATTGAACTGATAATTTGAATACATGATATTTTACTGTATTTCACTATTCATCGAAAATTCAATAAATTCAGAAAAATACCAAAAATTCACCTTTACCATTTTCAACACTTAGAATTCAAAAATGAATTCAATTTTTTGGAAATAAATTTCAAAGTATAATTAATTTAATTTTAAAAAAGTCATACTTAATTAAAAAATTAATAATTTAAAAACTATAACTACTTTTATGTCTCATTGAAAAAGTAACCAAGATGTAATTATCTTAAGTTATTAAGAAAATAAAATATTAATTCAATTTACTATCGATTGGGGTCATATTACAATTCATAAGGGTTTGTCACTATTCTCCAAAAATCAAGTTGGTTCCATTAGACTCCAAATAATTTACTAAACACAATTGTAGATGACCGTTTTTCATAATTCAAAAAATAGGAGAAGAAAAATAATTTTTAAAGGATAGTTATAAATATATACTTAAAATAATTGTTTCTTTAATTTCAAATTATTTTTAAAACCATGGGGTTTTACATTGTCCCCACCTTCTTTAAATTACATCCTCCCAATTTTATTTACTTATTAAACAAGTTAGGGTATTTTTCCCTCATAGAATTTTCAGACTGCCTTGTTTCTTCCTCAACCTTGTGGTTTCTCCAAAAAAACCTTTACCAGGTCGATTATCATATTCCAAACTACCAGTTCCCATTGATCAAAATTCGAACTGGTTTCTCTTCATAGGAAAGGTTCTCTTCCAGCTGAACTATGTATGGGCTCAAGACATGTGATGAATCTAGCACATACCTCCTCAACATCGAAATATAAAAAACATTGTGTACCTGAGAAAAAATCGGAGGCAAAGCTACTCGATATGCAACTGGTCCAACATTCCCCAAAATTTCTAAAGGGATGATGAACAATTGTCTTAGATTCCCTTTCTTACCAAAGCACATCACACTTTTCCAAAGACATATTTTAAGAAAAATATGGTCACCTACCTTGAAATAGAATTCTTTCCTTCTACTATTTCATAACTTTTTTACCTACTCTGAGATTCCCTCATGTGATGCTAGATCATCTTCACTTTTATAGTGACTTTGCCCACTAATTATGGCCCCATCAACATTCATTCACTGATTTAATCCCAAAATGCTGGAGTCCGACATAAGTATCCATACAATTCCTCAAAAGGTAACATCTATATACTAGAATAAAAACTATTATTATTAGAAAACTCAAGAAAAGAAAGATGTTGATCCCAACATCCCTGGTAATCCATTAAACATGGTCAAAAAACATATCCTCCAAAGTCTGAATTGATTTTTCTAACTTCCCATCTAATTGAGGATGATGAAATGTACTAAAATTTAACTCTATTCCCAATGACTTCTGATGTACCTTCAAAAAGTTATAAGTGAACCTAAGATCCTGGTTAGATACAATGGAAAGAGGAACACTATGTATCCTGATAATCTATTTGATGTATAGTCAAGAAATATGATCCAAGGACATTGTATCTCAAATAGAATGAAAATGTACCAATTTTGTTAGGTGATCAACAATAACCCAAATCACATTATTACCTCAAGAATTAATTGGTAGTCTCACGAAAAAGTCCATAGATACATTCTCTCATTTCCACTCTGGCACTAGAAAAGGATGAGGCATCCCCTTACTTATCTACCACTCTTCTTTAACCTGTTTACATGTCAAACATTTCACAGTAAAAACAGCAATATCACAATTCTTTCCATTCCACAAAAAATACTCATGATGTTCTCTATACATCTTAGTTATGCTAGGGTGAACTGAAAATGGAGAACTATTTGATTCACACAATAAATATTTCTTCAATTGAGAATCACAAGGAACACACAACCATTTTACAAATCTTAAAACACATTTTTATAAATGTTAAATTCTGGAAACTTACATATTTTAATGATCTCTACTATTTTCTGTAGCTCATGGTCTCCCTTCTAGGACATCTTAATTCTGTCTGATAATGATGACTGCACTAAAACATAAGACAAAACAGAGGTATTTCCTGCACTAACAACTTCTATTCAAAAATTCATCAAATCATTAATCATGGGATCATGTTCCAAATGTAAATTGGTTAATGATGCATGATGTTTTCTACTCAAGGAATCCACTAATTTGTTTGATTTTATGGGATGATAATTGATTTTTCCATCATAATCCTTTATTAGTTTCAACCATATTCTCTACCTCATGTTTTATTCATTCTAAGGAATATATATACATCAAAAATTTATGGTCAGTCTATATTTGATATTTGGCTCCTTATAAATTATGCCTCTTAATTTTCATAGTAAAAACCACAGCATCCAATTCCAAATATTTTTTGGGACAATATAACTCATGAAGTATAATTTGTCTTGAAGCATAAGAAATTAACTGATCATTCTTCATCAAAACACAACCAAGTCCCTTTAACGAATCGTCAGTGTAGATGAAAATCTTAAAATTTTGGGAAGGAAAGGCCAAATCTAAAGCCTTCACCAATCTATTCTATAGATCCTAAAAACAAGTATCATATTCTTCTATCCAAACAAAATTTAACCTCTTTTCATGTTATCTTAGTTATCTTGCTAGATAACCATGAATTTATTTTAATAAAACATTGGTAATAACCTTCTAATCCAAGAAAACAATGAGTCTCTATAACATTTTTAGGTCTTGGCCATTCATAAACTACTTCTGTTTTGGAAGGATCAACTATTATTCCATCCTTATTTACAATGTGCCTAAGAAAATAAATCTATTGCAACCAAAAATCACACTTTCTAAATTTTACATATATTATCCTTTAATTTAATGTTTTTAAAACAACCCTTAGACGATTTTCATGATCCTATTTATTTTTATAAAATACTAGAATGTAATCAATAAATACAACCACAAATATATCCAAGAACTCATGAATTATTCTATTCATAAGATTCTTGTATACAGCTGGTGTATTGGTTAACCCAAATGGAACAACATCAAATTCATAATTCCCATATCTTGTACGAAAGGTGGTTTTTGGGATTTCATACTCCTTCACATTTAGCTAATGGAATCCAGATCTCAAGTCAATCTGGGAAAAGAACTGAGCTCCCTATATATGATCAAACAATTAATCGATTTGTGGCAGAGGGTACTTGTTTTTAACAGTTATCTTATTCTGAGATCTATAATCAATGAAAAGTCTCAAGGAACTATCTTTATCTTTAACAACTAAAATAAAAGCACCCCATGGTGAAGTGCTAGGATGAATGAAGCCTTTATTAGGAAAATCCTGCCACTAATTTTTCATTTCAGGAAGTTCTATTTGATCAATATGATATGGGGGTTTGGATTTTGGCATAGTATTAGGAATTAAGTCAATTGTGAATTCGATTTCTCGATCAGGTGTGACACTGGGTAACTCATCTTGAAAAACATCAAGGTATTAATTTACTAATGGCACATCATTAATCTGAATAGTTACCTTATTTTCAACAATATAAGTTAGATAACTTTCATTTACATATTTCAACAGTTTCTCAGCTTCCAGATATGTTATAAATTTTATGGGTTCATTATTATATAAAAACTAAAACTCTTTATGAAAAACAACTTATTTAGTTCAAAAATCAATATTAGAATGATAAACAGAAATCCAATCCATTCCCAGAATAAAATCAAACTCTAATAAGGGGAAAATAACAAGGATTGAAAGTAAATTATTTCCACATACCACAATAAGAAGATTACTATAATTCAACTTTGATATAATATTTCCCCCTTGTGTTTTAGCGATAAGTTCCAATCTCATTTGTTGAGGTGATATTTCCAATTTACCTAAAATTTCTCAGAGATAAAGGAACATGTAGACCTCGTATCTAACAAAAAATTAGAAAAATATGAGTAAAAAAACAAAGTACCTGATACAATTTCATTGGATGGCTCAACATATGCTGATTCCATGGAAAAATATCTCACTACACCTTTCTGCTTATAGTCTTTCTTCTTTTCATCATTTGGATCTCTCTTTGGGTAGGAATTTGCATAGTGACCCATCTCACCAAATTTAAAACACATTACAGTTTTCATATCAGGATTAGTCTAAGGATAATTTTAATTACAACCTGGGTTCAATTTTCCAAACATACCACATTAAAAATACTGCTCAGTTTTGGTAAGACATTCCCCAGGGTGCTTCATTACACACTTTTCACAAACATGAAATTGGATTTTCCTTCCATCATATTTATTTGACTGATTATTACCCATAATTTTTCATCAATTCCTCTTCTTCTTTTTGTTGTCAATGTGCACTCAATCATCAAAAAACTCGATATCAACCCTCTGATCACATCAAACAAGTTTTTCATAACTTTTGAATTCACAGGAGGCCAACTCCCTTCGATTCCTTGGTTTCAGTCCTGAGTAAAAGTGGTTGATTTTTCTATCACGATCTAGAATAAGGTTTGGAGAATTCCTCACTAGCCAGGTGAAGTTATTTTCATACACAACCAACAAATCATTCTCATTTTTCTTCAATTTTAGGAATTTCTTCTCCATCCTAATTCGCACCACCTTAGGAAAATATTTTTCAAGAAAAAGACTTTTAAATTCATCCCACTCTAAGGAATTAAAATAATCCCTATCTCTAATATTCATTTTCATTGACCACCACTGACTAGCTTAACCTTCAAAATGATAAATGGAAAGTCTTACCTTTTAATTATTTGAACATCCCATAACATCGAATATCTTTTCATGGGATTTAATCCAACCTTCGTTCGCTACTGGGTTAAAACATCCATTGAAAGTAGGATGGTGTTGTCTCATAAAATGTTCGAAAATATTAATGTTTATGGGTGGAAACTATGGTTGTTCTCTTTCATGGATGCCACCAACATTTATTTCCAATGTCAGCTGATCCATTACTATTACAAATTTCATAGTTCTAATTCTTACCATTTCGAGTTGCAGATTCGGAAGGATGTCGTTCTGTCAGTGTCTCTCTTCTTCAGCTTCCTTGTTTCATCTGTAGACTACTATTCTGAACAAACATATCATATACAATGAAACATGGTAATCTTAAAATTATATAACATTTCAAATTAACTAAAGAGTAAAAAACAATTATGGTATTATATTAACATCATCTTATCCCTGAAGGTTATCTAAACTATCCTATGATTCCAACTATAAGGACCCAGACATATTACATTACATAATTTTGAATTTAGACATGAAATAAATTCCTTTTACATTAAGTATATTTTCATGTTTATATCTTTAATGAATTGGGAAATAATATATTTTTAAATTACTCATTAAAAAAGAGTGAATACCATAAAAAAATATTTATTTCTTCCAAAATATAAAACTTTTCAAATGAAACACGATTTCTTTGAAAATTCTTCAAAAATTTATCTTGGTTTCCTTTTTTGGATTACTAATCCTTATAACCAATTAAAATAATTTAAAACATGGGATGATCACAAAAATATAAGAAAATGATATAAAAAAAGGAAAGTCCATGAATACTTGTAACATATAAAGACATTTTCAAAAAGAATACATGTCACCCATATATACTTACGCTGTGTTACATGAAATTTAAAAAATATCCCCACCAAAAATAAGAACCTAAATGGACCATAAAGGTTTCTTGGGGAATTACTTACATAATATTGTAACCCTTTTGGCTACATTATAATTTTTAACCCTCATAGATACCTTATAATTTGTGTAACCATCTCAGTTACACTTCGAGTTACCATATGGCCGACATACAACTTACACATAAAAAATGCATTGGAGGGAGTTATTTGTACCACCCTTCATCATATAAAATTCTCAAGAACCAAAACATAATCCTACATCATGTATAATCTCACTTAAACATTTATTTTTAATGTTGTAAAACTGAGTTTTAAAAGTGTATTTTAAAGGAATAAACCCTTATAAATATCGTATAATTCAAGTGAGATTTAATAGAGTGGATGTAATATATATAAACACTATAAATACACATAATTAAAAATAATATAAACAAAACCCATCAGAAAAAAAAAATTAATACCACATAAATAGTGAAATAAAAGGTCAACCAAAAGAATGGAAACCCGGTTAAGAATTCCCTTACAAATATCCTATAATTGATGTGAGGATTAATTAAGTGGATGAAATATGTATATAAACTATAAATACACACAATTAAACATAATATATAAAAAATATATCGCACAAAAAAATTATTACCACAAAAATAATGAAGTAGAATGTTAACCCAAAGAATGGAAATCAGGTTAAGAATTCCCTTACCTAGGTCTTGTCTTACTTAAAACATGGTTAATATCCGGTATAATGGTTAAAAAAGTGTTATTAATATCTTAACGAAACATATCAAATTTTATAATAACTTATATGATCATTTCATTACATTATTTCACCCTTTAATTGTTTGTATTTTGTTTCTTGCACTGTTTCTGGGCGAGTTCTTTACATGATATCCATGATTTGTTCATGATGGTTGTTTCTATCAATTGGAAGTGAGACTATAGAATTGGAATGTAGTGGTATTTACATATTTACATAATCTATAAATTATACCATTTATCAATTTTAATTATTAAATTATTATGATTCATAAGTTAAAACATTAATGATGTTCGTTTTGATCATTTTAGTGGTTCTTTGAGAATAACGACCTCATTTTGTTTTATAAATTAAAACCATGTGTAAAAAACAATTACAGAACCATGGATGATACATAATACATATATTATAACCTCTTTTAACCATAAAAATGGTTTCATGACCATCCTTGAGGGAATTAAAATAAATTGAAATCACATCATCCATGATGTCGGTAATTTGATACATCACATACAGTGTTTTAAATTCCTTGAATAAGTGGGGGCGGGAAGAAGATTGATGATGAATTTTACATGAATATAAGAAAATATATAATATAAAATATTATGGAGATTTTTATGCCTCTTGGGTAAGAGGAGGTGATGAAAAAAGAAGGGATGAAAGGAACTCAAAATAAAATAAGAGTTGTGAAATCCCTTATGAAATTTCGGTACCCTAACATCATCGCTTAAAATTTCATAAAATATTTTTAGGAGATAAAAGGGGTATCTCAACATTCGTACATAATATGGGAAGTAATGGGAATATGGAATGTAATTTTCCAACATAATTCCAATTTAATGAAAAAGAATAACCAGAAAAGAATGAAAAGAATGAAAATAAAATAGGATGTTTACCTCTTGATCTCTTCTCCTGGAGATCCTTTTTAAGGTCATTGGTTTTAACTTTTGGGTGAGAACAGTAGCTATAATACGTGGGGTAGAGACTTAAGAGGAGTTTTGTTCAGAACATAGGTAATTATAAAGTCTTGATAGGTGTGGAAGGAAGAGGGGAAGGAGGGTGGTATTTATAGTGGAGGAGATGGGATATTTTTCATTATTTTAATCATTATTATAATATTTTTTCCCAATACAATGAATAATAATAATTAATATGATCCAAAATAGTAATAATGTACGGGGAGTTCTACCCAAGTTGGATTAAATCACTTACGATGTAATAAATATTGTATTTAACACATAATTTGAATATACAGTATTTTATTGTATATCACTATTCATAAAAAATTCAAGAATTTCAGAAAAATCACAAAAATTCACCCTTTCCATTTTTTGATGTGTAGAATTCAAAAATGAATGCCATTTATTTAAAATAATTTTCTAAATATCATTAAAATATTTTTTAAATAAATTCATACTTAATTTAAAAATTAATAATTTACAAACTATAAAAACATTTATATCCCCTTGAAAAAGTAACCAAGATGTCATTATCATAAAGAGTTAAAAAATAAAATATTAATACAATTTACTATCCATTATGGTAATATTACTATTCATATTATGATTCATAAGGGTATGTTACTATTCACCAAAAATCAAGTTGGTTCCATTATACTCCAAATAACATACCGAACACAAATATAGATGACCATTTTCTTTAATTCAAAACCTAGAAGAATCAAAATTATTTTTAAAGTCTATTTATAAATATATACTTGAAAAATATTTTTCATGAATTTTAAAATATTTTTTAAACCTTTGGGTGTTACATTTTGTTTAATTAATATATTTGGTGAAGTCATCACGATGCGATCAGTGATACCATGGTTCCAGATAATATAGGTATAACTTACCCTAGGTGTCACTGTAGATACCTGGAATCCATGATGTTTTTATTAATTTATTTATTTATCATACTTTAGTTTCCTAAATTTAACCGTTATTCATGCATTCATTTATGAAACTGGTTATTTTATGGATATTGGTGGTGGTGGCCAATTGTATTTTACTCACACCTTTCTTAGGATTCCATTATAGTAGTGTAACCAAGCAGACACTATTATTGTTATCAAGTACATGTTTCCTAAAAAGAAGTGATGTTTATGATTACTATCATAGCATGCTAGTCTGGGTCTGGATGATGGAGTTAGGAAGGACTGAAGACCAGTTTTGGATGATTTTTTAGTTTGGATTTTTTTCATTTGATTTTTCATATATATGATCAACCTATGAAGGATTTATTATAACATGTATGGAATACTTTATTTTTATGGAATTTTGAAGATTAGGTTATTCTTCAAACATTCTTTACTTTATCTATGATATTTATTTGTCAAAATTTATATGTTTGCAACGATTTATCTTATTATTATTATTTTGAAAAGAGGGTATAATCCATCCACATTATCCACATAGACCCTCACAACTAATTGATATCCTCTATCCTATGGGTAGGAACACCTGAGTTCATGTAGTTCACCAATCTAGTTTTTGTTCAGAGTGAGCCAGATGGAGAGGTCAAAATATAGCTGGCCACCCCTCACTCAGTACCCAACTACATCGGTCTTGCAGTAACAGTCATGTGTCAAACAATATTATTTTAAAATAAATATTTATTGATAAAAACCTATCACAAAATATATAAAAATATAATAACTATTTTGTGGTGAATATAATGTTTCAATGGTGATGTGATATTGTTTCTAAAAATAAGTTCTTAGTAATAACATGTTTACATCTTAGGGGAGGAAGGTATTCCAAATGTAATTATAAAGTATAACTGGTCCATTGAACTTACTCATTAAAAACATTACTCTTTATGAAATATATAATTTCCCATATAAATAAGAGTTTCCCAATAAATTATTTATGACATAATTCTTTTCCATCATAAATAATCCATCACAATTTCTTTTTTTCATGTAGTATCTTTTCATTTTTGGTTCATCCACAATAATATTTTATAACCAATGATATTATTTGGTGTTATCTTCTCAAATATTTCTCTTATATGTTCCCTATCCAACATTTAAAATGGTTCTTATCTCTATCAAAACCACCCTTGTAAATTTGTGAAACATTACCCCCACGACTTTTTGACCAACCCCTTGAGTCTAACCAAATGACATCAATAGATATTCTAACCCTGCATCTCCCATGATATTCCTATTTTCATGATCCTTATCCCAACACCAACCACATATATTCACCTTATCCATTCATACTAAAAGAAAAAAAAAATTTCTATTTGGTTTTTTGATTGGATGATTTTTATATAACTTCCATAAAGATTTTATTGGATTAATAATTTTTCATTATTTATGGTATGTTGATATTTTTTTAAGAAAATTTAATGATCTAATGATCATTTTTAGCTCTAATATTCAAATTCATATGCTAGTAGGTATTTTATAAATATTAATTTTATGTGTGGAAGAGATGTTATTGAATACATTTACAAAATAATATTTACATGGAGAGAAATTTTTTACTATGTTTTTACTAAATCATGAAAAATATAAGGAAAAAATTATATTCCCCTATTTAAAAGTCAGTAACTGAATGTGATCTAAAATATGAATGTTTGAATATCATTTACTATATCATGGAAAAAATAAATGTTGTCAAAGACATGGAGGATAAAATATTCAATCAATGATTTTCATGAGTATAATGATATTAATGTATTATAGGATATTGATATAATATTAGGGTAAATTGGTTGTAAAGGGTCAATTTTTTCGATATGTATTTTTTCCTTTGTGTTTTATATGGTTATTAGAGAAGGAAGTTGAAAAATAAAGAGTTAAATTTAAGGTGAAACTCAATTTCACATGAAGACGGTGTCGTGTTTAAATAAAAATTACCTACTTCATTTAAGTGATTAGTGATTTAATAATATTTTTTATAGTTTATAATAAATTAATGTTGATGAGGTGACTATATAAAATTATTTCTTGAACACATCCAGGTTTGGGATACTATTTCATGGTTATTAGGAATTGATTGAAGATAAGTATAATGAAGTTTCTATAATTTTGGATATAGAAAAAACAATATGCTTATTAAAATAATGTCCTAAATAATATTTTAGTAAATTATGGTTTTTTGACTTGTTAACTTGAGGAGGTGAACAAGTCATAGTTTTATATCATTGTATTCAAATAATCCTCAATTCATATTATGATTTTATTATCTGGACCATTTTTCAGATTTGATATGTGTGTATTCGAACTAGATAATTTTTTGTATTTTATTAGATAAGTTAAAATAATTGATTTTTTAAATTTGTAATTAACTAATGAATATTCATCATGGTTTATGATAACACATCATGGTTTTCTAATATTAATATTAAAAATATTGTAAAACTACCCAAACCACATTATTTTATCTTAGATATTCACTAAAACCTATAGACAGATGAGATATTATATAAGAGGATATTTTCAAGGTTTATTGGAATTTATTGATCAATTTTTTTTGTTGGAGTATTTAAATTGATAGATAAATCAATGATATTTGTGGATTTTGTGACAAATATTTTTAAACAATCAATTAAAGGACTAAACAATAATGGGGTATAGTTTTTTAAATTCACTTTTCTAAATTATTTCTGAATTTTTATATATTTGTTATTGTGGTTATGGGAAATTACTATGAATCACATGTATTTAAATTTAAATAATCTAAATTGGGGAGGGGGTATGTGTGGAGAAGAATTTTAATTGACATAGAATTACAAAAATAATAAAAAAGATGCTTATTGTGGTAATTGAGGTGGGTATTTTGACATACAATGATGATGAAAATTAGAAGTTATAAATTGAGGATGATATAGTATATAATATATAGTGAACCCAACCCTAGTAACCTAGTGTTGGTGTCTACATTATTACATTAGAATAATATACAAGTAAACACATCATGAAGGACTGAATAGTTTAATAGTATAGGTAAACTGGATACATAATTGAAATTATTATTAAAATTGAAAACATAAAATACACAATGATTTTTTCATTTATAAATTTATTATTCCCCTTCGAATATTATTTCATATTAATAATATAATATTTCTTATTATCATGGGGAAAATAAAACATAACAAAAGGGGTGATCTCATATACTTTGTAAGGGTATGCGTACACAGAAAGATATCATGATTAAATATTGAATAATAAATATGTCAAAGTAAATAACTAAATAAATGTCATTTAATCAATAACTTTATCATAAATTTGAAGGAATGAATGAAGATCACATAATTCCATATAAATAACCACATTATCTTGAAAACATAACCATGGATATTCCAAATAATCGAATAATAACATGGAATATCAATAACTAAATTCATAATGATGTAATGAATAATTCTATATATCTAAAACATTCCATTTAGTCCTTCTTCCATGATATCTAAATAATTAGGTAATCTCTCAACTAAAACACAATCTAGTTTTTGACATGGGGCCTACTGATGCATCTAGGGGATATAGTAGGACCCACCCATCACTTACTAAGTCCAATGAATTCCTCATATGAAAGGGATGAAACAAGATCAACATAAAAAATCATAATGAAAAAATATAAAATGAAATGTTAATAATTTCCCTGATCAATAAACATAATCATAAGCCATACAGAGTAATATAAATGGTATTAAACTGGTACATCCCAAATCAAACTGATCATAAAACATCCAAATAAATAATAAGTGTGATATCAATATAATATATCCACAATGTATCATAATTAAAGTGAAGGGGTGACGTACTTCATGAATATAAATATTGTGAAAATATACTTAAAATTTTTTTGAGAAAAAACATCTTCATTTTGAACATCACATTAAAAAAAGTTTCAAATAATTGATAGTATTTTAATTGATAATAAACATTACAAAATTATAAATAATAATTATAAAATTTATTGGTCATGGTGGAAAATTTTGTTCATGTTTTACATATTAACACACTGATTCCTTTCACATCTTTGGTAAAATACAAACAAGAATTATTTTGAAACACCATGAATATTCTTTTCAAAAATTTTTGTAAAAATAAAAAATATATAAAATTTTATTTAATAAATCATTTTGAAAAGGTTAAAAAAACTGAAAACATTTTATAAACCTTTGGTTTTAATGGAAAAGGATTGCCAACTAGAGATAAAAATAAAATGGAATTTTCTTATAAACATTTTCTCAATCATTTTAAGTGGAAATGTGGGGAAAATGGAACTATTGCTTGAAGAAGATCATGATTAACCATATTTGAAGAAGATATTATTATTATATTATAAAAATACCAAAAAATTCTTTTATGATAGGTTTAAATATAAAAAATCCGGAATAGTGATGATATTGTGAAATTAACATTACCACTATGGTAACTTATGAACTGTAAGCCCTGTAAAAGAAACAACATCCAATAAAACTTTACATGACCAAAATATAAATAGATAATTAATATAACATATCAAATGGGTAGTATATTGAACATGCCAAAAATTATTTATGAATATTTCATATGTCACACAGATGTAAAAGTGAGACGAGAAACCCTTATATTGAGTCTGACTTGTCACATAGTTCTTTATCTTCCAGAATAATAAAATTATAATGTTTTTTTAAAATTTTATGATAATTTTTTGGTCAATTATTTCTTTTATTTCAACTATTACAATGTTATATAAAATTAACTAATCAATTATTTTTAGGGGGAGTGTTTCAATGATATCTGACTTATGTGACAAAAATGACTTCTGTAGGTTGTCTATTGGTCTAATAAGTTAGAATTTCGAATGTTCATAATAATAATAATAAAATATTTATCATATTTATACATTAATTATACTTTAAAAAAAATAATAACATATTTTTTTAGAAATGAAGAATGTAACAATCATGGAGACAACAGATCGTATGTATGATGAGTAACGTTTCCATTTTTTAATGATCATTATTGAAAATATGTAAGTAAAATTTTATCATTACAGAATAATAATATCCTAAATATTATATTATTTCTTAAATATTCTTACATATATCATCCATGTGGTGTGGTGATAAATAGATTCACATCGGTACGTGAAGGCGGTAGTCCACAAGAACACGAACGATGTTTTAATATTTTAATGAGTGAAACGGTATGAAATAAAATGATATATTATATTTTCATAATGATAGATATTTCATTAATTTCATAATTATTTCACTTATAGTAAATATATTTCTTAAATTTATTCTTATTACCGTCCATGTATTGCGTTTGTGAAAAAAGAATCACATCGCTTCAGGAGGCGGCAGTTCACCGTACACACGAATAATGTTATCGTATCCACTAAATAATGGAAATTAAAAATGTATATTTAAGTTATAATTACTGAAGAGGTATATTTATTTTATAAATATAATATATATAATTTATATCCATCATCATACCCAATAATGAGATGTGTTTATGGAAACTGTGTCACATTAATTCGCGAAGTAGTTGTCTGTCATACACAAGAGGGACTTTATCGTTTCCCATTTGAGGGGAGAGGATATGGATATATGTCATTCCATTAAAATAATAAAATATAAATGTATCATAGAAACTATTTTTATTATATAGTCAAAAATTAATAACATTTTAAGGAAGTTTACGAACAAATTATACAAAAATGTATAGTTTGGAATTTTACGTCTTCTCGAGCCACGACTTTAAGATTATACATAAAGTATTCCTAAAATGAATATATATATAGTTAGGAATTTTACGTCTTCGTAGATGCGATGGAAAATCAGGTTTTCAAATAAAAATGTTCAGAACTTTACAATGATTTTATATAAAAATACAAAATAAAAATTACTCCGATGATTGAAATTGGATTAATAGATATATTATTTAACTAATTTTACATTTAAAACAACTTAAAATATAATTTACCTTTATAAATAATTTAAAAAATGGTAATTTTCAATGAAAAATCATCATTTTCACTATTCATTAAAAAAAGATATATATTCAAAAAATTATCAAATATTCACACAAAGATAATTTGGACATGTATATTTAAAAAATGAATTTTATTTTTTCAAATAAATATTCTAAAATTAGTATAAGGTAATTTTAAATTAAGTTCTCACAGCGCTACTAGACTGCCATTTAGAAAAATGCAGTTTTTTCAGAAAACATTTCTTCTTCTTTCATCTGATTCTTATTTTATTTATAATCAATACATTAATATATAATTAATTTAAAAAATGTGTAAAGAATATAATTTTTATAATTTGTTTACATCTCTTAATACCCACAAAATTAATGGATAGGTTATAATGGTAATATTTAAATAATATTATTTTATTAGAGTTTCGTGTTTCTTTCAAACCTAGTTTTATGTGCATTTTAAGGTATAAAAAAGATTGAATTTATTTAAAAATAAATATACCATATAGTATTTGACTATTATATTCTATTATAATATAGGGTTTTCATGTCATATATGATATTGAAGATGATATTACTCTTTTAAAATCTTTGTCTGTTATATTCCCCTAACCCATAAATAAATATCATCATTGAACCATAATCTTAATATCTATAATAAATGGTATGGAATTTTAAAATTTATTTGTAGAAAAACCATATCATGAGAAGTTGTGATAAAATATTCTCTTAACAATATTGAAACGAAAGTATGATAATCATACAAAATAACACATAACTTGATTTATTGGTAGTATATCATTTGTGGAAAGTGAAAATATAGACATAGAAGAAAAAATTAAATAATTATAGACAGTGATAGAGGTCATTTATCACCAGAAATTTAATGGTAAGGACCTCAAAAACATAAATTATTTTTGATTTAAAAGACCATTATTTCAATATAATTGAAGGTATTGGGATAATGTTTTGTTTCAATTACCTTTTCCTTGAGATGAGGAATTACTTTACCATCTAGACTGGAATCATTTTAAAATATACATGATATATTTATATTTCATAGGAATAATTTCATATTTTGGGTTTCATTTGAGTATTTTCCTATTCATTTATTATTATATTAAATATATATCCATGTTTATTTTTTTATATCTAAAGAACTAAAATTAAATTTTAGCGGATCATAATACCAATAAATAAGTGACAGGTCAATCCATAAACATTAATCTATAAAACTCAATAGTAACAGCCAATGTTTAAAATAATTTATTTCATTTGTATTTATCCATAAATTGTTTTAAGTAAAAAAGAGGTTCTTATACTCCTTTAAACTTATGTTTTTTTAATAATTTCAAATTTAAACAGAATTAATTTTCCAGGTCATCGGTACAATTCAATATATACTCTCAAATACATAATAAAATAGTATTGTGATTAGATCCTTATAAATATCATAATTATTATAACCATGACATCATGGATTAAAATAATCCTAGAACATATTTCTTTAATACAGACACAAGTTCGTTAATCATTTCACATTATCTGTAGTAATTGTATAAGCTATAACTTGAACCCTTATATGATTTTGATGTATGTTTCCTAGACTCTTGGATAATTTTTTTCCTAGTGACCCATCTCCTTATAGTTGACACATTTCATTTTGGAACATTCTTTCATTCCCTTGAAATCAAGGGAAATATGGTATTTTTATCCACACTTGAAGAAAAATCCCTTTCTTTTTAAGCATATACCGAGGTGTTTCCTTCCAAAAGTATAAAATTTTGGAAAATCATTATTTACATAATTCCCTTAATATATTTTTCCAAATATCCTCTTCTTGTCCTTATTACCTTTTAATACACAAGAATTGGAGAATTATTTTCCTTTCTTGAATGGTCATGATACTATATCCTCATATGATAAAAAAGTTTGGGGGACTAGTTACCTTTATAGTATTGGATTGAAACCATTAAATAAATGGTCAATAATTCTATTTGGATTAAATTTTTAGTCCCCAAAATTCCCTTCTATCCTAGAGAAGTTGGATTTATACATAACAACAATTTTCTCTTCTTTTTGTCTTTGAATGAAGAACTATCTTTCCATATCTACTCTTTGTTCAGGAGGAAAATATTTTCCCAAAACTATTACCTAGAAATACTTCCACTAAATAATTTTTATTTTCCCCTCATCCTATGTGTTTTTAATTAATTGCCTCAATTGATCTGTGTAATATACCACTTCAGGTTGGATCAAATATTTTTGAAGGAATTTGAATTTTCAATACCAAACAGATTAGATCTTGAATTAAGACAAAAAATGGATTTTCAAGAGATGGAATGTATCAAAAGGGTGATTTAGGATGATGAATATGTATTGGGAGGTAGACCCTGTGTTTTTTTGAGCTTCAGTAGAATCATGTTATGTTTCCAAAGTTTTCTAGAAAGGGTTCACACTTTAGTGTGCACGATTTAGGAGAAACAACGAGACACCATGATAATCATGAGGTTTTGGTTTATTTTGAACTGAGAATCAGTGAGCTTAATGGTTAATTCATGTTTAATGAAAAATCATGTGTAGGACAAGGGGAAATCGTGAGAGGTGGAGGAGTTTCTGAGGGATGGCGCACGAGATTCACACGGTTTCAGAGAAACCACGTGACTTACTAGAGATGAGAGGAAGTGATAACAACATGGTTAGCACATGGATATCCAAATCATATGGCTAAACCATGAGATACAATGGGTGTTGGATATAGTTATTTTTCACAGTTGGAACATGGTTCTGAAATCTATGTGTCGAAACCGAAAAAGTTGTGGCATTATACAAAACTAACAGCACATTTAGTGCACAACTTAGACAACTGTGTGGCTGCCCATAATTCCATTAATATGGTGTTTTAATATTTTCCCCTTACACGATTTTAATTCACCCCTCCACTTTATACTCCACTCATGTGTAGTAATAAGAGGAAGGTTCCCCTACATCATTACCTTCTCCAAGTCTCACCAAGGAGGTTTTTTGGTGACAATTTTTCATCATTTTGAAGTAAGATCCAACCTCTAATGGCTCCCACACTCTTTCCATTTTTTCATTATAATTTTTTAGTTCTCTATTTTTTAATATTACACAGAATCATTGTGTAACAATCAATTTATCTTGCGTATTTTGGTTTTATTTCATATATGATATCCCGAGATCGATTATGCACTTAATTTCAAGGTGTTTAGTTCATGTATTTTATCATGGTTAATTTTTTTAGATTTATAGTTAAATTAATTTAATTATAGTTCTAATTATTATCACCACTTATGGATTATTAACAAAATGTGGTCAAGGTTATTTTTGGGGTCTTCAGTGAGTGGTTGACTTCTGTTCCAGTTCGATATGATAAACTTGTGATTTTCATTTCATTATACCTAGTTGGGTTTGGTTATTTATTAATTTTAAATGTTATAATTAATTAATTGTTGTTTTTTGGTGTATTTTTAGGAATTTTGTGATGGTTATGGGATCATTTGGGGGATTAGGTGTTTATAAGATGCATGGGAAGGCTGTGACAAAGTCTTCATGTGTTGGATTTGTTATGGAAAGATTCTATAATGAGGTCGGTGCTCTAAGAGTTATGTCCAAAGTCTTGTTAAATTATTTTTATTTATATGTTGTGTTTACCTTGAATCCCATGCGTGGATTTGTTTATGGGTTTAAATAAAGTAGTTGTGTGTTGAGCATAACATATTTATGCTTTATGGTTGATGTGATAAAGTAGTCAAAAATGGATAATGGGTAGAACATAGAAATAAAGGAGTGTATAATCTTATGGGGATAAAATGTGATGATGTGGGTTGAGTTTTCTGAACTTACTTTTTGGATTTTGAAAGAGTTTTACATATGGGTATTGGGTTTTTATTTGTTATTGAAAAGGGGGGAATCCTTATTTTGAAATGAATTTTGTTTTTAATTGAGGTGTTGAACATTGAGTGAATTTAAATTTTTTAAAAAGGATTTAAAATGTGGGTTGGAAATGGGAATGTGGTGACTCCTTAAATGGATTACTAGGTAAATGGAATTCATTGACATTTTTTGGATTTTCAAAGTGGAAAAACCTTTTTTAAGGGGTAGATTTGAAATTTTTAATGAGAATTATTGATTTTTGGTGTTTATGATTTTTGAAATTGGTTGGGTTTGTGACCCTAGTACTTATGTAAAGGTATTTTATGACAATGATAAATGTTTTGGTTAATAATGGAAAGACAAAATATTTAATTTTGAATTTGGTTTTATTGATGAAAGTAATTAAATAATGAAATTTTGAATGAAATGGTATTATTTGAAAATGGAATGGATTGGGATGGATGGATAAGACAATCAAAATCCTGATTTGATTTATGGAATAATTCTCCATGTTTTCTGATCTATGAGTAATGGTTTTGGGATACTTGACTAATGCTATAATATCTAGTTTTGGGTCATACAGAATGAAGCTCAAGGTGCCCCGGTGCATAATAGTTTTTTGGGAAAAATACTGACACTCTTAAACCCAAGGGTATGTAAATTGAATTCCATATCAAGGTTGGGATGGTAAGACATGGTGTTCCATGTCCCGATTGGATTTATAGACTTATTATCTATGTGTTATGACTGGTGGGATAAGGTTTTGGATGGCTATATATAGAATCTGAATCTCAGTTTGGTTCATGGACTGATTCTCCTTGTCTTCCAACATGTGACCTAATGGTTGGGATGGCAATACATGATGTAATAGATCCCAGTTAGATACTTTTACTGAAGATCTTTATTTTCCAAGTAGTTACCCCTGGGATAAATTTATATGATGACTGGCTTAGGCCAGGGCAATTTTTATGGAGATGAGTAACTTTGGGAAGAAAGATTAAATGTGAATAAATTAAATATTATAAATTAATTAAACCTGTTAGATTTACTTGTTTTTATACTATTATTTCTTTTCGTCAATGCATTGTTACACTGACTGGTATTTTCTTCAGAAACCTTTAATGGAGACCTAATTAGTTTTACTCACACCCTACTCAGGACTCCATTGCACTTTGGTACCTGAGTAGATTTCACGTGTTTATTTTAGGCTTAGGATTGGGATGAGGCATGCATTGAGTATGGTTGGTCAGGTGGGATTGCTCGGGTGGTATCAGTAGACTAGATGGTTTTGGATTGGTGATACTGTGGATGCCTTTTGAAGTTTCTTATATTTTTGGAAGGTTATGTGACCATAATAATGTTTTTTGTTGTATGTATAACTTGGCTGTCTAGGTCCTTTATTGTATTCCATTTTATTACATTATCTATTACATTTAGTTTATTTATCCTTTCTTCTTACTCTGATGTGTATGATATTTTACTATTTTCATATGGTAGTGATCTCTGATATGGGGGTATAGTCTCCTCACAGTTCCATTTTAAAATATCGATGCTAGTCAGTAGTATTTGGTGTATTAGGAGGTCATGTGGTGAACCATCTCAAGAAACCGGTTTAGTGGAACCTAGGAGGAGACATTTCACAGTGGTATTAGAGGATTCTCTTTCCTGATATTTTACTATTTTAGGTCTGATATATAAGAGATAGAGTAATGTGTCTGGGACATGATATAGATACCAGGATGGTGCATCATGAACACCTATTCCATTAGGAAGTCCATGTTATTAGGGGTTGGGATTTATATTCTGGTTTGTGATTTTTTGGTTGTATGTGATTTTCACTTCAATCGATGCACATATTGTTTGTATTTGATGTTTTATGATGTATTTTAGGATCTTGGCGCATTGTAAAGAGGAAAATGAATTTGTTTTTACTCTTGGATTGTAGAGGAAAGAGGTAACTCATGAATCATGTTAGGAACAAATGATATGAATGTTATATGCCTTCTTGTGGGTATTTTATGGGTTTCCTTCTTATGGAATATTATGTGGATCTATGATGATGAGCTCAATGATGAATATGTTGACTGGTCCTTATGTATGGTTTGTGTAGTGAAACTGATGGTTTAGTGTGGAATGAGTATTGGAACATTGGATCCATATGGTTGGTTTCTTTTTGATCAGGTGTATGTTGAGGCCCTGTGGGGAGATGTTTAATGTGCAAGTTCTTAGAGAGGAAAAAATCGATAATTGTGGGTAGTTGGTTTGTATGATCCACTTGTATGGTATGCGACACTATAAGAGGGTTCTTTGACTATATGATGTTGTGTGATGATGAGACAATATAATCTTTGATTCCCATAAGTTGTAGCCTTCTTTGAGTTGGCATAGAACCTTGGTGGTTGAACCTAGGTACATTCGGTGGGAAATTTATTGGTAGGAATAGGTGGAAGAGCATGGTGTCCTTTTTGACATGACATAGTTTTGGGAGTGGTGTTGTGTGGATTTATAAGGTGACTTGTGAGAGGGTTTAATCATGTTATGAGTGCTTTTGGGTGTATGGGAGTTCAAGTGGATGTTTTGGAATCTTACAAATGGTGCATGATGGCTACAACCTAGTATGGGGTTTTGGAAAGTATCATGCTTTTTTTTGAGTAAGGGAACTTTATTTCTAGTGGTTTAACCTTATTATTGGCTTCTAGAGAGTCGTAACTGTTTTGGTGGATTTCCCAGGTAATTGATGTGCAATAATAATGTTCATGATAGTTTTTAACTATTTTTAAAGTGCATGATTACTTTGGATTATGATCGTAAAATTGAGTTTGAACTATAGGGGTTGTAGTGTATTCCATTAATAGATTCCTGATTTATTTGAGATGAGAAGACTATTGGTGTGTAGATGTGTTAGTGGAGTATGTGTTTTTTTGGGGAAGGAACATATGGGTTCCTATCCTGGTTATCTAAAGATGCATCTCCAGGAATGAAATAAGAGTGCATGTGAACATAATAGGATTTTTGAATGACGCTCAAGTATTGATTATTTAAGTAATTGGTTTCATTTCATGAGTTTCTTTTGATTTTGGAAAGCACTGAGGGTAGTCTATGATAGGTGAGATATGTATTCGAGGTAGGCATGGCCAATGGATGGGGCTTTCAAGTTGATGTTTTATAAATCCAAACTCATTGAGTTCAATATACGGTCATGTAATAGGGCCAAACACTAGTGTGTGTAATGGTAAAGTGTTAATTGGATCTTTGATGCATTAGAAGATGGTGGAATGTTGTGTTGTTTTTCTTGTGGATCATATGTTACAGATTGTATATACAAGGTGGTAGGGTTGTGTGGGAAACTATGAGTAGGCTGAGGGCCAATGTGGATATGATAATATTCTTGTCGGTAGGGAGGCTTGAAACTTTTAATGGGTTGATATGTTCCTATAGATAGAGGTGAAATAAAAAATTAATGTATGGTGGTGGTTTTCATCAACAACAACATAGAATACTCTTAGATAGTGACGATCATGCCAAATACCTAACAACTTCCTGGGTACTCTAAGAGAGTTAGGGGTATAATATTATCTTTCCTAATGTATTTTATTGGGATATGGGGCATCATTGAGGTTACCCACATGGAGTGGTTAATATGGTGTCTCATATTGGGAAGAGAAACATTGACCATTTTTGGGTGGTGTTCTTGGGATGGAATGGATGTCGGTGAATACCATTGGTTTCATTCTTGGATTGCAAGGATGGGTGGTAGTTGATGTTTCTTTTGGTTTCAAAGGTGGGGGTGAGATGGTCACATCTAATTGTGAGGTTATTAGTGGTTCGAGCGTGTGATGACAGGGTTGATATTTTTATGGTTAGTTTGTGATAACGACATTCCTATGATGGGAAGTGATGTATTAGTTTTGAATATAGGACCCTTCAGTTGGATGGGATATGGGTGTCTGGGGTTGGCCATGGATTGGTCATGGTGGAATTTTTATGCTAGAGAATTTTTTATGATGTGAATGTAAATTACATAGGGAATGATAATGGGAGATCAGTGGTAACATATTATCAAAACGATTGTTGGCTTCAGGATCAAGGTGGTTTTGGAGAAAGGTTCCAGTATGGACTCCAGTGGGTGTATTTGGGTGGTTATGGAATGTCTCAGGTTGAAATTGATTTGTGATTATTTTGTATGGAAATAGAATTGGTAGTTATAGCTACGAATTTTTAGAATGAGTTGGTTGAGGAAAGTCCCACTTGGTTAACATACAATGTGGGTGCGGAAGGTTGCAATCTATGTCCATTGTGTCATTTTGGGATAGAAGAGTGTATTTGGGTTTTGGTTGGGCTTTCCCTAATGAAATGGGTGTTAGGTATCAAGAGACAGTGGTAATAATATAAAGCTTATGGTTGATAACATAATATATTTATGACTACTTGGGTGGTGTTTAAATCATTGTTTATGTTGGATGGGCTCAGGTACGTGACATCGTGGTGTTTCTGTTGGTAACATGTGTTATCTTAGGGTTTTCAGAATGTTTGAACTACAAAAAATATATCCTTCAACAGCACTAGTAAAATAAATTTGTCAACACTATAGAAGAGATGATAATGTGAGCGATGTTAAAGGGTTTTCATTAACAGTGCTCATAAAAAGTTTTGTCAAAGGACCCATTTAACCGAACTAAATAATGTTGATAAATCAATCCCTTATCAGTGTTTTTAGGGATAATAAAGGATTCCTTTATCAAAAATTTCTTAGTGCTATTAAAGACTCTTTATTAGTGTTTTTTAGAACTGTTAAAAGCCCATGTTTATCAGTGCTAAAAAAATCACTGGTAAAGGACCAACCAATAAAGGGGGATAATACTTTTTTTGTTTGAACCTATTAGCTCACAACATTTTATTAGTGATTCTCCCCTACCTTTTCAGAAATTTTTACACCACCCTAATCATCACATTAGATAATTCCACCCTCCCGCACACACCCCAACCTCTAATGAATTTTGAACCTGGGACCACCAACTCATATTCCATCACCTTTTCCACTCCCATATATTGTTTTGTTTTCCATTTTATGATATATATAGATTTTTATATATATTTCATTACATTTTTTATACCTATATAAATAAATATATTAAAATAAATATATAAAATTTGTATTGTGTGTGTTTGTGTGTGTTTATAAATACATATATACATACATATTTATATATTTGAGTGCGTGTATCTATAAATATAAATATTCATATTTAAATTTATTTTTATATATTATATATTTTTATTTATATACATATATTATATTATATAGATAAATATATATATTTTTTCAATACGCACACACAAATATATCATTATATATACATTAATTATATAACTATATAGAGATTTATAAATTTTTATTTTAAATAAAATCCATATTATTATTATTTCAGACAATATTTATATATTGGGAAATATATTTTATATGTAATTATGTTAAATTATTTATTTATAAAATTAAATTTTTATGAGTGAATATAAAAAAATATGTATATATTTTTATATATTTGAATATAAATAACAATATAATGTGTAAAATGTTAAAGTTTCAAAACCATAATATCAATATGAATGTAATAACATGGAATAAATTTATTCCCCACTAAAAAATGGAAGAATATATCCTCAAGAGTGGCTGAAATTCCATTAAATGTCATGAAAATATGGTATGCTGATTGAAAACATAGGTTTAGAGGCATTCTAGGTGTTTTTTGTCATTGAGAAGTTTGATCGGGGTTCCCCCCATCTCCAAGCAGTAGAGTTCATCCTAATTTTTTATATTATATGTGGTAAATCCCAAAGGGACACTTGGATCAAAAGTAATGGTTGTTCGAAGTTCGAGTTACGTTTTCAACCTTTTTTTTTATTTTTTTATCCTCAAATTGTTATTAAATGACCATTACTCGATAATAATTATAAAATTATCAATTAATAATATATTTACAATTTTTTTAGAATTTTTTGTTACTAAATATATTATATATTAAGTGTAAATTCCAATTAAGCATTATCTAATATATATATATATAATATTTATATCAATATAAATATATTCCTATATTCCGATATTATTTTTATTGAAATATTTTTTTGAAATGTATCCTTTATCAATGCTTTTAAAAAATTCCACATATAGACACCCTTATAATCACTTTTTTATAAGAATTGATAAAAGACCCTCATTATCAGTTCTTTTTTACCGGTGCTATTAAAGTGCAGACTTTATCAGCACAATTTTACAACCACTAATAAAGGGACCCATTTAATAATGTTTTAAGAATTGTTAAAATACCCCTTTAACAAGAATTTTTATAGCAATGACAAAGGGGGTCTTTAACAGAACTTTTAACATGCATTATTAAAACCATGTCTCTAGATAAAACCAATTTTGTAGAAGTGTGAGGGATATATGTTATTGGAGGTCCCTCGATATTTTTCTTAGTGATTGAAAGTATGATGAGGATGTTGGTTGAAAAATGTGGTTACCAAGATTGGTCAGGTTGTGAAAATGGATTTTCAGAAGGTCGTTGTGAGGATGGTAAGTGTTATGGCGTAGATATTGTTAGATCCCATGTCCGATTTGATAAAATATTTATAAAAAAATTTAATTTTCTCTACTAGATGGGTTAGATCAAGAATTAAGACTCAAAATGGGGTTTAGAGAGATGGAATGTCTCAAAAGGGTATTTTAGGACGTGGAATACGGTTTGGGGGGAATCCTAGGTGTTTGGTTGAGATTTGAAGGTATCAGGTTAGGTTTTTTGAGTTTTTTGGGGGTTTTTGGAATGGGTTCATGGTTTGATGTGGCCAATTTTGGAGAAACCATGTGACACATTGATGTTCAAGAGGTTTTAGAGCATTTTGAACTAGGAATTAGTGAGATTCATGGTTACAAAAAATGTTGATGATAAATTGTGTATTTTCCTTAGGTAAACTGCGTGAAATCGAGGAGTGATAGACCCATGGAACACGAGCTGGGAATAGTTTCCAACAAACTATGTGCCTTGTTGTAGGTAGAAGGCAGTGATGATAGCGCAATTTTCCAAAAAGTTATGAAAACTATGATGTGTAAACATATAAGACAAGGGATGTTGTAAATTAGTGGTGTGCACAGTTAGAAAATGGTTTGGACAACCATGTAGCCAGATCATGTGAGTTGTAGCTTTGGAGAAAACCAACAACATAGTGGCACACTATTTGGAAAACCATGCATCCATATCGTGTGGTTGCCTAGGATTCCATTAAAATTGTTCATATACCATTTATCCCTCCCTTTATTTTAAGTCACCCCTCCCCATTCTTCCCATATCTTGAACATGATCTATAGGGGGATTCTAATCCCTCCCTCCCTTCTCCAAGCCTCAACATTGTGGGGTTTTGGTGGTGATTATTCGGTGTTTTGAGGTAATATCTAACTTCAATTGGATTAGATTATCCTTAACATTATTGCCTTGTAATTTTAGAGTTCTCTATATTGGGGGTTTTCTATGATTCCACTAGGTCATGGTGTAATCATCCGTTTCTCATTGGGATTATGGTTGGATTGCATAGAGGAGAACCCGATATGGATTCTATACTTCATTGCATGTTGTATTATTAAGGTATGTGTTCATGGTTAATTTTCCTAGTATTTGTGGTTAAATTAATTTAATTATTCATCAAGTTGTTATAACCACTTAGGGCTTGGGCCTAGAATATGGTTGGGGTCATGCCATAGGTCTTCAGTGAGTAGTGGACTTCAGTTTCAGTGTGAAAGAATGCCTGATGTGTTTCTCCGCATTACTCCATATAATGTTTGGTTAATTAATTAATTTTAAATATTATAATATATTAATTATTGTTTTTTGGTGTATGAATAGTGGTTGGGTGGTGGTGAAGATCTCATTTTGGTTCTGATGGGTTCGGTCGATGATTTGGTGGGCCGTAATAAGGACTTCATGAATTGGATTTGTTATAGAAAGTGACTCTAATGAGGTAGGAGGTCTATGAGATTTTCCCATAACAGTGTTAAATTATTTTTATGTGTAATTAGTCTGAACATTTATTCCCATGATTGGAATTATTTCATTATTGGTTTAGAAATTTTATTTGGGTGTTGATCATAACTTAATTAATTTTTATGGTTGATGTGATAAAATAGAAAAAAGGGGTTAATGGGTAGAACTTGGAAATAAATGGGTGGAAAATTTTAAGGGGATAAAATGTGGTGTTATGGGTTGATTTATTTAGAATTTAGAAGGGGTGTTTGGAAATGGCTTTAAATATTTGTATTGGTTTTTGATTAGTTTTTCGATAAAAACAAAAAAATACATGTTTTGAAATGAATTTTGTTTGGAAATGACTTTTGTTTTGAAATGAGTTGATGACCTCAAGGTGATTTTAAATAGGTTTTAAACGGATTTCAAATGTTGGATGTAAATTGTCACATGGTGACTATTTAAATGGTTTACATGTAAAATGATGTTCTTGGACATTTTTTGAATTTTCAATGTGGAAAACTCTTATATAGGGGTGGGTTCAAAATGTTTAATGAGATATTTTGATTTTGGGTTTTTATAAATTTGGAAAGTGGTTGGATTTTTTTTGAGCCTTGTATTAATTTAATGGTTTGCTGGGAACATGATAAATATATTAGTTTATAAAGGAAAGAGAAATGGATTAATTGTGAATTCATTTTTTTGGATGAATGTATTGGAATATGGAAATATTGAACTAAATAGAATTATTTGATAATGGAATGGTTTGGGATGGTCAAACATGATATGTTGAATCCTAGTTAGATACATGGAATAATGAACTATGTTTATTGACCTCTGAGTAACTATTTTCCAATGTTGGTCAAATGATACACTCGTCGGTTTTATGTTATCCAAACTGATTCTTCCTATGCCATGGTGCACTATTGTTTTTTGGGGAAAAGACTGATAATCAGGAACCCAAGGTCATGGACAAGGAATTCCATATCAATTTTGGGAAGAAAATACCTAGATTTATGTTTCCCGGTTGGATTCACAGACTAATTATCTTTGTTTGAGAACTGGGGAGCTAAACATTGGGATGATCGTACAATTTTTCCCGAGTCCCAATTAGATTCATAGACTGATTCTAAGTGTTTCCAACTTGTGACCTAGTGGTTGTGATGGCTAGACATGATATACCAGATCCCAATTAAAAAATTAGAAAAAGGTTCCTTTTTTTCCAACCGGTGTCCCTAGTGATATATGTATCAAATGACCATCATAGGCCCTGAAAATTTTTATGGAAATGGATGACTTTTAAAATAGATATTAAAAATGAATAAATTAAAATTTGTTAAGGAATAAAACCAGATTTATTTATCTATTTGTACTATTATTTAATTTAATGTATAAATTGTTATACTGACTTGTATTTTCATTAGACACCATTTGTGGTTACCTACCGAGTTTTACTCACACCCTTCTCGGGTATCCATTAGACTTGGGTACCTAAGTAGCTCTCACATGTTTATTGCATGCACAACTTCAGGATGAGGCCCACATTGAGTATTTCTAATCGAGTGTGATTAATCTGGTGGTATTAGGATACTGGATTGGATTGGCTCAATGATGACGTGGATCCATTTTTATTGTTTCTTTTATTTTTGGTATGTTGTATAACCTACCCATTGAGAGGTTGGAGGTATATATGACGTGGTCATTAGGTCCCTTTATTACATTTTATTTTATTACATCATGTTTTAGTTTCAGTTATTTATCCTTCATGCTTACACTGATTTGTATGATATTTGGTTATTTACTTCTGATTGTGAACATTGATTTGGGGGAATATTCCCATCACAAATCCATTTTACAACCATTCTTCTAATTGGAAGCCTCTAGCATATGAGGAGGCACACTTGAGGTCATGTATAGAAATGGATCATGGAACTAGTTTATAAGAACTCGGGCTGGGACATTACAATATGAATCTTCTGAAAGATGATAAATTTCAATGAAAACGTTCTCTATTTTACTACATCCAAGAGTAATAAATATATTCTATAAGGAACATATTCATTTACCATCTTAAAATGGATTTGAAGTCCCATTGAATTATGGAATTTTCTGGTGCATGAAGTGGTCTAACATCATTACAAAACATTGTGGATCGAGAAGATTCTCCATACAAGAAAGGTTAATACTCCTAATGTGAGTATTCTTTTTTAATATAGTTATAATTTGACTAGTTCTGGACCTAGTTCTAGATGCAACACCAATATATTTCCCAATGGGGAAATCCCTATATGGGGTATGTTCATTGATACAGTTCTCATTCCTTCCATTTGGTACTATTTCTAAATAATAGAATAAACTAGATTAGATCATAAAATTATGATACATAATTTAGAATCCCAAAACTAGTGTAACACTAAAGAAAAATTGGGAAATATATTCATATATAATTTCCTAATAACAAAAAAGGTTTATTTGGAGATATATTTATTTTTGACTCTATCAAAATAGTTTATAAAAAATATGTGATTTATCCTATGAATATATCCCATGATTGTAAATATAGGTTCACATAAAGGATGTTTTTCATGCACTAGGGTATGATTGAGTCAAGTATAATGTGCACTTTTTGGAGTTAATCCCTCTAGGTATATCTCTGCTAGAACTACATCCACTTATAGTATTCAGATCGAGAAGTATTTCCTGTGAAATACCACATAATCTATTACTTACCAAAACAATAGGATTTTCTTCTATACATATCCCAAAATTCTATCACAGGGTTATGTTACAAAATCAACATTTTTCTAAATCTAGTTCATAATGTTTCTTCTAAAATAATCTTATACAAACTGTAGAAACCCTGACCCATATTGTTCAAAGACAGTATCTACTTTATTACATTGGAATAAGATACAAGTGATCACATCCTAATGGAGAAAATATTTTAAAATTATTTTTAAAATAGATACACACTGGAAATTTTAATTATAATTGAAAGCATAAAATACAAAAAAGTGTTTTCTTTTAGAACATCATTATTCCCCTTAGTATATCCTAGTATATCAATCATAAAACATTTCATGGTATTCTGGGGAAAATAAAATAGAATAATTGTGTGATCATAGATTCCCAGTAAGGGTATGAATTTAATGGAATATATCATAAATAAATTAGGTATCATCAATATAGAAATGTAAATTATTGACACAAGTCATTTAATCAGTAACATGATCAAAATATGGTCGTAATAAATAAGGATCAATCAACGGAATATAAATAATAACATAAGATTGAAAAAATAAACCAGAATATTATAACTAATTGAATAATCATAAAGAATATCAATAACTAAATTCATAATGATTTAATCCATAATTTCAGACATCTAGAACATACCATCTAGGCCTTGTGCCATAAATCTAAATAAATGGCTATGGTCTCGACCAAAACCAAATATATTTCGTCTTAGGAGACCTACCAATACATCAAGGGGATATATTTGGACCCACCCATCAATTAATTCGTAAAATTCAATACACATATGAAATGGGTAAAATATAATCATCAATATTATTTGTACTAAAAACTAGAAAAAGAAATGTTATTAATTATCCCAATCAATAAACATAACCACAAACCATCCAATGTAATATAAAGGGTATTAAATAGGAACATACCCATTCAAACATATCATAAACCATCCAATTAAATAATAAGGATGATATAAATAAGACATATCTCATTTTCATCTTAATTACAATGAATGTTTGATGTTTTTGATGAATTTATGTACCATTAAAATATCCTTAAAAACATTTCTCAGAAAAAAACTATTTCCTTTTGAAAATCCCTTTTTAAAAATAAAAATTTCACAAGGAATTTTGAAAATACTTTTAGTTGAAAATAAAAATTTAAAATATTTAAAATAATCATTGAAACATTTAATGGTCACGATGATGGAAAATTATGTTCATGGCGTACACATTTAAGTAATGATTCATTTGATATTTTTAAGAAAAGCCAAAGGGTATTTGTTTCAAAACTAAATGAATATTGTTGTCTAAATGATTTATAAGAAATAAAAACTAATAAAAATTTCTTTAATAAATCATATTGAAAAAGTTAAAAATATTTTTGGAATTTTTTAAGAAACATGGGTTTTGATAAAAAAAGGATTTGTATGGGAAGAGAGAAATAAATTTGTATTTTTTGTAAAAACGTTTTCTAAATCATTTTAAGTAAAAAATAGTGAAAAATGGTACTATTTTTTGATATAGTTAATGAATAACCATATGTGAAGAAAATATATTTATTTTAAGATATAAATGTTAATTAATTTCCCCATGTGAGACTTAAACATAAATAATCTTGTATAATGATGAGATTAAAAAGTAAAGCCTTACCAATTTGGTAACATTAGAATCATAAGCCCCATAAAATAAATGAAAATAAATAAAACGTTAAATACCAAAAAGATAAATATATTAATTATATAACATAAGAAAGTGGAATTATATACACTACACAAAGAAAATAGTGGGTAATATGGCTTATGTCTCACAAAAATAAAAGTGAGATGAGAATCCCTTACCTTGGGTATGACTTGTGAAATACATTTTTTATCTTTCTGAATAATAAAATTATGTTAATTATTTAATTACATAATAATATTTTAAAATATTTTAATCATTTTATTTCACTTCTTATCATGTTATATGTAGTTATTTATTTAATTAAGTCTACATCAGGTTTATCGATGTATTGGCTTATTTGTCAAAAATGACATCAATTTGTTGATTACTGGTGTCAGTGGTCATTATTGAAATATATAAAAAATAATAATGTAACAATTATCATTTTTATATATCAATTATACTTTTAAGCCCAATAATTAAATATTATTTTGATAAATTAATTATTTTATGATCATGGAGATGGTAGGTTGTATATACGCATGAGTAACATTTTCATTCTTCAATGATCATTATTGGAAGGAGGTAAGTGACACATTATCTTTACAGAAAGCTCAAAATATCCTAAATATCATATTATTTATTTAAATATACTTATATATATCATCCATTTGGTGTGCGGATAAATAAAGTCATAATGGTTCATGAAGGCTGTATTCTACACGTACATGAATGACATTATCATATTTCAGTGATTAAAAAGTTGAGAAAGAAAATGATATATTTTATTTAAATAATGATAAATATGTAATTAATATCATAATTTTTTTCATTTATATCACATATATTTATTAAATTTATCATTATTACCTTCCTTGTCAAGTGTTAGTGAAAAAAAACCACATCACTGTGGGAGGATGTAGTTTGTCATACACACGAGCGACATTATCGTATCCCATACAGAATGGAAAGTTAAAAAGATATATATGATATAATGAATACATAGGTATATTTATGTTACTATTATCATATATATACTTTATATACTTCATCATACCAAACCGTGAGAGGTGTTGATGGAAAACATGTCACATAGATTCGTGAGGTGGTAGTCAGCTATACACACGAGCGATGATATCATTTCAAATTTTAGTGAAAATGACATGGATATAGATCATTACCTTAACATAATAACATATAAGTATATTTTATACATATTGTTATTATATAATCATAAATTAAGAATATTTTAAGGAGGTAGAAGAAGAAATATGATAAAAAATCATAGTTTGGAATTTTACCTCTTCTTGCGCTACCTCTTTAAGATTATACCTAAGGTATACTTAGAATAGATTTATAACCAATAAAATATTTATATAATGGTGAGATTGAAGTTTTTATGTAATTTTGTATAGTGTTTGTAAATCAAAAAGTTGTTAATGAGTAAATAAGAGAGGATATGACTGGCCTTTTATAAGTGAGGTGAATGGCACACCTGTAATATTTGAAAAGAAAAAGGTGTAACCTAGGTTTTCACATAAAATAAGGATGAAAATGGAATATTATAGATAATTGGACATTATAAGGTTGAAATGTTTCTATAAAATTGGTGTTGGGAATGTTTTGGGTCATTTTTAACCCTTATTCTCCCAGTTTAACACCACAATAAATCAATTTTTACCTTAATAGCGGTAAATAATTTTTAGTGTTTTGACTATTCATTTTGGTGAAAATTAAGATTAAATTATTGGATAATATAAATTATTATGAGTTAAAATATTCAATCTATTTTTCAAAATTCCATTCATATTAGTGTAAAAAATTTATTTAAAATTAATCTCTCTAACATGATGAGAAAAATTGATTTCAATGAGAAAATAGTAAAAAGTATACAATGTTTTTATATCAAAATTAAATTTAAAAATGATTACAATTACCTAAATTTTATTAATGGATATATTATTGGATTAATTTTACTTTAAAACTAATTTAAAATATAATTAAACTTTATTAATATTAAAAAAAGGCATTTTTGAATTATAGTTCAATATTTTTCAGTATTCATCAAAAAAATTAATCTCTTTATAATGTTCTAAAAAATTATCCCAATGATAATATTAAAATTTTGATTTAAATAATGAGATTTATTTTCTAAAATAATTTGTATACCAGTGTTAAAAATTTATTTTAAATTATTGGGAAAAGAGCTACTATACCGCCTTCTAGAAAAATACAGTATTTTAGAAAACATTTCATTTCCCCTTCAAATGATTATTATTTTATTTATAATCAATAGGTTAAAATAGAATTTATTTTATATTTTTGTAAACCATATAACTTTCAAAATTTAGTTACTACTATTCATACTAGAAAACATAACGGCTATGTTCTAATAGTAAAGTTTAAATAATAATATTTTAAAAGAGTATTGTGTTTCGTTCAAACACGATTTTCCTACATTATAATCTATTTAAGATATATAATTTATTTGAAAATAAATATATCAAAATTTTTAGGGTGTAACATTATCTTTTATGATTTTTTTGTCATATTCACTATCAAATATGATGTTCCTCTTCTAAAATCTTGGGGCTGTTACAGAATCCATAGAAAATTACAGTTTGTAGTGAATACTTATAGGATTTAGTAATGCGATTATGAATTAGTTGAATAAAAATGGTGAAGAAGTTGTCAAATATGGGTGATTGGGGTCGGTTTTCTAGGTACTAGAATATTTTGCAGGGATTTTGACATTGGTAGATTATCGATAGATGATGTTGAAGTGGTTGATGTGTTATAGAATTTATTGGTCAATGAATATAAAATTATATGTTGTGGTTGATGTTTTTATTTGACATATGTGATAATTTATATTATTATGATGATGATTATGATATAAATCGTTCTAATTTTGTTTCAATTACTAAATATTTGGATTTTATAAGGATGTTGTGTTCATTTATGTTGATATTACTTCAACGGTGTGGTATTTACCTACAATGATTTAGAGGATAAATTTTTTAATCCCAATATAGGTTTCTGTACTATTATTTTACCTCTTTATAGTAATTATTATTTTTTGTTATCCTCAATTTCAATGAAATATATTATTTTTTGTGGAATTTATACTTTTGTTAGAGGTATGGATAGAGAAATGTGGTGGTTGATGCAGAAAAAACTAGTATTTTGGTTGTAGTGATATTGATGGAGTGGTGGAGGACTTGTGAATGATATTTAATTCCATTGATGATTCTATTAATTTTTATTAAAAATTGATTAATAATTATGCATTCAATAAGTTAAGGATTTTCTATGATTCATTATATGACACATGGGTGATTAGAGGAGGATCATACTAGGTACACTTATATATCCCTGTTATTATCTTTTGTATTTTAGACTTATAATATTCAATTGAGAGTGATATCATAATACACTAATTTGGGATATATGTTATCTATCTATGTGTGGGAATATTATTCGATAGTTTTTTTTGTTTTACAGTGAGTTTTTTACTCCCATGTATTAATATTATTCATGAATATGTTTAGTAAATATATAGATGTTTTTTTTATTTTTTGGTCAATATTGTTATTGTTTACTTAAAATAAATACAATTCCCCCATATATGTGATTTCATTCACAGGGTTCTTGTCTCAACCCTATATCTTACTGGAATTTGGCTTTAGGGGTCACCCTTGATCTCAATGTCATCCCAATATAAGTCCTTAGAGGGTTAGGACTTTATTGAGTGGTATTATAATGAGTATTCAAGGATAAATTAAATATTAAAAATTAGTGGGTGTTGAAATTGAAAATTAGCCTTATTAATTAAATCCAGTATATCATGCGGACCAAAGAAACTGATTAAGGATATAAAGGGATCATGTGATTCAATGGAAAAACTCTAATTATTTAAAAATCATTATTGGAGGAATTATGTATTATCAGTTGGTAGTTATACATGTTTGACATCATGCATCATAGTGTATGAAGTCGGGATTTTTGTATGTGTTATGTACTGAACTATTGTATATGATTTTTGAGGTATTATAACTAGATATATCCACATTCACCTTAGGATGAGCTGTTTTTTTCATTTAGTTTTCTCACTTATGAATCGAAATTATGAGGTATAGGAAAATAGTATTCAAGATGTACTAATGATTGTTAGTGTAAACCTGGAGTTAGTGAAAGCGTATAGAACTCAATACTATGAAAATACCCCTTTACCAATGAATTTTTTCTTTTAAAGTCGGTTAAAGGATAGTGTTAATATGGTTGAAATTTTAAATAAGGTTTTAACATATCATTATATAACTGATTTTATAAAAGGAGTTAAATAAAAGTAAATATTTTAATGGAATTTAAAATTCCAATCCAAACCAATCTAAGAAGTAATTTCAATGTTAATTATTACAATATCTGATGTGGATAGCCAATTATAATGTTAATTTTTTAGTAATTGATGTTATAAGATTATTTTAACATTATTTAACAAAATAAATTATTAAAAAAAGATAAAATTTGAAAACATTTATGAAAAAAATATACACTATTTTTTATGACATGAAAACTAGAGAGATTAATATAATAAATAATAACAAATTAAAATTTTAAAAAAATTCTAAAAAATACTATAACAATATTTTCAAAGAAAAATAAATACAAGAAACATTTAACTATTAATATATAAATATATCATACCATTAATCTTGTTTACAAATAATCCAGATAGTTGGTTTAGATTATTTATAACATATGAGATGGTAACATAAAAATACAAAAAACAAAAATAAAAATACCATCACATTAACAATATAATAGATTGGTTAATAATAATAGGGTTATTATGAAACAATTCTTTTCAAAAGATGTCATCATTCTGGTCATGACTATCTTATAAATGAATCCTAATACCTAATGGCCACATTCAATTATTCCTCTGTAATAGTTGCATTATGGTTTTGAAAAACTAATTCCAAAAAATGAACAACTATAAAAAATTTTAAAAAAAATTATTGTATTAACTAATAATATATTTATATCTTCACAGACATAAAAATAATTTTGTTTAACCTATTTTTTTATAAATGAACGGTACTAAATACCTTTCATGACCTAATGGATTTCATATTACAAAAATATATGTAACATAGAAAATTTAAAATTATAGAACTAATATAGTATAAAAATAAATTTAATTCTGAAAATTCTTTACTACTTTCATGAACTTCATCCAATAAAGAGAAAAACCTAGTATGAATTGTGGTCATGAGGAAATAATATACATAAAATCTAGTGTATACTGAAATATAAAATTCTAGGATTAGTTAAAATATAATAAAAAATATTTTATAATTATATAGGTCTTATTACTTATCAAGAAATGAAAGGAACCAACATTTAATTTCCATTCTAGTTAATATGTGATATTTTATTCAATTATACTTTACTGGATCATGTTTTAACATATACATTTATTTATTTATTTTTTATAAAACCATACATGTAGGTTTTTCTATTTCGTATAAAAATTGTATAAATATTCCTAGTCAAGTAATTAAAAAATTAAATCACTATATGTTATATTCAAATAATGAATTAAAAAATAAAAAAAATTACTGACATGGAAAATACTTTCAACATTTTTACCAAGAGGTGATCATCAATAACAAGATCTAAGATATATTTCATAATTATAGTTAATTTTTAATATCTCACACATATTTCAACAATCATTGGAAAATTATAATTGGTATCCCATATAAAAATATTCATTTATAATTTTTGTATCCCTTCAGAAAACTAATGAGTATCTGACAATGTTTGTTCTCAAAAAAACTTTTTCTTGTGAAATGATAATTTTTATTTTAGATACTCTAGAATAAGGTAAATATAATAATATATGTCAAGTAATTTGAACAAAAAAATATTAAAAATATTAAAAACCCACCTACACAAAGTGTTATCCATCGAATAAAAATATTTGACGATAGTAAAAAATATTTAGGACTCTATCTAGATATAGAAACCTCCATTGTGTAATTGACTTAGAAAAGATAAATCAATAATTTTATTCATCATTAATCTTATATGATTTAACTATAAAGGACAAAGATGTAAAGAAACATCCAAATAAAGAATGATTTTTTATGTTGTAATATAGAAATAGAGATTCGTGAAATGAAATGCACAATGAAATATTGGGTATGAACGAGGAGGGAGATTAGTAGGATAGACAAGTAATGTAGTCTACTATTTTATTAACATATATACAAATATAAATTGTGAAGATAACCTAATTTTATCCTCTATCTACAAATTTATTTCTCAAATTTTATCCTTTAAATAATTTATTTCACTCATGTATACCACCTCCCTTGATACACTATGAGGACACCCAAAAACATTCATAATATTGAACCCACCTCATTTAATCTTATGAGACAATGTTTTTATTACATTATTAAAGAATCTATATGAAATTTATTCCTACCATCAAGTTTGAAGTTACCCAATGTCACTTTTTCCTGAAGTAAATCCTAAAATAATATATTTAGACATTGTATTAATGTCCAAAATTTAGAAACATATATTCTTATAAATATTAAGTAATTCCATACTATATTATCAACTATGTCCATTAATTTATCATTATGGTACGTTACATTTTTTATGATTCTTTCAATTTTAAATTTTTCATATTGAGTGGGGGGATGAAGGACTGAAATAAACCTCTTCATAGATACTTTAATTTTTTCTTAATTTATTTAATTTGTTAGCAATAACTTGTTCTTGTACTAACATATACACTATACTTGAAAAAATATGAGCATTTTCATACCATTCATGGATATCTCATGGAGATATTCTAAATTCTAATTAACTAATAATAAAATATAAGTCATTAAGTATAAAACAAATAATGAAATAAATTGATTTTACAAACAATAATTAACAACAAAAATGGATCCTCCTATAATTTGGTGAGAGACTTCTACCATATATTTTCATATAAAAACTCATATTTTAGGCACATATTTTTATATATTTTATACTAGAAAATTTAATATGAAAATAATTTTTATTTATAATACCTATATCTAATTTCTGTAAAATACAACCATCTTTTTTTCATAGATTTCATATACTAAATATCAAATGTTTACTACAATTAAAAGAAAAAATATTTATTATATATAAAATATAATATTAAAATTATTTGAAGAAAATAATACATCTAATATATTTTATATTTATGGACTCCTATGATAGATCTTGTTTCATATAGTCAAAAATCCTTTAATCAAGATATAATATGCTAACCATACGTCAACTTTGTAGCGCCCTGAAAATCCAACACTGCTTTATATTTGGGAATATTGGGTAATTGTTAGTATCGAATTGAACCGGTAATATCATATTATTCCTATAATCAAGTAAGAGTATTAGTAAATATATACCCCCATATCTACCGACATTATGTATCTTTTCCTCTAAAAAAGAAGAGGAATCAACAACATTTGGATCACTAGGAGTAGGATTTGTAGTGTTATAAATAATATTATCATATATCTATTAAATTTAATGAAATAATTTAGTTATTGAATATATATTAATAATATGAGATGCACATATACTGTAATAAACATTCTTCTCCCTCTATGTCCTTTGATGAAACAAATTATTTATAATGTAATGAAATTATCTATACCTATATTTTAAAAAAATTAAATTATTGTTTGAAGTAAATATTTGGTGATTCATCATAGAAATAAATATATAAATATTATGTTATCTAAAATAGTTAAAACCAAAAATATATGTATGATGAAATGATGAATGTGATGATTTAGCCATTGTAAAACAACGATTTTAAGAATATTTAACAAAAAATTGTGCACTTGGAATTGATGAAGAGAATAATTAATATAAACATGGATGAATTTATGATCATATGTTGATATAAATAGTGACCTAAAATGATTAAGGTGTTAAGAAATGTGTATGTTCAACTAAATAACATAAAAAAATTTATATTTGCCTAAATTATTAGGAGATTATCAAACTATTTTCCTATATACCATCTATATGATCATTTCATATATAATGAAACATGTTTGTATCATAATCTTTATTATACATAGACAACAATGTAATAAATGGTGGGATCTGACATAAGTATATAGAAAATTAACATTATAATTATCCTAATGTATTTTTTATATTTTAAAAATGACAACCCAATGATCATTTGATAGATCAAAAATATAAAATATCTATTTCAGATACTTATCCATGATAAATAGTTCTTCTTTGTTATTAAATATTATAAAAATACTAAGTGTAAATCCAAAATCATCATGTTTACACAATTGATATTATCATCTTTTTTACAATTAAGCATTGGGTCTTAAAATTCACTAGAATCATTATCCCATATATACTCACTAACTCTAAAATATTATATTGATATACAAATTTTATTTTTTCCTTTTTTCACTCAAAAAATACATTTCTTAAATGATTACCATTACTCTATAATTTTAAATAGTATTAATCTTATGATACACATTTTTATAAAATGTATGACCATTAATATCATAATCTAACCATGTAGTGATATTAACACATGGGCCCCACCAAACCATTTCATGGTTTATGGTGAAAATGAATCAGTATTGAAATTGACCTTAAACTATGAAATAAAAATATTCTTATGCTCATTAATCATCCTTTGAACATTTTTTATTAGGCAATGTATTTTCCATGATGAAATATACAATGACAAATACGGTTGAACCTCACCGGTGTTTTTAAAAATGTATAAATGTGCATAAATTATTTAATTATGTACTATATAATTTATATTTAATTAAAAAATCCCCTATCTTGCACTATTGAATCCCACATGGTAGGATGAAGGGAGATTAATGTTCCCCACTTAATACGAGAAGTCAGTATAGAACTTAACCACCTCCTATTATATATATTTTTGAATAATAGAGGCCTGTATTCAATATGGATTCCTAATGTATCAAATTATAATTTTCATATATCATTCCAAAGGATACATCAAATATAAATATACTATCCTACATAACCTTACCTATCCTAAATAATAAATCATTATAAATAAAATCATATCAAAAAAGGGTTGAAAATACATCTCTAGTTGAAAAAGTATAATGATATCTTCAATCACTAACATATTTAATAAATTTGGATCCATGAATTTTCTACAAATGGAATTGAAAAAGTATTATAAATTGAGTATATACTTTCTAGTATTCATCATAACTATGAAACATAGTGCTATCAATAGAAGTTACTTCATAAATATATGAAAACTATAATATTTCATTCCTATTAATGTTAGATCCTTTATGGAAACAAAATTTTTAGGAATTAAATAATACCCAATGGCTAAATTAATATAATTAAATTATTAAAAAAATTCTTTCTCCCGAATTAAGTATGAAAATTCCAAGGTAAGTATATTATCTATCGTCTAGTGATGGGAGATAAATTCTTGTGTATTCCCATACATATTATGTCCAATATTCCATTCAATCCATTATTAGTGTTTTATTTTATATGTATCAATGTTCTAATAAAACAATCACATATGATTTTCATAATAATCTTACATTAATTTTATTATTTACCTATAAAAATCTCAAATAATGTATATCGAATAAGATGGATGTTTATTCCATTTATGTTTAAATTACCCAATATTTGTGTCTTTCAAAATGTAACATTGATGTTTTTCTCCAATTCAAAATATTAATCATTTCAAATAAAATTTAGTAAAAACAAATACTCTCACAAACCATTATATTCCTTATTAATATTGATTAGGTTTTTCAATTTATATATATATTTGATTACTCAAGTACACTATCTTTTTTTCATGTTATAGAAAATTAAATAATGTCCCTTATTGTAAAATTAAATAGGTTTTATATCCCTTAACCCTATATGCAAACAGATTTTCATATGTAACAAAACAATTTATGATGAACATTATAGTAGCATAAAAAAGTAAACAATCATTTTGGATTCATAAAAAAATCAATACCTTTATCCCATAAAAATTTAAATCAACTATCAATTGTGATAAGTAAATGTCAATACTATTTCTAGGTTGATTTGGCCTATAAATCATCAAGATCATCATAACATATTTCCACTTAATATAGAGTTATGGGGAAAGATTATAAACTACTGAAAAACAATTCATGAACTACATTTACTAATTATGATAAAATATAAATTACTATCATATATTCATACTCCTAATAAAACATTTTTAACCTCATTTATAACCTGAAAACATTATTGACCAAATAACTTAAATTATTATGAATTTCCTAGGGGACATAAGTTTCCATCAGATATGATCTCATATGAATGAAATATAATCTTATTTGCCTCATGGGAATGTGAAAATATATGATTTAAATATAAATTTTTTGGAAGATATTATATCACCTTAACATGAGATTTATTACCTTTCCATGTAAATGAATCACAATGGGGTAATCCATTAATTTTATATCATGATATCCCACATTTTGGAAATTTTGAGAAACCTTCATATTTTTTCTACATAATACATAGTCATTGGGGAAATAATGCGTATTCTTATATTCTAATCCCATCAGAACTAATATTTTTTATCATTATAATTGTAATCTAGAAGATCACTTCCTTATTGAAGAATCTATTTCATGAGTTTATGAAATTCATTGATAATCTTAATGATCAAATAATTTATTTCTTTTATGTTAAACAATATCAATACTATTGATCACACTCTAAATATTTTTACAACCTAAGTATAAGGTTTTTCTATTATCTCCATACAATGTTTCAAAGATCACCATTTTTTAGTAGTTTCAACTCCTAAATCATGAATTAATTCATCAATATAAACAATTGTTTCTGGATGAGAAGCTTATTCATTATTAGATCTTGAATTATATGATATATCACCATGCTATATCCAAAATTTATAAATTAGATTAGAACTATAAAAAATTAAATGATATTTAATTTTTATAGACCCAAAATTTATCATATTTAAACACTTTATTCAAGAATAGAAAAACACTTTACCATTATCATCATTTTTTAGCTAATTCCAAGAAATCATTAACCCATTTTTTATATTTTGATCATGTTCTCAATAATTTTTTCCAATTATATTCTATTAGTTATCTAAATTAAAAAATTCGTATTAAGGATATATTTTTATTTTTTTGATAACAAGCATATATTTTGATTTTTTATATTTATATCTTAAAAAAATATTATTACATTAAATTTAAATACCAATGTATAAAACATACACATGAACACATATATAAAATACATTTATTTATGTAGTTGAATATGATATACATGTATATATGTATATATACACAATATAAAAGACACTCAAATATATATAGTATTAAACATATATATAAATATATATTTTGTATACTGTATAAAAATAAAAAAATATATACACATATAATCATTTAAACATATGTAAACATAATTAAATATGTTTAAAAATATAAAATTATAAACATGTAATATTATATATCTAAAAATATAAACAAATAAACACACATGTAGTCTTATTTATAAATATATCTATTTGTTTAGATATATATTCTTACATAATTATATTTTATATCTATGTTTTTATATTTATAGAAATATTTATATGAACATATGTATCTGAGATTTATAAAAAAAATTATAAATTCAACTAATCAAAAAATGAAATTTAACAATATATTAAGGAAAAAAACATAAAAATCACTTAAATATATATTTATATAAAATACCATATAAATAAATAAATAATCTGTGACTTTTCATTGAAAATATATCATTAAAGGATTTGACAATGTAATATGGAATTATTTTCTAATCCCATTAGGATTCCTAAAACAAATCTGTGATTGAAATATAAAAAATAATCATTTAATTGAAAACACTGATTGAGGACTTACGAATATTAGGATGGGGAATGACAAGAGGTGGAAAAATAATGTGGATGTGGTAAAAATGATATAATGGAAAAGATGGTGAGATTGGACAGTGATTGAGAGGTAGTGAAATAATGACAATGGGTTGACAAAAAAAGGTGGAAGGATATTACACCTCTTAGTGATTAGAGTTTCAAAATAAATCATCATTCAAAAAATGTAAGAAATCAATATTCATATGTTTTATTTTTTAATGTCTTTTAATGTAATTTTTTATAATAAAATTAATAAAATAAACTATGATTCAAGATTGATTTAGCAATAACTAATGTGAAAACACTCCATAGTTGGTATTTTAATATTGGTTATATAAAAATTAATGATAAAGATATTTTCAACATTGGTTAATAAATAACATATTTTATAAACATGCTTTGAATTTTATTTTTTTTCCATGTGACTATCTTATTGGATTACCAATTGCAAAACTTTACAAAATACGAGGCCCATGTTTGTGATGAGGAAACTGTGTAATGATTGGAAGAGGTGAAGATAAGATTTTAGCTCATCTAGGCTATTTAGTTGTTTTATATTTCTTCTATAATGATCTGTTTAGCTATGTAATATCTATACTGGTGGAAATTTTACATATAAAATCTTAAAATATCAATGGTTAAGTGGAACCAACATCAAAATTATTTCACAGATGATTTATTGAAAACTACTCTATATTCGGAGAGGCACTAAGAGATAATTTATACCGATCATAAGAGATTTAGGTTTTTGTAGTATGAGGTGAATTTATTTATACTTTTTTTATATTCCCTAATTTTTAAACCAATTAAGGTTGGAGAGGTATCCACTTTAAGAGATAATTATGACATAATATCTAGTTTCTGGTCAATCTATTTTCAATAATGACTTAGACCATGGTTTTGAAAAAATGTGTATGTCATTGAGAGGCTTTTAAAAAGAATGAGTCTTGTGTATGAGGGAGGATGATGTAGCTTTATGTTAATTGGATTCATAAGGGGGGCCCCTTTGATCTCATGGTTGTTGGGTCATTAGTGTAAACCCATTTATCAATGATTCTTATGTGGGGTAAATTTATTTCCCTTGAGTATAGGATGGGATATTATCTATTATTCTCATCGATATATAGTAGAATGAAAATTTATGGTTCCCTCATACCAAGGAGTTCAACCTTTACAAGAACATGGTGTGATGGTGAATGGTCTACCACATCAAACACATTATCCTCCCCAACATTTTTAGAAATTGAAACAACAAGGACTAAATAAACCATTGATATAGGGTGGTGGTGGTAAAGTATATCCATATAAAATTCATATTAATTGGGGATAGCTAATGATCTATGTGAGGAAATTAATATATGAAAATTGGTTGAGTATTTGGATATAGTAAGCTTCATGCAGTTGAAGCTAGTGATCTGAGAGGAACTAAGGTAGTGACTGGTATGATATATATATATATATTAAACTATTTCTATTGTTTTATTTTATTAAAGTGGTTTTATTCATTTATTACACCTAGATTAGTAATAGAACTATAGATAACTATATAGAGTCTTCTAATCCCTCATTGGTTATCAAATTTTGGTGGACGTCATTTTAGGAAAATACCAGTTCTATTGGTTGTGAGTTGATTATAAGAGGTTACTGTATAAAGAGGGATCTATTTTGGTTGTGAGTTTATTATCAGTCTCTATAGATTAATTAATTATGTTTGGTTTTACCACGGGGAGGTTTAATTCACATTTGTACATTGGGCCCAAGATGAACCACACTTCTGCCATTTAATAAAAAATACTTGGTCACCCTAATTATACTCTACATATTCATACTTATCCCATATAAATAACATTATCCACCAATATTGATATAAACCCAAGAGTTAATTTGAGATAAAATTCTTTTAGAAGGATATTACATCAATTCATGAATTGAGTTCATTTTAGTAAAGCTTTGATTGATCTCCATAAAGACAAGGAACTATTATTTTGAATTTATTTATTTATTTACTGAAATTTTATTTATCATTGTGGGAATTATTCATTTTTCCTTAATAATCAAGCTCAAATTTCATTGTGGAATTTTTTAATTTTGAATATTATAACATTAGAAATATAACACTGTTATTAATGAAGATTGGGTGGCTACTCAAACACATGTCCTTGATCCATTTTCCCTCGATCATGTTATGAATCTATTAGTGTGGAATGAAGTAATCAACTAGGTTCAGTGAAAATGTACTAGAGAAACCAATATATTATCCACTATGATCCATCTCAATATCTCTACTCCCTCGTCTTCTTCACATTCAGGTGAACAAACACCATCCCTCACAATAGTCAACATTCCATGGTTCCAACCAGCATAACAAGCTTAGTATATTAGCATGTGGTGGGAGAGCCTTGGTTGGGGATCCATGTGGGTTCATAATGAAAAAATATATCAAGTTAAATTAATATGGGTAGATTAAATGAAGAAAACAATGTCATGATCTTAGGTAAGTGATGGATCTGGATTGGTTGGATAGGGGAGACGGGAAGTAGATCAGTAATGTTTGATAAGAGTTAACTAGATAAATATCGGTGGTATCACAATAGTGTATTTGGTGACTTATTATCTAGGTTTTCATTGGAGTGGAGGTTGATAAGGGTTTTTACACTAATAATTTGAAATACCATGATTCGAGAAGAGTCTACACACTATGTTGTAGATGGATAATAGTAGGCTTGTTGGTCTAACCTTCACTAGTGTATCTGCCAAGCCCAACCCCTTTAGTATGGTTTAGTTATGTAGGTAATCTAGTTAGGGTATCCCTATATAGTTGTAATATCTAACCATTGATTAGGGTGGACTAATGGGTTGTGTATTCTTTCTTGAACTAACCTTGAAAACACAAAGGCACTTTTGATATCCCTCCCTAGTTCTCCCAGTTTGAGTTGGGATGTAGACCTTAGGTCAAATTCACCTTGAACCATCCCACAAGGTGGGGGTATGTGTGGTATAACATACCTACGCACTACTCCATTCATGGGTATCCACACTCCCAACTATGTATTGTAGAGTTGGGACTTTAATACTAGGTATATTTACACCAACACATGCATAGGAATGACTCACATATTATTCATGTATTATACATAATAAATATGTTTCATAGGTGGTCATAGAGGATATAGAGTTTTAGGAGTCATTGGTTAGTGATTCATAGTGATGATGATAAGTGATGGTGTTCATTTCAGGTGTTATAGTGATGGAGATATATTTTTCTAGTTTTTCTACTCTCTAGGTTGATAATTTATTTTTTATTTGTATTTACTTCCAAATATTATACCTATTACATAATTATGTATCTGTTTATATCACATATATTCTTATTGGACCATTTATCAATAATTTTTTGTTTTTTCCTATAATATATTGTAGAGATATTTAGTTTCATATAGGTTCCTTGGGATATGGCTCCCATGTGTGTGATATATCTTCTTGGTGATTGTCACCATCCCTTTACCTATTAGAGTATGGACTAGTGTGATAAACTCAATATAAATATAGAATAGTCTCAGTAGAGTTCTAGAACTGTGATAAGTATCTTAGTGGGAATGAGTGCTCAATATAGTCATGGGTTTGGGTAGTCCATTTTTGACCTGTTATTGATGAGATATGGGTCTCACATATATTTCAGAGGCCTTGGTACTCTGTTTTTATAGGTATCATCAATAGGTTATGAGACCCCTGTATAGTATATGTTGTTTGGGTACTCCCCCAATTACTAGGTTATGGGTCGTCAATTATTATAGTTGGTGTTTCTCTAAAGACTAAGGAATGGGTCCTCTATCAATTAAGTATGTAATACATTGGTAATTGGGGAATGAGAACTCAATTAGTATAATTATTACTCCCATGATTTAAGGGGTGAATGTCCTCTAACACTGGAGTAGGAACTCCCCTAAATATTGGTGTTTGGTTTCTCCACTAGTAGTGTATGTACTCCCATAATGATTAGGGTTCAGATCCTCCATTTGTGGGGTTAGGTACCACCTCAACCAATACCAATTTCCTTACTGATATCTTTTCCAATTTACTTAGTGTATCCTATAAGGATCATTCATTTATGAAGTTTTTGATGTGGTAATATTGAAGCGAAGAATGATATTCTTTCTTGAATGGAGTGTGTTGGATGGTTTTTATTTTTTATAATTGAAAATATACATTTTTTGATGATCTTGGTCCATGATTTATTGGTAGAAAAGGATCAGTATAGTTACTATATCTCAAATATATGGATTTATTTTAATTTCCATTTTGATATTTTTTAGCATGATCATTATCTTCTAAGATGACTGAGGATGATGATTTGTAGGGTAGATGTAATATGATTATTCTTTTTTCCATGGAGTTTTTCAATACATCCGAGACTATATCTAAAATACTTTCTATGGATTTTTTTATCTTAACATGAACTTAAAAATTATTCTATGTCCAACACTTTAATCGGGGTGAACCCATCAGTCTGTGGAGGATGTGCAACAGTTACCATGCATTCCCTCATTCCAAATGTGGGAGGCATCCATTTCTTATTCAGGTACGTTTTCAACTTGATCAAAATGGGATGATGGGATGTTGGTTATTTCTTCCATGGTTTCCTCCTTGGAAATCGACACCTAGTAAGGGTCTCCATTATAGATTAATTTGTGATTTGTGATTCTCATTCCTGGTGCCATATCATTGTGGGCGCTGGTTAATTACAAAATATTTTTCAGGACATTCCATGGGGTCTTGACATGGTAGAAACCTTCAGTCAGAGTAGATGGTAACATGAGGCATGTTGGGGCATATCTGGATGCATAGACATTGGGGAACATGTATTATTTTTCATAAGAGGGAATCTTAAGGGTGCATAAACTGAGGCATCCCACGTTAGTCATGGGGTATCTTATGCCCATGGAATGTCTCTGAGATTTTCCTCAGCTTCCTATTCATTACACAAGGTATCTCGTGAGGTTAACGTCTTGTGGAGATGGTTATGCCAAAGGCGTGTCTTCTGAGGCTTTCCTCGAGCATCTCATGTTTAACATGAGGTAGGCCCTGAGTTTAACGTCTTTCAAAGAAAAAATGAGAGTGATCAAAACATCCCATAGAGACAGATCAGATTGGTACTTCCCAAGGAGGGAACACCTAGAAGATGAATGGATCAGAATTCCCAATGAGGATGGATTTGAGGTGGTGTGTCCCATAGAGGTAAGATATCATACCATAAAGGATAATCTGGACACCACTGAGGGAGGATCCGGGAGAGTGAACCCTAGAATGAGGGACACCATGGTTTACCATTACCTAGGATTGAACTTTATGTAGGTTTCCAATGTACCCAGTGTAGACGACATGGATCAAAACTCACATAGTTCGAAGGGGTGATGTATAAGAACCCGGTTCATATTTTTGAGGTACATGCTTCTTCTTTTTCCTTTTCCTTAAGTGTTTTTTAGAAAATATGGAAAATGGGGAAAAATCCTAAATTTTGGAACTACACGTCGTGTAATTTTCCACACGTTGTGTACTTTTGGCCGTGTTGGGATAAGTACATGGGGCGTGTAGCCATGTCGGTGACGCGGGGCGTAGGAACCGACTACACACCGTGTAGTGGTACTTGCACACCGTGTTGTCAGTCGGCAGGCCTAAACTGTAAGGCGGTGGAGCAGCCGATAGTTGGCCAACAGTACAGGCCGTGTACTTTAGAGTACATGTCGTGCACTCATGTCGACAGTTGAACAGTGTGGCGGTGCCGCCAAATGAACAATTAAATGAAAGAAGTACACGCCATGTACACAGAAGTACACGCCATGTACTTTTGTTTTTTCAGCATAAAACAGGAAGTAGCCTCTTCTTTTGGTAGAGGAGACCCTTGAGCTGATTTGGAGCCAAAGGAGGAATCCGGAACATTGAAGCTCTACCGGGTGTTCGTCTGGAATCGGTTTCTGCCTCGGACGATCCCGTTGGAACCACATGGGTAAGGGCTTCCCCCACCTTGGATGGTTCTTACCAATTCTTCTCCTAATAGGAGTTATTTACTTTTGAATGAGTTTTGTTCTTCGTCACATCTACACCGTTCTTGGGAATTTCTGGAGTCGGTGTTCGAGTATAACGTTCGTTGGCATATAAGGTAGGTGGATCGGTGTAAATTTCTAGCTGTTGTGCGTTTTTGAGCATTTTTTTGCCACGAACCCATGTTGGGGTGTCGCGAGCCTGAGGCCGTTGCTATATTTAATGCCTATAATTGCATAGGTGATTAAATTATGATGATAAAATGCTGGATGGGATCGTTTCTTGGATCCGAAACCACCCCGGGGGGTGTGTTTCACTATTTACCTGTTTGGCCATGATACCCAAGGGTATGACTTCAATGTAGTAATTGTAGAATTTCCTTGAGAGGAATTGCTTTTTTACTACATTTTGATATGTTGGGAATGGACCGATTACCTATTTAGCATGAGGGCGTTGTTGTGATTAGCCTGTGGACACTGCACTGTTTAGCCTGAGGGCTGTAGTTATTTCGGCCTGAGGGAAACTTCTTTCGTGCCTAAGGGAAATAGACTCTGTGCTTGAGGGAAACACTACCTATGCCTGGGGGCAAAATTCTCTTATGCCTGAGGGAAATTACCTGCTGGTTGGGTTATGCTTACCTGAGGGTAAGGTTTTTCTTGTCTGAGGACATGGACCGTTTACTTATAAATGAACTCTGGTGATTTCTTATATTAAATGGATTAAATGAATAATAAAATGGAAATATAACTGGTAGTTAGTTACTTCTAAGTACTGCTTACTTTATTGCATTTTACTACTGCACACTATTGTTGCATGCTTACATGCAGTTGGGCACATTCCATTGGTGGGTGCTTACTGAGATATATTTCTCACACCCTGTTTGGGTCACGCTTTTTAACCCAAACAGATTATTTTTCTGCAGGTGTAGATAGGGGAAAGAGTCCCTATATAGGTACTTGACTGTTGTGGATGAGTAGGAGGCCATGGGACCAAGCCTAGGCTCGCGATGCCGCTGCCATCAGTTTTGTTTGTTTTTTTGTACTCTGTATTTTGTTGTACTGTATTGATGTATAACATGTTCTGGCTAATTTATTAGAACTTGAAACCTGTAGCATCATCACTTCGATACCGTTGGTTATATCCACTTCTGTAGTTTATTTCAGTTGTGTATGTTTATTGCTTCTCCTGTCGTTGTAGGCTTATTTAGTTTTTCGTTGCGCTACACTTTGACAAATGAGGGCATAGTTTCCCCACTATCATACCTGGGCCCTCACTGCTAGTCGGAAGCCTCTGGAATTTGGGGAAATTCACTTGAGGTCACGTGGCGAACCGTGCTCGGGGCACCCGTTGCGTGGCACCCGAGTCTGGGACATTACAAAGTGGTATCAAAGGAGTTTCTTTTCTTTGAGTTACTATTTGGAGCCATAGTCAGGGATAGGATGAATGGTAGTTGGTAATAAGATGTTCCCGGGCGTAGCTAACCCGTGTATAGGGAAAAGCCAGTCTACCTCATATTTTGCAATTCTTTTGATTTTGCAAATTTTTCGGTTGATTTGATTTCACTGTTGGGTGATTCACTTTGAGATTGTGCTGTTTATATTTTATCGGTGGGTTATATTTAGTTGAAACACAATGATATGAGGGTATGTCGTCTCATGCATCATATAGGCACCTACTAGATATCACATTCCATGCATAGTTTCCATGCCATGTAGGTGCATTTGAATTTTCATGTTATTGTGATAGTTGTTGTGCTAATAAAGAATGATGTTGTGATAGCTACTTGATAAATATACCTGCTATGTGATAGGGTATTTTTATGTGAGCTTGTTTATATAATGGATGCCAAACTATGATTTTTGGGGAGTATGGGCCCCCATTGACAAGAATTTGGTGGATCATTGACTGTTTATTTATTATAACATAGATAAGATATCAAACTTTGATTCGTGTGGAGTATGGGCCCTCACGGATCGGAATTTGACACTTAGGTGTTGGTGTTTAGTATTTTATGGGTTTCAGGGAAGTTTCTGGGGCATACTGCCCGGAAACCCAGTATACACGTTGTGTAGTATCTTTATACACGCCGTGTATGTTCTTCTATTCGGGAAGAAAAATAAACTTTTTGAGTACACCCCGTGTACCCTAAGTACACGCCGTGTAGTCTCTTCCCGTGTCACAAACCGTGTGGGTGGTGACACGGGGTAGGGGAAGGCTAGGGTAAAACACGTCGTGTACCTAGTGAACACGCCGTGTTTTGTGACCTGGAGTCCGGCCATGTAACTAACAAACACGGGTCGGTGAACTCCTGTACACAACACTCCTTGTCAATGATGAACAAGCCGTGTATTGTGACCTGGGGACTCGGTTGTGTAACTAACAACACGGGCTGGTGTCACCTCTCCCGGAACACGCCGTGTACCTTTGGGACACACCGTGTAGTATTGTCCGAGGACAGACCATGTGGTTTGAGTCGTGTGGCTAGAAAACGGGGTGCTGTACACGTCGTGTACGGGTGTCACACGCCGTGTAGTTGTAAGCCGAGTAGTCAGCCATGTCACAGATGACACAGGCAGTTGGAAAATAACATTGTACACGCCGTGTAGATATTATACACGCCGTGTAGTTTTTTCAATGGATGTCGTGTGGCTTAGCCATATAGAGGGACCCGGACAGGGGAAGGGAAGTAAACTACACGCCGTGTAGTCATTGTACACCCCGTGTAGTCTTGTTTTGAAAATTTTGAATGCCTTCTTCCTATTGTTTCCTTTGTGGTTACTTCGCTTTTCGGTCATAATAATCTTGAATCTGAGGCGAGATTTTGACCTTGTAGTGTCATGCTGCCTACACGACCACGAGTTGTTTGCCAGGAGAGAAACGACAATTATACTCCAGAGATGGTGGTCCATGGGCTACCAGTTGATCCTCAAGCAGAGCCAGATGTGGCACTAGATGCTATACTGGACACAGGCACGACGACACAGTTCCGTGAAGGCTTTATGCGGTTCATGCAGACCTTTCAGGGAGCACCGTAGGCTGCTACATCTATGGATGAGATGAATCATATCTTCCAGCAGCAGCATCCGCCTACATTTTTAGGGGATGGAGGACCGCAGGCTGCAGTGTCTTGGCTAGGATCGATGCAGACTATTTTCGAGCATCTTGAGACACCTCCAGGGCAGAGGGTCAAGCTAGCGGCTTACATGTTGCGTGATTCCACCAAGAGGTGGTGGGATGTTACCACCCAGTCAGAGCATCATAGAGACATGGCGTGGGAAGATTTTCAGGAAGTCTTCTATGACTTCTTCTTTCCCTAGACGCTAAGGGAAGATAGAGCTCAAGAGTTCATTAATCTGCAGCAGGGCGCCATGTCGGTGATGGACTATTCTGATCGTTTTACAGAGCTTCAGCGTTTTGCACTCGTGCTAGTGGGTGATGAAATGTTGAGGGCCAGACGTTTTGAGGATGGTGTTCGGTATGAAATCCGAGCGCTGGTGAATGTTTTCAGGTTGCCTAATGTACACGCAATTGTGAACCAGGCATTGATTACTGAGAGGAACCTGCAGGAATCTAGTGGTGTGGGCTAGGGCGGTTCAGCACCAATTACTGGTACAATTTCTGCTGGAAAAAGGAAGAGACAGATGGACTTCTCTCAGGGCGGAGGTACCAGCCATACAACTTCTTCAGGTGGCCCGATCAGGTGATACCAGTGTGGCAGAGAGGGGGATAAGAGACCGCAGTGTCTACAAGACATAGTGGAGTGTCGATCTTGCGGCAAGATGGGTCATCTGCATCACTTTTGCAGGGCGTTTCCACCAGTGGCTAGTGAGAGGGGTTCTGTGCATACTCCATGAGCGGGATCTGGACCAGTGGATTCTTACTAGTCGGGGAACTGGAATACTTCAGGCCATATAGGCAGAGATGGTGGTCGTGGCCATGGTATCCAGACACCGGGAACTCAGAGGTAGCAGGGCGGGACAGCTCAGGGTGGCCAGGTTTTGTCGTAGGGCTGCGGCACTGCGCAGGCATATATAGTGCACCAGACCCAGCAGGAGCAGGATCCCGGACCTTCTATAGTCCGAGGTACTATTCTAGTAGATTCTTTCTTATCTTCAGTGCTTTTTGATACGGGTGCTACACATAGTTTCTTATCTGTACCCGTTGTGGAGATCCTTTAGCTCGGTGTTTCTTCTTCTTCTGATATGATGACGCTAGACACTCCTTTGGGGACTAGAACGGCTGGTGTGGGTCAGTGTAAGGAGTGCCCCCTTGATGTTGGAGGGTGTCACTTCCTTTGTGACCTCTATGTCTTGGATATGACGAGCTATGATGTCATTCCCAGTATGGACTGGTTGGTTCCCTTTCAAGCCTTTGTAGACTGCTATCGTCGCAGGGTGCGTTTCACATCACCAGAGGGCAGAGAGTTTCTATACAAGGGTGAATGGGATGTACAAGCGAGTCGAGCTGGACCATAGCATCATGGGAAAGGTAGATTCATGCCCCAGATTGCGAGTTTATATCTGGATGACCAGGGGACTTTTTAGACATATTTACCTCCAGTTGTTGATCGTTTTTGGGATATCTTCCCGGACGAATTTTCGGGTCTACCTCCAGTGCGAGAGGTGGATTTCTCTATCGAGCTAGTTCTAGGAGCATCACCAGTGTCCATTCTTCCTTATAGGATGTCCACACCTGAGTTGCAGGAGATCAAGAGCCACTTAGGGGAGTTGCAAGGAAATGGCTTTATCCGACCCAGTACTTCTCCTTGGGGTTCTCAAGTCATTTTTGCGAAGAAGGCGGAAGATACCCTTAGATGTTGTGTGGATTATCGGAAGCTGAACCAGTTGACGGTTAAGAACCGATATCCCTTGCCGAGGATTGATGATCTGTTTGATTAGCTTCGTGGATCACGAGTGTTCTCGAAGATTGACGTGAGATCCAGATATCATTAGCTACGCATGAGACCGTCTGATATACCACTTACAGCTTTTCAGAGCAGATATGGTCTGTATGAGTACTTGGTTATGCCGTTCGGACTCACAAACGCGCCAACAGTTTTCATGGCTCTAATGAATCATGTGTTCCATCGGTATCTTGATTCTTTTGTGGTAGTATTCAAATATGACATCTTGGTGTACTCTCACACTCGACACGACCATGCCACCCATCTTGATATCTTATTGAGTACATTGAGAGAGCATCAGATATATGCTAAGCTCTCAAAGTTCCACTTTTGGATGGACCAGATTCACATCCAAGGTCACATTATATCAGAGGTAGGATTTGTAGTAGACCTAGAGAAGGTGAGAGGAGTAGTTTCCTAGGAGGAACATGATAACATGTTTGAGATATGGAGATTCTTAGGGCTGACTGGTTACTAAAGATGCTTCATACATGACTCCTCTCACTTAGCAGCACCGTTGACAGGTCTGACTAAGAAGGGTGTGAAGTTCATTTGGTTAGAAGATTGTGAGATAGCTTTTTAGGACCTGAAAGGAAGTTTTACATCAGCACCGATCCTGATACTCCCAGTGCAGGGGAAGAGCTATACCCTTTACTGTGATGCATCAAGGATTGGACTGGGAGCAGTTTTGATGCAAGGCAATTGAGTCATTGCATACGAGTCTTGGTGGTTGAGGCCACATGAGAGGAATTACCTGACGCAGGATCTCGAGTTGGCTGTAGTTGTTCATGCATTGCGTTGTTGGAGACATTATCTATTGGGAGAGCATTTTGTGGTTTTCACCGACCACAAAATCCTCAAGTATATCTTTACTCAGCGTGACCTAAGTCTGAGGCAGAGGAGGTTGCTCGAGTACCTACAACCCTTCAATTTTGAGCTTGCCTATACTACTGGTATAGGTAATGCAGTATCCGATGCACTGAACAGGAAGACTCAGATACAGGCAGTGCAGGAGGCCAATGCTGAGTGGGAGCTCATGGGTTTGTTCTCTGAGATGCATCTGGAGGTGCATGATGGTCAGGGGAAGACTTATCTTTCATCTTTAGCTATGACTTCTACCCTCCTAGACCGAGTTAGGATGATACATCTATCATATTCAGAAGGCCTAGTTCTACGGGATTCAGTGGCAAGTGAGGATGCTCCTCCTGGTTGGACGATAGGCGATGATGAGGTTTTGCATTTCCATGGACGTGTGTGGGTTCCGGGGGATATACGCGAGGAGATGATGCAGGCGTATCATGCTTCAGCTTGGGCAGTTCGTCCTGGGGTTACCAAGATGTACCGTGACATGAGGCATCAGTACTAGTGGCCGAGTATGAAGAGGGATGTAGCTGGTTTTGTTACGAGGTGTTCCACCTGTCAGCAGGTGAAGGCAGAGCACCAGAGGCTAGCTGGGCGGTTACAGCAGTTTCCCATTGCAGAGTGCAAATGGGATGATGTCGCGATGGATTTCGTGACGGGATTGATGAGGTCACCTCGAGACAATGACGCCGTGTGGGTTGTTGTGGACAGACTCACGAAGGTAGCTCACTTATTGCTAATCAAGGAGACCTTCGGTGTGGACGAGATCGGAAGGTTGTATATCCGAGAGATCGTACGTCTTCAGGGGGTCCCACGTTCTATCATTTCAGATAGGGACACCCGCTTTACGTCTCGTTTCTGGTAGAGTTTTCATAGGGCGCTAGGTACAAAGGTGCTTCTGAGCACATCATACCACCCTCAGACAGATGTCCAGTCAGAGCAGACGGTGCAGGTGCTAGAGTACATGCTACGCGCATGAGTTCTAGACTTTGGGGGCTCTTGGGAGAAGCATATACCCTTATTCGAGTTTTCTTATAACAATAGTTTTCAGGAAACTATTGAGGTGGAACCATACGAGGATATATATGGTAGGCCATGCCGATCACCTTTGTGCTGGTTAGAGGCAGGTTAGGCAGCTTTACTGGGGCCACAACTTGTACATGAGACATATGAGCAGGTCCAGTTGATTCGGAAGCGGATGGATACCGCACAGTCTCGTCAGAAGTCTTATGTTGATTGTTGCAGAAGTCCTTTGGAGTTCGTGGTCGGGGATCAGGTTTTCTTGCGTGTTTCGCCGAGGTTGGGACAAAAGCGGATGAGAAGAAAGGGTGAGATTTCACCGAGGTATGTGGGACCATTTGAGATTCCAGAGAGAGTCAGTTTGGTTGCCTATCGGTTTCAGTTACCGCAGCGGTACCAAACCATGCACGACATCTTCCACGTGTCTCAGCTGCGTCGCTACCATTCAGACCCGTCTCACACCTTTCAGCCAGAGGAGGTTGAGCTTCAGCATGATGCATCCTTTGAGGAGTATCTGATCTGTATCATTGAAAGGAGCATGAAGGTTCTCCGATGTCGGTCATTTCCTCTCATACGGGTGCTATGGAAGCATGGCCGAGTGCAGGACGAGACCTGGGAGCGGGAGGCCGACGTACGTGCTCAGTGGCCAGAGTTATTCTAAGCTTATTCTTCGCCACCCTGGGAAGGGAAATTCGGGGAAGAATTTCTATAAGGGGGAAGTTTGTAAGAACCCAGTTCTTATTTTTGTGGTACATGCTTCTTCTTTTTCATTTTCCTTATGTTTTTTTGAGAAAATATGGAAAATGGGGAAAAATACTAACTTTTGGAACTACAGTCCATGTTCTTTTCCACACGCCGTGTACTTTTGGCCGTGTTGGGATGAGTACACAGGGAATGTAGCCATGTCAGCGACGGGGGGTATAGGAACCGACTACACACCATGTAGTGGTACTTGCATGCTGTGTAGTCAGTCGGTAGGCCTAAACTGTAAGGTGATGGAGCAGCCGACAGTTGGCCGATAGTACACACAGTGTACATTAGAGTACATGCAGTGTACTCATGAAGATGGTTGAACAGTGTGGTGGTGCTGCCAAAAGAATAGTTAAATGAAAGAAGTACACGCCCTGTACTCAGAAGTACACACCATGTACTTTGTTTTTTCGGCTTAAAACAGGCAATAGCCTCCTCTTTTGGCAGAGGAGCCACTTGAGCTGATTTGAAGCCAAAGGAGGAGGCCGGACCTTTGAAGCTCCACCGAGTGTTCATCTGGAATCGGTTTCTGCCTCAGACGATCTCGTTGGAACCGCACGGGTAAGTGCTTCCACATACTTGGTTGGTTCTTACCAATTCTTCTCCTAACATGAATTATTTAAATTTGAATGGGTTTTGTTCTTCGTCAGATCTACGCCGTTCTTGGGAGTTTCAGGAGTCGGCGTTCGGGTATAACGTTCATTGGTGTATAAGGCAGGTGGGTTGGTGTAAATTTCCAACTGTTGTGCGTTTTTGTGCGTTTTTGTACCACGAACCCATGTTGGGGTGTCGTGAGGCTGAGACCATTGCTATATTTAATTCCTAGAATTGCATAGGTGATTAAATTGTGATGATAAAATGCTGGTTGGGATCGTTTCTTGGATCCGGAACCACCCCGGGGTGTGTGTTTCACTGTTTATCCATTTGGCCAGGATACCCCAGGGTATGCCTTGAATGTAGTAATTGTAGAATTTCCTTGAGAGGAATTTCTTGTTTATAGAATTTTGATATGTTGGGCATGGACCGGTTACCTGTTTAGCCTGAGGTTATTGTTGTGATTATCCTGTGGTCACTGCACTATTTAGCCTGAGGGCTGTAGTCATTTCGGCCTGAGGGAAACTTCTTCCGTGCCTAAGGGGAATAGACTCTGTGCCTGAGGGAGACACTACCTATGCCTGAGAGAAAAATTTTGTTACGCCTGAGGGAAATTACCTTCGGGTTGGGTTCTTCTTACCCGAGGGTAAGGTTTTTCTTGTTTGAGGATGTGGACTATTTACTTAGAAATGCACTGTGGTGATTTCTTATATTAAATGGATTAAATTAATAATAAAATGGAAATATAACTGGTAGTTTGTTACTTTTGAGTACCGCTTACTTTATTTCATTTTACTACTGCACACTATTGTTGTATGCTTACACGCAGTTGGGCACATGCCTTTGGTGGGTGCTTACTGAGATATATTTCTCACACCCTGTTTGGGTCACACTTTTCGACCCAAACAGATTACGTTTATGCAGGTGTAGATAGGGGAAAGAGTCCCTATACAGGTACTTGACTGTTGCTGAGGAGTAGGATGGCATGGGACCGAGCCTAGGCTCACGTTGCCGCTGCCAGCTGTTTTTCTGGTTTTGTTGTACTCTGTATTTTGTTGTATTGTATTTATGTATATCATGATCTGGCTGTTTTCATAGAACTTGAAGCATGTAGCATCATCACTTCTATACTGTTGGTTATAACCACTGCTGTAGTTTATTTCACTTGTGTATGTTTACTGCTTCTGCTGTCGTTGTATGTTGATTCTATTTTCCGCTGCGCTACACTTTGACAAATGATGGCATAGTTTCTCCACTATCAGACCTGGGCCCTCGCTGCTAGTCGGCAGCCTCTGGCGTTTGGGGAAATGCGCTTGAGGTCAGATGGCAAACCAGGCTCGGGGCACCCGTTGCGTGGCACCCGGGTCCGGGAAGTTACATGATGAATCAGGGTGTACACAATGGACAACTTCCCGGAGACATGATGGGGCTTACACAAGGATTGTGTCTAGGGTACTGGTAGGAGAAGTGAGTAGGTGGTTGACATGATCCCCCCGGGATGTGGCAGGCCGAGTAAGAATCAGGGTGGATGATGGAGAGTTGAATGAAGTGGAGAGAGAATGAGATGGAACTGATGTGAGGATAACAGTGATGTTGGGATTGAGCCTTGAAGAGACTTCCTATGTATCCCTGTGGAAGGGAAACAAATTCCATATAGTTTGGTGGGATGATGGGACACCTGAGGATGAAACCCATGAGAATAGATTCATGGATGGGATCAAGAAGAAATATAACCTCCTAATTGGGACATGATATTCCCAGAACACATGGGATCGAGGGATAGATTAGGATGAGACATGAGGGATGGTACTGAACCTTAGGGAGGCTTCCTACGTATCCCAATGGTAGGGAATCAAATTCCACGTAGTTTATTATATGAAGGCTTACCATCGATTGGGAACTTCAATGTCTTACCACCGAATGGGGTTGAAAATGGATTACCACTGAATGCGATTGACAATGGATTACTGCTGAATGGGGTTGAACCTTGGGGAGGCTTCCTACGTACCTTTTCTAAGAGACAGGGATCAAATCCTACATAGTTTGTGAAAGGTTTTATTGAACTGATGCGAAAGGGGTCAAGACCCATAGGTTTTGGTCTTGAAACTCAGGGAGGCTACGTAAGTACCTTACCTAGGAAAGTATCAAAGTCCACGTAGTTCGGGAGTAGTGTTAGTGAACCAATGTGAAGTGGTCGGGACCAATTGGTGTTGGTATTGAACCTTAGGGAGGCATCCTATATACCTAGCCTGGGAAAGGATCGAAGACCGCGTAGTTTAGAAGGGTGTTGGTGAACCGACGAGAAGTGGTCAGGACCAATAGGTGTTGGGATTGAACCTCAGGGAGGATTCCTACATACCATTCCTCAGAAAGGATTAAATTCTATGTAGTTCATAAGAGGTGTTGGTGAACTGATGTGAAGTGGTCGAGACCGATGGTTGTTGGGCTTGAATCTCAGGGAGGCTTTCTACGTTCCTTGCCATGGAAAGGATCAATGTCCACATAGTTTTGGATAAGTATTTGAGGCTTACACTCTAGGCTTCCCCAAGAGGATTTCATGGTCAATGCTTACTCTAATCCCATATGAGTCATGCTATGTGAGAGAAAGAAGAGGCAGTAAAGAACAAACAATCATGATGTAATGGTGAATCCATGAAGGGTGTTGAAAGGGGCTTATGCAAGGAAGCTGCGCAGGTGCCTCTATGGAGAGGCAATGGTGAATGGTGCTTATGCAAGGAAGCGACTTGGGTACTACTATGGAGCAGCAATGGTGAATGGTGATTTCACAAGGAATCTTCCCGAGTGTCGGCTGTTATGGTTCGACAATGGTGATTGGGGATTACACAAGGAAACTTCCTGGGTGCCACTATGGAGTGACAATGGTGGATAGGGCTTATGCAAGGAAGCTTCTCAGGTGCCAATGTGGAGTGGAAATGATGAATGGGGCTTACACAATGATGCAAAACTGGTGCCACTATGGAGCGACAATGGGGAATGGGGCTTATGCAAGGATGTAGCCTGTGTGCCTTTATGGAGCGGAAATGGTGAATGGGGATTACACATGGATCCATCTTGGGTACCTCTATGGAGAAGAAATAGTGAATGGGGATTACACAAGGTTGCATCTTGGGTGCCACTGTGAAGCAGCAATGGTGAATGGGGCTTACGCAAGGCAGCTACATAGGGGTCTTCCTCATGTTTGGTCATGAGGGAATCTCAATTTCTGATGGGTTGAGGCATAAAAAGGATGCCTACACCGTTTCACCAGTGTAGAAGAGGGATAAAACCAAGGAAATTGGAATCAGTTAGAACAAAGGGAGATGGAAAATGTAAATCATATGACCGACATTCGGAATGTGGGGAGGGCGGCATGACGATGGAGGATAATTGTTGACTGTGATCGAAACACAACATCCATATCACGTTATCCTGAAATGGAGACAAACAAATGAGTGTCAATTGGTGACCATGTTCGAAACACATGACCTGACTCAAAGTGTCGTCCAATGTATTCCGGGGAATTGTCCCAAGACGGTTGGTGAGATAAGGTTGCATGGGACCAGGGCATTAGGGGGTCCCTTCAGACATGGAAGAAGATGAAGATCCGAATGAAGGACACGCGAAGCATGAGGTGGAGTGAGGAAATTTTTGAATGGATTATAATGATCTTGAAATTATTCCACTATAACCATGGAATGAGGTATCTTGTTCTTGTCACATAAGGAAACTCTTATTTGGAATAAGAGGAATCCTATTTTTGAATAATAGGGAATGTTGCAGATTATAGTCATGCAGAGAGGACTATTGGCATCTTTTTCCTAGAGTATAAGGCATCTCTTGTTTGGAGTAAGAGGCTTCCTTTGTTTGGCACATTGGGTGTAGTACAATTTATAGTCATGTTGGAAGGACTATTGACACCATATTCTTGGTGCATAAGGCATCTCTTGTATGGAACAAGAGGCATCCAATATTTGATATATAGGGTGTACTACAACTTCTAGTTATGATGATAGGACTATTTGCATCTTATTCTTGGTGCAGAAGGAATCTCTTATATAGAACAAGAGGAATCCAATATTTGATATATAGGGTGTACTACAGTTTGTTATCATGTATATATGACAGTTAGCATCTAATTCTTGGTGCATAAGGCATATATTATATGGAATAAGAGGCATCCTATATTCGATATATAGGGTGTACTAATGTTTATAGTCATGCAGAGAGGAAAATTGGCATCTTATGCATGGTGTATATGGAATCACTTATATGGAATAAAAGGCATCCGATATTTGATATATAGCTTGTACTATAGTCTATGGTCATATAGATTGGACTGTTATCCTCTTATGGTTGGTTCATAAGGAATTTCTTATATAGAATAAGAGGTATCCTATATTTGAAATATAGGGTGTAATGTAGTTTATAGTCATGTAGAAAGGACTATTAGGAATAAGGATCCTAGAAATGGATGGTGTTGGGAATTTTGTAAGAGCGACCCTTTCTAGTTCAACATGGAATAAGAGTTAGGTTATGGGGTTTGGATGAGTTTCTTGGGGAATGATTTGACTCAAGGTACTCGGGGAATTGAGGATGAGAATCTCAACTCACGACATGATAATGGAACCAAGAATAATATGTGGACTTAAGGTGTTTCGTGATGTGTGGTGGAGTATCTCAAATCAAGGTATTTCTTGGGTGGAAGGTGGGTGTGCATAAGGGAACATGGGAAAATGATGACATCCTAGCCCAAAAAGTTCACGGTGCAACTCTCCATTTTTCATGGGGATCAATGATGGAAGCGTAGAGACCGATCCAGAGGGTCGGGTCCATAGCCTGACACTGAACCCGAGTGGGTTTGCAGGGGGTGCAGCCCCTGCATTATGGACCGGTAGGCACAATGGTAGGAGATTCTCAAATGATAGGTATTTGAGAAGTAGCTTCGCGAAGAAAAGGGGATCACATAGCATGGGGGTTTGTGAAGAAACTTCACGAAGGAAAGCTTCTCGCAGAGTATGGACTCACGGAGCATAGGGGCTTGTGGTGAAAAGGGTCCCATAGAACAAAGCTTCTCACGGAGCCAAGAGTCTCACAGAGCAAAGCGTCTAACAGAACAAAGCCTGTCTTGGAGCAAAGCATCTCATGTAGAAAAGTCTCTGGCAGAGTCCTTTGCGAAGGGCGTCACTTCACAGTGCTGTAGAGATCCGTGAAATGAGAGATCAGATGCCTAAGGGGCGGCATGACCATCCTTATGAAGAGGGGTGAGACAGGTATTTATAGGTGATGGAGGTTGGAAGAGCATGTTGTGAATCCCAAATGAGCACTGCGAAGCACAAATGCACGCTGCCAAGAAAATCGTGCTCCGCAACTGGGGGGAATTCCCTCAATTTTCTCATAATCATGGAGTTGACCATCATCGAGCTTCGTGGTGCGCACGGAGGCTCCGGTCAAGTTCCCTGAAGTTTGTCGTAACCATAGAGATGACTTTCATCAAGCTTTTCGGTGCTCGAGGAGGATCTAGTTGAGTTTCTCTACTCCACGATCGCAGAGGGAGCTTTGAAAATGGGCTCCATGAACCAGTTTTCCAGCCCAACTTCAAATGCGCAAAACTCGTAATCTGTAACTCCAATCAGGCCCTACAACCTGTAAAATTAATTCTTGAAAAACTGGATAAGACCTTAGATAATATATGGAATAATTTAGTAAATTTTTTGGATGGGTATTCTGGTACCAACATATTAAAATTAATATTTTTGGAATATGAACCCTTGGGTTGTGGTGTAATGTGGTTTCCGAGTTAGGTAGATCATGAGCATCTTGTGGTCTATTCAGTGATTTTTTTTCTTACAAGAGGATGTTATACAATGATATTCCATTTTGATTTATATAAGGAGTATGGATTCAAAATGGAGAATAACAATTTGTTAAATAATTTGTATTCGAAAATGTCCCATATTTTTGCCAAAAGTGTTATTAAATTGGTCATTCAACCAGGATATTTGTTATTAAACCTCATGATTCACACCCCCTTTCAAACTTCAACTCAATCTGGGTCCAAAAGGAAGAAATAAAATGGTTGGAAACTACATCCTTACATCATAAAGGGGACCCTTCTACTAATAATGATAAAAATAATATCTCTTATTCCATTAATATCTCCCCCTGTTGATCTCGTGGATTCTATAGAGGTAGTGCATAAGGCTCAACCTAGCAATGAGACTAAATTGCTTCCTAATAAATCTGATCCTTTTGAACTTGAGACTACTAAAATAGCCCATCCCCCACAAATTGAGGAAAGTAATGGTCACTCGGACTCCCGGGAATCTTCGCATTATGATTATGATAATTCCTATCATATTGAAGAATCCTTCATGAAATCAAGTGCTAAAAAAGGAAAAAAATAACTAGTTGATGCTGATGGATTCATCACTCAAAATATCAAAAAAATGTCAAAAACATAGAGATTACTCTAATATTGGGATAATTATCATCACAAGATATTTATAAGCATCAATTAATGTTTAAATCATCACCCCTTCACAACCTATGGTTCCTGACCAGTTGTATACATCTTCTAAAGAAACTGATTCAGATTATAACATTTGTGAAGATGATGATGACCCTGCAGTGAGAGATGCTTATCAACATGAGTAGAAATTTGACTTCTCGAAAAATCTAGACTATTGGATGGATGAGCATGATTCATTATAATTCTATCAATAAAAAAATAGTTAAATGTCTGCGGATGACTACCTTCAACTTAGAAAAAATGTTCCTTAATGTAGTGGAAGAATTTACGAAAAATCCAGACTTCAATTTCAAGGAAATAATGTGGTAATGACACCTCCAGGTTCTCTTTACCCTTAGTGTGACAATTAAAGACTAAATGATTCTCCTTTATCCATTTATATGGAAGAGGTTCCTCATGTGGGAAAGATATTTGGATCTCCAGCTAACATAGTGATTATTTGGTTTGTTTGTACTCTAAAGTAGCGAGGATTCTAGATCTTCCCCATTTTCCTATCACACTTCAAGAAGATTTAGTTTGCGGTGTTATGAATTCTTCATGGCTGTTTTGATTGACTATTGGGAGTCGACCATCATTTGTTTTTGGACAAGACATATTTTTGGTTTGGATCAACAGTAGGTGGAATCCAAGAGGAGTCGTTGCGCTGGTGCGGGGCATGAATTCTCTTCCTGACATGATGTTGACATGTCACATGGGCTGGAAATTATGGATTTCTAAACAGATGCATCCCTTTAAAAATCACTGCTCCACATTGTGCCTTCCTTCTATGATGATCTATAATACATATCAAGAGCTCACAGATTACAGACATTAGAAAGAGGACAGATGGATTTTCTAGAAGACTTACTGTTCCTCTATTTTTAATCGGTATGTGTTTTTTTTCTATCTCCGTGTAACCGCTTTCTTTTTTGCTAGTGTAGAATCATTAAACCTCAATATTTCCTTGTAACTCATCACTTTTTAATAAATTATATAGGGATATGGTTTGGGAAACCATCCCATGTCTCACTTTTCTAAAAACAAATATAAGGAGTACTATGGGAAATAATTCAGTATGGGGTCATACCTACTAAAAATGGTTATATTATGGTATATGACTAACCATGTAGTTATTTATATCCATGATATCAAAACTATAGTAATATAGTGAGACGTTTTTATATGGATATTCATTATGATGTCTTCAGGAGTGTGATGGGAGTTTAATCATTAATGGGGGTGAAACGTTACTCATAAAATAAATTTCTAATGTTAGATGTCATTAGGTATATCATTAATGATTAAAAAAGTTAATAAGGTGATATATTATTTAATTTAGGGTCATAGTCACTCGTGTTGTGGTAGTTGTTATCATGGGGTATGGATATGATAGATTAGGGTTATCTGAATAGGTCATAACTCCCCCTTCATATTATAGAAGAATGGGTCTCTAATGGGATAACATCTAGATTATTAGTTTTATGATGATTAGGATGAATTTATAATTGTTTTTTTCAGTAGCTTTAATATTGTAGTAACAATGAACTAACTAGGAAATTTATAAATGGATGAGAAGATACCATCAATTAAATCAATAAAGTTGTTAAATAGTTAGAGGTTAAGATAAAGGTGAAATGATGAGATCATTATATTCTTGGGTACATCAATAGTAGTGTTTCATTTGGATGGGTGTTTTTACAATGGGGTTTCATGTCACGTAATGTTGAGATTTGCGACACCCTCACTAGAAAATACCTTTGTTTGAATATTATATTAAATTTTATGTTCATGATTCATGGTTTTTATTTATGCTATAAAATTGAGTGAATCATGTTTATGAAAGGTGTTTTTTATAATTCCACTGATATTTATTTCAAATATTGGTCTTGTGGGTTACCTAAGAAAATTCATTAAAGTGGGATTTAGTTGATTCTAGGTCTATGGTAGAAGAGTTCTTAGAAATGGAAGTCCAAATGAAATTTATGAAAAATGAAGTTTTAGTTTTTATCCATGAACATGGATATCATTGGACTTATGGGAGTTGATGGAGCATATGAAAATAAATATAATCTTTTCATGAGGGGTTTATTATGAACTTATTAACTCATCATCCCTAGTTGAATTCATTTTAGTGATGATAAGATTAGAGGTATTGATAATGTAGATACCAATGTGTTTACTCTGAGTAGAACTTATCTCTTTTTATGCTATGTGGTCCCATATCTCCAAGAAGGTAAAATATTTACATTAAACTAGTAAACTATCTCTATTTTTTTTTTGAAATTTTCATTAATATTAAATCATAATGTTTAAGATTCGGATTACGTTAAATGAAATCCTAAGGTGATTAAATTTTAAGATAATATTTAATATTTATTTAATTTATTAAATAATATTTTCCATGAAAGTAACAAAAATCATTGATATATCCAAAATGACACATGAATAAATAATCTGTCACTGTATTTTGACCTACGGTGATGTGTTTTATCTAGGGGAGTTGTATTATTAATTTTAGTTTTAGGCCTCAGATCATGCCCATTTCAGGTCTTCAAACAAGATACCCTGTTAATATAATTTTATTCTACAAATTCATACATAACCAATCTAATTAAATAAACAAAACAATGATTAAATACACCCTAAATAGAATTATAGTTCATGTTCTTCAAAGTGGATATGACATTGAATGATGGATTGTGGTCAAATTGATGAAGATTCCATGATTCACAACCATGTTAAGACATTGTTACATTTATATTACTCTATTTTTATTCTAATTATATTTATTTTATCATTATCAGAATTATGCATCATGCATCAATCCTGATTCATATATTTATATGTGTATATATATTTTTTGGATTTGGATTCCTACATATTTGGAAAAATAATTGTGTTTTGGTTGAAGATTAGGTGACCAGTCAAACACTGACAACCAATACCTCCACCTTCCTCATGTTACAAGAATATTTATGAGGTTCAATTTGAGAATCTAGGGTACTTAGTGGAATAATTGAATTCATACTCTTAACCATAGTTTCATAATTCCCTCTGTCACTCACCCCACCCCTTCCATTCATTTTGGAAAATTATGACTAGCACTCATAAAACATGACATTCAAAAGTGTAAAGTGGTATAGAGTGATTATTCTAGTGGTGTGTTCTTGGAGAGACTCAACTAGTGTCAAGATGATGTGGGGTGATGGGATATTTGACATTGTGTGGTTTTTGTGGAGGTAGAGGAAACATGGTTTAGGGAGAGTAAAGACTCAAGATTGGGTGGATTATAAACTTGGGTAGTGGATCAACTATGAATGATTATGGATAGAATAAATATGTTCAGTGGGAATTAAGATGGACTTTATTGGAAGTGAATTGGAATTAATGTTATAATCCCACTTTTTGGATCATTTGATATTAGAGGGTGACTGTTATACCTATTGTGGTTGGAGCATGGTAAGATGGGGGGTTTAACCACCACTCGTGAGACAATCATGATATAACTCTGAGTTGGGTTAGGTGGTTTAGGTCTGCTAGCTGAGCTGGCCCTATATAGTAGTCCACCCCATCCGTAGTCAAGGTGATGCTAACAAGTTAGTCACACTCGAATTACTTTACTTGAGTGATGATTAGGTCGAATAGATGATCATATTCTATTTCCAACATCCTAAGTGGCCGTTGAGCTGTCATGGTTGGTCATCCTCCTTCTCTAGGTCGAATTGGCTATGCAAGGTAGTAGTTCCCTAGTTGGGCCCACACTGACCCAACCCTCTATATTGGGAACACATGGAATCATGAACCCACATGATTCCCCTTTCATGGGTGATATGGTTCCATCAGTTTTTGGTTCTAATCCTTCTCAATGTCAAGTGGTTATCCCTTGGGGACACCACTATATATGGCCCCTATAGAGTGTTTTTGAACATTTTTGTCTGTGTTCTAGAACTGGGAGAGTGAGTTGTCTATTTTCTTTGTTTTTCCAATATAATTAAAGGGTTCAATAATTTTTATTTTAAATTAAAATAATGAGGATTCTTTGGTATATTGATTTCCTTAGTTCCATAGATCTAATTATTGAGTTTGGGAAAGATGACTACAGTGGATACATAGATAAATAATCCCCTAGAGTTATACTAATGATAGGGAATTGGTCTCATATAAACTAATAAAATTAATACATACCAAGAGAAAGAGGATTTACCTCCCATATATCAAACAAGGGTTCAATTACTTCCCTGATCGACACTCTGAAAAAAACATGTGTCCTGACTTGACCCAGTAGGGGCCCCTTAACTTGTGATAAACCAAGTGTGACTACCCCAAGCCCACCTATAATAGTCTAGGGGCCAGATACCAAATCTGATTTGGCACAAAAATCACATTTTAGGCCTTATTCAAAGGTACATGTACTGACACATACATTTCCATGAATTTATAAGGCTAAAATGTAAAATAAACTAATACCAAAGGCATGAACATGTCTAAATCCCATAATAATAGTATAAAAAATACTAGAAAGTGATAATATCCAAATAAAAGACCACCAAAAACTAAATAAAGTCCATAATGATAGGAATAAGGGACTACAAGATAAATCATTTCTCCCTCTACCCATGGTCCACCAATAACACCATCGAGTGGCTTGTTGTCTACATAAGACACGATACATGCATCAAAAGCCCATGTAGGGGTGAGTATAACAATACTCAGTAGGACACACCAAAATCACTAAGCATACATAATCAATAATTATTGTGACCCTAGACTTTTACACATATCATTATATGATTTTATTCGAATTTAAACATCATATTACAAGCCAAGGTTAACCACCAATACCATTGCACATGGTAGAACGAGTCAAGTCTAATCGCCAAGACCATTTTACATAATATCTCAGGGAACTCAATTTTACCCAATGCATTGGAGAGATAACTGTTATCACCCATATTAACATGTTCATGAATATAATTTCACATAATTAATCATAAATAATCAATCATACATAAGCATAAGGGTACCCATGGAAAGAAATGGTTATCACAATCATGTTATAAAGCATATTGAATGGGCGTATCAAACAAGTGTCCATGAAATAAATGAATTAAAACATAAAAGAACATTAATCAGATAAAATAAGCATATATCATGGTAAGTGATGTTAAAAATAAGTTAAAACATGTACTAAGAGTATTTATGAAATTTTAGCATTAAAATATTTTAGTGCATTTTTAAGGAAAATACTATAGAGAAATTAAAATAGAAAAGGGAATAATATTTTATATGAAACAAGAAGTGAACCAAGAAGTTTTTACTAATAAATATAATGATTTTATAAAAATAATGGTGGATTAAAACAAATGATATAGTTTACTTGATATTGGGTAAGAATTCAGGAAGTTCCCTTAAAACTGGATTTCTTATTAGGAAGAATTGGGGAGGTAATCTTTTCAAAACATATATATCCCAAAACGGGAATGATGAATGGATCCTGATAAATTTTTTTGGATAAAATAAACCGAATTTATAATATGTAAATAAAAATAATTCATAAATTAAATTGGGTAAAAAGAAAGATAGACCTACTTGATAGAATAATGAAGGTTCAGGTAGAATCTCATACCTTAAGTATGGTGGTGTCCTTCACTTGAACTTAATGAACTTGATAATCATATTATATTAATTAATTAATAATTCCAAAACCTATTATACATGATAATAATTTATTATAACTTTATTAAGTTCATTCATGGCTTTTTTTTATGGGTTAATAAGTTAAATTTCATTGTTTTTGGAGCGTTTGTTTCCTTGGTTTTTATGATTGGTTTACTTATATACTTGTAAGGATAAATATTTAAGAGGAGAATGGTTATCTAGAATTGGAGTTATATGTTTTTATTTGACATAAATAATATAACATGTTTCTAAAATTAAATTGGTTATTTGGAGTGAAGATGATTCATTGTATAAAACTTTAATGATAACAGTTTTGGTTAATTGTTAGTTTTTTATCACAAAAAACATATTTTTCTTTATAAATTACTATAATGTTTACTAAGGATTAAAAAACCATAAATATGAAATAGGAAATATATTATAATATGTTTCAACCATAAAAATGGTTTCATGGCTAGAATTGAAGATCGTAAAATAAATTGAAAACCCGTTGTCCTTGAATATGATGAATCAACACATCTCGGATGGTGTTTTCATTTCTCATATAAATAGAGGGGAAAGAATAGATTATGATGAATTATTCCATTAAAATAAAAAATTTATATTTCATTTTAAGGTATTGTAGTTAACTCTTGGATATATCATACCGGAGAGCCTCTTTAAGGGAGAGTTTTTATTATTTAATGAAGTTAAAAGATCTTGGAAGTGGGATATGTTATTTGGGAGAGATTTTTAAATAATTTGGACTTGGAACTAGTCTTTAGATGAGTGGGGAGAGAAGGAATAGAGGGGTGGTATTAATAGTGAAGGGGAGGTGAGTTTTCTCAACATGTAATTCATTAGTTTATTATTTGAATCAAGACAAGTAATAGTGTTGGTTATTGTGAAAAAAATAGTAATAATTATAGGTGAGTTAGAACCATTGGAAATTTATAACATCCATGACTCAAGCCTGATGAAAATATTCATTTATTTAGCATATTTCTTAAATTATCAAATTTCACAATTCATCATGAAATTTAAGTATCTCTGAAAAATCCCAAAAATTACATCTAACAATTTTTTGATATGTAAAATCCAAAAATGAAATCATTTTTAGGAAAATATTTTCTTAAACATGAGAAATATAATTTTAAATTAAAATCATAATTTACTTGAAAAATACAAATTTTAAAATAAAAAATGTTTTTTAAACACATTTAAATTTTAATTAAGATCACATAAAATTATATTAATGTAATAATAAATGAAAATATTATTTTATGAATAAATTTTATAAGTATAAATTTTAATTTTAATTATTAAATTAATAATTAAATTTTAATTAAATATTCACGACTTAACAAAAATAACAACACTAACATATTATCACATATTAGTTGGATAAATTTTATTTATACTTTCATAGGTATGGTTACTATTCACATGAAAAATTCATTATTATTAAGGGCCACATTGATATTCCAATGTTCATGTTACTATTTCATCTTTACTTATTCCTTAACTTCTACAGATACCTTTTATTTCACTCATTCTTCATTTATAAGGATTTCTATATGTAATCATATATGATTATACAATAAGAAATAATTATAAGAATGGAATTTCCCTTGACGAATCATTGGGTCATTATATTATTCCCCCCTTATGGAAATTCTCCCTCGAAATTTTGTTTTACATTCTATGTTGAAAACAGGTGTGGGTATTTTTCCTTCATCGCTTCCTCCAGTTCCTGTGTTGTCTCTTCGTACTTATGGTTTTTCTATAGTACCTTTAATAGGTGAGTTGTATTTGTAACATAGAACTTTTTCTATATGATATAATATCTTCACTGGATTCTCCTCACATGAAATATCATTCTCTAGCTATACCACCTCTGAAGAGAGTTCAGGTGAAGGATCCGGTATATACTTCCTTAAGAGGGAAATGAGGAATAGATCATGTACTTTAGACAATTTCGGTGGGAATTCTAGTAAATATTCCATATCTTGAACAAGATTAGGAATATAAAAGGGGATTATGTACCTATAACTTATCGTTCCTTTCCCACCAAATCTCATGACCATCTTCCATGGAGATTTGTGGTGGAATACCATATCTCTGACATTGAACTCAAGATCTCGTTGATGATTATCTATATAAAACTTTTGTAAAATTTGGGATTCCATGATGTGATACTAAATTTTTTAACCTTCTCAACCATTTCTTATATCATTTTAGATCGGAGAAGAATTCACTCACCGACTTCATCCCACCACCCTAGTGCTCTGTACCTTTTCCCATAAAGCGATTCATATGGTGCCATACAGATTATAGAGTAGAAACTATTTTTGTAATAGAATTTAACAAGTGGTGGATGTCTGTCTCATCCTCCTTTAATGTCCACAGAACATGCTCTCAACATATATTGCAATGTCTGAATATGTTTTCTCATATTTTCCATCAGTTTGAGGATGATAGGCATTACTAATGATTAGTTTAGTTCTTAGAGAAGGCTAGAGACTTTTTCCAAAACCCTGTGGTGAATCTCAAATCTCTATCAGATACAATAGATTGCATTACTCCATGCTATATTACCACCACTTTGATATATACTTATGAAAGTTGATCCAATGATACATCCTCTCAAATTATGACAAATTGAGTTGTCTTTTTATGATGATCCATAATGACCCATATATCATTGTTTCCTCTGGATGTCCTTGGAAATCCAGTGAAAAATTCCATGATGATGCTCTCCAACTTCCACATTGGTATGGGTAGTGGTTTCATCATCCCCTTAACCTATTTTCTTTCAGCCTTGACTTATTGACATACCAATCACTATGATGTATATTCAGTAATCCCCTTCTTTATGTTGTCCCACCAAAATTTATCTTAGAGATCTCGATATATCATTATTCTCCCTGGGTGAATAGAGAATGTTGATCTGTGTATGTTATTCCAAATATCCTTCTTTATCTATAGATAATATGGTACACATAATCATGACCCAAATCTTACAACTCCTTCCTCATAAATCTTGAACATAGAGGACTCCCCATTTCTAATAGCTTCCAACCTTTTCTGAAATTCCACATCTTTCCTTTGAGAATCCTTTATTTTCTCCCCGAGCGATGGTTGAGCAACCATTGGAGAAAGGATTGATGATGTTCCTCCCATAATTATCAACTTTTCAATCCTCAACAAATCTAATAAAATTAGATCCTTCTCAATTCTCATCATTGATAAAGATATAGGATTCGTTCTACTTATAGAATCTTCCACCTTATTTTCCATTCCAGGATGGTAGTGGATTGAGTTTTCATAATCCATGAAGATCTCTAAACATATTATCTAGAACATATCATGCTCTTTCTATGTGAATACATATTTTAGACTCTTTTTATTAGTATATATCTTACACTTCCCTTGATAGAAATAATGTTGGATCGAATAGTCGATATAAAAGTCTATTAGATGGAACAATACAAGAGGGGGGGTGAATTGTAGGTTTAAAAACCTTTGAGATTTAGTAACAAAGAGATTAGTTTAAATGAACATAAACTAATACAAACACAAACACCCACAATTGTATTGAATGTAAAAGGTATGATGTATTGTAATACTATTGTAAAGCAAAACAATTGTATTCAAGGTGAACACAATAATCAGAGTAATACAGATATGAATGATTCTACCTTAAAGCGTATAGAACCAATCAATACAATATGTAATGGAATGATTGTAATTGAAACAATTACAATTGAATAAGTAAAGAAGAAAGGAAACAATACAAATCCCTTTCTAATACAACAGCGGAAATGTAAAAGTAATACAATTCTTTTAACCCAAAGAGAAGGGTTATCCTTTCACCTAGGATAAAAGGTCTGTCTCACCAACACCTTGGTGAGCCCTCGATACGATGATCGACACGTCTGTCTGCCTATCCCCGGCAGCCCTCGATACGATGATCGGCACGTCTGTCTGCCTATCCCCGGCAGCCCTCGATACGATGATCGGCACGTCTGTCTGCCTATCCCTGGCAGCCCTCGATTTTGCAGGTAATCGGCACCTCTATCTTTAAATTACTTGAAAGCCCTCGATACGATGATTGGACGCACAAGGATTGATGAGAGAAGTCACAGTGTCTCTCTCTAGAATCTTCGTGGTTCACAGAGTCTCTTTCGTTCTCTTCGTTCTTCAGTGTTTTCTCAGCTTCAAATGACCTCCTATTTATAGGCCTCGGGTTCCAACGGTCATATTGCCTCCAACGGTCATATTGAAACAGAAAGCACGACATCGTTTTGATTAGTATATAACTAACTCAACGACATTGTTTTGTTAGGATAAGAGATATATAGAAATGTAAAACATGAGTACGATTCATATGCAGAGAGTTTTTGACAAAGTACCAAAACAAATAATGATCATCTGAATAGCAAAGTCAGTACGATACGATTGACAGAGTCAGTACGATACGATTGACAGAGTCAGTACGATACGTTTTGGTCGGTACGATCAACATCATACGATACGATAAACATGATAAAAGACAATTTGTTATTTACACACATATGATAGAATACATTTGAGATTTCCAAAACATGACATAGAATGTATTTGTGATTTCCAAAACATGATGTAAAAGCCAAAAGAAGACTTTTGACTTAACAAATAATTCTGCTAGATTTTCAATGTAATGATCACAACTTCTAACTCCAGATCCTGCGTGGGATATTGTTTCTCATGGATTTTAAATTTTCCGTGAGGAATAGGATATAACTATATCATTTTTTATCACTACACATACTAATCCCTTTTTTAAGAATATTTTTACACCACAATTAGTTCTCCACTTGTTGAAAGTGCGAGTACTAGTAGAATAATAAGCCTCGTTTTGTTCTCCTTAAAGCTGTCCTCACATTCTTGAGTCCAGAAAAAATTCACCCCCTTTTGTGTCAGCCTGTACATAGGGTTTGAAAATCATGAGAAGTTATTCAGAAGCCATTTATAATACTCCACCAGCCCCAAAAATTTGTGTATCTCCATTAAATATGTTTTCCTGCTCCAATATTTAATTACCTTTTTCTTGGAAGGGTCCACATATATTACTTTTATAGTGATAACATGCCCTAAGAGTGATACTTTATAAATCCAGAACACCCATTTACTGTAAATTGAATAAATTTTCTTGCATTTCAAATTCATTTACCCATTACTCAAATGATCCTTGTGTTCCTCCTTCCTCTTGGATTATATCATAATATTATCGATAAATAATTCCGAAATTCTTTTGAGGTATTCTCTAAAGAATTTTTTCATTAAATACATGAATATGGATGAAGCATAAGTGAGTTTGAATGGAATAAATATGAACTCATAGTGTCCATAACTCATTAAATAGGAAGTTTAGGGAATATCTACCTTCCTCACTTTTAATTGGTGATATCCCAACTAAAGGTTCTACTTAGAGAAATAACTATCCCACATAGCTGATCACAAAAGACATATATTATAGGAATGAGATCATTTTAAATTAGAATAATTTTATTGATCTATTGATAATCGATGAAGAGGAACATTGGTACATTCTTTTTCTTAATAAAGAGGACTGGTTCACCCCATGGTGAAGCACTCAGGGGTATAAAACCCTTCTCCAGATTCTCCTGTAACTGCTTCTTCATCTCTTCCAGCTCTACATTGGCCATTATATAAGGATTCATTTATATAGGTAGAGATCTAGGAATAAGTTCAATTGAGAACTCAATCTATTGATCTCGACGATGACCACACAATTCTTTAGGGAATACATTTGTGTAATCCGTCATGATGGGAATATATTTGAGATGTATCATCTCCTTTGTATCAATAATTTTAGGAAGATAAGATTGCTCAAAATGCAACATTATCGACACTTGAGATGATGATTCTAATATAGATTCATATTATTCCTTACACTTGTAAATAATTATAGGATGCTTCGAGATATGAAAATTGATCTCACTTTCATGAAAGTTTATGTTGGATTCATATAAAGATATGCATTCCATTCCCCAGATAAAATTAAACTCCAATAAAGGAAGTATGATGAGATTTTATAGGAGGTTCAGTACTCAAAAATTATCCTAGGAGGAGTTATATTCTTTGAATGCAATAATTTCCCCATTTTTTGTTCTTACAGATAACTGAATCTCCAAATTTTGAGGTGGTGTTTGAATATTTTTACTAAACGTACATGATATGGAATAATTCATTGCACCAGAATCAAATAATAAATTCTCTATTCTTGAATGAATAACTAGTGTACATATTACCACATCATTTTCTGGCTCCACCTCAATAGTAGAGATAACATAATTTCTTCCTTGTTTCCTTAGAGGTTCTTGTTGATTTCCTATGAAAACCCTTGGCTTAAGTAAATTGTTCACATAATGACCATGTTACCTAAATTTGTAACACCACACTATAGGTTCAGCGTTGATATAAAACATTTTTTCTTCTTCTATATTACTATAGTTATTCATATCATTCTGTAAATTATTATCCTGATGTCCCATTATTCCACATTTAAAGAAATTATTGGTTCCCTTTAGTAATTTCCCAAGATGCTTCTTCCCAAAAATTTTACACATGGGATGTTCATTCTTCTTTTCATCATGATATTTATTTTCTGGACCACCCTTATTAGACTCCACTTTCTACTTTTTGTCACCATCCCCATGAGACCATTGAGAGTCTCTAAACTCCATTTCAACCTTGAGGGCACAAAAAACAGTCTACTCATAAATGTTAATGTCTCGAATTATAAATTATTTTCGTAGACTCAGTCTTGGTGGGATAAATAAGTTATCCACCTTGATTTTTTATTCATGAAAAAGACATATATTTATCATGAAACACTTGTAATGTTATCTTTATATGCCCCGATATAATCATCTTCCTTCTACTTAAGACTGGGGATCTCTCTTTCAATATAAATATGGAGGTATTTGGGAAAATATTTCATGAAAAACATTTTCTTTAATTCCCCCAATATATGGAATAAATTTTCTTCTATGACATCTAATTCATGATTAGTTTCCACAACTGATCATCCTACCCATCAAAATGGCTAACTTCCGGCATAAGTTTCTCATCTTATGAACACTAGATGATATAGAATATCTTTTTAATCGAGTTAATCCACATTTCCATGAGGAGGGGTTCAAAAGATCCACTAAAATTGGGGTGAATTTTTCCCCATAAAGGATATTATGAATACTTTCCCTTTCCTTGGTGGAGGAGGTAATTCCACATGATTCATGTTATTATTTATAACTTGAGCCAACTGAGCAAGTACTTTCATGATGATTTGATCACCCATTCACTTCTTATTCAGAATATCATTAGGGAAATCATCACATTGGCTATCAAATTTATTATTGGAACATTTCTTCTATTTCCCTCCATTAACTAATAAAAATAACATACAATTAGATTGATTGAATTCATATATAATACGCATAAAAAAACTTGAAACATAAAATGAAAAACTCTTAAAGTAAAATTATATCCTAAAGCATGATTCCCAAGGTTTCAATCTATATTTAATATGAACGGTTACCTCATATTTATTCTTATGGGTTTATTTTTTTTCGTTCCCATACTAATGGTTTGTATGAAACTTTTGAAATTACTAAATCATATCCCCCATGAGTGTCAAACCAGGAGTGTAGAAAGGCCCAATGTCGTGTACCCGTTATCATTTGAGTCTAGATCAAAGTAGCATTTTCATGTTTCACCCCTACATACATCTGTATCATAGCCACATCCAGTTGTTCATATTTAGACAGGGATGTTTTTTTAATAAAACACTTACCCTATATTTACCAAAATTTATGGATGTTTTCTTATACTTTGTCTCAGCCCTAAGTTTCTTACTAAAGTTCTTTATTAATAATGTCGAAAAATAACTAGACCATCCTCTGATTCCAGCTATAATGACCCAATCCTTTTACAAATATCATTTCATGATTTTAGGAATAATTAAGAATTATTTACAAGCAATGGATCATAAATTTTAGTGTCTTGGAAGACTAGGTGCATAATTAAACATCATAAACAAAACCTTTATTTAATCTCCATATTGGGATCCTAACTTACACTAGGATCATACAGCTGCATACGATAACCTGGGTATAACATGAACAAAGGGACTATCTTAAAATCCTAGCAAGGGAACAGACATAAGAACAAATCATTAGCACAAGGGTTAGAAGTCATGACAAACTGATATAAAAAGTCATGGAATATATGGAATGATTTCATATAAGTAAGGGATTATATAAACATGGAGTCATAGTAATATGGTATAAATATAAAAAATTACTTTAGTAAGAGTCACGTCTCATTTCACATAGTGGATCCCAAATCAAGGTTAACCACAAATACTGTTGCACATGGTAGCACGAGTTAAGGCCAACAACCATGTCTGTTTCAAATAACATCTCATGAGTCTCAAATTTTCCAAAAAAGTAGAGATATATCTAGGAAATCCCATATTATCATGTTCATGAATATGTTTTCCACATAATGATTCATCAATAATCAATCATACATAAATAACAGGGTACCCATTGAAACAATTGGGTATCATAATCCTGTCATAAAGCATATTGAATGGGCGTACCATACAAGTGTACATGAATGAAAGAAATTAAAACATACAGGGTCATTCAAAAGAAAAAATAGGAATATATCCCAATACGTTATGTAAAACAAAAGTGAAAATATGTAAGAAGTGTATTTAAGATATTTTAGCATTAAACCATTTTAGTGCGGTTTTGAGGAAAATACTATAGATAATTTAAAATAGAAAAGGGACTAATCTTTTATATAAACGAGAAGTGAACCAAGAATGTTTTTATAATAGAGATAATGATTTTATAAAAATAATGGTGTCTTAAAATATATGATAAAGTAAAATTGAAATTGGGTATGATTTTTGGAAGTTCCCTTAAAATGGGATTTCTTATCCGGAATAATTGAAGAGAGAATCTTTTAAAAACAAATATATCCCTGAATGAGAATGATGAATTAATATTGATGCAAGAGTTTGGAGAAAATTAAAAACTTTTTTATTATTTATATAAAATTAATAGATAAAACTATTTGGGTAAAAAAAATATAGAGAAACCTGAAGGAATAATGAAGGTTCTGGTAGAATCCTTTACCTTAAGTACGATGATATCCTTCTCTTGATCTTAATGTCCAAGATAATAAAATTTTATTCATTAATTAATAATTAAATAACCTATAATAAACTAAATTGATTTACTATAACCTCATTATGTACATTCATTTCCTTTTTTATGGGTTAAGTAGTTCAATTTCATTGTTTTGGGAGCATTTGGTTCTTTGGTTCTCATGATTTGTTTACTTCTATACATGTAAGGATAAACATGTAAGATGAGAATGGTTGTCCAGAATTAGAGTTATATGTTTATAGTGATCATAAAAAATATTACATGGTTATAAAATTCATTTTTTTGTAGTAATGATGAATCATTGCATAAAACTTGAATGAAAATTGTTTTGGTAAACTGATAGGTTTTTATCACAGCGAAGTCATTTTGTTTTATAAATTAATATCATCTATAAAAAAGATTCTAGAACCTCACATAAGAAATAATATATTTATTATATTCAATGTTTACCATAAAATGGTTTCATTACCAGAGTTGAAGATGGTAGAAGAAATTTAAAACGTATAATCCTTGAATGTGATGAATTAACACATCTCAGATGGAGTTTTCATTTCTTGTATAAAAGAAGGGGAAAGAAAAGACAGTGATGAATTATTCCATTATGATAGAAAATTATAGTATATTTATGTTAATAGAGTAATATTAAAATTTTAACTAGGGTAGGTGATGATATAAATGAAAACAAAGGAACCTGAAAAGAAAATTTATGAAAAGAAAAGCAGAATTTACCTCTTGAATATATCTTCGTTGAGAGCCTCTTTAGATGAGAGTTTTTGGTCTTTTTGTAAGACTAAAAGCTCATAGACAAGGGATATGGGATTAGGGAGATAATTGAGTATAATTTAAACTAGGCACAAGGATTTATAGGTGTGACGAGAGAAGGTAAATAGGGGTGATATTTATAGTGGAAGAGACAAGAGTTTTCTCAATATTTAATTCATTTGGTTATTATTTTTATCAACACAAGAAATATTGATGATTCTAGGGACCCAAAGCACAAATAAATGCATGTGAGTTCAAACCAATGACCATTTACATCATCCATGACTCAAGCATGATGTATAAAATAATTTATTTAGAATATTTCATATATCATGGAATTTCACTATTCACCAAAAAAATCATGTATTTTAGAAAAATCCCAAAAAATCACACAAACAATTTTGTGATGTGTTGAATCCAAAACTGAACTCAATTTTTTGAATATAATTTTATAAATATGCAAAATTTATGTTTTATTTAAAATCATAATTTACTTGAAATATGCAATTTTTAATATTAAAACTTCTTCTTTAAAAATTTTGAAAAATTAATTAAGGTAACATAAAATTATATTATAGTCACAAGACTTCAAAATATTATTTTATGAATGAATTTTAAGAAAATAAATTTTCATTAACATTATTAATGTATTCATAAAATTGTAATTAAATATTTATGAAATACCCAATGTACCGACAATACCATATTATCACTTGTAAGTTGGATAAATTTTAATTATAATTTCATTAGTAAAGTTACTATTCACTTATCCGATTTACTATTCATTTTGGTCACATTACAATTCCAAAATTCAAGTTATTATTTCATCGTTATATGTTCCTTAACATGTAGATATACATTTTATTTTACTCATTATTCATTTATAAGGTTTTTTACACGTAATATTATATGATTATACAATAAGGCATAATTATAAATAGGGAATTTACATTGATTAAAAATTGGGTCATTAAACTCATCCCCCATTATGAAATGTCTCCCTTGAAATTTTGTTTTACTTCTGATGATGAAAGCATGTGTGTGTACTTTTCCGTCATCATTTCCTCAAATTCCCATGTTTCCTCTTCATTCTTATAGTTTCTCCATTGTAAAATATGTATGGGATTTGTCTTGCTATGTAGAACTTTTTCTCTACAATCTGATATCTTTCATGGCTTCTCCTTATAATAATGATAGTTTTCTAATTGTAACAACTATGAATATAGTACATGTGAAGTATTTGGTATATACTTACTTAAGAGGGATACATGGAATACATCGTGTACTTTAGACATGATAGGTTGAAGTGCTAGTCGATTGGACACAGCTCCAACATGATTAATAATATGAAAGGGGCTTATGTACCTAGGACTTGGCTTTTATTTCTTCTAAAATATCATGACCTTATTCCTTGTAGATATTTAATGGAATAAAATGTCTACAACATTTAACTCAAGATCACTTCAATAATTATCTACATAACTCTTTTTTCAACATTACGCTTCCTTGATGTGCTGCTGAATGGTTTTCACCTTATCCACCAGTTCTTCGACCATTTCTCATCCTACCATTTTATTCTCACTGACTTCATCCCAACACACTAGTTTTCTGAACCTTTTCCCATAATGGGATTCATATGGTGCCATTCAAATTCTCGAGTGGAAACTATTGTTCTAAGATAATTCGACCAGTGGAAGATTTTGGTCTCATCCTCCTTTTATTTACATAGAATACACTCTAAAAATATCATACAGTGTCTAAATAGTTCTCTTAGATTGGACATTAGTTTGAGGATGTTAGGTCATAATGAAGCTCAGTTCTATGCTAAGATCACGTTGGAGACATTTCCCGAACTTTGAGGTGAATCTCAGATCTCTATCAGATATAATAAATAGTGGTAATCCATACAAACTTAACACCTATTTGATATGTATCCATGCAAGTTGATCTAATGAGATGTTCTCTCAAATTGTGATAAAGTGAGTTTTCTTTTAAAGACAATTTACAATGACCCATAAAGAATTGTTTCCATTGGATGTCCTTGGAAGTCCAGTGAAAAAGTATATAGTGATGTTATCCCACATCCATGTTGGTATGGGTAGTGTTTTCATCATCCCATTAGACTTTTTTTCAATCATCCTTTACTTCTTGAAATACCAGACACTTTGATGTATATTAAGCAATCTCTTTCTTCATATTTTCCTACCAAATATTTTCTTGGAGATCTCGATAAATCTCTGTACTCTCTATGAGAATAATGAACGTTGAGCTATATGCATCATTAAAAATATCATTCTTTATATATGGATTGTATGGTACATATAATTGTAACCCAGATCTTTCAACTCCTTCCTCACCAATCGTGAACTCACTTGATTTTCCATTACTAATATCTTCCACCCTTTTCAGAATTTCAAAATATTTTATGAGCATCCTTTATATTATCCATGAGGGATAGTTGAAAAACAATTTTAGAAAGGATTGATGATGTTCTTCCATTAATTATTCCCATGTAATTACTATATAAATATAATAAGATTAGATCCTTCTCAATTATCAATATTGATAAGGACACATGATCATTTCTACTTAAAGAATCATCCACCTTATTTTCTTGATGAGGATGGTACTAATTGAGCCGTAATAATACTTGATGAGATCTAACCATATTCTCTTTACATATTACTACCATTCTACGTGAATATAAATTTTAGACTATTGTGATCAATATATATCTCATAGTTCTCCCCATTGAGATAATGATGTCAGATTTTCAACACAAAGATCACAACTATCAACTCCAGATCATGTGTGAGATAGTTTTTCTCATTAATTTTCATCTACCTTGAGGAATAGGCTATCATTTTATCATTTTCATCAGTAAATAGACTAATAAAATATTTTATGCATTGATTTACACCAGAAATTGTTCTCCACTTGTTGGGAGTGTGAGTACTTGAATAGTACTAAGACTATTTTTTAGATCATTAAAGATTTCCTCACATTATTGAGTCCAAAAAAGCTTCACCCCCTTCAGTGTAATCTTAGTTATTTGGTTTTACAATCTGGGTAAGTTCTTCACAAGTTGTTGATAATATCCAGTGAGACCCAGAAAGCTACAGATATCCATTATAGATGTAGTCCTGGGCTACTCTTCAATTGACCCTTTCTTCAAAGGGTCCATATATATTCCTTTGTTAGTGACAAAATTCCTCATTAACGATACATACAACATTGAGAAATAAAATTTAATATACATTTTATAAAGTTTATCCCTTTGAAAATTCATCAACAAAGTATTAAAATGATCATCATGTTCCTAAATTCACTTAGAGTATTTCAGAATAACATCGATACAGTCTACATAATTTTGTTGTGGTAATCTATAAAGACTCAATTCATTAAATACGTGAATATTTCTGCAGCATTAGTGAGTCCAAAGGGAATTATTATAAACTCATAGTGTCTATACGTCATTAAAATGTCATTTTTGGTAATATCTTCCTTCCTCGCATTTAATTGGTGACATCTTGACCGAAGGTCCTCCTTAGAGAAATAACTGGCCCCATGTAGCTGATCAAACAAGTCATCTATCTAGGGTATGGGATCCGTGTTCTTTATCAAGATTTTATTGATCTCATGATAATCAATGAAGATACAAATTGATCCATCCTTCTACTTAACAAATAGGACTAGTGAACCCCATGGTGAAGCACTCAGGTATATAAAAACCTTTCCCAGATTCTCCAGTAACTAATCTTCAACACTTCCATCTCTATGGTGGCTATTATATTAGGTGTTATTGATGTGTTTAAGGATCCAATAATAAGTTAAATTTAGAACTAACCCTCTATATTAGGAGTAAGACCGTGCAATTCATTAGGTAATACATCCGTGTAATCCCTCACGATGTGAATATCTTCGAGAAGTATCATATCCTTTGTCTCAATAATTTGAGAATGATATGTTTGCTCAAAGGCAACATTTTCCACACTTGAGGCAATGATTTTTAAAGATATTTGTACTCTTATACATATTTATAAAAAATTGGAGGATGCTTTTGGATGTGAAAAGTTATCTACCTTTCCTGATATTTGATATTGTATTTGTTTAAAGATATCGAACCAATGCCAAAGATAACATAGAACTCCACTAAAGGATCTATGATGAGATTTTATGGGAGGTTCAATCAAAAAAAATTAACTGGGGAGGGGTTATATACATTGTATGCCATAATTTTCCCATTTTCTATTCCCACAGATAACTAAATCTCCCAATTTTGAGGTGATGTTTGAATAGTTCTATTAAAATTGCATGATATGAATGAATTCGTAGCACTGTAATAAAATAGAAAGTTCTCTATTATTGAATGAATAAATAGTGTACCTATCACCACATCATTGTCCAGATCTACCTAAGATGCAGTGACAGTATAAACCCTTCCTTGTATCCTTATAGATTTTAGTTGATTTTCTCTGGAAAACATTGGTATAGGGATTTTGTTTTCATAATTACTATGTTTCTTGCAGTTGTAAGACTTCTATATAGGATGAGTGTTGATATGAACCATCTTTTATTATTCCAAATTAGTGGAATTATTCATATCCCTATGAGACTTCTTATTCTGATGTCATATTCTCCCACATTTGAAGCAATTCCTGGTTCCCTTTAAATAGTTCATAGGATGCTTCATCCCACAATTTTTCAATGTGGGATGTTCGATCTTCTTTCCATCTTGGGATTTATTTTGTGAACAACCCATATTAGACACCATTTTTAACTTTTTTTCATAGGTCCCACGAGACCATTGAGAGTTTTCGGTCTCTATTTCAACCTAGGGTGCACAATAGACAATATCCTCTTTACTTTCGAACTCTTGAATCACCAATTCTTTTCATAGACTATGCTTTTACCCTTAAAGAAGTGATCCACCTTAATTTCAGAGTTCATGAAAAATCCAGAAGCGTATCTTGAAAGACTTGTAAAGTATTATTCATATGCCTCAATAGAATCATTTTACTTATACTTATGTCTAAGGAACTCTCTTTCAATATTGAGAAAAATGGTTCTGGAAAATTATTTATTTCGAATCATTTTCTTTAATTCCTCCCAATACATGGAAAAAATTTACTCTCGAGACATCATATTCTTGATTTGTGTCCACAACATATCAGATTTCCCATTAAATGATACACTACCATCACAAATGTTTCTAATTCTGTGCACTATTGGACAAAGAATATCTTTTCAATGGAGTTATTCCACTATTCCATGTGGAAGGGATCAGAATATCTATTAAACATGGGAGGCACTATCCATATGAAGGATTTGAGGGCTTTCTAATATTTCCTTGGAGGATGAGGGTGTTTTACATGAATGAAGTTTTTATTCATAACATGCGGCAGCTGAGAAAGTAATATCATTATGTTTTGAGCACCCATTCCCATCATATATGGAATATCATTAGGTAAATAATCACATTTCCTATATCATTTAATTTTGTAATGTGTTCTTTTATATGCTTCCATTGACTAAGAATAATAAAATACAAATAGAGGTCTTGAATACATAGCTTAAGCAAAAAAAAAGAAACGTTAGGCATACAAGGATAAAATCATAAAGGAAAAGTACATCCTAACTCATGAATCCTTAGGTTTTAATCTAGGATCCCATGATTTTTTTCCTCACATTTATTCTTATGGGATTAATTTTTTTCCCATTTATAATGTTTTTTACTGAGCTTATGAATTTACAAAAGCATATCCCTCAGGAGTTTCAATCCTAGAGTGTAGCAAGGCCTATTGTCATGAAAAATTTCCTATTAGATTCTAGATTAAAGCAGTTTTTTAGGGTTTTACCCCTATATACATCCGTGCTAGAGGCACACCCACCTTTCTATATATAGAAATGGATGTATCTTCTTGATACACCACTTACTATATAATTACCAAAATTTTGGGATATTTTCCTATACTTAATATCATACATAAGGTTATTACTAATGTTCTCTATTAATAATCTCCAAAAATTAGTATACCCTCTTCTAATACCAGCTATAGTGAACATTTTCTTTTACACTTATAATTACATGATTTTAGACATATTTAAACATCATATTACAAGACAAGGATCATACCATCTAGTTTCTAGGAAGTATAGGTACAAAATTAAACATCATAAAAAAATTTATTTAATCTTTATATTGAGAACCTAACATACACTATGTTGATACATCTATATTGGATAACCAAGATATAACATGAACAATTGGATAAGAAAATCATTGTTAGGTAATAAACATAAGAATAAAACATTATCATACGACATTTAAGGTGTGACATAATGATATAAAAAACATGGAAAATATTGAATCATAAAATTATAAACATGGGATCATATAAAAATTGAGTCATAGTAATGTGGCAGAAACATAAAACATGAATTTATCATGAGTTAAGGATCATTTCACATAGTGGATAACATGTCAAGGTTAACCACTAATACCATTTCACATGGTAGCATGATTCAATGCTAATCGCCATGACCATTACATATAACATCATATGAGACTCAAATTTACCCCATGAATTAGAGTTTTCTCTAGAAACACCCATATTAACATGTTAATGGATATTTTTTCCACATAATGAATCATATATAATCAATCATACATATACATAAGGGTTCCCATGGAAAAAAATGGGTATCATAATCAAGACATAAAGTATATTGAATGGGTGTATCCAACAATTTTCCATAAATGAAATGAATTTAAACATTCATGGACATTAATAAGGGAAAATAGTCCTATATAAAAGGTAATTTATATCAATCATAAGTGACAGCATGTAAGCAGATTTTTTAATAAATGTTAGCATTATAACATTTTAGTGCAGTTTTAAGGAAAATACTAAAGAGAATTTAAAAAAATGGAATAATATTTTATACAAAACTATAAGTGAACCAAGATATTTTTAATAAAAAAAATAATTTTATAAAAAAAATTGTGGCTTAAAACAGATGACAGAGTACACTTGAAATTGGGTAAGAATTTGGGAAGTTCCATTAAAACATGATTGCATTTTTGGATGAATTGAGGAGGGAATCATTAAAAAACATGTTTATCCATGAGATAGAATGAATTATGGATCATTATAAATGATTTTGGAGAAAAAATACCTAATTTAGAATATGTATATGAAAAATAATATATGTCTACTTTTGGGAAAAAATAAAGAGAGAGAAACCTGAAGGAGTAATGATGGTTCAGGTAGAATCCCTTACCTTAAGTATGGTGGTGCCCTTCACGTGATATTAATGTTCTGGATAGTAAAATTTGATTAATTTATTAATAATTATTGAACCTCTTATACATGAAATTGATTTATTATTATCTTATTAAGTTCCTTCTTGGCATTTTTAGGGGTTAAGAGGTTCAATTTCATTGTTTTTGGAGTTTTTGTTTCCTTTGTTTTCATGATTGGTTTACTTATATATATGTGAGGATAAACATCATACATGAGAATGGTTTTCCCAAATAGAAGTTACATGTTTTTAGTGAACATATATAATATTACATGGTTTTAAAATTCAATTATTTATTTAGAGTGTAGATGAATCATTATATAAAACTTTAATCATTAAAGTTTTGGTTAATTAGTGGGTTTTATCACAATTAACACATTTTGATTTATAAATTTATATCATGTGTAAAAAATATTCTATTACATTACATAAGACATAATACATATATTATAGTTTGTTCAACTATAAAAATGGATTCATGACTGTAATTTTAGATGGTAAAAGAAATTGAAAACCCGTCTTCATTAAATGTGGTGAATTGGCACATATCAGATGGTGTTTTAATATCTAGTATAAATGGATGGGGGAAGAAGAGATGATTGTGAATTATTACATTAGAATAATGAAACATCCAGTAAATTTGAGTTACTAGAGTTATCATTCCTTTTTTATGAGTATAAGTAGGTATAAAAATGAAGACAAAGGAACATGAAAAGAAAATAATAAGCAGAATTTAACTCTTGAAAATATATTCCTTGAGAGCCTCTTTAAGGGAGATGTTTTGGACTTTTTGTGAGACCAAAATCTCCTAGATCTAAGAGAGGGGATTATGGAGATATATTAGTTTAATTTATACTAGGCACCGGGGTCAAGAGTTGTGATTAGAGGAGATAAAGTGGTGTGGTATTTATAGTGGAGGAGAGGGGAGTTTTATCAATATTTAATTAATTAGTTTATTATGTTTCTCAAGAAAAGAAATAGTTGTGATTCTTGTGACAAAAAATAGTTATAAGTTCACTTTAGTTCGAACCAGTGGGTATTTATATAATATATGACTCATGCATGATATAGATATTCATTTATTTAGCATATTTCATAAATTTTCAAATTTCACTATTCACCAAAAAAATAAAGTACTTCAGAAAATTCCCAAAAATCCACCCAATCCATTTTCCATGTTTAGAATCCAAAAAATAACTCCATTTTATGAAAATAATTTTTAAATAGGAGAAATTAAATTACTAATTAAAATCATAATTTACTTGAAAAATAGAAATTTTAAAATTTAAACTTCTTTTTTAAACACTTTGAAAATTTCATGTGGTCTCATAAAATTATATTATAGTTATAAGTAATCAATATATTATTTTATGAATACATTTTTCTAAAATAAATTTTCATTTAAATTATTAAATTAATCAAAAAATTGTAATAAAAAATTTATAACTTACTAAAACCCCCAAAACTATCATATTATCATTTATAAGTGGGATAAATTTTATTTATACATTCATTGTCAAGGTTACTATTCACTTGGAGGAATTACTATTCATAAGGGTCAGAGTACTATTCCAAATTTCGTTTTACTATTTCATCTGTACATTTTTCTTATCTTCTAGATAAACCTTTTATTCCACTCATTCTACATTTATAAGGTTTTCTATATGTAATGTTATATGATTATATGCTAATAAATAATTATAAAAAGGTAATTTCATTTAATTAATGTTTTAGTCATTATAATAATAGTATCCATATCATCAAACGACATTCTAATCAAAATATGATACATGAAATAAATCATCTATAGATACTCATAGAAGACACATAGTCTAAATTTATGCTCAAAAAGGTATTACAAGCCTACAAATCCTACTCAAATATTCCATATAACACTTATCCAGGAGGAAACACTATATGAGTCAGATAGCACTGATGGAATCCATATGATATGTCATTATTGTAGAGCCATTCCATGAGATGTACATGCTAAAATCTTGGTGATATTGTTACATAGAAGGGGATCACACCTAGGGATTTGGTGTATACTAACAACCCAATTTGGATAAACCCATGAAGTAGGGGATTGACGCCCGGGTAGTTTTGGTCATAATGATTCCAGGAACCCCACCTAGGGAAAATTATGATGTTAGAGGATATCACTCCAGGCCTCACAAAAGTATTCCAATTACTGGACCTGGTGGGTTGGGTTGTGATAGAGTGGTATTAGAGGATGATTCTATCATAGGACTGATGTTTTGGAGTTTTTATAGCAGTGAGATTGGTTTGGATTTTATGGAAATAGTGTCAAGTGATTCAATTTAAAATCTCATGCCAGGGAATCTAGTGTTGGTGTAATGGTTGATATATCCATTCACTTGGACATTGACTCCCTATATTTCAACTTGATACAAATAGGCACTAGTTGTGGTGGGAAACGTTGGAACATGAATCATTTTATAATGGGTAGTGATTTTCATTTCCTTCTTGAAACACCTCTCAAGATACACACATTGATCATTTTATATCTTTTATATTTTAGCATGAATACAAGATTATTTCTATTAATAATTCATTAGTAGGATTAAAAGGATGATCCCTTGAGTTCTGAGGCTTCAATAAAGGGACATGCTCAGGAAGTGTTACCTCTTGGTGGCGCCCTAGTCATTCTGCCACATGTAAAGTAGAAAATTATACTAGAAGTACCATTGGATGAGGTGTAAAAGGTGAGTGTGCTTCATAAATTTTAGTGATATTTACCCCATTGGATCCAAGGTGAACCATACCCCTAGGTGGATGAGGACTAGCTTGAGATGGTTACTTGATTCTTTCATCTAACCAAAACACATGTAGGCTAGATGGTGGTCCTAGAAGCGAGCCTTCTCCATTGATCTATGGAACAATGCTGGGGCTTAGTGACTCAGTAATTTGATGAGGTAACTCATTCATTTTCAGATTTAAAGATCCTTTATAAATAAGAGTTTTATCAAACTAAATTGATGGATGTGTGCATCTGGGATCTTCTACAGCTTCAGCAAGGTAGTACGACATTAGATGAGAATTTTACAATGTTTACCAACATCACTTGATACTTTATGGATATGTTTTGTGATAATTTATTTTTTTCTCATACATTTAAGCAAGTAATGTTTAGATAAATTTGAGATTTCATTTTACATATATTAATTCCAACCTATGATGGGGTACTAGAGATTTATTTGGTGGTTGATATTTTCCTGGATGTGAAGACATAGACTGTTGGTGCTGACAGTGAAAAAATTGAAGTAGTGACTTCCGAAATAGGGATTGATTATAGACATAGGGACCTAAATGTGTGATATGTTATAGGAGATGAACCCAGGATATATGATCTACATCTTGAGGCTCACACGATGTATCTATCTTTTCTAGAGAGATTTGATGCCACTCTTGTAACAGATGGGGAGATCTTGCATGAGATTTCTCAACCAAACATGATTCTAATAGAGATGTAGTGGATGGTTTGAATAGTCAGAGATAGGGGAAAGAGAAGGTAGGTCTGTAGGGTGGAGGATGTAGTGGAGGAGTTGGGAGAGCAGTTGGAGGTGAAATATATTTTGACTTGTTACCACCACCACCCCGTGCAGACCCCATCCTACAGAGGGAGTTGGTGGTTAGGGTGGGGGATGTTGTAGGTGGTTAGGTCTTATGAACAAGAGACTATAGGTATGATACTTGGTTTGATCAGTGTATTCTCTAATTTATATATTGTATTGACAGACTTGGGTGTGAGCCAGTCCTTTTTTAACATTTCCCTAGTTGGGGACATATATACTTCGGTTGAGCCCTTTGCTTGAACTTTGTTCTTGGGGACTCATACTAGAGGTGACTCAGTGGTCATACACATCTACCAATGGTGCGTCTAGAATCTTTGAGGTTAGAGTTTCTTCTTAGATCTCTTTGTTGTAGAAATGATCCCTTATGATGTCATATTAGGTATGGACCGGTTATCTATAGTTCATGCCAGGATAAAGTATTTTAGGTGGAGGATGTGGTGTGTTTACAGTGATGGGATGAGGTTTTATATTATGGTTGGAATGTAAAACTAGGTGGGCCAAGATAGGGTCATACATAAGAGGGTGAAGTTAATTACTCACCAGTTTTCTTGAATGACTTTGGGTATAGATGATGCTGTGAACTTACAATTTGTTTAAGTGGCGGATGAATATGAGGAAATCATTTTTAAGGATGTTCCAAGATTACATCCCCATTATTATACAAACATCTACATTAATATAAAAATTGGGAAAAACTTTATATCTACACTAGCATATCATATGGATCTCAATGATAATTGTGAGCTAAGAGTATATTATGAGGACTTGTAGAGGAAGGTCTTTGTAAGACCTAGTGTTTCACCCTGGGCATCCCTTGTGTAATTATCTAAAAATGAAGATTGGAGGTAGATTTTGTGTATATATTACCATAATATAAATCATTTTTACACAAAAAAAATGTATCCACTTCTGAGGATCAAGGAACTCATTGATTAATAGAGAGTGGTATGATGGTTCTCTAAGATTTACCTAGATCAGGTTATCAATGATTGTGAGTATAAGATGAGGATATACAGAAGAAGGATTTTCAATGTACTTATTTTCACTATGAGTACTTGGTGATTTTGTGTGTGTAAAAAATTCCCCAATAGTGTTAGTGGGACTCATGAAATTGATCATTCATCATTTCTTAGATCTGTTAGTCTTTGTATTCTTCGATGATATCCTAGTGTACTCAACATCTGAGGATGATCAGGTGAGACAGCTGAGGATGGATATAGATTTAATCTGAGGGAACAATATTTATGAGAAACACTCTATGTTCTAGTTATTGAATCAATAAGTTCACTTTTTGAGACATTTCATCTAATAAGATTTTGTATCAATGGACCCATTGAATGCCAAGGAAGTGTTCGCCTGTAAGTCACCCAAGAGCATGTCAGGGGTGTGGAGCTTCCTTGGGTTTAAAGGAAACTATAAAATATTCACAACCAATTTATTTAGGATTTCATTTCCCTTGAAATATCTAAATTTTAATGGGAAGAATTTAATTTGGATAGAAGGGTTTTATTAGGATTTCCATGAGTTAGGGCAGATATTGATGAGCACTCCCAAATTGACATTTTCAAAGGAGGGTGATGAGAATATAGTGTTAGATGATGCATTAGATACTAGTATTGGTTGTATTATATTGTATATGTTGGTATTTATTACCTATGGTTAATGTTAGTGGATTCCAAATGGGTAGAACTATGTGAGATATGATCTCAAGCTAGCAGTAATAGTCTTTATACTAAAGGTGTAGCGACACTACCATAAGGGAGTGAGATTTATTGTCTATACTGACCACTAGATTCTCAAGTATATATTTCCTCATAAGGATATTAACTTGATACATAGGTGACATAAATAGTTCCTCTAGGATTATGTCATCATGTATTTCTATACTCATGGAAAGGAGAATGTGGTAGAATACGCTCTCAGAAGGAGATCTTTTTTACAAAAAGTGAGATATGCGTTAGAGTAGTTAGCCTTGTTATAGTTATCAATAGTGTATGGGGATGGCATATCTTACCTCAAATATATAGTTATTACCCCACCAATATTATAATTATTTAGAGATTCTTTTCAGGTATATAATGACTGTGAGATCTTATGTACTCAGATATCCCCTAGACATGCTTCTGATTGATTTTTTGAAGGTGGGGAGCATATCAGTCTTTTCAGAATGCATGATGGTACCAATGATGTTCTGGGAGGATGTTCTGAGTGATTTTATTAAATCATATTTGGAGGTTGATCCAGGAGTGTTGAAGATGTACTAAGATCTCCAACATCAGTTTTGGTGGCTATGGATGAAGATGAGAGTTGGAGAGTTTGTCTCTTAATGCCTTACATGTCATCAAGTAAAGGATAATAACCAAGTTATCGTTGGTTTTTCTCAACCCCTTGAAATTATAGAGTTCATGTGGGAAGGGATATATATATACTTCATGATAGTGATTACATTGATGTCTAGTGGGCATGATTATATCCGGTTGATCATAGACCGACTCACTAAGTCATCTCACTTCAATGATATTTTAGAGAAGAGTTAAATAGAGAGAATGGGATTCCTCTATGTGTAGAAGATTTTCAAGATCCATGGAGTTCCATAAATGGTCATTTATAACCATTATTATCACTATAAGTCTTAGTTATAGAAGGGATTGTAGGAATCCTTTGGGACTTAGTTGTGTTTCAGCATAGATTTTCACCCCCAGACACACAGCAAGACTGGGCATACCATTTGGTTTGTAGAGGACATTCTAAACGATTTCATGTTATAATTTGGATGTAATTGGTAGTATCACCTACTCTATGTGTGATTTTAATAAAAACAATTACTATTCCACCATTAGTATAGCGATATTTTTGGCCTTTTATGGGTGACCATATAGGTCCCCACTTTACTGGAATGACCAAGGAGAGTTTTCATTTATGTGGCCAACATTGGTGTGATAAATGAAAGAGATGGTTCATATCATCCAGGAGAAGATTAGGACTACATATATCCATCATAAGTCTTATGTGTAGAATCAATGGAGACCTTTGGAGTTCAATGAGGGATACCATGTGTTCCTATTGGTCTCACCTCACTGTGTATTGTGGAGATTTGGCTAGGGTGGAAAGTTATCTCCAAGATTCATTGTCCCTTTCTAGATACTACATAGAGTCGGCGAGGTGGAATACTACTTGGATATAACCCCACAGTTTGACTGGATACATGATGTCTTCCATGTGTCACAAATGAGGAGGTATGTGTATAAACATTCACATGTTACCAACTGGGGTAATTTAGAGATCAATGATGGGGATAATTTTGAAGAGTACTAGATTGATATTAAGGATCAGAAAGAGATGATCCAATGTCGGAAACTAATTCATTTATTGTGTGTAATGTGGAAGCATGAGGATCTTTAAGAGAGTACCTAGGAGCGGGATACCAAGATGCATGATCAATACCCACATATCTTTGCATAGTATTTTATTTTTCGTTCCATGATATAAATTTCTAAGGTAGGGAGAAATTAACATCTCATTTTTTCCATGTAAACTATTTGAATATATCTAGTAATATTTTCAATACCAAGCACTGAGACATATCATTATTCTGAGGCCGAGTGGTCCCAAAATTGGTGTTAGAAATATATTAAATATAATAAATGAAAACATGCATAGTTTTATTGAGGAATTTTAATGTCTCCCAAAATGGGATTCAGATAATAAATTTAAGGCATAATTTGAGACATGATAATGGGTTGTACCATATGCATAAAATAATTTTTTTGGCATCTGGAGTTTGTAAAAAAATTCATTATTGGCCTAAATTATAAATTAAATTATTTTGATTTGATTATGTAATGACCAAATAAACTTCTATAAAAACCAATTATAACCAAATTTCATGGTTAGTCTCATAAACATTGAGTTCTAGAGAGGATATATTGTAGGATTATTCATGGATGAACATCAACAAATAGAGAATTGGTGATTAGTGTGCCATTAGAAATCTAAGATCTTGACAATCAATACAATACAGATTCATTCTTCAAAAGTGATCAATCCATATCGATGTAGGATGTTTGTTTCATGTGCATTTATCCATTTTTTTTATTTTTATACAGTGATCTCAAATCTATCAGCTAATGAATTGATTCCTGGATCAAGCTTATTACACATACATGTTAGATTTTTCAAGGATAAGGGAGTTCTATTATTGATAATTTATATATCTTCATTCATCATTGTAACAAAAACTAATGGAGGTAAATAAAAGCATCGGCCTAGGTCCATCCCTCATGTAATTGTTTTGTGAATTTCTTCCCCTGTTATTTATTCATTAATCGTCAGCCTTATATTTCATTGGTGGTTTGAAAAATACATAATAATATATCACTGTGCCTTCATTTCTTATTACTATAGATTGATACTCCATATCTAGGTATAAATTTTTGATGAGATCAATATAAAATAATATATTAGGACTGAATTTGAGTTATTCACATGGGTTATGGCATGCATGAATTGGGAGATGTGATAGAAGGGTTTTCCTGTGCGAATTAGTGGTCAGATTCCAGTGGACAAGGGAAGGGAAATCCTGATCACTCAGACCGACCATCTCTAGTGAGATTGAAAGTGGTAATCAAGGGAGGAAATGGTAAAGGAGAGGACCACATAGAGATCTTAGTGTTCTGAAAAATCCGGATATAGTTGATGTGTAATCTAAGATTACACACCATGTGTTACCCCAGTTATAGCGCCAGATTGTTTGTTGAGGAGATATATACCACACAATATGTGACATATATCCCTTAGACTGTACTCTGTGATTACATGGGCTGTCCAGGAGTACATGGGCATGTTCATGTACTTATACATGGAAAATTAAACATGCATAACCAGTTTTACATGGATATAGAAAAGGGAACGAGTCCTAATAAATGGGTAGACACAATGATGAAGAGACATGTTGTGTACTTATAGTACATGTCGTGTACTTTTTCAAAGATTGATGGAGCCCTTGTTCCCATTAGCTTGAAAAAGTTTCATTATGGTGTGTTCCCTAGATCCTTTCCTGGAGGGGTTATTATAAAGTATCATCTTTAATATAGGATGGTGATCCCCTCTGAGGAAATTTAGTCTTAGATGGAGTTTTTGGAATACCTCCCTGAGGCCCGAAGTGAGGTACTCTATCATTTTCATTTTCCCTAGATGTGGTTCTTGTAATCATTCTGAAAAACACTACATGGGTTTCAATCCCCTAAGTAAAATGTTAATATAGATTAGGTTTTCAATATACCCTATGAACCTAGGTGTAATCCTCATCTATGTATTAATATCTTTGGTATTCTTGTGTAATGACCTAGAATTTTTGAATGATAATTGTTTTTTGAAAATGTGTGTTATATTATATTATACACAAAAAACATATCTCTTTAATAATGATGTAAATATAAAGGAAAATTTATCCATATTAATTCAACTGTTATATGAAAATAGGTCAATTATGACTATTGCTCAATATGATCAGTGGGAACTATACTCATTGTAATAATATTAATTTTATAATTAGTGTTTATAAGTAGAAATGACAACGAACAATTAATGTAGAAAGGGGATGTGATGACATCAACTAGTAGAGTCATTATTTATAAATTCCTTTTTTTAGAAAATGGGAGGGTGGTAGTGTCAGTAGGGTTCTACCATTACTAATCCCAATAAAAGCATCAATAAGTGAATCTTGGAAAAAAAATATTTGGTAGAAGTTTATGTTAGTTGAAATTACAACTCAGGTGATGTTATCATAGCCACACCTTTAATTTATCATAATTACACACCTTACCATTTGGTCGTACTTGAGTGTAATAAGCGGTTACATGTCCATGACATAGTTAATTGTAGTTTAATTCCATTTTTTAAATTAAATTTCCATCCCATAAATTCTGTTTTAAGAATAGTAGTTCTTAATAAAAATTGGATTATTTGAGATAGAATTTGTTAAATTGGATTTTTATAACAAAATTTTACTTTTCCAAAAAGATAAAAAAAATTATAATAATGCAAGGAATTATGAATAATAATTATTTTAATGAAATATTATGAAAAAAATTGTTATTTAAATATAAATGATAATATAATTTTAAAATTTTTATGTTTCTGAAATTATACTATGCATTTTCAACCATATATTATTATAAATAAATAAGTATTTTCATTTATAAATGTAAAAATTATCATATTTAGAGAATTATTAAGGAAATATAAACAAATTTTTTGAAATAATAAGGTCAAAATTAGGTTAGGATGAATTTAAGTGAATATCAAAAATATTTTTTTAGTGAATAGTTAAAATATAGTTTGACATTGTTGTTTTGTTTATTGACTTTATAATTATTTCATAATTATCTAATAATTAATTAAAAACAATCCATAGCCTAAAATAATTTATTTTATTAATATAAAGTATTTTAATATCTTTTAATATATTTCCAAACCCATAATTTACTTTCCATAATCTAAAATGGAAACTTTAACATTAAAAATATTATTTTTTGAGGAAAATTTACTTTTCCGTTCCAAAAGAAGTAACATAAAATGTTGACCGAATATTTTGAATTAAAATAACATAATATATTTTCCAATATTCATAGAACAAGGGAAAAACTTGGGTAAGTCAATTGTTTTTCATTTTCGACAACTTAGATTTACAAAGAAAATATTTGGAAATTATTAAAAAAAATCCTTCACTTTTGCTATATATACCCACCCATTTCTCCATTTCCTTAAACTAAAAATCCATTATCCATGAATATATTGTAGTTTTACTTCCCGAGGTGTCATTAGTCCCCTAGGGTCCCAATATTCATGTTTTATTATAACTCTTTTAGTTAAGGGAAATCTTCATTTATCTTTTCCATTCAGGAGTCCATTTTGGGGTATGTCTTTCAGTTTCCAAGAAAAATAATTTCATCCACTTTATATTTTTTAAAAACCTTATGAATGGTATTTTATTAATGGTATAACCTTGTCCAATCTCATTTTACCATTTTTAAAAATCATGTTTTATACTCATCATGCTATCAAGTTATTCTTCTCACAATTTTCTCTTTTACATGGGTATTTCTGTTTTCCATTTTATTTGAATACCCTAAGCTATTTTATTTTAATTGAGTATTAAACTAGATCAAAAAATGGATTTTTAATTCTGGGATTTAAATATATGAAACTCACATATCCTTTCATGAGTATAAAATTATGTAATTTTCATGCCTTTGTGCTTTTATGTATGCCATGATTTTAGATAAGAAACTCACTCCTTATTATCCACTAGTTATTAGTGAAATGATTTATTATGATATATTAGGCTACCATAAAACTAATATATATGATGGGTGAAACATGATTGTACTCCAATTCATTAGTTAAATAATTTAATCACTACATATTCCATGTTTTACGATACCTTGTTGAATAACATTATTAATATTTATGAAACCTTAGTGACAAAACATGGTGATATTCTAGTGAATGTCTCATTTAATTTTTTTATCCAAATATACATGTTATGAATCTTTATATTTTTATGATTTTCCTCTTGTTTCCTCTCTCATTATATAATTATATTCCTTATGTTCTTATTGATATTTTTCAATATCATATGTAAACTATTTCTCATGCATTCACTTACTGGGCCTTATGACCACCATTTCCTTTGATGTATGTCCCCAGGTTATTAGATGCAGTAAATGTACATAAGATGAACCAATTATGAATATTTTCAAGGGTATTATACAAATCATTTAATTTTTCATGTATTATGAACCTTATTTCCAAGAAACTAAACTTTTAAGGATATTATGTTTATATGATGTAATGAAATGTTATGCAATGAAATGGGAGGTTTCCATAGTTGGAATAAAAGGATGTTTTAGTTATTTATGGAAAATAAGATTTCATAACTTTATGAATAACCCAATTTGAAATTCTTAAATATAGGAAAACATTCTGTTATTTTAGTGAAATATTAAGTAAGTAGCTTCTTAGAAAATAAATCCCTATTTGGAAACGAACAAGTGGATGTGGATCTCAAATAGATGTATCTAAGGGTAGCACCTGAAAACACTTCTTTGATATAGAATCGAAATGGAATTGATGCATGATAATGATCCTTTCTGCACTCCCAATTTTACAATCCAGGTGGATATTGTTTTGTTATCAGAAGATTTTTATGAACCATTATGAAGGATATATATATATATATATTTTAATTGTTGTCAAAGAATCACATATTTAATAATGTTGTTTTAATGCATAAAATTCCTTTAGAATTATAATATTCTTATGAGAAACATGTTTCACACTATGGTTTTATTCTTTTAGAAAATGTATAGAAATAGGGGAACTACCTAAATGGTGAGTGCAATAGCCCATGTACTGACGACCCTCCGAATAAAGCTAGAATGGAAAACTACTTCAGAATGATGAATCAACTAACTTGTGTTATGGAAAATTACTTGAATAAAGATGAGATACTGGATTCACCTCAAAGGGAACAACTTTTTTTAATTCCTTTATGATTCATTGATCAACTTCTTTCAGTGGATATACCGATTCATTGATTTCTAAACAATGGATAGACTCTATAAGAAATATCTTTTCTATACATCATTTTTTGGAAAAAGATAATGTAAACCTAGTTGTGTACCACTTAGAAGGAGAACCTGATTAGTGGTGGTTTTTGATTTAAAACATGAAGCCAATAAGGTATATTGATGATATAGAGTGTGGAGAGTTTAGGGGGTACTTTTTGATTAAATATTTCCCTCATTCTTTAAGAACAAAAGTGGTGAAGGAATTTTTAGAGATGAAGAAAATTGAAAATGAATCTTTGGGAAGTAATGAGATAAAATTTACCATGATTTATCATTAAATATCTAGATTTTATAGATCCAAATGGAGTGTATTATAGATTTTTGGTGGACTAAGACCCCATAAATAGACTAATATATCCAATCAAGAATATGAAATCTATGAGAAGATAGTGCGGAGTGCTATAAAGGTTGAAGAAGAGTTTGGAGAGATGAAATGTTTATGTAAATCAAATGAAAATAATTGATCATTGGAGATAAACATAGGGAGGAACATTTATCCCAAAAGAGAAGTAAAGTATGTGAAACTCCACACATGCAAATAATATGGGAAAATCCTTTGTGGAACATCTTTCTTAGTAGAATAAAATGTTATAAGTGTGTAAGAGATTTCTTTATAGCATGGAACTACAATAGAGCGGTTAAGCCTAAACTTCTCAGCCCTAATGAAAAGGGAAAGATGATGCAGGCCCCGCTGGGATTCCAATTCTATAAGTGTTGATAGCTGGGGAACTTTTCCAGTCACTATTGAAATTAGAAGGTAATGGAGGGGAATCACCATCAACCATAACATAGGACAAGGGAGAATGGTGGGTCATTTTATATCACAATGTATGAATTAGGGTATCTAAATGTTATTGTCGTTGTTACTATTTCATTCCCTAAAATATAAAAAGTAAATTATTTTATTTTGGTTCTAAACATCCTTTTTTTTTGTAGTTTTCCTAGAATATACAATCAATACCTATACCGCTAGAAGTAGTGTTATCAGTAAAGACTCATGAAGAGATTATTAAATATTTGAAATTGTATAGAAACTATAGTATTTAATTTTTCAAACACAATGTAATAACATATCTTCTAGACATTCCCCTGATGGAATTTGACATTATACTAGGGACGGACTGGATCTCAAAGAATAATTCTTAAATCAACCATAGAGAAAAGGAAATCATAGTAGTCTTGAATGGAAAACCTAAAATTATTTTCAAATGAAATATATCGTGGCCCGATCTTTGTATAGAAGAACCTCCCATAGCATTATTTATGGACATGATCATCGAGGAGGTAGAATTAAATTAATGTATAATAATATAAAATGTTCCCATCATTTAGGATTATACAGATGTATTTCCTAAAGAGTTACCCGAACCTACCCCCAAAAGGGAGGATGATTTTTCCCTTGAACTCATACCTGGACCTAAGATGATATGAAACCCTATATAGAATGGAAAATATGGAGCTAGATGTATAAAATAAATAGCTTCAAGATCACTTGGTGAAGGGGTTTTTCCAAACAAGTGTGTCTCCTTAGGGATCTTTAATTATCATTGTAAAGAAGAAGGATGGGTCAATGTGGTTATACATTGTTTATATATCACTTAATAGGATTATAGTGAAGAACAAACACCTGCTTCCATAGATTGATTATTTATTTGATCAGATGTGTCGGGCTCAATTCTTCTCTAAGAATGATCTTTGATTTATTTATCATCAGTTTGTGATGAATATATAAGATATTCTAAACACTACCTTTGGATCAAGATATGTGGATTATGAATTTTTTGTTATAACTTTCATTTAAAAAAATGATCCTTCTATATTTATGAATTTTATTAATAATGTCTATAAGGACAAACTTGATAATTTTTTGGTAGTTTTTATTGATGATATTATCATATATTCCAAACTCATAAGTAACATGATGATAATTTAAGGATTATATTGAAAACTATTAGGAAGGGTAGATCATTTGGAATTATCATTAAATTTGGATTTTGGTTATGAAAAGTTTCTTTCTTTGGGAACATTTTAACCAATGCGGGAATCTCAATTGACTCTACCAAGACAATAGTTGTTGAAGATTGGCCCCATCCTACAATAGTAACTACGATTCATAGTTTTATTGGTTTAGCATGTTATTTTTATTTTTTTGAAAAAAATCCCATTAATTTATAATATAATAATAATGTTAACATGAAAAGGGGATACGTTTATATATATGAAGAAATGTGAAGAATGCTCTCCAGATCTGAAGAAGATATTGGTTAGTGCACCCATGTTAACTCAACCCTATATGAGAGAATTTTTTTCTATTTTTAGTGATGAATATATGAAATTAATTGTGTGCATCCTCATGAAAAATAACATGTTGATAACTTATTCATCTTGGAAGTTAATGCATAATGAGAAGAATTATCTGACGCCTGAACTGGAGATAGCTGGTTTTATTTTATCATTGAAGATACAGAGGCACTATATTTATAGGGAGAAATGGGTTATATACACAGACCACCAATGTTTGAATTATATTTTGATGCAAAAGGAATTTCTTATGAGACAAAAAATATGGAGGGAACTTATTAAATACACTTACTATTCCATTCATTATCACCCCGAATGAGAAAACAAATTCACTCATGCATTGAGTAAGAAAGACACTTTAGTGATGGCAATGATGTGGATTCAAGAAGATACTTTGATCAAAAACATAGAAAACCTAGACATGGGAATAATAAGGGATGGGACATCATAAAACATATCCCATATTATTTATCAACCATAATTACAAGATAAGATCAATAAATATCAAAGAGAAAATCCTTTTTTCACAAAATAATATAGATGATGTGTAGAGTGGGAAGTTTCCAGGGATTAATATTGATCAAAAAGGTGTATTGAAATTTCAAATAAGTTTATGTGTCCCATCTATTTTTGAAATAAATAAGGAGATTATGGACGAGTCTCATAGATCTATATTCTCTATAAACCTTGAAGAACTAAAATATTTAGGGACCTGTGTAACCATTTTTGGAGGGATAACATAAAAAGGTAGGTTGATGAAAACACTACAAGGTGGGCGGTGTGTCAACAAGTTAAGTAAAATCGATAACATCCTAAAGAGGTATTGAAACCACTACCCATACCAACATGTAAGTTGGAAAATATCTTGACAGACTTTATCAATTATCTCCTAAGATCATCCAATGGAAACAATGTGATATGAGTTATAGTGGACCGACTCAGAAAGACTTCCCATTTCATTTCTATTTGGGAAGATTTTTTTCATGAAAACAATCCAAGATTTATATAAAGGAAATGGTGAGGTTGAATAGAGTTCCACTTTATATCTTTTCTGATCAAGATCCCTGGTTAATATCAAAATTATGGAGAAGTATCCAACATACTCTGAGTACCAAATTTAATTTCAGTACAACCTATCACCCCACCTATTAATACCCAATCTAAAAGTACTATTAAAATATTCAAGGACATGTTGAGAACATACTCAGTAAAATTTAACGTTTTATGGGATCAACATATCCCATTAGTTGAGTTGTCATACAATAATAGATTCCATTTGACTATTCAAATGGCACACTATGATGCTCTATATGGGAATCGATGTTGAACTCATACTTATTAGGAAAAAGTTTGTGAGAGAAAGTTTCTTGGGCCCAATATTGTACAAGAAATGATAGAAAAGGTTCATTCCATTCAAAAGACATAAAGTCTTCTCAGAGTCAGTAGAAGTGCTCTGTTGAAAACTATCAAAAGAACATAGAGTATGATGTTGGTGGTAAAGTATTCCTTTAAATATCACCATGGAATAGAGTCAGGTGTTTTTCTAAGAAAGGGAATCTTATCCCCATGTACATTGGCCCCTATGAAATCCTTGATCACATAGACGATTTGGTATATCATCTTTCACTTCAACCAATTGTAGTTCATGTTCATGATGTATTCCATGTATCTCTCTTGAGGTAGTTCATACCTAACCCTTCACTATTAATAAATCTAGAGGTGGTATAACTATAAAATGACCTCTTTTATGAGCACAATCAGGGGAGATATTGATTTTAGTGAAAAGTTTCTACATAAAAATACTACCCACTTGTTCACAGAGTTGTGAAGGAACTAAAAATATGAATAAATGAAATAAAACCAGAGAATACAATGAGATAGAAGTACACATATCTTTTCAGAAATGAGATAATGAGTTGAAATTATGGGGAAAAATTATCATAAGGGGGGGATTAAAATGACCCAAACTATTTTAATGATAATTGATTCCTGAAATTGTTTTTTAAATTATATTATACAAAAAAACACATCTCTTTAATAATTAAGTAAATATAAAGGGAAATGTGACCATCTGGATTCGACCGTTATATGACCATTATAAAATTATGACCATTGGTAATTATGACTGCATGGACTTATACTCCTGATAATAATATTACTGTTTTAATTAATGATTATAATTAGAAATAAAAAATTATCATTAATGAAAAATAGAGAAGCGATGGCATTAAATAGTAGTGTCATGTTGTATGAAGCCATTTTATTAGAAAATAGGAGAGAGGTATCATCACTAGGGTTTACACATGACCAATCAAAATTCAAGCTTCATCATGGGAAGCTTGAATGAAATAGTTTATGGTAGAAGTTAAAGTAAGTGTAAATTACCACTCGAGCATTGTTAGCTGAGTTTCTCTATGGTACTAACACAACTTCACACCATACCATTTGGTCTTATGCGGGTGTAATAAGGGGTTATATGTGAAAGACTTAGTTTCTTAATGTTTAATTAAATTTTATAAATTAAATCTTTATTCAATCAATTTTATTTTATGAATAGTCTTTCTTAATAAAAATAAGTTTTATTGAGATGTAATTTGATAAATTGACTTTTAAAACCCAAACTATACTTTTCTGAAAAGATATGAATTTTTATATGAAACTAAAGAATTATGAATAATAATTATTTTAATTAAATAGGTCGATAAAAAAATTATTTAAATATCAATGATAAAATAATTTTAAAATTTGTTAAGTGTCAAAAATTCTACTGCACATTTTTAGTCTCCTATTATTTTTAAAAAATAAGTATTTTAATATCTAGATGTTAAAATTATCAAATTTAGAGAACTATTATGATAAAAAAAATATAATGTTTGAAATAATCATGTTTAAAATAGGATAGGGTAAATTTATGAGAATTTTCTAAAATATACTGTTTTATTAATAGTAAAAATATAGTTTGAGGGTTTATGTATGTTTAATGTCTACATAATTATGTCATAATATTTTTATATTTAATTAAACACAATCCAAATCCTAATAAATGTTATTTTATTAATATAATGTATTTTAATATATTTTAATCAATTTCTAATCCAATAATTTGTAATAGTTGGTGTTCTAGAACCAACTGGTTTTACATTGATTACATGGATATTTAATGTATTATTACATATTGCTCATTGTTCTGTGTGAATATGATGTAATAATGTCCTAGAGTATTTGTTTCATTGATAAGGTCTTGGAATTTCCCTGCTATGATGAGAACCTTGAAATTCTATTACCACATTCATAAATATAGTTTTGCATTTGGATGACATGTGATAATGGGACACATAGCATACAGATCATCAGGTGAGAGTACTCATAAGTAGAAGAGACTTCCTCTCATTAAGTTTTCACTTGGTAATCTACAAGATAAGAGATTATGAGAACAGACCCGCTAGCAGAAATTCTGCATGTTTTGGTGTCATCAGATATTTCTATATGCGACCCATTTTAATGATCCTTAGACATTAAGATTATCATTAATACTTGTCATGACTTACAAACTTTGATTTACTGAAGAAAACCATCACGCAGATAGTTGGTGGGAAGTATGGTATGTTGGGTGCATCACGAGTGGCATGTTATTAATGGATAACTCATGGAAGGACTTGTCCATTCCATTTAGGGAAACTGATATATCAACCATTTTATTGAAATAGAACCGTCGTTTGAAATTCCATGGATGTGGTGTAATGATTAGTTTATTTTAGGTAGTCAAAGAACGATGTATCAAGCATAAAAGATGATGACAAAATCCTAAAACCTTCTTGATGAGATATTACAACAATTAGATTATATTATATAGTAATAATTTGTATGTGGATGTCATTATTTCTACTTTACATTCTTTGTCACTGGTGCCTTGACCCACTACTAGACAGTAATCTTGGACTTTAGGTAAGCCCACCTAATGCCAATGAGAAAGAATACTAGAGGGTCACACACTAAGTGTTGTTAGTGGTCTCGGTTAAATTCTATTTGAATTTAATTAATGGAATAAATATTATTCTCAAGACCATGGAATAATTTTATTCAAGTTAAGATGATTGCCTAAATTAAATTAAATATATTTATTTATTTTATTGAACATTTAAAAAATATTTATTTAATAGTTTGTAAATAAAATATTTATTTAAGAGAATAAAATATTTATTTATTTATTCGGGTGATCAATAAATAGAAGTTGAGTTCGAACGGACCAGGGCATGTCCGATATTTAAATAATTATTTATAAGATTGTAAATAATTATTTAATTAGTTGGATCAAATTAAAATAATGATGCTATTATTTATTTATGCGGAATATTATTTACAATTCCGTTTTCCACAAGTTGGCGCACTATAAATAATGACATGGTATTATAATTAAATGCATGTTTTTTCTCTATTTTCATGAATATATTTAATTGTTTCTATGAAATTAAATGTTGTAAATAAAATTAAATGTATATAAATAAGAAAGTAACCATATTGTGCTATACCCCACACCACACCCCAGCACATTCTTGGTGAATTGAGAAATGTTTAGCCAAGAAATTTCTCTCTCAAATATTCATCTCTCCCCTCTGAAGAATGAGAGACATTCATCAAGGCTGAAGAAAAAGCGAGCAAGAATGACTGACACAAGACACTCACTTAGCAGCGCTAACACCTGGAGAATGAGTGGTGTCGATCAGAGGCCATAGGAGCTTGCGTGGATCATCTCTAGAGGGATTCTAGTTTGTGTCCTTATAATCACAATGAGATTATCCGGAAGGGTCAATCCGGACGATCAACATCATCAATGAAGAAAAATACCAAAGACACAAGTGTTATTTTTCTTTGTGTAATTAATTAAATTAATTATTAACATTATGTTCCATATTCTCTCTAAAGGATTCGGGCCTCCCTTTTTTTATTTATCTATATCTTTGATTATATTCCATGGAGACCGACTTTCATTATCTTATTGATCCAGATATAATCATTGATCCTGGTAAAATTCATGATTGGGTGCCATCCAAACCATGCTTCTGCTGCACCCAATGCCTTCAAGTGGTATCAGAGGCATTACATCATATTTTATAATTATTTAAATATTTCATTGATGAATTATGCATTTAATAATTTAGTTGTTTCAATTAAAGTTAATCATTCTGAAAATCTAAATCTCTAGATTTATTCCTCCTCTTTCATTTCACGTTCATGATATAGAAAGAAATTTTTCTTTTAATTTTTATTAAAATAAAACAGAGGATCTCATCTGGAGTTTCCAAACATTCTAGACCATACTAAACCAGAATACATGGCTTGTATTCTGAATTGCACGCCGTGTAGTCTAGGTTTAATGCATTTGAATGGTCCACCAAACCAATCCATTTTTTGGAGTCTTTCTAAGTATTAAATGACTCTATGTGTTGACCAGGATCAGGTGGCACACGGTTTCCGGATTACACGCCATGTGGCCCATGGAACACGGCGTGTAGTCCCTTTGCATTAGGGTTGGACCGTGTACCCCGTACACAGCTTTCCCGACTAGAAACCATGTAACGCAGATACTACATGGTGTGTGTCCCATTGAACATGTCGTGTACTACGGAAATTTTTGAAGTACATGTACACGCCATGTCCCTGGACATGTACTTCGGATAGATGGTGATCAAAAATACACACCGTGTTGTCGGAACTATACGCCATGTACTTATCCAAATTACGTAAATTTATTAAAATTTATTATTCTATTAGAGAAACTCTTGAGATGTGTACCATAGTGTAGGCACAAATCTGATACACAACACGTGATAGGTGTTTTATTTGTATAGGTTTAATTTGACATCTGCGTAATGTTCATTTCTACTCATTAGGTATTTATGAACAAGAACTCACCAGGTTTCCTCCAAGGTACAAGTTACGTACAAAGATAATTTTATATAATTTTATTTGTTTAAAATTATGATGGATGAGAATCTCATGGAAATTAAAAAAAGGGTTTAAGATAAAAGGAATTATTAATTAAAGAAAATTAATTGATTTGAGTGTGATTTAACTTAAAAAAGATCAATTAAAGAATTGAATGCTAGTATTATTTATCCATAAATATATATTCATGCATGGACGATCATGAGATAGACCAAGACCTTTGTATTATAATGGTTTCTTTTAATTAATTTATTTAAATTAAATTTGTTGGCTGGTTAGCCTTCTTCTCATTAATATATCGGGCATGAACACCCAAGGTTTTTTTATGTAAAACCCCTTTTACCCCTCACTCGTGTGTGAGATAAAAGCATATGTAATGGATGGTGCTCCCAAGATAGTGGAGGTGTCTCAAGTTAGAATCCAAGGTGAAACCAATCCAACAAGATACAAAGGTGGATAGGTGGAAAGCTGTAAAAAGAAACCCAAAAGGATCAAGTTGTTTCTCCACTAGGTCAGGGTTGGGTTATCAACCACTAGATAAAGTAACCATTAGAAAATATCATGATCATGCCACTTACATTATTTTATTTCTGCCAATTGCATGGTTTCTCATTATGGTTGTGTTGTCACGATAACACAATTAATGAATTAAACACGCATTCAATATGGAACTAAAATAAACCAGACTTATGCGTAAATATTATCAGTACATGGTTAATAACTTAAGTAAGTTCCACTTAATATTAACATGAATGTGATAATGACAATAATAAATTCAAGCATAAGAGATAAAATTCCCACAATTAAAATATTGAGTTAGAACAAGCATTTCGTTACTAGATTAACGGGAAAAATTCTATAAAACGATGTGTTTGACCAATCCTTTTTGGGAGACTTAATTTTATAGAGGAAAGCTTTATAAAAGGTTTCAGGTTGACTTTAACTTATTACATTAATAGGATTAGCCCTTTCTAGACTTGGTGTAATATTTGATGAAAGAGTTTAGGAAATCCAAAGTAAATATTTTAGGATTGGGGAGTCCACTCAATATATAATGGATCTCTAAGCCCGTAGTTGGAAAAGACCTTCCTACCTAAATACCTTCTAATAACTTGACCAACCCTTGTTGGGGTTATGTGAAGGGGAATATGGATCCTTTCCATAAGTATGTCATGGAAACTGGACATTCCAAGTTCAATGGTGAGGGTCATTGGGACATGATAAAATAGGGGAAGACATAATAAAATTTATTACTTCTCATAAAATGTAATCAAGAAAGTACGAATGATCTTATCTTTTAATTGTATAATAAAAATGACAAGCTCATCAACCACACTACCCCTATGATCAATTTTGGATAAAGGCAACATCCACACCGACAATAAATTCTAAAGAACGGTTTAGACGCCTTTGGGATATTCTACACCATGAAATAAGTCTAATGTGCTGGAGTCAGCATTACTTGATATGCCTTCCAAAGAGGCGAGTGATGAGGATTTACTATTTTATGAGAAACATATGAAAGAAGCGTTCAATGTTCAATGTTTGATGTTATCACCAATGTCTAGTGAGCTCATGAAGTCTTATGAAAACATGGATTCTTATAGCATGCTTGAGAACCTCCATGGTGTTTATCCGGATAAAAAAAATACAGGAAAGGTTTGAGATCTCTAAGACACTCTTTTAGAGTAAGCTTGGAGACAGTGCCCCAGCTGGGCCTCATGTAGTCAAGATCATTAGCTACATTGAGCCCAAAGATACATCACAACCTTCCATGAAAAGAAATATCAAAGGAGAGGTAATCGAACAAGAGGTTGTTTGTTTCGTATGTGTCAATAAGGGCCACTGGAAGAAAAATTGCACCCAGTCTAATAAGCAAGAGGAAACATCAGGTGAATTTGTTAATGAATGCAATCTATATGTTTCTACAAATTGGGTATTAGATACTGATTTTGGTGCTGACCTATGTATCCAAATATAGGAACCAATTAGATTCAGAATGATTGATCAAGGGGAGGTAGATTTACGAGCAGCCAACAGAACCAGACTTGCTGTTGTAGCTGTTGGGGACTACCACATCACAATTCCAATTGGGATGATCTTGGTGTTAAAGGTTTTTTATTATGTGCCTTCTGTTACTAATAAAATAGTTCTATATCTAGATTAGATATAGATGGATTTGTTTTCAAGTTTGGAAATGAATTTTTCTTCTTTTACAAAGATATAAGTTGTTATGGTATGGCACAATTATACAATGGACATTACGTGTTGGATTACACAAACCATGTAATGGCAATCGATAACAAAGATACATCACATGAATCATACCACACCCAACATTGGCATCACCGGCTATGTCATTTAAATGAAAAATTATTGACAAAGTTACATCAAGAGGGATATTTAGATTTTTTCAAACTAAAACCACTTGGCGTATATCATTCCTGATTACAAGGTAAAATTACCAAATCCCCATTTAGTGGGAAAGGTGAAAGGGATAAAGAACATCTTGAATTAGTTCATATAGATGTGTCTGGACCATTTCTAGTTGAAGCAAGGGGAGTGTACTCATACTTAAAATCTTTTACTGAAGATTTTAGTAGATATGAATATTTTTACCTAACGTGGAATAAGTCAGATTCTTTTGATAAGTTCAAAGAACACAAGAATGAAGTTGATAACTAGCCTGGCAAGAATATTAAGAAACTATGCTCAGACTGAGTGGGAGAATATCTTAATCAAGACTTCATTGATTACATAAGGGATTTTGGGATCTTATCCAAACTCACTCCTCCAAACACACCCTAGTGGAATGGTGTGAGTGAAAGGAGGAACCACACTTTGTTAGACATGTTGAGATCAATGATGAGTCATGCGAGTCATCCATTATTATTTTGGGGATATGCATTACAAAAAGTGGCACACATACTAAACCAAGTGCCAAATAAATCAATAAATGGTATTACATATGAGTTATGGAGTGGATGAAAAACCATGTTATCGAATTTACATGTGTGGGGTAGAAAAGTGTTTGTTATGGCCCCTTAAGGAAAAAAAACTCGCACCCCGAGGCACAAATTGTACCTTTATAGGATATCCCATGGAAATAATGGGATATTACCAATAAAATCCCTTATAAAAAATGGTTATAGTGGAAATACATGAAATATTCCATGAGAGGGATCACATCTCCAAAATAGTTAGTGGGAGAGAGATAGACTTCGATGAAGTCGAGTCTCAAGGTGCACAAGAGTTGGTACAGGAACAGATTCCACAAAGACCTATGGAAGAAGAATCTATTCCAGAGACACATGTACTGCGTAGGAGTACAAGAGAGATTAGAGAACCAGAATGGTATGGTTTTCTAGTCACTGAGGATGGTGACTACTTATTAGTTGATAATAATGATCCTCTAACCTACAAGGAAGCTTTAAGTGGAACAGACATAGCCAAGTGGAAAAAATCCATGAATTATGAAATGGATTCCATGTACCAAAACCATGTATGGATTTTGGTAGATCCTCCAATTGATGTAAAGCATGTTGGTTGAAAATGGTTATTCTAGAAGAAACTGTACATGGAAGGACAAGTCAATACCTATATGGCATGAATGGTTGAAAATGGTTTCAAACAACATTATGGAATTGACTATGATGAATCCTTCTCACCAATTTTAATGATGAAATCAATCTGAATTATACTAGCTACTGTAGCTTACCATTAGTATGATATTTGTAAAATGGATGTCAAAGTAGCATTCTATAATGGGAACCTTCCTGAAGATGTCTACATAACACAACCAGAAGGGTTTGTGACCCCAAAGGATTAAAGTAAGGTATAAAAGTTATAAAAATCCATTTATGGATTAAAGAAAGCATCCAGGTCATGGAAAATTCATTTCTATGAAGCCATAAAATAATTTTGTTTTATCCAAAATGAATGTGTGTGTTGTGTCTACAAACTGTTTAGTGGGAGCACAGTTGTTTTTCTAAAAGTATATGTTGTTGACATATTACTCATAAGAAATGAGATACCAGTCTTTCTGTCTATTAAGGCATGTTTGAATCAATTATTCTCCATAAAGGACATGGGTGAGGCATCATCTATTATTGGGATCAATATACATTGTGATAGATCCAAGAGATTTCTGGGCCTAAGTCAAAGTACATATATTGATAAGATACTGAAGAGATTCAGTATGGAACAATCCAAGAGGGGATTGTTGATAGCATCACGTGGAATTCAACTTTCCAAGAAAATGTATCCTCACACATATGAGAGAAGAAAGATAATGGAAAGGACTCTATATGCATCAGCGATTGGGTCATTCATGTATGTCATGCTATTTACTAGGCTTGATGTCGCCTATGCATTGAGTGCAGAAGGCGGATATCACGTTGACCCAAGTGACCACCATTGGATGCCAGTCAAGATTATCCTAATTTATCTGAGGAATACTAAGGACATGTTACTAACTTATGGTGGAGATGAATAACTATTCATTATAGGATATGCATATTCTTGTTTCTAGACTGATAAATATGACATGATTCGCAAACAAGATACATCTTCACTTTAAAAAGAGGTGCAGTGAGATGCAAGAGCTCAAAGTAGAGTGTGTTCATAGATTCTATAGTAGAGTCCAAGTATATCTCAGCTTCAGAGGTAGCTAAAGAAGATATTTGGAGGAGAAGATTCTTCCATGATATTTATGTGATACCTAGAAGTAAAGATCTCATCACAATGTACTGTCATAATACTGCAGCGGTGGATCTCACAAAGGAGCCAAGGTCAACTCAGTGGACGATGCACATAATTCTAAATTATCTTCTCTTGAGGGATTTTTCGTAGAGATTTGAAGTTGAAGTGATCAATATTTCCATGGAAGACAACATGGAAGACCCCTTCACTAAAGCCTTGACTCATCAAAAACATGATCATCATGTGAGGTATAGTGGAGTGAAAGTCGTTGGTAGTTGGCTCTAGTCCAAATAGGAGTTTGTAAGAGTTGGTGTCCTAGAAACAACTAGTTTTAATTTGATTACATAGATATTTAATGTATTATTACATATTTTTCATTGTTCTGCATGATTATGATGCAATAATATCTTAGAGTATTTCTTTCAATGATAAGGTTATGGAAGATCCCCGCTATGATGAGAACCTTTAAAAGATATAACAATATTCTGAAATATAGTTCTATGGTTGGATGACATGTCATGATGGGACACATAGCAAGAATACGGTCTGGTGTGAGTACATGTAAGCAGATGATACTTCCTCTCATGAAGTTCACACTTGGTAATCTTTATGATCTGAGATTATGAGAACAGACCTGCTAGTAGAAATTCTACATGTTTTGGTGTCATCAGATATTTCAATTTTCAAGCATGTGTAATGATCCTTAGACATTAAGATTATCCTTAAAACATGACATGACATAGGTACTTGGATTTACTAATGAAAACCATCAAGAAAACAATTGTCGGGAAGTAGGGTATGTGGGGTGCACCTCGAGTGGCATGTTATTAATGGATAAGTCGGGGAAAGATTTATCCATTCCATTTATGGAAGTTGATATCTCAGCCTTTTGATTGAAATAGAACCATCACGTGAAATTACATGGCCATGGTGTAATGACGAGTTTATTTTAGGCAGTCAAAGAATGATGTATCAAGTATAAAAGTTGATGACACAATTTTGAAACCTGCTAGATGAGTTATTGTGAAAAAGGGATTATATTACACGGTAATAATTCATATTCGAATGTCATTTTTGCAACTTTATGTTCTTTCTCTTGGGTGCCTTGACCCATTGCTCAAAAGTAATCTTGGACTTTATGATATCCCACCTAATTACAATGAGAAAGAATCCTATTGGGTCTCACTATGTAATTTTGGTGGTCCTGGTTAAAATATATTTGAATTTAATTAATGAAATAAATATTATTCTCAAGACAGTGGAATAATTTTATTCAATTCAAAAGGATCGCATAAAATAAATAAAATATATTTATTTATTTTATTGAACATTTAATTAATATTTATTTATTAGTTTATAAATAAAATATTTATTTAATAGAATAAAATATATATATATTTTTTAGGTGTTAAATAAGTGGAATTAGATTTCAAGTGGACCAAGGTCAGTCAGGTAGTAAAATAGTTATTTGCAAGATGGTAAATAATTATTTAACTAGTTCGCAAAAATTAAAATAACAGTGCTATTATTCTATGACATGAAATTATATTTATAATTCCGTTTTGCGCCAGTTGGAACACTATAAATAATGACGCAATATTATTATTAAATGAATGGGATTTCTCTATGTTCATGAATTTATTTAAGTTTTTCTATGAAATTAAATATTGTAAATGAAATTCCATGTATATAAATTGGAAAGTAGCCGTATTGCGCCATACACCACACCACACACTAGGTGAATTGAGAAATGTTGAGCCAAACGATTTTATCCCTAATCCTCTTCTCTCCACTCTGAAGAACGAGAGATGTTCTTTAAGGCCAAAGAAAAATCTATCAATAACAACTAACACAATACACTCGCTTCAACACACTAGCACCCGGAGAACGAATGGTGTCGATTAGAGGCCATTAGAGCACATATGGAACACTACTAGAGGGATTCTAGTTTGGATCCTTACAATCGTAACGAGATAATCTGGAAGGGTCAATCTGGATGATCAACATCATCGATAAAAAAATTACAAATACACAAGTATTAATTTTCGTTACGAAATTAATTAAATTAATTATAAACATGATGTGCAATATCCTCTCTAAAGGTTTCGAGCCTCCCTTTTCCTGTTTATCTAAATCATTGATTATATTCTGTTCAGACTAGAATTATCCATCGTATTTGTTCAGGAATAATAATTTATCATGTTAAAAATCAAAATTGGGTTTCGTTCAAATAAATCTTCTACAACATCTGGAATATTCGTAATTTACTTTCTAACATCTAAAATGGAAACATTAGGACTAAAACCATTATTTCTGTGGAAAATTTATTTTTTCATACCAAAAGAATTAATATAAAATTATGATAGACTCTTGGGGATTAAAATAACATAAAATATGTTCCAAATTTCATAATCCTTTTGCAGAAACCATGGACAAACCCATGGTTTTTCATTTTCCACAACCTAATTTTCCAAATCCTATATTTGAAAATTATTAAACAAATCCTTCAATTTGTCTATGAATAACAAACCATTTCACCATTTACATTCACTAAAAATTAATAATCCATGAAAACCAAGAATATTTATCTCCCAAGTATTCCTCCTAAGGTATCCTTAATCTCCTAGGGTACCAAACATCATGTTTTAGTAGTAACTCTTCAAGTTAAGGAAAAACTTCACTTCCATTTTCAATTCAAGAATACCTTTTGTGTTATGTCTTCCAATTTACAAAAAAAATACTTTTTCATCTTTACATTATCCCACTAATGTATTAATAGTATTTTATGAATGTGAGACCCTTTTCCCCTCTCATTTACAATTTTATAAAACCATGTTTTATACCCATTATGCTCCTGAATTTCTCTACCCAAATTTTCATCTTTTATGGTGGTAATTATCCTTTTCATTTTATATGAATACCCAAAACACTTTTCTTTTCATTGATCATTCTACTAGATTTAAAAATGGGTTTTTAATTCACAGATTTACATTTTTGAAACTCACATATAATTTTGTTAGTTTTAAATGGCATATCGATCATGTCTTTAAGCTATTTTATAGGTCATGATTTTTTATAAGAAACACATTCTTTATTCTCCATGGGTTATTAATGAAGTGATTTATTATGATCTATGTTGATCACATGAAGGGTGTTCCTTGATTTTGATCCAATTTATTTTTTCATGTAATATAATCATTAAAGATGACATGTTTTATGATACCATGGTGAATAACCTTGGAAATGTTTATAACACCATAGTGACAAACCTTGGTGATATGATATCAAATGTATCATTTAAATATTTTATCCAGGTATACATGTTACGAATCATGGTATTTTGATGATATTAATATTTTCCATCCCTCATGTCATAATGATTTTCATCATGTTCATATTTATATTCCTTGAGATATCCTGTTAATTGTTTCACTCATTTTCCCTAACTAGGAATTATGCTCACCCGTTCCTTTTATGTATGTCACTAGGTTATGATATCTAATAAGTGTACATAGGATGAAATAATGAATATATTTATTAGGAGGATTATAAGAATTTTTTTATCTTCTCATGTATTATTTTCATTATTTATAATGTAATGAAAATTTATTTAATCCAAAAGGAAGGATTCCATATCCAACATGTTCATCTTATTGAGTGACCTAATGAGAAAAACATATCTAATAGAATCCATCAGTTCTGTCTGACTTACGGTGCGTGTTCTCTTGGATGAGTGTTATATAGAATTATACAGTAGGAATCCTAGGATGGAAATGCAGTTGTGACCTTACCTTGATATTTGGTGTTTTATATGAGTATCTATGGATATTTTTTTGTACGTCTCATATTATGATTCACATGTCATGTAATGAGATATATAATGTTATTATTTTTGTATGCTTAGTGATTTCAGGTTTTCATACTGGGTATTACCATACTCACTAATGAATGGGTTCTTCCTACACATTTCATGTCTTATGTAAACAATCAGCCATTCAATGTGGTTCTCGGTGGACTGGGAGAAAAATGAGCTTTGATTTTGTCTTGACAAGTTGTGGTTCATACCAATAGTTATATTTTATTGTATTCCCCACTTTCTATCAGGTTATACTATTTTATAGTTTTTTGTCGGCTTTTATTTGGCCCTTTTTTTTTCTTGTATTTGTTCTATACTATGGTTATGGGATTTAGTCTTGTGCATGAATTTGGTATCAATTGTATTTAATATTTCATAAATGTATTTTCTTGGAGATGTGTGTGTGAGTACAAGTACCCTTGGATAAAACCACCCATGTTGGTGTTATGCCTATTCAGTGCAGGTCTCCAACCCTAGTACTATTTGTGGTGGGCTTGAGGTAGTCACAACAGGCTTATCATCAACCAGGTGGACCCTGGTGGGTTGGGTTATGATATATTTGTTCCCCCATTATTATTATAGAGATATGGAATGGTTTCTTTAATGAAAGTAATTAAGATATGAATTTTATATCCATAATAAGAATGAATGATTTTTTCCTACCCATTCACTCTTCAATCTGGATTGATGTTTTATCCTTGGGAAGGATGATTTTTTCGTTTGGTTTCTCATATTCCGGATCAAAACCACCAGGTCATGACATAAATATAAAATGTTTATTTAATTTTACCTACTGTTGAAAATGATAAGAGTGGGAGAGAGATTTAATGTACGAGATCAAATATACGTACTCACTTGACCATTAAATCATTATTAATTTGTAGGTCCCCAATATAGTAATGTTGTTGGAACTCGCCCGATGATCAGGGAGTGGTCCCTCATCATTATATATGGTCCACGGTGACTCCGTTGTATTTTTCAACAAATAAAGGGAACATTTACCTCTTTGTAATGGTATGTTTGAGAACTCCCCCATAGATTGGAGTGTGGATCCCCAATTCGTGGGGTTAGTTCTCCTTTAACTGCTATTTGACTATTTGGTGAGGTGAGAGTCCCCCACTGTGTTTAGTGTAGTGATTTTTTATTTCATGGGGTGGGGATCAGGGATGGGTTCTTATTCTAAAAAAGTTTATTCTAGAGTAAATGATGAATTTCACTTCCATATCAATAGAACACATGTACTATAAGATGTTATCCTAGTGTATTTTTTATGGTCATAGATATGGAATGGTCATGAGTGTGACTTATATTATTTCTTTTACCACTTGGAATGGGATGATGGTTCATGGTTGTGGTTTTGGTTTTTTACCCTATCACTATCGAAGGTGGTAAATAATTTTTAGTATTTTCTCTTGAGCATCGGGGGTTCTGATCTTAGGTTCACACTATGATGGGGAAAGTTTTTCTTTTGGGATTATCTATTCCTCCACATGTAGGATAGTGGAATTTTCTTGGGAATATATATAGTTCATATCCTATGGGATTACATTTTATTTAATTCCTTGAGTTTCCTATTCTATATGATCATTTTGGAGATGGATTATAGAGGTCACACATTCATATATTCTTGGTTATCTATCCTTAGAGAATATTTTGGTTGTCTTTACCATTGAGTTGAGTTTAAATATAGCTTCTTTTTTAATTATACCATTTTATTTTTGGTGTATCATACTAGGTATATTTATACTCACCAATTTATGTGTATCTTTACTTCATCTTTTTGTTTATTATAATTAAAATAGATAGTTCGTAGGTGATCACAATTGAATTAGAGTTAGTAAATCTAGCTATTGGTGATTCTTATTGGTGATTACTGTTAAAAATTCTCATGTCGGGGGTTGTTTTAAGGAGGAGTATCCTTTTTGATTATATATATTCCTTTATAGATGATAGTGTCTTTTCTAGGTGTTTTTTATTCTAGATTTTAATATTATTACATAATTACGAATTGGTGTTTTTTGAATGTATACTTATTTCATTGTTGGATATTTCATTTATGGTTTTTGGATATATTTATGTGTTGATATATGTGGTTTTATACAGGTTCGTTTGGAAAATCCTCTTACGTGTGAGATATGCTATCTTGATGATTGTAACCAGCCCATGGCCGACTAAAGGTAGGCTTGGGGTAGAAGATTTAGAAAAAATACTAGCCTGGGTGGGGTCTAAATGGGTTAGGTTATGTTATTTATAGTGAATTAAACCTTAATGAATTATATCTCATATTTCACATTTAAATTTTTTTACATTAAAAGTATATGTGAAGGGTATTCTGAATGTAGTAAGGTATTTCAATGATAATTCCCCATAGAGATTACTAATTTAACACTAAAGTATGAGAACATAGAGCTATATATAAAAACATATTTGATATTGATGGATATTATTTATATGATTCTTGGTGATATTCAGGAGAGTTTATATTTATTATATTATACATTAGGGTTTTATTTTCAATAGATCATCATAATGGGGAGCCCCAATGTTATTTTTTCTAGACGTCTTATAGAAATTTTTTGTTTTTCTTTTATTATTAGTGGTTGAACTTGATGAATGTGAAGAATCATTATCATATATTTAGGATTATAGAATTATTTTATTAGCTGACAGAATATATTATTTCTCGAAGATATACTTTTATATAAGAGATCATAAAATTATGGTAAAGGAGGATGATGATTTAAAGGAAATTTTAATTTTTTATACCCTTTAGGGTTTTAATACACTTTTGGTGTTGGTAGGATTGATGTATTTAGTGTTTAAACATTATTATAATGACATTATATTGGTATTTATCGAGTAAAAATTTCTTTACTCAAGTATTGATGAGTAAATTGTGGATAATTCTCATATGGTTTTAGATATTCTTCATAAACATTGTTTATATGGAATGTTAATAAAATGTATGTTTTAAGTGTGGGATGTTAATTTTCTTAGGCATGCTATTTATCATTGAGGGGTGCTTATGAATCCATCTATGATTGAGATTTTGGTCAATTGCATGTTTCAAATAATGTATCTAAGGTTTATAGCCTACTTGTTTTTGTTGGAAATTATCATAGGTTTTTATTTGAGTTCTCTCATATTTTACTACCCTAGCCAACTGATAACCCTAATTTATGAATAATTTTTTTCAATGAAATAATTTAATTAATTATTGAGTGATATTTCCCATTTATTAAATGTTTTAATTATTTTGTGGTTAATTTATAATTTAGAATATATTTTTTTTAAAAATGATTAATTTATGATGTAATCTTACTTAAGAAAGTTATGTATTTATGTGTTCTAAAAATGTTCCATCACCCAAAAAATCATGGGAGATAAGGCCAACACAAAAAGGGCCACAACATGGCAGAAAATCACACTCACATAGGAGGACACACATGGGGGCATATGTGAAGCATGAAATGTGTGGGAGATCACACATGTGGGTTTGTGTATAGATTCATAGAAGGGTTAGGACCAATTATTGTAGGACTCCAAAAGATCTTGTCGGTCTTCAATGAGCGTGGCATATAGAAGGATCTAATATTAAGTAGTTTTCGGTTAGAAAAAACATTGATTTTAGATGAACTTTACTTAGGTTTTGTGAGCTTAACTGCAATGTTTTCATTTCATAGTCTTCTACTTATTTTTCATCCAATATGTCATCTATGATTTATCCATCATCACTACATCACAGAACCAACATTTATGGTTGTATCCTAAGTAACACTAGAAATTTTATCATGAATTCACTTCAGGTATAACTCCACATCATTTTCCTTGAAGAAGTTTATATAATGTATTTCCTATGTCATGGTGGCATGTTATGAAATGTGGTTTTATAAAAGAGGTTGAATAATCATAGTGTGGTGGGACCAATATGCATTTGTTTATGTTATGAATCACACATTGAGTCTGATGATATGATGAAGGGGTTCTAGTTTTACCATAGGAAGTTGGAGGAAATAATATTTTCATAGAGTTCAAAGACCCATATTTTCCAAGTACAAGAGATATGATGGAGGAGTTTACCAAAATTGTAATAACCACTCCATGATGTAGTTTATTATTGCGGATATGGTGTTTTTTCCATATTCCACAATTCACACCATAGAAGATATATTTATTCTATATAAATATCCCGAGTATTTTTCTCCATGAACATGAAATGATATATTTTATGGGAGTTTAAACTATAAGCCTTGTACATGGTGTAATAACTCAAGATTTTAGTTTATATTTTATTTTTTAAAGAAAACTATCTTTAATAGCCTGCACCACATACAAAACCAAGATTAAAAAACCACAAAATAATATTAAAAAAACATAACTCTTATAATCTAGTCATTTGGTTGATAGGAATAACAACGAATAAATAAATTATGAAAAATATATAAAAATTATTTCCTTAATATAAATAATAAATTAAATAATCATATTTAAAATTAATTTAAATTATTTAGGAGGTGAATAATGAAGATAAATTCAGTTTATACTTTATAGTTAATTTTATTCCAAAAATGGTTTTATTTCCTTTTGTAAACAAATATTATAATTTATTTCCACCACATTTAAAAATATTATTTGATAATTTAATGTCATTTTTTAAATAATTAATTAAAAATTATATTTCGGTGAATTTTTTGAAATTTTCTTAAACTATTTATTTTTTATTGAAAAGTTAAAAATATTGATTTTTTGTAAAACAAACATTTGCTTTAATTAAATAAATAAATAGAAAAGTACCATTCTATTTTGGATTTGGTTTTAAATTAAAATAATAACAATTTTTAAAAAAAAAATAATCTAAAAAATCCATATTAATCAACAATATATTTAATTTTCTCATAAGTTTATTTTGATGCTAAAAACACAATTTTCAAAAAAACGTTTTTAAGTGTATAACTTTTTTCCAATTTCATTAATTAAAATAATTCCTAATTATGAATGATTTAAATTAAATATTTATATTATATACCTACATATTAATTTAAATTCATATATTGATGAGAAAAAATTCATATAGTTAATCTAAGATCATCTTATTCTTAAAAATGCATTTTCTTGAAAACCCCTACTTTTTATCGTTTTTCTTTTTTATTTTTAAATTAATTTCTAAATCATTTAGAAACTGAATTTGTTAAAATGGACTAAAAATTTTGAATCATCAGTTTAAATTTTTTTAAATATGTCCCATTTATTTTTTAGGCTTTGTGAATAGTAACCAGGGAAAATTTATCACATCCTTAAATGGTAAAATGGGATAAACAAGGTTAAAACAATTGAATAAGGCCTCAAAATATTACATACAGATTATTATGTTACATTTTATTAGTGTTTTTTTGATAAAATATATTTTTTTTGTTTCAAATAATCTATTTTAGTCCATTATTTTGAATTTTGGATCCGATGCTTTTCTTTTGTGAAGATAAATTATATTTTATTCAAATTAAAAATAATTTTTGGGTAATTATGTTTAATTGTATAGTATAAGATTCCAATTAGTTTTCAATTGATTAAAAAGCTTAATAAAATTATTTTTTTATTATTAAAAAAATACATGAAAACCATTTTAATAATTGATTTCTAGGTAAAATTATTTTTACACTTAAATTGAATATTTTTATCAAAAATGTTTTCCAAGTATTTTATGTTCTTATATTTATAGTAATTTCTTAAACTTATATAAATTTAATCATGTAAAATATATTCCAAATTTATAATCATTGTTTTCAATTTTTTTTAATATACTCATTTTTTTAATAAAATTATGTTATCATCATAAAAAAGTTACGTTTACACAGCTTTGTTTAAAATGAGTTTAAAGTGTTTTAAAAATGAGATAAGGATTAAAAAGAATCTAACACTGGTATAAATTTGATTTTTCTATATTATATAAACTTTATCACACCTTATATTTAAATATGTGTTTATTTTGGGCCACTTTATGAGATTATGATGTGTAGATTATTAAATATTTTATATAATTCCTTGTGTGTCATTTCCCGCACTTATAAAAGGACACCACCACACCACCCTTATTCAGTACATTATAGAACTATATATAGAAACAAACCTTACCTAAAACCATATTATCTTCCTTACACACTTCCTAGAAGTTATGGTTTTTAAAAAAATATCTTCCTTTCAAGGATCAAGGTGTAAGCCAAATGAGGTTTCTCAATGAAATGGTATAACTCCTAACCAAGTAATTTTAAAATGTTTTTATACCTATTTTAAATCTATGACATACATTATAAAATAAATAAATAATTATATTAAATATACATATTTTTTATTATGATTATTGTATAACCATTGTCCATTTTCTTTCTATCATACCAAATGGGAAAACATTATTCATGTTTACGTACATCTTACCGTCTCCACGTAACAGTGTAATTTTTTTCATAATCGTTTTACATAGATGATTATAAAGATGAAAATAATGAAAATATATGATATTTATGAAAAAAATTATGAATATAGATATATAATACAATATTTAACTTCTTTCCTTTTTATTTTTTAAAAATGATAATGTTGCTCCGGTGTATGTGTGGACTACCACATCCATGAATCCAAGTGATTCATTTTTCACGAATTTATTGCATGGATGATAATAAAAATTTATCTAATGAATTAATATTATGTTTATTACATCATTATAGATCTTTATGTGATGAAATTATAACCTATTCAGCAGAACATTAACATATGTGAAGAAGTATGCATGATTAAACTAAGCAGTTAACACTAGTAACAATGAGAATAATGAAGGATTGTTTAAAAATGAGTGATAAGATGTTGTAAGTAGATTAATAAGATATTATAGATACAAATATGCTTATTTATGTAATTTTAATTTATCCAAATTTATTATATTGTATTACAAAATAATTTTCAACTAAGTGGAAGCGTGAGGTAAAGGGTTTCTTAACTCAATTTCCATTCATTGGGTTATACTACTAATTTATTGACTATGTAATGAAAATATTTTGTGTCTAATAACCTCTGATTATTTTATATTGTATTTAATTTTTTTGTGTACTGCCAGTTTTTACACATAATCACTTCATTGATTAATTATCACTTCAATGTTATGATCTTTGTAAGGTATTTTGTCTAAATTTTCACTTTATTGAGACATATTTGGAATTCGAAAGCAATTTTTTCTTTTATTTATATAATACAATTTTATTTATTTAACATGAATTTATATTTATTAATTGTAATTAATGTTTCAATTCAAGTTTAATTATTCAAGGAATTACAATTTAAATGTTAACGATGATGTAAAAAATCATTTTACAAACATATTTTTCGAGATTAGATTTATTTTCATTGAATGGATTATAAAATATATCCATCATAAAATCCATATATTTTCTTATCCTTTGGATATTTAAGGAGTTTAAATGTTTTATTTCAGTTTCCCACTATTTTTCACATGAATCATTCAAATAAGTTTTTCAAATAAAAAAATATTTTATTTCTCTTTTAATAGGGTATATTTGGATTACTTGTCCATATTTTTCAAAATAGTATTTCAAAAGTCCTTTTTATTTACTCCAATGATTTATTAAAGTAATTGTATGTTATCCTTTAATATTAAATTTTTTTTGAAAGGAATATTTATAAAATTTTAAAAAAGGTTTATTTCATCTTTCTTTACTAATATAGAAAATGATTGTATTTTAACATATGCTGCATTATTGTATTTTTTTCCACAAAATATTTTTTACAATTTTTTATTTCTTTTAAAAAATTTAAATGTGTTTTAAAAGGTAAATATTTAATAAAATATTTTTTAATTTTTCACTTCCATTCTCTTTTATTCACTAAAAGATATGGTTTTAATATAAAAGCTATATTTTTTAGGATTTGATAGTCATATTTGGTCTCTTATTAATTTATTCACCATTAACATTATCTTGAAATATTCCCTTTCTTGTGATTATATTTCATCATACATATCCATATTTTTTGTATAATGGATATTCTTATTTCCTAAACCTTATAACATTTCTAAATATAGTGATTTTTATGAAATATATTTTATTGAATGGGTAAATATAGATATTATGTATTCTTTATATAATATAGATTTTTTTGATATGAAATATTATTTACAAATTAAATTTTTCATTAACTATATGAGGAATGAACATGAAATATATTGATGGGTGAGTCTTGAAATTATATATCCCCTAAATTCATCGACATGTCTGAGGAGAGAAAAAAGTTTACTAGCATTATTAAATGTATTTTTAGTGTATACATTTCCATCAACCTAAAATATCTTGTAACAAGGACTTAACAGTAACATATCATGATGTATGAGATCCTAAAGTCAAATATTATTCAATTCCTTAATTTAAAATACATATATTATTATCAGTGATATTATTACATTGATATTATTCATGTATTAATTTCATCCTCATGTTATTGACTTAATGGAATGTTTTTTCGATTATTTTCAATTCCATATTGATTATGACATATTTACTCATGATATCTTCTATTGTATGAAACCCTTACTAAGAATTTGATCTCCACTTTTTTTATTTTCCCAGGATATTAAGAAGGAATCTTTGAAAGAGTTTCAAGGATGCAGATTATTTAATTTCCTAATGTTTTACATTTTATTTACATTATAAAATTGAAATTATATATGTATCTAGTTCTCAATGACTACTAAAATGATTCATCTTTGGTGATGTGATCTACGGTATATTATACCAATTTATTAAACTAGAAACTAACTCCAAGTCATGGGAGTTGTGGCTGTTACATTTGGTATCATAGAAAATTTAATATAAACATTGGGAACTAGATTTATGAAAACATATATTAGAGAACATAACCCAATGAAATACTATAAAGATAAGTCTAAGTACATGATAATATCACAAGTTTTGGTAAAATTGATACTGTGATATTTTATAAAAAATATATCCTTTTTAGGATACTATCTTGTAGATGTAGATGTTGAAAAAATTCACATAGGGGAAACTTCTATAATATGGGGAGATTTCATTTTAACTTGATCATAAACGATGCAGAATGAGTGGGACTCTGAATTCAAACATTTCTACACACTCCTAGGGTACATTCATGGATTAATTAACCTTTTATTTATGAACCATTATTTTTAATTATAAGTTAAACCCTATAGAAATAGATGATATTCCATAGTGAAATGAGATAAACCCAATGTTTCATGGCTTTATAAGTTTAATTTTTTATCATAAGTCTAGTAATATAGACACCCGTTTTAGGTTTTATGTGTTGGTAGTTTGAGGTGATTAAAGATATTTTCATATACAGTAAAAGGAATACATCCCTTTGGTTTAGTGGGTGTTTTTTTGAGAAATTTATTTTAGGAAGAATGATTGTATACTTTGTACACATAACATAAAAGGTATTGATAGAAACTAATTTTAATAGGAAATTTCATTTTAAAATTGTTAATTGCGATAAAAGGGTTGTCATATTATGTGAACATATTTTTTTTATATAGATAACCATTGGATTTTATTTTAAGAATAAATGGTGGGCTATCATTTATAATCATATATGATTTTATTACGAAATTATAGAGATTTATGCCATTTAGGGTAAATACCATCACTTTTTAGAGATTATATGATAGAGGATATATATTTTTCATATATAAATATTTGAGTCAATAATGTTTTTTATATATAAATGTTAAATTCTTCTCATAATAATATGTGATCAAATCATTCTGATTGTACTATTTTGAAATTGGTCATGAATATTTTTTGAAGTGTTTTAAGGTTAGTTATTTATTGACTGATTTAGGTTGATATTTTGGTGTTATTTTTGTGGATTTGAATATTAATGCAGTATTTAATCATATGATGGTTTTTTCATACTGGATATTATCCAATATTTAGAAAACCATTTTGGGTTTTGATAATGGAGAGAAATATGAGGAATAATTTTCCATCAATTTGTAGATTTTATAGTTAATTAAATGTACATTTTAGTGCTTTGAACATTAAAAAATTAATCATGATCATGATGATGTACATTGAAGGATTAAATCAATCATATATAATTGGAATAAATCTTGTAAGTAAATTTTATCATTTTTTTCTATCCAAATATTAAAGGATTTTCTCAAACATAAAAAATAGAAAGTAAGTCTAATGAGCCTTATGTGGTAAGTAATGACCTTTTTCAATGGTATATTATTTGGAACTAATTTTCACATATGATTCTTATAGAGGAATATTCACAATAATCTTCTTATCCATAACCTAAAAATTAATCTTCAGTGTAAAATATATATGGGATTTTATTAATATTCTATGATATATTTAGTTTAAAAAAGAAGAATCAAAATTGTAAGGATTTAATTTTTTATAAGGGAGAATATAATACCCAAATATTTTAGATTATATTTTTTTAACGAACATGTTTTTTGATACAATACACCACATGCAACCCCAAGCTTAAATGAACTATAAAATAATATTAATAAAAAATGATTGTTATTACCTTATCTTTGGGATGAAAGGTATGAATAAAAACAATCTTATTAAGAAATATATATATATATATAAAGAATTTAGTAAATAAAAATAATGAATTAAATAAATAAATTTGAAATTCATATCTTTGTAAAGAAATTAATAAAGATAAATTAATTTTAATATTCAATGTTACTTTTATTCAAAAAATAGTTTTTGTTGTACTTTGAGGATATATATTATAATTAACATATGAAACCTTCAAAAATTGTATTTTAAAAAATAAATATCATTTTTGAAATCATTATTTAAATATTATATATGGGTGAGTTTTTGGTCCATCTCTAAAAATATTTATTTTCCAGTGAATTGTAATAATCAATGATTTTTGTAAAACTGTGAACTATTTTCTCTAAATCAAAAAGTATTAAAAACTCATTGCATATTGGATTTGGATTTAAATTTATATGACATCAATTTTAATAAACTATAATTTATATAATTTGACATTACTCACCATTATATATTATTTTTTTATAGTTTTATTTTTATACTTAAAATACATTTTTTGGAAAACTATTTTAAGTACATAATGTTTCACCATTTTATTTAATTTAAATAATACCTAACGCAGAATTATTTCAATGAAATGTATATATTATACATATATCTATATTAATTTTAATTCATATTATTTTGATTAATATTCATATAGTTAGCGTAATATAATCTTATGCTTGGAAAATGCATTTCCCTAAAAATTGTTTTTTATCTCCTTTAGTGGGTTTATTTTTAAATTAATTTATTCCGCTTATAGAAATTGAAATTGATAAAATTTATTTCATATTTTGAATCGTTAGGTTCTATTTTTTTTAATATTTGGCTTTTATTTTTTTGGAAATATGAATAGAAACCTTGGTAAAATTCATCACCCTAGTAAAGGGTAAAATCGGATAAACCAAGTTCAAACTATTGAATAGGG